>CM062817.1:1767978196-1769374916 GCA_031772625.1 Pinus tabuliformis
CTGCCCTGAAGCTTGTCTTTGTATGTTTCCTGATCTCTTTTCCTTCTGTTAACATTCGCCCTCTTGTAGATCTTCTGGGGGTAGACTGTGATTCACCTATTTCCCCTTCTTCTTCTGATTCCTTAGACTCTTGGGTTTCCTCTTCTTCTTCTGACATCTTCCCTTTGGATCTCTTTGGTACACTTTTGGATTTAGCTGGAGAGATCTCCTTCGGAATTTCTGTCTCCTGCGTATTCATGATCTCAAATCCAAAGATCTCAAATTTATTCCCTTAGCTTTCCATGGGTGGTTTCTGAGCAGATCCTACTTGGGGAGCTCTAGCATTGGCATTTGCATTCTTCCTAAGTGAAGTTTTGGGTCGTTTTGCCTGATTCCATCCTTCTTCCTTCCCTTTTTCTTCTACCCCTTCGGACGGGCAGTCTCTGGCGAAATGTCCGTAGATGTGACACTTCCGGCGTTTGAACGGTAGTTGTTCATAGTCCAATTTCTGAACATGCGTCCAAGGACCTACCCTTATTTTGATGGCTTCTAGTAGTCCGACCTCCAGATCTACCTCCACACGAATTCTGGCGCAGTCGTACTGATCTTTGCTGTTGGCCTTGTCTATGAATTTCCCAAGAGTGTTTCCTATATGTTTGAAGGAGTCCCAATTCCAGCAGTGAACAGGGAGGTTGGGGAACCTTACCCACACTGGGACCGCTGAAGGCACATCCGCCGCCGGATCGAAGTCTTGCGTCCATTTATTTAAATACATCCCTTGAGGGCCCATGAAGTAGGGGCCATCCCTGAAAATGAGATCCTTGTCCTCTTTTTCCGAAAATTCAAATAAGAAGTATCCTCTTCCGAGGAAGTAAGAGGTTACCTTGTTCTTTATCAATGGAACCCAGTTCCTAGCGACCCAGTTCTCTGTTGTTTTCGAGGAAGGCCAGAGACCTGTAAACTGACTGACTAGGGCACGGTCTGCCAGAGATAATGCTGCCTGAATCGGACCTTCAGGAGGAAGGGAAATCTCGGGGATATCTTCTAGCTTTTTCACGAACTTGGCAGCATTCATGAATTTCTTCTTGGGCAGAGAGGCCAGAAAGGATCTAAAGGCCTCAGCGGCGGAAGGCGGAGGAGGAGGGGAAGACCCCTGGGGAGGAGTCGACTCCTCTATTGAGGGCCAGCAGATCTAACCCTGATCGACCGCAGCTAGAAGCGAAAGCCCTCAGCGGACCCGCCCGCAGGGATCGGTGATTGCAGAGCGCGGGCGTGCTCATAGGCTTCAAATCCCGCAGACTGCGGATCTCGTAGATTGCAGAGCGGGAGCCATAACTAGGGAAATCCTTAGTTCATTATATCATAATAAAATTACAGGTACTATATATATATATATATATATTAATAGGATATTTTACATCATTTGTATTTTAACATATTATTTTAAAATTTTGAGTGATTTATGAAATTTATTTATTAATTTTTAGCGTTATTTTGATAGACCTATTTCTATTTCTTTCTTTTAATTGTTTCATGTAAATTTAGATGAATAAATTTGTAATTTTATTGCAAGAAATTTAGAAGGCTAACTGTTTTTTATATATATAAATTAGGTAGACTTTCCATTATTGTTGGAGAGAAATCACTACATTTTTATGACTATTGGTCTATTGCTAGGGAAACTAGACTTGTAGTATAAAAAAGGTATGAAATCATGAAAATATCCATAATTATAATAATAGTGTTCAAGATAACTAATTCTATTCATATCAAGATAACTAGAGCAATAAACATCGCATAAACTAATAAACAAGCAGGCAAGCCTGTAGAAATTTTTAAACACAAAAAACTTTGATGTGCACCTTCATTAGCCTCTAGGAGAGTCCACCGTAGTGGGAGAAGGGACCTAGTATTCCTTTATTGAAGTCTATGTTAGCATGTTGCTTTGCCTCTCTGTTTTATAGTTTTCTTTTCAGTATTTTTTTTCTGTACAATTGTATTTAGTATTTCTTTATGTACATAATGAGTCTAACTGTGCCATTCCTATAGTCACCTCCACAGATGATCCCCTATCCAAGCTACTTCATTCAGGCTCTCCACTAACTAGATCATGATTTTCTGTGTGACTGAGGTAAGCTCATGAATATCGTGTTCCCTGATTTGGTTGATTAACAATATGATCACTATTATGTGAGGAACACTAAGAACAACGATAATGGTGAGTGGACTATGACCTGACTACTATCTTGTTTGAGAAACCTTAAACATCCCAATAACATCTCACTCATGGCCTCAACATGATTTGAAGACTTAAGCCTGAGTAGTATGCCACCAAGACATATCATAGCAAGAAATATTTTATAGTTTCTAAAAGAAATCATCCCTACCATTGTTTAGGATCCACTTATCCACCTTGAGGCCAATTGAGCCCAATATAAGAAAGAAAAAAAATGAAAGAAAAGAGCATCACAAAAGAATATATATTAGCAAACAAAAGGTAAATGCTTGAGAATGATTTCCAGAGTAGTTGGGACATACAAGCAACTTCATTGGGACTATGGACAATTGTTGGTAGCAAAGAAATACTTGTGATTTATAGTGACTTCGTCAGGCCATGGACACTCATTAGCAGTGGGGAAACACCATAAACTCACTATTAAATGCCTGCACATTTAATTTCCTAAAGTATCATTGTCTACGCAACATTTGAATCCAAAGTGAGGGAACATGAACATGTTACAAGTTAAACCCTTCTGGTTTTCCCTGGGCTACAACCAAATTAGGAAAAGGGAAGCCATGTAACTCAATGTTCCACAGTTTTAGCAGTGGTACCCTTGAAACAAGAACAATATGTCAAACAATCGCACCAAAAATGCGTGATTTAAAAAAAAATTAGACAAATTTAAAAATTCAAGGTTCCTACTAGTGTTTTTCCATTTTTTTGGCTACTACAACAACCCCCTCCAATTTCTGCCAAGGTCTTATGCCTAGGAAATTGAGGGGCCCACTTTTTTGGAACAAGTATAGATTAAAAAAAGCCTCAAGTAACCTTGCATTTCTGGCCTACTGAAGGTGATTCTTGAGGGATGTTCATAACTTAGTTTTTATTGCAATTTTCAAGACTTGTGAGTTTGAGTCCATAAGTCATTATTGATTCACTAAACTCTATGTAGGTCATTAGTGATGTAATATGCTCCAAAATTTATGCTTAAAAGCCTAAATCTTTGACCTTTTATTTTCTTCTAGCACTCCACTTATTATTATTGATGTGCTATAACACACTCTAAGTCGTCATTGGTACACTACAAGCTTGTGGTTGATCCTATTTTGAGTCTCCTTCTTGAGTTCAAACCTAGTCCATGCCTCCATTATGCTTAGAAGACCTTTTACTCGGTGACACAAGCTCAATTTTAACATTTAAGGATGTTGTTTCCTCTTGTCTAGCCCCTATAGTGCCCTCCTAGTTCTTAGTGGTGTGTTATAGTGCCCATAAACTATAAAGGATGCACTATAGCACTCTCCAAGTCATTAATAAGGTTCTTTGACTCAAGCGTTTGCTCTTTTAAAACCTTCTTAAGGTCTCCACCTAGTGTATAACGCTTCCTAAGTCATCTTTGGTGTGCTATAGTGCCCCATAAACCCCTTACTCAACACTATTGTGCTAGATTCATGACTTAACTCGAGTTTTTTTAATATTTTAAAAACAATTTCTCCTCTCGAGCTTTAGCACTTTTAATGAGTCAACAAAAGATTAAAAGGGAGAAATTTAAAACACAAATCACAAGTTACTCAAGGCAATTCAAGTAGGAGGATTAGCTTATCACATTACTTCCTCACACATCTCTTGGCTCTTCACCTTGGAAACAAAATTGCTTGAGTTAAAGGGATTTTTTATCCAAGTAAGCTTAGGACATAGCCAGCTCAACCTCCAATTAATTATTTCCACATTGGTTTGTTTTTTCACTTATTATGGGCGTTTTACCATGATTATTTACCTATCAAATGCTTTTACCAAAGGAAAACTTATATTATGTTTGATATCATTGAGTAATCAAGTCTTAAATATATTTTTTTGAATCTTGGAGGTTATGTTTTGTCTTTTCTCTCTTCAACTGCACCCTAACTAGCACAATGTGCACTAGATAGTCATGGTTCAATTATTTCTTGTAACAAAACCCTTATTTTTGGATCAACAATCAACTACAAGATGATTTCTAGACCTTTTCACCTCACAACTTACTCTTGCTTTGATGGTCCCTCTCTTTTCTTGACCCAAATCAACTTGGAGTTGCACTCTAAACCCCCAACAACAAAAAGATTTGGTCGAAATAACACCATCTTCAATACATCAAACCTAGAAAATGGCTTTCTACACCTTGGAAATGCTCAACCATGAATTTACATCATGAGACCTAGGGTTTTTCCTGAACACCTAGGGTTTCTGTGTATGGAATTATTTTTATTATTTACTCTATGATTTGCTGCAATATTTGACCAACTATTTTTTCTAAGTGATCCATAGATATTTGTTTAAAACCTAGAAAACCTAACACTTCACCTAGCACCCCAATAATATTTGCCAAGGAAAAGCATGCACCCATTATAATCAAAATTGTGAACTTAGTAGCCCTACCTTTCTAGTAAAAACTACCTTTTTTAACCAAAACTCGGATATCTTTGAAACCCAAAACCCTAAAAATCTACATTTCATGTTTTAGAAACTAATTTATGTAATGCGTGTTTTTTTTTTTTTTTTTTTGCAGGAAAATCATGCATGCACCCAAGAGAAGGGTTGGAAAGGCACCTAGAGCCGAAAATTCATATGATGAAGAGCAGAAAGCTCATCCGGAATAGAATTTTTGGACACCTCATGCTTTATAGACAAAATCATTACTCTCTCCTAGTTAGAAATTTTCTAGAAATTTCATAGATACAACCTACCTACAGATGATCTAAATGTGGAAATTTATAAAGCAATGAGCAGATCCTAGTTATCGAAGATGGCAACCCATCCACTGATATTTTTGTGTGTATAAGCAATGGAGTGGCTTGTACAAAATTCAAATCCGGAGGAAGCCATGATCAAAGACAATAATGAAAAACATATGGCATCATTTAATGATTCTAATATAGAGTTGTATCAGTGACAACCTAGATAGGAAATTGCGTTGGAAGAAGAGTGGCTCAAAAATTTCAAGATCTTCCCTAAGGAGATCCTAAAGAAGTGGTGGTTAAATAGAGGATCTTTGAAGACAACACCCAATAAAGAATACCCTATCAACATGCTTAAAACCCCTTTTTGGTTTGTGGTAGCGATGCTCTGCAAATTATATGGCCTACCAAATGCAGAAACCTTTCCAGAAAGTCGGGTCCATCTTATGTATATAGTTGTTGTGGAGGGGGGAATCTTTGATTTGGTATATAGCCTAGCAAGTAATATGTGGAACAATATTGAAAATACATGGCATCCCAGAGAAGTAAAATAGCCCAAGTTCTATAGGCCTCATACCTAGTGGATGTTATTTACGGTAAGATGACATTCCCAACCATTAACCAGAGGTGGACTCTCCATGAAGAACCAATACATATATATTGCAAGGTACTTTGGGAATATTATTATATTCAACAATACACACAGGCCTGTTGTGACTTCTTGATCCCAGTATATGAAGCTCTCTTTAATGAATATGTTCCTTGCATGTCAAAAAGGGCTACACATGTAGTCCCAATAGGGGGTGATTGGTTCATCGAACAACGTGGTACCTTTATCAAGGTATTTGGAGTAGCTAAACTGTTGTACATGCTACGTAGGTTTGTGACCAATAGTGTGATGCTACAATAAATAGCATAACGATTTTATATAGGAGTAGGAGGTGCACTCTCAAGAACTAACAAACATCCTTGGCCACATCTGTCAGCCCACCTAGGAGTGTATCAGTTTAAGGACAAGAAAATAGCTAAGGAAGATTCAAATGCACTGACATTTTTATGCTTTGGGGATCTAATATTCCAAAAATATGACCCCAAATCAACAATCAAGAATCATTGAAAATCATGCAAATTTAGATGGGAATATCAATGAGAGGATTGGCCATAGGAAGAAAAGAAAAATAATGCATGGAATTATGTGAAATTTATTTAAAGAAACGATTATGACTCGACCCAAAGAAAAGAGGAAGATGATAAAATTAAATGACAAGCATTGGCCTTATAGAAACAACCAAACAAGAATAGGAAGCATCACAACTAGCACAAGAAGTTATCTAAGCAATGCAGGAAATAGATCTTAAAGAAAAAGAACAAGGGAAAATGAGAAGGGACAAGGAATGAAGGAAAATAATGGTGGAGCAAAGATAAGCATGAGAAGAGAGGAAAAGGTGGGAGGATGAGTAGAAAAGAAGAAGAGGTCAGTCTCAAAGAAGAATCCCCTTAGACCCAACAAGTGGAAGTCAAGTAGCCAATTCAGGCAAACTCAGTTGACATGGACATAGACTTAGCAATCGCAGCAATCCTGGAGATCACATGAGAATATCCATAGAAGACCGAATTGGGCATAGTGGAAGCAAAGAGGACAAAGGTGGTGAACCTAAATAGATTCAAATTTGACCACACTACTAACAAGATCATGGATCACACCAACAAGACACATGTCACTCCACATATGTGTGAAAATTATTGCAGTTATTTGGTAATTATCCAACCTATATTTTAAATATTATTTGTCTTGGAAAAAGTATTTACTACAAATAATGAATAAAAACCCTACTGCAATATTCACCAATTAAAAATTCACAGGAACTGAGAAAACCTCACATATAAAAATGGGCATCGATATTTTTGGACAAATGTCCCTGGAAAAACCCCGATGTGAGGAAAACCAGTTTTACAGATGAGGGTTTCTTAAGAAAATTTGTAATTGATAGATATTAGAATCGCTTGTCGTTAAATGGCAAAGCTCCAACAAATATTTTTGTCTTCTCCTTTGTTGATCAAATCGGCGAGGGAGTAACCCCTCGGCCCTTCTTCTGCAATTCATATTGCCTCTCTGGCTATGTGCACAACCTCTCTAACATTTTGCATGGACTCAATGGAAATTCACACTGCCCTTCTGACAACTCACACTGGCACTTGCACTGCCTTCGGCAATTTGCATTGCCTCACTCTGGCAATTCGCACTACCCTCCAACAATTCGCACGACCTCTAAAAATTCACACTGCCCTCTAGAAATTCACATTGGCTCTCTAAAAAATTATACTAGCTTTTTGGAGACAATTTCAGCCTCCTTTGTAGTAAAATAAAATGGCTAGTGAAACTCCCTTTAAAGTTGGAAGTCTCATGAATGAATAACAACTCTGGAAAGTGTTTCTCACTCAATCACTATTGAAACCCTCGTTGGTGTTGAACCCCATGATATCACTATGCCTTTGTTCATTCGTTGATCTCCAAGATGCCCATTGATTTCCTCTTATAATCTCTCATTGAGAATTCAACAACCAAGATCTAATCTCGATTGATGGCTAAGATCATCTTAACTCTTCAAGTACCTTTCCTACAAGTCACTAGATAGAAATTGATTTGTCTCAATTAATACTAATTAATTAACATGTTTCCTAAATTAGACCTAGCAAAATTATTAAAAATTGGTTAACAAACTAATTAAGGCATTTTCCCTTAGAACAAAATTCTCGGGCTTAGATATATTTTATTCCCTTGTGTTCTTAGCCTCAATGATACCTCCTAAGACTAGAACACCTATCCGAGCTATAAAATCTATCAATTTGCCACTCGTTCACATCATCATAGAGAAACTTGTTGTGCCAAATACCAGGGAAGTTCCATCGGCAATAGCTTCCATTGGCACAACATTTTCTCAAGCGACTGAGAAAAATGTTAAGATTCTCCTAGAACAAGTGCAATAGAAAGACTCCCAAATTGCACAATTAGAGGAATAGGAAAAAAAGTTGAGAATCAAAACAAACACCATGGAACACACAAGTGTTTGAGTAGATGTTTACAAGGCTTGTATCGTAGAAGTACATTAGCACTATAAATAAATGCTTCAACAAGTGTACTCGCATTTGCAAATCATGTAAGAGGCTAAGGAAAAATTGTTACCACTCAGGCAGAAGATCAAAGGATGAGATTTGCAACTGCAAGGAGTTCAAAATGTAGTAGAACTCCCAAGATTAGTAGCAAGTAACTAACAGTATCCATCTCTCAAAAGAGTATCCACAAGTCCCATTAGAACTCCCAAGATTAGTAGCAAGGAACTAACATATGGTTCACTTGTTGTTAATCAGGCCATAAGGATACAAAAAAAAACTAGAGAAATATGTTTTGGACCAGTGGCCATATACCAATAGAATTACTCTCTTGTTGAGAGTGTTGAAAACTTAACTAAACTTTGGGGTAGGGGGGACGAGGAGGGGGGCACAGTTGAATCAATTTAGTACATTCGTGGACAAATTTTCTTTTCTTTTTAATGTTTATCTGAACTATTCAATGAGCAATTTAACACCATATAAAATGCATATTTAATATGTGAACAACAACATCAAATCAACACATAATAACAACACACATGGACACCAAATATAAGTGGAAACCAATAAAGGGAGAAAACCATGAATTTGTTATTGTTGTGATGTACAGGCAAGTTCCTACTCCCTTATTACAATTTTTTTTATGTAGGCTCCAACCTACAAGAGGTTGCTACATCAATTTCTTCTGTAAGCTTCAACTTGCAAGGAAGCTCCAACTCCCACAATTTTTTTGCAGGTTACACCCACAAGAGGATCCAACTTTTTCTTTATCAAGCTACAACTTGAAAGGAGACTACAATCCCCTAAAACATACAAGAAAGAATGTGTTGGTTTACCTGGTCTATAAATCTGCATACCTCCATATATGTCTCTGCTTCTTCTTCTCCTCAAATATGTTTCACATCTGCTCTATATGTTCCAGGTAACTAGTGAACAATAACTCAATCAACTCTCATGTTCTCTAACCCTCTAACCTGACAACCTTTCAACCTCACACATTTTTATAAGGAATCTTTGATGGCTATTAGTATTTCATACATGAATCTAAAATAGCAAGTCTCGTCTCTTTGCATTCCAAAGGTGTCTTTTCATTTCCAAACTATTTCAACTCTTGAATATTAAAAATACATAAAATGAATTTCAACATTAACGATTGCTAAAGCCAAAGCATTAACTTGCATCCTTTTGCATGCCAACATTAACTTTCATCCTTTGTTCTGATTACATCACTTCAACCAAATACTCAAACCATCAAACATCTCCAAGGCCATATCTTTGCTCTTGGATCCTTTCGAGATTTATTGCTGAGAGAAAAATATTTCTTCTTACAACGCTTGCAACATCTTCATCTATTATTTCTTTGAAAATATTTATAGGAACCTTGATTATCATGTCAGGATACTTTCTGCAAGGTTTTCAATATTAGTGTCACCCTTTCTACATGAAATTATAACATAACCAACAAACGCATGGTTAAATATAATGAAAAAATACATTTCATTAGTGAGAGATAACTTTTGGCATATCTACACCTTGTTCATCGGTTTCCCTCCAGGTCTAATATGTCTGGTAACAAAAATTTGTCTTAGCATCTTCCCTACAATGTCCTCCGTTTCATCAAACACATGTGAAGAAGTTACAAGAACCACACAAGATGTATTTGATCGAACTTTGACGTGTGCACATATTTGTGCAGTTGTTATGAACACATAACCGAGTTGTTAAATCTTCTTCTTTGTTGTTGTGAGTCCATAATGAATAATCTCATGTGCACTCATCCACATCTCTATATCCATTTCCCATAAATAGATCATGGTCCAGTTTGGTTCATATGAAACCCCAACCATCATGAATCATGCTCCTCCTCTAATCTTGATAAACATAAGCTTCTGGGGTTAGAATATCTGCTATTGGTTGGTTTAGGCCCATTGGTGAATGAAAGTAAGTGGTTCCTTGTTCTTGGCTGATGAGTAAGAATTCAATCTTGAAATTAAAGGCATACAAGGAACAACCAATGTTGAAATAAGCACAAATAAATATTTGTTGCTACTCCATGTGTAATGCATTGATCATCCATCTCTCAACACATATTTCCTCAATGCTTAATCAATCTTTCCTGTGCGTCTATATCTCAGTGGCAACAATATACAATCCATCAACAAATAGCAACATCCCAACATAGTTTCCTATGTAATGAAGGGCTATTAGGAACATCCCAAAGTGTAATGAGTAACCGAGTAATTGAATGAGTAATATTAGAGATCACAGTGGATAATTCTCTCTTTCCCACGTAATATTAGTTATCATAATAAATTCCTAACATGGTTCATGAAGCATGAAAATTAACAAACAATGACCAACACTTTTGCTTCCGTTCCTCTAGCATTAGGGCACAAAACCCTAAAAAATATTTGTGTTCATGTAGGCACTTTGCTTTATTGTTTGGTGTTTCTGAAAAACAACACCTCGCATACATTAACACAAAAATAGAAACGACTTGCATGGCTTCATCAATGGTTTAACCATAAAAATCAAGAGCGGAATCAACAACATAATTAAACTTGTAAGAAACACAAATCGACTACGGGATCAACAGGATCCTATGCCTTTGTTGCCCCTGCTACTGACCACTTAAATGGGTTATTCAATGGGAAACAAGCTATCGAATTGCTTCTCCTAAACTGCTCTCAAGTAAATACGATGCTTAATACTTAGGGGCAGAGACAGATGGTAAATGGGACTTGGTATCTCCTTTGTGTCAACCGAAAGCCCTATTCTCTTTCTCTATGACCTAGTATTTTCTTGTCTGTGGCCAACTGTTGTGCTCATATGCATAGCTCATCTCGTTTTCTTCTCTGTGGCCTAGTATCTTCTCGGTTGTGGACTAGTTCGAAGATGGTTGGTGGTCGAGAGTTTTATTTCCTTTGATAGAGATAAAATGGTGCTCCTACGTGCTTGTCGTTTCTCAATGGCTCCGTGGTGGTCTCACTCTACCTTCTGATGCTCTAAGTCCTTAACGCATCTTATCTGGCCTAAAAGCAGACACTGTTGCATTATCTGCACATGAAAACCTTTCTTGACCTGTTCTGGCCTGACATGTCCATCTGGCATTATAATGTTCTGAAACCAAGTCTCTGCGTTAAGATTCCATTGAGTATGATTGTTTGTTCTATCACTGCTCCCCTATCGCTTCTACCACTCTGTTATCTTCTACCATCCCGGTCATCTCTGATATCTCTATCTTGTGACGTTGGATTGCCAGTGTGTCATATAACAATAAAGGCTTTGCACCTTCAACGAATATGCTCTCTCAACAAATTAACGTAATTCCACCAGCACCAACTCCTACTGCGTAATTGATACAATCAATGATATACATCTGACACACACGAAGACTTAGTAATATCTCAGCATTCATTTATATTGGGTTTCCATCTGTTTTCTTTCATTAGGCATCTAGCTACCGCACACTGTCACCATTTCAAACTATGTAACGTTTAACTATCATCTAGTATCTCGATTGTCTTGCATATGTCATATGTTCATCTTTATCCAACATCTAGCACCTCATTATCCAACCCCTCACACCTCTGACATATCTCAGCGGATTATCCTTGCAATGCTTCAACAACCAAAAGCAATAACAAGTGGGGTTCCTCCTATAGAGTTTCCTCAAGGGCATCTGAATAGGCATTGCTTTCATCAGCTTCTTCTTCCATCTCATCTTCAACTCCACCCAACTTTTGCCTTAAAACTTTTCTTGCTTTGCAATTTTTGCAGAGAGACCTGGAAGTTGTTCATCATCATCGCTTTCCTCTTCACTTTGTTTGCTGCTCTCACCCTTAAAGATCAAATTTTGGTTGCTTGCGAAAAAAAATAAAATCCACTCCATCATCCATATCCTTTTTGGTGTGAGGCTGGACAGAGTACAAGCATCACATTTCTTGACTGGATATCATCAAAACCATTTTCGTTTCCCATTGAATCTCACTGAGAAGAATTTCATCATCGAAAATTGGTTTTTTGAGGTGAAAGATTTTGGAATGAATTCTCCTTTTGAAACAAATTCGTAGTTTTCAATATTCACCAAAATAGGTGGTATATTTTTAAGGAAACCCCGAAAAAATAAATGTTTATTTACATATTTGGAGCAAAGACCTATTAAAACTTTGTGCTGGCGGGGAAGTTATATAGTTGAACGATCACTGGAGAAGCAACCACAGTTAAGAAGATATTATTATTATTTTGTTTCCTCTATTTGGATTGTTTAAAATAGATTTTTTTATTTGATATCAGCATTGTCATTATATATTTCAAAAAAAAGTAGATAGTCTATAAATTCTTCGACTTTATTCATGTTTGCTTGTACATCGAGGGGATCACAATGATAACTCATTTTCTATGTATTCATGAAAAAAAATGGCATTATGCGTCTTTAGCGTCCTTAGCATTTAATTCTATTCATTTCCTTGAGCAATGACTTTTAAGAAGTATTTTTCCTCTTGGTATTGCAATGGATCATGATTGTCTTTTTTTTAATTAAAGTGTTATTTCTGATATTTCAACATATGTAAATATATTGTCAAGCTAATATTGGGGCTCCTCCTCCCCTAAGATGTTACTTCTCTAACCCTAACTGGATGGTTGCTTTGCTTCCTAGAGTAGCTCTTCCTGAGGCCATGTTGACTTCAATTTGTCATTGAAGTCACATGTTGCTCCTTTTTCTTTATCTTCCACACTTTAGTGGGTTGCCTTCTATTGTTTACATTTATTTTAGTCTCATTGTTTGGTTTGCTTAGAGTGGCTTCTTCCTTCTATCTAGACTTCTTTATGGTACATGGTAGCTCGCAAGCTTTAGCTTTGTGGCCAAGATTGTTACATCTATAACACCTCGTGAGATTATGAAATGGAGGAAATACTTTGTATCTTCTAATGTTCATGCTCTTCTTTGCATGTAGTTTACATTCAACAACTTTATGTCCAAAACCATTGCACAAATAATAGTAACCATAGAAATGATCTGTGTACCTAGTGGATGGTTGTCTTCGTGTTTGCTTGCTTGAGGGTACCTTCTTATTTGTTGTACCCTTTGTTAATTAGTCTTGATTTGCTTTCTCTTACATTCTGTTGCTGTATGTCCAGGTCCATGGCAAGAAAAACTCTTGACATCTTTCAAAGGAACAAAGAAACTCCTTTGGGATCTTCCAAATTTGTTCAACTCATCCCCAAGAGAAAATGAACTTCTTGCAAAGGACCCTTTCTTCACCTCACTCTTTCCATTTTGGTTTCGTTGGTTGCTTTTGTTTCCTTGCAAATTGCATTGCTTGTCCTCTCTCCTACAAGTCTTTTCAGAGCCGCTTCATTATCCTCTATCACTGCCTTAGAGTTACTACACTTTTTTGATTTCTTCATGGAGACAACCTCCTCTTCTAGATTTTTACACAATATGTTATTTTCATCTAATTCATGTCCTGTTAAGCCAATCTCAACTTCTAGCCTTTCACATTCTTCCTCTTTCTCCTTTAGTCAAATTCTCATCACCTCTTTTATTCTCCTTGCTTCTTCAAGCTATATCCTCAAGCAACTCATGTTCTCTTTCATCACATATTTCCGACAGTTTCTTATGGTACCTGCTCTCATTTGTAAGTTTGTCTATTTCAACAAATGTTTAGTCAAGCCTAGCTTGATGTTCATATGTCTTTTCTTCATGAGAATCAGGTGCATTCACATTAGCAAAACAAGTCTCATTTGATTGAACACTTCCTTTTTTTGACAATACTTTTTCTTCTTCCTCTTTTTCTTCTTCTTTTATATATTGTTGCTACTAGTATCTCCTTCATGCATGAGTTGTAACCTCTCCCAGATTTCTTTTGCAAATTTTAGATCTATTACAGTCTTAAGATCCTTATTGTGAAGGTTATTATAAATTGTACATTTTGCCTGAGCATTCCATTGATGTTCTTATGTAGAGGGGGGTAGTGGGGGCTTTACAACATCCTTCACACACTAGCTTCCATACACAGGGCCCATAAGCTATCAATTTTGATTTTACCTTATCTTTCCATCATGAAAGTTTGTTGTACTAAGCACAGGTACACTTTGATATTCCATGACTCAACCAAGTCTACCTTCTAGCTGTTAGGCTCACACATAAGGAACTAGCTATGATACCAATTGTTGGAAACTTAACTAAACTGAGAGGGGGGGCGGGGGCGGAGAATCAGTTTAGTACATTCATGGACAACTTTTCTTTTCTTTTTAATGTTTATCTAAACTATTTAATGAGCAGTATAACACCATATAAAACACAGATTTAATATATGAATAGCATGTAATATGTGAACAACAATATGCAACACAGATGGACACTAGATATAAGTAAAACTCATAAAGGGATAAAACCATAAATTTGTTATTGTTGTGATGTAAAGGCAAACCCCTACTCCCTTATTACATCTAATTTTCTTTAGGCTCCAACCTAAAGGAGGTTGCTACCTCAATTTCTTTTGCAAGTTTCAACTTGCAAGGAAGCTCCAACTCCTACAAATTTTCTGCGAGCTACAACCCATAGGAGACTCCTATCTCAATAGGCTCCAACCTGTTCTTTATCAAGCTACAACTTGAAAGGAGACTACAATCCCCTTAAACATACAAGAAACAATATGTTGGTTTACCTAGTTGATAACTTTGCATACCTCCATCTATGTTCCTGATTTTTCTTCTCCTCAAATTTGCTTCACATCTGCTCTATAAATGTCAGAAAACTAATGAACAATAACTCAATTATCTCTCACATTCTTTAACCCTTTAACCTAACAACCTTCCAACCTCACACATTTTTATAAACAAGCTTTGATGGTTGTTAGTATTCCATACATGAATCTGAAATGGAAAGTCTTGTCTCTTTGCATTCCAAAGGTGTCTCTTTATTTCCAAATTGTTTCAACTCTTAATATTAAAAATACATCAAATAAAATTCAACATTGATGATTTTTAAAGCCAAAGCATTAACTTGCATCCTTTTTCATGACAACATTAACTTTCATCCTTTGTTCTTATTACAACACTTCAACCAAATACTCTAACTATCAAATATCTCCAAGGCCATATCTCTACTGACCTAATCTCACAGGCAACTGGACTACAACAACATGTGCCAACCTATGCAAGTATTCACATATGGAAACAATGCATCACAACAGCTCAACCATCATACGTATAGATCACAACATAAACAAACTTTTATCCAATAGCATAAACAACCTTTCAACAACACCCTTTGCAACATAAACATCAACACAAGCATAACAAGCCTAACATCACAATATCACAACATATGGTGACAACATAAGCAATCTCTAACAAGAAGAAACACATACTTACTCAACTCCTTCACCTATGATCAACAACACCTACTCAATATCAAACATATCAAACTGCTCCTTTGCCATCAATGACAACAATGCCAACAAATATGATCATCAAATTCAATAAGCTACCATCCATTGGAGCTCAGGGAGAGGCCAGAACTATCGAAGACATAACCAGAAAACTAGATGAATTACTCAATGCAAAAGAGTTATCCTTAAGTACTTTCATTAGCAAGCTTACTAAGGATAATCTCAAGCATCATCTAGTAGAACTAGCACAACAACAGACGGTCCTTAACTCCTCCTTAGTTTCACTACAAAGATAATTTCCCACGTTCTCCCAAAACACCAAAGAGTATCATATTGTTATAGAGAGTTTGTTGCCAAGTAGCATCAAAATAATTGGATCATATTGTACAGTGTGGGTGGCATATCTTAAAGAAGTTGAGAAGATTTCACTAAAAGTTGTGGTCATTGTATATGACTTGTGAAATTCTAATAGATCATTTCTGTAATTGTAATCAGAAAATAGGAGAAGCTAAAAAGTTGCAACTTCCCTTAAAAATTTCAAAAGTCTCAAGAAGTAGTTACCATTCAAGCCTATTATTAGTGTTAGGCTCAACGTAATAAGAAATTTTAAACCTTTTTTGAAATTATTGTAAACTAGATATTGGAAGTCGATGACTCTATATTGTGTTGGCCATTTAATATAGAGAAGTTGTGAAGGCCATTGCTGAAGTTCACTCCATGTACATGTATTTGTTCCTGAATATTCTCAAGCAATTCATTTATGTATGTACCCATGAGATTCATTAATATTAGTTTTTAGGCTAATCTAAGAATTGGCTTGTAGTTTTTAACTTGTGGTTTTAACCCAATTTCTTTCTACATTGATTACTTTTTGGTTCAGGGATTGACTACTCTATGTTCTATTTTGATAAGCTAAGTGTGCAATGTCGTCCAGGACTACAACTAATTGTTCCTTAATTGTGTCTCTTGCAATTTTCTACTCATCACTTCCAATTTTCTCATCTACCTTCCCCTTTAAATAGGTTAGAATAGCTACATTCTTGCATTTATTATCGTTATTATCTCAATAGGTGCACCCACCACTGTGATGATCATGCACATCTCACATCATTCGCACACAACCAAGCATGGTAGCTAGGCCAAAATAAGGATGGGTCTCTCATACCAAACGATGTGAGGCCTAATTGGCACCTCATACCATAGAGAACACCTAACTATTTTTGGCACATTTTTCCTTGTCAACAAGTGCATATAGCTAGAAGGTTCACAATACGCCATAACTTATTTAAGGAAATCTTATGCTTAGACAAAAATTGAATGAAAGAAACCAATAAGAATCATTTAGAACAATAATTTGCAATTGATCATTGGGTTTACCTCCACTTCAATGCTACAAACAATTTCCCATAAAGAACAAGTGTATCCAAAAGCTCTCACTATAGTTCTATGGACCCTACAAAGTTGTCAACAAAATTAGAGAGCTTGTATGTCATGAGAGTTACCCTCATCTCCATGCATTCACAATGTCTTCCAAGTCTCATATCTAAATGAATTTAGTGGATAATGCATTCCAATTCATGTTAGAGTTGGATACAGGGAAAAGATTTTGGAGCCAAAGTCAATTATATGCACCTAAGGCCAACAAATACATCACTACAATGTCACTAATTATCTAATGAAATGGAAGAATCTTCCTTCGAATTGTTGAAAATGTAATTAGTTTCAGTCTTCATAATTGTTGTTGTACTCATTTCAATGTGTATCCTATATTAAATATATATATATATATATATATATATATATATATATATATATATATATAGCATGGGTTTCATGCCCTTTATTGATGGTTTTATAGGTAAAATCATGTTCTTCATGCTTCTAGGGTTTGTTAGATTTTAGGATTTATTGTCATGAGTCAAAGGAATCAACATCATGTTTATAAGACCCTTCCGGGAAAAATGTAATTGTAAAAAGAATTACTTTTAGTCTGAAAAGTCTTGGAAACTCCAGAATTACAAATCGGCCCTAACAGTTACAAGTCAGCTTAAAGGGGGGAATTCAACCCCTTGAGAAGGCTATATAAAGGAGCAGTTTGACCTCATTTAGCAGTCACTCACTCAAGAAGTTCGATCTCTTAAGAAAGAATTCATTATATAGCTAAAAAGCAAGGAAAAGGAGAGCAAAGGTCTAGGAGAAGAAAGAAAGATGAAAAATCTTTTTTTTGGGCTCTATATCTCTCACATGTGCAAAGTTCTAAGGTGTCTGGTGCTGCAAAAGGAGGTCGAAGTTGCAAGTCTGTTGCACGAGGACAAAGTGCAGTATCTTGTAGATGGAAGGAAGGATACTATACCTTAACCTCGTTGACCTTGGGAGGAGTTGTCTTGCTCTAGGAAGGTCTCAAGAGGAAGGTGAATTAGGGTTTCTATAGAAGTTGCAAGGCCAAAATTGCAGCATCAAAGTAGCAACACGAGTTGCATTAATGAAGTTGGCAGGTTGAAGTTGCAAAGTTGAAGTTGGTTGTTGTTGGATCAAAGAAAGACTTGTTGGAGGGTTACTTGGGACATGGAGAAGGACTTGGTCTAGGGTTTGGGTCTTTGTGTCTCAACTGAAGCATATTTTATAAGAAGAGAGCAGTTTTTGGGTTTTCCCCTTAGAGGCATTTTGCCCTAGCTGAGAGCATAATTTTTTTGTCCTTTGTTGTTGTTGTTTCATTTTTTATATTTGTTTGATGAAAATATCTAACTAAAGAACACAAGAAGAATAACTAAGTTCACAAGCAAGTATTAAGGAAAAGGAAAATGAGAATTAATAAGTTGCCACTTTGCATTTTCCAACATGGTATCAAAGTTAAGGTGAACAACGAAGGCAGCTCAAAGGACACTAGAAGGAAGTACTTGTAAAAGCGAAGGGAAAATGAAACTCTTAAGGAAAACCTGAAGAAGAAAATTTCAAGAAGGATTGTCTCTTGAAAAGGATCTAGTTGAAGACTCATTGGTAGATCTCTTTGAAGGAAGCATCAAAGGATCTTGGTATCACTCATCACTCTTGGAAGTTGTTATTGAAGAATCCTAGGGAACATCCTTCAAGGAAGTCTCTTCAAAGATCTTGAAGGCATCAAGAAGGTTGGAGACACCATCAAGAAGAATCTCAATTATCAAGTATCTGAATCTATTGGTCATGTGGGTTCTTTCTGCAAGGAAAGTAATAAGGTCGTTGGAGCATCAAATTATCTAGCATGGAAGAAAATGATTGAACTGATACTCACATAACAAGAAGTAATGTAGTGTGTTACTGGGGAAATTACTGAACCTAGCAAAGACAAGACACAAGAACTAGCAAAGTACAGGAAAGGAGAAGTCGGGGCTCAAAGGATCATGAATCCATAAAAGATTATCTTGTTCCATTTGTTGCAAACTTGAAAACTTCCAAGGCTATGTATGATAAGCTAGTGAATTTGTACTCTGTAAGTACATCAGAACAAAAGATGTCTTTGTGAAATAAGTTATATAGAATGAAGAAATCAAAGGATGAAGATATGGCATCCTTTCTCATGAAAGTCTCTCAGCGAAGAGACCATCTGCAAGGACTTGGGGAATCAATTTCTGATTCGAAAGTAACCATTTATGTACTCAATGCATTTCCATCGGAATGAAGCAGCGTTGCAACAAGCATCTACCCCAAGAAAGATTCAACTCCCCTTAAGACGAGTTTTGGGCTCAATGCATTATGGAAGAATAAAGGATCAAGGTAAAAGATGACATTGGATCAAATGAGCAATCTAAAGCCTTTCTAGCTCGAGTCAAGAAGTTGAAGAAGGGAAAGTTTGGGAAGTCCATGAAGAAAGACATGTCCAAGGTTCAATGCTTTGAATGCAATGAGTTTGGACACTGTAAGAGGGACTGTCCAAGCCAACAAAACAACAAAAGAAAATAAAGAAGTGAAGTTCATGTAGTTGAGGCCGTGGGAGAACCTGAGAAGAAGTTGAATAAGGAAGAAGTGAAGGATCTTTACTATTAAGGAAGGCACTCTGTTTGGCAATTTCTTTAGATAGAATGTTCTTTCCTTTAGATAATATGCATTGTTAATCTTGATTATAGCATCATAGAAAGAAGCATATGATAATAGCATGATTAAGTTGCTTTAATCTAGATAGATGGATAGATAGGCCATCCAAGTATTATCTAACATTAGGTTAAAGGTTGCCATTTGCTTAAGATGGATCATAATGATCCTGGAAGGACCATCATTTGGAAGGTCCTTGAGAAAAGCATCATGACAAGGTTAGTAGACATTGCATGTAATGTGGAATCAACAATGTTAAAAGGGATGAAGGAATGCAATGGGTCATGTTGCAGACCCACTTTAGGGCATAAAACTAGATGATCGGATGAAAGCATAAGAATGCATGTTGAAAGTAAACTTTGGATAAGATACATATGTGTAAAATCTTGTGAAAAGAAAGTTGGTCATAAAAATATATAATGCTTGAAAAGAATAGAATTTGACTTACTTTAGGTAAGAACTAAGACTTTCTCTAGAATATAAATGTCATTGATTAATATCCAATATAATCTCTGAAAGAAAAGTTTTAACTTGGTAATCAAGTTCGATCCTCAAACACTTTGATGCATGAAGGAAAATTCGCATGGAGATGGACCATGAGGATGTTGATGGAACGAGAAGGTCATCATGATGAGATAAGTTTGTTTTAATTGTTGGTTACCTGGCTAACATATCATTTTTCTACCTAGAAAAGGGTGTTGCAAGAATACATGATGACAGTTGAGGCAAGTTTAGTTGTATGGATAAAGGAGTATTCAGGGAAGCTCAATATCTAGTACCTAGCAACTATGAACTCAAGATGTGTTCATCTTGGAAGGAAGCAATGTGAGAAGATACCCTGAAGGTCAAAGGAGATCACTTTCATAAGGAAGCTATGATCAGTTTGAAGTTTGGAAAGGCTCAATGCAATGCCTTCATGTCGAAGATGAAAGTGATGAGAAAAAGAGATGACCTGGATCTTGTCACAAGAATGAAGAGTGGAGATGGCTCCATGATACCTTGAAAGAAAGCAAGCTCGATATAAGAGATGTGAAGGAAAGAGGGAGCCAGGCAGCTATGAAGAACTAGTAGCAATACTCTGATGAAGACAAGCTATAAGGCTTGTGGTGTTGGCTTCCCAAATAAAAAGGAAGTTTGGAATCTCCTCTATGTTTGAGAGGCAGCAAATGAGTCTCCTTGAATAGAAGCAAGGATCGATTCTCTAATCAAATGGGAGAATAGGGATGTCCTCTCAGTTTGAGAAGGAGTGATGTTGGACATCACATGTGCATTCTCCTTTTCAAGTGATGAAGAGAGAATGGCAGAGTATTGGATAAGCATCTATGATTTCCTTAAGCATATAACATATAAGAAAGGAAAGGTTGCAACACTTTGAAAATGGGACAGGTTTTCAAAAGAAGAGTAGTCGAAGAGGACTCATATTCTTTGAGGACTCAAGTATGGAGATCCAAGATAATAATAGTCCTAAAAGGACATACCTTGTCGACATCCAGATGGGGTATGTGCCTTTTAGAGGTAGTGTAGTATCACACGTAAAGCCTCCTAGCATAATGCTCTTGAATGGAGAAGAGATTGTCTAGTTAGGCCTCAGAGACAGTGTTGGTCATAATGATGATTCTTACAGTATGGCTTATCAATCTGACTCTTCTTATGAGAACTCTTCAATGTGAGAATGATGTTGTACAATTATGAATACCCCCTAATTAAGAGGGAGTGTTGAAAATGTAACTAGTTCAATCTTTATAATTGTTGTTGTACTCATTTCAATATGTATCCTATGTAACAAACAAAAGAAGAAAAGAAAAAGTTATTATTATTAAAGCATGGGTTTTATGCTCTTCATTGATGGTCTTCTAGGTAAAAGCATGTTCTTCATGCTTCTAGTGTTTTTTAGGTCTTAGGATTTATTGTCATGAGTCAAAGGAGTCAAAATCATATTTATAAGACCCTTCCAAGAAAAATGTAATTGTAAAAGAATTATTTTTTAGTCTAGAAAGCCCTGGAAACTCCAAAAGTACAAGTCGGCACTAACAGTTACAAATCAGCCTAAAGGAGGGAATTCTACCCCTTGAGAAGGTTATAGGAGCAATTTGACGTCACTTAGCACGCACTCACTCAAGAAATTTGATCTCTCAAAAAAGAATTCAATATATAGTTAAGAAGCAGGGAAAAGGAGAGCGAAGGTCTAAGAGAAGAAAGGGGGACGAAATATCTTTCTTTTTGCCTCTATCTTTCTCATATGTACGAAGTTCTAGGGTTTCTAGTGCTGCAAAAGAAAGTCTTAGTTGTAGGCCTGAATTGTAGGAGGGCAAAGTGCAGTATCATGTAGCTGCAAGGAAGGATACCCTACCTTGACCTCGTTGACTTTGGGAGGAGTTGTCTTGCTCTAGGAAGGTCTCGGGAGGAAGGTGAATTAGGATTTCTATAGAAGCTGTAAGGCCGAAATTGCAAGATCAAGTAGCAGTACGAGTTGCAATATCGACGCTGGTAGGTTGAAGTTGCAGTATTGAAGTTGGTTGTTGTTTGATCAGGGAAAGACTTGTTGGAGGGTTGACTTGGTACTTGGAGAAGGACTTGGTCTATGGTTTGGGTCTTTGTGTCTCAATTGAGGTGAATTCTGTAAAAAGAGAAGTATTTTACAGGTTTTCCCCTTGGATGGGTTTTGCCCTCGCTGAGAGCCTAATTTATGTGTCCTCTGTTGTTGTTGTTTCATTCCTAATATTTGTTTGATGAAAAGATCTAAGTAAAGAACACAAGAAGAATAACTAAGTTCACAAGCAAGTATTAAGGAAAAGGAAAATAAGAATTAATAAGTTGTCACTTTGCATTTTCCAACACTAACAGAATCACATAGGAAACACATTATTTCATTTCACAATATCCATGATTACCAAAGCTTTTTCTACAAATTTGGGCATGTTATGTCCCTACCCACACTATTAATCTACTTTTGCTCTTTATCTACCTTTATCTTATTCTCCCATACCATGATATATAAAAGTTGCATTAATGGTCTAACCTCTACAATATGATTTTTATTTATTTACTTCTCTTCAAATAAGACATCAGGTATATGGAGAGTTCTACTATATGTGAATTCATTGGAGGTTACTTCCTTGAAGTGGTACTGAAGGTTGCCCTTCAAAGTGGTCGATAATATAATATCTTCTTTTGACATCATTAATTGGTATTCCTTGGTAAGGTTGGTAGTGCAATAGCTTTGTTATTTCTTGATAATGGATGTTAATGTATGTGAATTCATTGGAGGTTATGGTATTGAAGGTTGCCCCTTCAAAGTGGTCAATAATATAATATCTTCTTTTGGTATCATTAATTAGTGTTCCTTGGTAGGGTTGGTAGTTCAATAGCTTTGTTATTTCTTGATAATGGATGTTAATTGTGTGTGTATATATATAGAGAGAGAGAAAGTGAAAGAGTCCACAACTAACAATTAACAAGGTTTACTAAAAAAATTAACATTAATTGCTTTGAAGGACCCAAGAAAAAGTTTCACATAATAAATTTATACATATTTCCTACGTAATTTTCCAACTTTGGCCAATATAAATATTTGAACACTACAATTTATAATACTATATAACAATGACACCATATAAATATTACCAAATCTAATCAAATTTTTCAAAGTTCAAATAAAAAAAATTAAGCTCTTAAATATTGGACAATTTGCTATTATATATACATTTAATGCAGTCTGATTTACTTGATAACATATTTTATACTGACATGTAAAAGGCCTTTGATATTAAAGTTTTATGAGATTTTAAAATTAAAATTAATACCATTAATAATAAAACGATGATGATTACGAAAGGTTTTAAAAGACATCAGAGAATACATGGAATTGAGCCAATTAATAGAAAGTAAAGTAGCGTGCCTTCGAATCAAACACTAAACTCTTTTCTTCGCAAGGGCTAATTATATGGACTTGAGAAACTGCAAATTAAATTTTCCAAAAAAATAAGAAATAAGACGAGGCAATGGCTTCATTCCGTTCCCATTTTCACAAACTACGTTGAAATTCACATTCACTTGTACAAAAATTTCGACTCTTATTCTGCCTTTAGCCATAATTATGATGCAATTAGGCTTATGTCAAAGCTTGGCCTTCATAGTTCTTAAAAGGTAGGGCAGACTCGCACACTGAAGCTTCAGCAAAGCATTTTGAGTTTTCAACCAGTGGTTCAGAGGGTGTCCATCAACATCTAGAAAACCCAGAACTTCTTCAGATTAATCCGCTTGTTTGTATAGCCTGACAAATCAAGATTTCTGTTTCTTGTTTAAGATTAAACAGCATGTTCGTTTCTTCATCAGGACTAACATTATCTTCTCTCAGAAGATTTTATTTTTTGTACGAAGCAAAAAATTGTAAACTTTTGTGCTCACAAATTTCACTCCTTTTACTTCGCAAAATCCCTCTGCATTCTTAACATCACCTTGCTTCTCAAAATGTTTTAAAATGGCTAGCACATTTCCAGACTTCCGCTGCCATGAAGTAGTTTTTCGTAATGACAAAGATTTTGTCATTGCCTCCAAAGCCTTGTCAAATTGTTCATTCTGTATATAACCCTGTGCAAGGATTTCCCAAGTACTGGCAGTTGGTTTGACACCATTCTCCAATACACGGTCAAGAAGCAATTCTGCTTTTTGCAGCCACCCATTTTTTATATAAGCAACAAGGAGGACATGGACTACTCTGATATCATTTAATAATTTCATAGATTCCCATTTCTTAAGAAAATCCTCAGCTCCCGCAATGTCCCCAATCCTTACTAATGAAATAAGGAAGCAATAATAGCTTCTATTTGTTATTTTAGGAAATGCCAATTCAAAAGATTTCCAAATCCTGTATACTTCAGCTCTGTTCCCTAGGCTAGCATGAAAACTAATTAAATGATCATAAGCAAGCCGATACTTTCGAGTTGTCTTAGCTTCCATTTCTTTCATTTTATTCTCCATTTCTTTCAATACAGATTCTGCTTTGTCAAGAACTTTGGCCTTCATATAAATATTTGCTAGAGTACAGTGAATGTTCCAATCAATAACAACATTATCATCCCTCTCCATTTCATTCAACACCTCTTCAACCTTATGCAGGTCTGACAAACCTGCATAACTTTTCATCCAGAAGTTATAAGAGTATTTATTTAGTGAGAGACCATTTTTCTTCATTTCCAAAATCATGCAAGGCACCTTTTCAAACTGCTGCGTGTTTATGTATAGCGTCATCATCTCATTAAAGGGAAGTGGACATTTACCAAACCCCAATTCCTTCAACTTTTGCAGGGTTGCTTCTGACTTTTCAATATTTTTCTCTTTTACATAACAGTTCAGAAGCGCAGAATAAGTAGGCCGATTCTTTTCATTATCGGGCAGATCTGCAAAGTACTTTTCAGCTCGGACAATGCCATACACTTTCGCTATCAAGTCTAAGTGGATAGCATGTTCACCTGAAGAGAATGAAAATTTTTTGCGCATCCACTCGGAAATCTGCGAAACCCCAATCAAGTCACTATAGGGAAATCACATCAACTATGTAACACGGGTCAAGATAGAGCGCAATTCTTCAAAGATAGAAACAATAAATCTGCAAATGAATGGGACACGATAATTTGCGTTCAAAAATACTTCAAAAGACAGAAAACTGAAAAAACCTAGTTTCATTGTAGTCGTTCGTGTCCAAAAGCATGCTTACTAAGATAGCAGGAAGGAAAAAACTGAAATATAGAGAAAAAAAAAAAAGAAAAAAAAAAGCCACCATCGTTTCTATTGATAAGCCTGAAATTTTGATCCGTCTCTTTTAAACAAAAGTTCAGATTTAAAATATCACACATCGACAACAAGTTCTTCCATAATCGCTCATCCCCCCCAAATCTACAATACTGTTCCCATTCATTAGAGAGAATTTAAACGGTTGTCTGCAAAATACGCAAAACAGAATATAATCAAGAGGGAGGCCAAGAAAATCTTTGCAATTAAATGCGGTCAATGTTGCATTGGGATATGGCCCGTGGCATCCCTATCTTGGATACACCACCACCCTCCGTCAGATTTTAGTGACATGCCTGTCGGATTGGGAAATGTCCCGAGGGGCAACAGCTATTTCTTCCCCAAAAACCTTTTAAAAAGGAGGGAAAAGAAAAAGCCTTAAAAGGCCTCCAAAAGATACCCTAATCTGCCCTTTAAGTAAACATTCAAAGCTGTAAATATACATCTCTATTTTTTTTTCATATATTGTATATGTGCAAAGAGGGACTGCAATTGTCCAGCTATGAAATATTTTGGGCAATAATTGTAAATGGAGATTAATATGTTTGTCTTATTTTCTTCTTATATCGTACTTTTGTTTTTGTAAAAACTGAACATTGAAAAGTATGATTTTGTAAAAACTTCAACATATAAATGTAATATAAATAATGCATTTACCGTTAGGAGTCAGGACAAGCTGCACATTGACTCTCGTAGATTAGTGTTAGTAATACAATCTTAATAATTAGTCAAATATATTTTATATGATTGTGTAGGTGGGTCATGTAACTTCGGGGACAATATGTAACTGCAGAATAAAGTTAAAGAAATTGTAATCTTGAATATGTTCTTATGGCTAAAATAGGGGTCTTGCTCTTCTTGTTTATACACTACTGAATCTTTATCTCTACCATAGTGTCAAAGTCAATGGCCCCGACAAACGAAGGGTAGGAAGAAAAGTAGAATGGGAGAAAGCCAGCCCTCTCATAAAAGTTACCAAAGTGAAAAAATGAGACACGTCTCACCTTAGGCAACCTCCATGAAACTCTTATTTCATTGCATGTTTTAAACAACAAACATACACTCTATCATATATTTCCTTTCTGGGTTTTCAAAATGAGGCAAATACGTAACATGTTTCTACGAACAATTGTCCAAGTTCTACTCTATTGAGATTCAAACTTGTTTTGATGCATACTTTTTCGAAGGCAGTTGTGCAGTGTTAGAGATCAGAAGCCATGCATACTTCTGTAACAAGTGAGGAAATATTTGCTTCCACATTGGGCAATATTCCATGAACACTATGAGGTGGCAAAGACTCTAAAGCAAAACAACATGAGATCCAAGAGTTGAAGTTTAGAAAGCAGTATCCACATGTATGTGTTGGAGAGGATATGGAAGATGATTCACTGCGTTGATATGGAACCTTCTTGAATGCAATTTATGGAATTCAATATAGCAGTCATGGGTAAATATGTGTAACAAAATACAACGGAGGTTGATGAAATCAAACATTAAGAAATAATGTCAAGTTAATGCTTCTAATATGGAATTGCTTGCGACTCGTATGTAAGGGTTGCATACCTACAGATAAAGAATGCAACTGCTGAAAGGAAATTGTGTTATGAAGTGGAGTATCGTTCTAGAAAACTTAGTTACCAGAAACAGGCAAAGGCAAACAGGAACGATAAGGGAAACAGGGGTCCATTAGATTTCGCATATAGAAAACGTATCATATTGTATACTTATATAGGCAAAGACAGTAAATCCTTTCCTTTCTTCTGATGTTAAACATATAACTACATCGTCACCACTCCCTTGATAAGGTTTCGCATATTTAAAATGCATCTATTGTATACTTATAGGCAAAGTTGGTAAATCCTATCTTCTGAATTACATTGGCATCACTTCCTCATTCATGGTATATTGGGGATTATATGTTACTGCAAACTAATTTCCTTAACTAATTTGGGATAGTAAGTTTTTTATATTAGAGGGTTTCTATGTCGTAAAAAAATTTCAAGAAACATTATTGTTCAATGTTAGGTGTATCCAACTTATTTGAATGGGCATTCGAGGAAAAAATGTGAAAAGGGCACTACACTGCTAGTCAGGGATTTATCAAGAATTGATTCTAGAGACCACCTATGCCCGCAATCACCACTATTTTTGTGAAATTTTAATTTGCTTTGATTCATAAGTATATTTTGAAAAACCTACTGCTTCATCAAATGCAACTGGGTATGCAATGGCACCTGATTTAGCTCTTTCAATACACTTCTCACAAATTTATTCAAAACCCCCCAATCGCCACAATTTCTCCCTAACCCAACTATGCTCACAATCACCAGTATATTTATGGCATCTAATTTCCTTCGATTCATAATTTTTATTTTGAAAATTCTTGGTCGTTTCATCCAATGCAATTGAGTATGTAGCGACCTCCTGATTGCTCTTTCAATACATTATTCACATTTTCTCACTAGGCCAACCATACCTGCACTCACCAATATATTTTGAATCAACACATTCAAGTCCCTTTTCTCATCTTGTTAGTGATTTTGGGAAAGGGGGTAGAAAAATTGTGAAAATTAAATTGAAAGAAGTAAAACAAGAGGTCGCTAAATATCCATTTGCATTGGACAAAGTGACCAAGGATTTTCAGAAAGAATTTACGAATCAAAGCAAATTAAATGCTACAAAAATAGTAGTGATTGTGGGCATGGCCAAGCTGGGGAGAAAATTGTGATGACTGGGGAGGTTGGAGGTAAACCAGAGAGGTAACTGTATTACCCAGTTGCATTGGATGACAAATCGATTGAGGATTTTCAAAATAATATTACAAATCAAAGTAAATTAAATACCACAAAGATAGTGGTGATTATAAACATGGACAGCTTAGGAAAGCCAGCTCTTGTTAAATCCTTAACTGGAGATGGTCCAGACTCCATACTATCTGTTTCAAATGCTTTCCTAAAATGCCCTTTAAAAAAAAGTTGGATACGCCTAATCCTGAAAATCCTCAGTCACTTCATCCAATGCAATTGGATATGTAGTGACCTCTTGTTTTACCTATTTCAATACACTTTTCATAATTTTCTCCAACCCCTGCAAAATTCCAAGACACACCATTGTTTAATTTAGGATTATCCAACTTATTTTGATGGGCATTTTAGGATAGCATGTGAGAGGGGTACTATAGAGCACCACCAGTCAGGAATTTAGCAAATTGACTTCGCTGGGCCACCCATGATAGTAATTACCAGTGTGGCGTTTAATTTTCTATGATTCATAAATTTATTTTGAAACCTTCAGCCAATTTATAATGATAGTGACCTCCCGTTTTACCTCTTTCAATACACTTCTTACAATTTTCTCCAAAACCCCATCACCACAATTTTCTCTAAGTCAACCATGCCCACAATTACCATTATATTTGTGGCATTTAATTTGCTTTGATTCATTATTTATTTTGAATCCTCGCTATCACTTCATCGAATGTAATTGGCTATGTAGTAACCCTCTGGTTTACCTCTTTCAATACACTTTTCACAATTTTCTCCAACTCGCTGCAACACCCCTCCACCCCCTGCGGCCAAACAATGACTAACAAGATGAAAAAGGGAAGTGAGATGTGTAGATCTAGAATATATGTTTCAAATGTGAAAGGATGACTCTTATTCTTTTTAGAAGGCAAAAAAGTTTTTATCAACTTTCATGGCGCCTTCGCTTTCAGTGTGTAACTTTTAAAGGCTTTGGAATAATGTCCCTTATTAAAGTAACAAAGGTCAACAAGCTCAATGTTAGAAAACAAAAGTATAACGGTGCACTAAATAGATGATCTAAAAATCCAACACAACTCATCCAAGCACTTATGGTTCAAATGTGACAAGTAAAGTATGACTCTTATTCTTTTTAAAAGGCAAACAAGTTTTTATCATCAACTTTCATGGTGCCTTTGCTTTCAATGTGTAACTTTTAAAGGCTTTGGAATAGCGTCCCTTATTAAAGTAACAAAGGTCAACAAGCTCAATGTTAGAAAAGACAAGTATAATGGTTCACTAATGAGATGATCTAAAAATCCAACACAACTCATCCAAGCACAAACGTGATCCAACCAATATGAATGAAGGCACTGTCAATGACTGAATGTAGGAGAGTGTATCTCCAGTGCAAAGTTTCTCCCTATACAAAAAGACAGGCAATCCAACACAGAACATAACATTTAAAATCATAACCTCCAAGCTCCAAATTCCAGAAACAGCTACCAACCTTCATAAAAATGGTTTCAAGAGATGCCCTTACAAATAGAGAATTTGTGTGAAATGATCTAGACCACAGAAACGATGATGGTCATACAAAACAATGATTTCTAGCCAATTCACATTTGTGGGTTGTTTCGGCATGGGGACCAATCTTCCATTTTGTTTCTAGTAACAAAGTTAGAGCACAGCTAGAAACAACTTAGAAAGTACGGATGAAAACAGTGCATAATTGCAAACATAACCAAGAGAAGAGTCTATTGGAGCCCCCAAGCATTAGTAGGATGCTGTGAGGGATCAAGGAGGTTGTGCTCAGGCGAGCTATATCGTTGGCAATTGGGTACGCATTTCTGTGTTCACTAATGGAAAAGAGATTGTGAACCTAATATTAAAGAACAGTGTTGGTACAAAAGAAAATTATGCAGAGATAGGAGAGTGTTTCTTAATGCACTAGGACTTCGAATATATTCTAGATTAGGGTATTGCATGTGGTTCCAAATGGGCATATTCATCCCTTGCTTAGCAAAGTGCTCAATTGCAGAGTGAGAGTTCTTAGTTATTGGGAGTTGTGTTATAGTTATTCTTGAAGAATGAGTTGTGTATACTTTTTCAATATTTTGTGCATGTTGGGAGGACAACTACACATTCAGGTAGTCTACTATTAGTATACACTGTTAATAGCTAAATCAAGAATTTTCAATTTAGTTAACAAGGAGGGCTTGGTTGGTTGGTGAAGTGAGAGTGTTGTTATTTCGTCTGAAGGTTCAATGTGCCAAGTGACATGTTCACTCCTTTTAAGTTACCAAGTCTACATAAGCAAGAAGTTTGTGGTTGGGGCCAAATACAAGTCTTGGCCAAATTTGGTAAAATAGATCCCACTTTCTTAACAGTGTAGTCCACTTACTTGGATTGATAAAAAAACAACTATTAAAAAATAATAACAATAATCAAGAAATATGTTCCAATATAATTGTGCACACAGGTTACATAACTAAAATAGTGTACATGATTGCATAGATGCTTGTTATAAACGAACTCCTTATAATCTTTAAATATATGTTAACAGGAATAAGTGATGCCTCTTGCTCTTCCTGTTTATGCATTAATGTATCTTCCATCTTGATAACTTGCTACTTTTGTTTTGGTTTGTAAAATGAGCAGTAAATACTAAATGGTGCTCTTTCAATTTATAAAGTTCAACTTTAAAGATTCAATTTAAACTCCAGATGTCTTTAAGTTTTATATGTATTATTAGTAATAACCCCATACCAGCATACCCAGCTTTTGGTACATCTACTTGAATAACCCCCATACTCATGTACCCAATTCTTGTTACTAGTAGCAAACCGGAACCCCTATTCCCATGTAAAGCATAAATTAGCACACTTCAAAAAGACAGTACCATAATTTATAATAGCAAACTGCTTTCTCTTCAGTGTCCAAGTTGACAGCTAAATACCATAACTGAAATATAACAAGCTTTTTTTATTTGCAATGTCAATATTATGAGAAATTCTTGTTCAAGGAAATGTTGAATTAAAAATAAACATATCAAGATTCAAGAACAAGAGGTTATGTCATGTGGTTTCTTTAAGGCTAATATAGATCATAGTTCATGTACTTGAACCATCCTCGGTGAAACATAAATATTAGTCATGCCTTAATATGCTCCTAAGCAAGCGAAAATTACCTTGCCATGGTTTGTCGAAGTCCTAGAACCTGAATAGAATGCTTTAAATAACAAGCAAAAACTATTACTTAGTGATTAGAGGATAAGGAAGCAAAGACATCAGTTCATTGTTAGTTAAGAAAGTGTACAAAAAAATATATGCATTATGTATAAGAAGCTAACGTATGGAACAAAGATGATAATATATGGAACAAACATGATAGGCATATTAGTTGCTTTATCAACTCCAAAATCTCTTAATCCATCACCTTTCCAAGACTCCTATATGAATCATATGACCGTAAACCTCTAAATTTTTTCTTCCTATGTTTCCCATCCAACAACCAAACCATGAACCCTATATAGTATAAACCTCTTTCTTTGCAACAAAGTTCCCACACCTAGCCATCAAGTTCATACAATGCACTACATAATACCACCATTGTCATCGGCACTCCTTTGAGTTGTGAGTCGTGACAAAAGGTGAACCAAACAACATTTGCACAATTCATGTCACATGGACACAGTTGTGTAGTCCAATGGTTACGAGCTTATTGCAAATAGGCCTACTTTTTCATTTTGGGGATATTTTGGAATTTTTGGCCTACATTGTGTCTTGATTTACTACATTGAAGCTTCCCTTCATATATGACCTTGAAATGCTCTTCCTAGATCAATTGCTTCACCTTGTTCCATATTTGGATAATATTTGGCTTCCTTCCAATTCAAAGTGTACCCATTCCAAACCTACTCGTAACTCAATTAATCTCAACATTTACCCTGCATCCTCATGATTATGGGGAAAAATTGAAACCTTGGGACAAGAGAAGGAAAAGGGTTGCCTCATTATTTAGGACTTTTATGTAAGAGTTGGGCCTGTTAACCACCGAAAGTGGGTAATGCATAGGAGAAAAATTTTCTCCCCATTTGATAGCCAGCCAACCACCAACCCCATGATGGTCAGCACATGACACTATGCCAAAGTTCTCCACCTATTTCTCTGATCAGATCTCACTCCATCTAGCATTTCTTCTCAAATCAAGGTGGGTCATCTCTTGGCAAGTACTCTAATCATTCTTGCAATCATGTGCTTTCATTTAATGTTATGGGCATATTGATATGGATCACAAAGCAAACTGGATGATTGACCGATCTTGATTGTATCCTTGTTTCCACACTTGGGAGTTTAGTATTTGACTCTAGTCTAGCGGGACCTCCTCTGAGGCTTTAGGGTTTAGGAAGGGCAATATTGGGGAGGCACTTATTGGCATAATGTGTCCAAGGTAATCCACGTACCACTTTCCATCTCTCTCGGTTATCCATCTCCATTCTTTGTGTTGGTAATCATTGGATATTGGGATTGGCACCCTGCATCCAAATCCTTGAGTCAGGGCCTGGGAACTTGGCCCTGAAGGTTGTGCAGCTAAAAGAAGGTTAAAAGCATATAAAGCCACAACGAAAGAAAATGTAAAATGCAAAAGATGGTTGAGACGATATTTAGCATGTGGGAAAAAGCCTAGCATGAGCTCTACCTTCCTCATTAACCATCACCCAATTCGTCAAGCATTCAGTGTTTCATCTCAAATAAAGGACTACATCTTAAAGGGGTATTGGAAAAACATAAAGCAAGCTTGAGCTCCCAAGTTATGAACCACATAAAGGCAACACATTAAAGGCGCAACAGAAGGGTGAAAAAAGCAGGTTGAGGAAAGGGTAACTCATGCCACCACAATTGCTCCCCCTTACATCATTATAATCAAGATGTTAGAACCCCATTAGTTGTTCTCATGGTTGTGGCACCTCCCTTGAAGTCTCTCCCACTCCATGATTGTTATTATCACAGACACCTATGGATTGATGGGCTAACCTGCGACATGTCACTCCCCTTAGGGGCTAGAAACACCTAATAGGATTATTGCTCTAATCATCCCTAACAAAGGTGAGGTGACTTGTTTGTAGATCCTAATCTAGTTAGACATCTAAACATGAGTTTTGTGTGAAGTATTCTTGTGCCCTTGACATTAGATATGGTTCATTATGATGCTTTAATGGTTTTATGCCCCTAATGAAGTTGATGTCACTTGATCTTGAAAGATTTTGTTCAAGTGGTATCACATATATGGCAAAGATCCCTTGAGGGATAGCTTCATTCTTCTTCAACACATTCCAATGGGTTTTTTGCCCCGTTCTAAGAACATACTTGACTTTATGGACAAGACATTGGTCGTCCAGAGATGGGCATTGGGCCTTGAGTTGATTCCACATGATCCTACACCCATTGATGAGCCTCCAAATGCTTAAACGTTAAGCCTAAAAGCTTGGGCATTGGACCATTTGATGATGTGTTAGGTCCCTATAATACTATGATTCCCCCATTACTATTGTCGTTGTATCCCTTATTGTTATTGTTGTGCCCCTATTGTCCCCATATTGTTATTATTGTGCCCCATAGAATCCCACTATTATTATTTTTGTGTCTTTATATTATTATTGTTAGGTCAGCTTTGGTTATTTTGTGATCTCTTAGACTCCTATATATAGAAAGGAGGTTTTATCATTTGAATCATCTAAGAATTGTTCATTTGTGTAATGTAAAGGAGGTTTCCCTCTCGAAGAGGCTTATTTCTAAGGTGTTGATCTATCTTTTCTATCTTTTTTGCACTAGTTTCATAACATTTGGTATCAGAGCTTTGGATTCTAGGGTTTCGCTACTCCAAACAGGTCATCATGGAATTTTCGCTATAACTTTTTTTCTGCGATGTTTTAGAAACTACAAAAAAAACCCATTTGAGACGAAATCTCGTTGAACCTCGAGCTCGAATTTCAGATCTTGTCTCACTATATTTTCAGAGATACTCTCTGAGGAAGTTAGGGTTTTTGCAGACCTCCGAATTACATTCCAAACAGGTGACCTTGGGAAAATCGTGATAACTTTCGCTCTGAGCATCATATTGAATTTTCGTAAGAAGTTACAGAAAGAGGATGAGTTGTAGTTTTTTGGATAGCATTTTCAGAACCTAAGGTTGAAATAGTGACTCGCGGAACGTTGTACAAGTTCGCTCTACTAAACTAGTCTATACTCAGGTCATCGTGGGAGATTTGGCATAACTTTTCATTGGAGAATCCAATCTTGATCAGACTTGCGGGGTTAGAAAGATTGCTCAGAGGGTTACAGCAGGAAGAAAATTCAAACCTTGGAGATCCAAAATTACAGAGATACATCAGATTCAATATCGAGCTCCTACAAAGTGAAAAAATGTGTGTAGTTTTTTATTTTTTATTTTTGCATAAGCTTAGTTTGAAGGAATACAAAGGGCATAGTGAAGCATTATTATTGGTAATTGATGCCCCGAAGAAAGAAAATGGAAACACCTAGTAAGCAACCTAAAAGCTCTAGCATGACTCATGAAGAAAATGAAGAAATGCAACATGATATATCAAAATTACGAGACCAAGTGCAACAAATTTCACTTGCACAAAAAGTAACAGAAGCTAAGATGGATGGTTTAAAGAAAGGCATAGAAGCTAAAATGAATGACATGGAAGCTAAGATGGATGGCGTGGAAGCTAAGATGGATGATTTAAAGAAAGGTATGGAAGATTTGAAGACAGGTTTGACAAAGTTTCTACAAGAAATGCTTACTAATGGCGAAAGGGTAGTAAAGGAAACTCATGATGAGAACAAAATAAATGTTAATCATGATTTCATAGACTCTAACATTGGATCGAAGAACCACCATGTTCGAAAGATCGATATGAGGAAGTTTGATAGCAAGATCCCGAAACATGGATACTACAAATGGAGCAATTTTTCGATCTCCATAATGTGAAAAACACACACAAGGTACGCATTGCAACTTTATATTTGGAATCAAATCAGAGTGAAGACTAAAGACATTCCAAAAACAGCATTTAGAACTCATAAGGGTCATTATGAATTTTTTTTCATGCCTTTTGGCCTTACTAATGCACCTTCTACATTTCAAGGTTTGATGAATTCCATTTTCAAACCCTTCCTTAGAAAATTTGTGTTCGTATTTTTTGATGATATACTAATCTACAGCGAATCTTGGAAGGATCATGTCCAACATGTTGACATGGTGCTCAAACTAATGGAGGAGAAACAATTATATGCAAAAATCTCCAAATGTTTTTTGGAGTACAAGAGGTGGAATATCTTGGTCATATTGTATCTCATGAAGGTGTTAAGGTAGACCCTAACAAAATTAAACCCATTAAGGAATGGAAAATCCCCACATCCATAAAGCATTTATGAGGATTTCTAGAGTTGACAAGGTATTATCGCAAGTTTTCTAAGAATTATGGGAGAATAGTAGCACCTCTAACAACATTATTGAAGAAAGATGCATTTTCATGGACCCCAAAAGCAACGAAAGCCTTTGAACATCTTAAAGAGGCAATGTGCCAAGCACCAGTCTTAGCTACACCGGAATTCACAAAAACCTTTATTGTGGAATGTGATGCCTTAGGAAATGGAATTGGTGTCGTTTTAATGCAAGAAGAAAGACCCATTGCTTTCAAAAGTCGTCCAATCAAAGGAAAGTATTTACACAAAGTTATCTATGAGAAGGAAATGTTGGCAATACTACATGCACTTAAGAAATGGCGACCCTACCTAACAGGAAGACACTTGAAGGTAAAAACAGATCATGATAGTCTTAAATACTTTTTAGAACAAAGATTATCTTCAGAAGAGCAACAAAAATGGGTCACAAAGATGTTAGGTTATGACTTTGAAATCATTTACAAAAAAGGGAAGCAAAATGGTGTGGCAGATGCACTCTCAAGAAAGGATGAGGATGTGGAAGCATTTCTTTGCACCATTTCTATTATCCAATCAGATTGAATAAACGAAGCAAGGGATGAATGGAAGAATGACGAGGAAGTGTGGGCACTCATTCAAAAGATACAACAAGATCCCATTACATCTGATACATTTAGCTGGAAAAATGATTCATTATGGTACAAGGATTGGTTATACCTATGTAAGAATTCAGAACTCAAACAAAAGATTCTTAGGGAATTGTACACCTCCCTAAACTAACTAATGGAGGAGAAACAATTACATGCAAAAATCTCCAAATGTTTTTTGGAGTACAAGAGGTGGAATATCTTGGTCATATTGTATCTCATGAAGGTGTTAAGGTAGACCCTAACAAAATTAAAACCATTAAGGAATGGAAAATCCCCACATTCATAAAGCATCTACGAGGATTTCTCGAGTTGACAAGGTATTATCGCAAGTTTGTTAAGAATTATGGGAATAGTAGCACCTCTAACAACATTATTGAAGAAAGATGCATTTTCATGGACTCCAGAAGCAACGAAAGCCTTTGAACATCTTAAAGAGGCAATGTGCCAAGCACCAGTCTTAGCTACACCGGAATTCACAAAAACCTTTATTGTGGAATGTGATGCCTCAGGAAATGGAATTGGTGTCGTTTTAATGCAAGAAGAAAAACCCATTGCTTTCAAAAGTCGTCGAATCAAAGGAAAGTATTTACACAAAGTTATCTATGAGAAGGAAATGTTGGCAATACTACATGCACTTAAGAAATGGCGACCCTACGTAACAGGAAGACACTTGAAGGTAAAAACAGATCATGATAATCTTAAATACTTTTTAGAACAAAGATTATCTTCAGAAGAGCAACCAAAATGGGTCACAAAGATGTTAGGTTATGACTTTGAAATCATCTACAAAAAAAGGGAAGCAAAATGGTGTGGCAGATGCACTCTCAAGAAAGGATGAGGATGTGAAAGCATTTCTTTGCACCATTTCTATTATCCAACCAGATTGGATAAACGAAGCAAGGAATGAAAGGAAGAATGACGAGGAAGTGTGGGCACTCATTCAAAAGATACAACAAGATCCCATTACATCTGATACATTTAGCTGGAAAAATGATTCATTATGGTACAAGGATCGGTTATACCTATGTAAGAATTCACAACTCAAACAAAAGATTCTTAGGGAATTGTACACCTCCCCCTTAGGAGGGCACTCAGGATTTCTAAAAACCTACCACAAGGTTAAGAAGGATTCTTTTTGGGATAGCCTTAAATCGGATATTCAAAATTTTGTCGCTAAATGTTTGGTTTGCCAACAAAATAAAGTTGAAACAATTAAGATCCCAAGACTATTACAACCTTTATCCATTCCAAGCCAACGTTGGGAGGAGGTTTCAATGGATTTTATCACAGGTTTACCCAAGTCCGAAGGAAATAGTGTTATCATGGTGGTAGTTGAAAAACTTACCAAGTATGCACACTTTTGTGTATTATCTCATCCATTTAAAACGAGTACAGTTTCCACTACATTTATGGAAACAATTCAAAAGCTACATGGAAACCCAAAGATTATTGTAAGCGACAGAGATCCCATTTTCATTGGAAATTTTTGGACAAAATTATTTTCTTGTCTTGGTACTCAGTTAGCTCATAGCTCATCTTATCATCCTCAATCTGATGGGCAAACTGAGATAGTAAACAAATGTTTGGAAGGACATATTCGTTGCTTTGTATCTGATAAACAGACACAATGGGTCAAATGGTTGCCTTTGGCTAAATGGTGGTATAATACTTCCTTCCATACTGCAACAAAAATGACCCCATTTATCGCACTTTATGGATATCATCCACCATCCATCACATCATATTTAAGAGAAAATTCTAAGGTTCAAGCAGTGGAAGATCACATCGAGCATCAGCGACAAGTTCTCCAACTCTTAAAGGATAACCTCACCTTGGCACAGAATAGAATGAAACAGCAGAGAAATCAACATCGCAACGTAAGAAGTTTTAATGTAGGTGATTGGGTATTCCTACGGTTAAAACCATATAAACAAATGTCCCTCAAGCAAGCTAAGAAGGATAATAAATTATCACCAAAGTATTATGGACCATACACAGTGTTGCAAAAGATAGGTACTATGGCATACAAATTGGAGCTTCCTGCAGCGCCGAGTGCACCCAGTTTTCCATGTTTCATGCTTACAAAAGGTTATAGGTGACAAGCTTCCAGTTCAAACAATATTGCCAAAACTTGATGAGGAAAGAAAAATCATATTGGAACTTGAAGCAGTCAAAGAAACAAGAACTCAACAGCTACGAAATCGATCAATTTCAAAGTATCTCATCAAGTGGAAGAACTTACCTGTTGAAGATTCCACATGGGAGGATGAGAATTTTATACAGAAGCATCTAGAACTACTCAAGCATTGAGGACAACACTTTTTTGAATGAGAGGGGCATGTTAGGTCCCTATAATACTAGGATTCCCCCATTACTATTGTCGTTGTATCCCTTATTGTTATTGTTGTGCCCCTATTGTTCCCAGATTGTTATTATTGTGCCCCATAGAATCCCACTATTATTATTTTTGTGCCTTTATATTATTATTGTTAGGTCGGCTTTAGTTATATTGTGATCCCTTAGACTCCTATATATAGAAAGGAGGTTTTGTCATTAGAATCATCTAAGAATTGTTCATTTGTGTAATGTAAAGGAGGTTTCCCCCTCGAAGAGGCTTATTTCTAAGGCGTTGATCTATCTTTTTTATCTTTTTGTGAGTTGGTTTCATAACATGATATGCCCAGATGGACCCAAGACGCCCCCAAGCTAGCCTTGACATTGTTTGATGGACAGTTCCTTGTTCCAAAGCCTAGATGAGGATGGTTATCACTGAGATGACTTGGGAGGGCTAGCATATCTCTCTGTGATGCCAATGCTTGCCCTTAGAGGTGCCACGTCACTCCCACATGCTTGAAAATGGTGACATATGGCCTCTTTTGGATGACGTCATGGTAGAGGAGGCACCATTTAGAGTTGTACATGTGCACTTTGGGACTTTCTCGGAGTGAGGAGCACCCTTGGAGCCTTGTCTCGGTTCCTTGATGCTTTAATGCCTATTTCGTAGGATGACGTCATGGTAGACACTACTTTTCTCTAACAAGTGTGGGTTATTTTTGGAATTTTGATATGTTTAATAGCTATTTCAAGGTCAGCTTGTGACCTTTGACCTAGTTGAATGCTCAAGTAAACCTTTTAAGTTGTTTTTCTTGTAAAACTATTGAAATAAGGCTTGGTTATCCTCATATAAGTAGAGGGGAGCCTTATTCACTTTAAATCGTCATTCATCACTGCACTTCTCTCTCTTTGGAAGTGCGCACTAGCTTTATGACTCTTTTCTAGTTGGCTAAAATGTGATTCTATGGTGTGAATTGCTTTTGGAGGTGGATTTTTGCTTGAAGGTTGGTTTCTTGGCATTGATTGAAGAGATTCTTATGGATATTTTGTAATTGTATTGCCTATTTTCTATATTTGCATGTTATATTGTGTAAATTAGGGTTTCTACATGTATCATGGTTAAAATTGCTATATTTATCTAGAAATCTTGATTCTCTATGTCGTGCAAAATTGTTTTCCTTGAATCCTTCAATAGAACTCAAAGTTGTGCATCTCTTGAATTTAAAATCTCCTTATTAAGGATGTTTCTAGGGTTTGTAAAAAGAGACATTAGCCCTCTCACCCTCTTCATCAAGGTTGTCCTCATTGAATTTGCCCTAGATAACTCCATTTTAGATCAAGGTACTAGTCTAGGTGGTGGTGATCAATCTCTCTACTTTAAATATTTTCTCTCTTCTCTCTTAAATTCTAGATATCTAGGGTTAGGGTTCAAGTTTATTGAAATATTGCTAAAAAATAATTGTATTTGATGTGTTATTGCCCTCTAAGTAGGAATTGCCTTAAATAATTGTCAAAAACCAAAATCTAGCATTTATTGCATCCTTAATTTTAGGACCGACGCCATCATTATATTGTTGTTTTATGCATGTTTCAACCATAAAAACTCAATTGCAAACCCTAAACTTGCATATCTAATCCATAGTCTTGATCCTTTCTTGATTTATCATTGTAAGACTATTTCTTTTGGCTGTTATATGACAATGCATGCCATGTCATTGAAATCTATCAAACCCTAACTTATAACAGCCCTCTAATTTGCTTAAATGATCGAGGGGCAAAGTGCTTGTATTTTGGTAAAGATTATCTTAACCCTCTAGGCTCTTCTAGTATCCTATCCCAATCATTAGACCTATACATCACCTTGAACAATTCTTATTGAATACCCTTTAGGTGATTTACATATAAGGAAGCCTCCTTTGTGGTTTACTTACCACTAAATAGCTACAGAAAGCCCATTGAGCTGACGATGGTGACTAATCTCTTGTTGCCATTGTTGAAAATTGCAATTAGTTTCGGTCTTCATTATCGTCATTTGTCTCATGTCATGATGTAATTCTTATGTGTTGATCAAAAGAAGATTGAAAATGTAAAAGAAAATTTGTTTATAAACCATGGTTTCATGCTTATGTCATTTGGTCAATAAGTCAAGCATCCATTGTATGCTTCTAGGTCTTTGTCTTGAGTCATGGTGGTTGTAATTATGTAAAAGACCCATTTGGGCACTTATATAAAGAAAATAAAAATTATTTTTTTGGATATTGAAGTGTTTAGGTGAGCTCCCAAGAACAAGTCGGTCAGCCAGTAGAAGTCGGCCTAAAGTAGGCTTGAAAAGCCACTTAGAAGGCTATATAAAGAAAGATTTTGTCCTCCTTAGAGACACACATCTGCGCACTACTTGAAAGAAATGGTCAACAGTTTGGAGAGGCATGCGAAGGTCATTAGGAGGCTAGACGAGCCTTCAAAGGGAGAAGCTTTGAAGTCATTAAAGATCTGATGTTTCGAAGTCTTCTGAAATCTGAAATGTGTGAGGTTCCTAGATTTTGCTAGGGTTTCCACAGGGTCAAAGTTACAGAAGTGGAAGTTGCAGAAGTGAAGAAAACACATTTGGCTGGTTGGTTGACTTGTATCTTGGTGAGAGTTGGAGGTCTTGTGTTGGGTCTTGGAAGTCTCCTTTGAAGTTGATAAGAAGAGAAGTTTTGATGGGTTTTCCCCTTGGAGGGGTTTTTGCCCTGGCGTGGAGCCAATATCTTGTGTTCACATGATCTTTATTGTTTTTCGCGTTTATTGATGATGAAAACATAATCATAATTAAGAAGGAAAACATAATATCACAAGTAAATGTCATGTAAGGAAAACGTTAAATTGATGATGTTGCCCTAGCCAATTTTCCAACAACCATAAGGTTTGGATATACCTAATGAGGTTTTGCACTATGCCTGCTAGATATTGTGGTAACAAGGCCAAAGGTAGGCACAAATTTCCCTCTACATAAGACATTTAATTGTTTGTTGGGTTTATAAATATATTTTGCTTGTTTGATTATTTTCTTGATCTCAAAGTTTGCCACAATGTCCCTAGCATTCCATGCTTTCGATATGATGGCTAAATTTGTTATTCAAGCTCAAGGAACTAATTAGAACTTAAAACCCTTGGGTAAGTTTGCTTTATTTGTTTTCGAAAAAATCGTTACAATTTGTGGGTTTGCACCATTATCAAATTTAAGGATACACTCATGTTCAATACATTACCTCCATTAATGCACCTTTAAATTAAATCTTTAGATCATTGGGAATTCTTCCTTCTTGTTTCTAAACCTCAATTGTGGAGGTTCAATATTAAAATTACAACACCATTTATAATTTTCCTAGCCAAAGCTCAAAGTTTATCATTTTTGAATTTCCAATGGGTAATTACTCGGGTCACCTAACATGATGACATAGATGATAGGACAAGGAGGACATGGAATCGTACAACTAGTTATTGGTTAGCACTTACTAGTACTACGTCAATGATGATCACAGGACAAACACACAAGAAATTAGAACCATAAACTGCAATTTTCTCATTAAGTCATTAAAATCAAATGTCTTACATAGATATTGAGTCACTACTACTATAGGTTGGAATGCTAATGTCAAATACTAAATATGATAAATATTAGAACTGTAGATGGAGGAATCTCATAGCTCGTGATTGTCAGTAGTTCCCCTCCATATCAAAATCAGCATCACTGCCGCTACTCTCTCCTCCATCCTCCTCCTCTATATCCAATCCAATCAATGCATATGTTGGTATGGAGGATGACCCCTCAGGATCACCATCATCAAAAGTGAATGGCTCTTACATTGCTTCATTAAGATCCAAGTTGGTTAATGCCAACTCAACATTGTTGTCAAAACCTATACCATTCTGAAACACATCCCACATCTTTGTATTTACCTTCAACCGCTCCTCCCTCTACCTGTAAAGAAGATGGAAGTTGGTGTGCACATACACCATTGTCTCCACCCTAGACTGCTCAAGCTTGCTCTTCTTCAAATTATACAAATTCTCATATTTGCTCCAATTCCTCCCGCAACAAGAGGATGAAGTAACCTGAGAGAGAAGCCGCATAGCTAACTACTGAAGAAGAGAGTGTGTTTCCCCATGAGTTGCCACTAAGCATAGGGATTCTTAGCCCCTCTTATCTCTGACACATCATAGCCTCTTATTGTAGCGGCTACAACCACCCTCCAAAATTTTGGCTCGCATGCAAATTTCGGAGCCTACCTTGGATCTTATGATCAATCGTCCTTGGTCACTTGTTGGTAAGTTGATGATCTCAAGCTTCCCTCCTTGATCTTAAGAGTTGTTCATGTTCTCATCTTTATGCAGCATGTGTCACCTTTGGGCATAGGGATTGTTGTTTTTCATGCAAAGGGAATGTTGTTTTGCTTCAAGGGAAAGCATGCACGCATGTTTCACACTCACTTCATGCACACTTGTCACGAAGGTTGTTGCATCAAGCAGAGTATGTTTTATAAATTCTGGATGGTCTACATTGTATCACTATGTGTTCGTGTGTGATCATAGTTGAGTCCTATCACTGTTTACATATGTTTCACTGGTCTCACACTTAGCCAATTTCCGAAGCAACTTAGCCTCATCCAGCTTCCCAAAACTGTGCACTTTGCTTTTGCAACCCTCAAGCTTTTTCCCTTTCCTGCTGGAAATACGCAGTGCGCAGAGACCCCCGCCTCCCTTAGCATCCAAAACTGCACAGTGGTTTCCTCCAGTGTCCTTCCCTCAGCTGGAACCCACTGTCATCAGAAATTGCGCAGTGTTCTCCCTCAGCTGCTCGGTCTGCGTTGCAACCTGAAACTGCACAGATGTGTCCTCCCGGAACCCATCCTGCAGAAGTGCCTTGCATCCAGAAACTGCACAGTATTACCTCTCAGTTACCCAAGCTGCACTGCACTCAGAAACTGCGCAAAGATGTCCTCCCAGGACCCCATCCCGCAACAGTGTCATGTGCCTCAAAATTGCACAGTGTTGTCCAAGTTGCCCTATCTGTCTTGCATGCAGACACTGCATAGATGGGCCTCCCATGGCCTCATCCCGACAGCAGTCAATGCCCATTGAAATTGCACTGATTTATCTCTCAATGACTACAGGAAAAGGTGACATGCTGAGACCACTCCCAATGAGTTGAGGAGAAGGACCAAGAGACCAAGTGATCAGGACAGCGTGCAAACTTCGTCGGATGCATGATCATCTCAAGGGTAAGAATGGTAAGTAAAGAACACCTTTCGAAGTACACCTCTTAGTTGAGTTTGCAAAACTGCTTGTCATTTTCATATCATCCTATCTTCAGTAACATACATGGTGCTAGCACAAAAAGTCATTTCATGTATTTCCTCTACATGTCTTGTTTTCTTTTTGCTTGTTTGACCAACTGTCGTCTTCAGCATGTTGATTGTTATGCCATGCTTGCGACCTTGTCCTGGAGATGTTGAAGGTTTGTCTTTGTGTGTATGAGTTGGGTTCTCTATGTAAAGATCTATCGCACTCACACACGAAGTTGTAAACAATGTCGCGCAAGTGTGGTCACGGTCATTCAATGATCTATCTCAAGTGTCGCACTTGTCGCTCTCACCCTTAGACAGTTGCACCGAGACATGTTCTCTTACTGGTTTGAAGTGTCTTGTCGTCAAGTCATGTCAAGTGTGTGTTCACAATGTCATGTATACACGAGTTCACTCACTCACACACTTAGCCATTTTTTCTGAAAATTTGTCAATCGGACCACCCTCCATTAGCCAGACCTCCACTGAGTTGCACTACGCAGTCTCAGCCCTCATTGACCAAGCACTGTTTCCCAGAACTGCGCAGAGCTTGAGGTTGCCCTCCAAGCAATCTGCACTGCACAATCCTAGAATCAACTTGCCCGACTGTCACCCAGAACAGCGCAAAAGTTGCCCAAGAAGCCATCTCAGTTTGCGCTTCCCACAAGCCTATATATTAAGCCTCCCGCTAGTCAACCGGAGAATTTGACTTAAGCAGTGACCCAAGGCTGCACTCATCCCCAAAACTGTGCAGAAGCTATCAGCCTGCCTGCCCGCACTACCTGAAGAAATTGCGCAGACATGAGGGACAGGCACCCACGACCTGTCACTGCACTGTCCCAAGAAAGTGCGCAATTCTGCCAGGCAGTCCCCCTGCTGGCCTGCTCTCCACTCCTCTTGAAAACTGCGCAGTTTTCATTGGCAATCCACCTGTTGCCCAGCACTCCGCTCAGCCCGGAAACTACGCAGTCATGTCTTGCTTGACTACCTCCCAGAACTACGCAGTTCTAACCAGCAGGCTCCCATAGCCCGATCCCAGCCTCCTCTAGAAATCTACGCAGTTTTCACTACCAGTGCTCCCTGCTGCTAGCACTGCCTTCCCCAAAAAAGTTGCGCAATTCTGCCTCCCTGCTAAGCCATATCCTGCAGATGTCACTGTTGTCCCGGACTGCTCGACCCAACCTCTCAATGACTTCTGCACAGTTTTTCCCGACAGTGCCCCAGAGCCTCACATCCCGGCCTGACATGTGCTCTGCGTTGTTTCAGAGCCTTGTCCTCTCTCCTGGTCACTTGCACCCAAAAATGAAAGACAATGCATCATGGTAGACTAGGGGATTTCTGGATTTGATGTCGTCTCGTCATGAGTGATTGCAGAAACAGGTACATGGATGAGACATGGTGCGACGACGAACGGGATGAACAAGGAGCGCATGCTAGAAGACTTGCTCGTGGTTGGACGAACACACGAAGCATACCAAGTAGCAAGCGAAGGAGACACATGCACATGCATGAACCATCAAGCGAACACCAAGACCATTGAAGACTCCGCGCACTTTGCCATGCGGAGGTGAAGCTATGGTACACCACGAGCACACTCATCACTCAGCAGCACAACAACTCGACACGAACAACACAACCAGCATGTGCATACCAGCAGTGTCATGTCAAGTTGTGTCATGAGTCGCCTCGGCCACATCACTACTTTGGGTCATACTTGTGTAATCAATGTAATGTAACGTGGAAGTCCAAGAGACCCACGAATGAAGTTAAAGAGTCATGTAAGTCGAACAGTCATGAGGGAATTCGAAGAGTCACAAGGGCTAGTTTCACCCTTGGCTATATATACCCCTCATTTGTACATGCAAAAGACTTTTCACCTTGGCTCCTCCCACATAGCCTTGAAAGTCTGTAATCTTTTCTTTGAGGACTGAGCAGTGGCTCCAATGCTCCACTGCTAAGGCTAGTGATGTATGGTGTACGAATGTGTCTTGGAACTTTTGCTTAATTTAGAAGCCTGTCACAGGCCAAAACGTTTTCATTCATGCATTGTATTCATTTGTAAAACTATTCTTTAAATGCTAAGTCGAACAATCATGAGGGAAGTCGAAGAGTCACAAGGGCCAGTTTCACCCTTGGCTATATATACCCCTCATTTGTACATGCAAAAGAATTTTCACCTTGGCTCCTCCCACATAGCCTTGAGAGTCTGTAATCTTTTCTTTGAGGAGCGAACAGTGGCTCCAACGCTCCACTACTGGGGCTAGTGATGTATGGTGTATGAATGTGTCTTGGAACTTTCGCTTAATTCAGAAGCCTGTCACAAGCCAGAGCATTTTTATGCATGCATTGTATTCGTTTGTAAGACTATTCTTTAAACGCTTGTAATGCATGTTTGCTTAACTTGTACTAATATAGTTGAACTATTTCGATTGTTTTAGTGCATATGTTGTTGGAAATGTGTTGTATCAGTTGTTATCGTTGTCTCGCCCGTGTGGACTACTCTGTTGGACACTAGACAGACTCATTCTTGTAAACTTGTTATAACGATCATCGCACTCATGTAGACTACTTCGCTGGGTGTTGTACGTGCTATCTGTTCACCTTTGTGTATGTGATTGTCGCATCCGTGTGGACTACTCCACCGGAAGCTGCACAGATCCTGTTGTGTGGTGTGTCTCTACCTGAGTTGGGACTACTCCCTTTCGACTTGAGACTCACTCTCACCCTCCCCCTCTGCAATGAAAGAACTTTGACACAAGTGACACTAAGCACTCACCAGGCACACAAACCTCGTTGTTTGAAGACTAAGTATACCACTCTCATGTTTTGACAAGCAAGAGCTAAGGCATATCTTTAAGATAATGGCAATCGGGCCATCATACCGGATGGGACTCCTACACCAAACGGTGTGAGGTCTAGTTGGGACTTCATACCGGGGAGATCCCCTGAATGTTGGCGGGTCCAGCACCGTCAACACCTCCAAATCTCCCAATGCCAGTGGAATACTCTTCGAAGCCCTCCTCCAACTCCTCAAGGGATGCTCTATCATGACATATCCTCTAAATGCATCTTTTCTCCCCTGTGAAATCTCATTATCCATGTGAAGAAAGAATCTATGTGAAGGGCCACCATTGAGCCAACCATTGTTATAGTATTTGGGATTTGATAAGTGAGCCAAGCGATGCAAAGGTGTGCAATTCTTATCCCACTTGCTAACAAGAATATCGTGTATGGTGGTGAAAAAGGTCTCTGCTAATGTCCCATACTCGATGCACTCATCCTATAAAATAATGGTTTACACAGACTCAATCATGGAATCCCACCCCTCATAAACCTCTCCACAACAAAGAGAAGATAGGATCCATAATCTTAATGGTAAGATCTAAGCTCTGCCACAAACCATCATCTAACACTATACCTTTAACTTTTTTCAAGAAGCTAGATCTTTCTATCCCCAAAAACACCAAACTTTGAAATAGCCATAGACCCAAGAGTAAACTTGACCTCCTTCAACCTCTTAGGCATGATGAATGAGAAGGAAAACATTGTATCTGCAATCGTCAACAATGATAGATGTGTCTACCCTTTATAGATTGAGAGGGCATTGGTATGGTTTTGTACAAAATTGCAGATATGGTGTGCATCTTCAATAAGACTTTCCATATGTTGGTTTAACGATGTACTATTAATCTTTGCAAACAAATTCTTAATAAAAACATAAAAGATGCAATGGCGCACGCACACACACATATTTAACACAAATGTTTTACCTTAAATAACCAAACTAGGAAAACCAAAAAGACTTTTCAGTAAATTATTATCATTACAATGTTACAATACAATATGTATATCCGATGGAATCCATAAAACCCCCATTCCATTAACCCTGGATTAGAATACAATCATAGTCCCTTAACTAGAATTACAAAACCATGGGTTGAGCCATCATGTGCCATGAAACAACTGAAAACAAAAATAATATGTCGAAAACTACCAAAAAAAGGTACAAAAATCACCTAAAAAAACTTTTTCAAGGGCTTTGCCCGCTTTGCAACCCCCCCAAACCCCTATTGCACCCTACACATTGTTGAAATGTGTAGCTTGGGAGGTAATCCCACAACCCCTGGGGTATTGGGCTTGTGAGGAGTTGACCCACAAAATGCGGTTTGTCAGCAATGTACCCAAGCAGTGGCCTCTGTACCCAAAGTTGTGGGTGAAAGACCCAAGTAGAAATTGATGGTTTATTCATTGGATGCATGAGGGGCACCCTTGATGGGCTATAGGCATCTAGGGCTTCAATGGTGTGGGAAAAAGTCAAATAAAAGAATTTTATTTCTTATGTAAGTAATGTTTTGGTGTGAAGGCTCAAGACGGCTTGGGCTAGAAGACATGACCCTTAGTGGAAAATGTCTCCACTACAAACACTATAAGAAGAGATGAGATGAAGTTCATCTGGTATCATCACAAGTGCAATAATCTCAAGAGCGGACAAGCCGAGAGACCGCAAACCTCAAGAAGATGAGCTAGGGAGAGGGAAGAAGGATGAGTTTGTTTCTTTGTTTCCTATGTTCTGGTACAAGTTAAAAAGAGGAAGGTTGGTCGAGTAATCCGAGCATGGTTTTGTGATCAAGGCTAGAAAATTTTGTGCATCTAATTTATGGATAAATTTTGTGTAATGGCTGAAAACTATTGTGCATCCGAACAGTGGAAAGAGTGTGTCTAGTCCGAGTTGTCTCTAGTTGTTGAAAGAGGTTCGAGACTCCCTTAAGTTGTTGTGCATGAGGCCGAGAGGGTTTAGTTTATGTTGAGTAGCAGTCGAGCTCAATTGTAGTGAAGCAAAGAATATAAGCAATGATTATATGCAAAGTTTAGCGATGAGGTGAAGTAGGAGCGAGGGCTGAGTTCCCTGAGGTGGTGCACAAGTGTCAAGGACAGTCCAAACTCTAGTAGGACTGAGTTTATTCTTCACATGACCGAGCTCCTTGTAGGTTGAGCAGATGTTGCAAGGAGGATATGTGGCAATGTCTTTGAGGAGAAGAAGTGTTGATTTGGTGATGATATTTGCCCTCTAAGCAGTGTGAGGACATAGTATTGAAGGCCTAAGTGCAGTGTATTTACTAGGAAGCTAATCACTGTAGCAAAGTTTGAGAAGACCTTATGTTTAGTCATCTTGGAGCAACAAGTGGACTGATAGAAGGCAGATTGTTGAGTTGATAGTGCAAGCAAATTTGAAGGTGTAGAGGACCTTGTGAGCAGCAGAGGCAGAGGCGTTGGAGCAACAATATCTTTGCGTGTATAAGTGGCAAAGGACCTGCTCGATGCTCAAGGCAAGTGGACTGATAGGGCTGGTGTAAGCGCTCCTTCAGCAAGTCAAGTATGTCTTGTTCAAGGACAGATTGATGGTCATGTATTGTTGACATCAAGCCCTAGTCTTTTCCTTGTATCAGGGCTAATTGTAAGGGCCATCATCCTTGGTACAGGAGCCCTATGTTTGTTGTATTAAAGTTGTACGACAAGCAAGTTTTGGGTTGCAAAAAGAACTTGTGTACTTCATTAATTCACTGTTGTACATTTTTCGTCGTGCAAAGTGATAGTGTTGTGGCATTTTAGTGTGTTTGTGATCGTGTTTTAGACATAGCCCTGATTATGAAATGCCAAGGAAAAATCAGCACACATAGGAATCATGCATGGAGATACCTATGCAAAGGATATAACACATTGCCAACATTCTCCCACTCATTTTATTTGCATAAAACGGGTCACAAGAGTATATGATAAACAATCCAGTGCATCAATGCCCATTGTTTCTCTACACCAATAGAACTTCAGTGCTCACAAACTTCATTAGTGAATTTGCAACATTCCTCAAGGTGTACACCTTTGCTAATAACACCTTCTTGTCTTCAACCAAGTCTCTCACAAATTGATATTGAACACCAATATGCTTTGTCTTATAATTTTCTATAGGGTTCTTTGCTAGGAAGATTGCACTCTAACTATCACAATTTATCCTTGTAGCTAGTTATACCAACCCAATACCTAAACACAATCATTGTAACCATATTGTTCCCTTGTTTATATGACTGTCTACCATGCATTCAACTTCATATTGAGAGTGCCACTATAAATTGTCTCTTGCTCCTCCAAATAGATCTCCTACAATTGAAATTTCCAACCCAATTTGCATCTACAAAACCATGTATGTCCAACACTTCGAAGTTCGTCCACCCTAGTCTTCCTTGATAGCACAATCTATAACTATTAGTGCCACACAAATACCCGAAAACCCTTTTTATTGTTGCCCAATGCTCCTTCCATGGTTTTGACATATCCCTGCTGAGAACTCCCCAGTGCATGTGTAATGTCCAATCTAGTGCAAACCATTGCATACATCAAACTACCAATTGCACTGGCATACAGAACAAGAACATGTCCTCTTCCGCTTCCTGTGTATTGGGACATTAATCTAGAGATAATTGTACACCTACAAGAATAGGGACCTTTATCGGTTTACATTCTTACGTAAACTCTACAATATCATCTTCACATGGTTGCCTTGATTTAACCAGAGTTTCATGTTTTCTCAATCTCTTTTAATTTCCATGCCAAAATGAAGTTTGTATCACTAAGATCCTTCATGTCAAATTTCAAGAATAGCTAAGTCTTCACATCCCGAAGGATTCCTTATCATTTCCAATCGACAACATCTCATTCACATACAAGAGCAAATAAATAAGATAATCACCAACTAATTTGAAATATACACAGTGATATGCTTTGCTCCTTGAGAAGCCAAGTCCCAATATAGAGGTATCAAATTTTTGATATGGCATCCTTAGTGATTGCTTTAACCCATACAAGGATTTTTTTCATCCTACATACCAATTATTCTTTTCCTTCACTGCAAATCCTTCTAGCTACTTCATGTAGATTTCACCTTCCAGATCCCCATGTAGGAACGTTGTCATCATAACCATGTGTTTTACTTCAAAATCAAAAGCAACAACAGCAAATAAAAGAAATCTAATAGAAGTTAGCTTGGCAACAAGAGAAAAATTCTCACCAATGTCAATTTTCTCTACCTAGGAATAACCTTTTATTACTAATTGAGCTTTGTATTTCTCTATTTTCCCTTCTACAATCAATTTCTTCTTAAACACCCATTTGTTGTCAGTGGTATTTCTTTGAACAAGCAACTCCACTTGATTCCAAGGGTCATTCTTGTCCAAGGTTGCCATTTCTTCAACCATGGTCGTTTTTCCAAAGTTTGCCATCCTTCGAATCCACTACCTCCCCAATAGTTCTAGGATCATCATCAGTGATAAACTAAGAAAAATTAGAATGGAAATCAGGTGGAGTAAACCTTTTTTGTTGCCTTCTTTCCAAAACCAATCTCTTCGATGTTGAAGTATGTGGTTCTTCTTTTTCAAATTCTTATTCTTTTGTAGAGTCTGATTCATCATCCTTCAAGTCAAACTCTATTTTCTCTTGTTCTTTCTCCCTTGCTAGGACTTCATGTTTAAGGTTTAAACAAAATATTTGATTTCTCAAATATCACATCTTGACTATACACAACCTTCTTAGTTTCTGGGTTCCAAAGTTTATAACCTTTCAGACCATCTATATATCCAATAAAAATACACTCTTCAACTTTATTATCCAACTTACTCATATTGTCCTTTGGAACATGTACATAAACATCACAGCCAAATATCTTGAGATATTTAAGAGATGGTTTCTTACCATTCCATACCTCGTGTGGAGTCTTGTCATCCAATGTTGATGAGAGTTATCAATTTACCAGGTATCATGCAGTATCCACTGCCTCTGCCCAAGATTCTTTTCATAATCTAGCACCATTGAGTATGCTCCTTTCTTTTTCCATCAATGTCCTATTCATCCTTTCTGCAACTCCGATCTTGTTAGGGTGTATATGAAGTAGTCTTCTACCTTGCTATACAACACTTCTTACAAAATTCATCAAATTCCTTCCAACAAAATTTTCCACCATTATCTATCTTCAATACCTTTCTTCTCTATCTAATTTTCCACAAGAGCCTTAAACTCTTTAAATTTGTCAAAGACATCAACTTTCTCGCGGAGGAAATAAATCCATGTATTCCTTAGGAAGTCATCTATAAATGAAACATAGTACACAAATTTACCCAATGATGGAATCAATGGGGATCCAAACACATCACCATGCACCAATTGTGCCCTCGTAGCACTAGAGGAGAATCTTACCAATTATGCCTCCCATTTAAGCAATGTTCATCGAAATCAAAATCCAAAGAGAAAATAGACATAGCATCAACCATACATTTATTATATACTCAAATGTCGTTATCTTCAATATGTCCCAGTCTTTGATGCCACACCATACTCTTGTCTCTAGAGATTGTAGGAGTTTTTCCTTCTTTAGTTCCACTCTCGAAAACAATGGAACTATTGCACCCATCATTAATAGTTCTTCCTAACAAACTATACAGAGATCCAATCTAAACTCCTTTCAACAATACAATTGCTCCTCTAACCATCATGTTGGTCTCCTTTTCAAACACTATTTTTACACCTGCATCACTCATCTTGCTAACAAAAATAAAGTTTTTGGCCAATCTTTGGATGTGCAAAACACAAGGAAGTGTTCTAATCCTTCCATCCTATTGAGAAATCTAGGGCTTTAGCATTAGGTGATTTCTCTTCGATTAGTAATTGCTTGTGAATGCTTTTTTAATTTCTTTAGATTAGAATCTTCTTCTTCTTAGATTATTAGTGTTCTTCTTCATCAAACAATAACCAATGCACAAACATAAATAGACAAGAGACACAGAATATAGGCTATGAGCCATGGCCAAAACCTCTCACTCTTTGAGAGGAAAACCCGCACAAATTCTTCTTATATAGATTCCAATTGACGAATACCAAGAACAAGACCCTTGACCTATCAACCACTCCAAGACCAAGACACTAGTTCTCTTGACTGTCATGATTTTTGTTGTTGAGTCATCTCCTATGAAAACATCACCGCCATCATATCTTTCATACTCACAAAACCACTCCCTATTGTTAATTTTTTAACCCAACACCTGGCAATTAATTCCTAGCAAATTTTACGTCTATTGAATAAAAGCACAGTTCATTTCTTAACATAAACAAAAAACATTCAATTGAAGCACATTAAATTAATTAATCTCACATAGACATACACACACAAATTTATGCCCAATCACAACGCTTCATTTTATTAATGTTTGGGCTCCCTTATTAGGAAAATGACTCAAACTAAGTAAAATAAATACAACAATCTGGACCTAATCCAATTGATCAAGCCCTAGACTTGGTTGATCTAGATCTCCTTGTTGTCTCCTTTGCACCTTCCTCAGACCTAGCACACTTGAGTAGAAGTCCTTCTCTACCCACCATTGAAATGCCTCTCTTAGTGCCTTGTGCCTTTGTGTGGTGTTGTGTCTTCTCCCTTGGCCTAGCCCTTCTTTTATATGCTTGAGTTGTGACTGAATCCACAACCCTAATATCCAAAGTGATTGATGACTAAAATTAGATCTCACCTCACTTGAGATCGATGGTTGAGATTCATCCAGTTTATTAGTGCAAAAAACCTTTGCATTAAATTAGATTAAACTCAATTTATCCTTATAAAAGAAATTAGTTTAATTATTAAAGTAATTACTAAGGTTCAATGATATATGGAATGACTCTGCGACTCCTGCAGCTCCACCAACAAAGCCTACGATATTTTCTCGCTATGTCGAGGGCTAGGGTTTCTGGCTCCAGCTCAGATTTGAGTTGGTTTTCTTGCCTTTCTCCCTGTTTTATCCACTCTCCTTGATTTTCATCTTTTTCTTTAGTCCTACCCATTCTTTTTGTATAGCAGCTCAGTATCATTCCCTTTTAGACCTTCTCCCTATGACTCGATGTTAACATGGAATATTGGGGGGAGGATGAGGTGGATAACACATCCAGCCTTGTCTCCCTCCCCAATTTTGTCTCCCAACATGAATTCAACATGCGTTATTCCCATTCTTTGCATGCTCTTCCAAAGTTTCTATAGATGTCCCTTCCTCATCACTGTCTACGCAAGTTGTCACGCAAGAAACTTTTTCTCCTTCCTCCACCAAATCGGGCTCTCTCTCCCCTTCTCGTCAGCCTCTCCACTTTGTTCCTAGCACTTGCTTCTCTGTCGCTTTCATCCATTAGGAACCATGTAATCCCTCTTAATTGACACCAAGCCACTCAAGCTCTTGCAAACCTGGAGAAATGGTTGCTCCAACAAAAGTGAATTTGCAAAGAGGCTTGATCGCTTCCTTGCCATTGAAGACCTATGGAATTCAAGATATGCAATCAAATCTTTTGTTGAAATGGGAGGTCTATCAGATCAAAGGCCCATCCTCCTCCATCTAAGTCCTAGGGGTAATTCTAACTCCTAACCCTTTCGCTTCAATCCCTTCTAGCTACAAGAGGAGAACTATTGCTCTCTAATACATTCAGCTTGGACCCACCTGACTCACCGGGAGGATACTTCATACATGGCACAATTTATGGACAATCTTCAAAGTATCAAGATAGCTTCTAGTATATAGGCAAAAGCACATCATGCAAAATTAGACAAGGAATTATCGAAGGTGGAAAAGAAGCTTTTAGACATACATAGTACCTTAGACTTCGAGTTGGTTTCTTCGGTGGCTCTATAGGAACTACGCTCCCTTGGAGAAACAAGACACTCTCTCCTCATGTTGGAAGAGCAACGGGCATCTAAAAAGTCATGTTGTATGGCTTGAGTCTGGAGATAAAAATACAAAATTTTCCATTAATTTGCTAATTACAAAAAGCAAAGGAACACTATAGGGGAAATCAAAACAGAAGATGGAGCTTCTTTGCATTCCTTCAAGGAGAGAGCAAAGGTGGGATGAACGTTATTTTCACTCTCTTTCAGGTACCTTCGGGATGCCTTATTTAAAAATTACTTCAAGTGGTTTCCCTCTTCTCCACATAAATCAATAATGAAATGAATGCTTTTCTAACTGAGAAATTCTATGAATCTGAGATTCTAGCAGCTCTGAGATCCATGCAAAAATCGAAGAGCCCGGGCCTGAATGGCTTTCCAACTGAATTTTATTTACGTTTTTATGGCCTTCTAAAGGACGATATCCTCTAGGTGGTTCAAGAATCAAAGGAACAAGGAAAAGTCTTGAGCTCTATCAATGCCTCCTTCCTTAAATGTCTAATTCCAAAGACACGGGAATGTACCTCCTTCATTGATTATCATCCTATTGCATGTTGCAATGTTTTTTTTTTGTTTGTTAGGTAATGTGAGTTGTAGATAAGATAATAAGATAAGATAATTTTATTAATGTCCAACAAATGACTGTAATAGATCAACGAGACTGTCGGTTACAATGATTACATCATGCCAAGCCAGTGGACCAAACGATCCCCTTTAACATTTCTTTTAAAAAGCAGAAAATACATCTATAGTCTAAGTAAATGTAAATGTAGAAGCTAGAAGCTCTCGGCTTCGACACAAAGCACTGCGATGAAGCAGAGAAGGAGAAGAAGAAGAAGGAAGGGGGGAAGGAGTCTCCTGCCCAATTCCTACTCCTAACATCTGAGGTCGAGAGAAGAAAACTGAGAGAAGCTTGTCAAAGTCTGTTGTCCTGTGGGCATACTAGGTTGTCGTTGTTGTCACCTGGAGGTTCTAGGGCGCCTCCAAGGGGTGGATCCAATCATGGAGCGCTGGTGCGGTCTGGTGGGTCCCCCCCCCGGGACCGCACTGATCTGGTCTCAGTGTCCGTAGGTCAGTCAATGGTTCTTTTGGTGCCCCGCGCTGATGGTAGTGCCCTAAAGAAGTCTGTGATCTTCTGCGTGGTGTCCGATCTGGTGGGGGCTGAAGAAAACGAGCCCGAAATCTGAAGGCCTCCTGGAGATAAAGTGCAAGGCATCTCTGATCAACATATTTGAAGAAGCTAGTCAAAGTCTGAGAAGACCTAAAGAGACAATGTAAACGACCTTGAATCTCATAGTAAGTCGGGCATCCGAAGATGAAGTGTGTCTCTGTCTCTATCTCATGTAAGTGACAGAGCTGGAAAATCCTATCTGCCCTATCGATGTGGTGATCTGTCTCCACCCGGAGTCTGTGAGACCCAACTCTGAGCTGCCCGAGGGGGATTCTAAGGGCATGCATCCAATGTTGGAACGTGTACTAGGGTCTGATGATGAGCCCATCCCTGATCTCCAGGCAATGTTCCACGTAGAAAGCCATTTTTGGACACAACCCATTGGGAGGATTGGTCCATGTAGTCTAAATGTAACGTATGTAAATATCCTCCTTAATGATTTAATTCAGCTCTTGCTGATTAGGAAGGAGCTGGCCTGGAGCATTCAGAGAGTACTGAAAAGGAGGGAGATGGTCAATCTGGATCCCTGAAGTCTCCAGAAGCTCTATCACACCGGTGTACCAACATTTGGATCGGCCTATCTGCATACGGGCAATGTTCTCCGAGGAGCAATATGCTAAATATGGCTATCTGTCACGACCCTTCCTCGTGTCTGCCAGGCCTCGGAGCCTGTGCAGGAGCGACACTACCCTGAATATCACCTCTAGGCGGAAAGGTTGAGCCCCGAACTTTGCCAGAATGATGTGTTGAGGAACTGTCTGCTTGCACCTAATGAAACAACGCAAAAGGAGGATCTGGACCCGCTCCGCTGAAGCCCAATCTGACTCTAAAGTCTCCAAAATATCTTCAAAATATCATCCACTTTCACCTTTATCGCCACCATTTCACTCACATGTCGCAACTCCATAGTCATATAATCTTTCATTAGCCTCCATTTTCATAATTATATGGGTTCCATTTGTGTTTTCCAAAAGTTAATGATTTCTAGTATTATAAGTGAATTAAATGGTTAAAACTTAGAAAAATGACATATACTTGCTAATACTTAAAAGTGGCTTGAGTTTCACGACATGTGTAGGTCATTTGGAAGCTTCCCAGACACCCTTATGTGGCCTTCAATGCTCAAATTCGAATTCCCTTCAAGATATGGAAAAAGATTTGGATAAAAGTCAAAGAGGATATGTGTCTCATCATTACCTATTTGAGTTGTAACTCTATGAGATTTTCTAGGGATCTAGGGAGATAATAATGGACCGCCATTAATGAGGTAGCTTCTTATGTTTTTGTATAAATAGGAGAGCCTTCTTCTTTGAAAGGCATGTGTAAAGTTGGGGAAATGCTCACGTTTTGAATATAGAATTTGGATTTGGCACCATGCTCATGAGTGATGTTCACCTTGATTTGGTTATGTCTGCATTTTGAGCCTCTCAACTTGCCATCTCTCATGCTCTTGGATTGGCCACCTACAATGTGTGAGATTTATTGTTTTTCATAGATTAAGATTTATTACTTTCATAGATTAAGATTTATTTATTTCATATATTTTCTTGTGTGAAAGGTTAAGAGTGATTGTCTTTATTTGCTTTCTACTTAGAACTTAGGAGCATTTGTTTTAATTTGCTTTCATATCTTTTTCTGTGTGAGAGGTTAAGAGTGATTGTTTTGACTTGCTTTCTACCTAGAAGTTAGAGCATTTGTTTTCATTTGCTTTCGTATCTTTTCTTGTGTGAGAGGTTAAGAATGATTGTTTTTGCTTTCATTTCTCAAAGAGTGGTGTGCTTTTCAATACCTGCAAGATTTAAAGATTAAGATTTCAATTATGTGCGTTGTATTATAATTGTACTATAATTTCTTTCCAGTTGATTGTTGAATTATAATAAGTGAATTTGGTTTGGGGTTATTTGGTTTCGTAGTTAGGTTGATCTAAATTGAAAGTTAATTTCTAGCATATACAGTGCGCGCATGCTTCGCAAGTTTTACGAAACCCCTGGGTTGACAATTCAATGAGAGGTAATTAATTTGCCTCAACATTTTGGCGTCGTTGCCAGGGAAGTGTGCATAAGAACTAGCTTTCAGTCTAGAGTTAATTTTTCAGTGTTTTTTAATGCATGATTAAAGCATGTAGATGCATGAATCATTTAGCTGCATATCACTTTTATAAAAAAAAATACAAAAAAATTCGATATTAACCATTTTTTGATGGAAGATTTAGAATGGAGATTAAAAATTCTTTGGAGCACAAGGACTACGTTGAAGAATGGTATCGAAACGCGATTGCACCACGCCATTCATCCGTTCTTCAAGAGATCTTTGCGGCAAATCTAAAGGTTAAAACGATTTTTCATGTCCTCATATACAATCAGGTACATTTTGCAAATTTGGATATGAACATTTAGATGGTCTAATCCATAAATGGCTCCATTAGAAATATGCATATATTTGAAAAAATAAATAAAATTTTTCTTTCAAGAAGATAAAATAGGAAAAATAAAATCAAGCTTGATTGCATTTTTTAAAAGTTTTTGATTGCATTTTTTTTAAGTTTTTAGACTTTAAAATCTTTTAGAATTTTATTTATTTTTTTGAATTTTTTTCATTAACATCATAAATATTTTCAATAAAAAATTGATGTTTTGATGTTAAATAATTAAAAAATAAAAATTATGTTAGATTTCTAATAAAAAAATAACATAAAATTAAATTAAATTAAGAAACACAAAAAACATGTTTTTGAACAAGGAAAATATAAATTTTTTTAAATGAAAATTATCAACTTTTTTTAGAGAATTCAGAAATTGACAAATTGATAATTGGCTCTCATGCGACTTGCAAAGAAATAAATTTGCGTTAACTTGAAATAAAATTAAAAAATCCATCATAATAAAAAATATATATATAAAATAAAAATAAAAATAAAAAAATCTTGCTTGAATGGCTGCATATTTGGCGAAAAAACTGTGGTGAATTTGATCTTCTGGAAATCTCATAATTGATCTCCAATGTTCTCCACTTGTGCAGACCTTCATTCACTTCGTTCTTGAATTGACATTGAGTAACTAAATCCATAAATCTCAAATGATACCTAATTCTTCGGATTGGAACTTGTAGCTTCATGATCTGCGATATCTGCTTAACCATACTGCATGATTGGCATGGAATTTTATTTCACCTCACATCTGTAAGAACAAAATAACTCACATTAAGCATAAGCATATACAGTAAAAATACATATTATTGTTGTTGATTAGGATTGCATCTTTGAAGAACAAATGATCCTATAATTATGGCAATTCCTGTGATTGCTAATGTGACAAGCCAATGACGCTGCAAGGTATCTCGTGGCCATTCCTTAAGAACTCTCTGAGACAATTCTGCTACTAGTGAGTTGTGATTATTTTCTCCGTGATGCTCTCTTGAAGAATCCCCAATGTCATCAGAATAATCAATACGAAGGAAGCATCAATTGCTTATGAAACTGGACAAAAGAATGAGTCAATAAGACTTAAAAGGAAAAACAGTCAATTTCAACGCAAGCTTCAGGATCTATAGGAGGAAAGAGAGGAGTCTCAAAGCAAAGTAAAATTACTTGAGGAAGAGCTACAACTAAAGGCAGATGCTTTATCCAAGGCTGAGCAGAAATATTTTGGAATGTCAATGAGTAAAGTGGAACACACATCACCTTCTCAGGATTCAAAAGAGGTGGTTGAACTCCGTGAGAAACTACGGTTTATTGAGGGTGAATTGGAAACTGTTACAAAGGAGTTCGAGGTAAAAGAGAGAGATCTTGATGCTAAGATTAAATAATTGGAATTCTCGTGTCATTCAGTAATTGAGTATTGTAGTTTGCTTATCATGGACACTTCTGCGCATGGATTAATGGGGGGATTCGGCAAAAAGAATGGGTGATCTGAAAATCACTTATGTATGACCTCAGTTAATTAATGCAGGTATTACAGACTTGTGTTGGCGGGTGCCTATGTTATTTTAAGCAACGGATCGATAAGATTGCGAAATACACAAGCAATTGAAAAATAGTAAGAGAAACACAGCAAGCAAAATGCAAAAACACAACAATTTAATAAGGAGTTCACCCAATCCTCCTGGGATACATCTCCTGGTCCATCTTTCAGTGGTGGCCTTCTTTATTGTGTCTTGAAGCAGAGTTTTTACAATGAGGAGCTCAATTTGAGTCCCCTGTAACAGATGATGCTTAGTAGGGTGGTACTTGGATTCCCCAACCCACTAGAGTACACAGACTCCCCCTTACCAAGTCTCGACCTCAACTGGTCTTAATGGGATGAGTCTGATCTGGTACTCAGTTCTCGACAGATATCCTCATAGGGATTGCTTGAACCTCTCAAGCCCTCTCGGTTCTGTCTGCTCGATGCTGCCTTAGCTTTGCAGGTCAGCTCGACTTCTCTATTCTCTGCTTCTCGCTTCTCTGTTCTGTCTCATTGTCCTCCCTCTGCTCTTTGTCTGTCTGTGGCTTAAAGCCAATCTGTCCCTTGATTGTTCGCTTCCTCTTCCGTCTCTTCAGATCACCTGCCTCTGTCTGCTGGAATTCCCTGCTTCTGTGTCATCACGTCTGCTGGATTTTTCGCAGAGAGGTGGCCACTTGTCTCCCTACAAACTGAGCGCCAGCTCTTCCTCGAATGGTTTGTTACTTCGGTTACTTTGTGAAAAGATTCATCCGCTAGCTTAGCAATCATGTCGGACTCCAAACGTCATATGCCTCAGCCTATTCCTCCGTCAAATCCGGTCTCCCATCGAGTGCAATCTCCGTCGTTTGATCTGGGGCCTCCAGATCCTACGATCATCGCTTTTATCGCACGGGTGACTTGCTCGACCGTTAGCCCGCGATGAGAGCGGTTTTCTCTCTCATCCACCGAACACGCGTCATTCAATGTATGGCATCGCTTAGTCCTCTGCCAAACTCGCTTACCGCCCGAAATGCCTCCGATATTCTATCAGTTTTGGAGTGCGGGACCCGCCTATCAATTTTAGCGCTTTTCCCATGGTTTTATCTGTTTTTCACATGACCAGGTGCCGGGGCTTTTCCTTCTCTGAGGTTTCTATCCTACGATGCATGCATCAAAATTGGCCTCTGTTTTCTAATTTGGACTCCCCATTTGCTCGTTTGCGCCACTGCGCAGTCTCCATGGGCCAACAGTCAACGCGCTTTGACCGAGGGTCCTCGTTGTTCTGTGTTGGTTGCAACTGCCACTGTCCAGAGGTCCTTCCTGATAGCTCGTTGTTCATAAGATTTTTGGAGTCCGACATAATTTGAAACAGTCATAGAACTCTGATGATTTTCAAGGATCCAATTCGGATCACAGCCTTCCTACTGAAAAAGCTTTTGGACCACCAAAAGTTGGTTTTCAAGCATCGACCAAGTGAGGGTACAATTGTCTCACTTGTCCAATCTCTATCCATTTTGCATTGCTTGGCTTTGAACCTCTGAGCCCAATTCAGAGTTACTCAACATCTCCCCTGCGCGTCGTTCTCACCTTCCAGTGCAGAACTATGTCTTCCTGCAATTCATTAAGATATTCAGGTAGCAGGTCATCAATAGAAGGCAATTGACTCTGCTCTTCGGAATCCTCAATTAGTGAAGGTTCAAATAGTCTCAAGCTATCTGCATTTACGACTGAGTATATGTGCATGTAAGCTGGTAGATCAAGGCGAAAATCATTCTCACCAATTTTTTCAAGTATCTTGAAAGGTCCATACCTGATAGGCTTTAGCTTTTTACCTTCACCTTGCATCCTGTCCTTGCTGATATACAGCCAGACTTGATCACCAACTTGGAAAATATGCTCCATTCGATGCTTGTCATGCCTTGCCTTGTATTTGGCTTGGCTCTTTTCCAGTTATTCCTGTACTGCCTGGTGGATCTCTTGGATTTGTTCAATGAACCTAGTTGCCCTGTCCACATTATTGTGTCCCTCAATTGCTATGTCCTTACCAAAGACAAAATCCGAAGGAGACCTGGGTGTGAAACCAAAACAGGTCTCAAAAGGATATCTCTGTAGAAGAATGTTTGGCTCGGTTGTAAGCATGTTGCACATAACACAAATGTTCATCCCAAAGCTTAGGATGCTTGCTGCAATATCCCCTGAGTAACTGGATCACCATTCTGTTGACTACTTCTGTCTGGCCATCGATTTGTGGATGGAAAGCTGTGCTTTTCTTCAGTTTGGTGTCCATCGGTTCCCACGGACTTGACCAAAACTTTCCCATAAATCGGGTGTCTCGATCAGATATAATGGAAGTGGGTAATCCAAAATGAACCCATACATGTTGAAAGAACAGTTTTGCAGTTTGTTCAGCTGTAATCTGTTTATTACAAGGTATCAAAATACACATTTTGCTGAACCTATCCACAACAACATACAGATAATCATGACCTTTCCTAGATTTAGGCAGTCCTCCAACAAAGTCCATGGAAACACTTTCCCAAGGATGAGAAGGAACTGGTAATGGAGTGTACAAGCCTAGTTTTCTATTGCTAGGCTTGCTTTTAGCACACATAGTACACCCTCTTACATATCTAGAAACTGTCTCATTCATTTTTGGCCAATAACAAAATCTTTGCAGTTGTGCAACTGTTTTACTTACCCCAAAGTGACCTGATATTAGAGAAGTGTGTGCTTCTCGAATTATCTTTACTCTTTCAGTTTGTGGAATGCATAGCTTCCCACAATGATATAGGAGTCGGTCCTTTACATGATAATCCAATTCTTCTACTCGTTTGCCTTGACTTAAAGTTGCATATACATCTTTAAAGTCTATATCTTGAGCATATTGTTTAATGTAGCTCTCATGTAACACAGAATTATGCTTAAGTATAGTAGATGCATTTATAATGGGTCTAGATAACATATCTGCAACTTTATTGTGTATGCCCTTTTTATATCTGATGACTAAATGAAACTGTTGTAGAAAACCCACCCATCTATAGTGTCTTGATTGTTGCAACTTAGTTTGGGAGTGTAGATATTAAAGTGGTTGATGATCAGTATGTATTACTGTCTCTTTGCCCATTAGGTAATGTTTCCACTTTTTCACACTTTGTACTAATGCATACAATTCTTTATCATATGTGGGATAGTTAACTATTGCAGAATTAAATGTCTCAAAATGATAACATATGGGTTTACCTTGTTGTATCAACGCTGCTCCCATGGCATAGTCACTGGCATCCGTTTGGATCTCAAAGGGTCTTTGAAGACCAAGCAGTGCTAGTACTGGTGCTGTACTAATCTTTTCTTTCAAGGTGTCGAAGGCTTTCTGCTGTTTACCTCTCCACTGAAACAGCTTGTTCAATCCTATTAAAGCATGTAAGGGAGCTGCAATTAAGGAAAAGTTAGAAATTAACTTTCTCCAATATTGTCCTGCTCCTAAGAAACTCCTAACTTCTGTAGCAGATTTGGGGTTTAGGCCAGTTTACAATGACTGCCACTTTAGAGGGATCTATCTTCAATTCACCACCCCCTACTATATGTCCCAAATAATTCAAAGATGTTTTTGCCAAATTCACATTTTGAGAGTTTAACATAAAGTTTTTTCTCTTTTCAAAACATCTAGTGTCTGCCTAACATGCTTTAAATGTTCTTCCCATGTTTTGCTAAATATCAGAATGTCATCCAAATATACAATAACAAAATCATCAAGAAAAGGTCTGAGTACATCATTCATTATTCTCATGAAAGTAGCAGGAGCATTAGTTAAGCCAAAAGGCATAACCAGCCACTCATACAATCCTTGCTTTGTTTTGAAAGCAGTCTTCCATACATCTTGTCCTGCAACTCTGACCTGCTGATATCCACTATGCAAGTATAACTTGGAAAAATAAACAGTTTCTTTCAATTGATCTAATAGATCATCTATGCGAGGAAGGGGATAACGATTTTTTATTCTTATCTTATTCAGTGCTCAGTAATCAATGCACATTCTCCACAAGCCATCTTTCTTTCTCACCAAAACGATTGGTGACCCACATGGTGATGTGCTAGGTCTGATGAACCCCTTCTCGAGCAACTCCTGCACCTGCTTCTTGATTTCTGCACTCTAAAGTAGACAACCTGTACATTCCAATGTTAGGCAATGGAGCATCTTGCTGCAAATTAATATCATGCACTATTTCCTTTTTGTGTGGCAGACCTTTAGGTTCTTGAAACAAGATATCATAATCTGAAACAACTTTTTCTCAATCAGCTTGTTGTTTAACATCACAGCCCTCAAATACATTGGTTTTATCAGGTTTCTATTCCTTTACAACCATCAGTAAAAATTGTTTGCATGAATTTATCATTCGTTTCATCTGCCCTGAGCTTATGAGAGTGTAATTATTCTTGAGCTTATGAGCTCTTACAAAGTATTTGATTCCATATTTAACGAGTAGATACTTGTTCTCAGCTCTATAGAAAATAGCTTTTCTATCATACAAGTAAGGACTTCCTAAAACAATTCCATGTATAGCCAAAGGAATTGTGTCTAACTCAACCTCATCTACAAATGCTGACCCAAAAAAAAACTTGAGTTTGCATTGTCTAGTCACTTGTAGTTGTGCTTTATCACTTAACCATCCTAATGAGTATGGTTTCTTGTGAGGTGTAGTCAGTAATCCCAACTTCTTTACAATTGCTTAAGAAATTAAATTTACTTGTGAGCAACTATCAAACAAAGTATCAATCTTTTGATGTTTGGAAATAATTCGAATATGGAAAGCCTCATGTCTTTTTCTCTCATTTTCTTCATCAATAGTAGATTGTGCAGAATTACTAGTAGATGCTTCAGAATTCTTACCTTTTATACCTGTGGCTGCAATGGTTGTTTTATCTCCTGAGTCCGACCCCAAATCTTTCTGAATAGCTGCAGCAGTCTTCTTCTTCTTGCCCTCAAACTTCTTAGGTCTTAGCTCTAGATCCAGAATCCAACAGTGCTCATCATCATGTCCATCTTTCTTACAATGAGTGCATGAAGACTTGCTTTTCTGTGCAGTGTTGGCCTTCCTTGTTTTCCATTTCTGTTTCTTTTCTCCTTACTCTTGCTTGCAGTGGGTTGGGATGATCCCCCAACCTCTGGGCTTCCATTCTTTCCTCTAGCTTATAAATGTGTCGCTTGAACAGATACCTCATCTATACTAGTGGGATTAAACATGAGGATAGTGTGCCTCATGTAACTGTGTAGACCACCGATGTACTTCAACAGAGTCTCAGGTGAGTCTAGTGAGATTCCTAGAATCAATGCTCTCTTCCTAAATTCTTGGGTGTAACCTTGTACACTTCGCCCTTTCAATTGTCGAAGAGTTTGCCAGCTCATCATGGTTTGCTGCATGTAGACCAGTGGATAGAACTGCTTTTTCATTGCAGAAACAAATTCACTCCAGACAGAAATAGTCTTCCCATGTCTCTTCATGTCAGCTTGGGTCCTGCCTTCCCACCAAACCAAGGCAGTGCCTCCAAGGCGTAGGCTGGCCAGCGAAATCTTGCTCTTGTCTAAATCAATACTTTGCACTCTGCAATAAACATCAATTTGTTTAATCCAATTGTCTAGCTTTTTTGCATGCAACTCTCCATCATATATTGGTAAATCAAATTTAAAATCTAATTTGATCAAAGATGTTTTCTTTTTATGTTCAGGGCTATTAGGTGTGAGAAAGCTTTCTTCTTTCCCTTTGTCTTTTGAGTGGTCATGGAGGAGAGACTCTTCTTCTCCTTTATCTCGTTTGGAGCCTGATGAATCTTCATCTTTATGTTTTCTAAAGTCCTTATACATTTCCTCTACCATCGACCTTATGGCCAGGAAACTATCTATAAATTGAGGGTCTGGCCCCACAGAACCTTCCTCTGACATTGTCTTCTGAGGATAGACTCTTCCAATTTCAGGATTAGTTTCAACCAACTCTCCTTCTCCTAATTTGAGCTTTGACCTAGTTAGCATTCAACAGCTAAATCCAGCGCAAGCTTGTCTAACCTTAACAACCTAGAGCTCTGATACCACTTGATCTGAAAATCACTTATGTATGATCTCAGTTAATTAATGCAGGTATTACAGCCTCACGTGCTGGTGGGTGCCTATGTTATTTTAAGCAACGATCGATAAGATTGTGAAATACACAGGCAATTGGAAAACTGTAAGAGAAACACAGCAAGCAAAATGCAAAAACAAAACAATTTAATAAGGAGTTCACCCAATCCTACTGGGCTACGTCTCCTGGTCCAGCTTTCAGTGGTGGCCTTCTTTATTGTGTCTTTAAGTAGAGTTTTACAATGAGGAGCTGAATTTGAGTCTCCTGTAATAAATGATGCTTAGTAGGGTGTACTTGGATTCCCCAACCCACTAGAGTACACAAACTCCCCCTTACCAAGTGTCGACCTCAATTGGTCTTAATGGGAGGAGTCCAATCTGGTACTCAGTTCCTGACAGATATCTTCACAGGGATTGCTTGAACCTCTCAAGCCCTCACGATTCTGTCGACTCGATGCTGCCTTAGCTCTAAAGGTCAGCTCGACTTCTCTGTTCTCTGCTTCTCGCTTCATTCTCTGTTCTGTCTCACTGTCCTCCCTCCGCTCTTTGTCTGTCCGTGGCTTAAAACCAATTCGTCCCTTGATTGTTCGCTTCCTCTTCCGTCTTTTCGGATCACTTGCCTCTGTCCGCTAGAATTACCTACTTCTATGTCATCGCCACTGTGTAACGTTTCACAGAGAGATGGCCACTTGTCACCCTACGAACTGAGCGCCAACTCTTCCTCGAACGGTTCGTTACTTCGGTTACTTTGTGAAATGATTCATCTGCCAGCTCAGCGGTCATGTCAGACTCCAAACGTCATATGCCTCAGCCTATTCCTCCGTCAAATCCGGTCTCCCATCGGGTGCAATCTCTGTTAGAGTCAGTCTGGTCAGCCCTCCGTCAGAGATCAAAGCTCTTTGTGCATTTCAAATTTAGGTGTCCCGCTCCATCCACCAAGCTGCAATTCGCTAGGGACATGCCCTGACCTGACGGAGAAAGTCATGCTACTCATTTCCCCTCATGTCTGGCCTCTGCTGGTTCGTGAAATGGTCCGTAATCAATGAAATTCATGATAGTCAAGGACTGGTCATATTGTAGGACAGAGTCAGTTTTTATTGTTTGGGTCTAGAAATTCATCAATTCGGTCTCTAAAAACATGTCCAGAACAAGTCATGCAGGCCAGAGGAAGATCTTATACACCTACAGTGCAGAAAGCTTCATCATCACCGCAAGAGACATCGACTCTTCTTCAAAACTCTGTTTTGAAGAAAAGTCAAACAAGGTCAACTATGACAAAATTTTCCAAAAATCGACAGTTGACATTTTCAGATGCAGTCATGGATTTCGAAGCCAGAGGCTTAGTCACACAGACCCCGCAAAGAAACACCGAAAATTTTATCATGAGAGCCAAAATTTCAAAGAAAAACGAAAAACAAAGTGTTTTAAAAGTCAATGAAAAGTGCCAAGCAAAAACATTAGAAAGGGGGTTTTCAAGGAAGAAAAAATCAAACCAGTTTCTCTCAAGCCTATATATACATGGTTTGACCCAAAGCAGAGGTATTGTGCTGCTAAATGACTTGGAGAAGACATTTGCAAAGGTGTGAAGTTGATATGGTGAGCGTTTGAGTGAGTTGGGAGGCGATTTGGGAAGCACGGCGCACACAGGCAGGAGCGCAGCGCACTCACCGGGCGCGACACACACAGCCAGCTCGCCGTTGAAATATTACACGGGCGCGGCGCATACAAGGCGTGCAGCGCACTAGGAATCGCGCGCGGCGCACACAGTCCAGCGGCCCAAAACTGTGCCAAACCACTTCAAAATTTGGAAAAAGCGATCAAATTGAGAGGTAAGCCTTGTGTCATCACCGACTCATCAAGTTTTGTCAGAAATATGGTGTTTGTGAAGAGGTTGAAATCTCACCTAAAACGCATAATGTCACCCATGAGAAAATCTATAAGAATATGAAGGTTGGGGTTGCAAAACTGCGATGAAAGCACAAAGGTCACTCCCCTCCCTTTCTCTTTTCCTCTCCTCTCATTTTTCCTCATCTCCCCTTGACCATTTTTCCCAAAAACCGCCCTAAACCCTCTCCCCTGTTTTTCCAAGCAAATTTGGGCAACTTTAACAGTGCGCGGCGCACACACATGGTGGCACGGCGCACTGGGAGCCGATTCACAGTTTAAATTTTCCACTGGCGCAGCGCACAAACCTATAAGCCCGAAAATGTGCTAAATTGCCCAAAGATTTTGTGAATGCCTATCAAACTTGAAAGGTAGACCAACTACCTTCACTCTTGGCATTAAACTTGATGAGAACATCATGATTTTGAAGCTATGAACTGAATACAAAAAAAAAATTGAAATAAACAAAAGCAAGACATAAAAGAATCAAGCTCTTAGGGTTCTTGCTATAGTAACAGTGTTGTCAAATGTTCTCCTACCCTACCCCTATCACCATTTTCCCTGCATCATTTTCCCCTTATCATCACCTTAACATCACTATAATCATATTCCTTTTGCCCCCTTTATTCTTATGGCTCAAAATTCAAACCCTACCCCATCAAACCTATACCCAAAATACTCCTAAATCCCTGATAACTTTCTCCTCTTAATCCCTATTCCCTATTTCATCATTCCCCTCCCGATACTCCCTATTTTATTGTCCTCTTGGTGACAGATTTGCAGAGCATCTACCAGTTCAGTGGGTTCAGAGGGCAGCAAAGAAATTCAAGGTACAAGCAGCAGAAATGGCATCGGAAAATTCATCAGAATATGAGGGGGAGACCCACAGTGACACAGCTTCAGGGGAACAGGCTAACCGGAGACCTAGGAGTGGCAGACATGTCAGGGATGAACCAAACAACCTAACTGAGTTGCAGGCATGCCCTCTCGCTATGTCTTGTTTCCAGCACTTAGCATGTTTCGAATTTTGTCAGAGGGTGGCAAATGTCAGGATTCATCATGAGTTGGCCCGTCTTTTTGCACTTCACCTACATGGAGGTCAATCTATCTTCGTAGGGGTCACTTTCACATTGACACCCGAAACCATATCAGTGGCAACAAGCATACCAAATGTTGGAGAACAGTGGCACAAGAAGATGAAGGTGGAGAGGGAACTTTATGAGCCTTACATTAAGGCCAGTTGTTTGAGTCAACTCACTAGAGTTTTCCCATTCAGATTTTTGAGAGATGAGTATGCTCTGCTCATGAAATTGATCATGAAATACTTCAGTTGTGAGGGGAGGTTTTCTCGCCTTTATGCCTATCACATCAGGTTGCTCATGCATTTTACTAGGGTGCGTATGATGAACCTCCCATTTTTCATCTGCGGGAATATAGAGAAAATGAAAAAATTCATGCAACACAAGAACCCTCGGCAGCAGCTCAACAGTGTTCGCCCTTATCCAGATTTTGGTGGATCATCAGTTGGGATTGCAGGGCATTACTTGGGAGGACTTCATCTCCCGTGACTTCTTCAGCGCTCCACAGGTAGTATCAGAGGTAAAGCATGAGATAGGTGGTCCTTCCCATCAACATGAGCGCCATGAGACCACTGTGGTGCCATTTTCCATCACATATCAGAGAGGCTATCCGAAAGGCACGAGGCCTTTGTTTGCAGCAGTAAAGCGAGTGTTATCTCCACCCGGGGTGGAAGGGGCCTCGCTTCCTACATCGATGACACGGGTACAGGACAAGGGCAAGAAGCCCAAGCATGAGGGACCTTCAGGTGTGCCACCAGGTGAACGAGAGGTCGGATTCATTCTCCTTCATGATGATGATGATACAAATACACGTCCACAAAATGCACAGCTGAAAGAGATCTTCCAGGAGCAAGAGACAGAGATTCAATCCTTGACACTCAAGTTGGAGATGGCCAAATGGAACATCAGGTATTTGGAGCAGAGGAACAAACAGCTGGAAGACCAGCATGTGATCATGGAGCTGCAGAACATCCGTGAGGATCGCCTAACTGCCCAGCAGAGGAGGATTGAATTCACTTCATTGGAGCAACAGGTTATTGATGATCGTGAGTCTATTCTCGAGAGAGTTAACATGCACCTAGACAACATGTTGAACAAGGCCGACGAAGACAACACACTGCTGAGACACATGGCTCGTCATTACAGGGCACGGAACTTGAGTTTGAGAGCCCGAATAAGGAGTTTGAAAGCAAAATTGAGGAAAGCCACAAGAAGGGCAAAACGGGCAAAAGAGAGAGACAGGCTTAGAATCTTGGCCAAGGCTTCCTTGGCTCAACATGGCACTCCATAGAGAGCCCCCAGCCCAAATTTCAAAAAATTTGGGGCAATTTTGTGTTTTCGGAAATTTTTTGGTCAAAAAACAGGGTTTTTCTCCCTGTGCGTCGCACACCCCGCGCAGCTCTAAAATTCTAGAACTCAAATCGAGGAACGGCTCGCATTTTTGGATTCAGCATCAAAAAATATGTCTACTGGTGTCCAGGCTAGAAATTTTGATAAGTTTTGGTTCTCCTAAAGGTCAGAAAACACCCAAAAATGGCCTCTCTACCACTTTTTGGACACATAGAAAGCAGTGTTGGGAGAATGAAGATTTGGAGGGGCAAATGAGCACCAAATTCAGAAATTCCATTGGGGTTAGAAAGTAGACAGGCCAAGCTTTCCAACAAGCCCACTTGGGCACATTTTGGACACCTGCAAGTGCCCCAAAACAGGCCCCAAAGTAGCGCAACGCAAAGAGAAAAGCGCGCGGCGCATAGAGGAGATTTTGCCCAATTTGCTCCCGTTTCGCGAAATTTCGGGTCGCGACTTCTCCAAGTGGGCCCGGTCATTTACTCTTCGGTCTTTTGGCACCAAGGACGTCTTTTAAAGAATTTTCTCTCCAGGTGGGCATCTATCCAAGTGGCGAAAGAATGCAAAGGGTCACCCCAGCCAAATGTCATGCTTGAGAGCGCTGCACCTGTAGCTGATGGTTGGCTCTCCATCTCCATTTCGGAATGATTTGAGTATCTTCCCAACCCCTGAGCATTCCATCTCTTCTATACACTTTCTATATATTGTAATCAAGTTATTTGCAAAGGGTTTGCTGGCTTGTAACTTCTGAGAGACTGTGGGAAAGAAACTCTGTTTCTGCACTGTGTATTTTTGACAGAGTTAATGAAACGCAGCGGCTCTGTTTCATGAAATTCTTGTGGTTGTGAGTGTAGCAAATGTGTTCTTATGTGCCATATGTATCTTGTTATGTTTCATAATTCATTTCATGTTTCATTTCAGTGAAATTTTCTAAGTGAGATTAGGTAGAATCCAATTTATATTGCTCTGCCTGTGGGAAAATTTCATGTGCAGTGTTATTCTTTTGTTGAAAAGGATTCATGCGACCATGCCCTTTTCACTATCTTCAGCGATCTTTCCATTCCGCGTCACCCTAAGTTAAAATTGTTGCGCTTCCCACCTACCTTGCCTCACGGAATAATCTGCGCCTCCATTCTCATTTCTCTGTTCTTTGCTAAGCGCCAGTCCCATATACATCTCAGAAGTTCAGTCACTTTCAAAAAATCTTTTCCAAAATCCTTTTTCACTTACTAGCCTAAGGTAAACATCATATTGTAAGTCATCCCAGACCATTTTGCATATCCATTTGCTGAGTGTGACTCGGAGAGAGCCCTCTCCTGCTCTCGTAGGGCTAGCTACGAGACTGAGCGTGGTTTGTGGTTACCCTAATTTTTGCCTTCCTTCAGCCTAAGGCAGATTTAGGTGCTAACATAGTGGCGACTCTGCTGGGGAACAAGTTGAAAATCAAATCCCCTTGTTTCATAAGAATTCTAGGCTCCCGGATGATGAGCTTAGGATTGGAAAGGCTGAGTAAGTTGGTTGTGTCCCGTAATTCCTCTCAATAGCACGTTGGCTTCAAGATGATACACCAGAGCGAATCCAGACTCGGATCCTCCTCACATTTACGAAAATCCCAATTTGATCCCAAGACTCCTTCGTCAAGAAAGCACCATAACCCTCGTGTTCAAATCCCCTTCATGTCCCGACATTTTTGAGTATCTTGAGGAGCTTGAGTTTGACGAACGATTTGAGGTATCACTGTTTGAATCTAAATCCGAAAAGGTTGTTGATTACACCGTCCCCAATCCGCAATTTCTTGTAGACCTTGAGACAGAAAGAGCTAATAGATTAATCGATAACTACATTGCCACACAACCCCAAACTCCTAGTGCAAGCCCCTTGCAAACTGTGCACACTCCTCCGACACCTCCAAGGCCAAATCCACCGAGAATGATGGTTGCCCGTTTTGCTCCTCTTGTTCTACCCAAATCCTAGATGACATGCCAAATGACTATCAAAGTAAATTCCTGTTTTTCGATGGCACTCCTAACAGTATTACAGCTCAACAACATGTGGATAAGATGGCAGATTTCTATGAACTTCATGAGATTGATGCGGAGAACGTGGCAATGAGGCTCTTTGTACAAACATTCGCAAGTGATGTGAGGAAATGGTTCAGAGGTTTGACAGCTGCAAGTATCACTACCTTGGCTGAGCTACAAAGACAATTTTTGAACAGGTGGGAAGTCAAAAAGAATCCCCTTCAAATTATGGCCGAGTATGAACAAATCAAGCGGAATGTCGGTGAGTCAGTCCAAAATTATTGTGTTAGATTTAATGCAGTCTACAATGATATCCCAGACCATCTAAAGCCACTGGTGGAACTAGCAATGATGAAGTTTCCAGATGGCTTTGATGCTGACATGGCGTACCAATTACAAGAGAGGGAACCGGCTACAATGGAAGATATGCAGAAAATTGTAGTCAGCGTTGAGGCTAACCTGCTGTCCAAAAGAGCAAGAGCAAAAGCAGAGAAGAAAACCACGGTGAAAGAAGAATCTTCTTCAATGGATCAGCTGCTCAAGAAGGTAGAACAGATGCTCGAAAGGGTAAAACTTGACAAGCCAGAGCCACAAGTTAGGAATCCTAACTTTCGTGGCCAACAGCAGCCACAATATAGGATAAGACAAAGAGATCAGCGGACTCAAGAGCAGACAGCACAACAGCCGATACAAACACCTTTGCAGCAGAATTTTGTACATGGACCGGAATCAGATGAGGAAGGGAATGTAATAGGCGAGGAAAACCATCTTTTTACTCCAGATGAGCTGCCTACTTACATCACCGAAGAAGAAGAATGTGCAGTGAACTCAGCTACACACCAAGACACTGATTTTATCCTAGCTAACGAAACCGTGTTGGAAGAAGAGTCAGAAGAATATCAAAGGGGGTATATGAATGCTTTGTCTACACAACAACAGCGATATTCCCTTCGAAACAGAGATGTACCGGCTAAACAAATTCAGAAAAAGAAGGAGGATGAAACAACAAAGAAAGATCCATCTGCTACACAAAGAAAGGGAAAGGAGGCGGCTGTTCCGGAGAGCAGCAAATCGAAATCAACAGAGCAATCACAGCAACCAGCCACCTCAAAAGAGAAGGAAAGGAAAGAGATCCCAGTCAAAGAGGTAGAAAGAACTCCCGCTTTCAGCCTAGAGAATGAGATTTCTAAGCTAAAGGTATCCATCCCTTTGACTGAAATCATGAAGAACAGCAGCTATAGAGGACAGATTTCTAAAATGTTGAACTTGGACCCAATGTCCGACATGGTAAACGTGGAAGATGATCAGCCTGAAATGATTTTTGGGCCAGCGACGAATGGTGAGTCTCCCGAGAGCGAAGTGCCACCCTTCTATATCAATTTACGATTGCATGACTTTGTACTACACAATGCCATGTTCGATTCCGGAGCCTCTCATAATCTCATGCCCAAGGCTATCATGGATAAGCTTGGTCTGGACATCACCCGCCAATATCATGATCTCTATTCATTCGATTCCAACAGAGTAAGGTGCATAGGGCTCATCAAAGACTTAGTTGTGAGTCTGGATCAGCTCCCTATGAAAAATGTTCTGATGGACGTAGTGGTAGCAGACATTCCTCCAAGGTTTGGTATGCTTCTTTCCAGGTCTTGGGTGGCAAAATTGAAGGGGACACTATAGCTGGATTTCTCCTATGTGACAATCCCGGTGTTTGGACAGATGAGGAAATTATATCGGGAACAAAAGATGAAGTATATGATCACAAGCAAGGAGAAACCAATAAATCATCCTTTAAACTATGTACATACAGATTTAGAGTCTTTTGTTTTATTTTCAAATAGCTTAAATGAAATAGATAGTCAGATAGTAGAAGCAGATGACATTCCAGAGGTAACAGAAAATTTTAGAGAGATTTCGAAGAAAGAAAAACAAGAAAAGCAACAAAAGATTGGGCAATCAGCTGGAAATGATGGACAGCAAACGAACAATAGACAGCAAACAAACGATGGACAGCAAGCAAAAAATGGACAGCAAAAAGATTTTCAGCACTTGCAAGGAGAAGAAGAAGGCTTATGGACCATGGATTTTGATGGAGCAGTAGGGAATGATGGAGCTGGTATTGGTATTTGGGTACGCAGTCCTTTCTCCGCCCCAAACAAAGTACCTAGCAGCGTGAGAGTTTGCTCCTACAAGCTGGCCTTTGAATGTTCCAACAATGAAGCCGAATATGAAGCTATGATTGTTGGCCTAAAGATTCTTAGGAAGCTGAATTCAAATAGGATTTCAGTATATGGCAACTCCGAGTTGGTGATAAAACAGGTCAGAGGTGAGTACCAAGCAAAACATCCTAGGATGCGGGCCTATAGTAATGCAGTTTTGGACATTTTGAAGCCATTTTCCGAATACACCTTGACATGTGTGCCACGAATACAAAATAGTATTGCTGATGCTCTTGCCAAGGCAGCGAGCAGCTTGAAGATCCCCATGAACTCTAGCAATAAGTTTGAAATCCATGTCAAGCACCGTCCAACCATTCCAGACAATCAACGACATTGGCAAGTGTTCCAAGATGATGAGGAGATTAATGATTTTCTGCTCAACAAAGACAAGTTCAAAGAAACCTTAATCGATGTGGAAAACGATGAGAACAAAGGGAATAGTACAAAATAAGTTCAAATCAATCAAATGGACGTATTGCAGCTAAAAAACAACATCATTCCTAAAGGCTTGATACCCCTAGAAGAACTTTTCGATCAAGATGATGTAGCCAGCAAGCCAACTTTGCAGCCCACGGAGAAAGGTGTAGAAGAAGTCAACATCGGTATAGTAGCAAATCCAAAATTGGTAAAATTGTCCAAGACACTACCGCCAAAGATCAAGGACAAATATATCAGTTTGATGGCTTCATTTGCAGATGCATTGGCTTGGGATTATTCTGATTTAAAGACCTATGATACAAATATCATTCAGCATATAATACCTATCAAGCCCAATCAGAAACCATTTAGACAAAAGCTGAGAAGGATCAATCCAAAGTTGCTGCCATCCATCGAAAAAGAGGTAAATAGGTTGTACAAGTCAAGTATCATTGTGCCTATCAGATTTTCAGATTGGATATCTAACTTAGTGCCTGTACGAAAGAAGACTGGTGAGGTCCGCATATGCATCGATTTCAGAAATCTAAACAAGGTCTCATTGAAGGACAACTATCCGCTGCCCAAGATGGACCATATACTTCAGCGAGTAGTGGGGGCATCTCGTATGTCGCTGCTTGATGGTTATTCCGGATATAACCAAATTTTAGTCCATGAAGATGATAGGGATAAGACAGCATTCACAACTCCATGGGGAACATTTCACTATGCCAAAATGCCATTCGATTTGAAGAATGCAGGTGCCACATTTCAGCGTGCAATGGACTTGGCGTTTGCAAATGAGAAGGATGTGCTTTTGGTGGTGTACTTGGATGACTTGACGGTGTTTTCAAAATCTGATGAAGAGCATATGCATCACCTAAAAATTGTCTTTCAAAAACGCAAGAAATATGGCCTATCGCTGAATCTTAAGAAGAGCTTGTTCGCCATGGAGGAAGGAAAACTACTTGGCCATATCATTTCAAAAGATGGCATCCGCATAGACCCAGCACGTGTCCAAGCAATTCAGCAAATCGATCTGCCTAGGAACAAAAAGGAGATACAGTCATTCAATGGTAAGATGAATTTTCTGCGTCGCTTTGTGCCTAATCTTGCAGAACACTTGAAAGAAATGACCAACATGCTTAAGAAGGACAGCAAGGTGAAATGGACAGATGAGGCTGTAAAATCTTTCAACTTGGTCAAATTGGCCCTCTCTTCAGCTCCAGTTCTAGTCAACCCGGATTACACTCAAGATTTCATATTGTTTTCATTTGCTTCTGAGCACACTATGGCGGCGGTACTATTGCAGAAAAGGGATGATCATGAAAGACCCATTGCATTCTTCAGCAGGGCTATAAGGGATGCAGCTTTGAAGTACAACATCATTGAGAAGCAAGCCCTGGCATTGGTGAAGGCACTGAAGGATTTCCGGGTGTATATTCTACATTCTCACATTCTGGCCTATGTTCCTAATACTGCTGTAAAAGATGTTTTAGTGCAGACCGATCCGGAAGGGAGAAGAGGCAAATGGATCGCAGCCTTGCTAGAATACGATGTGGAGATAAAGCCTACAAAGCTGGTCAAAGGACAGGGGTTGGCGAAACTAATGGCTGAATCAAACTTGCATGCATTAGACATAAATCTGATCACTGCCTTGTCCGATGAGAATGAGGAAGGAACATCAGTTCAGGTATCCGAAATGTTTGCTTTGTCCCCATGGTATTCTGATATAATATATGTGCTGAAAAATCTATCACCACCGCCCGGCATGGCTAGAAACAAAGCGAGAACACTCAAATTGAAGGCTGCCAAGTTTTGTATTTTGAATTCTGCATTGTATTGGAAAGATCCCGGTGGCATTTTGTTAAACTGTCTGGTGGAAGAGGAGGCAAAGAAAGCCATGGAAGATTTCCACGGAGGAGAGTGTGGTGGTCATCTTTTTTGGAAATCAACAGCTAACAAAATTTTGAGAGCAGGGTACTACTGGCCTACTTTGTTTGCTGATGTGCATAAGATGGTAAAGCATTGTCATAAGTGTCAAATTTTCGAAGGGAAACAGAAATTACAGCCTTTGCCACTTAAGCCTATCGAAGTGAGCGCTCCATTCCAGCAGTGGGGGTTGGATTTCATTGGGGAAATTCATCCCGCCTCTTCCGGACAGCATAGATGGATCCTTACAGCCATGGACTACTTCACAAAATGGATTGAGGCAGCACCTACCAGACAAGCGATGGACACTTTAATCATCTCATTTCTCGAAAATAACATCTTGTCTCGCTTCGGTTGTCCAAACAAAATAATCACTGATAATGCAGCAGCTTTTAAATCGAAAAGGATGGTAGAATTTTGTCACAAATACCACATAATTTTGGCTCATTCAACTGCCTATCATCCGCAAGGCAACGGATTGGCGGAATCTTCGAATAAATCTTTGGTCAACATCATCAAGAAGCTGCTGGAAATTAATAAAAAGAGTTGGAACAAGAGGTTGGTTCATGCACTTTGGGCATATCGAATCAGTCAGAAAAAGTCTATCAGTATGTCACCGTTTGAGCTGGTTTATGGGGTGGACACAGTATTTCTCGCTTCCCTTGCTGCCCCGGTGGTCAAACTTCTTCAGGAGGCCGGCAGTGAGGAAGATCCCATGCAGAGAAGGCTGAATCAAATGATCCACTTGCAGCAAACAAGAGAAGAAGTTTTCAAAAACACATCCAAGTTGCAGGAGAAGATAAAGAAAATCTATGACAGAAAAGCAAAAGCGGACAAATTTCAGTTGGATGATGTGGTGCTGAAGTGGGATGCAAGAAATGAGGAGAAAGGCAAGCACGGAAAGTTCAAAAATCTGTGGAAAGGTCCTTTCAAGATCGCAGCATACAGGGGTCAAAATTCCTTTCTTCTTAAAGAAATGAATGGGGAAGACTGTCCTGGAGGGCCGATCAATGGTCGGCTTCTCAAGCAGTATCATTGTTGATCTATTAACACTGCTTCCACTGTCATTGTAAATACCATTTTTACTTCAGTTTGGTTTCAGTATGTAAAGTCAGTTTTTGAGTTATTCCAATTGTCAAGTTTGAGTCAATTTCTTGGTTATTCCAGTTTTGTAAATAAGTCAGAGTCTTGTGCTTTTTATCAAATGATGACTCCATAGCCCAATGGACAAAGAGGCACTGTCTAGCTCCTCCAGAGATCTGTTGTTCTTGGCACCTCCAAGGAGCTACCATCCCCCATTGGAGCCAACGTTAGAGTCGGTCAGGTCAGCCCTCCGTCAGAGATCAAAGCTCTTTGTGCATTTCAAATTTAGGTGTCCCGCTCCATCCACGAAGCTGCATTTCGCTAGGGACATGCCCTGACCTGACGGAGAAAGTCATGCTACTCATTTCCCCTCATGTCTGGCCTTTGCTAGTTCGTGAAATGGTCCGTAATCAATGAAATTCATGATAGTCAAGGACTGGTCATATTGTAGGACAGAGTCATTTTTTGTTGTTTGGGTCTAGAAATTCATCAATTTGGTCTCTGAAAACATGTCCAGAACAAGTCATGCAGGCCAGAGGAAGATCTTATACACCTACAGTGCAAAAAGCTTCATCATCACCGCAAGAGACATCGACTCTTCTTCAAAACTCTGTTTTGAAGAAAAGTCAAACAAGGTCAACTATGACAAAACTTTCCAAAAATCGACAGTTGACATTTTCAGATGCAGTCATGGATTTTGAAGCCAGAGGCTTAGTCACACAGTCCCCGCAAAGAAACACCAAAAATTTTATCATGAGAGCCAAAATTTCAAAGAAAAAGGAAAAACAGAGTGTTTTAAAAGTCAATGAAAAGTGCAAAGCAAAAACATTAGAAAGGGGGTTTTCAAGGAAGAAAAAATCAAACCAGTTTCTCTCAAGCCTATATATACATGTTTTGACCCAAAGCAGAGGTATTGTGCTGCTAAATGACTTGGAGAAGACATTTGCAAAGGTGTGAAGTTGATATGGTGAGCGTTTGAGTGAGTTGGGAGGCGATTTGGGAAGCGCGGCGCACACAGGCAGGAGCGCAGCGCACAAACCGAGCGGGAAGCACACACAGCCAACCCGCCATTGAAAGATTACACGGGCGCGGCGCACTAGGAATCGCGCGCGGCGCACATAGTCCTGCGGCCCAAAACTGTGCCAAACCACTTCAAAATTTGGAAAAAGCGATCAAATTGAGAGGTAAGCCTTGTGTCATCACCTACTCATCAAGTTTTGTCAGAAATATGGTGTTTGTGAAGAGGTTGAAATCTCACCTAAAATGCATAATGTCACCCATGAGAAAATCTATAAGAATAGGAAGGCTGGGTTTGCAAAACTGCGATGAAAGCACCAAGGTCACTCCCCTCCCTTTCTCTTTTCCTCTCCTCTCATTTTTCCTCATCTCCCCTTGACCATTTTTCCCAAAAACCGCCCTAAACCCTCTCCCTTGTTTTTCCAAGCAAATTTGGGCGACTTTAACAGTGCGCGGCGCACACACATGGTGGCGCGGCGTATTGCAAGACGATTCACAGTTTAAATTTGTCACTGGCGCAGCGCACTCAGAGCGCGCGGCACACAGACCTATAAGCCCGAAAATGTGCTAAATTGCCCAAAGATTTTGTGAATGCCTATCAAACTTGAAAGGTAGACCAACCACCTTCACTCTTGGCATTAAACTTGATGCGAACATCATGATTTTGAAGCTATGAATCGAATACAAAAAAAAAATTGAAATAACCAAAAGGAAGACATAAAAGAATCAAGCTCCTAGGGTTCTTGCTACAGTAACAGTGTTGTCAAATGTTCTCCTACCCTACCCCTATCACAATTTTCCCTGCATCATTTTCCCCTTATCATCAACTTAACATCACTATAATCATATTCCTTTTGCCCCCTTTATTCCTATGGCTCAAAATTCAAACCCTACCCCATCAAACCTATACCCAAAATACTCCTAAATCCCTGATAACTTTCTCCTCTTAATCCCTATTCCCTATTTCATCATTCCCTCTTGATACTCCCTATTTTATTGTCCCCTTGGTGACAGATTTGCAGAGCATCTACCAGTTTAGTGGGTTCAGAGGGCAGCAAAGAAATTTAGGGTACAAGCAGCAGAAATAGCATCGGAAAATTCATCAGAATATGAGGGGGAGACCCACAGTGACACAGCTTCAGGGGAACAGGCTCCCCGGAGACCTATGAGTGGCAGACATGTCAGGGATGAACCAAACACCCTCACTGAGCTGCAGGCATGCCCTCTAGCTATGTCTTGTTTGCAGAACTTAGCATGTTTCGAATTGTGTCAGAGGGTGGCAAATGTCAGGATTCATCATGAGTTGGCCCGTCTTTTTGCACTTCACCTACATGGAGGTCAGTTTATCTTGGCATGGGTCACTTTCACATTGACACCCGAAACCATATCAGTGGCAACATGCATACCAAATGTTGGAGAACAGTGGCACAAGAAGATGAAGGTGGAGAGGGAACTTTATGAGCCTTACATTAAGGCCAGTTGTTTCAGTCAGCTCACTAGAGTTTTCCCATTCAGATTTCTGAGAGATGAGTATGCTCCGCTCATGAAATTGATCATGAAATACTTCAGTTGTGAGGGGAGGCTTTCTCGCCTTTATGCCTATCACATCAGGTTGCTCATGCATTTTACCAGGGTGCGTATGATGAACCTCCCATTTTTCATCTACGGGAACATAGAGAAAATGAAAAAGTTCATGCAGCACAAGACCCCTCGGCAGTAGCTCAACAGTGTATATCACTTCGCCCTTATCCAGATTTTGGTGGATCATCAGTTGGGATTGCAGGGCATTGCTTGGGAGGACTTCATCTCCCGTGACTTCTTCAGCGCTCCACAGGTAGTATCAGAGGTAAAGCATGAGATAGGTGGTCCTTCCCATCAGCATGAGCGCCATGAGACCACTGTGGTGCCATTTTCCATCACATATCAGAGAGGCTATCCAAAAGGCACCAAGCCTTTGTTTGCAGCAGCAAAGCGAGTGTTATCTCCACTCGAAGTGGAAGGGGCCTCGCTTCCTACATCGACGACACGGGTACAGGACAAGGGCAAGAAGCCCAAGCATGAGGAGGGGCCTTCAGTTGTGCCACCAGGTGAACGAGAGGCCGAATTCATTCTCCTTCATGATGATGATGATACAAATACACGTCCACAAAATGCACAGCTGAAAAAGATCTTCCAGGAGCAAGAGACAGAGATTCAATCGTTGACACTCAAGTTGGAGATGGCCAAATGGAACATCAGGTATTTGGAGCAGAGGAACAAACAGCTGGAAGACCAGCATGTGATCATGGAGCTGCAGAACAGCCGTGAGGATCACCTAACTGCCCAGCAGAGGAGGATTGAATTCACTTCATTGGAGCAACAGGTTATTGATGATCATGAGTCTGTTCTCGAGAGAGTTAACATGCACCTGGACAACATGTTGAACAAGGCCAACGAATACAACACACTGCTGAGACACATGGCTCGTCATTATAGGGCACGGAACTTGAGTTTGAGAGCCCAAATAAGGAGTTTGAAAGCAAAATTGAGGAAAGCCACAAGAAGGGCAAAACGGGCAAAAGAGCAAGACAGGCTTAGAATATTGGCCAAGGTTTCCTTGGCTCAACATGGCACTCCATAGAGAGCCCCCAGCCCAAATTTCAAAAAATTTGGGGCAATTTTGTGTTTTCGGAAATTTTTTGGTCAAAAAACAGGGTTTTTCTCCATGTGTGTCGCACACCCCGCGCGGCTCTAAAATTCTAGAACTCAAATCGAGGAACGGCTCGCATTTTTTGATTCAGCATCAAAAAATATGTCTACTGGTGTCCGGGCTAGAAATTTTGATAAGTTTTGGGTCTCCTAAAGGTCAAAAAACACCCAAAAATGGCCTCTCTACCACTTTTTGGACACACATAAAGCAATCTTAGGAGAATGAAGATTTGGAGGGGCAAATGAGCACCAAATTCAGAAATCCCAGTGGGGTTAGAAAGTAGACAGGCCAAGCTTTCCAACAAGCCCACTTGGGCACATTTTGGACACCTGCAAGTGCCCCAAAACAGGCCCCAAAGTAGCACAACGCACAGAGAAAAGCACGCGGCACACGAAGGAGATTTTGCCCAATTTGCTCCCATTTCGCGAAATTTCGGGTCGCGACTTCTCCAAGTGGGCCCGGTCATTTACTCTTCGGCTTTTTGGCACCAAGGACGCCTTTTAAAGAATTTTCTCTCCATGTGGGCATCTATCCAAGTGGCGAAAGAATGCAAAGGGTCACCCCAGCCAAATGTCATGCTTGAGAGCGCTGCACCTATAGCTGATGGTTGGCTCTCCATCTCCATTTCGGAATGATTTGAGTAACTTCCCAACCCCTGAGCGTTCCATCTCTTCTATACACTTTCTATATATTGTAAGCAAGTTATTTGCAAAGGGTTTACTGGCTTGTAACTTCTGAGAGATTGTGGGAAAGAAACTCTGTTTCTGCACTGTGTATTTTTGACAGAGAGTTAATGAAAGGCAACGGCTCTGTTTCATGAAATTCTTGTGGTTGTGAGTGTAGCAAATGTGTTCTTATGTGCCATATGTATCTTGTTATGTTTCATAATTCATTTCATGTTTCATTTCAGTTAAATTTTCTAAGTGAGATTAGGTAGAATCCAATTTATATTGCTCTGCCTGTGGGAAAATTTCATGTGCAGTGTTATTCTTCTGTTGAAAAGGATTCATGCGACCATGCCCTTTTCACTATCTTCGACGATCTTTCGATTTCGCGTCACCTTAAGTTAAAATTGCTGCACTTCCCGCCTACCTTGCCTCACGGAATAATCTGTGCCTCCATTCTCATTTCTCTGTTCTTTGCTAAGCGCCAGTCCCATATACATCTCAGAAGTTCAATCGTATTGTAAGTCATCTCAGACCATTTTGCATATCCATTTGCTGAGTGTGACTCGGAGAGAGCCCTCTCCTGCTCTCGTAGGGCTAGCTACGACACTAAGCGTGGTTTGTGGTTTCCCTAATTTTTGCCTTCCTTCAGCCTAAGGCATATTTAGGTGCTAACAATCTCCACCGTTTGATCTGGGGCCTCCAGATCCTACGGTCATCGCTTTTATCGCACGGGTGACTTGCTCGACCGTTATCCCGCGATGAGAGCGGTTTTCTCTCTCATCCGCTGGACATGCATCATTCAATGTATGGCATCACTTGGTCCTCTGCCAAACTCGCTTACCGCCCGAAATGCCTCTGATATTCTGTCGGTTTTGGAGCGCGAGACCCGCCTGTCAGTTTTAGCGCTTTTCCCACGGTTTTATCTGTTTTTCACATGACCAGGTGCCGGGGCTTTTCCTTCTCTGAGGTTTTTATCCTACAATGCGCGCATCAGAAACAGCCTCTGAATTCTGATCTGGACTCCCCATTTGCTAGTTTGCGCCATTGTGCGGTCTCCATGGGCCAATGGTCAGCGCGCTTTGACCGAGGGTCCTCGTTGTTCCGTGCTGGATGCAACTGCCACTGTCCAGAGGTCCTTCCTGATAGCTCGTTGTTCATAAGATTTTTGGAGTCTAACATAATTTGAAACAATCATAGAACTCTGAGGATTTTCAAGGATCCAATTCGAATCAATGGGCTAGGTATGTGCTCGTCCCCTAGACCTCTTCTTGGATGTTAACCTTAGACCCTAGTCTTGTAGGATCTCTTTTACTGACCGTTGGGCTTTAGGGATGGTATTACATGGGAAACCCCGATATTGGTTGCGTGGTCCCGCTCCCTCATCCACATATATTACTCCCCTTCCACCCATTATAACCCCATTCATCATTTCTCCTACTTGGGTCCACATTCCTCCAATAGGTCCACGTAGGGTTAGCGTTCCCCTCCCCCTTGCCCACACCTTAGATCAGGCCAAGAATGATGCCTTGGAGGTTGATGCAGCTAAAAAGAAAAGTACAAGCATAATTGGCCACAGTCAACAGGAAAATGTACCATGAAATGCAAAATATCGTCGGGACAAACACATTTAGCATGTGGGCAAAAGCCAATACATGAGCTCTACCCAGCATCATGGCCATCACCCTGTTTGTATAGGCCCTACATGAGCCTCTTCATCATTTAAAAACCCATGATTATCCCAACCCCTGGTGGGCAATGAACCGCCCTACCTTAAAGGGTGTATCCACTACTATATCTTACACATCATGCTCTTACCCCTTGAGCCTCAAGCAGTTAATTAAAGAAAAATCATAAAAGGCAAAAGGCAAATCAAGAAGGGTGGAAAAATCAAGGTCCGGGCACCTCATATACCACGATTGTTCCCTCCTATAGATTATATAGTCAAGTGTGGGCTTCCCTTTTTCTAGCTACCCTTGTAACCCAGAATGTGGCCCAAGGCTGCCCCTTTTCATTCCCTACTCCATTCATCTTTTGATCACATACCACCACCTTTTGAAGTATGTACCTTGGACATATTACCGCCTTTAGAAGTAGAAACCACCTAATAGGCTACTTGGTTAACCTCATTTGGAGCTTGGAGATATCAGCACATGCCAAAGCCCATTATGGAAGGGCATGCCATTATGAAGTCTCCACCTGTTGTCCATGGTTTGTAAGCTCATTTACTCGATTTCCTTGATGACTTGTACTGGAAGGCTAGGGGACGCATTAGATCTTATGCAGGATTGCAGATGGTCTCCATTTTGAGTTTGGTCTCCCTATACGAGGTCTTAACCGTCCAAAGGGCTACATTGGCACATGTAGGGTGTGCACTGAGAGCCATGGGCCTCCATAGCAGTAGACAACACTCCATGGATCCCTAAAGGTGTTCAAAGATGCTCGAGATTCACCTATTGGACGAGGAAGATGCATCTAGTTCACCTTTGCCCAACCAACCCCACAATTGTACCATGCACTTGGCAGATGACCCAAGACTTGTATGTTGATGTAGCATCACTTACACCATCATTTGAGCCCTTACAGATGGTCTACAGGCATCTTCGACTTACTTGGAGACCCATGAGGTCACTTGTGTGCCCTCACAACCATTTGGAGCACCACAGGTTTATTATGTGGAGAATAAGGGGCCAACCCCTTGTCCATCATTTTTGGAAATCTTATTCATCATTATGGCATTTATCGACTTCATCAGGCTTCTTAGAGAACCCAACGATATGCATTATTGATCATTCGACCTCCTCAGAGGCTTGTTATTTTCTTTACGAGCTAGTTTGGTGGGCTTGTCACCAAAAGTTAGTTATTTGCACATTATTTTTATTTTATGGGCTAATGTAGGCTCAAATAGCTAAATCAAACTCCTTAGAGGCGTATAAATACACATCATGAGAGTTAATTTCTTATCATCACTTGGATTGGATCATATATTCTTGTGAGATTTTCGCTATCTTTTGAGGATGCGACTTTTTGGATGAATGGATGAATTTCGATGTTTGGTTATCCTTCTTTGTCTTGGAGCTTCTATGATTGGCATATCTTGATGATTGGATATATTATTCTTACATGTAAGTACTATGTTAATGCTATTTTGATTCTTTATTTTGCTGCATTCATGATATTGGGATTTTCACTATTCTAGGGTTAATTCGTTGCTTTTCTTGGAACAAAATTGTGGAAATTAAATCTCTAAATAGTGTTGCATCATGATTGGGCCATGTTTGAATGAATGAATGTTCCTAGTGACATCATTGTCTTGACAAGCCACCAAATATTGTTGAACGAAGTATAAATGACCTTGAAGCTACTTCAATTAAGCCATAATGCCCAACAAAATTGTCTTTTAGGCCTCCTTGACAAGTGGAAATCAATCCAAACTCTAAATCTTCTATGACTCCATCTCTCCCAAAGAACAAACCACTGGTCCTCCTCTGGTGATCACTTTAAAGCTTATTTATTTCACCTTCCCCTCTTTTTCTAGGCTTAGCCTACATAGGTCATCTAGGGCATCAATTATCTCACAATCTAGCCATCCAAATACTTCACGTTTTGGTCCACAATTGCACTGGTGTGTCCTCAAGAAGCCCTCCAAATTTCATGAGATTCTAACGGTGGGATCTTGAGATATCGCAAGCCCTAGCTCGAAGACCAATTCTTGCCCTTGGTTTCCCTTAGGCTAGAAACCTCGCTGAGATCCTTACATTTCCTTTCATTGAAAATTCATTCCTTGCTCCCTTTCCCCTCCCTGATTAGGTCAAGTATATCACTGGTTTCTAAATCCTACCCTCTTGACCTAACCTCGGGTCCACTTGGTCCTGTGTGGTCCCATGCACTATCAAGGTTAATTCTTCAAAGATCACCTAGAACCCAAGTTTCCACAAGAATTCTAGGGCTTAGGGATCTCCTTTATAAGACACATACTCAAAACCTAAGCCTTGAAATTCTCCCCAAGCCCTTCCTAGAGACCCTTCCATCTTGTCTTCCAAGACAAGCAAGCCACAATCTTCAGCCTCTCTTGTGAATAGGCTTCTAGGATCACCTTCATCCTATCTTTCATCTATTCATCTTTGTGATCCTTATCATATCAGATCTCCTCCCATCAGTGAAAGTCTGTAAAGAGTAGGGAGCTTTAGCTGAGGTGACAGTGAGCTATTGCTCCATTGTTGCCCTTGACCTAGCAATTGTCCCTTTAGGATTCCCTCCTAGGGCCCCTGCTAGTTTGAGCGGTAATAGGACAAAAGTTATAGTTTTAAAATATTTTTCTAGCATATCCATTTTAGATTGGATTTGGCTCCCAAATAAATCTTCCAAGCAATTGAATGTCTGGAAGGCGATGGTGACATCCTTCCCACTGATTAGGAAGTGGATCGCTTGGAAAGTCGGTGACGGATCACAAATTCGTATAGGGATGGATCCATGGTTTGGTGATGGAAATGACTACGCTATGTCTCCTCCCCTATTACAGAAGCTTGAAGAGGCCAATATATTTTACTTATCAAATTCAAAGGCGCGATCCCTAGAACAAAGTGAAATATCAAGCTCTGCAACGACTGCCACATTGGAAGTCAACCTATCTAGGGTTCATGATCTCTACCCCTACATTCTCGGCCAAGTAGTCCTCCATCTGCCTAGTTCCTCCTTAAAGTCCCCTTGTTGAGCGCTTCCCGTGGAATAACATCCTCGGGGGATGGGCCTCAAGCCCCTCCAACCACTTTGCATGTTAGACCACTTCTACAGATCCTGACTCAGGCAAATCCAAGACAGTTGATGCCATCAAGCCAAGTTTAGCAAAAACACTCACTGGGAATCAAAATTGATTCCTGTATAGAAGAGTACAAGCAATTGCATTGCAAAATCAGCAAAAATCCTGCGGATTCATATCCCTCGAGCCAGGCTGAATGGCAATATCCAATTCATGCAAGACCATGCCCTGATCTACAAGTTCATTGGAATCTGACCAACAAAAAAAACACTTCTTAATTTTTAGGTCAAAATGATGCACATAAACATTTAAAAAAAAAAACTTTATTACAGTATATTTATCAATACCATTTAACATATAATAATATTGCATTATAATTGAAATGACCAATAGAAGAAAAGAACAGATAGAAAGGACACTATTATTTAGGTCAGAGACCAAGGCAAAACCCCACAAGGGGGAAATCCCAAAATCAATTCTTCTTATTTAATATCAAGATTCTAGCGGAAAGAGATACAATGAGATGTAGTACATCAAGCCACCTAGGGCCAACAACATATGCTTGCCCAGCAAGCCTAATCAATGTTACAGGCTTTGTCTAGCTCGGACCTACGGCCTAGGTCTCCAATGACCTGCAGTCTAGTCTCCTCAAACCTGCGGCCTAGTCTAGCTTGAACTTGTGGCCTTGTCTCGTTCGGACCTATGGCCTTTTACCTCAGACATGTGGACCCTTAATCCGAACTCCTGTGGCCTTAAACTCGCATTCGTTAGCCTCAGATGCTTGCTCTTTTTAGCCTTAGACTTCGCATTAGATGTCCCTCAATGATGCCCAGAACATCCATCCTTAGAAGCCTCAAATATTCACAGAAATTCGGACCCTCCTATCTCAGATAATTTGCCTCAAAACTCGAGCTACTAAGCCTCAGAGATGAGCCTTAGATGTGCTTGACCGAATTCTACTTTGGAGGACAAATAGAGGCTTATATATATAGTGATTAGCACATGCGAATGGGTGACTCTTTGAGGTTGGCCGACCTGTCATATTTGGAGGGAAATATATTATATTTCAAATTCAAAATTCATCTTATATTTAAAGTCGACCCAACTTTTGACCGAATTCAAATTTCACTTTCCCTCGATAAATAAATCAAGCCAACTTTGATGAGATGATATTTCTTTGTCCAAATAAATAATATTTGTATTTAATACATTTGCTCCATAATAATTACTAGATAAGATGAGCTATGGAATTCTTCCCTAGCTGCCCAATTTCAACAACACTCCTCCACTAGATAGCAACGTGATCGAAGCCAAAAGGTAAAATTAGGCTCAAAAGGGTTTTTCACTGTAATTTTCTCTCGCTTAGAAGATTGGAAGGTTGTAATGGATGGGGTTCCTTTCTTCTTCAACACAGATGGGTTGTACATGTGCCATTGGGTGGAACGTTTCAACTCTAACGAACGTTAGAAAATCAGAAAGGCAAAAGATTTTCCCTTATTGATAATTACTTGTGATTACTTTGAATTATTACTATCTTTCTTATGTTCTTTTATCTTGGTTCATCAAGAAATTACCAAAACCAAAACACGAAGATCAAGGACACAGATGTAGGCGCACAGCGAGGGCAAAACCCTATATAGGGGAAAACCCACTCAAGAACTCTTCCTTCAGTAATTCAAATGAGATAGACCAAGACCCTAGACCAATAGACCTTCCTCCTCCACCAAGTCAGCCTTCTAGTGAGACACTGCAACCTACAATAGTCTCTTCTTGTTCAGCAACTACAACCCAGCATCAACCCAGAAATTTCGGCCTCAGCTTCACTAGCAGCTTCAGAATTCTGGCCTTCCTAGTAACTACAAAAATTCGACCCTTTTCAGCAGCTTTGATGCAGCTTCGACCTTGATCCAACTTCAATGCAGCTTCGATGCAGTTTCCTAGCTTCGATGCAACTTCCCAGCTTTAATTCAACTTCAGAATTTCACTACACATGAGAGAGAGAGAGAGAAAGATACCCAAAAACTTCGATTCCATCTTCCTTCTTGAACTTTGCACTTTTTCTGCTCCCAACTACTGCAATTCTAACTTGTGTGAGATGTGTTTGCAAATGAGTCAAGTTGCTCCAATATATAGTGAGTTTGTGAGGTCGAATTCCCTAATTGAGGCCGACTTGGTGGAGGAGGCCTAATTGACCTATTTCACAATAAAATATATTTTCTTTCTTGACAAATAAATCCCAAGAAGGCTTCTTTACATTATGACATGGACAAAGACACTTAACATAAACCCTAGAAGTCTTCAATGGAGACTTTAACCTAAAACCAATTGACCAAAACATGAAACCCATGCTTTAATTAGTCAATTTATTTAATAATAAAATTTATTTTTCTTTCTTTTGACAACTACATTTTAAATATAATTATGAAGACCGACACTAGTTACATTCTTCAACAATCCCTCTTAACTAGGGAGGTATTCATAATTACCTATATTTATAGAGGTACACAGAAGATCTCCAAAATGAACTACAAAGAGTTTTGGCACACTCAGTGCCTCAGACTAGATACCTGACCAAGGTTATCTATCCGGGTGGGACTAAGATGGACTAAAGCTTTCATCCAGTCTAGATATCATTTACTAACTAACCATCAATCCAAGGATCTAGGTGTGTATCCAAGGTCAGAGCGCCAAGACCAACACCACCCTCCCTCTTCAGGATCTCCACATCCAACACACATAAGCAGGCCAGATGTCTTCCCAAGCATCTACCATTAGATGCTTCATCTCTTCCTAATAAACTAGATATATCCATTTGTCCAAGCATGCTTCCCAAGTGTTCATCCTTCTTCGTGGAGAGATTTACCTATTCAAACACAAACCCTAATCAACAATAAACTTTCAAATATACATATACAAGTAAACACAAACCTTCGGGGTCTTCAATCATCATGATGCCACTTATTCATATGGAACCAGTTGGAAGCTTTTCTTCTTTCATTTCTTCAGCAACATCAAGACATCCTCAATACATTGTAGTCCTTGTTGAAGAATCTTAGGGCATGCATATTTAGGGTGATTCTTCGATACATGATAACAATTTGTGAAGTGTTAATGCAATATTATCTTAGCTTGATTGTTCACTTCATTATTAGCATGTGTGAGTTAACTTCATCAAACTGCTATCAAACAAAAAGAGACAAGAACACAAATGGTTGGCTATCTGCCAAGGCCAAAACCTCTCCCTCTTGGAGAAGAAAACCCATGCGTAAATTCTTCTTATAGAGATTCCATTGACGAATACCAAGACCATGACCCTTGACACACTCTGCCTCTCCAAGACCAAGATATCAATCCTTTCCCTTGAGCACCACTGAGGTCATCATCTTGTTGCTCCTCCTACATCATTGATAACTGGTAGCAATATCATTAAGTTACATCATGGATGACTTTAGAATCTCTGCACTAAGATAGCACTTCATTGCACTGCTTGCGCTGTAATACTTCTGAGTTTATAACTATGTTATAATAGAGGTACTTTGGTATACCTCATCCGAGATGTCACACCTCTAAGAAGGATATCCAAGACTATCTTCCAGAATATGGATCTCTGCTTCATCCATGACTACACCCAGTCACCGAGATCCTGCATTCAAATCTATAAACATACCGAGACTGCAATAACATCATGAGATTTCCTTTCATTCATCCGAAGATAATCTTAGACTGCTCCTTCAATCTACAGGTATGCCAAGAGGGTGACAAGCCTTGGTCCTGTTGCTCCTTAACCCATCCGAGGACGCAGCTTGAACCCTTAGACATACCTTACCTCAATGCGGATATGATTGCATCTTCCCTCTTCATGACTATGGCTCCTCTTCTTCATGACTATGGCTCCTCTTCTTCACGACTGCAGCTCCATGCCTTGATTGTGACTTCACCTCCTCATGACTGCGGCTACTTACCTTGATTGTGGCTTCATTACCCGAAATTTCAGAAAGGTAGAAGTGCGAAGTTATGTTCTTTTGAGCTCACCCTTTGTGGGTATTTCTAGTGGTGAGGGTTCATATGTGAGCCGACATATCTTCATGAACCGATGTGTCCCTATACCAAGCTGACATAACTTATATTTATGTATTTAATTTTTATTTATTTATTTGGAGCCGACGTGAACATCTCCTTATCGTTTTGCTTGCAGACTTTGATAGGCTTGTTTTGAGGCATTGATCTTGGTCTTGGAGGGTTGTTAGACAACTTTGAAGACTTGTACATATTTACATAAACTCATGAAGAGTTTCTATACACATGACATGACTCTTTGATATTTAAATAAATCCTAAAGACATCAAGAATAAGTCTTTCACCTAGTGACACTTCTTGCTCATGAAACCCATGTAGCAAGATTACAAAAATAAATTATTTCCTTTTATTACATCAAATACAAAGATCATGTCACTATGAAGACCAAACCTAGTTACACTTTCTTCAAACTCCCTCTTAACTAGGGAGGTATTCATAAATGGTACTTGGTCATTCTCAATCTGAAGAATTTCTCATAAGAAGAATCGAATTTGCAATCCATCTGTTATAGCATCATTTCAACCAACATTGTTTCCATTTAACAAGGCCTTGACTAACAGCTCTATCTCTTACTTAGATCAGAGCACACGATGTTGGAGAGACCAATGACTGATAGACACGCATCATCATTGTCTCTCTTGGGTTCATACCCACGCGGGTGTTCTCCGAGTATGCCCTACTAGGACTATTCTCATCTTGGGTTCCCAGCCCTCAAGAATATCGGTCCTTTTGCCCACTCTTGTCTTGGATGCCCTACCACATCCTCAAAGAGTGTCGGATGCTAGATGATTACACAATCCTCCATTCTTTCTTCCAAACTGAAGTCAAGAATGTTGTGTCTAGCTCTCCCTCTTAATTAGGGACGAGTTCCAAGTTTCTCTTTTCTCAGAAACTTGCTCGAGTTCCTTTGCTCATAGGAACTTCTCAGAGATCCCTGTTACCCAGGGACTCTATGATTAGTGCTTTATAGGGTCTTTTAGTTGACTGACGATCCAAGACTTCGATGTCATCAATTTCTTCACATGTAGGGTTCAGCCATCCACCACTTTCCTCCGTTGTGCCATTCCTTCTTTCCCAGAAAGTTTCCTCCTTGGCTTTACATCTGGGGCTTCCTTCATAAGCTCATTTGTCTTCACTTTTCTTCAACAGTGATTGCTATGGATCACAAGGTACATAGTTGTGACATCCTTCACAACTCTCCTTTCCTTGATCCTGCATGCATACCAGACTTTTCCAAGAGTCACACACCAAAAACAAATTACATATTACCTTTTGGTGATGGCCTTCTTCTAGTGACATCTTCTTGTAGGCATCAATCATCTTGCATACATGTTGACACATCTCCCAATGGTATCTGTTGTCAAGGGTCATCTTCGTTTCAGACTTCCATCAGAGTCTTCACATCATTCCTGGAGGTTTCCTGGTCAAATCTTCCTGATCCTCTGGATGTTGAATGCCTTAATCATGGTTGCACGTTTCACAATCTCTTTTATCCTCATGTATTTCATTCCTAGGAGCTCTCAGAGTTCTTCAATGGTCATCAACTACCTCATACTACATTATGAGGACATATTATGTTGATTTCATCTAGTCTGACTTGTGTCTTTCTGCATCCTTTCAAAGGAGCAGATCTATTCCCTTTTGATCATGCTTGATCTATTTTATCTACAACCACATATCATGATATTACAATAACAAATGCAAATACAATCATACATACCATATTTTCCTTCCAGTATTTTCCTACATCTTCCTTGATTGAAAGGATCTTCAATCCTTTGGTGTGCTTCATTCTTCATGTTATTGAACCACCATCTCATGAGTTCCAAGAGTTGGAATTTCTGACGAGACATTTGCTACCTTCCCAAACTCGAAGATCCTCTGTTGAGATCTCTATCAGAGATCCTTCAAGATCTAATATATCCCCATCTGGCAAATGTTTCCGTTGACCTAAATGACTTCTTTCTTTCCTTCAATGTACAACGAGATTCCCAAGAGCTATGTTCTTCATGATTCCGTACGAGCTCTTGCTTCCATGATGCCACAATGCATCTTCTTACTATGTTCATATCTGCAAGGACTTGTGATAGGATCCTTTTGAGAGGGATACCATCTCTTTCATAGTGGAGATCTATTACTCCCTCTTTCCCTTGATCCTTTTCTCAGCTTCCTCCATCCTTCCAGTGATATGAGTTCCTCTTCCATAGTACTATTATGTCTTGTCAACCTTCCTTTACTTATCAACACTTATTTGTGTCCTATCAACTTGCCTTTCTCTATTGCTTCATAGAGACCACAAACTGTTGATCGAGGTAACCTTCTTGTTCATGGACATTTGTTACCTTGCTTATCAATATCAATATCAATGATCATCATTTTTCCCGGATCTCGTAACTAAGATCTCATGAAAATGTTTCTTCATTCCTTGACACCTACTGCTCTTCATTGTAGAGTATATCCTTTTATGTCTCCTTTCTGATTTCATAGAACCTTAAGAGTTCTTATAATTCAAAGGAGACCTCGATGCACTGATTTCACTCCATCAGGATTATGTTAATCCTACTGCAAGAACTTTTGATGACTTCTCTAACCCATAGATCTTCTTGCACTAATGAAGTCAATAAACCAACAACTTGATTATAGAATAAAATATACTTACTTGATATGTGAAGACAAGATCTTCACCTTGATCATGTTGGTTGTTGTTGAAGCTGATATATTGATGCTTCCTCCGAATAGGATCCTTGCTGAAGCTTATCTTCAAACCTTCAAAAAGATTGTCCTGAATATCTGATCCTTGCAGCATCGACTTGAGGTTGATTTCCATGATGTAAAGATTCATCAATAGATGCTATTATGGTTGTGGCAACGAACACCTTTATTCTTTATTGAGTACTGTCCATACAAATCATGTTGTAGGTGATCTACTTCTTTGAATGGGAATTTGAGTTGTTCTTTGAAAAGATCAATCACTGTAATGTTGAGATCATGCCAAGGTTGTTGCTATAGACCAAACTTCGACTTCAAACCTCCAAAACCCTTGTTGTAGATGGCTATAAATGTGGATTGTTTCTTGGACCTTGTTCTTCTACAAGAACTTGTTGTTATAGAATGTCTCTTTGATCAGCGATCCTTGTGATTTCCATACTGTTGTTGTAGATTGACCCTTTGATGAAGGCATACCTTTTTAGTTTGTTGTGCTTGCATGTCCCTTTTTCTGCCCTTCCTTGATTGTTGAACCATCCCTCAGATACCATGTTAAAGAATCTGAGGGCATGCATATTTAGGGTGATTCTTCGATACATGATAACAATTTGTGAAGTGTTAATGCAATATTATCTTAGCTTGATTGTTTACTTCATTATTAGCATGTGTGAGTTAACTTCATCAAACTGCTATCGAACAAAAAGAGACAAGAACACAAATGGTTGGCTATCCGCCAGGGCCAAAACCTCTCCCTCTTGGAGAGGAAAACCCATGCGTAAATTCTTCTTATAGAGATTCCATTGATGAATACCAAGACCATGACCCTTGACACACTCTGCCTCTCCAAGACCAAGATATCAATCCTTTCCCTTGAGCACTGCTGAGATCATCATCTTGCTGCTCCTCCGACATCATTGATAACTGGTAGCAATATCATTAAGTTACATCATGGATGACTTTAGAATCTCTGCATTAAGATGGAACTTCACTGCACTGCTTGGACTGTAATACTTCTGAGTTTGTAACCATGTTATAATAGAGGTACTTTGTTGTACCTCATCCGAGATGTCACACCTCCGAAAAGGATATCCAAGACTATATTCCAGAATATGGATCTTTGCTTCATCCATGACTACACCCAGTCACCGAGATCCTGCATTCAAATCTATATACATGCTGAGACTGCAATAACATCATGAGATTTCCTTTCATCCGAAGATAATCTTAGACTGCTCCTTCAAACTACAGGTATGCCAAGAGGGTGACAAGCCTTGGTCCTGTTGCTCCTTAGCCCATCCAAGGAGGTAGCTTGAACCCTTAGACATACCTTACCTCAGTGCGGATTTGATTGCAGCTTCCCTCTTCATGACTGCGACTTCCCTCTTCATGACTGCAGCTCCCCTTCTTCATGATTGTGGTTCCATGCCTTAATTGCAGCTTCACCTCCTCATGATTGCGGCTACATACCTTGACTACAGCTTCATTACCCGAAATTTCAGAGAGGTAGATGCGCGAAGTTTTGTTCTTTTAACCTGACCCTTCGTGGGTATTTATAGTGGTGAGGGTTCATAAGTGATCCGACATATCTTCATGAACCGATGTGTCCTTATACCAAGCCGACATAACTTATGTATTTAATTTATATTTATTCATTTGGATCCGACGTGAACATCTCCTTATCGTTTTGCTTGAGACTTTGATAGGCTTGTTTTGAGGCATTGATCTTGGTCTTGGAGAGCTGTTAGACAACTTTGAAGACTTGCACATATTTACATAAACTCATGAAGAGTTTCTATACACATGACAAGACTCTTTGATATTTAAATAAATCCTAAAGACATCAAGAAGAAGTCTTTCACCTAGTGACACTTCTTGCTCATGAAACCCATGTAGCAAGATTGCAAAAATAAATTATTTCCTTTTATTACATCAAATATAAAGATCATGTCATTATAAAGACCGAACCTAGTTACACTTTCTTCAACAGTACTTTCATTTATTTTATGATTTCTTCTTCAAGGTATCCATCATGACCATCATAATATTCGCTCCGTCTTAATTGGGGAGAAGTACTCTTTTCTTCTAACCATGTTCCCTCTTAACTTGGGAAGATCAACCACTTCTTTTATAACATCGGAGAACCTATCACGGCTTCATTCCTTCATACAATATCACGGTTATCATCATAACTTCCTTTATCATGCTTACCAATATTATCAAGTCGATTTTACTTACGAACATCTCCAACATCTTGAGGAGTATGTACCTGCACAACTTAAACAGCCAGTACAACCAAATACAAAAGCATGAAATTAACTATATCATAATCATGTCAAAATAATGGAAGCAATTAGACTTTAGACATCAAACACCTACTCTCATTCTATCTAGGACCTCAATATTACTTTCATAGATATGTCAGAGTCTACTATGATTTACTGCAAACCCTAGATTCCAACTTTGAGACACAAAGCCTTAGATATTAGTAGTTAATAACAATCCTACCATGCATCTAAGCAAACTCTAGATTTTATCATCAAACCTAAATCATAACAGAAAACAATATTATCATATCCTAGAATATCAATTACTAGGGCTTTGTTACAAACCCTAGAATTCACAATCTATGAGCATCAATAATTAGGTCAGCATACTTGCAAATACATATCTAGGATTTCATGCACTAGCAATACACACCAATATCTACAAAAACATCAATACATCATAGTTAGACATATAACAATTTTGATCAGGGTAAGGCTTTGATCACATAAACAAAAAAATACCTAGGGATTCATTCATAGGACCTTGTTATAGATATTATACATGTTTAGTTCATAAACCCTAAATTACCTAACCCTAAAGATCTAGGGTTTCAATACATGACTTAGATATTAACAGCAAACCCCAAAGGGCTAGGGTTTCTATAATAGTTCCAAAACATCAAAAGAATAGGAAATCTAGATTTCATCAACCACCCTAAGTAGACTACAATTCCAAAACATCAAAAGTATAGGAACTCTAGATTTCATCAACAACCTCAAGTAGACTAGGGTTTCAATTTTAGCATCGACATACCCTTAGGTTCGGATTTTACAGTCAACCATTTTAGGGTTCCACAAGAATGATAATATAATGAGGGTAGATTCAATCTAATGATTAATCACCCTAACAAGAATCCTTGTGATAGAAATAACGATGTCGGTAATGTAAAGCAAATTTAAAATAGAAGGAACATACCTTTTATGAAAATAACTTTATAACAAAGTTTATAGTCTAAGGCATACCTTTGAGTTGTTCCTTAACAAACCTTGTAGGACATCAAATCTTGACGGGCTTCAATATAACTTCTTTCATGCTTCAAGTCTATCCTTTGAAGTCTCCTCCATAACCCTTGAGCAATCAGCAAGCTTTCCTATCCAAGGAAAATATGAAGATCAAGGTTATTAGTATACAATACAAACAAATCTTGATGTAAGGAGGAAACCAAACATGAAACGATGAAACCAAGAATAGAATACTTCTCTTTTGGTAAAATGGTGGATGCTCCCTCTTAACCCAACCCTTTAGAGGGATACCTGCAACCTTATAAAAATGAAAAATGTTCTAACAAGACATGTTAGACCCATAAACTCTAGAAATCAAAACATAGAGTAAAACAATTCAAAACAAAAGTAAAAGACTGAGAGGTCTATGTGAGAGAGAGAGGACTTAGTAGAATAAGTCCTTGACTTCTGATTCTTTGGTTTTGTTATACTTAGGCGGATCTTCAGCAGCTACATTTGCCTGTTCCCTCACTCTCTTCCTATTTCTTCGATTCTATGGACAATGGTTTTTGTAGTGACCCATCTTGTGACAATTGTAACATTCAATCTTGGATAGGTCCACTTTCTTCTTTGGTCCTTTGAACTTCTTGAAGGTTCCATTCTTCTTGTGATGAGCAGAATAGGCATTCGAGGTGTTTTCTTCTTCCTCCTCCTTGTTGTTTACTAACAATATTTTGGCTTCTTCTTGACTACATGCATTCCACATTTTTTCAAATGTTGGAGTATCCTTCCAACTATTAAGTCCTGATGCAAAGGCACTCCAAGATTTTGGTAGTCCTAGAAGGGCAATAATTACGAGCTCCTCTTCTAGGACAACTTCATCTATTGCTTGGAGTTCATCTTTGATTCTGGATATCCTTATAAAATACGATGAAACAGTATCACCATTTGTCATCTTAACAATTCCTAGTGTTGAAAAGCGTAACTAGGTTCAATTTTCATAATGACATGTAATTATGATCTTTGTAAATGATGAAAAGAAGAGAATAAAATTATTATTGTAAGACTTGCTTCATGGGTTTCATGAGCAAGAGATTTTATTTAGATGGCTCCCATTGAGAGCCTTAGGATTTGTCATTAAAGTCAAAGAGTCAATGTCATGTATTAAGAACCCTTCTTGGGGATATAACAATGTATATGAGTCTATGAAAATGTCTAGAAGCCCTCCAACAACAAGCACTAGTCCTTCTCTTGAAGTCGGCCTCAAAACAGAGAGTAAACTCATGTCGGCTCACCTCAAATAGACACCTATTTGGATAAGCATAGGTCGGCTTATTTATGGGACAAACCACTATAAATACGTGGGCAGACTCTTCGCATTTACACATAATAGTGATTCCGATATCTCTCTCTGAAGTTCAGATAAGGTTACAGTTATCAAGTTCGAATCTCTGAATGCGGGTGGACAGAGGAAAAGTAAAGTTCGAATACATCTTTGTAATTTCAAAATGGGCAGTAGCAAGATATCTCTGTGGAAACTACAGTATGGTGTTGTCTCACAGTCAAGGGAATTTGGATCCCTCTGAGATTCGGATCACAGAAAAGGAGAATAGTTCAAATGGGTCAGCGAGGAGGGATGAAGGGGCAGTGAAGTTTTGTCTAGTGAAGGAGCTATTGTTCAGTGTTGTATCATTGTCTTTCAGTGCTACTACAGAGGTCACATTTTGGTGACATTACATTGACATGTTTCGGTGCCATGACTAGTATATCTATAGTTCGTTGAAGAGATGATCTCAGTGTGAAGAAGGTCGAAGAGGAAGAGGAGTCGAGAAGAAGAATAGAGAACTAGTGACTCAGTCTTGGAGTGGCTAATAGGTCAAGGGTCTTGGTCTTGGTATTCATTAATTGGAATCTCTATAAGAAGAATTTGTGCGAGTTTTCCTCTCAAAGAGTGAGAAGTTTTAGCCCTAGCTCATAGCCTACATCCTAAGTGACATTGGTAGTTGTTTGATGAAGAAGAACATTAATAACTTAAGGAAAGAAAAGATCCTAATCTAAAGAAGTAAAAGATATTTACAAGCAGCTATTAATCAAGAGAAATCACCTAACTATTGATGCCCTAGATTTATCAACATGGTACCAGAGCTAAGGTGTCAAAGTCAAGAAAAGGGCATGCAATCAAGGGACACTCAAGGATCAAATCTCGATAAAGGCATCAAAGCGAAAGTTGAAGGATCTACATTATAGAATCAAGCCCCTAGATCAAAGAAGGAAGTCTAATTAAAAAGTCTTGGGATCTTCAAATAATCAAGGCCAAAGCCTTATTTCTACTCAAGGCAAATAGATCTACAAATCAAGGCAACTAAAAGTCTACACCAACAAGAGTTTTGGATCCTATAGTCCTTAGAAAAAGACCACAAAGACCCTCATCAAGATGAAGAGATCTACAAAGCAAGGCAGCCCAAGTATAGACATCCAAGAGAAGCATTTCTAGGACTAACATCACATCATCTTGGAGACCCTAGAAGCATTTCTGATCTGCACTCGTTCATCACCGAGAAGACGAAGTAACATGAAGACAAAGAAGGCATTGTCATCATCTTCAAAATTTATAAGACAAGTTCCCTCTCATTGAAACAAGAATCCCCTCCTTGTCCTTGAAGAAGATCATTCGAGGCAGCATCAAAACATCCTCATCAATCATCATCATAAAAGGAGCAATCTCCTTTTGTTGAAGAAGGGACTTTCATTTGGAAGAAGATCATCCAAAAGGGGCACTAATACATCTTCTTCAACCACCATCAAACGATCATGTTGGAGATTTCATCCTCACTTGTCAAATAAGTATCTTTCATTCTATAATCAAATCTGGTAAAATGACTTCGTTTTGCAAGGAGATCTATAAGCTGGTTGGGTCATTGAAATTTCTTGCATAGGAAAGGAGGATAGACATAGTCCTCAAAGAAAGTGAAGTCATTGAACATATCAATGAAAAGGTCTCCTCTGAATACATGGAAAGGGATTCTTATGAAAGGTCCCCTCATATAATAGTATTGGAGACATCAAAGAGATATATGTGATAAGCTAGTAGAACTATTCTTTGAAGATGCGATAAAAGAAAGGTCATGTCACTTAGATTTGATCTACACAAAATAGAAGGTATCAAAAGATGAAGGGATATCTTCATAAGATCTCAACTGAAAGATCTGGGAGAGATAATAAGGAGATAATCACCATTGTTCTAAATTCACTAACTGAAGAAGAAGGTAACAAATGTATATGAGGATAAGAAGGCTATCCCATTCAACAACTTGTGGTTTCTATGCAAGATAGAAGAAGATAGGTTGAGGGCAAAAAGCATTTAGACATTTGTCGAAAGGAAAAGAAGAACATAGCTAAGATTCAATGCTATGAGCATTACAGTGAAGAGTGTCATAAGCTCAAGTAGGGCAATAACAAGGAAGATAGAGAAGAAATATATTTCACCAAAGAAGGGGAGGAAGTTGAAAGAGGAAAATCATTAGAAGCAAGAGCTCGTAGGGAAACATGAAGGACAGATGGAACAAAAATCCATGGCATTCAAATATGAAGAATATAGCTCTTGGGAACATCATTGGAAACTTAAGAAAGGGAAGAATTCATCCAGGACAAGTCTCATCATACATCCAATAAAATGGAAACATCTGTTCGATAGGGATATGCAACATCCTCAAGATTCTTTGATGGAATCCTCATTGGAGGATTCACCGATCTAGAGTAGAAGCAAGTGTTTCATCAGGAACTCCAACATGTGGAATTCATGGGATGATGGTATGATGACATATGACGCAAATCAAGGGATTGAAGCTCTTTTCAATCAAGAAAGTTGTTGAAAGAAGCCTAGATGGCCTAAAGGTAAATGAGGTATGTATGCTTGTATTCAATACTATAATGTCATATCGTATGGTTGCAGGTAACATGGATCACTACTTCTATCTTGAGAAGCATGATCAAAGGAAAAGGATCTCCTCTATGAAAGGTTGTCGGAAGGCATGGGTCACACTAGATGAAAATCAACATAATATGTCCTCATATGAAGTATGAGGTGGTTGACTACAATTGAGGAACTCTGAATGGAAGCTCCTGGGAATGGAATGTGTGAAGAAAGAAAGGAAGCGATCGTGAGATATGCAACCATGGTAAAGGCAATCAACATCTGAAAGATCAAAAAGATTTAACTAAGAAATCTCCCGAAAAGATATGAAGACTCTAATGGAAGTATGAAAAAAGATGGAGACCCCTTGAGAATGGATATCTTTGGAGATGTGTCAACATGTATGCAGGATGTTGATACCTACAGGAAGATGTCATGATGAAAGACCATCAAAAAGGTAAGTTTGATTTAAGTGTTCATTTCTTATTTTGAACAAATATCTGGATGGGCTTATGCAGGACTGCCAAAGGAAAGAACTGTGAATGTCTTCCAAGAGGACCATGTAGAAGAATATAAAATCCTTCCGAAGAAAATATGGCATAAAGAAGGCAGCATGACATGAAGCAAGGCCAGATGTAGACTGATGGATCGCTTTCTAATGAAAGGAATGATGACATGGCTGACTCATGAATGAATGTGATGGATAGTACGTGCCCTATGAAGAAGCCCCAAAAGATGAAGACTCCTTGACAAATAAATTCATGACATTGAAGGAAGGAGCTCTTCAAGCAGCTCGTTGTTTCTTAATTGGAAGAAACTTTGAAATTCCTAAGCCAAGAGGGAGCTTAGGTACATTCCTTCTGTAGGAATGAGTACATTCTATTATTGGAATTGATATGTCCTCCCTAATTAAGAGGGAGAGATAGACACATCATTCTGATATTCACCTGGGAAGACAAAATGGAGGATTGGGTAATCATCTGGCATCCAATACTCTTTGAGGATGAGATAGGGCATCCAAGATAAGAGTAGTCGTGGACCGATATTCTTTGAGGACTGGCTATCCAAGATAAGAATAGTCCAAAGTAGGTCATACTCTGTGAACACCCGGGTGGAGTATGTACCTTGAGAGACAATGATTATGGTGTCTATGAATCATTGGTCTCGCCAACATTGTGCTCTGATCATGTGGATAGAGTTGTTAGTCAAGGCCTTGCTATGTGACAATGTTGGTTGATATGATGCTAGACAGATGGGTTACCAATCTAATTCTTCTTATGAGAAATTCTTCAGATTGAGAATGACCAAGTACCATTATGAATACCTCCCTAGTTAAGAGGGAGTGTTGAAAAGTGTAACTAGGTTCGGTCTTCATAATGACATGTAATTATGATCTTTGTAAATGATGAAAAGAAGAGAATAAAATTATTATTGTAAGACTTGCTTCATGGGTTTCATGAGCAAGAGATTTTATTTATATGGCTCCCATTGAGAGCCTTAGGATTTGTCATTAAAGTCAAAGAGTCAATGTCATGTATGAAGAACCCTTCTTGGGGATATAACAATGTATATGAGTCTATGAAAATGTCTAGAAGCCCTCCAACGACAAGCACTAGTCCTTCTCTTGAAGTCGGCCTCAAAACACAAAGTAAATTCATGTCGGCTCACCTTAAATAAACACACCCATTCAAATGAACATAGGTCGGCTTATTTATGGGACAAACCACTATAAATACGTGGGCAGACTCTTCGCATTTACACAGAATAGTGATTCGGATATCTCTCTCTGAAGTTCAGATGAGGTTACAGTTATCAAGTTTGGATCTCTGAATTCGAGTGGACAGAGGCAGAGTGAAGTTTGAATACATCTTTGTAATTTCAGATGGGCAGTAGCAAGATATCTCTGTGGAAACTATAGTACGGTGTTGTCTCACAGTCAAGGGAATTTGGATCCCTCTGAGATTCGGATCACAGAAAAGGAGAACAGTTCAGATGGGTTAGCAAGGAGTGATGAAGGGACAACGAAGTTTTGTCTAGTGAAGGAGCTATTGTTCAGTGTTGTATCACTGTGTTTCGGTGTTGCTGCAGAGGTCACATTTTGGTGACATTACATTGACATGTTTTGGTGCCATGACTAGTATATCTACAGTTCGTTGAAGAGATGATCTCAGTGTGAAGAAGGTCGAAGAGGAAGAGGATTCAAGAAGAAGAACAGAGAACTAGTGTCTTGGTCTTGGAGTGGCTGAATGGTCAAGGGTCTTAGTCTTGGTATTCGTCAATTGGAATCTCTATAAGAAGAATTTGTGTGGGTTTTCCTCTCTAAGAGTGAGAGGTTTTGGCCCTAGCTCATAGCTTACATCCTATGTCTCTTGCCTATTTATGTTACATCCTAATCTAATGAATTAAAAGATATTCACAAGCAGTTACTAATCAAGAGAAATCACCTAACTATTGATGCCCTAGATTTCTCAACATTTAGTTCATTCTTGAGGCTTGCTATTTCACCAATGTTCTTGGTTGTGAATAACCTGGAGAGAGCCTCATACATTTATTAAGTGGAATTTATGTTGGATATGTATGGAATTAAGTTATCCTTAACTCCATCCAATATCAAGTTCATAGCCAAGATTTTGATTTCGATAAACTTTTCTCTTTCTACTTCACTTGATTCATTTGTAGGCTTCTTGATTTTTCCTTGAACGAGATCCAAAACTTTGTTCTTTTCAAGAATGAGATCTATCCTCTTTTCCCAGGCCCTGTAGTTGGAGTCTCCTAATTTGTTTTCTCCCTTCATTGAGTTTGACATATTTCCTATAGATGGTAGACTTATCTCCTTATATGATCCTCTTTAATGACCTTTCCTTGATCCTTTTCTTCAATAGATCTTCAGCCTGCCTTTTTCTTCCTTTTTCACCTTACCTCTGATACCATGTTAGAAAATCAGAAAGGCGGAAATATTTTCCCTTATTGATAATTACTTGTGATTTCTTTGAATTATTATTATCTTTCTTATGTTCTTCTTTTATCTTAGTTCATCAAGCAATTACCAAAGCCAAAACACGAAGATCAAGGACACCAAATGTAGGTGCATAGCCAGGGCAAAACCCCTATATAGGGGAAAACCCAATCAAGAACTCTTCCTTCAGTAATTCAAATGAGATAGACCAAGACCCTAGACCAACAGACCTTCCTCCTCCACCAAGTCAGCCTTCCAATGAGATACTACAACCTTCAATAGTCTCTTCTTGTTCAACAGCTACAATGCAACATCAACCCAAAAATTTCGGCCCCAACTTCACCAACAGCTTCAGAATTTTGGCCTTCACAACAACTGCAAAATTTCAACCCTTTTCAACAACTTCATAGTTTCAATATAGCTTTGATGCAGTTTCACAGCTTCGAACTTGAGGCAACTTCACAGCTTTGATATAGCATCACAACTTCGATGCAGTTTCCCAGCTTCGATGCAGCTTCCTAGATTCGATATAGCTTCAGAATTTCGTTGCACAAGAGAGAGAGCGAGAGAGAGAGCGCCAAAAGCTCGATTGCAACTTCCTTCTTGAACTTCGCACTTTTTCTGCTCCCAGCTACTACAATTTGAACTTGTGTGAGATGTGTTTCCAAATGAGTCAAGTTGCTCCAATACATAGTGAGTTTGTGAGGTCGAATTCCCTTGTTGAGGTCGACTTGTCCTTCCTTGAGGCCGACTTGGTGGAGGCGGCCTAAATGGCTTATTTCACAATAAAATAATTTTTATTTCTTGACAAATAAATCCTAGGAAGGATTATTCACATTATGACATGGACAAGGACACTTGACATAAACCCTAGAAGTCTTCAATGGAGACCTTGACCTAAAAACAATTGACCCAAGCATGAAACCCATGCTTTAATAAGTCATTTTATTAAATAATAAAATTTATTTTTCTTTCTTTTGACAAATACATTTTAAATATAATTATGAAGACCAACACTAGTTAAATTAGGCTCAAAAAGGTTTTTCACTGTAATTTTCTCTCGCTTAGAAGATCAGAAGGTTGTAATGGATGAGGGTCCTTACTTCTTCAACTCAGTTGAGTTGTACATGCATCATTGGGTGGAACGTTTCAACCCTGACAAAGAAGACTTCTTCGAGGCTCTTGTTTGGATATGCATGCATTCTCTGCCATACGAATACTGGGATCCAAAAACACTAAAGGACATCGGCAACGAGTTGGACGAGTTTGTTTGCTTCTCGGAACAAACAAAGCATAGCTTCTACACTTCCTATGCAAGGATTTGTGTCTACATGACCATCTTCGGCTCCCTCCCTAAAGCCATAGCCCTGGATTCAGAAGACAGTGATTGGTTTCAAACCCTTGTCTACGAGCATGTCCCCTTTCGGTGTAAGAAAAGACACATGCATGGACATCTGTTCCATGACTGCCCTCCCACTGAACCCAAGAAAGACCCCAGAGAGACCAAACAAAGAATGGAGAGGCAATCACGAAAATCCCTTCCAAGAAGCACCACAACAAGAAGACTACCACTTCTACCGCACCCAGACAGGCTACAGGTGAGAGTTTTGAAGTGCTAACAAGTCTCTCAGAAGGATCAAGCAACTCAAAGCAGGAGAACATCCCAAAAATCCCTCCAGAAGGCACTGACAAACAACCAGTGGAGGAGCACTGAGATGGAAAGGCTATATCCATTTCATGCAACAATTCTGAAAACCCAAATCCAAAGTAGAGAGAGGACATAATCATGACGGAGGAGGACAAGTTCACAAACATAGAAGGGCTAGATTTAAAGGTTATTAAGGACGCATGTCATCGTAATGATCTGGATGTGATCCCTCAAAAGCATATCAATCTTCTAGTTTTAGCGCTCCAAAAAGCCAAGGCCTCCCAACATCTAGGAGTCCAAACCATCATTTTAAAATAAGGAAAAAAAGCATCAAAGAATTCAAGAAACGAGGCAAGAAATCAACTCTCCAAAGAACTAACACACTAGGCAGAAATATGGTTGACTCAGGCCAATACAAGCAAATCTTGGAGATCTATGCCTCTCAAAACATTGTCTCCTCATGAAGGTACTCTCTTGGAACATAAGGGGTTTAAATAGCCCCCCTCTAAACAACATATTCTTCGTCAAAAGATTCAATAGTATCTTCCAACAATATTGCTATTTCAAGAAACCAAATGTTCTAGCTCAAGTTTTGAATCAATAATGTCAAGCCTATGGAAAAAGGAAAATACCATAGTTGTAGATGTTGAAGGAGCATCAGGTGGCCTTGACATAGCCTGGGACCCTGCTCAGATTAGCATAGAAGGCCTGTATCAAGAAACCTATGTTCTTTCTGTCTCTTTTCATCTACTAGGCACTGATTTGCATGGCTCTCTCTAATGTTTATGGCCCTCAACTTCCAACGAGGAAACAAGAAATGCTCGAGCATCTCTATTCTCTCCAAACAAAATTTGACACACACAAATGGATAATTGGGAGTGATTTTAACATGATCACCTCCCTGTGTAAAAAGAAAGGAGGAAGAAAGCACCTGGACCCTGATCGGAGGATCTTTGAAGCTTCATTGAAGACAACAACATGGTGGACATGAAAACCACAAATGGACTCCTCACTTGAAATGACAGACATGGAGGAAAAGCATAGATCTCCTCCTAATTGGATTGTTTCCTCGTTTCAAAAAATCTCCTCACTGGTGGGAATGAACTAATAGCGAAGATCCTCCCTTCTGTTGGCTTAGATCACTGGCCAATCTGTCTATCCTGGAGAACCTTAAGCAAACCCTTAAAATGCCCATTCATGTTTAAACAATTTTGGCTCACAGATGCCAACCTAATAAGCAAAATCTAGGAATGGTGGCAAAGCATGAGCCCCATTGAGGGATTGAAAATGTTTGTCTTTCAACAAAATCTCAAGCAAATAAAACTTCTACTTGAAAATTGGAACAAAGAAGAATTTAGAAATATATTCCAAGAGAAACAAGCCTTGGAAAAGTAAATGGTGTCTCTCCAACAAGAAATCATTAACAATGGAAAAACTGTGGAAGTAGCAGACAAAGAAATTTCCCTCACAAGAATATTGGAGGAAAGATACAAGCAAGAAGAGATATATTGGAAACATAATTCAAGGATAAGCTGACTAAAGGAGGGGAATGCAACACCTCCTTCTTTCATCGCTCCACCATCCAACATCAATCCCACAAAAAAATTACATCTCTACACACTAAGAATGGCAAAAATGTAGAGAAACGGGAGGACATTGAAGAAGCAATCATAGACTTCTACATGGATCTGCTCTTTGATCCTCGACGACAACGCAATGAAGTTGTCAACAAGATTACAACCAACATCCCCAAACTGGTCACGAAAGCCCACAACATTGCACTCATCAAACCCATCAATGTAGGATAAGTTAATGAGACCATTCATCAAATGGCGAATGGGAAAGTCCCTGGACTGCATGGATTCATGGTTACATTCTTTAAGCAATGTTGGCACTTTCTTCACAATGAGATCTTGGAGATAATCAAGGACTCAAGAGCTAACCAGTGCATTCTCCCTACACTCAATGCCACTTTCTTTGCATTGGTGTAATAGGAGGACAATGCTGCTTCTCTTGGTAAATTTCGACGCATTGTACTTTGTAATGTCATTTATAAAATCATCACCAAAGTGGTAACCAATCTCCTCAAGCCCATCCTACCCATCCTCATTTCTCCTTAGCAAACTGGATATGTGCAAGGGCGACAAATCCTTGATTGGATTATTCTCACTCATGAAAACATCCACTCCCTCAAAATCCTAAAGAAACTAGGCATGCTAATCAAGTTGGATCTCTCCAAAGACTTTGACAAACTAAACTAGGCCCATATGGAAAGCATTCTCCTCGCCTTTGGCTTCAGTTCTCATTGGACACAATGAGTCATGTCATTGATCTCCACAACCTTCTTCTCTATCTTAGTCAACGGCTCCCCTTCTGTCACTTTCAAACCCACTCAAGGTATTCAAAAAGGAGACCCCCTCTCACCCTTCCTCTTCATTCTCATGGCAAAAGGGTCGGGTAAATCCATCAAAGCCACCTTGTAGCAAGGCACTTTGAATGGCTTTGTTCTCCATGATGACATCCCCTTAACTCACTAGCAATTTGTTGATGATACCCTTATGAACCACCCATCAATCAAGGAAGCCAAAAAGGTCAAAGAAATATTAGAACTTTTCATCGAAAGCCTCAAGCACCACTATCAATCTAGAAAATTCAAAAGTCTTCTTCTTCAACACCCCTCTCATCACTCAAAGAAATACCATCAAAATTCTCGATTTCTCCTCTACTTCCCTTTCATCCAAATACGTAGGTGCACCCTTCACTGACTCGACAATCAAGCATTCCTCCTGGCGAGAACTCCTGGACAAACTCAACAGCAAACTAGAAAGTCAGACTTTTTGCTCTTTCAACATAGCTAGTCGTCTTGTTCTTCTCAAATCCATGCTGACATATCTCTTTTCTATCCTAGAAGTGCCCAAATGGGTCCTAAAAAGTATTAAAAAATTTCTATGAACCTTCCTATCGAGAAGCGCTCATCTCAAGCAGAAATGGTCGCTAGTGAAATGGAACACCCTATGTCTAACAAAAGCAGAGGGAGGTCTTGGCTTGCAAGATCCTAAAATTGTCAATCAGGTTTTGGGGGCCAAAATATGGTGGCAATAGCTCAAATACACATTGAAGCCCTAGGCGCACCTATGGCACATGAAATATGCCAAGAAGATGGACAAGAAGGATCTCATTTGACTACCTTCACTCGCTCATGGCTCCCTAATCTCAAACCTAGCAAGCATCAATAAACATATAGTCGAAGCACACAGCTTCTGGAAAGTTTGGGATTGAAAATCAACAAGATTTTGGGATGATTGTTGGCAGTAACAATGTTGCGCAAAGCGAGGACGAAACGGGGATGTTTTTTGGAAGCGTCATTTTCCAAAAATCTAGGAAGCGAAGCGTCTGCGAAAGCATCTGCTCTCTCTCTCTCTCTCTCTCTCTCTCTCTCTATATATATATATATATATTTTTATATTTTTTTGCATTTATACTCAAAACAAACATCCCAAATACCAAATTAGTTGTAGAAGACATGAAAACATGCATATTTTTGCAAAAAATCAAGCTAGATATAGCATCCATTGTACATTAATGATTAATTATTCAAGCATCAACCATTTAGATGCATCAACCATCTAGAATCTAAATTCTTCTCCTCTTGTCTAGCCTTTGCCTCTACCTCGATTGTCTAGGGATATTAGTGAACATTGCCCAATTTTGATCAAACTACCTAATTCAAGACTTAAAATATGGTAGAAAAAGCTTAACATGCTTGAACGATTATTTTGAACTGATTGAAAGGTAATATTTTGCTAAGGGCATGACAAAGGAGTTCAACAATTAACACCACCAACACTAGGGTACATATAGGGCTTGGTGCTCTTGATTAAATGCTAATCGCATACCTTCATACTTGATATAATCTAATGAAATGCCACAATCCCATTGATCCTGATTCCTGAATTCCTGAAAATTGTTAAGTCTGCTGAATTTTGAATAGGATATGAAATTCTATTTTCTCCATATGAAGTCCAATGAAGCTGGAACCACTCTCAAACATCCTAAATCATTTCATGGTAATGTTAAAAATTTAAGTAAAAGGATGAAAATGAAAAATAAAGGAGAATGTCACTTTTACTTTAAGAATTTAACATTACCATGAGGGAGCATCTGCTATATTTATATTTTTTTTTATATTTTTTTTGCCTTCATTCCTCACCCTAACCCAAGGTGGACCCACCCCCAACAAGCAAACTCCCAAAAAAATTTTAAAAAAAATCAATTTTTTTAGGTCGCGCGGCGCTTTTTCCGGAAGCATGTATGGAACCGTATGGGAACCGTACACTTTGCCCTCTGAAGCGCGCTTCGGAGGGACGCTTCCGGAATTTCCAGGAAGCGTCCAAAACAGGCGGAACCACGTTTCCGAATTTTGGAGTCGCGCTCCCAGGGATGCTCCCTATATGGATCCGTACGGGACGCGCTTCGAGCCTTTGATCCAGGGGGGGACGTTTCCTACAACATTGGGCAATAACTTCCTTGCCTGATCAGCAACTTCCAACTCCCCCTAAGCCAAGACAATGCTCAACACTCCGAGTGAATTCAAGTGGATCACTATTGGCTAGAGGATGACAACTCTAGAATCCAAAAATTGTAGCAACCAATGCTCTGGAAGGGAGAGGTATGTGCAAAAAACTCACAAACACTGTGGTGTGAACTCATCAACAGAATCACAAGGAAAAAAGTGGGCTTAGACATTCTACGATAGGGCTACAAAAATGCAGGAACCTTTACAGTGAAAAAGGCGTGCCATCTAATTCGTCAAGCATCACAAGATGCCCCAGACCCATTCTAGAAAGAGTTATGGTCATTGGGCTTATGGCTGAAGGTTTCCACGTTCACATGGCTTCTAGAGAAGCGTTGTATCCTTACCAGGGAGAACTTTCTCAAAAGGGGATTCACTAGACCCTCTTGGTGCTACATGTGCAAAAACCAACAGGAATCCATGGATCACCTGCTTGACACCTATGAGAATGTGAACAGCCTTTGGGAAAAACTTGCATAGGGCTTCCAACAAACTGAAAGTGTTAAAGGAAATGTTGTACAGACACTCAAGACTTGGGCAAAAAAGCCCTTCCAAAGCCAGGTTCTGAATAGACTCCGTACTCTTTTACCAAGCCTTCTAGTTTGGGAAATTTGGAAGGAGCGAAATCAAAGAATATTTAATAACAAGCATAAAACTCAAGAAGGCATTTGGATGCTCCTCCATAAGCACATTGAAGAGACCATGTTTCTCTCAAGTTGGGAAGACATGGACTTCCAAGGGCCTCCCACAAAAAAAGAAATCCTAACATGGTGGCAATTCAAGCAATCTCACGCCATAGACAAAACTACTTACCCCAAACCCAAAGATTCAAGTCCAAAAATTTGGAAACCACCTTTGGAGCATCACTACAAACTAAACTTTGACGGAGCTTCAAAAGGCAACCCAAGGGAAGCAGGAATAGGAGTGGTCATAAGAAACCACAAGGGTGACATCCTCAAAGTCTACAGGGGATACATAGGACAAGAAAGCAACAATGCAACTGAGCTCAAAGCCTTAATTCAAGGTCTTCTCATTGCCAAGAATAAAGATTTCCATCCCCTCATTGCAAAAGGTGACTCCCAGCTAATAGTTCACGCTGCACAAAAACTCCTTAATGGATCTCCTCCCTCGAAATGCTACTCCAGTTGGCGATTGGATCAAAGCATGCAACATCTTGCGCAAATTCTCTCTCAGCAAGAAGCAATTTTTTTTTACTCATGTCAAGCATAAGGCAAATTCCTTGGTGAACTTCCTAGCCAACAAAGGGGTAGAAGAGCAAGCTCCATGTGATGACATGAATCTAGCATCACCCCAAATTGCGACTTGTGCCTCCCAATGCTCGAAGATAGCCAACAAAGATCTCGGCACCCTCGATACGAGTGCCCTCTCGAACTACGATACTCATCAGACCTCCCATGTCCGCACAATCTAGCACATTAATGAACAAGGTTGGGTGTTGATTCTCCTTTGTCAGACTCGCAGATTGCATTCAATGTTGAGGAGAAGGTGGCGAACGGACAAGGACTTGGCATTCATACCCTACTTGATGCATGGATTCAAACGTTATTCCTCAGAGGGACATTCATTCCCGCATTCAGACTGCTCCGCAGGTGGCCACCCTCTATTGCATTTGCAAAGCAGTGAAGGTTGAGGAGCTTGGCACTAAAGACAGAGATTTCTCTTACCTGACAGTTATGGTTCATGAAGGAGGATGCGCTAAGAGAGGAGGGTGAGGAAGAGGCCACCAGCCTCCCACTCCATGGCATGGACAAGGAGTGGAACAATTCGATGAAGATTTGCCACAACATATCAAATGCTTGGTCGTAGCTATGGAAGCACAGGAGCTCAGGAACATTGGCAATGGTCACTAGGTAGTCAGGAACTTGCTTGGTAATTATCTGAGGGACCATGAAGAGGTCTTGCGTGTGATAGAAAGTAGAATTGCAGACATAGATCTCCATCTTGTCTAGGCTCAATCGACTTTGAAGGTCTCATCAGGTGCACTGGGAATTCAATTTCCTCCTCCCCATCCTTCGGCTTCCTCCAAGTTCCAACTCGCCAAACAATTCGGACAATGCAGATTCAATCCATCATGGCACCAAGCCTCCTAGCCCTGAACATCCAAGGTTTCAGAAAAAAGAAGAAAAAGAAACCAGGCAATCTCGGTTCTTCGAGCCATGTGGAGGAGAAGCAAACTTTTGCCAACAAGCCAGTTGTTGAAGAAAATCCGAAAGGCGAAACCTTGTGGTAGGAGGCCAACACCAGCACAGGGGGCATGTTTGTTGAGTAGAAATGACCCCCATGGTTACCAGAAGGCTATGACGACCCCTTCTAGTATCTCGCTCAACGTGAACAGGCTCGCTAACAATCTTTAGGAATGGCTCTCTCAACCTCTATTGCTTTATTGTTTTTCTCATGGTCTTTTGTTGTTGTTGAAGACTGTAACTAGTATTTGTCTTCATAATTGTATTTCAATCATGATGTAATGTATTTGTCAAAAGAAAGAAAAAGAAAATTGTATTGTAAGAGAATTGACTTATTAAAGCATGGGTTTCATGCTTGGGTCAATGATTTTTAGGTCAAAGCCTCAATTGCAAGCTTCTAGGGTTTATATCAAGAATCCTTGTCCTTGTAATATGTAAAAGACCCTTCCTGGGCTTTAATAGTCAAAGAAGAAATTTATTTTCATGTAAATTAGGTCTTTTACACCTCCTCCACCAAGTGAGCCTTAGCCTAAACAAGTCAGCCTAATTAAGTGCCAGAATCAACTAAATAAAGGCAACAACTCGACCTCATTTGGAGCACATTCACAACAAGTTCGATCTGCAGTTGCTAGAGAAGAAAAAGGGTGTGAAATTCAAGGAAGAAAGATGAAAAAATAGCGAAGGAGAAGGAAGTCTTTATCAAGCAAAATAAATCGAATTTTTCCTTTCTTTGTCTCACATGCACAAAGGAGCCGAAACTGCGGGAGGGCTGAAATTGCAATATTGAAGCTGTGTTGAAATTCTGAAGTCGCTGGGCCAAAATTCTGAAATAGTTGGGCCGAAATTTTGTATTTGATGCAGTATTGTTGCAAGTGATCTTTGGAGTCTTAAAGGATAGTTTGGCAGTTTACTTGGTTGAGTGAGAAGAGTCTTTTGTCAGGCCTAAGGTCTTGGTCTATCTCAATATGATTAGTCAAAGAGTTTGACTGGGTTTTCCCCTAGAGAGGGGGATTTAGCCCTGGTTGAGTGCCTCCATTTGGTGTCGTTGATCTTCATGTTTTGATTTGTTGATTACTTGATGAAACAAAGATAAAAGAATAACATAAAGAGAAAATAACAAGACTACAAGAATATCACAAGTAATTATCAATATAAGAGAATCTTTTCGCCATTCTGATTTTCTAACATAATATCAGAGCTAAGGTGAAGGAGGAAAGAAAAAGGCAGCTTGAAGATCTACTGAAAAGAGCTAAAGGATAAGGATCATATAATAGGAAAAAGGTCTACTATCTATATCAAGAAAAGAAGACATGACAATGAAGATTGAAAACAAGTTAGAAGGAACCTCCAACTATAGGGCATGGAAGAAGAGGATAAATCTTATTCTCGCTAAGCATAAAGTTTTGGATTTTGCTCAAGGAAAAGTTAAGAAACCTACAAATGATGCAAGAAAGGAAAAGTACATGGAAACTGACATATTGACCATGAATTTAATAGTAGATGGAATGAAGGACAATATAATCCCATACATATCCAATATAGTCTTTGCACCATAAATGTATGAAGCCCTCTCCAAGTTATTTACCATCAAAAACATTGGTCAGATAGCTAGCCTCAAGAATGAACTAAGGACAATAAAGATGACAAAAGATGATATTGTGTCATCATATTTTGTAAGGATATCTAGAATAAGAGATGAACTCCAATCAATTGATGAAGTTGTACCAAAGAAAGAACTCGTAATTGCTACACTAATAGGTCTAACAAAATCTTGGAGATCTTTTGCATCAAGAATTAGCAGTTGCAAGGATACACCAACCTTTGAACAAAAGTGGAATGCACGCAGTCAAGAAGAAGCCTACATCTCATTGGTAAATAAAAAGGAGGAGGATGAAGAAAACAACACTTCTACTGCATACGCTGCTCATTACAAGAAGAAGGGAACATACAAGAAGTTCAAAGGACCAAAGAAGCAAGTTGATCTATCAAAGATTGAATGTTATAGTTGTCATAAGATGGGACATTACAAAAGTCAATGCCTTGAGAACCTAAGAAATAAGAAGAGAGAAATAGAACATGCAAATGTTGTCAATGAAGTTCCACCCAAGAAAAACAAGACTGAAGAATCTGAAGACGAAGACCTATTTGCTAAAGTCTCTTAGAGATATTGTCCCTTGCATATCCTTTTACTTTAAGTTTTGTAATGTTTCTTTTTATATTGTGATTTCTAGAGTTTGTAGATCTAATATATCTTGTTAGAACATTTTTGGATTGTTTAAGTTGTAGGTATCCCTAAGAAAGACTAGATTAAGAGGGAGCCTTCACCACTCTACCAAAAGATAAGTATATTGTTCTCTATTTCATTTTTCATGTTTGGTTTCCTCCTCATATTAAGATTTGTTTGTATTGTATACTAATAACCTTTTCTTTATATTTTCCTTGGTTAGGAAAGCTTGCAGAATACACAAAGGTTATGGAGGAGACTTCAAAGGAAAGACTTGAATCATGAAAGAAGTTTTGTTGCAAAGGAAGCCCTTCAAGAATTGATGTCCTACAAGGTTTGTTAAAGAACAACTCAAGGTATGTCTTAGACTACAAGTTTTGTTACAAGGTTCTCTCCATACAATAGGTATGATCATTCTCTTTTGAAATTTGCTTTACATTACTGACATCGTTATGTCTAGGGTTTTGAATCTTAAAGATTCTTGTTAGGGTGATTAATCATTAGATTGAATCTACCCTCATTATACTGTCACTTGATCATTCTTGTGAAACCCTAACCCTTAGGGTTCACTGTAAAAACCTAGCCTCTTGTTGCTAAGGGTATGTCAATGTTAATAATGAAACCCTAGTCTACTTAGGGGTTGTTGATAAAGTCTAGAAATCCTATTCTTTTGAAGTTTAGGGTAACCCTAGTCTACTTATGGGCTGTTGATAAAGTCTAGAAATCCTATTATTTTGAAGTTTAAGGTAACCCTAGTCTACTTAGTGGTTGTTGATAAAGTCTAGAAATCCTATTCTTTTGAAGTTTAGGGTTTTGATAATGTCATGGTAAAAACCTAGTCCTTTAGGGTTTGTTAATGTCTAGGTTATATAATGAAACCCTAGATCTTTAGGGTTTGGTGAATTAGGATTTATGACCAAAACCCTTGTAATAGCTAAAATAAGATCCTAGGAATGAAACCCTAGGTGTATATTGGTCAGTATGATCGAAACCTTAGCCTGGTCAAAAGTGTTGTATATCTAAGTTCGATGTATTGATGTTTGTATCTTGGGTTTACCTAGTAGATATTGGTATGAGATGCTAGTGCATGATAATTAAATCCTATATATATATATATATATATGTGTGTGTGTGTGTGTGAGTATGCTAAATTGCTTATTGATTAATGAAATCTAGGGTTTGTAACAAAACCCTAGTAGAATTTGTTATGAATTATAGGAAATAATATTGAAGCCCTAGATGTATAGTGTTATGATTGGATTGATATCTTGATTGAGTTTCTTTAAGTCTTGATGATGGAGTCTAGGGTTTGTGACAAAACCCTAGCAAGTTGTTGAAGTCTAGCATATAAAAGAAGTGCCCCTTGCTAAATATGAACCTAACTAGGTTTAGGTATTTGATGTCCAAAGCTTGAATGTTTTGACGCTTCCATTGTAATAACATGATTTTGATGTAGTTAACTTAATGCTTCTGCATATTTGTATTTGGTTGTACTTGTTATTAAAAGTTTTTGAGGGTATACAATCTTCAAGATGTTGAAAATGTTCGTAATTGAAGATGATAACAATGATGAGCAACATGAAGGAAGCTATAAGAATGATTCAAGATGACCTTGATGCCATGAGGAAGAATGAAGCCTTAAAAGGTTGAAATTTTTTTGATGTTATAAATGAAGGTAGTTGTTGATCTCCTTAAGTTGAAAGGGAGCTTGGATAGAAGAAAAGGTATATCTCCCCAGTTGAGAGGGAGGGCATATCATGACAGCCATAATGAATACCTTGAAGGAATGAAACCAAAGAATGAATACAATTGCAACAAATGGATTTGAAAGATTTGAGAAGTATCGAGGTTGTTTTTGGTGTTATTGAAGAAGTGAAAGAAGAAGAAAGCTTCTAACAATTTGTATTTGATGATGATATAAGTAGTATCATCATTTTTGAGGACCCCGTAAGCTTGTGTTTACTTGCATATATATACTTGAAGGTTTATCACTGATTGGGGTTATGATTGTGCAGGATCTCTTCGTAAAAGGTTGAAAGTTTTGAAGCATGCTTGATTTGGTGCATTTATCTGATTTAGTTGAAAAGGAGAGATGAAGCATCTTATCGCAGCAAGATGCTTGGGAGGACATCTGGTCAACCTATGTGTTGATGTCTAGATCCCGAAGTAGGGAGGGCGGCATCAGTCTTGGAGCTCTGACCTTGGATACGCACCTAGATCCCTGGGTTGGTTTTAGAGCTTAAAAAACTAATGGTACCTAGAGTGGTTAAAGCTTGAGTACCCTAGTCAGGTATGTAATCTATAGCACTGCGTGTACTTTGAACTCTTCATAGAGAATATCATTTTGAGATCTTCCATGTACCTTTGTATATATATAATTATGAATATCTCCCTAGTCAAGAGGGAGTGTTGAAGAATGTAACTAGTATTGGTCTTCATAATTGTATTTGAGTCACGATGTAATGTATTTGTCAAAAAAAAGAAAAAGAAAATTTTATTGTAAGAGAAATTGACTTATAGTTATTAAAGCATGGGTTTCATGCTTGGGTCAATGATTTTTAGGTCAAAGCCTCCATTGCAGGCTTCTAGGGTTTATATCAAGAGTCATTGTCCTTGCCAATATGTAGAAGACCCTTCTTAAGCTTTATCTATCAAAAAAGAAATTTATTTTTATGTAAATTAGGTCTTTTAGGCCTCCTCCACCAAGTCGGCCTTAACCTGAACAAGTTGACCAAATTAAGAGTCAAAATTAACTATATAAAGGCAGCAACTTGACCTCATTTGGAGCACATTCACAAGAAGTTCGATCTGCAGTTGCTGGAGAAGAAAATGGGTGTGAAATTCAAGGAAGAAAGAGGAAAGAATGGCAAAGGAGAAGGAAGTCTTTGTCAAGCAAAATAAATCAAATTTTCCCTTTCTTTGTCTCACATGTGCGAAGGAGTTGAAGCTGCAGGAGGGCCGAAATCGCAGTACTGAAGTTGGGCCGAATTTTGCATTTGATGCAGTATTGTTGGTGATATTTGGTGTTTGAGGGTTGACTTGGTGGAGTGAGAAGAGTCTTTTGTCAGGTCTAAGGTCTTGGTCTATCTCAATTTCATTAGTGGAGGAGTTTGACTGGGTTGTCCCCTAGAGAGGAGTTTTAGCCCTGCCTGACTCCTGAGTGCCTACATCTGGTGTCATTAATCTTCATGTTTTGATTTGTTGATTACTTGATAAAACAAAGATAAAAGAAGAACATAAAGAGAAAATAATAAGACTACAAGAATATCACAAGTAATTATCAATATAAGAGAATATTTCTGCCTTTCTGATTTTCTAATAGTTGTCACTGCTACTCTTGTTTTTGCTATGGTTCTATGATGTCAAAAATTGTTCTCATGACTCTCAAGGAGACCATCTGGTTTCCCACTCAAGGGCAAATCGTCTCTCCCAAGCATGCTTTAGGCTAGGAAGGTTTTTGTATCCAAAACAAACTCATTTCAAACACAATCCACTCATGTTTATCCATGCATGTACTTTATGTAAACTTTTGAAAATCTAATGAAATTTTGCTTGCTTACAAGAAGAAGAAAAAAAGGTGCAATCCCTTCAAGTCAAGGGATCTGCAAGATGGAAATCGGCCCCATTGTTGGGCCTACAAGGTGATTTTGCTGACAAATGGGCTCGCTATATACAATTACACAATTTCATCACCCGTAATCCTGACATCACTAACGTGCTCTATTGGACCAAAAATTCTAGAATTTATGATTTCACTGTCAAATGAGGAGATAAGGCATCAATCGAGGAAGATTTTGAAGGACATAAGTTGTGGTGGTAGAAAGCTCTTTGGAAAGTCAGTGCTCCTCTCAAATCAAAGATAACTACCTAGTTAGCACTTAGCGATAAACTACTCACACGGGAGGTTCTCTCTACTCATGGTGGGAGTGGCCCCAACAGATGTCCCCTCTACAATTCACAAGAAGAGATAGCATTACACCTCTTCGTTAGATGCCCACATGTGACTTGGGTTTACACATACATTCAGACAGAGCTCAATCCAAAAGCCCAATGGACTTCGTCATCCCTTGCAGGCGACATTAGGTAGCGCAGTGGCTATTAGACAAATTTGTTTGTTCCTTTTTCGGCCTCCCTTGCATTATGGTTGATAATATATGGAGAGTCCACAACACTATATTGTTTCAAAACAAGGAGATGCCTCTAGAGCAGTGCACTACAAAAATCATATCCAATGCCAAATAATATAAGACAAAACAAAAATCTACTACGTGGTGTGTGCCACATATGCCTGAGCTTGATTATGATAATCCTTGGGGCTTCTTTGACGAAGCAAGTCAAGGACATCCTCCCCGTTGTGGCATTGGAGTGGTCCTTTATTTCAATCAAACTCATATTCTTTATTGTCGTTATTCACCTAGCAGAGGGTCCAATAACAAGGAAGAATTCATCGGGCTACAGTTTCTCCTTGAAATTGCCAAGAAGAAAAATATCTATAAGCTCCAAGTACTTGGTGATTCCAAACTGGTCATCTATTAGGCCAACAGAAGGGCTTCAATACAAAACATTGGTTTTGATCAGCTTTTATAAGACTTTCAACAGGTGGCTAGCTCCTTTGAATGGATTTCTTATAACATATTCTACGAGAACTAAATGAAGAAGCGGATGCTCTATCTAGATAAGCACTTGATCTTCCCCTAGGTTCAGTTGGTCTATACGAATTCAATAACACGGAGAATTGAATCCATGGAGACTCGCCTATAATTCACTCACTTGTCCATCTATTTATCTTCTCCTTCTTTGTTTACTGTTGTAAGACTTCATAAATGTTTTTCCCAATTTTGCCAAACACATTATAGCTAGAAAGAAGAGAAAGTAGTATCGAAAAAAGGATCATAGGATGTGAAGAAGTAATGATATCCACTAGGACCCTTTTTTGGGTAGCCAGATGTAAAGACTGACATGTATTCTCCTTTACGAATATATAAGCTTTTATTCTTTGGAAAAAAAATACCAAGGTGCAAGGGTGCATTAGGTGACTTTTGCATGCCCAAACACTTAGGCCCATGCAAAAGTACTTGTCGAAGCTACAAACATCAACACCTATGAGGATTCATATGAAAAGATGCACCTGAGTTAACTAGCCATGCCTCATGATCCATGTGCATGGCTGCTTGGGAGCGGAAGCGGGAGCGAGGAGCAACATTTTCAAAAGCTCTCGAGTTGGGAGTGATTTTGAGAGTGAATTTTATATAATATATATTTTTTAATGCATTTATGCCAACAAAAGCATGTAGAATGATGGGTTAGTGATTAAAAACATAGATTAAACCATATAATATCATTCATCTGGTAGTTATAATCTTCAAAAACCACAGATCCACAAAATACAAGTTCTCTTTTATATAGCATGTAAGGGTGCACATAACCAAAATAGCATCGAGTGCAATCCATCTCTGAATCGAAAATACATCAACAAATAGTCTCTAGATGGCCTCTAGCATCCAAAAAAATCATGTTATAGCAAATACCTACATATCATCAAAATCATTACCTATCTTGGGATCTTTGTCATTAATATCACCCTCTAAGCATTAACATAAGATAGAAAAAACATAGCATGTCTAGTCAAGATTTTGTTTGAATGATGGGTACATTTTTAGTAGGGTCATGATAGAGGAGTTTGACAACTAATGTCACTAACATCAAAGTACACAAATGGCTTGGTGCTCTTGATTAGATACGAGTTCATACCCTAGTACATGACAAAATCCAATGGAAACATTGCAATCCCCAAATTCTGAAATCCTAAACAACTGATAAGTCTGTTGGATTTTGAGTGAGATCTAAAATTCTACTTTCTCCATACGAAATCCAATGAGGTCAGAACCACTTTCAAACGTCCTGATCCATTTCATGGTAATGTTTAAATTTTTAGTAAAAGGATGAAAATAAAATATAATTCTCCTTTATATTTTATTTTCATCCTTTTACTTTAAGAATTTAACATTACCATGAAGTGCATATCAATACTAGGGCCATAGGCTTGAATATTAGGCTGCCCCACTCAAAAATTATTGTTTCTTTGAAAAAAAATTGCGTATGGAACATCTTTGTGAGAAAAAAATTGCGAAGGAAGTGCAGCGAATATTTTTTTGCAGCAGTGCACTTTGGGGGGGCAGTGCTCCCCAACCCTATGCATGTGTGCCTAATTTGTTTTGTTATCTAGAATTTACCGCAAAGAGACACCATAAAAATCAAATTGCATTTGAGCCATAAAAGTCCCAAAAATATATATCCTAAACTTGGCTCCCATTCCCTCAAACAAATCATTGGAAATTGCCCCAAAAACCCTAGGATGTCTTGCTTGTAGGGGCTCTTGAAGTGTTGTTAATTTTATGCAACAATGGTATCTTCTATGCTTAAGAGCAATTTTACTTCAATTTCTTTATTAGCCCAATATCAATATCTAGTTTAGCAATCACATCAACATGATAGTAAAATGCAGATAGAACATAAACATAAACAGTAGAAGACAAGCCAAGACAAGAGGACACAAGATGTGGCACCAGCCAAGAACAAACCCCAATGTGGGGAAACCCTTGATCAATTCTTCTTATATTCTTCAATAATTCAACAGAGGTAAAAGTCAGACCTGCAACCAGCCTTAGTGCAATCAACATTGGTCAAAAGAGAGGTAATATTGCCTCGGTTTTTGTGCCCAGATCTGCGGCCTGCTAGGACAAAGATACCTCATCCAAACTGAAGTCAAAACAAGTCAACGCAGTCAAACAGGATCCCTGCAGCTCGGTCAACATTGGTCAACATAGTCAACAAAAATCTGTCCTCCTTTCCTTCACACATGTGAGAGAGAAGATTGCCCAGAAATGCGTACCCAATCACAAGAGGGGAGAGAGAGATGTGAGATGAGATGATGGTGAAAATGACTTGAGGTCTCCTTTTATATGCAACGTTGAAGATGAGTTGGGGGTTTGAGTGCCCGTTTTGCTTGCTGACCAACCTTGACAATTTGTCCATTATATAAATAAATTCATATCTTCATTTGTACATTTTTACCTGTCGGAATCGGATGATCTTTAGATCAATCCTACACCTTTCGAAGAGAGGAATCCAAGAAAAAATATCAGTTATCATAAATAAGATGACCCATGTGGAGTTTGGCCCTAGTTGCCAATTTTAATAGCTTTGTTGCAAAATCTTGACATGGCATTGATTTTTGGTTCAGATCTGATTTATTTCATAGATAAAAAAAATCAAAAAATATATTTGAATTCATTCTAGATAGTCTAGAAGCCAATCATCCTTCTCTAGTTTAAACCTCGAGTGTTTTGCTTTGTTTGGTCTCTTTTTATTGCTAATTGATTCTCTTTCTATGAGACTCTTAATTTATTGTTCGAAATATGATTTGATATCTAAGAAAATCACACATAAAGAATTGGGATTGGAATTGTGAGTTCTAGACCTAAAGAACCTAAACATCTTACCATTTCTTTCACTAGTTTGGCATTGTTTTCTTTCTTTGTGAAAAAACATTGTTGAGGATTGGTTATAAATCTGGAATTTACTCTTGTAATAACATTTACACAAATTTAGACTTGAAATGCAAGACTCTAGACCTAAAAAACCTATACATCTTGTGTGATTGTGCCCTAGTTTCATTCTTGTTTCATATTTGGTCAAGGGCATTTAAGAAATTGAATTGAAATCTGGAATCTACCTTGGAATGACATCATTAACAAAATCAGATTTAGTTTAACTTGTATGTTTATTTGGCAAATCTAACCTTACTTGGTAAAAAATCCTAAATCGATTTGCTAGATTGAACCTAGTTTTTCACTTGTGTCTTGAATAAGTAGGCTGTTCATAGATCTCCTTAAATCTGAGATTTTATGTATTTATTATCTTTAGAAAAAAATAGAAGTGATCTCTTATATTTTATAAGCAATTGTGTTGAATTTCATGGCATACTATTGAATCTACTTGCTTTTACTTAGCCTTGTGTTGCATTGGTTAATCTTTAAGGCTATCTGAAATGTAGTTTGAAGTCGTGAGTTTAAGAACATTTATCATAATCATTAAATCAAATAACAAAAACACCACTAAGCTCTCTCTTGCTCATACTACACACTATAACACATTGAGCTTAATTGACCTAGGAAAGCTAAACGTTGTAACACATTGAGCTTAGTTGACCTAGGAAAGACCCCTTTGATTGTGAACCCCGTAGCCTAAACTGAGAAAGACAAAGTCACTGAGGTGATAGTGGTGGCTTGCCTATAGTTTCCCTTAGCATCTCATCCTTCTGATTAGGGTTTTTGCACCTAATGAGAACTTGGGAGGTAATAGGTACTCTTGCCCCAAAATCTAGCAAGTCTTGTGAAGTACCTCACAAGGCAAAAGTCAAATTATGACACAACAATGAGGTGGATGCCACTATGACCTTAGCAATCCATCTCCTGCTCTTTAGTGGAATTTCACCACACAGGAGGCTTTCCAGTGTAAGTCACATAAAGGGTATTCTAGGTCTAGGGTCCAAAAGTGACAATTAAATAGGCTTACCCAAGGTACTCAGGCTTAGGAGAAGGCCCAATTCTATTAGACAAGGAATTACATCTTAGGGAGCAACGTACAAAGGACTTATGGCCTAGGGTTTTTGGCGTACGATTCAAAAAGTAGCACAACTAGGCATACAAGGAAAGAGAAAAGGTTTGTTACAAGAGCCACAAACCTTCAAGTGACCCTAAGTTGAAGCCTTAGTGCAGAATTAGGGTTTTCCTAGCCCTAGAATTGCCTAGGGTTGATGGTGTTAGCGCTAAGGAGGGACTTTCAACCATGAGAATTGCTAGAGGCCTGGCAAGGTAGAACAACCTCCAACCAACCCAACACTCATGCCCTAATTGAATTCGGCCTCAAAGCCCAACCCTAGCAACTTGCCTTAAAGGGCCAAAACTTTAGAAGAGGGATAAAAAAGATAAAATTTTATTATTTTTGACCATCAATATGGATGCCAATGCCTCTTATCTACTTGGGTGATGGAGTCTTAAGGGAATTTAACCATAGAAATATCAAATCTTTGAAGGGAATAAGTGGGAAAACTTTAGGTTTTCACTTGCTAACCCTAGCTATCACTTTACGCAGGGATGAATTTACTAGAGAAAAGCTCTCTTGAAGGTTCTCTAGGGAAGTTCAAGGAAACAAATTAAAGCATACAAAAATTAACCAAGTATTTCATATAAGCATAAGCATTTGGACATGGAACATTACATTCAATAATCATGAAAGACATTCAATAATAAGGTACTCACAATATATTCACGTTATTTATCCAAAATGACGTCTCCACAACAAGCACTAATTTCTAGTAGCCATATATCCACAAAATATCACATCTCCCCAAAGTAGCTAAGTACAACAAGCTAGGCTGAAATCTCTAAGAGAGGCCTAGTTCTCCACAAGTGATGATGAACACGTGTCAGGTGACTCTCTATTAATATGAGGTCTACCTCACTTAATTTCTAACTAAAAAGCCCCTACACAAGTTTGATTTTTGAGTGGACAAAAAGTAAATTAGGTTTACAAGCCAACCCACTAGCTTTACTTCATATTTTGCCAATATAAGCCCACACATGTGAGCCGTAGGGTTAAAAATGTAATGACATCATGCCATTTTTGGGCTCCAAATGCTCCATCAAGGCAAAGACAAGGTTGAGAATGTCTCCAAGCATCATGATCATCCCCCATTTGAGGAAAATGCCCAAATCGTACATCAAAGCAACTCCAAGAGTCCAAAATCCAGTTGTGGGTTCTACAAATCATCTCCATGGGTGTCATATGAGCCACGCTATGCCTCCTCTCTCTAGCATTAGGGCTCCGTGAGGTGCAATAGGCCCTCCTCAATCACCCTAAGGAAGAGCATCCTCATCTAGGCCCTAAATCATGGCATGCCCATCAAGTAGTGTCAAGGCAAGCCTAGGGGCATGTTGGGTCAACTGGTACATCATCAAGAATCCTCCATGCTAGGCAAGAGAAGCCCAGCCTTTTTACTTTTGTAGGTGTTCTGGGATGTATCACAACTACTCAAGTCACCAAAAGGCCCAATGCTTTGCCAAGAGTGGGAAACGTCACATCTACCAAGTCATCATGCTCTCTGAAATGTAGTATATGGCTTGGGCATCATGTGGAATGAGGTGCCCTCAAGGTCTCTGCTGCTCTAGAACATCTGGAAAAACCAACTTAAACTCAAGTGAAAGCAACCATTCATTAAAGAATAAGACCATAAATGCATCTAAGTGGACCATACTTAAGTGTCAAGGGCATATTAATATTTCAAACTGGGATCGCCTTCACATATCTAACTAGACCAAGTCCCATAAAGGTGTTCCCTACCTTTGTAGAGGTGGCTAAGTAATCAACCCTATTAGGTGCTTCCATTCCCCAAGGGTAGGTGGCATTTCCAAGGTCAACCCTTCGATTAATAGGTGTTGTTGTAAGTGGCAATGGAAGGGAAGACTTCATGGCCAAGTGCCATGGTCAGGGGACTAGCTAATGGGAGTCCACATACTGAGTGTATAAATGTAATGAAGGGAGCAATCATAGATGTCGGAGTTATGCTACTCAGCTTGCTTTTTTCACCCCTCTAGTGTACCTTTTACTTCTTTTTGACAATGCTTTGTATTATGGTGCATAGCTCAAGGATCAAATCTTGTTCTTTATGATACCATTTAATTTACCTCTTTAGATGAGTAAACTTATCGCACATTAGCATTGGGACATGCAAGGGTTCCTTTTGATGAAATGGAGCATAAAGTGCTCAGGAAGCGAGTGATGGCTAATGATGAGGTTGTTCAAAAATCTAGGGGCAGCTAGAATAGGTGATTTCTCTTACTTTGATAATTGCTTGTGACATATTTTTACTTAACTTGATTAGCTTCTTCTTTCACTTGATTATTATTAGTATTCTCTTCATCAAATAGCTACCAAACCATAAAGAACAATAAGACAAAGGACACAAGATATAGGCGATCATCTAGGGCCAAAACCTCTCCAACTGAGAGGAAAACCCGCAAGAATTCTTCTCTTCTTATAGAATCTTCAATTGACGAATTCCAAGACCTATGACCCTTGACCAAGACCCTCCAAGACCAAGTCAAACCTTTCTTCCTTGACGAGCTTTCCTTCCAACAACTTCTGCAATTTCGACCTCCCAGCAGATTCTTCTGCAACTTCGACCTGTGCAGCAAATTCTTCTGCAACTTTGACCTGCCTAGCAAATTTTTCTGCAACTTCAACTTGCCCAGCAAATTCTTCTGCTACTTCGACCTGCCCAGCGGATGCTTTTGAAACTTTGACCCAACAATTTCTTCCTAGCACTTCGACTTGCCCAACAACACTTTGACTTGCCCGACAACTTTCGAGCACTTAGACTTGCCTAGTAGCTTTCCAACACTTCGACTTGCCCAACAGCTTTCCACCACTTTGATTTGTCCAACAATTGTAGAAACCCTAGCATGAGAGAGAGAGAGGCCCAAAACTTTGATCTTGCTCTTCTTCTTCTTTTTTGTCCTTTTCCAACTACTTTCTTGAGGAGATCGAACTTGCTTGAGAGTGTGTCCAAATGAGGTCGAGTTCCTTCTTATTTATAGGCTTTTGAGGGGTACGAATTGCTATCTTTAGGCCGACTTGTCCCTTCATGTAGGCCGACTTGATCTTTGCACCATGACGAGGTCTTGGAGGGTCTTTTGACTTTCTTTTGACTCAAATAAATTTTCTTTACAATATGTAACATGCCCAAAAGGGTCTTTCATACATGACAATGACTCAATTGACTTGTAGACTCAATGACAAGCCCTAGAAGCACTCAATGGGTGCTTGACTTGAAAAAAAAAATCCCTTGAGCATGAAACCCATGCCTCAAGAATAACAATAATAAAATTATTTTTTTCTTTTCATTAAATACATAAAATCGTGATTCCATATGTCATTATGAAGACCAAACCTAGTTACATATTTCAACAATCCCTCTTAACTAGGGAGTTATTCATAATCCATACAAAGTACTTGGACATTTTCAATCTGAAGAATTCTCAAAAGAAGAGTCAGATTGGTCAGTCATCTATTTGCATTATACCAACCAGCATTGTCACATAGCAAGGCCTTGACTAACATCCCTATCTCTCCACAAGATCAAAGCACAATGCTGGTGATCCAAAATGGAAAGCACAATGCTGGTGATCCAAAATGGAATTTGGATAGACTCCTAAGTCTGAGTGTTCCTCATAGAGGAAAATAAAAGTCCAATGAAGTTCCTAGAAATAGCCCCATTGCAGAGATCTTTTCATTCTGAATCCACTACAACTTGAATGGGCAAAAATGGACTTAGGATGCAGAAGTTATCACCAAAAGAAGTTGTCCTTTGTTCTTTGCAAAAAGAGGCAAAATCCCCTAAAATGGACAAAAAACCCTTATAAAGGGAAATCGCATCAGAAGAGGGCCAAAAGCGGACTTAAGCGGAAAGGGGAAGCCACCCCCGATTGCCGATCCCTGACATATCGGGTTAGAGGCAGGCTGGTGCATATAACATGAGGGAAGGACCTGGGTCAATGCGACATTGCGATCGTCGATCGGCGGATCGGCATCGGTGATGGCATAAGACAAGGGACGAACCCCCGAGGCTATGCGACAAGCGATTGCGATATATCGCATCGCAACATCGTATCACAGCGATAAAAGGGCCAATAGTACATGCACATGCGATTGTCGGACCCGATGGGTTTTATAAACCCGGCATCATAATATTTGAGTTCCGAAAAAAGGGAATTTCCCGTGTATAAGAGTGTTTCAGCATAAAAACCGAAATACAAAGGAAAAAGCCCCCAAAGCGATACAATCGGACCCGAAGGGGAATTAAAGGTGCGATATATAAAATTTGAGTTCCGATAAGGCGGGATTTCGGGCGGGCCTTAGGCAGAAAGCGGTATTGGGTTGGCTCCACCCGAGCCCACACACTAGTCGACACGTGGCTGGCGGAGGAGAGAGGAAAACCGCCTTTTCGGGCGAGTAACCTCCCTACTCCTAAGTCGCCCAAAATTGAATATCAACCGTTGATCAGGGATCCCGCAGATCAACGGTGGGGATTGCGATAGCAGCCAAAGGCGGACCTGATGCGATTTTAGGGCGATTTCATATATAATTTGAAGTCTGATAGGACGAATTTTGTCGGGTTTTTCATAGTTTTCCTGTGTATTTGGGATTTTTGTCCAATACGCTTATGCGATGCGATATAACGCCTAATGGCGGACCCGATAGGGATTTAGGGGCAATTGAATGGGATTTCACATCCGAAAATCACGCCTGATAGTGTATTTTGCAGACATTCTCTGTGTAATGGATTTTTCTCAGTTTTCGGGTTTTTGCCTATGAAACGGCCCCAATTCCTTCTGTAACCGCTCTTGATCATCATGCCACGCTGCAGTAGGCGTTTTTACAGGCAATGATGCATTGTGAAGCGACAGAGCCACAGAGGGACAATGAATCACAGAGAAACGGCCAAGGAAGCCAAAAAGCCGAGAAAATGCCTCAAAAGAGCCAGAGAGCACGAGTGAGAGCGCCGAAGGAAGAAGCTAGCAGAAGCTACTAGAGAAAGCTGAAAGCATAGCTGCAAAAGGTCACTGGAAGGTTGTCGAGGATCGCTTGGAGGTCAAGTGAATCACAGAGGCACACAGACGCTGAGAGAGAGAGCTCGGGGAAGCTAGAGCCAGAGCTAGAAAGCCGAGAGCTTCAGAGCCAGGGAGAGATAGTGTTTTGAGCCCACTGTTTCTATGTAAAACATTGGAGTCAAGCTTGTAAAAAAAGGACTTGCCATAATCCCAGACAGCCTAGTCGAGTTGACTAGAGCTCAAAGAGACGTAGCCCAAGAGTTTTCGGTGAACTCCATGTTAAATTATTGTCTTATGTGTTTGCTTATTGTTGCATTTGTCTATTGTCATATGTATTTACATATCAGCACAAACAACAGAATTTTAAAAGCACATAAACATACATAAGCATTAAAACAAATAAAAGCATACACCTATCTTTTCAAGCATATTCTCAATTCCACATTGGTTAATCAATAAGACTTAGGAATATTTAAAGCTTTGGAAGTGGGAGAGGTTCTTGTAAGTTAGACAAGAAACCTAAGTGCCCCATTTTGAGATCAGCTGGCGAGACCAATGACTGAAAGACACCATCATCATTGTCTCTCAAGGGACATACCCCACCCGGTTGTTCACAGCATATGTCCTTTCAAGACTATTCTTATCTTGGATTCCCAGTCCTCAAAGAATATTAGTCCTCTTTGACTACTCTTATCTTGGATGCCCTACCACATCCTCAAAGAGTATTGGTTGCCATATGCTTACCCAATCCTCCATTCTTTCTTCACAATATGAAGACAAGAATGATGTGTCTCCCTCTCACTCTCAATCAGGGAGGATATACCCATTCCTATAAAGAAATGTACACATTCCTATAAAAGGAATGTACCCAAGATCCCTCTTATCTAGGTACTTACAAGTCTTAACTAGGGACTTGCTTCGAGCAACTTTATACTCTTGGTGGAGATCATGGGACTATCAGCGGCTTGTGGGGCTCCTTTTTTCGATGACATGAAGTTCGTCCTTTTTCATTATGGAGCCTTCATCAGTCATAGGGCATCAACCATCCATCCCTTTCCTTCACGAACCATATCAGTCATGTCATCCTTTTCTTCATTGGAAAGTGATCTTCTAGTCCACATCTAGCTTTTCTTCACATTACTACCTTTTCCAAGTCATGTTTTAGGATCTTCCATCCAACCACGAGTGCTAGTTGTAGGTAACATCTATAACCCTATTTCGGTACCCCTGTATCAACCCATCCAAATGTTGTTCAAAAATAAAAGACGAACATCAAATTGTAGATACTTTTTTGTGATGGCCTTTCATCATGACATCTTGCTTGCCTGCAACATCCTGCACATTCATAAACACATCTCCAAGACTTCATATGTCAAGGGTCTCCTTTCTTTACAAACCTTATCACGGTCTTCTTCTCTATGGAGATGTCATGATCAATTCTTCTAGCCATCGGATGTTGACTTACCTTTTTCTTACATGACTGTAGTTGCATCCTCCATGATCTCTTCTTTCTTTCTTCACATTTACTTCCCATGAACTCATAGTTCCTTCATTTTGTCAACTACCTCATATTCCATATGAGGACATATTATGTTGATTTCATCTTGCCAATATGTGAATCATGCCTTCATGCATATTTTCAAAGGAATAGATCCTTGATCATGGTCACACGATAGAGCATTTACCCATATTGTCTGCAACTATATGATGACATGACTTAATCTATTAAACATATACATACCTCTTTTTATCTTTTTGTCATCTAGACTTCCTTCGACAACTTCCTTTCCTTGATTGAGAGTACTTCAATCATCTTGACCTGCTGCACTCCTTTGCCATCATACCATCATCCTTCTAAACAATGTATCCCACAAGGTGGAATAATCATCGGGACACTTGCTTCTTCCAAGTAGAGGTGAACCTTCTAATGAAGATTCCAACGGAGAATCTAGATTATCCTCATTCGGCAAGCACTCTTTTCATGATGATGATGTATGATGAATTCCTTCTATCATGCCAAATGACTTTCTTTCAACCATATGTACTATATATGCTTTCAATGAGGTTACCAAGAGCTACTTCCTTTATATGATGACTGCAACATCCATGTAGACTTCTACTTTGGTTATTCTTTCAAGCTTCTCTAAAGATGTCATGAGCTCTCATTTCAACAGTATGCTCTAGTATGATGCCATCTTCTACTAAGATGCATCTCATCATAATGATTTTCACCTTGACTACCATGGTGGAGGTTTTTTCACCTCCTCCTTCTCCTTGCTATGCATTAGAGAAACCTTAATAGTGAAGATCTATCCCTTTGGATTTCTTCTCATCCAGTTCTTCCACTTCTTTGGTGATATGACCTTCATTTCTTTCTTTCCTTTTGTTGTCTTTCTTGAATTTCGGACAATCTCTCTTGTAATGTCCATATTCCTGACAGCCATAGCATTGGATCTTCGACATATCATTCTTCTTCTTTTTCTGAGGACTAAACATTCTAAACATTCCTTTCCTCGTAGCCATGGCAACAAATGCTTGAACTTGCTCATTTGATCCTACATCATTTTTTGCCTTCAACTTGCTTTCTTCAGTCTTGCACAATGACCAATGCTCACTGAATGGAGTAGCTTCCTTCTTTTTGTTATATACCTAGGGGGGATAATATGGGGTACAAAGGGAGGTACCCAAAGTAATAATGTAATAATGGGATGCGCCATAATAATAAATAAGGTGGTTAACCCATATCATGTAAGAGACCACAATATGAGGAAACCATGGTAATAACCCATGGTATTATATGTATGAGGCCTACATAGAGGCTAGAGACTCCACATGGAGAGATGTCAAGAATTATTGTATGAACAGGCATATGGCTTGTGGAGTGTTCTCCTTCCTTAAGGAGTGAATGTATGGTGTTGCCCTACCTTAACGGTTTGATTAATAAAGTGAAGCATTTCTATCTATTTTGATCTTGTTATTCTTGGGTTATTTGCATTGTCTTATACTTTCAGATTAGATCTATAACAAGTGGTATCGGAGCACTTTCTTGGGCAAAAAAAAGTGGAGAATTTTTTTTATTTTTTGCAGGATTTCGGGGGCGGCGAGTTTGCAGATCAGATCTGTACGTTTTGGTGCAAGATCTGCAAAATCTAATTGCAGATCTGGATTCTATGTGAAAACATACCCGATTTAACGAACAAAAAAATAAAATAAAATAAAATTGGTCGAATCGGAGTCCGGATGAAGGAGATATCGTTGAATTCAAAATCAGTGGGTGTTGCAGACAATTTTTCGGGGCAGCGAGTTTGCGGCGCAGATCTGGACATCCTGGTGCAAAATATACAAAATCTAATTGCAGATCTAGATTCTTTGTGAAAAAATACCCGATTTCAAAAAAAAAACAGCCAAATTAGAGTCTGGATGAGGGAGATATCGATGATTTAGAATCAGCTCTTTTTCAGAATTTTTGGTGACGGCGGGAGAATTGCAGCGCAAATCTAAAATTCCAGTGCCTGGATCAGGATTTCTATCACATGGGCAGATGCAGAATGGTTGTTCCATTTCCGAAAATAGGTCATAATAGAATTTCTGAGCAATATTGACGAAATTGTGGCCATTTCAAATTTTCGCCAAGTAAGTGAATTTTTCTCAAACCCTCTTGATGGAAAATTTTACAGGAAAAGATGATAGCCCTACTATTGAAGAATTCATACAGAGACTAAAATCCAAATATGGGATATTTTGGAGGTCTCTAGTACCGATTAGTTTGAAAGAAGAGCCGACATATGGTGGAACTCACTTGGCATCAAAGACTTGTCCAAATTTTCGACTGAAGAATTGGAAAAACTCCTTATGGACAAATGGTCTTGTGCTAACCCACGGGGCTTTGGATTGACGGTGAATGGGTGCCCTGTGAAGGCACTCCTTGTGATAGGTCACCAGTTCAAATCCCTCGTGGGTACTTAGGTTAGTCTTAACTAGAAAAAAAAATGGTCTTGTGCTAGAAAAAAGAATGAGACACGTAAGAGGTTATTTTCTGCTGTTATCTCCTTATTGCAAATTCATGGATCGATTCAGAAAGAGAAGATCATTGTTTCTATAAATCTTAGTTGCAAGCATAATTTTATCAATGTTAATTTGGCAAAAAAATTGCAAGTTCCAGTAAAACACATTGAAAACACACAAGTGGATGATGAGGATGTTCAACTATATAAGGATTTGAAGATTTCTATGGATAAGTATGTGTTGCATGGTGATTTTTATACTTCACAGATGGATAATATGGATGTTGTTTTGGGATATTCTTGGATGGAATCTGTGGGTACTACCAATATTAATGTGCAGAAGAAATTCCTGAAGCTCTGGTATAAAAAGACGAAAATTACATTACAAGATATTTCCATCAATAAACAGGTAGAGTACATGGAGGCTGAAGCAGAAGATGTTCCAGGGACTCACATATCAGATGATGAGCCAGTGATGATTGACAATCAAACACAAACAGAGGCTGAAGCAGAAAAGGTTACAGGTGTTGATCCATCAGATGAGGACTCAGTGGTTGAAGTAATATTGGAAGATACGACACCACAGCAAGCACCCCAACATGCACCAGATAACAATCAGGCTGTAGTAAAGGGTGAATTAAAGAAAAAGACACAGTCGGTTAAAACTTCAACATATCATCACCCACATCACCCTGCAAGAAAACAACCAACAAGATGGCAACCAATTAGCCACAAGGACAACAACCCCCACATGACGAATAGCAAGGAGAGAAGATCCACCTACTGCACATCAAAACAGAAGAGCTGCCACGGTCAACTTCCATCTCAAGCGAGCGAGGCACCAACGAGATCGAGGGTTCACCTTTCTCTTGGATGGCTAGATGCACGTGCATGGTACCAGTGGACTACTCTTTTGAATAGATCTTATTATTTGTGTTCTTCCCATGTTTCGGGGACGAAACATGCTAAAGGGGGTGGAATGTTATATACCTAGGGGGGATAATATGGGGTACAAAGGGAGGTACCCAAGGTAATAATGTAAGAATGGGATGGGCCATAGTAATAAATAAGGTGGTTAACCCATATCATGTAAGGGACCACAAGTAGTTAGTAATGATGTAATGGGCCCATGGTATTAGTTCGATGGTATGAGGGAACCATGGTAATGACCCATGGTATTGTATGTATGACGCCTATATAGAGGCTAGAGACTCCACATGGAGAGATGTCAAGGATTATTGTATGAACAAGCATATGGCTTGTGGAGTGTTCTCCTTCCTTAAGGAGTGAATGTATGGTGTTGCCCTACCTTAAGGGTTTGCTTAATAAAGTGAAGCATTTCTATCTATTTTGATCTTGTTATTCTTGGGTTATTTGCATTGTCTTATATTTTCAGATTAGATCTATAAGACTTTCCATAAGTGCTTGATGTAAAGTTGCCCCATTCCTCTGGTAGTGCATTGAGCACTATGGTGGTCATTTCTTTATCAAACATTATTTCTCCCAACTCTTGTAGTTAGTCTCTTATATCCGATACCCTCATAAAGTATGAAGTTATTCCATCTTCCTTTGAGATCTTCATTTTTTATAGCTCGTTTCTCAAAGATATAACTTCTCCAGCAGTACTTACGGAGAACAATTCTACTAGCTTCTCATATATTTCTTTTGATGTCTCTAACTTTGCCACAAAACGAATGAGGGGATCTTTGATGGATTCTATGAGAATCCTTTGAGCCCTTATTTCCCCTTTCATATACTTTGTTAGAGCTTGCGCTTCTTCCTTTAGAGGCTTAGCGATTGATCTCTTAACATGACCAACAAATTCATTTTCTATGAGATCAAATCCGTCCTCTTCTTCCATACAAGAAAGTTTGATGACCCAACCAATTTGTTGCTTTCCTTGCGAAATGAAGTCATTTTGATAGCGGATTTAGTCTTAAATGTAAAGGCACTTACTTGTCAAGTGAAGATGCTTCTTGATGACAATATCTTCAACTTGATGACTTCTTGATTTTGATAATGATGTTGATAATAGAAGATGTCTTCCTTCAAAGGGAGGGAGATCACCTTGGTTCCTTGATGATGATGACAATGCCTCTTCATACTTCCCTTGGATGTAGAGACTTCAAGATGCTCCAATGAGTAGTCCTTCTTTGAGTGGAGGTAGGGTCCTGCAGATCTTTCCATTATGATGATGATGTGAGCTTCTCAAGAATGCTTCAAGCGAATAACCCTTCTTCGGATGAGCTAGGGTTTTGAGGTCTTCTTTCTTTGAGATGTGATGATCCTTGAGATGAGTGGTCCTTCTTAATAATTGATGCTCTAGATGATGTTCTTGTGCTTCGGCCCTTGAGTGTCCTTCTTTAGGCTGTCTTGCCACCTTAGCTCTGATAACATGTTGAGAAATCTAGGGGCAACTAAATTAGGTGATTTATCTTACTTTGATAACTGCTTGTAATGTTATTTTACTTCACTTGATTGGTTTCTTCTTTCACTTGATTATTATTAGTATGCTCTTCACCAAACAACTACCAAACCATAAAGAACAATAAGACAAAGGACACAAGATATAGGCGATCAGCCAGGGCCAAAACCTCTCCAACTGAGGAAAACCCACAAGAATTCTTCTCTTCTTATAGAAACTTCAATTGACAAATTCCAAGACCTATGACCCTTGACCAAGACCCTCCAAGACCAAGTCAAACCTTTCTTCCTTGACGAGCTTTCCTTCTAGCAACTTCTGCAATTTCCACCTCCCAGTAGATTCTTCTACAACTTTGACCTACCCAGCAAATTCTTCTACAACTTCGACCTACCCAGCAAATTCTTCTGCAACTTCGACCCACCCAGCAAATTCTTCCGCAACATTGACCTGCCCAACAGATGCTTCTAGAACTTCAACCCAGCAATTTCTTCCTAGCACTTCAACTTGCCCAACAGCACTTCGACTTGCCCGACAAATTTCCAGCACTTCAACTTTCCCAGCAGCTTTCTAGCACTTCGATTTGCCCAACAACTATAAAAACCCTAGCACGAGAGTGAGAGAGAGGCCCAAAAATTTGATCTTGCTCTTCTTCTTTTTCGCCCTTTTCCAACTACTTTTGTAACAACCCTGGTCAAAATTCCATGTAATAAGGTTAATAAAGGCAAAAGAATAACCAAGGTCATGGGACACATATTCCAATTTGAGTGTTCGGCAAAACATCCTAGTGTGGGTGTTCATTTGGTTTATTATGGCCAAGGAAATTGGCAAAGGCAATGGCAAAGGCTTTAGAAATGCATGAGGCATTAATTGGCATTTTATTTATGAAAATAATGAAAATTAGGAAAAAAGGAAGGTGAAAAGTAACAGGTTGCATGTGAGGAGGAAACGAAGGAAAATAATGGAAAATTGCAGAAAATATAGGCCTCATTAATAAAAATGCTTATGAGGATCAATTGGTACTTTTTGTCAGTTTAGTTTTGGAGCTCTCTCTCTATTCTCTCTCTCACACACTCTTGGACACTTAGAGCATTCTTGGAGAACTCTAGCATTGGATCAAGGAAAGCAAAGGAAGGACCAAGAAGGAAAAGTAATGCAAGGATCAAGCAAGGAAGAGTAGCATCTAGCAGCCACAGAGGACTATTTGCAAGTATCAATTTGCATGTGTGATTCCCTTGCTAGTTTTGACATGCATGTTACATGCATGTGTGTATTTGGTTCTCTTATTGTCATTGGCAAGGGTTTTGCCAGGTGTGATAGTGTTCTTCAACCTTGCCTTGCCATTTTTGGATAACCATGGTGTGATGGGTTCTCTTGTATTTAGTTGAGCTAGGTTGTCGGATGGTTTCGAAACTGAGTTGGTCTCTGAAAGAAAGAACACATGGCCTAGGAATCCTTGGACCAAACTCGGATTGGGGTAAAGTCGGATTTTGTGTGCCTCGGTGGGCCTAGGAATCCTCAATCAGTGAAGCCTAGAGGTGTGTGACTTTGATCAGGCCTAGGAATCCTTAACCTGTGAATGGCGGGATATACGGTAAAGCCTGGAAGGTGGAGACTTGATTAGGCATAGGAATCCTCGATCATTGTATGGCGAGATATATAGTAAAGCCTAGAGATTAGGAGACAAGAAAATTCCTCATGATGTAGGTGGAGAAATCCGGTGGCATCCATGCTTGTTTAGGGCCTAGTGATTCGGTGGGGATTGCGGTAAAGCCTAAGGAAACTTGGTTGGTTTGGTTTTGAGTCCCACATTCATGCTTGGAATATGGCACGGGGGTGATTGGCTGAAAGAAAGATTTGGTATAGCCAATCTATGGTCAGGTGGTTTATGAAAGTCCCATACCTGGTTGGCTTTTGCATTCATTAATAATAGTTTCTTCTCCTTGGCATTTCATGCGTAAATATATTGGTTCATATGTGATTATTATGTTTGTTATATCCTTGTTATTTATGTTCGTTATATGTTGGTTATGAGTATCTGTTATGGCAGACTTGGTGTATGGCTCTCATCATGTTTTGATTTGCAATTGAAAGTACAATGAATGAATGTTTTGATTAGATGATTATGCAGCCATTATGATATGGAAACAATGCTTCTTTACAAATCTAAGATAAGTATGAGACCCTTATGCTCAGATGTGATGTTATGACCTGTAGATTGCATATTTGTGACATGTTTGACAAAATGTTTGTCATGGCTAGTAGGGGTCCAGTCAAGTCATTGATCAAGAGTTTGCATTATGTTAATTTTAGGTATGTTCTATGTTTAGAGCAATTTATTTCAATTTTCACAGTTAGCTCAATATCTTTTCCAAATTAGCAATCACATCAGCATTAAAGTAAACTACAAACAGAACATAAACATAAATTGCAGAAGACAAGCCAAGACAAGAGGACACAAGATGTGGCGCTAGCCAGGGACAAACCCCAATGTGGGGAAACCCTTGATCAATTCTTCTTATATGTTTTTCAATAGTTCAGCAAAGAGAGAGAGAGAGAGATAGTACATTTACAATAGAAGCCAACACTTTGACTTATCTAGATGAGAGCATAGATCATCTCTAAGAAGATGATACATGAGATCAGTTGAAGACATGCTGCTTCAACTGATTCTCCAAGGTGACTCCTTCACCTATCATTGTGTTGCATCTCGTCATCACACTGCACGTCACTGTGTTGCACCATGTTGCACCCATCATCGCAATGCTGGACCTCATGACCATGTTGTACACATCATACTACTGCACCTTATGTTGCAATGTTGTCCCATGTGCCATTGTTGCACCATGTTGCCACAGTTGTCCCATGTGTCAGACTATACTAAGCACCATTCCTAGCTGTCCCATTTGCTTGTTGCACCTTGTCGTTGCTGCTATCCCATTGTGTCATTGTTGCACAATGTCATTGTTGTCCTATTTATCATGCAATTGTCCCTTGCAGCTTCATGCTTGCCATTGCTGCCTAGTTATATTGTTGTAGCTGTTGTCCCTAACAATCATGTTATCCCAATTGTGTTGTCCCAACATGTTGCTGTCCATAATGACATTGTTGTCCCATCATTGTGTTGTCCCAACATGTTGTTGTCCATAATGTCATTGTTGTCCCATCATTGTGTTGTTGTCCATAATGACATTGTTGTCCCATCATTGTGTTGTCCCAACATGCTGTTGTCCATAATGTCATTGTTGTCCCATCATTGTGCTGTTGTTGTCCATTGTTGTCCCATCATCCAGAACAGCCTTCTATGAGGGCAGCCTTCACACAGACCTTGTTGCCTCTTCACACAGTCCTCAAGGAGCAAATCTGAGCTCCTTTCCTTTGCTCTCCAACAATCACAAGGGTGACCTTAACATCCCCTCTTCTTTTGTTGAAGTAGACCTTGTATTGCGGCCTTCTAGCCTAGCATACCGGCCCTCCTAACAGCAACTCAGTCCTCCAAAAGACCCATGGCTTTTGTTGCGGCTAAGACCTATTAGGGCAGCATATATCCTCCTCTTGATTACCCTTGAGACAGCGTGGAGGATTGGGGTATGACTGTGTCCTCTAGCTTAGGTTAGGGCTCCTTATTTGATAGCGTTAGGGCTGCCTTCAGATCTACATTAGGGTTGCCTTTAGGTTTGCGTTAGGGCAGCCTTTAGGTCTGTGTTAGGGCAACCTTTAGGTCTGTGTTTTAGTAGGGACCAACATATAGGTTTAGGGCTCTTTCTTGATAGCGTTAGGGCTTCTCTTCATGACTGCATCCTCTAGATTAGGGCAGCGTGTTTCTTCTTCTTAACGGCAGCTAGGGCAACCTCTTTTCCTCCAACATCTAATGCTTCCACTCCTAGATTTCTCTTCCACTAAAACCCAAGACAAGTGGAGAGAAATCAAGATAGAAGTGTGTGTGAAATGACTCTCAAGTCATCTCCTTTTATACTAAAACGTTGAGCACATGTGGGGTTTATTTGGTTGCTGGCCGACCTTGACGAATTGTCTTATAGCACAAATAAATTCATAACTCCATGAATACTTATCGGAATCGAATGATCTTTAGATCAATCCTACACCTCTCGATGAGAGGGATCCAAGAAAAATATGAGTTGCCATAAATAAGATGACCCACATGGAGTTTGGCCCTAGTTGCCAATTTTAACACTCCCTCTCAACTAGGGAGAACTCCATCACTGATCCATCTGTTCGACTGTACTATCTTTGCCATCAGTGCCCTGCACTGCTCTGCTCTGCTCTACTCCGCTGAGCCCTGCTCTGTTGAACCATGAAGAAAAAGGATTGATCAAGAATGCCTCATACCATTCTCCACTAACCTGAAGTCAGTTCCATATGAAGAGAGTGTGTCATAACGCTCTTACTGATCCTAGATCAGTTCCAAGAGAGTGAGTCATATCACCCTTATTGACCCGAAGTCAGTTTTATTGATCCCAGATCAATATCACAAGAGAGTGTCTCAAACCACTCATACTAATCTCAGATCAGTTTCATTAATCCCAGATCAATGGAGGTCATCCTAGCATAGGGAGTACGGTAGATACAACGATGCGTCCGTCGATAGTACTACTATGGTCCCTAACCCCATTTTCCTGCTCATTGGCCAAATGAGAGGTACTTCCCATGAGTCCCAGACTGCATGGGTAGGATGCCTCGACAAGAGAACCACTCATCCTGTCCCTAAGTCGCCACAAGGTATCACAAGGGAAGGTTGAACCATTCACCCTGTACACAACGCACCATTAGGGGAGGGTGAGTCGCCCTATGGTCACTTGTTGCCCTAAGCAGTACCCCAAGCCCCCCGGAGCTCCCAGAGCTCAATGCATGCATCATGCAGGACCCTCATAAGAAGGTCTCTCAACAACTCCAAGTCGTTCGGGAAAGTCACAAATTTGACCTTTCCCCAAGGCTTAGACAAAATGTTTGTGACCTATACATCAATCTCAATGCGATGGAGCCTCCTCGCTCATCAACGCACCATATCCCAGATAAGGTAGTATATGATGTCTATATGCTGGAGCAATTATAGAATATGGGATTCCTCAACAATCGAGTCCCCCCTGGTTGACACAGAGGATTACGGTGGTATCCATCATGTGTACAAATAGCTCGTTGAAGAGCTTCCACAACCAGGCAGCTTCACACGAGATCATACTCGTAGCTACGTATTCAGTCTCAGAGGTGCTTATAGCAACTGACTTCTGCTTCATGCTCATCCATGATATCAAAGCAGAATCCAAAGAGAACTAGCACTCAAAAGTACTCTTGCAATCCTCCACACTACCTGCCTAGTCAGCATTCGAATAATCATGCAGCTTCACATTTTCGGCAGTGTATCTCAATTCATGAAAGATTGTGCCCAGAAGATATCTCAGAAGATTCTTGGCACCAATCCAGTGAGGCTCAACCATATATGAGCTCATCATGCTAGCAGCTAACTGCAAAACATATGTCCAGACAGAAGTTCACCAAGAACATCAACGCGAATGAGTTTATGAAACTTGAAGGCATTTCCCAAATCTAGTCGGGCATCACTACCATATAACTTCTGAAAGTTAAGATCCTCGACGTAGTCACAGGTTTGCAGTTTACCATTCCACATCTGGAATCCAACTCCCTCTTACTTCTGCAAATGAGAGGGTCTACACCTGTCAAAAATAGGTCGTCCTCAGAAGGTGTCGGTATGAGAGGTCTATTATCCATAACCTTCGAGCAATGGTTTGGATCGGCTTCACTCCTAGTGAATCTCAGCTTCATCAGACATCTATCAATCCTCTCATACTAAGCCCGGGGTGTTTTGCTTCAAGCCATAGAGGGCTTTCTTCCACCTGTATACATGAGATTCCCGATCATGAATCTCAAACTCCTCAGGTTGTTCCAAACTGTGGACCTGCTACATGAGGGGAATGGTTCCCTTGTAAGATTTTCCTTCGGTACATCTTAGACATGTACCTTCATGCTCTTCTTGAATTCAGGCATCCCTGTCACCATCTGACTCACATCGGGTAGGGCCCAATAACAAGACCTCTAGTGTTATAGATAAAATATGTCAATTGACATGATCCCCAATGGACCATCCTGCAACTTGATACAAATTGCCAACCCTGAACCCATGAGAAAAAGCATCTTTGAAAATTCTATTTTCAAACATGTACCTTTCCATCGATGAATGTCACCCTGAAACCTTTGACTTCCATTGCCGAAATGGACACCAAGTTCTTGTGATCAGGTACATAAAAGAGATTTTGTAAATGAATCGAGTTACCCTCATTCAATTGAGGGGTAACATTCCCTACACCCTTTCCGGGATAGGTGGCATCGACTCCAAGTATAATCCCACGATTGTTTCCATCTCTACCAAATTAGAGAGATCACCCTTCTATCTGATGGAGTGCCTTGAAGCACTACAATCAATAAGCCAGATTCCCACAAAATTTGAAGGAGAGGGCCAATACAAGATAAAGCTTCTTTATCTTATTAGAAACACCATTTGATTCTTCATATCTAGGGTTCCTTGCTTTCTTTGAAGAGTCGGTTGTTTCCTTGATGACCTGCATTACCTGTCATTCCTCCGATCATTGAAGATGTCCCTGGAATGACTGTTATCTTCATCAAGAGATGTGTCCCTGCCATTCGGGCACTCCTTCACATAATGGCCGAACTTATTGCAAGCAAGGCATCTGCCTTTCCTTCCACCCTTAGATACGGACTTCCCATTGAAGTGATTTTAGGTAGGCCATCAGAAGCTTCCACTGTGCCATTCTAATAATATACTCAGATACGATTTCACTCTTGGTGAATTTGAAGAGGGATGAGGAATCCTTGATCCTTTTGTCCGTTCCCATTTGTCTTCGGTGATTGCTCTTTCACTCTTGCTTGGGCTTTGTCTTCACCTCAGCTCTGATACCATGTTAATTTTAGGTATGTTCTATGCTTAGAGCAATTTATTTCAATTTTCACAGTTAGCTCAATACCTTTTCCAGATTAGCAATCACATCAGCATTAAAGTAAACTGCAGATAGAACATAAACATAAATCGCAGAAAACAAGCCAAGACAAGAGGACATAAGATGTGGCGCTAGCCAAGGACAAATTCCAATGTGGGGAAACCCTTGATCAATTATTCTTATATGTTCTTCAATAGTTCAGCAAAGAGAGAGAGATAGTACATTTACAACAGAAGTCAACACTTTGACCTATCTAGATGAGAGCATAGATCATCTCTAAGAAGATGATACATGAGATCAATTGAAGACATGTTGCTTCAACTAATTCTCCAAGGTGACTCCTTCACCTATCATTATGTTGCATCTTGTCATCACGCTGCACCTCACCGTGCTGCACCATCTTGCACCAATCATCACAATGTTGGACCTCATGGCCATGCTGTACACATCATACTATTGCACCTTATGCTGCATTGTTGTCCCATGTGCCATTGTTGCACCATGCTATCACAGTTGTCCCATGTGTCATACTATACTAAGCACCATGCCTAGTTGTCCCATCTGCTTGCTGCATCTTGTCGTTGCTGCTATCCCATTGTGTCATTGTTGTCCTATTTATCATGCAGTTGTCCCTTGCAGCTTCATGCTTGCCACTGCTGCCTAGTTATATTGTTGTAGCTGTTGTCCCTAACAATCATGCTATCCCAATTGTGTTGTCCCAACACGTTGTTGTCCATAATGACATTGTTGTCCCAACATGTTGTTGTCCATAATGTCATTGTTGTCCCATCGTTGTGTTGTTGTCCCAACATGCTGTTGTCCATAATGTCATTGTTGTCCCATCATTGTGCTGCTACTGTCCATTGTTGTCCCATCATTGTGCTGTTGTCGTCCATTGTTGTCCCATCATCCAGAACAGCCTTCTATGAGGGCAGCCTTCACATAGACCTTGTTGCCTCTTCACACAGTCCTCAAGGAGCAAATCCGAGCTCCTTTCCTTTGCTCTCCAACAGTCACAAGGGTGACCTTAACATCCCCTCTTCTTTTGCTGAAGTAGACCTTGTATTGCAACCTTCTAGCCTAGTATACCGGCCCTCCTAACAGCAATTCAGTCCCCCAAAATACCTATGGCTTTTGCTGCGGCTAAGACCTACTAGGGCAACGTATATCCTCCTTTTGATTACCCTTGAGACAGCGTGGAGGATTGGGGTATGATTTTGTCCTCTAGATTAGGTTAGGGCTCCTTCTTTGATAGTGTTAGGGCTGCCTTCAGAACTGCGTTAGGGTTGCCTTTAGGTCTGCTTTAGGGCAGCCTTTAGGTCTACGTTAGGGCAACCTTTAGGTCTGCGTTTTAGTAGGGACCAGCATATAGGTTTAGGGCTCCTTCTTGATAGCGTTAGGGCTTCTCTTCATGATTGCGTCCTCTAGATTAGGGCAGCGTATTTCTTCTTCTTGACTGCGGCTAGGGCAACCTCTTTTCCTCCAACATCTAGGGCTTCCACTCCTAGATTTCTCTTCCACTAAAACCCAAGACAAGTGGAGAGAAATCAAAATAGAAGTGTGTGTGCAATGCCTCTCAAGTCATCTCCTTTTATACTAAAACGTTGAGCACGTGTGGGGTTTATTTGGTTGATGGCCGACCTTGACGAATTGTCTTATAACACAAATAAATTCATAACTCCATGAATACTTATCGGAATCGGATGATCTTTAGATCAATCCTACATCTCTCGATGAGAGGGATCCAAGAAAAATATGAGCTGCCATAAATAAGATGACCCACATGGAGTTTGGCCCTAGTTACCAATTTTAACACATTAGTACTTTTATTCCAATGTCATTTATCATTTCTGGAAGTTTCATGAAGTTCTAGGCAGTGGCCTGAGTCTTGGCCCTGAAAAAGTGGCACAGAATTCGGGGTCGTTGGCGCAGAACTAGTTCAAGAAGTCCACAGTTGCTGGCATGCCCTTGTTGTGGGAACAACTAGAAGGCCTCAGTCGCATGCATGGCTTGTCATGGGGGCGATTAGGGGTCCAAATCAGTGAAATGTCAAGTTGCCTTAGGGGTAGGTCACCTGGAATGGTTGGTTGGCTCCTTAAGATTTTGCAGCATGTGTGGAATGTGATAATGGTTTTGTTTTGTCGGCTTCACTTTCTTAACTGTACATGGGAAGTTGAATCACATCATAGTAGCCTCTCATCACATGTTTACCCCAGCGGAGCGGTTAACTTGGGTAAATGTGGAAGGAGGGTGTTACATCTTTCTTGAGGAGATCGAACTTGCTTGAGAGTGTGTCCAAATGAGGTTGAGTTCCTTCTTATTTATAGGCTTTTGAGGGGTACGAATTGCTATCTTTAGGACGACTTGTCCCTTCACGTAGGCCAACTTAATGGGGTCTTTTGACTTTCTTTTGACTCAAATAAATTTTCTTTACAATATGTAACATGCCCAAAAGGATCTTTCATACATGACAATGACTCAATTGACTTGTAGACTCCATGACAAGCCCTAAAAGCACTCAATGGGTGCTTGACCTAAGAAAAAATTTCCCTTGAGCGTGAAATCCATGCCTCAAGAATAACAATAATAAATTTATTTTTCTCTTTTCATTAAATATGTAAAATCATGATTACATCCGTCATTATGAAGACTGAACCTAGTTACATATTTCAACAAAGGCTAGAGCGCATGCTAGGCTTTTGCCCATGCACTAACTTGTGTCTCGGCCATCTTTTGCATTTTGATTTTCTTTTTCATTCATTGTGGCCATATTATGTTTTTCTATTCTTTTAGCTACATTAACCCCTAGGGCAACGTTTTCCAGCCCTATTCAAGGATATGGATAAAAGAGTGCCAAATCCCAATGACCCATTGACAAGTTAGACTCAAAGAATGGAGATGGTATCAAGGGCTTAAAATGTGACATGGAAAGTGTTTAAGTATGGTGTAAGGGGAAATGAACTCATTATTTCAATCCATTTCCAAGTAATGTCCATCCTATAACCCTAAGGCCTTAAGGGAGGTCCTACTAGACTAGGGCTAAAGCTTAAATCCATCAGTAAGGTGAAAGAACAAATTTATAGTCAAAATTAGTCAATCATCCAAATCACCCCTTTGTCCATGCTAAATGCCCAAGACATTAAGTAGAAGCACCCGACTGCAAAATGATCAAAGTACCTGTTGAATGGTATCCCACCTTCATCCAAGAAGAATGTTGGATGGTGAGAGATGTAGTGTCTAATGCAAATGGTGGAAGAGTTGGCATATCATCATCATCAAACTAATGTGTAGAGTTGCTTACTCGCTGGTTGGCTGTCCAAAATAGGAGAAAAACTTTCTCCTGGGGGTTACCCGATTCGGTAGGTAACAAGTACCGTCCACAAAATATAGACAAATGCCCAAGGACTTCCCTATGAAGTTTTTCTTGCAATGAAAAAATTGATACTTCGAATTTCAAAATTGAAGAATGCTAGAAATCATTAGATTTTTAAGTAAAATGTTTAATTCCATGCTTAGTTTTATCCACTTACTCTTGCATGGACAATGGAATTGAAAGAATTATTTTGAAGTGGACCAAATGGGGAAGGAAATCTGAATTTATCCTTAGTGCATATCTGTGGAAGAGAAGATGAAAAGAAAAACATCTAGAACCTCTACCATTTAGGCACACACATTGAAAATGTAGATGGAAAGACATGTTAGGACAAATGGCAATGACATCTAAACTTAGCTTTAGAGCATATTTGAAAAAGAGCAGGTGAAAAGAGTCCCTTACCCCACAAAGGTTGCAACATGCACAATCTTAATGTAAAGACGCACTTCCTATGGAAGGTGGCATAGTCCTTCTTACCTAGCAAATTGTGCAGACATATGTTGGGATGTGCTAAGGGTCACTACCAGTAAATTTGATCACAAAACCAAATCTGGACCACCACAATCGAGATATGTGTCTACCCTGGAAATATAACAACCTGCAATTGTGCATTGCTGCCACAATATTCGCCGTTTTCCATTTCTGGTAACATAGCGGCTTCATGTTCGGTCAACTTTATCAGTGACCTAAGGACGGTTGGGTATGTTTTCAATAAGAATTCTTGGCACTTATTTCAATAACAACCTGCAATTGTGCATTGCTGCCACAATATTCGCCGTTTCGTTTTCCATTTCTGGTAACATAGTGGCTTCATGTTCGGTCACTTATTTCAATATAACGTTTATGTAAATGTTGTAAAATGTATTGCTTTAAAATTTGGTATAACAATATAAAGAGATGAACATGATCATTGAATTTGCTCTGCATAGTTTGAGATGAGGAGTGTTATCCTCCTCATTAATATTTAATTTCTGATGAAGATTGTTAACTACCCTATTTATTTTTAATTTCAACAAAATAAATATTAATTTCTTAATTAATTTCCAAAAAAAATGCATTCCACAAGAGAAAAAAAAATAGATTTCCAAAAGCATACATTCCACAAAATGAAAAAATTCATAAAACTAAGCATAAAAATCATTAAAAAAACCTTTAAAGCGTGCATATATTGATGATACTTTCGGAGTCTTTTCACAATCTTTTTTAACCGCCACCAGCTGGCTTCCCCGCCTTCCCTGATCCAGCTTTCCAACTCCACGACAGTGCGCTTTGGATCTCTAAGCGTAGATATCCTCTTATACAACCTATCTGGGAAACCCTTTGAAGTTCTTTTATCCTCTTCCTCGGCTTGTTTCTCAGTCGCTATGGCCTTCGTCGAAAGTACTCTAGAAAACCCTTTTTTACAGACCCTGCTCTCTTCGTACAGATTATTCCCGCGAGAAAATATGCCGTTCGAATAGATATCCTGAAATCCTAAGGTATGCAACGGACGGTAGAGTGGGATGTCCGGGCAGCCGCCGTGGCAGGAATGTGGCATGCACTTCCCACAAATCAATGCAGAGAAATTCCTAGGATTTGATGAACGGCCAAGCCTGTGTGCAAATCAATACAAATGATTGTGAAGATTTTGCCCTTATTATGTGGAGATCCATTCTTAGCGCGTCAGAATCGAATCGAATGAGTGGCGGGAAAATGTGAAGGTCTAAAATCAAATCAAGTGAGGTAGAGAGAAGTTGTTGTTCTTACTGTTTGGTAATGGCGGAGATAATAAGCGACCGCATCGCTGCTGGCTGGGCGTAATGTAAACAGCAGAGAGACCGTTCTTAATGAATAGGAGACTCTCTTTCAAAAGAAACGCAAGCAGTACATATGCACTGCGAGAAACCCTAAATCTTATATCCTAAATATTTTTTCGTATCTTTGCAAAAGAAAAATCGACCCCTGCAAGAAATTTTCCCAGTAAGTAGTGTAAGCACACTTACACCCTCTGACCGGATTTAAATCTGATAAAATTCTGCAGAGGTTTCTTGCAGTAGCAGAATTTTCATTATCTTTCAATTTTACAAGTTGTTTTGTTTGTGTTTTTAGAATTTTGAAATTGAGCTGGTTAAGCTTTTACGGCCTCAACCCTTTCCCCTCTCATTTGACATCCATCCATCCTAGAGTATCTGACTTTTATACTAGACCCTTTTCATAAAATTTGAACCCAATAAAATTAAACTTCACAATCAACTAATTTCCACTTCTTAAATATTATTTAAGTAGGGTAAAGAAAACTATTTCCACACCATAATAATTTTTCAAAACTAATATTTAATAATTTTATTTTATAATATTAGTTATTAAATTTTATTTTATAATATTATAATAATAACTAGTATATCACCTAGAAAATACAAAGTGGATATGTGAAAAAAATGGATAAAATGCTTTAGTATTTGATTTTTATGTGGGACCATTTTCATAAAATTTGAATCAATAAAAATAAATTTCATAATCAACTAATTTCTATTTCATAAATATTGTTTTTAAATAAAATAAAGAAAATTATTTCCCATCATAATAATTTTTCAACATTTAAAATTAAAATAAAATTTAATAATTTTATTTTATAATATTATAATAATAATTAGAAATAAAAATTAATAATTTTATTTTATAATATTATAATAATAATTAGTATATTAAGGAGAAAATACAAAGTGGATATGTTAAAAAAAAAAATGGCATGTCATGTTATATTTCAATAAAGTTTTAAAGTTCAATTCTGTTCCACACCATTTTGAAGTTTAAATGTTTCATGGAGATGCCTTTTATTTATAGTTTGCTAATTTATTTTAATGAAATTTTTCATTTTTGTCTTTTTTTTCCTCTAATTATTTCCACATTAGAAAAAGAGACACAACAAGAGAAGCATTATGCCATAAGCAACGCTTAGTATTTTCAACTTGCAACCCTACAATAAATTAAGTATGAACAACTTGAAATTTTACAATAAACCATTGATTACAAATTTGCATGTTAATTTTTAAGATGTTATTGGACTTGTTTTCTACTATTGCGTGTGAAATTATAATGTTCATACCATAGAAGAAAAGGCATTGGTTGTCCCTCCCTATCATAGCATCTACAATTTTTCTTCTTGTGCAAGTGGCAAAGAATATAGACTTGGTTTAGGCCCTAGATTCCATATTATTTTGTTTGGAGAGTTGATGTCCACTAGTTTCTTTACGCCCTTGATTACAAATATGTTCATCATGGAATGCAATGGTATGAATGTTAGGATATGATTCACTACAAGTAGTATGCATGTATTTATGTTGGACAAGGCACTCATCCGTTTTGCATCACACTCTCTTTCACTCCATCAAAAACTTCCTGAATGTATTTCTCCTCCTACTTTAATTTTTTCGTTTCAAAACCTTCTTTTTGTAGAAAAAGCACCATTACTTCACAAAGTTAAGCTAAATAGCATAAACATAAAACTAAGGATATCAAACACTAGCATGTTCAATTTGTAGTACCTATAAAACTAAACTATCCACACTTTGTCGGTTTGTTATTACATATAACTCAATACTTCATCAAAGGATAAGAGAAATTGTTAGATAATTTGGATCCATCAAAAGATAATTATAAGTTTGTCATCCTTCTCCAATGCATAAGTAAGTCATGGCCCAACCCTCGTCTTCTTTTGCCATACATAGAATTCATTCATTTACAACCTAATAGTCATAAGAGGGACTTAGAAAGAGCGTAACTGCAATAATGAAAACATTAATAAAAGAAATCACAAAAAATATGCAAAAGGCTAACAAAACGTAAAGAACATAATAGTATTCAAGACTAATAAATTCATAGATTGGAAAAAAATGCTTTTGACACATAGATTTCCCTATGTTTAAGCTTGATAAACGATTTCCCTATGTTTAAGCTTGATAAACACAATCATTGGGATACTCACCATAACTATGAAATAATCATTGGGGCTCTACACAAAAATTGCCTTTGTATACAGATATTTATAATCCTAGGCATTTACCACACAATAGAGAAGCAAATATTCTTTGACAAAATTATTTGCATACTTTCTCTTTCAATCCATCAACAATAGCTTCCATATGATTTTCCTCTTCAGTTTCCTCCTATCATAAATGTTTCATTTCTTGGAAGAAACACCATATTTTCACAAACTCCTAAATATACTAAACACAAAATTAGGAAAATCAAAACCTAGCATGTTATATTTTTATTTTTACTTAAAGAACGGGTAGCATTTTTCATTAGTAAGGTTGGAAACGGGCCAAGTCCCTTACAATCATGGAGAACTTTGTCTCATATTTGTGCATATACATAACCAAAGAGACCCTATTGCTACCTATCTTATTCCTATATATATTCTTTACATCTTTGAGACTATAGATTTTCCAAAAAACTCCACAGTACTTTACTATCCGACAAAACATAAAATTATAATTTTATAAAACAACGACCACCCGCAACTTCCAAGCTTAATCTCCTCCTAAGCCACCTCAAAAGGCATGCTCAATTTCACGCTCCTCCCAGCACCAGATTCCAGTTCTTGGCTTGCAAAATCAGTGTTTCATTCTACCATTGGATCAAAACCCGAAAACCTCCTTCAGAACTCCCATAATGATCATCTCCACTCGCAGTTCAATATTATCCACTTTATGTTTCAGATTCAATACACCAGTTTTCAGGTGTTCCATTGACTTTTGAATCAACTCCATGTCCTTCCCAAGACCAGATAACTGGGAAAACACAACAACCATGTTTTCGTTAATCTCCTTGACAATCTCCTTAACAACCTGCTTGCATGAGTTGTCAACCATTTCTGCAACACTCTCGCTACACCGGACTTCCTCTACATCGTTCCCACTTCCATTACTCGCAGAAGCCATCTTTTTTGCAATTCTCCCTTGCACCAAAATAATTCTATGGTTGAGCTGCTTCAGCCAGCTACTATATATAATCTCCTACTCCTTACCAAAATTCCCTCCCATCTTATCAAGTGTAAATGCATTTCTTTTCTGCAACATAGCCAAGCCACCTTCCGCCCTCTCCATCACCACCAATTTCCTATCGACTCGAACCGCGATGGTACTGAGATTGCTCTCACCTGAAGTCCCATTTATTAACCAAGGGCAGAGAGCCCACTTGTCTTGTAACATGGCCGCCTTACTCCCCCATGCCCACTTGTTCTTTAATGTCCATCTATCGTCGTCCTCTCCCGAGGAACTCCTTTGTATCCTCATGATGTTATCATATTTAATTGCCTGTTGATCCTCGTTAATTCTCGTGCTCTAGCTGTGATCCATATGGATTACGATTATTGTTTTAATTAAGGGACATGACATGTAACACTATGTTGATCAATGAGTAAGGTTCCTTGCTCTAATTCCACTCCCTTATTGGCTTGGATATCCGCCAAATGGTTATTTTCTCTTTTGACATGAAAAAAATTGTAATCTTCTAATTTTTTGAGAAGATACATTATCCTTATGATCAATGGAGAGGTTTCTGAGTCAAGAAGGTATTCATTCCTGGAAAGACTTATGCATTTTTGGATAACCACCATTGAATCACCTACAATGATCAATTTCATGATGCCTTTAGAGATGTTGATCTTTAGGCTTTGCCGGAGTGAGAGCGCTTCGACTTGATTGTTCGAGGCTTTCCCAAGTCGCCAAGTGAACTTTATTTCAAAATTCTCTTCGAGGTTAAAAAGCAGCCCCCTCACTCCAACCTCACCGAAAACCTAGTATGTTATGTCAGTAGTACCTATAACATGAATTATTTTTTTGTCTTTGATTATAGATGCCTTAATAATTCATTGAATGCTAAGAGAAACCTTTAGGTGGCATCAATTCCTTCCAAAGATAAATGGGTAAAGTTATTTTTTAATAATGCTTGAGGTGTTGGAGGGTTTATATGTTTACTATAAATGAGTCAAGTTTAAAAGAAGATGGTTGTCCTCGTCCATAATGGCAATGATGTCAACAAGTCTCTTATTATTCTTTGATTATATGCATGAGGCCTAGCTTAGTTCTATTCCTCTTTTTCCCTATGTAGAATCTAATTATTTCCACACTAAGAGGAATAAGATAGACCATTAAGGGGACACATCTTTAGAATTCTTAGGATTGCTAGAAGGCACACTTAAGGAACTCTTAGATAGAACAAATTTGGATTCATGGATATTTCCTTTGTAGCATTTGCCTCCTTGGTTCTATGTTTGGGAAACACAAGAAAATTATAAAATTTTCTAAAAGCTACCTTTCTTTTATTATTGTGGCCAACAACTCTTATGGAAGCAAGCTTATAAAGATTTAGGCATTAAAGCCTTCTTCTACAAATTATTTCTTCAAAACCTTAGTTGCCCATAACATTATAATGAGACTAAATTTAATGAATTCATTACAGATTAATTAATTAATTAATGTAAGCTTTGTTGCACTCTATTTAACTTGATTTATAATAAATTAAAACATATTAACATTTAGAGCTAACAATATTTAGGTGTCCTATTCATTTTAGCATTTTCCAATTACAACTTCTATTCTTGAAAAACAATGAGCATTTCTTACTAACAAACTCATAGTCCATTTTCAATCTCTCTCATAATTCAAACTCTGAGTAGAGAGTCAAATTTAAATTAGGCTCAATTTTGAATGGGGAAGGTGGTTGGACATTAAATTGTCGCTAATCCAAATCCATTAGTTTAGATCTTGGTTAAACAATGCGTGATTAAATATTTTTTTTAAAGTAGAATTTCAAAATTGACCATTTCCAAAGCCTTTACAGATGCATATAGTCCCAAAATCACTATCCAAGTAAATTTCTCACCGAAAATATTGCAGTATTTGTGCAATGGCATTTATGCTTTCCATCCTCAAGTTGTACGAAATTAGATCATCAAATGCAATAAATTAATAAACTAGCAATTTCCCCAAAAGGTGCAAAGACACCCTGATAGGATTTTTAAACGGAAAAAATTGTAAATTGATTTCCATAATCAAACAAATAATACTTGATACATTAAATTTATGCTTTTAAGTGTAAGGTTTGCACCTGGAGAGATTTGATCCCTATCAAGGCTTGTTAAAGTAGGACTTAAGATGCTTGATATATCAGAGCTAAAGATTGATCTTTATAAATATTGTGTGTATATTCATAAGATTTTTTGTTATTATTTTTTAATAAAAAGATGTTACTAGATTTATTAAGTTGTTTGTATTTTATAAATGAGGATTTTTATTATTGAAAGTTTTTTTTAGTTACGTAGTTGATCTTCAACGTTAAAAAGTAAATTTTTACCAACTCTAAAAATATATATATAATTACATGTAAATGAATTACACATAAATAAGGTAATTCAATTTAACATAATTAAACATGATGAAATGACACATCTAATACGAATTTTTTTTATTTTTTTTTTACAGAAATGGATAGTGGATATATTAGTTAATTGGCCTTAATGCCAAAAATCGGATTACAAAAGATGAGTCTAATTCCACAAGTACCGCACAACCATGCAATGCCATGGCATTTATGCTTAGCTCACATCTCTTTTTGGCTGCTATTATGAGATCAATTTTAGGGATTTTCCCACGTTTATGGATACATACAAATTGGTTTAACAAAAGGCAGTAAAACATGACAGCTAGCTAAATTAAGGAATTGGATCCCATGTTTCCTGTCCGCCTCTGAGTAAGGCTCCAGCCGTAAGGAGGGCTACTTTGTTGGCTTCAATGTTTGCCTCCTTATTATTAGTTCTCAACACATGGTAGAAATTCAAATTCTGGAAAGTGTCTCTAAGGTCTGTTATTATGAAGATCAGCCTTGCAAGCCTTAGATCCGTTGGCTTAGAATGTGACACCATAGTGTTGAGAATAACCTGAGAGTCCCCAATTACATTAGCCTCCCTGATGTTCAGAACTTTCAAAATCTTGAGTTCTTGGAAAATAGACAAAGCGTCAACTTGAATACTAGAAGCAATGCCCAAACCTCAGGCGAAACTGTGTATCCTTATACCATTTGGACTCAATATGATGCCTCCAGCGCCAGCTCTTCCATGATTGGCCTTTGTAGCCCCATCAAAAAATAAAGAGTATCTTTGTTGTTTTGTATTCCAATCTTGGTATTCTTTTGTTGAAACTTTTATTTGCCAATCTTTGGGGAGGGAGATACTATTGGCAATTTTATGGAACTGAAGATCGAGAGAGGAGCCCCAATTTATATCTTGTTGGTTGAGATCTAAATCATATTTATGATCTCTCAAACACTCTTTTAGCTGGCATTTAATCTTAACTACCACAAGCTTGACATCTTGTTCGTAGTTTCTGAAGATCCTTTTATTTCGCTCGAGGCAAACCTGCCAACAGATTATTTTAGGGAGAGCAGACCAAGCAGCTCTGATGATTTTGTTTTTTGGGGGAGGTCCAAGATACCTTTACAGCCAGTTAGCAAAAAATTCGGGAATGGAGGAAGGCAACGCGAAGCTGGAACTTAAATTTCCTAACAAATCTGTCCAAACCTGCAAAGTATAGATGCATTCAAGCATCAGGTGAATTACACTTTCCTAGTTAACCATACAAAGGCTGCACCTTGAAGGACCGTGGAAACCACGTTTCTGAAGATTATCATTTGTCAAGATTTTGGAGTGACATAGCACCCTGTTGAAGAAGTCGATTTTAGTCAAGGAGGGATGATGCCATATCCCTTTCCACGGCTCAGGGTTCGTGACCACGTGAAGGCACTCACACAACTTGGTGTAACCTTGAGCAACAGTGTATCCACTAGCATGCGTACCCCATCCTCTTGAGTCCCGTTTTCGATCCAGCGATGGAGTCAATATGTGGAGCTTGGAAAGCAGGATCTCGCTCTCCATAGATAAATCAAGGTGTGTTTGAAGATTCCAACCAGCCCAGCGTGAATTCTGCCAAACTGAAATATCCCACGGAGTACGCATTCCAGCCTCATTCATCCATTTGCCTAACGCTTGAAGTGAACGACAGTTTCCCAGCAGCTCGTTGTTCAATATTTTATCTGTCCAAAGTTTGATCCTTTTCCCATTACTGGGAACCTAGAAGGCATGAGTGTCTATGAGAGGGCAAGCTCTGTTGCAAAGCTTCAGAAAGGGCATATTTGGAAGCGTCATAGGGTGATCCAGGCAGCGAGAACGTTGGCCTTTAAAATATTTTTTCCAAAGAGCTAATTGCACCCAGCTAGGGTTAGGTGCAATAATTCTCTAGATTAATTTAGCTCCCATTGCAATATTATGGTAGCCAAGTTTTTTGAAATTCAAGCCTCCTTCCAACAGTGATTTGGAGATGGATTCCTAGCCGACTAGCAAAATCCTTTTCTCATTCTACTTGCCCCCCTTCCAAAAAAATTTCTAAACGATCTCCTCCATTTTTCTGAGAATACCAGTGGGAGCAAGAAGGACAGAAAACTGAAATAAGGGAAGGCTAGTAAGAACAGATTTAATGAGGACAAACTTACCAACAATGTTAAGCTAGGAAAAACCCCAGGCAAGCAACTTGTTCTTGAATTTCTCCAATTGGGGGAGCCAATCTCTGCTGTAGGCTCTTTTGAGGAAAACCGAGAGGCCCAAGTACTTGAAAGATGTCCACTTTGAGGATGCGGTGAAACCAAAGGTTCTGGAAATGGAGTTGAGCAAGCTAGAAGTGGTGTTCCAACAATAGATATGGCATTTGTCATTATTTAGATTGCTTCCCGAAACCATGCAAAACTCGTCCAAAGCTCTTTTAAATCTGGAGGCCATAAGCACAAAATTTGCTCCCAATAACAAGGTGTCATCCGCAAAGAGGGCATGATTTATGTTTTTAACACCTCTTGCAATACAGAGCCCAGCGATATCCTGATCTGCCCTTTTTTATCTAGGTAGAAACTGAGGACTAAGGCTTGAAGAACAAATAGAAGAGGTGAGAGAGGGCACCCCTGCCTGAGCCCTCTCATCGCTTTGAAAAAAACAGCAGCTCTGCCATTTACTAATGGGGCAATCCAAGGCTCCAAGAGTTAAGCCCGAATCCAATTTATAAATTTCTCCCGAAATCCAAACTTATGTAAGAATTTCAGCAGAAAGCTATGCCTAACTCTATTAAAAGCATTTGCTAAATCAAGTTTGAAAACCATACCTTTTTCATTTTGACTCAGGCTTGAGTGGATTGCCTCTTGGACCAGAATGAAATTAACCACAATTTGTCTACCGTGAATGAAGCCTCCTTGGCTTTCTGGAATGATTTTGGGGAGGATGGGCTTCAGTCTATTAGCGATGACTTTGGTGATCAATTTGTATCCAATATTACAGAGAGAAATCGGGCGAAACCTATTAAAGGAATTGGCTCCCTTCTCTCTGGGAATGAGAGCAAGAAAATCAGAGTTCGTGCTGCCTCCGATTTTCTGGAAAACTTGGGATTTTAGAACCATTTTGTAGAGAACTTTTTCCACAATATACCAGTAAGTTTGGAGGAATCTTGCTGAGAATCTGTCTGGCCCAGGGGCTTTGTCTGGGTCCATGGCAAATAGGGCATCCTTGACTTCATTCTTGGTGACTTTAGCTTCAAGGAAGTGATTCATTTCAACAGAAATCAATGAGGGGACCACGTCCATCATATTTGAATTTTGACCTAGATTTATGTCTTCGCTATACAGGCTTTTAAAATGAAGGGAGGCTACCTTTTTTATGTTTAAATTATCCTTGTGAATGATAGAGCCATCTTTGATTTCAGAAATGGAATTGGTACATTTCCTAACCTGAACTTGTTTGTGGAAGAAGGAAGAGTTCTTGTCCCTTGCTTTAAGCCAAAGACTACGAGACTTAAGTCTCCAGTATTCTTCCTCAACTAGACAAGCCTTGTGATAATTTTGCTGAAACGGGGCTTCTTTATCTAGGATCTCTTTTGTTATGTCAGTTGTTTCAGCTTGAAGATGATGAATTTCAAGAGCCCGATGAATATTTTTCCTTTCGTTGGCTGTATTGGGCAGAGATTTGGCCCAGCTTTTCAAAGCCCTTTTCACTCTTCTGAGCTTCTCTTCCCAGATGAAAAATGGGGAGCCTTTGACCAGCTGCAACCAAATGCCCTTGAATAATTGCATGAAGTCTGATTCCTTAGCCCATAGTGGGCTAAATTTGAAGGGAATAGGTCCAAGCTCAAGCTGAAACATGAGTTCCAGCTTGATGGGCTTATGGTCGGAAGTGCTGCAAGGGAGAACATGGACTCTAGCCTCTAAACCAAGAAGAAGAAAAGAGCTTTGAAGAAAGAATCTGTCTAACCTCGCAGCTATATGGCAAGGACCAATTCTTTTATTAGTCCAAGTATGCTTACCAGAGATTGGCTTGATGCCCAGCAGGTCCCAGTCCTGCATAAGGTCCTCTGCTCATTCCCTAGCCAGATCACGAACAATGTTGCCTCCTCTCTTGTCTTCTGACAGGAGAGTGAGGTTCAAATCTCTGGCAATGATGATATTCTCGAGGTTAACTAGATCTGCGTGATTTCTTAAGGAGTCCTAGCAGGCCTTTTTTCCCCGACGTTCACAGGAACATACACGTTGAAGAGACTGAAAATCTGATTTGTATCTACACGCTGCAATTTAAGAACAACCAGTGAGAATTGAGGGTCTCAGAAATGACTGAGAATTTGTAAGCGTTCCAATGGGTGCCCACCCCCCCGGAAGCCCCTCAGGCTGAGATTGCTTTCGCCTCACATTTATTACAGAGTTTCTTATTTACCTGAAGGAAGGCGAAGTCCTCCAGTTTGGTCTCTTGGATGAGAAGTATGTCTGGAGCTTCTGTCCTGATTAAACTTCTGATGGCTTCTTCTTTGATTCTGCTCCCCATACCTCTACAGTTCCAGGAGACAATCTTCATCATTTGTATTTCTGGTTGGCTCCCTTGGAGCCTTAGGGTTGATTTCTCGCCATCTTAGGTTTTGTCGCTAATAGCTTCTCCAGAGTTGGTTGGCTGCCTTGGAGCTTGTCTTTGAAAGTTTCCAGCTCCCTTTTTTCCTAATCTGTTTTGCGGCCTCTTGTGCATCTCCTTGTCGAGGCTTGGGATTCTCCTATTTCGTCTTCTCCCTCTGAGCCTTCAGATTCTTGCTCAAATTCCTCAACTTCTACAGTGTTTCCTTTGGAACTCTCAGCAAGGCTTGCCCACTTGGGAGAAGAGGGGGTACGTTTTGTGAGGGGGATTGATTTTTGGATGTCTGCTTCATGAGTTTCCTCTATTTGTGAGCTTAGAGGGGTGAATTTATTTTCTTGCTCCATTCTGGAAGGGGCCTGCTGAGGGCCTCTTCCGGATGTACCAACATGCTTTTGGGTTTTCTTGGCACACTTGACCTGATTCTAGCCTTCTTCTTTACCCTTATCTGGTTCAGCATTGGTTGGACATCCTCTGGCGAAGTGGCCATAGACATGGCATTTTTGGCACTTGAAGGGCAACTGCTCATAGTCAAGCTTCTGCAAATGAGTCCAGCTTCCTACTTTGATTTTGATGGCTTCTGAAAGTCCCACCTCTAGGTCTACTTCTACGCAAATTCAGGCACACTCATATTAATCTTTGTTGTTTGCCCAATCTATGAATTTCCCAAGGGCGTTGCCGATGTGTTTCAATGAGTCCCAATTCCAACATTGCATTGGGAGATTTGGAATCTTGACCCACATCGGAACAACTGTAGGAATGTCGACTGTAGGGTCGAAATCTGACGTCCATTTGTTGAGATAGAGGCCATGGGGGCCCATGAAATAGGGGCCACTCTGGAAGATCAGATCCTTGTCTTCCTTAGAGGTGAATTTGAAGAGAAAAAACCCTCGTCCTAAGAAATAAGATGTGACGCTATTCTTGATCAAAGGAGCCCAGTTCTTGTTGACCTAGTTCTCAGTGGAATTAGGAGAAGGCCATAGTCTGGTGAACTGACCAGCAAGTGCTCACTCAGCCAAGGACAGGGCGACTTGGATCGGAGTCTCTAGTGGCAGGGAGATTTCAGGAATATCTTCGAGCCTCTTGACGAATTTGGCAGCTTCATTCTATTTCTTTTGCGGCAAACCGGCCAAAAGCCGAGAGAAGGCTTCGGCAGAAGAAGACGGCGGAGGAGGGGGGCTGCCTGGGCCGAGCCCGGGGCCTCCATGAACGTGAACTCCTCCCAGCGGCAAACGAGCCACGCAGCAGGCTCTCAACTGAAGAGCGCAAGTAAGCAAAGACAAAGGGCCCAGGGCCTCGGGGCTGCAGGGCAAGGGGACCTAGGGCGCAGGCACCGAAGCGCAGGCTAGGGTTTCAAGGGCGCTTGCACCAGGACGATTATGATCATGGTGCATCACTCGGCTAATATGAATTTCATTAAAAATTATAGTTACACATAATAGAAATTGATTAAATTAAAATAACTAAGATATTATATTTACACATAATACAAGTAGACTCAATTAAAATAACTTAGATCACTAAAGCAATCTACATTAAATATTTGAAATTGTAATTGTAATTATACATAGTGGATTGACTCAATTGAATACAATCTAAACCATTAAAACAATCTATGTGAAAACAACCTAAATCACAAAAAAGAACTTAATTATTTGAAGAACATGAATCACTAAAAACAATATATATCTTTGGAGAACCACTTAGCCAATCCATGTATACACATTGATCTAATGTATGGAAATCATTATTGACCAAATCTAGGTAATTGTAAAGGCCTTATATATTTAAGGCATTCTACATTGAAAAAACCACTTAGCCAATCCTTGTATACACATTGATCTAATGTATGGAAATCATTGTTGACCAAATGTAGGTAATTGTAAAGGAGTTATATATTTAAGGCTTTCTACACTAAAAATCATTATCAAGTTAACCTTTAGTTACGTGAATGGATAGATTACAGATATATAATTTTATTTCCATGATATATAGAATATCACAATCTATATATCACAAACTTCCAATGGGTATAAATCACTATTATTTTTTCATAAACATTTGCGAGTTCACTACTCTAGCCCCCATTGAGAAAGATAGGTACAACCCAAATCATAAACATTTGGCAGCTCACTACTCTCGCCCCCATTGAGAAAGATAGGTACAACCCAAATCATAAAAATTTGGCATCTCACTACTCCCCCCCCCATTGATATCAAGAGGTACAACCCAAATAACATTGTTATTCGTATATCATAAAGTCTACTATAATTCTTCAATAAAAGTCTACCCCGAAGCCATGCCTTGGGATTGTTCATAAACAAAATGCCAAATATTGATCCTAAAATACCTACAAACTAAGTTCCCATCGATATGCTTTGCTCTCTTGTTGCATTAAATCAATATATTACTACCACCTATCCTTCATAATTCACAAAAGATAATTTAAGGACAAAAATGACGGCAACCAATATTTCCAACTCTATAGACTAATTAATACTCTTAAGGACAAATTCAGGCCATACATCCATGGGATCATACATATGTATCTTACCAACCGCATGATGTAACATTGTACTTGCACCAACAAATCACAACCCAATCACATTCAATGCAAAAATATTGGTGGATCTTGAACTCTGCCACATTTTTCTCCCAAATTACTCCTCCTCGATTTACTCCAACCCACCATATTCGCCCTCATTTGCCCTATGTGTGGTTCGCCCTTCGTTGCAACGAAATCCTCTTATCTATGGTTGAAACTTTTCAGCTATGTGGTTCGAGCTTCATTGGCAACGAAATCCAAGGTACGTAGCTTACACATTTTCTCCCCTTCTCCTTTAGTCGTAGGTACATCTCTCCAAAAACCTATCATATTTCTCAATGTTGATATTAAATTATGTAAGGAGCAAACTAATTTGGCTATGAGGGATTGGGCTTTATAAGGATGTTTGTTGCATAAATTTGTGCTTTAAATGTATTCCAACGATGTAATCAAACTATGAACATTTTTTCCTTTAATATACCAAAGGACCTTAGAAACAGATTAAAAAACAGAGTAACGAACTAGAAAACAAAGATATAGTAACCAAACCCAATTATTGTCATGGATTTAATTAAATAAAACAATAAATTTCATGTCCTAAGACTCTCGATCAAATTTGTGGTGCACCTTTCAATCACTATGACGAAAACATAACTAGTTATTGACCCGTTATGCACCTTTTAATCACTATGACGAAAATATAACTAATTGTTAACCTCAAAGTTGCACATATACTATCCTTCTGCTTCTCGTAACGATAATTAACATTCATAGCACTAATGGTTCTCTGACACCATGTGGCGTGTTAGGGTCAAATATCAATTCCCATGTTGGCCAATAGTGCAAATCTTGCTTCAATGTGACCATTGACAGTTTCCCATTCAACTACATTGTCTTCACATAAAAAGTCGCTCCATTCTCCAATTCTTTTATAACATTTACAAATGTTTGTAGGTCAGGTGTTTGGTTTCCATTGACTTCAACAATCCACTGTCTAGCAGAAACTACATATCAATGGACAGGACTCCTAGGAAACCCTTTTGCCACATATACCTCATGCCCTTCTTTTGGTAAAAATCCCAACGACCAGATGATTGAGTGCGCCTCTCGAAGAAGAGATCCACACCAACTTACAATGTGTGTGGTTCCCAAGCGGTTTCTTACCTTCGTGTCTACAACAAGATCCAACTCCAAACCCTAGCGAAATACCTTCACTCTTAGATTCCTTTCTTCTTCTTCTTCTTTGCTCTCATCAAGAAGTTGGCAAGCATTCTCAACATCACGAAAACTTGTGATTAACTTCTCATCTATAGCCAATAGAAAGTCCCCATGCTTCAACATGATTTCTACTTGTGATCCAGCGAAAAAACACTTTCCCTACAAAACCTGTCATCTCACATGATCCTTCTTTATTAACTCTATAATCCATGTTTTACTTAACCCAAAGCTACGGGCCTGTGAAAGTGAATTTGAACAAAGTTCAATCTCTAATATGCGAACAAATGACATAGACATTTTGATTCCATTTATGAGCAACGGTGCACCTTGAGTTCCATTTATTTCATTTGACTCTTAGTAAATTTAAGCTTCATGTCACAAATGTGGCCAAATTTGAGTTATTTTGAGCTGGATGTTGCAATGGTCGTAATTTTGAGGAGTATAATTCCATTTCTTAGTAGATTTAAGCTCGTTGTTGCAAATGTTTCCAAATTTGAGCTATTAATTTCAATTATAGTGAATTTAAGCTCGTTGTCTCAAAGGTCGCTAAATTTGATGTGTTTTATCACAATTCAACTTTGTTGATGTTATATTTTCAGAGAAAATTAGAGAACTAAATATAATAAACATACACATAGCGACAAGACATTCAAACCATGTACATCATCATTTAATGCTACCAAATCGAAGATATCTCAATCAAGTTAATAAATTTATCTTGGTTGTCTCAAATGCTTCCAATTCAGAGGTATTTCAATTGAATTCTTAGTAAATTTAAGCTTGTTGTTGCAATTACTGCCAAATTTAAGGCATTTTATTCAGATTCTTATTAAGTTTAAGTTTTCTCTTGCAAAGACTGTTAAATTTGATGAAGTTTTTCATTCCAATTCTTACTAAATTTACGCCTGTTGTTGCAAAGACCACTAAATTTGGGGCATTCATTCAAATTATTAGTAACTTTAAGTTTGTTTGTGGAAAGATACTAAATTGAGGTATTTCATTCACATTTTTATTAAATTTAAGATTTTTTGTTGCAAAGGTTGCCAAATCTAAGGTATTTGATTATAAGAAATAGTGAATTTAAACTTCTCGCGGCAAAAGGTACTGAATTTCCGTACTGAATTTCTGAAATTTCATTCAGGATTTTTAGTGAATTTTGCATAATTTGGTGTAAATTTAAGTGCATTGAATCTTATTTTACAGGTTGTACTTGTAGCTCTGCACTGTAGCTTTTCTACCCTTCAATATTCCACCTTACAAAATACTTCAAGACTCTTATGGCTGCTTGGACCAATCATATATATGAATTCAATCAAGATAATTTAGCTTTTTATCTAAAATAAGTCAAGGCACACACACAAAATTTGTTTTTATATTTATACCTTAGAAATGACTAAAAGACTTTTATATTTGATAGATTTTACCTTAAATTAATTTTAACTAACTAACAAATTATATGTAAGAATAAATTATAGATTCTCTTAACATATTAGTGTGAAGGGGACATTAGTGGTTATTTCTGCCACCATATTAGTTGGTTTAACATCCAGCAATTCATTGTATTTAGGTGTGCTTGGTTAATGTCATATAAAAGAAATGTACACCAAACATGACAGAAGTTGGAAACCTTAGTGCATTTTATCAACAATTGTCCAAACAAATCTCCAGAGAAATACTACTATATGGATCCAAATTTATCTATAATCACTCCTCCTATAAGGATGATAATGATCATGATCATGATACCTGCTTGAACCCGAACTAGAGTAAAGCCCATTTCCATTGCCTCTTATATCAAGTGTATCCAAGAATCTGCCATCTTTGATCGTGTCATCTCTATCCAACTTGTGTCCACCATGTGACCTACTACCATATGCCCCATTAGTCTTATCCTCCACTCCATGACTAATTCTAAGCAACCCTTGTCTCTACAAATATGACAAACTACGAAGAATAATTGCATTGACTTCTGCTTGTTTCTCATGTGCCCTAGCAAGTCTTTATTGCGATTGAATGATTAAGTCGTTGTCTTCCTTACAACTCCTTATTTATGACTTCAAGCTTCTAAAAAATTCTATTATGTGAGGGGACTACCCATCACCATGCTTATCATCTGATCTATAGGGAGAATCTCGTGAACTATAGTCTATCATTCTACTAGTCTTTTGTGTTCTTCTCTTCTCGCAATGCATATTATGTCAACTACACCAAATCATAAACAAACCAATGTATCTCAATATAGTTCACAGGAGGATATATCGTCTGCAAGACCAACCAGATTAGCACAATATATGTATGATCATAATCACAACAGTATATAGACATCGTCTCAATCATCATCCAATTACCATGCTTTATGCCACAACTACAATACCAACTAGATACAATGCATGCATAACAACATATGCACAACACACATGCATACACAGTACATACAAACACCGACACGCATTCATGACAAACACATTATGACAACAATACCATCAACTTTTGCATGACATAACTATGACAACCATGACCACCACCATGCATACACGATAAGCACATGGACCACAAGCATAAGGACACATATGCAACTGACATGTACACATGATAAAACATTCATCCAAGGAGAACGAAAACAAAACATCACCCAAGGAGAACAAAACCATGCTCTGATACCACCCTGTAGCCGCCTCCTCCCACATTTACCCAAGCTAATCGGTCCACTAGGGTAAACATGTGACAAAGAGTTACTATGATATGATTCAACTCCCCAAGTATAGTTAAGGAAGTAGAAACGACATGAGAAGGCTAATCTGACCTTCCACCCATGCTATAGAACCTTCAGGAGCCACCCAACCCTTCTAGGTGACCAACCCTGAGACAACTTTGTTGATTTGAACCCTCAACCACTCCCATGACAAGCCACACATGTGATTGAGGCCTTTTAGTCGCTCCCACAACAAGGCATGCCAACGAATATGGAATTTTCCAGACAATTATGTGCCAAAAACCTCAGATTCTATGCCACTTTTTTCAGGGCTAGTTTTGAGGCCACTGCCTAGAACTTCATGAAACCTTAGAAGATGATTGATAATATTGATACAAGGAACATTTGATTAAGGGTTTGATTGAACCCCTACTAACCATGACAAACATTTCGTCAAACATGTCACAAATGTGCATTCTACAGGTCATAACAACAGATCTAAGCATAGGGGTCTCATACTTATCTAAGAATCATTAAGAAGCATTGATGCCTTATCACAATAGTTGTATTATCATCTATTAGGTCATAGATTCTTTGTTCATTCATTTGTCAATGAAAACATGATGAGATCCATACATCATCACTATCATAAAACATGCTTATAACTAGCATATAAACAACATAAATAACAAGGATATAACAACCATACAACCACACAATAACAAGTACATTTACCCATCAAATATAAGAGGAAAAGAGCTCTTACTAACATATGCAAAATGAATCCAGGTCTGGGACTTACATTAACCACCCTAGCATAGATTGGGCTGAACCAAATCTTTCTTTCGACCAAACACCCTCGTGCTATATTCCAAGCATGAATGTGGGATCTCATGAAACAAATCAAACAAAACCAAACCGGGGCTTCCAAAGGCCAAACCACCTCAACCCTCAACTAGCGATTCCACCTCATGGTCGGACATCACTAACCATCACCAAATTGATCTCTACCCAAGTTGTCCAAGGCTCTAGAGCACTTGTTATAACTAGGGCTTCTAGGACTAGTAACTTAAACCACAACCATTGTAGGGCTTCCAGAGTGCTTTTTCCAACCAAGGCTTCCAAGACTAGTAACTCAACCTACCAATGACTTCCAGAGTGTTAGTCCAACCAGAGATTCCTGTATTAGTAACTCAAACCAAGTTGTTACAAGGCTTCCAGAGCGTTTGTCAACCAAGGCTTCCAAGAACTAGTAACTCAACCCACAACCATAAGGAACATGAAAACCAACCAAAAAACAAAAGGAAAGAAACCCACAACACCATGGCTATCTAGGATATGGCAAGGCTAGGTAAAACCACTGTCAATCCAGGCAACCATCCATGCTAATGACAGATCATAACCAAGAAACCACATGTATGTGCCATGCATGCCAAAACTAGCAAGGAAATTATACATGCAACTCAGTACTTGCAAGCAAAACCCGTTGTAGCTATTGGTTTCGATGTCCTCTTGTGCTTTCCTGCTTTCCTTTTTCCGTCCTGCTCCAAATCCCAAGTATGCCACACTCCTCCGAGAGTGCTCCAATAAAACTCGAAGTGTCAAAGAGTATGAGAGAGAGAGTGGAAAGTGAGAGCTTTAGATTTGAACTGACAAAAGGGTAGCAACTGATCCTCAAAAGATTTTTTATTAATGAGGCCTTTATTTTCTTTCATTTTACTCCTTACATGCAACCTGTGACCTTTCACCTCCCTTTTCTCCTATTTTCCATTATTTTCATAAATAAAATGCCAATAAATGCCTCATGTATTTCCAAAGCCTTTGCCATTGCCTTTGCCAATTTCCATAGCCATTAATTAATCGCAAGTGATCCTCGTCACTATGATTTTGTGCAACATTTAACTTGAAATATGTGTCCCATGACCATGGTATTATTTTGCCTTTATTAACTTTATTACATGGATTTTTGACAAGGGTTGTTACACTATTTTTCGTGCCAAAATTTAAGTGGACCAAAATGACCTCCACAGGAATCGAACAACTCACCTATTGGCAACGAAACCAATGCTTTACCGTTATACCAAAGACATAACTTACTAAATATTTCCGACACATTTTATTTATTATTTTATATGGTCGTCACACAATGGAGGTGGGGGTGTTGAAGGGTGTAACTAGGCTAGGTCTTCATAAATGTAATTTTGATATTTGTATTTATTCAAGAAAAGAAAATTTATTTTTGTAATATTTGTTAATGAGTTTCTTGCTCATTGAAAATAGGTCAAGCACATTTTTGTGCTTCTAGAAAGTCAAAGTCAAAATGTAATTATGATAAGACCTTTTGAGGGCATGTTACATCAAGTAAGTCAATGTAAAAGGTCATGGGAACACTTCCAAGATAAGTCATATCCTCTCCTAACATCAACGACGTCTCTTAGCAGCAAAACGATGAATAAAAGATGAATTAAAATGTGATAGTCAGGTTGGCCTAAAAGACAGTCAAGTCAGTCTAAAGAGGAGGGACATACCTTTATTTATAGAGGTTGTCCACTCCTCATACAACGCATGATCAAGCTCTAAAATTAGCGAAGAAGGATAGCCGAGTAAGGGTGGAAGAAAAGATAGTTTAAGGAGCCTCTAGTGCAGTGAAGGAGAAGAAGTAAAAGTCGTAGTCAAAGGGATTGTTTCTAAGGCAAAAACTAGTCACACGTGCGAGGAACGTAGCAATCTCTACGGTCACAACAACAACAATATAACAGTCTCAAGTTTATCATTGTTTGGGATTCTAAATAGGCTTATAAGGCCTTCCATCCAAGTGAGTAGAGAAGGACCTCAAGCGAAGATAGAAGGAGACATATACCTACAACTAGGGCCCTCCCACATGTGAAGACTAGGGCTCTAGTGGTGTCACACTCAGCCTACTACCATGCATCAAAAGGGAACTCAGATGATATAAAGAAGAAGTGAGTATCCTTAGGTGAAGGATATCACTAAGCAGAAGTATCTCTCCTAGAAGATCTACTTACTATAGAAGGAAGAACGAAGTGCCGAAAGAAGGAGCAGAAATGTCAGAAGACAGGGGTCCATGTGTCAAAAGTTATAGTGCAGAAAGAGGAAGGATTTGACTTATGCTTGGAGGATATCCTAGTCAAGGGTCTAAGGTTTGGCAGTTGTTCAAATAAGGAGCTTCAATAAGAGAATTCTTACAAAGGGTTTTCCTCTCAAGAGTGGAGACGATTTGTCCTTGGCAGAGAGCCAAATTTTTGTGTTATTGTTATTTTGTTTTGGTAGCAGTTTGATGAAGCACACACATATGCACTAAGAAGAAGAAGAAGAAGAATAAGCTAACAAGAAAAATAAAAAGACTTCACAAATTATTATCAAGTCATGGAGAATCATCACAACATTACTTTGCCCTAGATTCTCTCACATGGTATCAAAGCTAAGGTGACACATGAAGGAAAGGGAAAATCAAGAACACTCATCAAAGGGAAGCATCTACAAAGTTGAAGCATCAAGCCTAGAAGTCTCAATCACTTCAAGGTAAAGAAGGCTCTACACTCCATCATTCACCACGGAGGTCTACAAACCTAAAAGAAGAGCCTTACATAAAGGCACCTACAAAGAAGAGAAGATTGGAGCAAGCTACAAGTCATCAAGCAAGAAGGCATCTTGAAGAGCATCAAGATATAGGGAAGACAAGCCACCAAGCCTCCAATGAGGAAGCAATTCTTTACATCTCAAAATCTTTCAAGTAAGTACATGTCCCCTTCTGAATATACATCAATGTCTTTTTGCAAGGAAAGCAATAAATTGGTAGGGACCAATAACTTTGCATGGAAGAAGAGGACTGATCTACTTCTCAAGGAGAATGAACTCTTAGAACTTGTCAAAGGAAATATCAATATCCCTACTAAGGAGTAGACTCACGCCTTAGCCAATTACAATAAGGATGAGACAAGATCTCAAAGAATTATGATAGAATCAATCAAAGACTCTCTCATTCACTATGTCTCCAAGTTTGAGACATCGAAATTCTTTTATGATAAGCTAGTAGAGCTATTCTCGGTATCCACAACCAGAAAAGTAATATCCTTGAGGAATGAATTATACAAGATGAAGATAACAGAGGAAGGAATAGCTCCCTACTTCATGAAAATCAATGAAATGAGAGATCAACTTCAAGAGCTTGGGGAAGTCATGTTTGACAAAGAGATAACAACTGTTGTACTCAATGCTCTACTTGAGGAGTGGGGAAACTTCACATCTAGCATTTATTCCAAGAAGGAAGCAACCACTCTCAGTGAAATGCGGTCTCTATGCATAACAGAGGAAACCAGACTTAAGGCAAAAGAAGATGTGGGATCAAAGGAGTAAGCATTTGCTACCATGGCCAAAATAAAGGGTAAATTTGACAAGTTTGGTCCACGAAGAGCAAACAAAAAAGACATGTCCAAGATCCAATGTTTTGGATGCCAAGAAAATGGACACTACAAAAGGAATTTCCCCAAGCTTAATAATGACAACAATAATAAAAGGAAGAGGGAAGAAGCTCACATAACTCAAGAGATGAAAGAAGAAGGAAAGAAGCAAAAGAAGGAAGATCCTATGGATCTCTACTATGACTAGGTCAAAATCTATTCTTTTAGACTTCTTTCAAAGTTTTGAGTAGAATAGGACCATGTAGGAATAAACTAAATTGCATGGCTAGAATCACCCTCTAGAATCTAGCAGCATAATGTACATAGAGTTCTAAACACTCATGTAGATGTAGCATTTATGATAAGAACATAAATGCATAAGTAAAAATATCTTCTAGAAAATAGGAGCATGACAAATATAGCTCAAGATATTCATGTAGAAGAAGCATACCTAGTATAGGACCTCATAAATGATGAAAGAAAAATGATCAATGATAAGAATCTTAGAAAAAACTACATCATCAAAAGAAAGGAAACATTTGTAAGGTAAGGATATTTAAGATCTTATGATGGAATCTTCAAAAGAAGGTTCATGGACCAAAGCATATGTCTCATTGGGAATCCCATTCATGGGATTCATGAAAAGAATGATATGCAAGCAAGCTAAGATGAAGCAAGAAGGGCCACACCAAAGGATGATCAAAGGAGAATCAAGATGAAGTATGTATGCATCAAAGTTTAAGTCATGTTATCATTTGTATCTTATTGAGTCATGGGTATAATAAGATTAAGCATGAAAGAATCTCTTTCACCAAGAACATGCTCGAATGCATGTACCACAATGTAATGAAGGCCAACAAAAGAACATGCTCACATAAGGAGCATAAGAAATCTGACTAAGGAGAAAGAATAAATGCTGACAAGTCCAGAAGGCAAGCAATGAAGGAATGCTTCCACAAGAAGCATTAGATGGTTGACCTATCTATCTAAGAAGAAGCAAATGAAGAAAGAGATCAAGCATGCGAAGAACACCATGATCACCAAGAATCACTATCTGACAAAATGCCTTGAAAGATATCTCCTGAAAGAAGGCAAGACAACTCTGATAAAGGAAGAAAGGACCCTTGACACCTATGAAGGCCTTGGAAATATAAAAGGTGCAGATAACTGATTCTACTCTATGAAGATGTCGTGATGAAGAAGCCATCCAACAAAAGGAAAAGCAATGTTGAAGCAATATCAGGATGAAGTCATGATGGGCTACTAGGTCAAAGCATATAACCTAGCAAGTACGATGGAGCATCCATGAGGAGAGCATTTTGAAGCATGGACAAAATGACAAATGAGTAACCAAGATGACAAAAATAATTTGATAGTCACTTTCCACAAAGCAATGCCATGACAAACTAAGAAGGAAAGTGATCGATGGATGGTGCCCTACCGAGAAGAAGTTCGAACGAAGACTTCATAACATCAAGAAAGGAAGGAGATAAAATAGCTGAAGGACCCACGAAGAAGAAGCTGCTGATGAAGGAAAGAGTCCCCAGTTAAGAGGGAGATCTGACAGGTCCCTGATCAAGATAGAGTTTTTGGATCACCTCTGATTACAAAGGAGTGACAATTGTGTTTTCCATTTCATAGGTCATGCACTAGACCAAGACTAACAATCGTAAGTCTAGATGAAGACCATGAATGGAAATGTAGACACAAGATAGATACAACATTCATGTCTTCACTTGGGAAGAAATAATGGGAGGATTAGGTAATCATCTGGCATCCGATACTCTTTGAGGATGTGTAGGGAATCAAATACAAGAGTAGGCAAGAGGACCAAAATTCTTTGAGGGCTAGGAACCCAAGATAAGAATAGTCCTAGAAGGTCATACTTGGTGAGCACCCGAGTGGGTGAGTACCTTGAGAGATAATGATGGAGGTGTCTATAAATCATTGGTATTGCCAACATTGTAGCTCAATGTCTCGTAAAGAGATGGAGTTGTTAGTCAAGGCCTTGCACTATGACAATGCTGATGAATATGATGCTATAACAAATGGATTGCAGATCCAATTTTGCTTATGTGAATTCTTCAAGATTGAAAATTGCCAAACACCATGTAATATTGTATGAATACCTCCCTAGTTAAGAGGGAGTGTTGAAGGAAATGTAACTAGGCTAGGTCTTCATAAATGTAATTTTTATATTTGTATTTATTCAAGAAAAGAGAAATTATTTTTGTAATATTTGTCAATGAGTTACTTGCTCATTGAAAATAGGTCAAGCACATTTTTGTGCTTCTAGAAAGTCAAAGTCAAAATGTAATTATGACAAGACCCTTTGAGGGCATGTTACATCAAGTAAGTCAATGTAAAAGGTCATGGGAACACCTCCAAGCTAAGTCAAATCCTCTCCTAGAATCAATGAAGTCTCCAAGCAGCAAAACAATGAATAAAATATGAATTAAAGTGTGACAGTCAAGTCGGCCTAAAGAGGAGGGACAAACCTCTATTTATAGAGGTTGTCCACTCCTCATACAACACATGATCAAGCTTTTAAATTAGCGAAGAAGGATAGCCGAGTAAGGGTGGAAGAAAAGACAGTTTAAAGATCCTCTAGTGTAGCGAAGGAGAAGAAGTAAAAGCCATAGTTAAAGGGACTATTTCTAAGGTAAAAACCAGTCACACGTGCGAGGAACAGAGCCATCTATGTGGTCACAACAACAACAATATAACAATCTCAAGTTTATCATTGTTTAGGCTTCAAAATAGGCTTACAGGGCCTCCTATCCAAGCAAATAGAGAAGGACCTCGAGCTAAGATAGAAGGATCCATATACCTACAACTAGGACCCTCCCACGTGCGAAGACTAGGGCTGCAGTGTTGTCACACTCAGCCTACTACCATGCATCAAAAGGGAACTTAGATGATCTAAAGAAGAAGTGAGTATCCTTAGGTGAAGGATATCACTAAGTATAAGTATCTCTCCTAGAAGATCTACTTACTATAGAAGGAAGAATGAAGTGCTGGAAGGAGCATAAATGCTGGAAGACAGAGGTCCATGTGCCAAAAGTTATACTGCAGAAAGAGGAAGGATTTGACTTATGCTTGGAGGATATCCTATTCAAGGGTATAGGGTTTGGAAGCTGTTCAAATAAGGAGCTTCAATAAGAGAATTCTTACAAAGGGTTTTCCTCTCAAGAGTGAAGAGGGTTTGTCCCTTGCAGAGAGCCAAAATTTTGTGTTCTTATTATTTTGTTTTGGTAGCAGTTTGATGAAGCACACACATATGCACTAATAAGAAGAAGAAGAAGAATAAGTTAACAAGAAAAGTAAAAATACTTCACAAATTATTATCGAGTCACAGAGAATCATCACAACGCTACTTTGCCTTAGATTCTTTAACAAGGGACGTTGGGTGAAGCCATGACATCCGGTCCCATTAACTTATACGACTGACGTGAGAGAGGGGGGTTAGGCGTGTGGCGCCACTGCCCATGCCCATATGAACTCGATGGAACCAATGATGGGTAAAGAGGAGGGGTCAATGACCCAATAAAAAAACATTTAATATATGAACAATTAACGCACCATTGCAATCGACCCAGACAGATTGAACCCAAGATTTCCAAGTTCCAAACGAACACACCCACCAATAGGCCACGAGCTTGTTGGTTGAATAATTTTGCAGATAAAATGGAAAAAGGGGTGCATTTTTCTTATCCAAAAGCCTATTTTAGTGTTAATATGAGCCTAGACAAAGGTTTTTGAGCATTATGGACAACACGGGAGTGTTATCTTTGAAAGTTGAGGCTTGTATTTTGATGCAACGAGCATCTTAATAAAGTGGTCACCATTGGAAGTTGGACCCATAGACATTAATTCATATTGGATCATTATATTGTTTGTCATCCCTATCGATGCATTTGGAGTGGAAAAAGTAGAGGAATCAGCTCACGGGACCGTTTTTACTAGCGGGACCCAGTTTGGCAAAACGGGGTTTAAAACCTTCCAAGAGCGTTTTGAAGCATCAAACGATGTTTTTTGGGGGTAAAACTTTGTTGCCCTATTATGACACCTTTTCATGTTGTTGTACACACCAATATCTTTACAACGACGCAAAAAGTGTGTCAATGAGAATTTGTATGTAAAAGTTATGCCACTCAGAAGTCGACCTTCTTGTTTTCACACCTATAGTTGGGAGAATGCTGCGTGAGCCCCCATTATTCATGGAAAAGGGGTTAGCCATGTGTTTTTGATGTAATAGACTCTAAAAGAGTCTATATTGTAACTCTAGTTAAGAGTTGATGTAGTTAAACTTAACCACTAGTAGGCTATTAGGCTATGTTATAACCGGGCCACTAGGAGGAAGAGACATTCCGTTCTTTTGAGAGCATTTTGTTCCATAGCCGAGCAAAGATAGCTAGGAGGTAGAGCAAACAAAGAGGATTTGTGCACTATAGCAGCCCATGGGCCACAAACATTACTTCTTTGTACTTGCAACCATATTTTTAGACAAAGAAAGAGAGTGAAGTGACTTCACCTTCCCGTTGGGTTTTCTCCCAAAATGTTTCCTAGAGAGCATATCTTGTGTCTTATATGTGTGTGAGCTTATTTTGTCGTTCTCTACTTTTTTGCATAATTTCCATTCACATGCATGCACTAATTATAGTTAAATCTACAAATCGAGAATTTAATAGAACTATAATAGTGTAAAAATTCATTATTTTAATATATTATTATCAGATCTGTTGTGACGAACTGTCAAGTGGAATATCCATGGCAGTTTATGGATCAAACGTAGCCCAAGATGGGTGAACTCCGTTATCAACTTATGTTTGTCTTACACTGTGTTTTTATCCTCTTTGCGTTGTAATTTTTTGCAAATTAACTTAAGCTTGTGTGTTTTCTCAATCTTGATCCGTTACACAAAGATACATAAACTAGCTTGCAAATTGCTCAATAGAACATTCACTTTTATTTTTGGAATATTCTTCACTTTGTTTTCTATTTCTTCTCTTGTTTCTTTGCTTAATTTTCTTCCATCTGTTGAGTTTTTGCCAACTCCTCATCCTCGTCTTAATGTCACCAATCTTTCTTTCTAGTTAGCATGCTAATGAGAAAGGACGGGGGTGCTATAAAAGAAGGGGAAGGAATGGGTTTAGGGAAGCTAAGAGAGGGGGGAAATTGTGAATCAAGGGAAAACAAATGGTACGTGGAAACAAGAGTTGGGTTGAGAAAAAAGAGTGGGTTGGGTGACTACCAAAGGAGGTCAGGCCTTAATGAGATAGATGGCGAGGGAGGGGAAGACATGGAGGAGGAGGTGCTAGGATAGAAGGAGGACGGGGCACAAAAATGACATAGGCTAATGAATCAATTTTCGAGAGAATTAAATGTCAATTGGAGTTAAAAACAAAATTTCCCTTTCTAAATATAAGGATTAAGAAAAATCATTTGTTTGGGACTAAAGGATTTATTGTTTTGTTACCATTGATATAGGGTCTCTTGTAATGATTTTGATGAGGATTGAGCTTTTTAGTCTTTGATAAAATGGCCATACTCAGGGCCTACCTTGCATTTGAATGAAAACTACTCATAATATAGTTTTTGGAGGTGTGCCTAGTTATCTAAGGTGAGGTTAATGGATTTAGGTAGTCCCTTCTCCAAATATACTTCTACACAAATCCAAGCACATTCGAACATACCTCCTTTTGGTTCTGATTTATCAATGAATTTCCTCAAAGCATTTTCATTTGCCTCTGGGGATTTGTCATTCCAACAATGAAGAGACAAGTGGGGGAGATGAACCTATATAATGACCATTGAAGAACGTATACGTTTTGATTAAAATATAACACTGAATTATCCATATACATTCCCCTTGATCCCATAAAATGTGAGCTATTTTGGAAGATAAGATCTCTATCTTTCTCGCGTTCAAACAAAAAATGTAACAACATTTAACATTTGAAAAGTTACAGAGTTAATCTTTGATCATGGCTATCCAATTTTAGTGTATAATATTAATCCATAACTCAAAGAAAGAGCCATAGGTGGGTGGACTTCGTGCTCTACTAAAACTAGGGAAGAACTTTCAAATTAGTGAAAAAGAGATATTAAAGGTAACCATTACCATATTGACAAATTGCGATATAAAGTTTTTTGGCAGTTGCAACACACTTCTTCAAAAACCAACAAGAATGCCCTCTGATTCATTTATCCAAAGTTTTTACAATTGATAAACCTTTTCCATCGCTAAAATGATAGTGAACAAGCATATGAAGTTTGGACATCATTAATACAGATTTTTCTGGTATTTTATAGCTGTCAGCGGAAGATGGATTTATGTTAATAATTTTAAAATGCTGATTTTCAACCATCGCTGATATTTCTGACTTCGATTTTCGTATATCCCTCTCATGGCGCTTTGGAGGGTGTATGGTAAACACGTTCCATGTAGCTCAAAACACGGAATTCTAGCATTTTTCATTCCATATTTCTGCACTCTGGTGTAGAGTTGTCTTATACAGCCAAGCATTTCACTTTCAAGGTTTCTTGCCGCTGTCATTTATATATTGCATCCGGGTTTCTTGGAGCTCAACCAGTAGCCATGAGGTCGCTTGTTTTCTCCGCCATAACCAAACGGTAAGGACATCTACTTCTCTTTGCCTCATTTGATTTGATTTCAGCCATTCAAAAATTCCTTACCTGTCATTTGATTTGATTCTATCACACTAATAAGGAATATATACCGAGTAAGTTCAAAATCTTCGCAATATTTTGTATCCAATTACACGCAGGCTTGTACGTTCACCAAATTATAGGAGCTTACCTGCACTGATTTGCAGGAAGTGCATGCCACATTCCTTCCACGGTGGATACCTGGACATTCCACTCTACCGTCCGCTTCGTAGCGTAGGGTTTCGGGATATTTATTCGAATTGGATATTTTCCGGCATGAATAATCCGTACGAAGATAGCAGGGTTTGCGAAATAGGGTTTTTCAGAGTACTTTCTACGGTGGCCGTATCGGCTGAGGAGGATAAAGACCATTCGAAGGGTTTGCCGGATGGTTTATATAGGCGGATATCCAGAGCTGTTTATCCAAAGCACAGTGTCGTGGCCGAGTTGGAAAGGTGGATCATGGAAGACAGGGAAGTCGAGAAGGAGGACTTAAAACAGATTGCGAAGGGACTCAGAAAGTATAATCGACCCAAGGAGGCTTTGGAGGTTTTCTTCTCTCTTTTTATAATTTTTCACCATCCTAATCTTTTAAGTTGTTATATCAGCTTCTAAAACAACAGGTTTGACATTGTTTGCATAGGCGCTATATCGAAATAAGTGACGGAAAATGCAGGAAAAGTATAATCAACAGGGCCCTAATTCACCGATAAGTTAGACTGTGTTAAGCCGCTATATTACCAGAAATGCAAAATATTTAGTCAGCAACGCACAATTGCAGTTTTGTTCTAATTGGAGGGCAGAAAAATATCTCGACTGTGGTGGACTAGATGTCGTTTTGTAGTCAAATTGACATGACCCCGAAAGATTTAAGTACAGTATTCTTTACTTAAAGTTTCTTTGTTGAACTCTATTGTTAGACTTTCGTGTAAGCATGACTGTTGTAGTCTCTCGGAGTTTAGTTGCCCTATGATTGTGATCATGACACAACCGTACAACACAAAGTGGATGTTTTTATCCAACATGTTTGGGGCGAACTTTTCACTCGAGCTTTCAGAACTGTTTCTCTGATGATGGGTGAACGTTCACCAAAAAGACATTGGATTAAAAGCTTCATATGCAGTAAACTTATAATCATTAACAAGATCTCGTGCAACTAAAATATCTACACTCCATGATAACAGAATGGATGATTGAACTGGATGGTTGGTCTTACATATGGCTGCATCAGAGGGAATGCAAGACTTGACTTATAGAGTTGAGTTTAAGAGTTTAGTTTATGGCACACGTGCCTTTGGCATATTTACAATATCTAATATCTTATTGATGTAGACGTTATAGTAGAAGGGACGGGGACCCGTTGCCGCTTCGCTTACACACCTAAGTTAATGTGAGAAAAATCCTCAACCCCATTAGGGTGTGGCTTTGGTGGCAAAGCTTAGAGAATGGGCTGTAACATAATCTTAACTCTCTCCGTCTAGGTTCTCTTTTAGCTAAAGCCATGGAGGGTGGACCCTAAGGAAGGTTTATAAAGGAAAGACTTGTTGAAAACAAGAAGTTCTAGGAGACTAAGGGCACGATGTTTGCTTTTGAATAAGGGTTATTTAACAAGTATGATTATTTAAATGAACAATGTAAACATTACCAAGATGGATTCCAATAAGATCAATATGACAATGACAAGATAATAGTGATAAACCAGTGCCTTGAAACAATGCTCAATAAAGAATTAACACTTGCAAAAATAGAATGATACTTCAAGTCACAACGATAGACATTTGTTGCAAGACAAGTGTTAATACAATAAATAATTGAAACTATGAGCAACAAGACTTGAAATATAACTTGCAAGAAAAGAAGGCTTGTACTTCCAATTGAAAATGTTCAACAATGATATAGATAATAGACAAGTACAAGAGTATAAAGTAAAACTTGCAAGTAAATGAATTAGCCCACAATTCCAATTATCATAACCAATTGAAATACAATGCTAGATGAATGAATGTAGGATCTATCGATGTGTGATGTAAGGATATTTGTTGATTTTAATTAAATGCCTAATCTATGGTGAGAAATCTCCCATCAATTTCTCAAAACTTGGTAAGGATTGGGTCGGTTTGCAAGAAGGACAGATTGAGGAGACAGAAGTCCATCGTTAATGATATCTTTCCTAGCCATGTTGGCAATCTACGTGTCTTCGTTTCTACAGGGGCTCGGCCATAAAAGAACTGCGAGGTCACGTGTTTTAATTTTACTCAAGTGAAAGAAAATTAGGAAGACTTATCCTAAAGTTATCTATTCAACCAAGTTTATGTTTGGAGGTAGATTTTAGAAATGCAAATCTAAATCTAATATGAAAATGAAATGCTTAAATGTTAATGAAATGTCTTCAAAGAGTTATAGTGATAACAATATGCTTCAAATAAAGAGATAGCAAATGAAATCGTGACTAAGATTACATTAAGCACAATATGACAAACTTTGTAACAATAATCAATGAAGCGTACACCAATTACTCAATGAAAGCCATGCCAATGAAAGAAAATTAACTCAATGGTTGAAATACTAACTCAAGTGCCTTGATTTTGAAAGTGCTTTATAATCTGTATATTCACTTATAATGTGATATGTTATGACAATTAAACTAAATGAAAGTTGTATCACAAAGCACAAGAAAATATAGGTTAATGAGTTGCTCAAATTTGTAAATGGAATGTAGGTTGATTAGATTGTTAAAACTAGATTGTGAACAAATAAAGTTAACAAACTACAATGATTTTGCAAAACTTGCTCCAAGTGTAGAGATTTGCTCAAAGTAAACTTTTACAAATAAAACAAGTTGCAAATGAGTTGAACATGAAACTTGAGGTAAGTAAATGTTACAATATAGATGAAAACTATGCTGACATGAAATCACAACTAGATTGTAGATGACATTAAAACGTGATGAAAGCTAAATTAAATAAAATGGAAAACTTGTTAAGTGAACAATTAACATGTGATCATGAAACTTAGCTTGACAATGGAAAAGAGCATTAACAAAATAAAACTAAATTCAAGAAAAAAAACGAAAGCTAATTAAAAACCAAGCAAGAAGGAAACCTTCTCTCAAAAGGGAGAAGGGGATGGATGTTAAGGGGATGGTTCCCCAAGCTCGAAAGAAAAATGGTGCTTTATTATTATGATGTTACAAAAAGATAGCCTTTGATCATGAGAATGCCTCAAATCCATAAGGAAGACTTTACAAATAATATTAAATCTTTGAAATAGGATGAGCCATCCCTTAAGAAAATAGTGAGGAAATTATACTAGGTTAGAGACAATTGGGTACAATAGGATGATTCTCAATACAAGTTTGAAATTTAAAAGGACATTTATTTTAATCATAGCCTTGACTAATATGAGAGGCTACCTCTAAATGCTCGTTGCTTTGACTGAGATAGACAACCACCTCCTCACTGTTTTGACAAAGATATATGGCAACTTCCCATTTGTTCACGACCTGGGAAGAGAAGGGCCCTCAAGGGCTGATGACCAAGTGAGTTTTCTGCTCCAATATAGTGATGGTAGTCTGCAAAAAAAAATGTGAATAATTGCCAGCCTTGAGCTCTTTAAATGCCTGCAAATCTAGATGAGGAAAATTCTTAAATCAGATTTGATTTTCCCCTTCAAAGATTAGAGGATGACAATAAGAAAATAATCCAAGGATATTTACAAATAGTCTACAAGAACTAGATCAAGGACTGTGACTATGACTCCTCTCCTTGACTAGCCAATAATATGCTCTATGCTAGCAGATTTGTTCAATAGAAACATAACGTTTAAAACAAGTATATTGAAATGGATTTTGTCACAAGACAAGACCAATGAGGCCCCTGCACAACAAATCAAATGATAAGACTTGGAAAACAATATGTAGGTTTTTTTACTTCTATGCTCAAGAGTGGGCTAGTTCAACCGAAAATGTCCCCACGCTTGAGATCTGATTCAAAATATTTTCTACACAACTTCAAAGTACATTGTTAGATCCTTTGGGCTTAGATGATATAATGAAAATGAAATTTTAGAAATTTATCTAGAAATTTATTTACCAAAACATTTAAGTCTAGAATATTTCTCCAACCCAAATACTAGTGCAAGATAACTAGACACTAGTAAATTTATGAAACAAATGAGAATAACAATAAAATTATTACCAATAGAACAATAAACACATAATCAAAAAGCTCATATCATATCCATAGAATAATAACACCAGAATATGAACCCCAAATTCTTTATTATTGCATGAAAATGTAAGTACACAAAGCAATATAATCTCCTCAAGCACAAGAGCTCGTGTTTTTCATCATATAATGAGAAGAAGGCCACGTATAACAGTTTGATTTCATACATGGAGGTATGCACAATTGTCATATGACACTTGGACAAATTTGTTGGGATTTCCAAATTGCCATTTGTTGGCTTTATTTTCATTGAGATTTTCTCCCATTCTTCTATTTAAATGAGCCACTAACTTCTATTGTATGATGAAAAAATGAGCTCTTGTGCTTGGGGAGATTATCTTGCTTTGTGTATTTATTCTTATGCAATAATAAAGACTTTGAAGTTCATATTGCAGTGTCTTCCATGGATATTGTATGATCTTTTTGATTATGTGCTTATTGTTCTATTGGTAATAATTCTATTGTTATTTCCATATGTTTTCCTAGATTTACTAGTGTACAATTATCTTACATTGGTATTTGGGTTAGAGAAATATTCTAGATTGAGATGTTTTAGTAAATTTTTGGTTAAATTTTTAGAACTCCCTTTTCATTATATTTTCTAACTCCTATGAATTTAACAATGTACTTTGAAGTGGTATAGAAAATCTTTTGAATCAGACCTCAAGCGCGAGGGGATGTTTTCGGTTGAACTAGCCCACTCTTGAGCATAGAAGTGGAAGAACCTACACAATGACTTCAGAGGCCTTATCATTTGATTTGTTGTGTAGGGGTTCTCTAGGCCTTGACTTGTGATAAATTATATTTCAAATTATTTTCTTCAATTTTTTTTTTTGTGCTTATATTAATACACATTTGCTAAGATAAAACATTTTATTGACTAATGAAATAGAGGAGTTATACTCGTACTCTTTGATTTAGTTCTTGTAAAGTAGTTGTATATAGTTCTGCATTTTCTCTTGTTGTCATTCACTAAATTTTGGGACTAGTTTTGCAGAGAAGCAACAACTTATCTAAAGGGTTTTCACTCGCACAATGTTAGCAAAGATTTAGGACCCAAAGGCTGGAACTTATCCCAAAATTTTTGTAGGTTGCTAGCTGTCATTTGTAGCAAGTAAATAGTCATTGCCGTTAGCCCTTGAGGGATGTCCTTCTTCCCTAGCCGTGAGCATAGAAGGCTGCTTTTTACCCCTGCCAAAACAGTAAATGAAAGAGGCTTATCCTCACTCTTCTAGGCAAATTTCTTCACCCTGAGTGGCTGGCCCATTTGAGTAAAATTGCTTTGAGAATTTTCAGAATTTCATTGACGAGTTTCCTTGGTGACTAATTGTCATAAGATTGTAAAATCATCCTCATTGTCTTCTAAAGGGAGGTTCATTTTTCTTTAATGATTTAATATCATTTGTAAAGCCTTTCTGTGAGGACTTGAGCCTTTCTTACTGTCAAAGACTCTCATTTTTGTAACACCATAATAATAAAACAACATTTTTCTTTGGAGTTTTGGGAACCATCTCCTTGGCATCCATCCCATTCTCTCTTTTGGGAGGTCTCCTTCGTAATTGGTGTTTGATTAGCTCTTTATTTATTTCTTTAAGTTAGTTTTAGTTGGTTAATGCTCTCCTTTATCTCATTTCATTGTCAAGCTAAATTTTGTGAGTACTTGCTTGTTTTGATTTCATGCTGATTGTCGACTTAACAAATTTTCAATTTTATTTCATTACATTTTAATGCCATCTACAATCTAGTTGTCATTTCATGTTAGTTCCATGCTCAAATTGATTCAAGTTAGTTGTAACTTGTTTCATTCTGTTAATTTTAGGTATGTTCTATGCTTAGAGCAATTTATTTCAATTTTCACAGTTAGCTCAATATCTTTTCTAGATTAGCAATCACATCAACATTAAAGTAAATTGCAGATAGAACATAAACATAAATCACAGAAGACAAGCCAAGACAAGAGGACACAAGATGTGGCACTAGCCAGGGACAAACCCCAATGTGGGGAAACCCTTGATCAATTCTTCTTATATGTTTTTCAATAGTTCAGCAGAGAGAGAGAGAGATAGTACGTTTACAACAAAAGTCAACACTTTGACTTATCTACATAAGAGCATAGATCATCTCTAAGAAGATGATACATGAGATCAGTTGAAGACATGCTGCTTCAACTGATACTCCAAGGTGACTCCTTCACCTATCGTTGTGCTGCATTTCGTCATCATGCTGCACCTCACCGTGCTGCACCTATCATCACTATGCTGCATCTCATCATGCTTCATTAATCATGACTGTACCCATCACTGTATTGCATTATGTGCCATTGCTGCACCATGTTTCCATACTGACCTATATGTAGGATGCATCTTGCTTGCTTGTTGTCCCTAGCTTGCTCGTTGTCCTTTGCATGCTTGCTGTTGCATGCTAGTTGTCCCTTGCATGCTAGCTATAACATTGCATGCTTGGTGTATTTGCTGCTAAGTACCATACAACTGTGCCAATGTTAGTTAGTTGTCCCTTGCATGCTGCTCTCCTTTGGAGACAAATGTTCTAGTTGTTTCGGCAGTTTCGGCTATTCGCGACAGTTCTGGCAATTTCGGCAATTTCGACAATTCCGACTATTCCCGACAGTTTTGGCAGTTCCGGCAGTTCCGAGCAGTTCCAGCTTCTGTCCTCTGCGTCAGCGTTCCCGACTGTTCCAACAATTCCGGCTGTTCTCGGCAGTTCTGGCTATTCCTGGCAGTTCCAACAGTTGTGGCAATTCCCGACAGTTCCAGCAGTTCCGACAATTCCGGTTATTCCCGGCAGTTCTGGCAGTTCCGGCAATTCTGGCTATTCCCGACAGTTTTGGCAATTTCAGCTATTCCGACTATTTTGGCTATTTCTGGCAGTTACGACAGTTCTGGCTATTCCCAACAGTTCTGGCGGTTCCAGCTTTTTCGGCTCCCGGCAGTTCCGACTTCTACCCTTTATATTAGGGCTCCGTTATCCCTTAGGATCTCTTCTCCTACTAAAACCCAAAGACAAGTAGAGAGGAAGAGATCCCAAGTGTGTTGAAATGACTTGAAGGCCACCTCTATTTATACTAAAATGTGGAGCACAAGTGGGGTTTATTTGGTTGTTGGCCAACCTTGACGAATTGTCCAATAACACAAATAAATTCATATCTCCATGAATACTTACTGAAATCAGATGATCTCTAGATCAATCCTACACCTCTCGATGAGAGGGATCCAAGAAAAATATTAGCTTCCATTAATAAGATGACCCACATGGAGTTTGGCCCTACTTGCCAATTTTAACACTCCCTCTCAACTAGGGAGAACTCCATCTGCTGATCCATATGTCCGATTGTACTATCTCTGCCATCAGTGCCCTGCACTCCTCTGCTCTGCTGAACCATGAAGAATAAGAATTGATCGAGAATGTTTCACACCATTCTCTACTGACCTGAAGTCAGTTTCATCTGAAGAGAGTGTGTCACATCGCTCTTACTGGCCCGAAGTTAGTTTTATTGATCCCAGATCAATATCACAAGAGAGTGTCTCAAACCACTCATACTGATTCCAGATCAGTTTCATTGATCCTAGATCAATGTAGGTCATCCTAGCATAAGGAGTACGGTAGATACATCGATGCATCCATTGATAGTAATACGATGGTCCCTAACCCCATTTCCCTGCTCATTGATCAGATGAGAGGTACTTTCCATGAGTCCCAGACTGCATGGGTAGGATGCCTCGACATGAGAACTAATCATCCTGTCCACAGGAGAACGAATCATCCTGCCCCACAGTCGCCACGGGAGAACTAATCATCCCAGCCCACAGGGGAACTAATCATCCTGTTTCACAGTTGCCACGGGAGAACTAATCATCCTGGCACACAGGAGAACTAATCATCCTGTTCCATAGTTTCCATGGGAGAACTAATCATCCCGACCCACAGGAGAACTAATCATCCTGTTCCACAGTTGCCGCAGGAGAACTAATCATCCCGGCCCACATGAAAACTAATCATCTTGTTTCACAGTGCACCACCAGGGGAGCATGAGTCACCCTGTGGTCGTATGTTGCTCCAGTAAGTACCCCAAGCCCCCAGAGCTCCCAGAGCTCAATGCATGCAACATGCAGGACCCTTATAAGAAGGTCTCTCAACAACTCCAAGTCGTTTGGGAAAGTCACAAATTTGACCTTTCTCGAGGCTTTGACAAAATGTCTACGACCTGTATATCAGTCTCAATGCGATGGAGCCTCCTCGTTCATTGACTTACCATATCCCAGATAAGGCAGTATCTGATGTCTATCTGTTGGAGCATTCATTGAATACGAGATTCCTCAATAATCGAATCCCCCCTGTGGTTGTCACAGAGAATCACAGTGGTATTCATCATGTGTACAAACAGCTCACTGAAGAGCTTCTGCAACCATGTAACTTCACACGAGATCATGCTCGTAGCTATGTATTCGGTCTCGACAGTGCTTATAGCAACCGACTTCTGCTTCCTGCTCATCCATGATATCGAAGCAGAATCCAAAGAGAACCAGCATTGAGAAGTGCTCTAGTGATCCTCCACACTGCCTGCCCAGTCAACATTCGAATAATCATGCAGTTTCATATTTCCGGTAGTGTATCTTAATCCATGAGAGATTGTGCCTTGAAGATATCTCAGAAGATTCTTGGCACCAATCCAGTGAGGCTCAACCAAATATGAGCTCACCATGCTAACTGCAAAACATATGTCCGGATGGAAGTTCACCAAGAACATCAACGCGAATGAGTTTATGAAACTCAGAGGCATTTCCCAAATCTGGTCCGACATCACTACCATATAACTTCTGAAAGTTAAGATCCTCGAGGTAGTCACAGGCTTGCAGTTTATCATTCCACATCCGGAATCCAACTCCCTCTTACTTCTGCAAATGAGAGGGTCTGCACCTGTCAGAAATAGGTCGTCCTCATAAGGTGCCGGTATGAGAGGTCTATCATCCACAACCTTCGGGTAATGGTTTGGATCGGTTTCACTCCTAGTGAATCTCAGCTTCATCAGACAACTATCAATCCTCTCATACTACGCTCAGGGTGTTTTGCTTCAAGCCATAGAGGGCTTTCTTCCACCTGTATACATGAGATTCCCGATCATGAATCTCAAACTCCTCGGGTTGTTCCAAACCTGTGGACTTGCTGCATGAGGGGAATGGTCCCCTTATAAGGTTTTCTTTTGGTACATCTCAGACATGTACCTTCATGCTCTTCTTGAATTTAGGCATCCCTATCACCATTTGACTCACATCGGGTAGGGCCCCATAGGTAGACCTCCGGTGTTATAGATGCGATATGTCAATTGACATGGTTCCCAATGGACCATCCTGCAACTCGATACAAATTGCCAACCCTGAACCCATGAGAAAAAGCATCTTTGAAAATTCTATTTTTTAACACGTACCTTTCCATCGATGAATGCCACCCTGAAACCTTTGACTTCCATTTCCGAGATGGACACCAGGTTCTTCATGCGATTAGGTACATAAAAGAGATTCTGTAAATGAATCGAGTTACCCTCATTCAATTGAGGGGAAACATTCCCTACACCCTTTTAGGGATAGGTGGCATCGGCTCCAAGTATAATCCCATGATTGTTTCCATCTCTACCAAATTAGAGAGTGCACCTTTCTATTCGATGAAGTGCCTTGAAGCACTACAATCAATAAGCTAGATTCCCAAAGAATCTGAAGGAGAGGGCCAATACAAGATAACGCTTCTTTATCTTATCAAAAACAACATTTGATTCTTCATACCTGGGGTTCCTTGCTTTCTTTGAAGAGTTGGCCATTTCCTTGATGACCATTCCTTTGATCATTGAAGATGCCCCTGGAATGATTGTTATCTTCATCAAGAGATGTCTCTTTGCCATTCAGACACTCCTTCGCATAATGGCCGAACTTATTACAACCAAGGGATTTGCCTTTCCTTCCACCCTTGGATCTGGACTTCCCATTGAAGTGATCTTTAGGTAGGCCATCAGAAACTTCTACTGTGCCATTTTGATAACATTCTCTGCTTGGACTTCACCCTTGGTGAATTTGAAGAGGGATGAGGAATCCACTGATCCTTTTGTCCGTTCCCAACTGTCTTCAGTGATTGCTCTTTCACTCTTACTTGGGCATTGTCTTCACCTCACCTTTGATACCATGTTAATTTTAGGTATGTTCTATGCTTAGAGCAATTTATTTCAATTTTCACAGTTAGCTCAATATCTTTTCCAGATTAGCAATCACATCAACATTAAAGTAAACTGCAGATAGAACATAAACATAAATCGCAGAAGACAAGCCAAGACAAGAGGACACAAGATGTGGCGCTAGCCAGGGACAAACCTCAATGTGGGGAAACCCTTGATCAATTCTTCTTATATGTTCTTCAATAGTTCAGCAGAGAGAGAGATAGTACGTTTACAACAGAAGTCAACACTTTGACTTATCTAGATAAGAGCATAGATCATCTTTAAGAAGATGATACATGAGATCAGTTGAAGACATGCTGCTTCAACTGATTCTCTAAGGTGACTCCTTCACCTATCGTTGTGTTGCATTTCGTCATCATGCTGCACCTCACTGTGCTGCACCATGTTGCACCCATCATCACTATGTTGCACCATGCTGCACCCATCATCACTATGCTGCATCTCATCATGCTTCATTAATCATGACTGTACCCATCACTGTACTGCATTATGTGCCATTGCTACACCATGTTGCCATACTGACCTATGTGCTGGCTGCATCTTGCTTGCTTGTTGTCCCTAGCATGCTTGTTGTCCTTTGCATGCTAGTTGTCCCTTGCATGCTAGCTGTAACATTGCATGCTTGGTGTATTTGCTGCTAAGTACCATACAACTGTCCCAATGTTAGTTAGTTGTCCCTTGCATGCTGCTCTTCTTTGGAGACAGATGCTCTGGTTGTTTCGGTAGTTTCAGCAATTTTGGCTGTTCCCGACAATTTCGGCTATTCCCGGCAGTTCTGGCAGTTCTTGACAGTTCCGGCTTTTGCCCTCTGCGTCAACTTTCCCGGATGTTCCAGCAATTCCGGCTGTTCCCGACAGTCTCGACTATTCCCAACAGTTCCGACAGTTCCCGACAATTCCGGCTATTCGTGGCAGTTCCGACTTTTCTTGGCAGTTCCCAATAGTCCTGGAAATTCTGGCTATTTTCGGCAGTTCCGGTAGTTTTGGCAATTCCGGCTATTTCCAGCAGTTCTGGTGGTTCCGGCTTTTTCAGCTCCGACAGTTCCGGCTTCTGCCCTCTATATTAGGGCAGCGTTATCCCTTAGGATCTCTTCTCCTACTAAAACCCGAAGACAAGTAGAGAGGAAGAGATCCCAAGTGTGTTGAAATGACTTGAAGGCCACCTCTATTTATACTAAAACGTTGAGCACAAGTGGGGTTTATTTGGTTGTTGGCCGACCTTGACGAATTGTCCCATAACACAAATAAATTCATATCTCCATGAATACTTATCGGAGTCGGATGATCTTTAGATCAATCCTACACCTCTCGATGAGAGGGATCCAAGAAAAATATCGGCTTCCATTAATAAGATGACCCTCATGGAGTTTGGCCCTAGTTGTCAATTTTAACACATTTAGAAAAATTACTTTGAGCAAAATCTTAGTTGTTACTTAATTTATTTACAATCTAGATTTAACATTCTCATTTACCTATATTTGTTTGCACTTTGTGATACAACTCTCATTTGGTTCATTGTCATAACATATCATATTATAAGTGAAGATACATTTTGTCAAACACTTTCAATTTTGAGGTAGTTGAGTTATTATTTTAGCTTGTGATCTATTTTTCTTTCATTGACCTTGTTCCATTGAGAAATTGTTACATGCTTCATTGATTATTGTTATAACTCAAATATCATGTTGTGCTCATAATAACTTTAACCACAAGTGGATTGCTCTCTCATTTCTTTGAATCATCTTGTTATCACTATATTTCTTTGAAACATTGCATTAACATCTTGACATCTCATTTGCATATTTGGTCTAGACTTGCACTTCTAAAATCTACTTCCAAGCATAAGCTTGGTTGAATAAATACTTTAGGATAAGTCTCCCTAACTTTCTTTCAACTTGGGTTTGAAGTAAAGTTAAAACACGTGACTTCGTAGTTTTCTTGTGGTGGAGCCCTTGGTAGGAATGAAAGCGCGTGAATTGCAAGGAGGATAGGAAAGGTATCGTTAACGACGAACTTGCACCTCCTTAGCCTATTGTTCTTGCATTTCACCCCAATCTTCACCAAGTTTTGAGAAATTGAGGGGAAATCTCTCACCATAGATTAGACATTTAATTAAAATTAACCAATATCCTTGCATTTCACATAGTTTAAATTTTGCATTCATCTGTCTAACATCATCTCATTTGGCATATTGTTGATTTGTGAGTATTATATCTTGCTTGTAGATTACATTGTACCTATCTTGTACTTGTTATCTAGCTTATTCATTGTCCTTTGATATTGTGCAATTTCATTTGATTATCTCCTCAAGTAGAAGTACACTTTTCATTCTTCTTGCAAGATTAATTTTGTTGTTTATATTTTAATTTATGCTATCATCTTGTACTAGCACTCGTCTTGCAGCATTGCTATCCTTGTAACTTGAAGTTTTATTTCCATTTCGCAAGTGTAAGATTTTTAGTTGAGCATTGTTTATAAGGCATTGGTTTCACATCTCCACTTTTGTTAAATACCATATTGATTTTAAACGAATTTATCTTTTACATTGCCCATTAACTCTTGTACTTGCTAATCTTAAAATCAAGTTGCATTGGGAAGTGATTGCCTTGCCCTTAGTCTCCTAGAACTTGTTGTTTTCAACAAGCTTCCCTTTAGAAACCATATTTAGGGTCCACGCTCCTTGGCTTTAGCTAGGAGAGAGCTTACACTGAGAGAGTTAGGATTAGGTGACAACCCCTTCTCTGAGCTTTTGCCACTAGGGCCACACCTAGTGGGGTTGAAGATTTTTCCCACATTTACTTAAGGTGTGCAAGCGAGGTAGCAACAAGACCAACGGGTATTCTTTAATTAGCCAATACAATTATCTCATAGGTTAGCAACAAGTCCCCACAATTAGTGGGTCCAAGTGGTCACTCTAACATGGCCAAGTACATTTGCATAGTTGACTAGGTAAGGAGGCTTATGCCCCCTCTATGAGAAGCATGTCTATGCATTGACACTTTGCATGTTGCAACCTTGATTTGGGGGGTGTAGTAAGATGATGAAGCTTGTAGACACTTCTCTTATTACCTTCCCTTCTCAAACATTCTCTAAAGCTAAATTTAGATGTCTTTCCCTATTTGGTGTATCCAACATAATCCTTCCAATCTCCATTTTAAGTGCAACAAAGCTCAAGTGGATGTAACTAAGCACATGCATTAGTCACTTAACATAAAAAAATTGTATCTTGTTGAACAATCCCCAACACTTCTCTTGTTACCTTCCCTTCTCAAACACGCTCTAAAGCTAAATTTAGATGCCTTTCCCTATTTGGCCTATTCCAGCATAATCCTTCCAATCTCCATTTTTAGTGTAACCAAGCACAAGTGGATGAAACTAAGCACATGCATCAAGCACTTAACATAAAAAATTGCATCCTGTTGAACAATCCTCAACTTTGAAAATCTTTAGGTGTGCATATGTGTGAAAGGTGGAGTTTGTGGTTGCTTTGCTTTGAACCTTCTCTTCCCCATGTTGAGAAATATAGGGGCAACAAGTTAGGTGATTTCTCTTAATTTGGTAACTGCTTGTGATGTCTTTTTACTTATCTTGATTAGAATATTCTTCTACTTGATTATTATTGTGTTCTAACTTCTTATCATCAAACAACTACCAAACCATAAAGAAAAATGAGACAAGAGGACACAAGATATAGGTGATCAACCAGGGCCAAAACCTCTTCAACAGAGAGGAAAACCCACAAGAATTCTTTTCTTCTTATAAACCTTCAAATGACGAATTCCATGACCAAGACCCTCCAAAACCAAGTCAAACCTTTCGAGCTTTTCCTTGTAGCAACTTCTGCAATTTCGACCTTCAATAGATTCTTCTGCAACTTCGACCCTTAGCAGATTCTTTTGCAACTTCGACCCCCAACAAATTCTTTTGCAACTTCGACCCAATAGTTTCTTCTTCAACTTCGATCTGCCCAACAACTTTCCAGCACATCGACTTGGCCAATAACTTTGTAGCACTTCGACTTGCTTGACAACTTTCCAACACTTCGAATTGCCCAACAACTTTCTAGCACTTTGACTTGACTTGCCCAACAACTTTCTAGCACTTTGACTTGACTTGCCCAACAACTTTCTAGCACTTCGACTTGCCTAACAACTCTTAGAGAAATCCATAGAGATGATAGTTAATTGATTTATGTGATTATGACATTATCTTGTGATGTTTTCATTATTATTATTTGTTCTTTAGAATTTTTTTATTGTTATCATCAAGACTAATGCTATGCAACAAATAAAAGAGAACATGAGATGTAGGTACATTGCGAGGGCAAAACCCCACTCTAGGGGGAAACCCAGTCAAAGTTCTTCCTTCAAGGATTCCAAATGAGACGACCAAGACCCTTAGAATCTAGACTAGAGATCCCTTCCATCAAGTTATCCTTGTAACTATAATGCCACCGAGAGATCATCGCTGTAATAGCACTCAACACCGAGACCTCCTCACTGTAGTGACATCGAACCCTTCTCACTGATTTGCATCGAAATCTTTACTGTTGTAACACCGAGCCCTTATCACTGTAGTCATACCCTTAAACTCAGACCGAACCATGATCATTGTAGTTATACCCTTCTCACTACTGTGGTACCGAAACAAAGTTATTGTAGTAGCACCGAACCTGTGGTAATCCAAGCTTTATTTCAGAGATGTCCGCACTTCATTTCATAGATAAACCGAGCTACATTTCATAGATAAACTGAGCTACATTTCAGAGATGTTCGAACTTCATTTCAGAGATATCCGAACTTGTCCTTTTGTGATTTTATGTGAGCTACTTAGTTGATCTGTGGAGTGAGGTATTGGCTGGTATTTATAGTTGTTCCTTCTTGAAATAAGCCAACATGATAGCTTGAACAATTGTGACTCCATTTTAGGTGAGGTCGACATGATTTCACTTGAATGTAGTCGATTAGATGATGATCTATTTGAAGTTGTCTTGAAGGAGACTTGATGGAGGAGTCTTTGACCAATAAACAAATTGACTCTGATCCACATAAATAATCCTAAAGCCTACAATGGAGGCTTGACCTATAACAATTGACCCAAGCATGAAACCCATGCTTTAACAAGTCAATTAAATTAATAATAATTTTTTTTGCTTTCTTTTGACAAATATATTACATTTTGACTTAGAGTACAATTATGAAGATCGAACCTAGTTACATTTTTGAACACTCCGTTTTAACTGGGTAGGTATTCATATTTACATATAACCAAAGAGTTACATGGAAGATCTCAAACCACATCATCTATGAAGAAGTTTAGGCATCGTAATGCCATGGATTAGATTCCTTATTGGGGCAATCTACCCATTGGTCTGTCAACAATTTAGGCACTGCAATGCCACAGACTAGATCCCTAACCAGGGCAATTTATCTGGGTGGGACTAAGATGGACTCAAGCTTTCAGCCTCTTTAGGTACCATCAGGCTTACTTGCTAACCATCAACCCAGGGATACAGGTGTGTATCCAAAATCAGAGCTCTACAACCAACACCACCGTTCCAACTTCAGGACCTAGACGTCAACACAAGTGCCAGCTAGATGTCCTCCTAGGCAATGCTTCACTCACAAAGCCTCAACACTGCTTGATCCGACAGATCAAGGACAACAAATCTCTCCCGATCAAACTGAGCGGTAACCAACATGCTATCAAAACCTTCAATAGATTTACTTGACACAACCGCAATCAATAATATACTTTCACATATTCATAAACAAACACAAACCTTTGGGGTCTTTCAGACAACAGATGTTGCTTCTCAACACAATAGGACGATCAACCGAATCTTTGACAAAAGATTCCTTAATCATACACTTTCCTTTCCTACTTCACATGCAGCAAAATATCCTTCAAAATTCATTCTCCAATCAAAACTATGCTCTCCCTCTCAACCAAGGAGATTTCCTTTATTCAGGCTCCCTCTTAACTTAGGGAGATTTCTTCTATCTAGGCTCCTTCTTAACTCAAGGAGATCAATTTCTTCTTTTCGTCATCAGAGAATCTTTCATGGCTTCCATTCTTCTCATTAGAGTTATCATATCCACATCATGCTTATCACATCAATGAACATCTTCACCATATTGAAGATTGTGTACCTGCACAACTTAGGTTGCAAGTACAACCAAATCTTATAGAAGCATTAAGTTAGCCATATCAGAATTACAGAAGCATTTCAACTTTATCAGATACCCGAACTTAATTACACCCAAACTTAATTACAAATAAGAGATACATACTCTTCAACATTTTGCTAAGGACTTTGTCATAAACCTTAGATTACTTCATAATAGCTTTCATTACATCTAGGGTTTCAATGTTTCTTCCAAAGGTATGACATACCCTACTACAACATATAGGAAACCCTAGAAACAATTCAAACAAATATAGATCTACAAAGTATCTAACAATTTTCAGAATTCATATGTTGGATTTCCCACTAGGGTTTCATACAAATCCTAGATTTCATACATGAGATTTAACAATCAAAACTAGTTGCAGCTTAGTCATCAACATGACCAACTTCCACTAGGGTTAGTTGCAAACCCTAGATTTTTCAATCAAACATCAATCACAACTAAAAACAAGATTTCAACAATCTTACACAAATACCAAAATAACACATTATCATCATATATAAGATATTTTTACTTCTACTAAGATTTAACTCCAAAACCCTAGAATTCACAAATACTATCATCCTAGAGAAACAATCTTCAACTAGGGCTTAGTTCCAAACCCTAGGATTCAAACAGGTCAACTCATACATCTAGGACAAAATCATTATGCATAGGCATTTCATATTATGTGTTAGTCAAACCCAACTTCACAAATATCAATAAGAGTTAGACATATAACAAAGTTGATTATACTAGGGTTTGATCAGACAAACACACATTACAAGGAAATAATTTTTAAGACATTATATGGGTCTTGCTTACACATTCCACCAAACCTTGATGAGTTAGGGTTTCATTATAGGAACATAACAAACCCTAAATTACCAATACTTTTAAATGTTTGGGATTTTGGACATTATCATTCAACCCTAACAAGCTAGATTTTTATGATCAAACCAAAACCCCTAACATGACATTGTTAACAAAAACTTCAAATAATATTTCTCAATAACCCTACACAGTTTTAGGGTTTCTGACATTAACATTAGCATACCCTTAGGTTAGGGTTTTCTAGAGAACCTATCTAGGGTTCTATAAATTCAGTTAAGAATATGAGGAGGGGTAGATTTATCAAGCGATGAATAACCCAAAATAAAAATCATTATGATTCAAGGCTAGATATAACGATGTTAGTCATGTAATGCAAAATTTCAAAATAAGATAAAGAGAATTTTATAGTCTAAGACATACGTAGAGATGTTTCTTGACAAACCTTGTAGGAAGTGTAAGCCATGATCTTCTATACCTATAATGCATACTTTCAAGCAGAACATGTGATACCAAGAACATGATTTCATTTCTTAAGTTAGATCTCCTACATAACCATGGAGGATGGTATCCTATAAAAGTTATTCCTTCTTTCAGTTGAGGACTTCTACTTGACATCCTAGATTACTTGTAATCCCTAGAGGATAAGAATGCATGTTGCAATCTTTATCCTAGACTAGCCATAAACAAGGATCATCGAAAAGTTAAAAGATTATGTTATACGTACCTTGTGATTACATACCTCTGATAACTTATTAGACTTGCATGTGCATTTTGACAATACTTACTTGAACTTCCTTAAGGCTTGAATTAGAACAGACTTCGAATTCTTCAGTTATGTGGAGATGGCCTTGTCCTTGGTCCTGTAGTAGCCCTTATCATATTTCTTGTAGACAAAGATTTCCACAGGTGATAGAATTGAGTTCCTTTCCTTTGACAAGGTGTAGATCGAATGTACTTCTTTATTGAACTCATAGACATGTCTTGACCTTATCTTCAACACTTAGTGCTTCAACATATTCTTGAACTCTGAAATCTACATGACTGAGACTGTGATAGGTACCAGTGTAGTGATACTTATTCACTGTGATGGGCATCGAAACTATGATAGGCATCACTGTAACAACATTGAATTTGTAGAAATGAAGTTAGTTTACTGATGATATCACCAAAGTTATCTTTGTGATTTTTCTTTACGTGATCATAACACTTCAATGCACCAAGTCTGTGTTCTTTGTCACTGTGGAGGCATCGAAAACTTTTCTTTCTGTGGTTGCACCAGATTGAAGAGATCATCAACCAATCCAAACTTCTCCATTGTAACAATACTGAAATGTACTTATAACACTGAGACTTTATCCACTGTGTTATCACCACTGTGATAGAACCAAGTTTCATACACTGTATTAGCATCGCTGAAATAGCACTGAGTTGAGGTCATGAGATCATAATACCGTGGAAGCACCAAGACTGTATTGACATGGTGATTGACATAGCATCGAGACCCTTCTTCATCACCGAAATAGTATTGAACATGGTTACTCATTTTCTGAAGTGACCGAACTGTCTCACTATGCCTTTCAGGATGCTTTTGAATTCCTTTTGACTTGATCTTTAATACAAATGCACCCACGTGATCTTCAAACTGCCTTTTGACCATAGCTCTAAAACCATGTTAGGGAAATCCATAGAGATGGCAGTTAATTAATTTCCCAGATTATAACATTATCTTGTGATGTTTTCATTATTATCATTTGTTCTTTAAAATTATATATATATATATATATATATATATTTTTTTTTTTTTATCAGTAAGGCTAATGCCATGCAACAAATAAAAGAGAACACGAGATGTAGGCACACTTCCAGGGAAAAACCCCATTCTAGGGGGAAAACCCGATCAAAGTTCTTCCTTTAGTAGATTCCAAATGAGACGACCAAGACCCTTACAATCTAGACCAAAGACTCCTTCCATCAAGCCTTCCTTCATTGTAGTGCCATCGAGAGATCATCATTGTAATAGCACTCAACACCTAGACCTCCTCATTGTAGTGACATTGAACCCTTCTCACTGATTTGCACCGAAATCTTTATTGTTTTAACACCGAGTCCTTATCGCTGTAGTCATACCCTTAAACTCGAACGGAACCATGATCATTGTAGTTATACCCTTCTCACTGTTGTGGTACCAAAACATAGTTATTATAGTAGCATCGAACCTGTGGTAATCCGAGCTTCATTTAAGAGATATCCGCACTCCATTTCATAGATAAACCGAGCTACATTTCAGAGATGTCCAAACTTCATTTTAGAGATATCCAAACTTGCCCTTCTGTGATTTTATGCGAGCTACTTCGTTGATCTGTGGAGCGAGGTATAGGCTGGGATTTATAGTTGTTCCTTCTTGAAATAAGTCGACATGATAGCTTGAACAATTATGACTCCATTTTAGGCGATGCCGACATGATTTCACTTGAATGTAGTCAACTAGATGATGATCTATTTGAAGTTGTCTTGAAGGAGACTTGATGGAGGAGCCTTTGACCAATAAACAAATTGACTTTGACCCACATAAATAATCCTAAAGCCTACAATGGAGGCTTGACCTATAACAATTGACCCAAGCATGAAAGCCATGCTTTAACAAGTCAATTAAATCAATAATAAAAATTCTTTTTACTTTCTTTTGTCAAATATATTACATTTTGACTTCAAGTACAATTATGAAGACCGAACCTAGTTACATTTTCCAACAACAGCAACTGTAGAGACCATACCATGAGAGAGAGAGAGAGGCCCAAAAGTTCGATCTTGTTCTTCTTTGTCCTTTTCTAGCTTCTACCTTGAGGAGATCGAACTTGCTTGAGTGAGTGTCCAAATGAGGTCAAGTTCCTTCTTATTTATAGGCTTGTGAGGGGTATGAATTGCTATCTTTAGGCCGACTCGCCCCTTCATATAGGGCGACTTGATATTTGCATTTTGATGAGGTCTTAAAGGGTCTTTTGACTCGATTTTGACTCACATAAATTATTTTTACAATATGTAACATGCCCAAATGGGTTTTTCATACATGTCAATGACTTTCTTGACTTGTAGACTCAATCACAAACCCTAAAAGCTCTCAATGGGAGCTTGACCTAAAAATAAATTTCTCTTGAGCATGAAATCCATGCCTCAAGAATAACAATAATAGATTTATTTTTCTCTTTTCATTAAATACATAAAATCATGATTACATGTCATACTGAAGACCGAACCTAGTTACATATTTCAACACTCCCTCTTAACTAGGGAGGTATTCATAATCCGTACAGGGTCCTTGGACATTCTCAATCTGAAGAATTCTCATAAGAAAGTCAGATTGGTAAGCCATCTATTTGCATTATATCAACCAACATTGTCACATAGCAAGGCCTTGACTAACAACCTCTCCACAAGATCAGAACACAATGCTGGTGAGACCAATGACTGGCAGACACCATAATCATTGCCTCGGCACATACCCCACCCCGGTGTTCACAGAGTATGTCCTTTCAGGACTATTCTTATCTTGGATTCCCAGTCCTCAAAGAATATCGGTCCTCTTCGACTACTCTTATCTTGGATGCCCTACCACATCCTCAAAGAGTATTGGATGCTGTTAGGGTCCCACCCTAACCCCCTTATTTATGTAATGGGATCACGTCATAGTCAAGAGTCAATAAAGCCCATATTAATAATTGTAAGTGGTTAATCCGCAATTAATGACGGAACCACAGTTTGTTGCAACTGGGCCGTAATATTAGATAGATGGTATTAATAAAACCCATGGTATTGGCCCGTGGTATTACATGTATGAGTCATATATAAAGGATAGAGACTCCCTGCGAGGAGCATGGGGTCTTATTTTGTAGTCGAGCTCTGCTCTATTGGAGGTTGCCCCCTCGAAGAGGCAAGTGAACATTACTTTCTGAATAATAAAATCATTGCTATTCTGTGTTCTGGGTATCTTTTCTTCGCATATTCTGTGTTTGGGTATCATTTTGCAGGTTAAGAGCATAACAAGTGGTATCAGAGCACTTTCCAGGGCCGGTGGGATCTCCATTTCTTAGCAATTTTTTTTTTTTGGCTAAAGACGTGTTCCGGCGTCTTTAAACCACGGGATCTGTCGTTGAGCGCATAAACCTGCGGATTTGGGGAGGCATGCACGCAAGAAATATAAGAGGTGGTCACGTCTGTTGGACTCCCTTGTAACCCCTGTGGGTACCCCTTCGAGTAGTAGCGCATTAGACAGAACCGCGCACAGATTGTCTTTCACGCACCCTCTGGGTATATCGGAAGCCCCCTAGGCTCCCTTGAAACCTCGCCATAGATAAACCGTCGGCCGTCTTGCGGCTACAGTACACCGAGAACAGCACTCGGGGAGATTACTCGCCCGTACGATAGGGTAGTCGGGTTGTACGGCTAAGGGTACGGTCGATCCTCCTTAGTTAGAGCCCTGAAACATTGGGCCGAGTACTACTGCCAGACCCTTATGTATATTGCGATCTGTAGCACCTGACACTCCTCAGGACCATAGCTCCCTTTTCTATCGAGGGATCACACATCATCTCTTCCAGATCCGCTTGTGCAAAGGGGTGCAGCAACAGCAGACATCAGTCCCGCAGTCTCGAGTTCGCAGATCAGCCATTCCGATCTATTAGATCCATCAGATCCGCAGAAGCAGTCTGTTCCGCCATCAGATCCGCCATTCAGATCTCTTAGATCCCCTAGATCGAAGTCGTTGTGAAAGGTTCCTATACCGGGGTATAATTTTCGCAGGACTTTTGGCCGCATTGACATTTTGAGGATTTGGCCACTGCAGTATTGATAAGGAAGGAGTAAAAAAAAAAAGAAGAAGAAGAAGTCTGAGATCTTTCGGGGTGCTTATTGGTGATCTAGCCCATCAGAATCAGGACGACGAGCTGAGCATGGTGGTACCATTCACTTCTTAGTGAAAATCTTTTAGGCGGTCCCAATTTAAAAAAAAAACCGGTTGATGTATGGTAGAAACTAGAGCTCAAGCGATGGCCAATGAAAGGATGGACAAATTTGAAGAATCAATGCACAACCTCCACCTTCAGCTTACCGGACTATGTAACATGGTCGAGAAAATAGTCCCGAAGGGCAAGGAGCAAGCCCACGAGGAGGAGTATAATGGCACTGAACACAATGAGGGTGAGTCTAGCCACTCTCCTCACGTCTGGCACACCCACCCACCACCCAGTCAGCGACCTCCCAAGTTGGATATGCATAAATTTGACGACTCTCACCCGTCGGCATGGATAGCACAAATGGAGCAGTATTTCAAACTGAATCGCATCTTCGATGATGAGACTCAGCTTATGTTGGGGAGCATGTACTTGGACAATGAAAGGTGGCAATGGTGGGAATGGCATCAACGTTGCATTGGACCTTTTAAGACTTGGACCAAATTCACCAAAGCTCTTCAAGACCGCTTTGACCAGGAATCATCTTTTTTGGGTCGTCTTACTAAGCTCCGACAGACTGGTACAGTGGATGAATATATTACAGCTTTTGAAGCCTTAGCCTTCCGCACTTGGGGTCTCTCAGATGTGTTCTACACGGAATGTTTTATCAGCGGTCTTAAAGAAGCTATCAAAGCCCAAGTCCTACTGCACCACCCTCCCACATGGACGGAGGCTTGCAAGGTCGCTTGTAACGTGTAACGTGCATTAGCAGCCCAATACAGTCGCCCAAATTTCTCCGCTAAAGGTCGCCCCCCACAGGCTCACAACACGACTCAAACACTTAAGGTCCAAAAGGTGTCACCTGCGGAAATGGCCGAAAGAAGAAAGCAAGGCCTATGTTACTACTGTGATGAAAAATACTCCCCAGGTCATAAATGCAAGGAGCCCAAATTTTTTCAAATTGATGCCACTGACTACAGCTCAACAGAGGAAGACCCACCACTGGAGGAACATGAGCCGCTAGAAGAAGACAACCAAAAGGACAATGTCTCTGATGAACCAGTTATTTCGTTGCATGCTTTGGCAGGGATTTCCCCTCAAACTCTCAAAATCAGAGGTTTTATTAAATATCGCCCAGTAGTAGTCTTGATTGATAGTGGAAGTACACATAATTTCATCCATCAAAAAGTCGCAGAAGCAGTGCATTGTTTTGTACGAGCAGTTTCTAACTTCCAAGTTCAAATTGTGGATGGAGGCACAATGAAATGTGAAGGCCGCTGTGAAAATGTCAAACTGCAAATGGGGGATTATCAGTTGAAAACTCACATGTTTGCCATACACATGGGGGGTTGCGACATTGTCCTCAGCGCTGAATGGCTCCGCACTCTTGGGCCAATCACAATGGATTTCCAGGAGTTATATGAGTTTTAAGCAGAACAACTACACACATACCCTCCGTGGACTCCAGGCGGGAGCCCCCTTTATCATCAGCTCGCATAGGATGGAAAAATTGTTAAAAAAGGGCAATCATGGAGTTGTAGCTCAATTTAATGCCATCCAGGCAGTCGAAACCAAGCCTCTGCCAATTCATCCTGAGATGCAACAGATTTTAAATAACCATCTGCCGGTCTTTGACAAGCCTCATGAGCTTCCACCCTCACGAGGGGAACATGATCATAGCATCACCTTGGTTCCAGGGGCCTAACCCCCAAATGTGCTCCCATACAGATATCCGTTCACCCAAAAGAATGAAATAGAAAAAATCATCAAGGAACTTTTGGAAGCAGGTGTCATTCGTCCCAGCATTAGTCCTTATTCATCCCCAGTGGTCATGTTGCTCAAGAAAGATGGGGAGTGGCGGATGTGTCCCGACTTCAGGGCCCTCAATAAGTTGACAGTCAAAGATAAATTTCCCATCCCGGTGGTTGATGATTTGCTGGATGAACTCAATGGGGCTCAATTCTTCACTAAGCTGGATCTTCGCTCAGGCTACCACCAAATTCGCATGAAGGAAGTCGACATCCCCAAGACTGCTTTCCGAACTCATGAAGGTCATTATGAATTCCTGGTCATGCCATTTGGTCTTTGTAATGCCCCCTCTACTTTTCAGAGCCTTATGAACCACATTCTCAAACCATATCTCAGGAAATTTGTCCTTGTCTTCTTCGATGACATCCTCATCTATAGTTGCACTTGGGCCGCACATCTTCAGCATGTAGATCTGCTCTTGCAACTGCTCCGCAAGCATAAATTATTTGTCAAGATGTCAAAGTGTTCGTTTGGCATGGCAGAAGTAGAGTATTTGGGCCACATTGTGGGGCGTGAAGGTGTCAAGGTGGACCCCAAAAAGATCCAGGCAATGCAGGAATGGCCTCAACCTAAGACCTTGAAGAGCTTGAGAGGATTTTTGGGTCTCACAGGCTATTATCGTAAATTTGTCCGCAACTATGGTTGCATAGCGAAGTCCCTCACCCAACTCCTAAAGAAAAATTCATTTTTCTGGAATGAGGAAGCACAACAGGCCTTTAAAGCTCTAAAAAATGCCATGTGTTCCACTCAAGTCTTAGCACTACCTGACTTCACCAAATCTTTTGTCATTGAATGTGATGCTTCGGGTATAGGTATTGGGGCGGTCTTAATGCAGGAAGGGCGACTGTTGGCCTTCACAAGCCAACAAATCAGTGGGAGGAATCTGGGCCAATCTACCTACGAGAAGGAAATGATGGCCATCTTACATGCAGTCGAGACCTGACGACCTTACTTATTGGGGCGACGTTTCCAAATCCGCACAGATCATCACAGTCTTAAATATTTTTTGGAGCAACGCCTATCCTCCCCACAACAAAATAAATGGCTAGCCAAAATGCTGGGATATGATTATGAGATCATTTACAAGAAAGGGAAAGACAATAGTGTAGCAGATGCATTATCTCACCAATTTGAGCAGCAAAGTACTCTGTTAGCAATTTCCCTCCCCATTCCAGAATGGATTGAAGAGGCTCGCAGGGAATGGTTTTCACACCCCGGGCTCTCCCAACTCATTTCTCAATTGCAGGTAGATCCAAATTCCACCAAGGGCTACTCGTGGCAGGATGATATTCTTTGCTACAAGGACAGAGTCGTAATATCACCAACATCCACCCTCAAAAGTCGCATTTTGGCAGAATTGCACTCATCTCCCATTGCAGGACATTCAGGCTTTCAGAAGACGTATGCTCGCACCAGAAGATCATTTTTTTGGACAGGCATGAAAAAGGACATCCTTACTTTCGTAGCAGAATGCGATGTCTGTCAATGCCACAAAGGGGAAACCGTCAACATACCAGGCACATTACAACCATTGCCCATTCCGGCATCAATTTGGACGGAGGTTTCTATGGATTTCATTACAGGTCTTCCAAAGTCAGGGAACAAGTCAGTCATCATGGTGGTTGTGGATCGACTGTCGAAGTATGCTCATTTCTGCGCCCTACCCCACCCATTCACACCAACTTTGGTTGCTCAATCTTTCATGGATCAGATCTTCAAATTGCATGGCATGCCCACTTCTATTGTGTCCAACCACGACCCGATCTTCACCAGTAATTTTTGGCAGGAACTCTTCAGAATACAAGGCACTCAACTAAAACTCAGTACTTCGGACTTCCTATCATCCGCAAACAGATGGTCAAACTGAAGCCGTCAACAAATGTCTAGAAACCTACCTTAGGTGTTTCACTTCAGAAAAGCAACACCTTTGGGTACAGTGGCTACCTCTGGCTGAATGGTGGTATAACACCAACTATCATGCCACCACCAAAATGACTCCCTATGAAGCAGTATATGGTCAACTCCCGCCTTCACCTACTTCGTATCTCAAGGGATGCTCAAAAGTACAAGCAGTGGATCAACTCCTACAACACCGCGCAACCATGCTCGCCCATCTTCGAGAGAATCTTCATCAAGCTCAGAACCGCATGAAGCAACAGGTAGACCAGCATCGCTCAGAGCGCCAATTTCAAGAAGGGGATCAGGTCTTTTTACGGCTCCAACCATATAAGCAAACATCACTCAAAGACAAGGGGTGTCAGAAACTCTCTCCCAAATTCTACGGACCATATCAAGTACTTCAGTGCATTGGAGAAGTGGCCTACAAGTTGGCCTTGCCACCTACTGCAAAAATCCATCCAGTTTTCCATGTCTCATGCCTCAAGAAAGTGATTGGGAACAATTGCAGAATTCAGACCAGTCTACCTGAATTGGACGAAGAAGGGTCCATCTGGCTTCAACCCGAACAGGTCCTAGACACACGAGACAAGCAACTGCGCGGCCGCATGATTAAGGAAGTCCTCGTCAAATGGAAAGACACCTCTCCGGAAGATGCAACTTGGGAACCAGCCACTATTCTTCAGCGGTTTCTGCAGCTTCAACCTTGAGGACAAGGCTAGTCTTAAGGGGGAGGGCATGTTAGGGTCCCACCCTAACCCCCTTATTTATGTAATGGGATCACGTCATAGTCAAGAGTCAATAAAGCCCATATTAATAATTGTAAGTGGTTAATCCGCAATTAATGACGGAACCACAGTTAGTTGCAAATGGGCCGTAGTATTAGATAGATGGTATTAATAAAACCCACGGTATTGGCCCATGGTATTGCATGTATGAGTCATATATAAAGGATAGAGACTCCCTGCGAGGAGCATGGGGTCTTATTTTGTAGTCGAGCTCTGCTCTATTGGAGGTTGCCCCCTCGAAGAGGCAAGTGAACATTACTTTATGAATAATAAAATCATTGCTATTCTGTGTTCTGGGTATCTTTTCTTCGCATATTCTGTGTTTGGGTATCATTTTGCAGGTTAAGAGCATAACAGATGCCAGATGCTTACCCAATCCTCCATTCTTTCTTCACAATATGAAGACAAGAATGATGTGTTTCTATCAACCTTTCAACTAGAGAGGATATACCCATCCCCATAAAGGAATGTACCTATTCCTATAAAAGGAATGTACCCAAGCTCCCTCTTAACCAGGGTCTTGCTTCCAACAACTCTAGGTGGAGATCATGGTACTCTCAACTGCTTGTGGGGCTCCTTCTTTTGATGTCATGAAGTTCATATTTTTCATTATGAAGTCTTCATTAGTTGTAGGGCATCGACCATCTGTCACTTTCCTTCACGAACCATATCAGTCATGTCATTCTTCTCTCCATCAGAAAGTGATCTTCTAGTTCACATCTGGCTTTTTCTTCATACTGCTACATCTTCCAAGTCATGTTTCCTTTAGGATCTTCCATCCAACCACTTGAGTGCTAGTTGTAGGTGACATCTACAAACCTATTTTGATAGCCCTGTATCAACCCATCTAGATATTGTTCAAAAAGATCAACATCAAATCATAGTTACCTTTTTGTGATGGCCTTTCATCATGACATCTTGCTTGCTTGCAACATCCTGCACATTCATAAACCCATCTCCAAGACTTCATATGTTAAGGGTCTACTTTCTTTATAGACTTCATCAAGGTCTTCATACCTTTTCCATGGAGATGTCACATCAGGGCCTTCTAGTTCTCAAATGTTGATTCCTTATCTTGCATGACCATAGTTGCATCTTTCATGATCTCATCTTTCTTTCTTCCCATATTGCTTCCCAGGAACTTCCATTCATAGTTTCTTCATGTTTATCAACTACCTCATATTCCATATGATGACATTTATGTTGACTTCATATGTGAACTAGTTCAAGGTGTATGCATCAAGAAGAAATTCTTCTTTTCCCATCATGGTTATAAGATAAAGCATTCAACCATGCTATTTGCAACCATATGATGACATGATTTAATCTATGAAATATATACATAACTCTTTCCTCCTTTTGGTCATCTAGACTTCCATTGACAACTTCCTTTCCTTGATTGAGAGTACGTCAATCAACTTGACCTGCTGCACTCCTTTGTCAACATACCATCATCCTTCTAAACAATGTATACCACACAAGGTGGAATGAACAGCGAGAGTCGAGACGCTTCTTCCAAGTAGAGATGAACCTTCTCTAATGAAGATTGCAATAGATGATCTAGGTTATGCTCATCCAACAGAAGCTCCTTTCTCATGATGATGATGTATGATGACTTCCTTTTATCATGCTAGATGACTTTCTTCCAACCAAACGTACTATATATGCTTTCAATGAGGTTACGAAGAGCTACTTCCTTTATATGATGATTGCTACATCCATGTAGACTTCTACTCCAACTATTCTTTCAATCTTTTCTAATGATGTCATGAGCTGTTGCTTCGACGGTATGCTTCTAGTATGATGCCATCTTCTACTAAGATGCATCTCGTCATAATGCTTCTCATCTTGACTGCCATGGTGGAGGTCTTTTCACCTCCCACTTCTCCTAGCTATGCATTGGAGAAACACCGTAATAGTGAAGATCTATCCCATTGGATTTCTTTTCATTATGATCTTCCACTTCTTCGATGATATGAGCTTCATTTCTTTCTTTCCTCTTGTTGTCCTTCTTGAATTTCGGAAAATCTCTCTTGTAATGCCCATATTCCCGACAACCATAGGATTGGATCTTTGACATATCCTTCTCCTTTTTCTGAGGACCAAATTTTCCAAACTTTCCTTTTATCTTAGCGATGGCAACAAATACTTGAACTTCTTCATTTGATCCCACATCACTTTTTTCTTTTAACCTGGTTTCTTCAATCTTACACAATGACCAAAGTTCACTGAATGGGGTAGCTTCCTTGTTTCCATGGATATTTGAGACAAAGTTGCCCCATTCCTCTGGTAGTGCATTGAGCACAAATGTGGCCATCTCCTTATCAAACATTATTTCTCCCAACTCTTGTAGTTGGTCTTGTATCTCTGACACTCTCATAAGCTATGATGCTATCCCTTCTTCCTTTGATACCTTCATCTTATATAGCTCGGTTCTCAAAGATACGACTTCTCCAACGGTACTTACGGAGAACAATTCTACTAACTTCTTGTAGATTTCTTTTGATGTCTCCAACTTTGATGCATAAGGTATGAGGGATTCTTGATGGATTCTATGAGAATCCTTTGAGCCCTTACTTCCCCTTTCATATACTTTGCTAGAGCGTGAGCTTCTTCCTTTCGAGGTTTAGTCATTGTACCCTTAACATGTTCAATGACTTCACTCTCTACGAGGATCAAATCTGTCCTCTTTTCCATGCAAGAAAGTTTGATGACCCAACCAATTTGTTGCTTTCCTTGCAAACTGAAGTCATTTTGATAGCAGATTCAGACATAAATAAGGAGGTACGAACTTGTCAAGTGAAGATGCTTCCTGATGGTGATATCTTCAACTTGATGCCTTTCTTGATGATGTTGATGATAAAAGATGTCTTCCTTCAAAAGTTATCCTTGACTCAAAGAGAGGGATGATGAAAACGCCTCTTCTTGCTTCCCTGGATGATAATGAAGAATGTGGTGGCTTTCCAAAGGTGCTTCAAATGTAGGGTCTTTCTTTGATTGAGTGGAGGTTGGGTCCTTGAGGTCTTCTTTTCTTTGTGATGAAGATTATTCAATGTGTAAGCTTCCCAAATATGGTTCAATTGAAGCACCCTTTCTTTGAGTGAGCTAGGGTTTTGAGGTCTTCTTTGATGCTCCTTAATTACTTTCTTCACAATGATGAGAGGGTTAGTCCTTCTTGATGATTGATGCTCTTGATGGTTTCCAAATGGTCTTCTTGTGCTTTGGCCCTTGAGTATCCTTCTTTAAGCTGCCCTTTCTTGATGTAGTCACCTTAGCTCTGATCCCATGTTAAAAAACGTAGGGGCAACAAGTTAAGTGATTTCTCTTACTCTGATAATTGCTTGTGATGTCTTTTTACTTATATTGATTAGATTATTCTTCTACTTGATTATTATTGTATTCTTATCATCAAACAACTACCAAACCATAAATAACAATGAGATAAGAGGACACAAGATATAGGCGATTAGCTAGGGCTAAAGCCTCTCAAAATGAGAGGAAAACCCACAAGAATTCTTCTCTTCTTATAGACCTTCAATTGACGAATTCCAAGACCTATGACCCTTGACCAAGATCCTCCAAGGCCAAGTCAAACCTTTCGAGCTTTTCCTTGTAGCAACTTCCACAATTTCGAATTCCAACAAATTCTTCTGCAACTTTGTCCCCTAGCAGTTTATTCTACAACTTAGACCCCCAACAAATTCTTCTGCAACTTTGACCCAACAATTTCTTCTTCAACGTCGACCTGCCCAACGACTTTCCAACACTTTGACCTACGCAACAACTTTCCAGCACTTTGGCTTGCCCAAAACTTTCCAGCGCTTTGACTTGCTCAACAACAATTGTAGAAACCCTGCGACAAGAGAGAGAAAGAGAGGCCCAAAAGTTCGATCTTGCTCTTCTTCTTCTTCTTTGTCATTTTCCAGCTTCTATCTCGAGGATACCGAACTTGCTTTAGTGAGTGTCCAAATGAGGTTGAGTTGCTTCTTATTTATAGGCTTGTGAGGGGTATGAATTGCTATCTTTAGGTTGACTTGTCCCTTCATGTAGGCTGACTTGATCTTTGAAATTTGACGAGGTCTTGGAGGGTCTTTTGACTCAATTTTGAGTCACATAAATTATTTTTACAATATGTAACATGCCCAAATGGGTTTTTCATACATGTCAATGACTTTCTTCACTTGTAGACTCAATGACAAGCCCTAGAAGCTCTCAATGGGAGCTTGACCTAAAAATAAATTTCTCTTGAGCTGAAACCCATGCCTCAAGAATAACAATAATAAATTTATTTTTCTCTTTTCATTAAATACATAAAATCATGATTACATATGTCATTATGAAGATCGAACCTAGTTACATATTTCAACACCCCAGATATGCACTAGGCTAAATTTAGATGCCTTTAACCATATGCCCTACTCAAATAATTCCTTTAGTTTCCATTTTCCATGCAGGTGTAAGTGGATGAAACCAAGCATATTGAAGCAATTTGCATTTAGTGCATTCATCTCAAGATGTGAAGGGGCATTACTAGATAGATGTAAGTCATGTTGGGCTAAGTTTAAATAGTTACTCTCTCCAATTGTGAGGGGATGGGGCATCCAATTGAGATACCAATGTGAACAAGTAGTTTGATATTATATAGAACAATGGAATGACATACAATAGCAAGAGCTAAGATTCCCAAACTTTTGAGAGTCTAGTAAGGGCAACAAGGAGGAATGGAGCAATTTTATCCCATTATTAAGGAGTTCAAGATAAAGGGATATAAGGATGCATCTACCAATTTAGTGAACCTCAGGAAGAATGGCTAATTACCCAATGAGACTTCAAAAAATGTTAAATTGGAAGTTGTGGTTGGGAAAACTATAAATGGGATTGTGATTTAAATTTTTAACTCTATAAGTTAGGGTTGGAAAAGAGAAAAATGAAGAATTCCTAGGGATCCAAGAAAAATGGTTAACTATCCGATGGGACATCAAAACTAATAAATTTTGAGGCATGGTTAGACAAATTATAAATGGGGTTGTGATTTGAATTTTTGAACTCCATAATTTAGGGTTGGAAAAGAGAAAAATGAAGAATTACTTGGGATCCAAAACATTAAAGGTGCGTCGATGAAGGTAATGGACTTAACATTAACTCATTCTTAAATTTGGTAATGGTGTGAGCCACACAAATTTGGAGAAATTTCCCAAAACAAAGAAACAAACCTGATTTACGACGTTAAGAATTGATGAGGCTAGCGAGCCTTGACTAATGTTTTAATGATCAGTTCCAAAGAATGAAATGCTAGGGACCTTGGAGCAAGTGTTGAGATTAAAGAAGTGAAACATGCATAAATATTTTTCTAAGCACAACAAACAATTAAGAAAATAAAAATGCCAAATAAAGGATGCTAGTAATGAACCAACCCTTGTCCTTTCCTAGTTGTTCCTAGGCTTCAAATTTTCCCAACAACATGAGAATGGAAGGTAAATATTGATATTGAATGAAACGGCTTGAAATGTGTGGACTTTCAATCGGAAAGAAGCTAAATTGCATCCAAAGATGGAGTAAGGTCAAGCAGTTGTTCTAAGAAGAGGAGTAAGGTCAAGCAATTGTTCTAAGAAGAGGAGTAAGGTCAAACAGTTGACCTAGGAAGAGGCTTTAAAGGTCATGTTTATTAGAATAATGCTATTTAGTGTTTAATGCTCATTCTTATTAGCTGTTTCTATTTTTATCTTTTTAGCAGTTTCTTAGAAGAAACTGGTTGTTTCTATTTCCTAATAGAAACATGATGTTTTTATTTCTTTAAATATCTTTGTATTACTTATTGAGCTTCATTTGCTCATGTAAATCAATTCAATTCATTCATAGATTATGGTATCAGAGCACCGGTATTTTTTTTCGAAATAATTTTTCATTGCTTGAAAAATTCTGTGCTTCATTTCGAAATTGCTCTCTTGGAATTTGATTTTTTTTTTGGGCATCACGTTTTTCTTTGGACGTCGTTGTTTACTTTGCGCTTGCGGGTTCAAACTACTCCGTCAAGTTCAAAGTCGGGTTTTCGAAACCCTCGGGACCGTATTTAGTAAAGACCCGGAGTGTTACAGCAAAACTCCCTGTTTGTTGTCGTGCTGTATACGCTTTGAGATTTCACTCGCGCACGCACTACTCGTGTCTTTAGAAAACATAAAGAACGGTCAACTCTTTGGCTTTCGCGGTGACCTCGACGGGAGGCGTTGGAGCCTTGAGATTAGTTATTGTGTTTGCTGTTTGCGTTTGTGAGCGCGAGCAACAATTTTTTTGTTTTGTTTTGTTGTTAATTGTGCATTGCATGGAAACGGAGATTGATCAGCGGAAGAGGTTAAGCTGCTTTCTAAACCAAATAATTATCTTCACACATCTCACCATTTCATGCTGTCGGCAAAGCACGGGTTCCAGGAACGCCCGCAGTTTTGCTTCATATTGATCGCCAGTGCGCAACGTCTGTATAGTGGGCGGACGTGCCTGCGTTGATTGGTAGACAAAGGTATCGTTGATAGATAACGCGACCTCTGCAGGAGAGAGCGTTTGGACCAGTGATTCTCCACGGCATGCCCAGAGGCGGAAGAACCGAGCCAGATCCACCAAAATATCCGGTGATTGCTGGCTGACGGGCAGAGCCAAACCTCGGTCTCCTTTACCGGTATGGTCTGGACAATTTTTTCGGCTGTCTTTTCTGGTATCTCTGCAGACGAGGTATGATAGCAGCGGGGACGTTATGATGTCGAAAGTATAAGCAATTGCAGCCAAGGTTGCAGCCACCGTATAAATCCTCCTCCGCCCGCTGCTGGTGTTGAATGGTGGCAGAATTTTTTCAAAAGCTCTACAGCGGGCTCCACGTGGATCTTTTCTTCCCGCACACCATCCCTCCAATACAGTTTCAAGTCCAACGTTGCTTCTTCATGGCTTTTTTTTATCAACCAAGGTATTTTACCTTTTTTTCATTTATCGAAATTTTTTTCGAGTACAGATTTGATGTGGGTTTTTCGTCAGAATTTTCTGGGTGCATCGTTTTCCGTGCATCGATTTTCGAGTCAGCGGATTTGAATCTTGTTTCCAGCACTTGTTAGATTTTGTCCGAATCAACCGGCATCTGCATTGAAATCTGTGCCAGACACTTTTGTTGTTTCTTCATGTCTTGGGAAACGTGCAGATGGCCTCTCTAACCAATCTGATGTTGGAAGGCAATCAACGCTTTAATGGCACTAATTATAACATCTGGAAACAGAGAATGTTGACCATTTTTGAATATAGGCGTCTTGACCAGCTCGTTCTGAACAAAGAGATCTGTCTTGGTACAGCTGGTACTGATCAGGATAAGTTTGATGATCGAGAGGCTGTTATGCTTCTCAAACTTTCTGTGACTGATGATTAGTTACCGTAGATTCCTTCTGGCAAAATAGCTGCTGAAATTTGGCAACATCTAAAGGAATTGCACGAGCCATTCGACAAGAGCAGAGCTTTCTTTCTCAAGAATCAATTGTTCTCAATCATGATGGACGAACATGTCTTTACAGGAACATCTTAACAAGATTAAAGACATTCGAGATCAGTGTGAAGCCATTGGTTGGACCATGGAGGAAGAAGATATGGTAGTCATCACTCAGAAAAGTCTAGCAAAATCTTATGAGCACTTCATAGAAACACTCAACATTACCTCCACTAATGTTGATCTGAAGTTTCCGGAGCTATGCAACAAACTCATGCAGCAGGATCGTTGGAAACAACAGTTTGGTAGCGGTGCCTCATTAGCCTCTTCAGAAAATGCTTTTGCTGCCAAATATCAGTCCTCTTAGTCCTTTCAGCAAAAAGGTTCTTCTCAGCCTTTTGATCCTACTAGGAAGAAAAATGTGAAGTGTAATTACTGTCACAAATTCGGCCACATGAAGAAAGATTGCCGACAGAGGATTGCTTATGAATAGAAGAAACAGGGAGGGCCCCATCAGACAATGAATGTTGCAGAACATTTAGAGCAGACAGAATTTGCCTTTTACGCCTTTATGGCTAAAAGGTCTTGATCATGTCCCGTCTTCAGCCTGGTACATTGACTCTGGTGCATCACGCCATTTCTCTCAGAGGCGTGACTGGTTTATTGACTTCTCACCTTTCAGTGATTCAGTAGTATTTGGTGGAGGTGAAGAGTACACAATGGTTGGTAAAGGTACAGTTCAGATCTAGTCTGGTGGGCGCACACTCATCTTCCTAAATGTGTACTATGTTCCTGGTATGGAAATTAATCTGCTGTCTGTCAGCCAGATTATGAGGAACTCTCCTCAGCTTGATGTAGTGTTCAGTGCGCACAAGTGCTCCATTATCGACAGGGACACTAGTCTTACGGTTGCTGTTGGCCTAGAGGTTTATACAGGCTTCTTGACACTGGAGATTCTCCAGAAGTAGCTCTAGCAGCTCGTGTTTCTCCCATCAGCACTCTATGGCATCAATGATATGGGCATCTAAACATGCAGTATCTCTCTCAGCTCTCTCGGGAGGGACTTGTGTCAGGGTTACCTGATATTCAGACTCAGCAATTGGGAGTATGCGGCGCCTGTCAAACTGGCAAGCAACATTGGTCTTCATTCAAGGATGGAGAATCTTGGCACGCATCTAAGGTACTCCAGTTAATTCACGCTGATATTTGTGGTCCTATGCATACATCTTCTATTACTGGTTGCAAATATTTTTTGCTTATTGTAGATGATTTCAGTAGAAAGATGTGGGTGTATTTTCTAAAATATAAATCTGATGTAGTTAGTATCTTTCAGAAGTTTAAATCCTAAGTTGAAAAAGAGTCTAGCTGTAATATCATAACTCTTAGGATAGATAACGGGGGGAGGGGGGGATTTTGTTCTTTTGCTTTTTCCAACTTCTATGATACTCATGGCATCAAACGTCAGTTAACTACACCCTACACTCCTCAGCAGAACAGTGTTGTCGAACGCCGCAATCGTACGGTTGTTGAAATGGCTCGTTCCATGTTACAACACAAGAATGTTCCGAACAAATTTTGGGCTGAAGCGGTATTTATTGCTGTCTATATTCTTAACCAACCACCTACTCACGTTGTTAAGGGGAAGACTCCTGAAGAGGTTTGGTTTGGTTTGGCCATAAGCCTAAGATCAGTCACCTCAAAGTATTTGGCTCAGTTGCATATGTTTGGATTCCAGTTGCTAAGTGCTCTAAGTTGGATTCCAAAAGCCAGAAATTCATGATGACAGGGTACAATGATCATCACAAGGCCTATAGATTGATAGATATAGTCACTGGTCGTCTTAGCTTCAGTCATGATGTAGTATTTGATGAAGACAGAGGATTCTTTCAGTCTCCTCCTTTTGAGCAGTGTTCTGAGGATCAGCCTCACAGTATTCTTCTTCCGGTAGGTCCACCTGATGGGAGGGATGATGCAGCATCAGTATATGATGATGCACTACCTGAGCTTCCTTCAGAAAATAACCCTCCTCTTGCTGCGCCTATTGTTCCTGGGCCTTCTCCATCTCCTCCTGATATTGGTTCCTCTACTCTCCGGCCTAAATGGTGGGCTAAAACCATTGGTGATCTCTGGGATAATGAGCTCCTTGAAGGTAGAACTTCTAGACATAAGAGCAAACAACAGTCTACAGTAAATTTTGCTCTTATGGCTAACTTGCACAATATTTTTGAGCCTCAAACCTATTAAGAGGCTAAGGGTACACTTGAGTGGGAATAGGCTATGCCGCTATGGAAGCTGAATTCCAGAGTCTTCAGAAGAATCACACTTGGACCCTTTCTGATCTTCCTGCAGGGAAAAAGCTCATTAGCTGCAAATGGGTGTATAAAGTGAAATACAAAGCAGATGGAACCTTAGACAAGTATAAAGCTCGCCTTGTTGCTCAAGGGTTTTCACAGAGGGAAGGCATTGACTATGAGGAGACCTTTGCTCCTACAGCCAAGATGAGTACCATACGGCTTGTCCTTGCCTTAGCAACTCAGTTCAATTGGAAAGTCCATCAGATGGATGTAAAGAGTGCTTTTCTGAATGGTGACTTACAGGAAGAAGTCTACATGATGCAGCCTCCAGGATTCAAGGCTGCCGGTCAAGAACAGAAAGTCTGTAGATTAGTCAAAGCACTCTATGGTCTGAAACAATCTCCTCGGGCTTGGTACATGAAAATTGATCAATACCTCACAGATCATGGTTTTCAGCGGAGTCCATTTGATGCAAACCTGTATATCAAGCATACTGGTGATGATATTCTGTTTGTGGTTGTCTATGTGGATGACCTTATCATTACTGGCAGCTCAACACATTTGATCCATGGGATCAAACAGGATTTGTGCAACACTTTTGATATGACAGATTTAGGACTTCTTCATTACTGTTTGGGGGTTGAAGTCTGGCAGACTGAGAACAACATCTTTCTCTCTCAGTCCAAGTATGCCAGAAATCTTGTGGACAGATTCAAAATGCAGGATTGCAAACCTGCCACGACTCCTATGGAACCAGGGCTCAAACTTTCAGCTCAGTCATCCTCACCCCTTGTGGATGAAACTTTATTCAGGCAATTAGTGGGTAGCCTCATCTACTCACTACCACTAGACCTGACATCAGTTTTGCAGTGAGCTACATTTCCCGCTTCATGTCAGCTCCTAAGGCTGATCATTGGATAGCAACGAAGCGTGTGCTGCATTATGTGCGTGGCACTCCTGATTATGGACTTGTGTACACTCGAAGTTCCGATCCTATACTCAGTGGTTAAACAGATTCTGACTGGGCTGGTTCGGTTGATGACCATAAATCTACAGCTGGGTATCTGTTTAATCTAGGATCCGGTGCTGTGACCTGGACTAGTAAGAAGCAACAGGCAATGTCTCTCTCCTCAACATAAGCAAAGTATCAGGGAGCAGTTAAGGCATCTTGTGAGGCAGTTTGACTTCGACGCATGCTTGCGAATATGCATGTTTCCCAGATAGGCCCTACTCCCTTTTTTTTTTTATAATCAGGGAGTGCTCAAACTTGCCAAGAATCTAGTCTTTCATGAACGAACAAAGCATGTAGAAACCCATTGTCACTACATTCGCCAGCTTGTTGAAGACGGATCCGTTCAGTTGCGATATGTTCCCACAACGGAGCAGCCCGCCGACATCTTCACTAAGCCTCTTGGTCCTAATAAGTTTGTAAAATTCAGAGGGTCTATCGGTGTTGTAAATAGATTGAGCATTAAGGGAGGGTATTAGAATAATGCTATTTAGTGTTTAATGCTCATTCTTATTAGTTGTTTCTATTTTTATCTTTTTAGCAGTTTCTTAGAAGAAACTGGTTGTTTCTATTTCCTAATAGAAACTTGATGTTTCTATTTCTGTAAATATCTCTGTATTACTTATTGAGCTTCATTTTCTCATGTAGATCAATTCAATTCATTCATTGATGAATGTTGAGGAAGTTCAATGAATCAAATTAGGGCATAATGTAGACATAAAATTCCAAGATACCTCCTATAATGAAAGAGTAAGCTTTGCTCTCTGTTGCTACTCAGGAGAGTGATAATGTCCTATCCATTGTAGAACAATGGTGCTATTATATAGTGCATTGCATGAGCTTAGTGGTTAGGTGTGGGGGCTTTATTGAAGAGAAAGAGGTTTATAAGGCTTATGGTTTGGTTGTTGCATGGAAAACACAATAAAGGAGAATTTTCGAGGTTTAGTGGTCATATAACTTATGTTGAAGGCTTGAAGTAGTGAAACAAAAGATTTTCGGGGTTGATGAGGCAACCAATATACTTATCATTTTTGTTCCATGGTTTGGTTGTTGCATGGAAAACACAATAAAGGAGAAATTTTGAGGTTTAGTGGTCATATGACTTATGTTGAAGGCTTGAAAGTTGAAGTAGTGAAACAATTTTTTTTCGAGGGTTGATGAAGCAACCGATACGCGTATCATTTTTGTTCGATATGTTAGCTTTGTTACCCACCAAAGTGGGTAATCCCATAGGAGAAAAAATTTCTCGTACATTTGATAGCCAGCTAGTCAGGCAGACAACAAGCAGCCCCTGCCAGCTACCATTAAACGCTGATATGCCATGTGCCTCCGCCACTTGCATCAACTGTGTGCTTCTCACTCATTTTGCATTAACACTTGGATGAAGGTGGGCTGCCATTCAAAAGGTGCTAAGATCATTTTGCAATTGGGTGCTTATACTTGTTTGTTTTTGGGCATTTAGTATGGATGATGGGGTGATTTGGAAGATTGATAGATCTTGACCATATTTTTGTTCTCTCACCTTACTAGGGGGGTTAATCTTTGACCCTAGTCCAGAAACAAATTTATTTCGGGGGTTGATGAAGCAACCAATACGCTTATCATTTTTGTTCGATATGTTAGCTTTATTACCCACCAAAGTGGGTAATCCCATAGGAGAAAAAATTTCTCCTACATTTGATAGCCAGCTAGTCACGTAGACAGCAAGCGGCCCCTGCCAGCTACCATTAAATGATGATATGCCATGTGCCTTCGCCACTTGCATCAACCGTGTGCTTCTCACTCATTTTGCCTTAACACTTGGATGAAGGTGGGTTGCCATTCAAAAGGTGCTAAGATCATTTTGCAATTGGGTGCTTATACTTGTTTGTTTTTGGGCATTTAGTATGGATAATGGGGTGATTTGGAAGATTGTTAGATCTTGACCATATTTTTGTTCTCTCGCCTTACCAGCAGGGTTAATCTTTGACCCTAGTCCAGTGGGACCTCCCTTAAGGCCCTCTTGGGTTATAGGAGGGGCACTATATGTGAAGCCATGATTGAGATAACGTGTTCCATTTTCCTTATATCATACTTAACACCTTCCATCCCACATTACAATCCCTATATCTCATCTCCATTCTTCAGGTACAAATTGTCATTGGTTCTTGGGGATTTGGCACTTTCATGTTCACATACCTTGAGTAGGGTCTCAAAACTTTGCCCTATGAGGTTGATGTAGCTAAAAGAAAAGGAAAAATCATATCATGGCTACAACAAAAAAAAACAAAAGAAGATCAAAATTCAATAGATGGCTAGGACAATTAGTGTGTGCGCAAAAGCCTAGCATGAGCTATATAGTCTACTTACCTCATATGGCCATTAACTGGTTCCTAAGTGCATGATGCCCCATTACATCAAAAGAAGGAATCCTTGCAGGTCCCAACCCAGATGTGCGATACTCTGATTCATCTTAAAGGGTTCATAAAATTGCTACATCATACAAAGTAAGCTCTAACCCCAGAGCTATAAGTAGTAATACGAGTGAGTAATCAAGAAGAAGTAAAAGACACACAAGAGGGGTGGAAAAACCAAGGTCGAGCTGTTAACTCCTGCATCCATGAATGTTCCGTCCTCACATCTGTACACTCTAGATGTGGACACCCCATCGGCTAGTCCCTTTGACCATAACACTTGGCCATGAAGTCTTCTCCCCTCCATTGCCACATTATTGTTCACTAACACCTATCAATTGAAGGGTGGACCAGGGGATTATTACTTCCCCCTAGGGGTTGGAAGCACCTAATAGGGTTTACCTTTAGCCATCCCTACCTAGGAAGAAAACACCTTTGTGAGATCTTGGCCCAGATTTTAGAAAGGGATCCTTGTTTGAAGTATTAAATTGCCCTTGACATTCAAGTTTGGTACACATAGATACATTATTGATCATAGTCCCTAATGACTGGTTGCTTTCACTAGAATCCATGTTCTTGTCAGGTGATTTGGTAGCCTAGACTTTGGGCACCCACTCCATAGGTACCACGGGTCCTTTAGAGGAGTACATTAGCCCAAACAAGTGCAATGTTTGTTGGGTGCAGGAATTGCAGTTTAGCAAACTCCTTCAACACTTAATTTGTCAACCCGGGGCTACGTAAGCTTAGAGGCGTAGCACAAGAAATGCCAAGAAATGATATGAACCTTCACTAAATCTGTTCCTATCTTTCTTAATTACAGTTTGCAGAATCAAAAAGATCACACGACAAATAATACCAAGAGAATTTTGGTGCTGGAATGAAAAAGAAAGTACTTTGCAGAAACTCAATAAAAGGAACTTCAAATTGTCATGAACAATCCTGATCAATAAAAGATAAATATTTGAGACTAAGTTTAGTGCAGTCGTAGGACAAAGAAGTAATTAAACTGTTAAGGAAATTTGTCTTCATTAAAGATTTTCCTTCTTGCCACTGAACCATCGTTCTTGCACTGCAACGACATTCCTGCACTGGAACGATGTTCCTGTGTTGAAGCGATATTCCTGCACTGGAACGATGTTCCTGTGTTGAAGCGATATTCCTGCACTGGAAGTATGTATTGTGCCTACACTGAAGATTTCGACCTTCATACAAGAGCTCTGGGTTCCTGTACCAAAACAGAGGTTCATGTACCAAGAAATCAGCGTTCCTGTATTGGGTTTCCAAACCACTTGTAGAAAATGAAAAGGGTGTTAACTAAGAATAAATTGCAAGGCGAAACAGAGCTGAGGAAATAAACATTCACAAGCAAAAGACTCTTTAACTAATCATGAAATGTACTTCGAAAGTCAAAGAAAAATCCATAAGAAATAAAAGGACTTCACCTTCAACTAAGCAACCTTCACTTGCAAAAAAGAAAATGCATGGGTGGAAGTAACTAAAACGCACTCCTTTTGCAGAAAGGAAATTAAACACGCATCAAAGGAAAGTAGGGTTAACACGAAAGGCAGGAAATAAACACACCCAAGCCTGCACACTTCGGATCCGAATCACACAGCTTATGAAGAAGTCAAAGCCTGTTAACTATGAAAGAACAAAATATAACCTGCTCAAACCTTGCATAAAAATAAGTTTAACACACCTCATGAAAAAGGGAGAACGAGCTGGGTTGGCTGGGCCCTAGCCAACCAACTCGTTTCCCTGCTACGAGATCTGGAACTTTAGGTACTCAAGTAATACATCACAAAGATATTAGAACAGGAAAATGCATAACTGGTGCAGTCCTTTGTATTAAACTTCAAAAGTAGCAAATATACATCATGGATCCCAGATCCAACCCAGAAAATATGGAAACACACAAAAAGATCACAGTATATGTCAAAAATTCCTCAGAGTATCACTACCTAGCTTCCACTAGAAACCTTATTAAATATACATTCTCGGCTCAAGGCCACAACAGAAAGTACAACAAAAGTTTATCTTGGGCCTCTTGGCTGTTAACAAAAGACTAAACAAGGGTTCTCAGTCGAAGCCCTGGTCTTCACATCCCGCATATTCCTCTATGCTCCGAGCCCAACAAAGATGACTGATCTTCTGGCAAAGAATCCACGTAGTTTGTCAAGTTGTCTCGGCCGTAAGCGGTGAACCAAGTTGAAGTTGACAGCTGCCTCAGAAGTGCAAGAACGATGGACGATACAAGAATCATTCTTGCACCAACCCATCTTCCACATTGATTAATACTTTTGCCTTATCAAATTACCTTAGGAAAGAGAACATATAAGTTGCAAAGGCAAATAGGATATTAAATCTATTTAATTAATAATTAAGTTCATATATAACCCTTAATACGAAAACCATGAAAGAAGTGCAGGAATGAGTACAAGTTTAAGAGAAGTGCAGGAATAAATACGCTCCAAGGTTAAAACAAAGGCTTAGGTAGTGTGTTTGAGGTAAGATGGAGGTTAAAAATAGGACAATTCTGCTGACCAACAGTGTTGAGAGTCCGGAGCCTCTTAGCATCACTATTAGATGACATGTCCCATAGCACTTGTAGGAGCTAGGACGTTGGTGGACTTTGACCTCGATTTGAGGATTCTTTAGGATGACACCACTGGATCCAGCATGCCCTAGGCTGGCCTTGACACAACTTGATGGGCAAGAGCTGATTTAGAGCCCAAATGAGGATGGTCTCACCTTGATAGACTAGGGAGGGCTTGTTGCACCGTAGGAAACCCTATCGCTGGAAAGAAGGAGACCTCATTTAGCAGTTAGAGGCCCATGGAGACCACCTTGTGGCACCCCAGTTGGATCTTGGGTCCCTCAAGTGATTTTGACGTAAAATTGAGGGCCAACCCTCAAATTTGGATCTACTAGGCTTCTACACCTTCTTGGACATTTCATCACCCTTGGATAGGGCATTTGGAGCACTTATAAGTTATGATGGACGACGTCAACTTTTTGGAGGCTATGGCTCACACGTGTGGGAAAATTAGGCCTATGTTCTTGTTAGCTAATGGGTTGGCTTGTAACCCAAGGATATTTAGTGATTTAACTTGTTTTTAGGGGTTCTATACACATAATTACTTGTCCCGATTCTCATATAAATAGAGGATAGGTTCATTTCACTATTCATCATCACTGGTCACATTTTCAACCCTCTTTGTGAAACTCGACCTAGCTGAATTGTGCTTTTGTATCTTGTGGAACTGTGATTTGTGCTGGATTTGTGTCCATTGGAGCTATTTCTTGGCTTTGGAGATGTCGTTTTAGAGCAATAATGTACTTTTACATGCTTTCTATTTTGTAAGTGTCCTTGTATTTGATAAATCTTTACTATTTGTGGCCATTGTATGGAATGGTTGATTATCTAGGGTTTTTCTGTGCTACTTTATCGTTGAAAATTATTCTATGAACTCCTGATGATAAAATTGAATGCATTACCCATATATAGAATGTGAATGATAGTCCGATGTGTGTGATAGGTAACTTGAGTCCGGAGAAAGAGTCAAAGTAGACCAAGTCAAGCAGTTGTGGTTTTGGGAATGTGGTATAGCGCACTTCTGCCCATCGGATTGCAGATAATGGAGCCTTTAAAAGGCTGGGAAGACTTCATTGTAATGGGGCCAAAGGATGTTAGTGGTGAAGGCTCACTTCGCTGGCTTGGCCAGGGTTTTGGCCAAGGGATTTAATGGAATCTCGTTAGGTCGGGTTTTTCCCAGGGTCAATTTTGTGCATTATGTTTGAATGTGTTTGTTGCTAGCTAGTTTTAAGTTTTCCTCTTTAAATCTCCGTGATTTTTATGTTTCTTCGATTAAAATTTCATGTGGTATCAGAGCCAAAGGTGGATGTGCTTTGGCTTCAAAAGGACACTTTTGTTGCCAAGAGTTATTTGGCTTGGTGGACGGTAGGATGGGACCATCGCACATGAGGGCGATGAGATTTTGCATGGCATTGGTCTAAGGGCAACCCTAAATTGATTGATCGTGGAGAAAATCGTGGCCCTGGAGATCTTGTGTTGGATTGGCTTGAAATCGACGATTTTAGTGGTTATCTTGCCTTGTAGATCTACAATACATCGATAATATTCAAACTTGAGGCCTTACCCTTATATTGCACAGGTGTTTCGGTTGGGTTTTGAGCACGAATTGAAGGAAAGTTGATCTGTAATGGCCAACCAATATTTAGGGGAAGAATAAGGGAAATTCGATGGCCAACGACAAGGTTGAGATCGAGGAGAGAAAATTTTTTGAACGTGAAATGTGTGTCAAGCCCAAAATCTGTGAGCCCTTATGGACTTGATTCGTGAGATATTCATGTGCAATAGAGATGTTGCGCTTGTTGAATGGAGTACCTGGTGGTGGAGGTGGTTGAGTTTACGAGTGACACCACTTGTGATAATAAAAGAGAGGCAAAGGTTTATGTTTTTTGGAGAAGGATTGATGTTTTTTAGGGAGACCACGAGGGTTTTCACTCAACGAATGATCGCACAGAGTAGTGCTTGAGATCAAAGTGGAGCTCATGAGATAGCAACAGAGCTCATGAGAATACAGTTCACCATCAAAGGCTACGAGGCGGCACCAGTGTTTTGTTGCAGAGAGGATATTTACAATTGCTATGAGATATGGGATTTGTCATGACCATGATAACCCCAGATGAGTGGCTCTTAAGTGGCACAATAGAGGCCATGCGAAGAACAAAATTGTAGAGTTATCAAGGGAAACAAAGGCAAGTGCAACAAAAAGAACTTCGGTGGTAGGAGCAAGGGTAGATATCACCAAGACAGAGGGCCTCTCGAAGCGACCGTGGATGGCCACGTGGTCACGATTCCAAAGGGCACAATAGTGCTCCATATCTACGAATTAGCGAGGGTTGATGTTCTTGGCTTCTGCTATCATCCCCGCCTCTCCATCGCAGAAATTTTTTGTATGTATCTTGTTGAGGTCGAGAAAAGTCTCAAGCATGTGGCATCTTCCATGATGCTTGTGCTTCCTGGCATGGCGGGTGGTCGAGGTTGTAGAGGAGAGTGACTGGGGCACCATAATCCCAATGCCCCTTGGTTCTTTCGATGCTATGATGCCCTGGGTATCTAGGGCTGATATGAAGGAACGAATGATGAAATACCAGCGGACTCCGCATCTTTTCGCTTTAAGGAGAGACAAAGGAAGCCACAACGTTTAAAATTCTTGATGAGTAGAGCAGTTAAAGGTGAGAGGATTGGTTAGTAGCCATAAATAAAAAAAAAAAAAAACACTTATTATAATGGAGTCAAATGTTTCTAAAAATTCTTTGTAAGTGGGCTTACTGTTATAAGACTTGTTAAGACATGTTGTAAGCCTTGGTAAGACATGCGTACCTTTGAGTAATTGTCGATAAATTCTGGGTTAGACTTAGGTGATAAGGGGAATGTCGGGTTAATAGATACCTCAGGTATAAACTTTGAGGGGGGTAAGGGCTATAGTGATTGGGGCTAATTCACTTGGCAGTTTTGACTAGATTTAGGTAAACTTGACTTGGGGGAAAGAGTAAAAGTCGACCAAGTCAAACAATGGTGGTTTTGGGCACGTGGTATAGCGTACCCATGGTTTTCTTCCCATGGGATTATAGGTAATGGAGCCTTTAAAAGGCTGGGAAGACTTGATTACAATGGGGCCAAGGCTCACGTGGATGTGAGCAGTGAAGGCTCACTTGGCTGGGTTGGCTAGGGTTTTGGCTAAGGGGTCCAATGGAATTTCGTTAGGTTGGGTTTTTGCTAGGGTAAATTTTGTGCCTTATTTGTTTAATGTTTATGTTTGTTTTTGGTTGTGTTATGTTTCTCTAAGTAATTTATTTTCTCTCTAGTAAATTTTCTATAGGGTGAACCTTTAAATTAGCTCCCCCCATTGACTTTGCTCTCTCACAAAAGTGATAGCTAGGGTTTGAAACCTAGGGTTTCTTATTCCCTTACTCTTTTGCCAAGGTTTAGCAATCTTTAAACATCCCCTAGACTCCATCACCTAAGGTCAAGGCACTGGGCTTTTGTTGCATGGTTGATCATCTTAAAATCATCTTGAATTTCACCTTTTCTCCTCTCTAACTTGCTTTTCAGCCTCTCAAGGTAAGCTGCTAACTAGGGCTAGGGATCTTTCCTCAATTAGGGTTTAGGATGTTCCTTGGTAGAGGGATTCAACATGTGGAGGTGAGGTATTTGCCTCAAAATCAACTCATTCCCGTGGCTAATTTCTCTATTTTAGGTCAAATGTCCCTTGCACTAGGTAGATTTTGCCTTAGAGAAAAACCCTAGTTTGCCTTGGGCTTCAACTTGGGGCTAATTGAAGGTTTCTCGTTCCATAAATTAAAGGTATACATTAGTTGGAAGCCTTTTCTTGGCCTTGTGAACCTAGGTTGATCTATTTACCTTGTTATTTCTCAAACCCTAGGTCATGTTGTGCCCTAATTAGGCTTATTGGAGGATGCACATTGCTTTACTTTTCTAGCTTAGCCCTGTCCTTAAGAATGTACCCCTCTTTGAGGTATCCTTTTATGTGACCTACTCCAGGGAAACCTCCCTAGTGGTGAAAGTCCACGAAAGAGCAAGAGGTAGTGGTTGTGGTGATAGGGGGTCACACCTCGTATTGTTGCCCCTTGGTCTAGTTCTTGTCTCGTGAGCTCCCCTCACAAGACCTGCTAGATTTTGAGGCAACAAAGCTTCTTATATAAAATGCATCTATTTGTACTCTTTATTAACAAACAATGAATTGATGTCTTTTCAATTCATTAAACTCTAACTACTTAATGGTAGTTTTTTCTTGTTAGTTAAAGCATTTCACCTAGGTTCTACAATAGTGACAAATCATTGCTAGGCAATTATAACTTGCTTAGGAGGTTTATAAGGCCTATGGTTTGGTTGTATGGAAATCACAATAATGGAGAAATTTGGAGGTTTAGTGGTTGTATGACTTATGTTGAAGGCTTGAAGAAGTAGTGGAACATAATATTTTAGGGGGTTGATGAAACAATCATTATGCTTATCAATTTTATTCCATATGCTAACTTCTTATACAAAATGCATCTATTTGTACTAAGTCTTTTGGCACCTCGTGATATTTATGGAATATTATTTGATGTGAGAGCAAATATTTCCTCATATGCACGGGATGAGATGTGTCTCATTTTTTAACTTTAGTAATCATCATGAGAGGGCTTACTTCCTCTCAAGCTTTTTTTTTATACCTTTTATTCTATAAGTTTACATGGTTTCTTTGACCATGTTCTCCATTCATTTTCTGAAACTTATGTTGTTGATTGCATGACCATTTTTGGAGAGAGGACTCATCAGTGGAGAGAGTTTCATCATGGCATTTTGAATCGTAACCCATTTACATGTCTTTTTTGTCTTGTTAGATTTTGATGGTTGGGTAGCATCAGACAGGTGTTCTAGTCTCGACTTTGGTCAGAGAGGCTTAGAAACACTAAAACTCCAGAACCCAGAAAAAGTTTCAGGGTAGAACACCTAAAGATGCCTCAATTAAGTTAATTAGTCATTACTTAAATTTTTCCGAAGTCTAACTTAGGAAAAATGATTAATTAACAAGAATTGATTGAGAAAGGTGAGATTTCTCTAGAAACTCACATGGATCAACTCAGAAGTAATCTTCGCTGTTGATGAGGATTTAATGATGGCCGTTGGTGAGCCAACGAGAGATTATAAGAGGAGGTTGATGGGGTTGGAGCAAAACACACCAGTAGTGTGAGTTCCTTGGTAGATTGAGCTTCCCAGTTGCAGAGATCGAGCAAGGGAGAGAAGTTTGAGCCAGAACGGACGCTGCAGTAGCAACAACGAGTCGCTTGGCAGATCAAGCTACTCAGTTGCAAACATCGAGCATAGAGAGAAGTTCGAGCCAGAAAGGACGCAAGTGTAGCTGCAACAGTAACACCATTGATCAATGCAAATCAAGTTTCTCAGAGAGCAGAGTTCAACTAGGGAAGAATTCGAGCCAATGATCGAGTGGCAGTGACTGAGGGAGCAACGCAGTGACTGAGGGAACAACAAATTCATTTCCAATATATTTTCTCAGTAGCAGAGCAACAATAGTTGGGAGGTTGAATTATTTTTGCAGAGAGGCCGAGTAACCAGTGCGAGCAACCAATAATCCTAGTTCGAAGTGTTGGAAAGTGATCGTTTCAGTGGCAAGACGGGAGGTCACTCGGAAGGCATAGCAAGTCACTTCCAGGGCTAGAGGGAGGCAGGATGGCTCATCCAGAGCCAGCTAGCAGGCAATGTGAATTATTTGGGCCAAGTAGTGCGCATTTCTGGTCGAGAGGAAGTGCAAGTAGGACCAAAGTGGCTGAGTTTGGTTGTAGAAGGGAGGAATTTTCTCCAAATAGTTTTGGCAGTATATTTTGTTGGAGTATAGCTAGATTGGCATCCAGATTTGTACTTAGAATTTTTTGCTGCAGGATAATAATAAAACCCTCATCTGTTGCACTGGTTTTCCTGCATTGGGTTTTCCCAGGGACAATTATCCCAAAATAACAATGTCAATTTTTGTGTGTGCACTCTATATTTCTCAAATTCTAGCATTTTATTTTCTGTAGCGTTTTTATTGTGAAGAAATTGCAGTGTGATTAATTCGTTATTTTGTCTTAATGAAATAAACTGCATAATTTAATAAGTTAGAAGAATTAATTCCAATTGCTGCATTTCAAGGGAAATTTCATAGTGTTGTCACAAAAAATGTAGAGTTGTATAAAAATATGTGGAGTTGGTGAGTTTGCACATGGGCATGTGCCTACTAACTACTTGTTGAATTTTAAATAGTTCTCCAATTTGATAATTATTCCTCATGATTTTTTCTTATACAAATCTTATCTTACATTCATTATCCATCATAAAATAATTACATAGAGAACATCAACAATAACAATATGCCAATAAGATCATAAAGAGACAACCACACAATAACAACATTATTTTACCTTGTGAAAACCCACATGGGGAAAAATCCAACAACCTTTTCATTAGAGAAATCTTCAATTCAACAGAGATACATCTTAGTCAATAACTAGGTCAAACTTGGTCCATCCACCTAGTCAAGTCATCTGCCCTTTGAATAGGTTAGGCCTTCCGCCTTCCTTAGGATTTTGGTCCCTTGTTGCTCTTCTTCAACACAAACAAATTGACCTTCTTGTCTTAGACTTTGTTGCCTTAGATGATGACACTTTGCTGGCCTCAGGTAATGATACTTCGTTGGCCTAAAAAAATGACTTTCCTTGCTGCCTTAGAATAGGTCGAATTACAAAAGATGAGAGATCTGAATTGCTTCTTGGAGAGGAGGTCGACTCCTTTAAATAGACATCTTGAAGGGTCGAATGGGTGCCTCTTAGAGGCTGGGCCGAGTTGACTAGGTTCAACTTTTGGAGCCAAAAAATTAGCTTTTGCAAATTCAATTTTTTCTCTTTTAAAATGTCCAAGTGGACACAACTCAAAAATATTTTTCTTTTGACTCTATGCTTTACAATAATCAATATTATGAAGACTGACCGTAGTTACAAAATTCAACACTTCCTCTCAACTAGGGAGGTATTCATAATGACTATCTAGATGCTCTAATGTTGACAAATTTTCACTATGAAAACGTTACAACAGAATCATAATTAACCTTGTCAACATCTCTAACATAAGGTAAATTATTATGTAGTCAGCATCTCTAGCATCATAAGTATCATCTTGTCAGCATCTCTGACATCATCAACATCATCTCGTCAGCATTTTTGACATTATCAATATCAATATCGACTAGTTGGAGTCTCTGACATTGTCAGCATCAACTAGTAGCCACAACTGCTGGTACTACTGACCCAAATGTTGGACATTGGGTTCAATGCTCCCTGTGTGTTTCACGGCATGGACTAACCGCCTGTCGTGGATCCTAACTTTGGTGATTGTAACAGAGACTAATGCTTGTGGGTTTTGGTCTAACGACAATCGTGATTCCAACAAGTGGTATCAGATCAACAGGTCTCGAGTTGGAAACTCCCCTGACTCGCGCTAGGGGGGAGATTATTAGACATTGGGTTCAATGCTCCTTGCATGTTTTGCAACATGGACTAACCACCTCTCGTGGATCCTAATTGTGGTGATTGTAGAGAAGACTAATGCCTGCGGGTTTTGGTCTAACAACAATTGTGATTCCAACACCAACTGCTCGGTATTCTTGACCAAGGCTAGTATAATGTTCCAAATCCCTTAGGAGACACAAGACGGGGTTCTGCTAGCCTAATAAGTTCCCATAGGCTAAGGCGGGGAAAATTTTAATAAGGGAACATGATTTGCCTAGAAAAACATTATAAATGCTTGAGGGGTGAAAAAGGAGACATATCCTAGGTTAATGAAAAGTCATTGTCATTTTATGATGTGAAAGGTTCCCAAAGTTCCTAAAGTGAATTTATGAAATTAGAAAGGTAAAATGACAACAAAAGTGGTCACTAAATTATAAAAGGAGAAAACTGAAGAGTCCCTCCTCATTCTATCACTTGCATTTTGAGAAAAGAAGCTATTGGGGGGTTTTGGAGAGAAGCTTAGGGTTTGAGAAACCATAGTTGCTATTGCTAGATTTGGTGTTGAAACTATAAACCTTAGTTGGTTCAGAGAGTATAATCACTCAGATTTCACCATTGCGCTACTAATGAGAAGAAGATTGCTGAGGATGGTGGAGGTAAAAGCGTTATTAGCTAGGTTTATCTTCTGATATTATGTTTATTATCTTTCTCTAGAGGTTGGAACCTCACCCATTGAAGAGCCAAATGCCATCATAACTCAGAAGTGGAGTTCGCTGCTAAAGAGGGATGGATATAGCTTGAAAGAATAGTTTGAATCTCCCAGTCACAAAGGGGTCGAATTTATCAGTGAAGAGAAGAGACGAGTTATATCAGTTCTGGGAACAAGTTCCTCCTTGGAAGAGGGGGTCGAGTTTTATCTTTATGTCATGTCGAGTTGGTGTGTCTCTTGTTGGTCGAGTTATCCACAGTTTTGAAGGTCGAACTGCACTCATTTGTTGACCGTGCTGATACCCAAGACCCAAAGATTCAGTGCTGAAGTGTCATGTGTCCCATCTTCTATTGGCTGAGCGATTTATTGCTGATTGGGTTCTACATTTTGAGCTTTGCATGATGGATATTTCAGTGGAGAGAAGGGTCAAATCTCTAGTTTACAGAAGCTGATATCTCAGTGAAACTTACTATTGAAGCTTCCAACCAAATAGATTGAAGTGCTGAGGTTTATACTGTTGGATGTTGAATTTCCACGACCTTGGGTCTAGGTTAGAGTCTTAAAATTGCCGACGCTACCAAACCGAGAATCTCAACCATAAACTACTTTGCACAACGGAAATATAAAGCAGTAAATCACGTATGCTCAAATATACACACTTTTTAACAAAATTGTATAATAATAATATTGTACAATCACCAACCTTCGTTATATTAAACCAAATATGAATAATACAACAGTCTATGGTATACAAGATACAATGACAAACTTCGCTCCAGCTTCTATGTTGTATCTTCTTTGGCCGGTCCTTCACTTCCGTACTGCTCATTAGCCGCCCCTTCATCATTCAAAGGACAACACATTGAGACTCTAGGAGGGTTGCCACCTAACACTATTGCATGTCACTTCTGCTGCATATACATGGGCTCATAAATTTTCTCTCTAGGTAGGCCTTAATTCTAGAGCTCCAATCTGCCTTCTAGTAGCGTCTTTTGTCCATCAAAGAGCTACTCATTAGGCTGCAAGCTTCACCCAATCATGCACCAAACAACGTCCTTCTTGTATGCCGCTCTAGGGCTACTTTGGGTAGCCAACACATTGCCCTCCAACCAGATAAATGGCACCCAATCTCGCCTCCAAATTGGCTCCCACAGGATGCAAGTCAACCTGATCCAAACCGGTCACTTCTTGACTTCACGTTCCTCCACAAAACACTGCTGCTATTTATGTTTGCATATTGTTGTTCCCTGCAGTCTTGGTTAGGGCACTTACTGCAACCCTAAACACACCCCACAGTCAACAAACCAACCCTTTAAGGGTTGCGACCCACCTTGGAAAACTTCCTCCCATGCCACGTTGCATTCTTAGGGCATTGTCCACCTTTGACAACCCTCACACAGTCCCTAGTTGTGTGCTATGGCCTATGGCCTAGCACAACAACTGTCCTGTAGTCTCAACCTCCAAGAATGGTGCCCAAACAATCCTCCAACAACAACATTTTGCTCCTGCACTCGGCCTCGCTGCCTGCCTCTTTCGCACTTGAGAACACCACCTCGGATCCTCTCTTGGCCCTTAAAACAGTGACCCAAACCCTCGCTGTCCTGTACCTTCTCGTGCTGCGGCTAGACCAGAGCTATCTTTCTCCATCGAGTCCTTCTTCTTGGAGGAAATGTTGCACACTTGGATGCTCTCAACACATCACATCACCCTCTATTCATAATCGAAAGAGGGGCTCCAACGAATAGATGAAGAGATACATCTATTGGACTAATTTACTTCGAGCCTACATGACTTGAAAACCAATAATTACTTGTCAACTTAAAAAATTCATTTCTCCACTTCTATAACTCGGAATTCGACGATTCTCAAAATGTTGGATTCTCCTTTCCACCCTCTTTCGTCTCATGCCATCACATGTAGAAATGGGCTTTCGGAATTGGCCCAAACACGATTGGGTGCAAAACCCCATCCTTGGGTTCCAAGCCCACAAGTGACCCTTGTGGCACTTTGCCCTCCAAACCCTAAACCCTAGGTCTTCGATTACCTCCCAAGCTACACAAATTAACACTCCCTCTTAGCAAGGGAGGTACTTCCAATACTAGGAAGTACTTCATCTTCGTCATCACTGCTCGCAACTCTTGCCCAACTCTTGCACTCACAATCGCAACAATCCCTGTACGGTGAACTACGCCCTTCTCGGAAGTGTCACTATCACTACTGGAAGCACCTTGCTTCTTCTTATCCTGAAACGTCTTCCATTCTCTCCATGATTCCTTCTTGGCAGTTGTAGGATCACCCTTGCTCCCCACTCACCACGCACTTCTCTTGGACTGCGGAGTCTCCCTCTGAATCTGCAAGCTCCCTCTCGAATTAAACTCCCTCCGAGTCTCTGGAACCTGGACCTTCTCGGGAAGGTGTACCTTCTTCTCGGGAACCTGTACCTGCTCCTCTGAAGTCTGCATTGACACTTGCACCTGCTCCTGCTTCTCTTGATCTTGCATCTGCTCCACCTGCTTCTTTCCATGATCCACAGGGTTTCTCGTCAACCTATAGAAACCATGCTCTCTAATTCCGAGTACAATCACATTGGACTTAGAGCCTTTGGGCTTGAGCCTTGCCTTCCCATCTTGGAACAAGACCTCAAACCCCTTCCTCCTGATCATCGAGACAAAAATCACGCTATACCTGAGTCTTCGTACACGCAGTACATCCTCAACCTGCATCGCACGTCCTGTCTCCATCCTGAATGGCACAACATCTGATCCTCAGATCTCCAACTGACTCTTGTTGCCCAACACCATGTGCAACTTTGAGTCCCATTCAGCTAGAGTCTCAAAAACCTCTTGTGACCTTGTCATATGCTTCGTCGCACCACTGTCCACGTACCATCCATCCTCATTGATAGTACCATGCGAGAAATGAGAAATCATAGCAAAGTCCTCCTCTTCCAATCTCCTGGTGAGATCATCTATCTTTGCTGAAGTGGCAACATTGGCGACTTGCTTTCCTTTCCTCTTCTCGTCATCTCCTTTCTTCTTCATCAGATATCTCGACGAAAAATGACCCATCTTGCCATAGTTGAAACACTTGACTTTAGTCGAGTCCTTCTTTTGCTTACTCTTCATTCGCACTGCAAGTTCCATGTCATCATTGAAAGACTTCTTCTTTGGATGAAGATCCTCGTCTCACAACTCTTCCTGATGTTAGGATATTCCGACACATAGGATATAGTTAAGTCCAACTTGGTCTAGCATAGAGTTAGGTTAGAGTTAGGTAAAGTGTGTTTCTTTACCGTTGTACATTTTGTAACTTACAATCCGACGGTCACGATATGTAGTGATCCGACGGTTCACTCTCACCTCGGTATTACCGACACTTGATCCGTGGCTTGACACCCGATTGGTCCATGAGTTCTATTTAAAGCGCATGGAGGGTCATTGTTCGGGTAATCCGTGCATGAGAGAAGCTTATGTAAATTTTCATTCTTTGATTAATAAATTGCCTGTAGTACCCACGTTGGGACAGGCCGTGGACTGTTTCCCTCCTTGCACTCTGAGGGTTTTAACCACGTCAAAAATACTGGTGTATTGATTTGAGATCTGGTTGTGAGCGGTGTCCTTTTGGTATTCTTTCTGTGGAACTTACCCTGTAAATTCCTACATGGTATCAGAGCTATTTGAGGGCCGCGTCCGTTGGTAATCCAAATCTGAAGCCGGTAGAACTGCATGCGGCTGTCGTTTCCTAGATCTGTTGTTTCTGACTGCTTTCGGGCCGAGAGGACTGCTCTGTTGCGTTCGGAGCATCTGTTCCAGTGAGGAATCCCTTTCGTTTCATGCGAAAAGGTTTCCGGTAGCCCTAGCTGCGTCATTTTTCAGATCGGGAGGTATACAGTGTTTTTTTTGCAGTTTACTGTTAATTTCTCTCTGCTTATTTCGGTCTCAGTTTATTTAGCCTTTTTTTTAACCGGATCTATACCTTTCATTTCTGCGTATGCTCTTTGCCCTGCGACTCTGTGCGATCTGGGCAAATCAGAAACAGAAAGGAAGGATTTTTCTCATGCGTATGCTCTTTTCCCTGCACCTTAGTGTGATCTCGGAAAATCAGAAACATTGAGAAAAATATTTAGTTTTTCGGCTAAAGCTAACCTTGAGATTTTTTTAAAAATTTCTAGTTTTTTGGCTAAAGCTAACTTCGAGCCGCAAGGTTCGTTTTTCTTTGCATATTCGTGTTGGGTTTTGTGTTTTGTGTTTTGTAGGGAAAAAGAGCTTTCTCAAGGCAAGCACGCAAATCGAGGCCCCCCCCCCTCTCTCTCTCTCTCTCTCTCTCTCTCAAATTTTTTGTATAGATCAATTGGTTCAAAGCTATTTTTAGAGAGTAGAGGTCTTGGGTTCAAGTCTCCATTTTGTGGGGGCGGATTTTTTTCATTCCCGCACATTCGCGCACTTTGCCGGCAACGTCAACAAGTTTTTTTCAAAAAGCCATAACTTCTTCATCCGGAAGCCTTTTTCAGAGCCGTTTTTTTTAAAACCGCCTATTTTTTCGAGATCTATCCGTTGGTACACTTACTTTCAGCATCTTCAGCTTCAGTTTTAAAAAAAAAAAAATGGAAAGTCCATGCCAAATCATTCTTGACAGCACTAATTACTTCCAATGGGTAGAATACATGGAAGATTTACTTAGAAGTAAAGGTCTCTTCAGAATAGCCACAAACCAAGAGAAGAAACCCACAGATGAAGACAAGGCGGCAAAATGGGAAAATAGACAAGATCAAGCACGTGGTTTGATAGGGATGTCTATTTCTCCTGATCTTAGATTCCACATTGCAGGACTTGAGACTCCTCATGAAGCATTAGAAAAACTTGCTAAAGTTTTTGGGATTAAAAATAAAATTAGATCCCATCAACTTGAAAATGAGCTGCTTACTTTGGATCCTAATAATTTTTCTTGCATTGAAGATTTCTTGTCAAAATTCAAGACCCTTAGATATCTCTTGGAAGGTGTTAAAGTTAAGAAAGATGATGGTAACCTTATTTATTCCATCCTTACTAAGTTAGGACCAGCCTACTCTGTATTTGTTTCCACTTTCCATTCTACAAGGGAAGCTTTCATTTGTCAAGGACAAGAATACAAGGCCCCTTCCTTTGACTCCTTTTGTGATTCCTTAATAAGAGAACAAGAAAAACTCTTACACCTTGGTCTTCTTAATCTTGGAAACTCTTCCACAAAAGCGTTAGCCGCCCAGCAGCACCCAAATTCAAAGAATCCTAAGAAGTCATATCCTCAAAAGAATGGTCCTAAACCATCTCAGCCTCAAAATGAAAGATCATTTCAGCAAAATGATAAGCCCAATAAAAACAAATGGAAGAAGACTGATAGACATTGTAACTTTTGTAATCGAGATGGCCACTTAGAATCTAAATGCTTTAAGAAGATGGAAGCCTTGGAAGCCGCAATGAAGAAACATAACATCCATCTGGAGCCTACTTCAACTTCAACTTCCGGAACGGTACTTTCTGCATGTCATCGTCAATCATCTCAATCTGGTTATGCATTAAATGTATCTTCTTCTTCTTCTCATTCTCATGAGTGGCTCATTGATTCTGGAGCCTCTTGTCACATGGCCAAAAACCAAGCCATGTTTTCTTCTTTAAATGATTGTAACACCAAAAATATATATATTGGTGATGATAGATCTCTTAATGTTGTAGGGACTGGAACTGTTCATCTAGACAATGGTCATTTCAATGATGTATTATGTGTTCCAAACTTATCCTGCAACCTTCTATCTGTCTATCAGATAACTCATTCAGGTGAAGGTAAAATTGTTGAATTTTCACCTCATGATGTTGTAATCAAGGATCTAAAAGATCCTAAACAGATTCTAGCTACTAGTCTTGCTGATGATTCCAAAAGGTTGTATAAGTTTCACAACTTTGGGTCATCCCATCTTCCCTCAGTATTTGTTGCTCATAATGATGAAGTGAGCAAACTTTGGCATGAGCGGTTTGGTCACTTAAACTATCGCTCCCTTCAGCATCTATGTAAAGAAAATATGGTGACAGGTCTTCCTATGGTATCTTGCAAAGATGGTGTTTGTTCCGGATGTGTACTCGGAAAACATCATCGGGACAGTTTTGACAAACGTGCCTCTTGGCACGCCTCAGCCCCTTTACAGCTTGTGCACAGTGATTTATGTGGTCCTCTTCCTGTTGCTTCATTCTCTGGCTGCAAGTACTTCTTAACTTTCATTGATGATTTCTCTAGACGCACTTGGGTATACTTCTTAAAACTCAAGAGCGAAGTATTTAGCACTTTTTTGGCCTTCAAAGCATTTGTTGAAAAACAATCTGGACATCAAATTCTTAAGCTAAGAACTGATAATGGTGGAGAATATGTTAAAAACGCATTCATCAACTTTTGCACCGAAAATGGAATTCAAATGCAACATACTGTTCCATACACTCCACAACAAAATGGTGTAGCTGAAAGGAAAAATCGCACCTTAAAGGAAATGGTTAATTGTATGCTGCAATCTAAAGGACTCAGTCTTAGTTTTTGGGCCGAAGCAATTAATTGTGCAAATTATATAATCAATCGCACTCCTACTAAGGTTCTAGAGAATATCACTCCAGAAGAAGCTTGGAGTTCCATTAAACCAGATGTAAGTCACTTTCGTGTGTTTGGAAGTGAAGCATGGGCCCATATTCCAGATGAAAAGCATAAAGCTTTAGAACCTAAGAGTGAGAAATGTACTTTTGTTGGATATTCTGAAGATGTAAAAGGTTATAGACTTATTCCATTTAAGTCCAAAAATGTTATCATTAGAAGAGATGTCAAATTTGATGAAAATAAATCGGCCTGCGAGCCTAGTCCGGCGGATGTGCCACCTCTTCCTATCTCTTCTATCTTTGAAAACATTTCTTCTTCTGATGATGAAAGCGAGGATGATAATCCTCCCCCACCTTCTCAGGATCCTCAACTTCCAAGATGGGTACGTGCTACTCGAGATGCAGCAGGTGATCTTGCCGGTGATCCTACAGATCAGCGACGTACACGTTCTCAGTTTGAAAGAGCCTCTTCTTTACTGGCTCAAGCTCCAGTAAATCATGATCCTGACACTTTTGCAGAAGCTTCAGGCCATCCACATTGGGAAGCAGCTATGAATGAAGAATATCATTCATTGATGACAAATGATACATGGGATCTTGTTCCTCTACCAAAGGGACGCAAACTTGTTAGATGCAAATGGGTTTACAGAACCAAGTATGGACCAGATGGGAAAGTTGATAAACATAAAGCTCGTCTAGTTGCTAAGGGCTTTTCACAGGTTGAAGCATTGACTACACTGAAACCTTCTCTCCAGTTGCCAAAATGAACTCTATCCGCCTTGTTCTTTCCCTTGCTGCCTCTTTAAAATGGGAAGTCCATCAAATGGATGTTAAATCTGCCTTCTTGCATGGGGACTTGCAGGAAGAAATCTATATGGAACAACCCATTGGCTTCATACAAACAGACTCCAGCCTCGTTTGTCGACTTAAGAAATCCCTTTATGGCCTCAAGCAAGCTCCTCGGGCTTGGTATGCCAAAATGGATAGCTTTCTTTTAGAATCTGGCTTTTCTAGGTGTCATTCTGACAATACTGTCTACACAAAGAAAGTGGGCAACTCTCTTATTATCCTTGTTCTTTATGTTGATGATCTTATTCTTACTGGTAGTGATCCCAACCTTATAAACCATGTGAAGTCCAGCCTTAAAAAGAAATTTGAAATGACAGACTTAGGACACTTACACTATTTTCTCGGTCTTCAAGTCTTGCAATCCCAAGAGGGTATTTTCCTTTCCCAGTCCAAGTATGCTTGTGATATTCTTCGTCATTTTCACATGGAAGACTGTAAGCCAGCCCCTTCTCCCTTTCAGTCTGGAGTCAAACTTTCAGTCTCTTGTACTTCTCCTGAAGTTGATGCTACCTTATACCGTCAACTTGTCGGAAAACTCTTGTATTTAACCCATACTCGTCCTGATCTTTCCTTTGCTGTTGGTCTTGTTGCTCGTTTTATGCAAAACCCCCGTGAAAGTCATTGGAAAGCAGCTAAAAGAATACTTCGTTATGTTCGAGGTACAGTACAGTTTGGGATTCATTACAGTGCCAAAGCAGCTCCTCTGTTAGTTGGTTTCACTGATTCTGATTGGGCTGGTGACCTTGATGATCGGAAGTCTACTGCCGGTTATGTCTTCACTCTTGGTTCAGGACCTATTATATGGGCTTGTAAGAAACAGGCTGCCATTTCTCTTTCGTCAGCAGAAGCAGAGTATCGTGGTGCCGTGGAAGCTAGTAAGGAAGCCTTGTGGCTTCGTCAGATCCTATCAGAGTTTGGCTTTGAGCAGCAGCATCCAATCACACTCTGGTGTGATAATCAAAGTGCCATTCAGCTATGCAAAGATCCAGTCCAGCATCAGCGCAGCAAACACATTGAACTACACATGCACTTCATCAGAAAGCTCATTCATGACCATGTTCTTGAAGTGCAATATTGTCCAACAGATGATCAGGTTGCAGACATCTTCACAAAGGCTCTCACAGAGGCGAAGTTCACTAAACTTCGATATATGCTTGGAGTTCAGGAAGTTGTCACTAAGGGGGGATAGGCTCTAGTGCCTCCTTCCTTCTCCTATTGTGTCATATTTGTAAATCCTTCAATCCTATCCCAAGTTGTTCTTAAGGGGGGATGTTAGGATATTCCGACACATAGGATATAGTTAAGTCCAACTTGGTCTAGCATAGAGTTAGGTTAGAGTTAGGTAAAGTGTGTTTCTTTACCGTTGTACATTTTGTAACTTACAATCCGACGGTCACGATATGTAGTGATCCGACGGTTCACTCTCACCTCGGTATTACCGACACTTGATCCGTGGCTTGACACCCGATTGGTCCATGAGTTCTATTTAAAGCGCATGGAGGGTCATTGTTCGGGTAATCCGTGCATGAGAGAAGCTTATGTAAATTTTCATTCTTTGATTAATAAATTGCCTGTAGTACCCACGTTGGGACAGGCCGTGGACTGTTTCCCTCCTTGCACTCTGAGGGTTTTAACCACGTCAAAAATACTGGTGTATTGATTTGAGATCTGGTTGTGAGCGGTGTCCTTTTGGTATTCTTTCTGTGGAACTTACCCTGTAAATTCCTACACCTGAATGAAGTCACCCTGTAGCCTATCCCAGTCTGGCAACTTCTCCTTGGCAATGATCCCTATGATGAAGGGATTACAATCCTCGGTGAACCATTTCAAGGCAATCCTTACCATATCTCCGTTTGAGGTAGACACACTGGTGGTAGTGAGTTCATCTTTGACTTGAGACAATCTCGTCAGATACGAGGTCACGCTTTCACCCTTTATCATCTTGGTGGACTTCAACTTATCCTCCAATACCAGTAACCGATTCTCGTTCTTATTTTGGACTCTGGTTCTCATTCTTATTCTGGAATAAATTTTGAAGAGCCATCCACATCTTATGTGCATTGTGCTTCGTGGACAAATGAGGTATTAGGGCATCCTTCACACCATCTGGAATGATCAATCTTGCCCTCGCATCCAAATCTTCATATATTTCCAGCTCCTTAAGGTCGGTTGGCTTCTTCATCTCTTTCTCGGCAAACTCCCAGAGCTTGTTGACCTGCAAGACCAACTTGATCTTTTCCTTCCAAGGACTATAGTTGAACAACCCCTCCAACCTGTCCTCATACTGGAGACCTGCCTGCAACTTCGACATTGTAGTGAGCCCTTCACTTACAATGTGACCAATTCCCTCTCACATTGTATTTCGCTGCACATAACTCTGATTTACTTACTTCCAAAGTAGCATAGACATGCTCTGATACCATGTTGAATTTCCACAACCTTGGGTCTAGGTTAGAGTCTTAAAATCACTGACGCTACCAAACCAAGAATCTCAACCATAAACTACTTTGCACAATGGAAATATAAAGCAGTAAATCACATATGCACAAATATACACACTTTTTAACAAAATTTTACAATCACCAATCTTCGTTATATTAAACCAAATTTGAATAATACATTAGTCTATGGTATACAAGACACAATGACAAACTTTGCTGCAGCTTCTATGTCGTAGCTTGTCTGACCGGTCCTTTGCTTCCGTACTGCTCACTAGCTGCCCCTTAGTCCTTCAAAGGACAACACATCGAGACTCCAGGAGGGCTGCCACCTAACAATGCTGCATGTACATAGACTCATAAATTTGCTCTCTGGGTAGGCCTAATTCCAGAGCTCCAATATGCCTTCTAGTAGCCTCTTTCATCCATCAAAGAGCTACTCATTAGGCTTCAAACTTCACCCAATCACGCACCAAACAACGTCCTTCTTGTATGTTGTTCTAGGGATACTTTGGGTAGCCAACACATTGTGCTCCAATCAGAACAATGGCACCCAATCTTGCCTCCAAATTGGCTCCCACAGGCTGCAAGTCAATCTGATCCAAACCGGTCACCTCTTGACCCAACGTTCCTCCACAAAACACTGATGTCATTTATGTTTGCATACTGCTGTTTGCTGCAGTCCTGGTTAGGGCACTTACTGCAACCCTAAACACACCCCACAGTGAACAAACCAGTGCTTTAAGGGTTGCGCCCCACCTTGCAAAGCTTCCTCCCATGTCACGTTGCCTTCTTAGGGCACTGTCCACCGTTTACAACCCTCATGCAGTCCCTAGCTGTGTGCTATGGCCTTCGGCCTAACACAACAACTGTCCTGTAGCCTCGACCTCCAAGAATGGTGCCCAAACAGTCCTCCAACAACAACGTTTTGCTCCTCCTGCACTCGGCCTAACTGCCTGCCTCTTCCGCACTTGAGAACAACACCTCGAATCCTGTCTTGGCCCTTAAAACAGTCACCCAAACCCTCACTGTCTTGTACCTTTCTGTGCTGCGGCTAGACCAGAGCTATCTCTCTCCACCGAGTCCTTCTTCTTGGAGGAAATGTTGCACACTTGGATGCTCTCAACACATCACATCACCCTCTATTTATAGCCAAAAGAGGGGCTCCAACAAATAGATGAAGAGACACATCTATTGGACTAATTTACTTCAAGCCTACATGACTTGAAAACCAATAATTACTTATCAACTTAAAAAATTCATTTCTCCACTTCTACATCTCGAAATTCGATGATTCTCAAAGCATTGGATTCTCCTTTCCGCCCTCTATCGTCTCATGCCATCACATGTAGAAATGTGCTTCCGGAATTGTCCCAAACACGATTGGGTGCAAAATCCCATCCTTGGGTTCTAAGCCCACAAGTGACCCTTTTGGCACTTTGCCCTCCAAACCTTGAACTCTAGGGGTTGGAGTACCTCCCAAGCTACACAATTCAACATTGGAAATAATTATCAAGTTTCTCTTTTATTGTCCACTGGTACCTCTGTTTTGAAGTTAATAAAATGGATGATTATTGTTGAATATACTTATGTAGTGGTCATTTTAATATGATATTGCAAATTTGAGCTTTATATGAAATATATTCAACTGAGTTATTATCTTTCCATGGAAAAAATTTGATACTATGTCTGTTCCCTTTGAAAAATGTTATGACACCTACAACCAGTGGTAATCACACTGTTTGACAAAATCTCTCACTAAATAAACACACTAAACTAAGAAAACACAGTGGGTATTATGGGTATTTCCAAGAGGAAATTTTACAACTAGTCTTGGATCACCATCCAATTACCATAATTTGGTCAATAATTGTGACTCATGTTAAATTAACATCATCATCCAATTACCATAATCTGATCAACAACTATGAAACATGGTAAATCAACACCATCATCCAATTACAATAATTCGGTCAACCACTCTGACACATGGTAAATCATTAGCATCAACTAGTCACTATGATTTTGGTTGGCGCCTCTGACCCATGGTATACTAACTAGTCCTAATTCACCATCATCTTGGTCAATCTCTTTGACACGTGGTGAAACCCTAAGGGCACACTCAATCCATTTGAGTAATTTAGTCCCAAATCCAAAGGCCTCATTCTAGGGCATGATGCTAAATGAGCTCACTCAACCTATCTGGAGAGGAATATGAGCTTGATGCTGAAAGCCACCCACTTAATTGAGTGATCCTCGTCCTCTGGGACCATTCTTTCTAATTCCCATCAACATACTTGACATAAGAAGAATGATTGTCCTCTGTTGGACCATTCTTCCTAATCTGGTCAATATACTTGAGACAGGAAGAATGACTGTCCATGATGCTATCAATACTTTGGACCATTTTCGTTAATCCTGGTTAACTTGACCTAGGGAGAATGATTGTCCTTGATGCTGCTATCTCATCACTCCCTCTCGCTGAGAGAGACATGCTCAATCACTTCAAACTTGTCAAGGGACAATTTGCTTGATAATACTGGAGCCATACTGCTCTCTTCCTGTAATATGCCTTGGTACTAGATCTCAAGGTGCCTTGATCTATCATCATGTTGTCACCTGCACCTGATTAAGCAATCTTGTGAGCATGGATCCATACCGCTTCACAACTTGCCATACAAGCTGCAACATACTAGACTTCTGAGAGCAACAAATTTCTAATTCTTGCTCATCCACGAGATCAGAGCCCAAACTGAAACATCTTCTTGCAGTACTCTTCTTGTCATTTGCACTCCTTGCCTGGTTAAAATCTGTGTTTCCCTGGAGCTGTACATAACTGTTGGAGTCAAACTGTTGATATTCTGATGTTCTATGTTGTTACAATCACTTAAGTCCAATTTTTTTTTTATGTTGCAAAATATGCTAATTAATTGTAGATCGAACGTAAACCATATAAACCATATGCACAATGGAAGAAAATCAAGAACTCAATGAGACACAGAGAAGTTAGGTCAATGACCAGGGTAAAACACAAGGGGAAAACCCAACTAGATTTTTCTTCTATTAAAAATCAATTGTTCAATAGAGATACAAAGTACAATGAGAGAATCTAGAAGTTTACCCAAATCTGAAGAAGATCTCTAATAGCAGTAGCAGATGCAAACACTGAATCACTTTGGCTCTCCAAGATCTTCTCTTGCTCTTCAAGACTCTCTCTCTCTCAATCTTCCTCTAGACTCTCAAACTCTCTCTTTTTCAAGTTTGAATTCTCCTTTCACAAGCACAAGTAAGTGTGTCAAGTGAGGATGAGAGGCACAAATATATAGGAAGAGCAAGGAGGTCAAATTCATGAGGGAGTAACTCCTATGCCTTGAGGAGGAGTTACATATGCCAAAATAGGAGTGTAACTTATGCCATAAAGGAGAGTGGTGTCACTTATGCATTTAGGGGAGAAGTGTAACTTATGCATTAAAGAGGTGTAAGAGGATCTTTTTATGACAAGTGATTAAAGTGTGTAAGAGTGTAAGAGGTGCATAAGAGCATTAAAGAGAGGGATGAATGAATCCATTAAGAGAGAGAGAGAGTAACATATGCATTAATTGAGGGGAGTTACATATGACAAGATTTAGTCTCATGATTAAGAGACTTGAATTTCTTTTTAATATTAATAATATAATAATATCATAAAGAGGATAATAGTAATAATAATAATATTGATGATTAAGCTAAAAATTAAACAATTGAGATTGATTGAGGACAAGTTAAGTGATTTTTCATCGTATATATATGATTACGAATTGATGGAAAGTGATTTACTATTTTTTGGAAAGTCATGGTTGCAAAAATAGACACGACCTTCTATTTTTAGAAAGTCACTTTAGAAAGGTCGGAAATGAAATTTTATTCAAGGAAATTCATTCCATAGTTGTCTATTTTCAACACTCCCTCTCAGCTAGGTAGGAATTTCTTTTTGATACAAGGATCTCCGCTTTGGAACAATAATGTTACAATCTAATGAAGAAGAATCATCATAGGGGAGATACATCCATCACCCTATACACACTTGGGGGGATCCACTTGTCAACACATGACAAGGATCTTGCACATCCAAGGCTCATCACTGCTTGGGGGGATCCACTTGTCAATACATGACAAGGATCTTGCTCATCCAAGGGACATCACAACTTGGGGGAACCACTTGTCAACACATGACAAGGATCTTGCACATCCAAGGCTCATCACTGCTTGGGGGGTTCCACTTGTCAACATATGACAAGGATCTCGCTCATCCAAGGTTCATCACCGGTTGGGAGGGATCCACTTGTCAATACATGACAAGGATCTTGCTCATCCAAGGCTCATCACTGGATCCACTTGTCAACACATGACAAGGATCTCGCTCATCGAAGGCTTATCATACATGACCACCCTCTCTAGGAAGGGTCACATATGTCAGTCTAAGCTGCTCTTTGAAAACCAAGAACTTTCCTTTCAGCAAAGGCTTGGTAAGGATGTCAACGGTCTGGTCATCAGTTGATATATATGATGAAGTCTTAATGCTCCTCTTTGCACCATATCCCGAATATAGTGATATTTGATCTCAATGTGTTTAGACTTGTCATGGAACACATGATTTTCAGCAAGTCAAATCCCACTCTTATTGTCACAGTAAATTACTGTAGTATCCAATACTTGCTCAAACAGCTCTCCAAAGAGCTTCCTTAGCCATATTACCTCACAACTAGCCATTCTAGTGGCAATGTGTTCTTCTTCAACCATGCTAAGGGAAACAAACTTTTGCTTTCTGCTCATCCAAGATATCATGGCAGTTCTTAAGCTAAAGCAACACCCTGATGTGCTCTTTCTGTCAGTAGAGTTACCAACCCAATCAACGTCAGAGTATCCATGTACCCTTACATCTTCGACAATATATCTCAATCCAAGATTGATGGTCCCATGTAGGTACCTCAACACATGCTTTGCAGAAATCTAGTGTTCACTAAGAACACCAATGCCCCAATCAGTGGATGGTACTTAGAAGGATTAGCCAAATCATGTCCTGCAACTTTACCACAAAGTTTCTTGAAATTCATTTGCATTGGAGTATTCATGGACTTACACTCAATCATGCCAAACCTTTCTAGTAGTTTGACAACTTATTTTCCTTGAGAAAGGAAAATCTCACCAGATTCTGCCATACCTTCAGGTCCAAATATACTGCATCAAATCAATATGAAAATCAACTAAGGTCAACCATGGTCAATCAAATTCAACCATGTCTAACGTTAACCCTTATTATGAAAATCAATTATGGTCAACCCTGGTCCAACACCACATTATGACAAAGATCTTTCATTTCAAATTCGGAAGCTAACTCCCTCTTACACTGGAGAATAAGAGGTTTACTACCGGTCAGAAATAAATCATCAACATACAATCCCAAAATCAAAGGCGTATACTGTCTTAAAGTAAATATTTGGATCTGCATTACTTCCGGTAAAACCAAGCTTCATCAAGAAGCTATCTATGTGAGGATACCAAGCTCTGTGAAAAATCAGTGCCCTGTTTCGTACTGCATCAAACTGATGATATTTCTCCTATTTGTTAAATTACTTAAAACAAATTACTTGCAGTTTTCTACGGTAAATATCGAAATACATACACTGCAACCTACACAAAATAAAACACTGTGGAAACTAAATACTGCACTGGAGAGAAATAAACACACACACAATTACACCATTGTTTTTGGACCAATGTCCACGGAAAAACTCAATGTGGGAAAACCAGTGCAACATTTGAGGGTTTTATTATTATGCAGTAGTTTATGAGTACAAATCGTTAGACGCCCAAACTGGCAATTTGATACAAAGAATAAACTGGCAAAGAGGTAGTGAGAAATACTCTCACTGTCACTTGTGATTCGACATTGATCAGGCTCTGGAAGGCTAGCCCCATGCTGCCTTTGCATCAACCTACGCAGATTTGCGTCACAACCTCTAGGAACTGCATCACCTCCTCTGATCTTTTGCTGACTGGAACTTTGACCCTCTGGCCCTTTGGTCTCACACCCCGACTTCCGGCTCTAGATCTTGAATGTTCCCAGCAAAAATACGGACTCCCTCTAAAGCTCTGTGCTGCCTCTGCATGGCACTGCACTGCCTCTCTGAACCTCTCATTGGCTTCTCTGCCTTGCACACTACAGAATTGGAAAACTTCCCTCCGACATACTATTCCTGCCGTCAATGCAAGAAGATCACTCACTCTCTTCGGCAACTCAACGCTGCTACTCTTGAGAAATTCGATCTCTAGATCTCACTATTTCTGTGTGTTCTCCAAGTGCCCAACAAGCTCCTTATAATCTTTCGTTGGAGCACCAACAGCCAAGATTAAAACATAATCAAAGGCTAAGATTAACTGGGAGTTGATCCTCGTTTTCTTCTAGAAGATTTGCACCAGATTTAATTAATACCCTTTAATTAATTGCATTTCCTAAGTTTATTCTTTGGAATACATTAAAATGATCAATTATTTTAATTAAACCATCTCTAGGTGGAATTTTCCCAAACGTTTTCTGGGTATTGGAGAATGCATGTGTCTTAGCTTCTTTGCAAAATCTCGAGGCTAGAGCACATCTGATGCTACATAAATCAACAAGTTCTTGGAGCTTGCTTCAAACCATAGAGGGCATTCTTCTGCCTACACACATGAGTTTTTGGATCATGTACTTCAAAGCCTTGTGGTTGCTCCACAAATACTTCTTCTTTAAGGAAGCTGTTGACCACTACTGGTCAACTTCCCATGCGGTACACCCTCTTTTCTTGGCAGAAAGAGATAGCACCTGAACGACGTGTCTGTGCCAGCCTACAGTCATCAGCAGCTTGATCATTTCAATTGTAAACCCAGTCTGCATGTATGAATTGTTAATAATCTAAGCAGATTAGAGTCATGTATGTAAAATTGCCTAGGTGGACCTAACTTTCTATGATAATCTATGTCCCGGAAGGTTTTTCGTCTCACCAATCCATGGATCGGCAGAGTTTTCCTTCAAACCTGACCCCAAAGCCGGGATGGATTTTGTCATTAGAACTTTAGGAGAATCCTAGTGTGTTAATCTGCTAGATTATAGTTGTGTCGCAGAACTGGGTGATTTATGAGGGTCTGTATTAAGTGGGTTTGTCCCCTTGAGATGTAAATTGTAAAAAGTCATCATGAAATGTGTCTTGAGGGTTGAAAATGTTTTAAATCCCCTCGTGAGTCCTAAGTCCTAGGTCCTAGGTGATGTTCCCAAAGGCTTAGTTCGATGATCCATTTAAAAAAATGAAATAAAATAATAAAATAAATAAAAATTAAGAAATTAAAAAAATAATAATAAATAAATAAATAAATAAATAAATTTAAAAATTTAAAAATAAAATAAATAATAAAAAATTTAAAAATTTAATAAAAAATAATAAAAAATTTAGAAAATGAAATAAATAAAAAAAAAAAATAATAAAAAACTTAAATTTTTTTTTTTAAATTTAAAAAATAATAATAAAAAATTAATTGAATAAATCGACGGATGAGATCAAGAGATGTCTTGATTTTCATCAATGGTCGAGATCATTTCTACATGGATCATTCGAACTAGCCGTTGGGATCATTTCCTTTATATAGAGTCTTAGGTGGTCATTTCAGAGGAATTCGATCTGTGAATCAATACTGAGAAAGCTCTCTTGTAATCTGATTTCTGGTTAATAAAAGAAGACTTTGGGGTCCAAATCTTGCTGGTGTTACTCTCTGGAATTGCTGTGAGATGCTTATTTTTCTGCATATTTCAGTTTTCAGCCATTAATAATAGTTTGTTTTCAGAGTATTGTGAGCACATGTATCTTGTTCACTTGCTAGGGTTTGAGTGTTGTTAGGGTCTCTGGAATAATGGCAGGTATCTCCATTATTTCCTGAGATCTAGCAGCATTCTTTCTCTCTTTGTTGATGGTTGCTTGAGATGTGCAGGAGATCTTTAGGTGAAGGATATTGGTGGGCGTTTGGGGAAGTTCTAGGCTGAACCAGCCGACTCCCACAAGCTTTTCTTTGCAGAGCCTAGCTGATTTCGGCCCTGGGTTAATCATTTAAAAGTTTCTGTTCTGATTTACATGAGAGATTTCTTGATCTTGTTTGATAACCTGAAGTATATCTGTAATTCTTTCGCTGGATCTAGGGTTTTGATTTTGTTTACTGCAATTTTTTCTGTGATTTTAGGTTAATTTTTAAGGGTTTTACTTTAAATCTTTGCGTGTAGCTGCCGGGTTTTGTTTCCCTTCTTGCAGGATACAGACCTGAGATAAGATCTGGAAGAAAAATTTAGTTTTGCAAGGTTACCATTTCGGTGTCAAGGGTTTTGCAGGTCTGGAAAAATCTACACATTTAGTGCAGACTCTGCCATTCAAGCTCTCTATACAGGCCATTCTCTCCATCACGTGATCCTGTCAGAGGCTGCGAGCTAAGTTACCGGATCCGGCACAGGCAGGAGGAGTATTGCCGGATCCACGGATCTGAACCGGATCCGGATCTGGATACTCCAAAAATACGGTTAAAATACGTATTTTTTAAATAGATAGTGTTTGGAAACGGACAACCTTTACAGGATACGGATCCCGCACGGGATTTTTTGTTGCGGGCTTACCACTGCACGCAGCACGCACACCTTGCTGGCCACCTGCACGCAGCACGCAGTGCTATTCACGCCCGCACACAGTATTATTCACGGCAGCACTATTCACGCCCGCAAAAAATTTAAAAACGGCAAGGGTTTAACTGTTCACAAGGTCATTAAATTTTTAACATTCATTTATTGTTATCAGTTATATAGCCGCATAGCGTAGCGTTATGTTAATATATGCACATATTAATATTTAATATATTAGTTATCAGTTATATAGCTGCATAGCACCAACACCTCATATAAAAATCAACCAACAGACCCATACCGCCGTGTCCACTATACACTTTAGCTAAAACGAAAAACAAAGTATTATATTATATAGATGCACCTAATCCGACGCAGGAACAGAAGCAGCTGTTTACTTAGGACCGAATTGGAAAAAAAAATTCGAAAATACGGCGGTTCGATTCACTACGTGAATTAATTCACCCATTCGAGGTTCGGTACGGCATATTTAGTTTACAGGAGAGCCCAGCAGTTTTCCACGTGGCCATGGGCTCTTCATAAACCCTTTCCCATCCATGAAATTGCATACGATTAAAAGTTAAAATTGTATATAACTTTCCATTAAAGGTGTTAGATTTAGCTTATTCTGTTTAGAGGCACAGCGGAGCCGGTTTCCAATCAGAACTACAGATTTATCGTACCATCCTCTCTTCAAAATTCCTTTTGGATCGATGAGATGACAGCATTGATAAAAAAATTATTGAAAATTTGAGTTAATATTAAATTATAATATTTAATGGTTTGTAATATGTAATGGTTATAATTTAGATTTTGTTTTAATTGGATTAATAAATAATTGATAATAGATGTTTTTGAAATTTTTAATATTATATTATAAATTTAATAATTTTAAAATTTTGATAAAACAATTTATTTAAATATTTATAAGATGTCTATTTCTGAATTTTTACGGGGTTGAATTTTAAGCATTCTAATTAATATATTAGTTATCAGTTATATAGCCGCATAGCACCAACACTATGTTTAATATTAATATTATATATTAATATTATATATTAATATTTAATATATTAGTTATCAGTTATGCACATTAATATTTAATATATCAGTTATCAGTTATATAGGGTAATATATGTTATATATAAATATAACAATGATATTCATATATTTATATATATATGTTACATAATAATAACAGTTATATTAATATATTAATGTTTAATATATCATAATATATGTTATATAACAGTTATATTCAACGAAAGTTATATATTACCCTCACTGGTAGCTAACTGAAATGTAAAAAAATATATACCCTCCACCAAAGTATAAGTATGTGGTTTTTTTATAAATGTCTAGTCACATAAATTATTGTGGTTATTAAAATTTAAAAAATATTATTATATTTTTTTTACTTGACATATTAAAATTTAAAATATATTATTATATTTTTTGTACTTGACGTATTAAAATTTAAAATATATTATTATATTTTTTGTACTTGACGTATCCTTGCCGTATCCGGATCCTGGATTTTCAAAAAACTAGCGAATCCGGATCCGAATCCGTATCCGTATCCGGATCCGTATCCGAATCCTGGTAACTTAGGCTGCGACGCACATATTGAATAATCCTGGGCATTTTTTGGGTGTGTTGTTTGAAAACGTGTTACTGTACCCAAAAGCTTTCAAGAAAACTAGCTGAGAATATTTCGTTCCCGCTGAAAATCCCTGTCATGTGAAACGCATCTCATCATTTCCAGCTGCGTCCTTTCCGTCACTCCTTTGCGTGATGGTGATTCGATCCCATTCGTCGACGATCTGAATTCATATTTTCGGGCCAGTACGCAGTTAATAAAGGCGCCTTCCTTTCATCGCCCAGACATTTCAAATCGACATATGGTAAGGCGGATCTGCACAGCCAGCAAACTGAAGCGAGCCTCAGGCTTCTCAAACCTTTACCGTCTACATGCATAAAACTGTTGAAGCCGTCTTTTAATTCGACTGAAAATCTACTTATAACTGTCACTGTTGAAAGCATCGTGGACTTGCAGTAGCTTAAATGGAAGATTAGGTTGAAATTGGCGTGGATACTTTAGGATTGTGGCGTGATTGGCGTTAAAAACATTCCGTGCAGACTCCCCCAGCTTGGAATACGACTCCAGCGTGTTCTCTTTAGCCGTTGAGATTGCTGAACGAGTTGGCACTGCGGCTGAGGCTCTCAAACGATCATTATCCGCCTTTGAGAAGGGAATCGCATTTTATTTTTGCACATGGTAAGAAGCCCGGTCCCAAGCAACTCGTTCCAGCCAGTAATTTCGGTCCGCCGTCTTCACTCTCGGCTCAGGTAATGTCAGCGTATCATTTTCTGTGGTCTCAGCGTACGTAATTCTCAGGTATTCGTTCACATTTCAGGGTTACGGTTTCGTTTTTTTTTTTTTTTTGGTTTTGGTAGATTTTAATTTATTAGATTTCAATTAGTTTTTTTTGTTGGACTTAACTTTGGTTAGAATTTGATTTTAGATCTTAATTTTAGATTTGAATTTAGATTAACGTAGATTTTATTTCACATTTAGTTTAGGTTTTGTTTATATTTAGATTTTAACTTAGCCTTTTAAATATAAAATATAAAAAAGTTAAATTTTTTTATTTAGATTTGTTTTAGTTAGTTTTTTTTAAAAAGTGTTAGCTTTAGTTTTATTTTTATTTTTTATTTTTTTTATGGTTAGATTTTAGATTTAGGTTTTAGGAAATTTAAATTTTTTTAATTTAGGAATTAACTTTTTATTCAATAAAAAAAAAAAATAAAAAAATTTCGATTTTTTTTGTTTTAAATTTTGTGGAAAATCAGTTTTGCCAGTTTCAGTGGTTTCTCATGTTATATCTTTCATGCTGAATTTTCAAGTCAAGATACGAATACGATATCTGGTTACGGATTCTTGTGGTGGTTTTAAAGAAACAATCTCTTAAGGCACTGGTCTGCTCAATTAATCAAATCATTTTAGTGCTTATCTTAATCGTATCTCGTGTCTCCCAACCAACTGGCCGGCAGTTGGTCTCATCATCTCACAGGGACTACCCCCCTTAGCCGCGGGAGACAGGCTTAAACGGAGGGATCGGGGATCAGAGTGACAGCCCCCGGTCTGAGCGTTGTCGTGTCAATCTGCGCGACAACAGAAGCCAAATAGAAAAGTTGTCTTCACATCTATTTGGTGAAGAGACCATCCTTGGCTAGCAGTTAGAGCTACAATAGATCAGATGGTGGTGTAACGGGCAACAGGTGCAAAAATTTCGTCATAGTCTATTCCCTCTTTCTGAGAGAAACCTCTAGCCACAAATATAGCTTTATATTTTTCAATACTACCATCAACACCATGTTTAATTTTATACAACCATTTAGAAGATACAACATATTTACCTTGGGGTCTTGGAACCACTTCCCATACATCATTATGAATGATGGATTCATATTCTTTAGCCATTGCATATTTCCACACTTGGGCCTTTACAACTTCTTCAAAAGTGCACGGTTCAACTTGAATAATGTTGCTCATGGCTACAACATATCCTTGGAACCGACAAGGTTTCTTGCTTTCTCTGAAAGTTCCTCTGGGGGCAACATGTTTATCAACATCTTGAAGAGTGTCACGAAGCCATAAAGGTCTCCTTTTAGAAGGAGGATCACATGGAGGAGGATGCAAAGGATCCATGGGCTCCATGGGTTCATCAACAAGATCAGTTTTAGCTTTAGGATCTTCTTGTACTTCAAATACATCATCTTGACTATCAACATTAGCAGGAGGAGGAGTGTCTCTTGCTTTTCCAAGAGATGCATTTTCATCAAATGCTACATCCCTGCTAAATTCAATATTTCTTTGACCAGGTACGTATATTCTCTAAGCTTTAGAATTATCACAATAACTAACAAACGTACCTTTTTTACTTGAAGCTTCCATCTTGTTCCTTTTCTCTTTTGGGACATGGAAGTAGACAGGACAACCAAAGATCCTCAGGTGCCCAACTTCGGGCTTCTTGCCAGTGAAGACTTCTTCAAGAGTCTTGTTGTTTAGGGCACGTGAGGAGATCTATTTTGGACATAAACAGTTGTGTTCGCAACTTCTCCCCATAGAAACTTTGGCAATTTTTGATCATGCAACATAGCTTTGACTGCTTCCATGATAGTTCTATTCTTTCTCTCGGCCACACCATTTTGTTTTGGGTTATATGGTACAATGGTTTTTTTTTCTGATTTCAACTTCTTTGCAGAAGTCAATAAAATCACTGGAAGTGAACTCTCCTCCATTGTTAGATCTGAAAATTTTGATATCCTTTCTAGTTTGTTTTTTACCTAGAGCTTTGAAATCTTTGAACATGTTAAAAGTTTGACTCTTTTTATTTTATTATTTATTTTTTATTATTAAATTATGCAGAAAATAAATCCATGTTTTGCAAGAAAAATCATCCACAAAGATAATATAATACAAGTAACCACCAAGAGAAGTTATAGGCATTGGTCCACATAAATCAGAATGTACAAGATGCAATACCTTACTGGTTCTACTTTTGCTTGAAGGGAATGGTCCCTTTACTTGCTTTGCGCTTGCGCATCCTTGGCAAACACCATCATGATCAGATCTGATTTTTTCACATTTCGAAAACCATCTTTCTCACATGAGGTAATGCTTTGTAGTGCAAGTGAGCGAACCTTTGGTGCTAAAGTTCACTTTGATGATTGATGTCATGGATTAGTGCATGAATAAGTCTTCCATTGATTTTGTATAGACTTTCACATCTAGATCCTAGAGTGAGGGCATCTCTCATGTTGAATCTAGATGGCCAAGTGAGAACTTTACCACTTATGAAAACAACTTTCATTTTTTTATCTTCTAAGGCTGATATGGACACAAGATTCTTATTTTTACCAGGTACATATAAAACTTCTTATAGAGTCAAAGTTTTACCTTGATCCAAATGGAGAGAAAAATAACCAAATCCCTTTATGGGATGTGTAGAGTTATCTCCAAGAATGATCTTCAAATTTGTCTCCCTCTCAACCAGATTAGAAGGTACTCCTTTGTAACCAGTAAAGTGCCTTGAAGCACCACTATCAACCAACCAACTATCACAAGAATTTGCAGGGGATGAACTAGAAAGAGCAGACACAAGAAAGTACTTTGATTGAGTCTCAGCTACATTATTATCATACCTTTGGTTCCTTGAGGAACAATAGTTTCCTCTGCGAGCAAAAGGAGCTTCTCTTCTTCTTCTGTAATCAAATCTGTTGGAGTGATTGTTGAAGTTGGATTTTGATGATCTTTTGATTTCTGGACAATCACGAGCATACTGGACATGCTTGCGACAGTTGTAGCATTGGATTTTTGATAAGTCTCTGGTCTATTGAGAGGAGTTGTTGGGAGCAGAGTTTCTCGAATAGCTCATTCTTCTTCTTCCTTTCTTCTTCTTGCCTTGTACAACAAAGGCAGTAGGTTCTCCCTCATGCTTGGGAATTCTCCCTCTGGAAATCATTTTGGCTTTTTTTTGACTACACTTTCCCAGGAGCTCATCAAATGTAGGAAACTTGTTATTATTACTAGTGGTAGTAATAAAAGTTTCCCAAGAAGAAGGAAGACCTCCAAGCATAATCAGTCCCATTTCTTTATTGGAAACAACTTTACCAAAAGTTGACAACTGATCTTTGATTTTCGATATCCTCATGAAGTATGCTTGAATGATTTCTCTTCTAATCATCTTAACATCCTTGAGTTGATTCTTCAGAGCAAGAATTTGGCTCATGTTGTTCACTTGATACATTCCAATCAACTTGTCATACATTTCTTTGCTTTTCTTCAAATTGGAAACATAAGTGATGAGGTGGTCTCTAGGGGAGTCAAGGATAATATTTTTAGCCTTGACTTCTCCTTTCTTGTATCTGGCCTTGATAGCGGCATTGGAGTTTTCAGCAGGTTCTGCTACTTCTCCTTCAACATACTCTAGACCATCATGTTCGTCAAGAGTAATATCCAATCTGGCCTTCCAAGGGAAGAAGTTTGAAGCATCAACCAACTTTTCGTCATTATTTAAGTAGGAGGAAGACATCTTTATCTACTCAAAATTTCAGCAGCAAATAGAAAGGGACAACAAGAGATATTTCCAGTGTAAATGAGATATTTTAGTAGCAAAATGGAAGAGAAATTTCAGTAGAAAATAAGCAATAAGTAGAAGGAACAACAAGAGATATTTCAGCAAAAAGAGAGTTGCAAATGAAACAGACAACAAGCTATATTTCAGTAGAAAGAGAATGAGCGGACAAAAAGCTAAATTTCAGCAGAAAAGAGCTATAAATGGAGCAGACAACAAGCTATAATTCAACAAAAAGAGAGTTGCAAATGAAATAGACAACAAACTATATTTTAGCAGAAAAAGAGCTACAAATGGAGCGGACAACAATAAATATTCTAGCAGAAAGAGAGCTGACAATGGAGTTGACGGCAAGAGATATTCCAGCAAAAAGAGAACTAGAAATGGAGCTTGTCTTCTTGAGTTTGTCTTCACTAAAGCTCTGATACCATGCTGAAATTCTGATGTTCTATGTTGTTACAATCACTTAAATCCATAACTCCTTTATGTTGCAAAATATGTTAAGTAATTGTAGATAGAACATAAACCATATAAACCATATGCAGAATGGAAAACAATCAAGAGCTCAATGAGACACAAAGAAGTTAGGTCAATGACCAGGGCAAAACCCACAAGGGGAAAACCCAACCAGATTCTTCTTCTATTAGAAATCATTTGTTTAGCAGTGATATAAAGTAGAATGAGGGAATGAAGAAGTTTACACAAATCTGCAAAAGATCTCTGATAGCAGTGGCTAATGCAAACACTGAATCACTTTGGCTCTGTTAAACACACATGGGCAACAACATAATCTGAAAGATAAAACACTAGAATACATTTTTTTATTAACAAGAGATATACATTTATAGTACATGGTTTGACCGTTGGGTTCCACATCCCAAGGTCTCTTGGACTCCTTTTGTCTATTCGGCTTCCACACTAACCCATTGAGGATTAGGTGTCCAACCTCCCCCCCCTTAATCCCCCTTAATCCGAAGGGTTATGTATGAGTCCAAGAAAAGAGCTGTAATATAAAACGTGCAAAAATGCATGGCAGCACTAGGCTGAATGTGCTCTCTGAAATGTTGGTATAAAGGGCGGTGGTTTAAGGATGACCACCAACACTGGAACGCTTAGTGCAATTCCCAGAACTCTTCCAAAACTGGCAAGAAGCTGAAGTCTTCTGCTAGAGGAAGTGCTCCTATTGTTTTGAAGAGGGAAACCTTCAACCATGAAAGGGAGGTCTCACCCCGCATAAAAGGGAGAACTTTAACCTGAAAAGGGAAGTCTCAACCTGTGATGGTTTAGGGATGACCAACAACTCTGGAATGCTTAATGCAATTCCTGGAACTTTTCCAAAACTGGCAAGAAGATGAAGTCTTCTGCTAGAGGAAGTGTCCCCAATTCTATTTTTGGAATTCTTCCGAAACTGTCAAGAAGCTAAAGTCTTCTGCTAGAAGAAGTGTCCAAGATTACCAACTGAAGGCATGCTTAGGGGCATCTTTATCTCTGGCTACAACTCTGAAACTGGTGTGACAGGTTGTGGCTTAGGCTCGCTTGATGTGACTTTGAAGCTTGTAAATGACTATCATTCCCCCCCCTGTCAGATACAAGGTGAGATGATGGAGAAAACTCAACTGCAAGACTGTTCAATACTCTGGAACAAGATCTGACATGTGATTGGAATATCTTCTTGGCTGTTGATGTCCATTGCCAAGAAGCGATCCATCCAAGATGAATCTTTGTTCTTGCAGGACGTTTGTTTCTGAATCATCTGTGTGAAGAATCGCTGGTTTTATGACAGTGCTTACATGGATGAAGATCAAAACAGTGATCTTTCAGATGACCAACTCGGTTACAGTGTTGGCATTTCACAATCTGTTGTGGTGGCTGTTGCTGTTGCTGTGGAAGAGAACCAGAATCTGAAACAGCGGAAGTGGAACTGTCATGAAGAACAGGTGAAGATGAATCATCCTCAAGAAATCCAACAGTTTGAAATTGAATTGGCTTTAAGTAGTCTGGAATATGAAAGGACAAGTCCTTGTCATATCCAAGACTAGTTCTGTGCTTGTTGTGGACACGCTGTTCCCAAGGCCTGATGATGGGCTTGGGAAGTGCAAGCTGAATTTCTGCATCTGTATGTACGACTGCTACTGGATCTAAATGAACTTCATCAATATTGTCTTGCTATTTATGGGAGTCTGTTTCATTGTTCTGAACAGAAACAGGTTCAAAATGACTCCTCTGTTTTAATTCTTCTTGCTGTAGCTGAGATTCGAGCTGCAAAAAATCAATTTTCTCTTGTGCATTTTGTAGACAGACGTGAATCTCTATGAGAGAAACTTTGCTGACTTTTAATGTATCATGAGTAGTGGACAATATTAGAGTTTTGAGGAACTCTAATGCTTCATTGATTTTGGCCAATTTTTCTTCAATGTCAGAATTACACTTTAAAAACTGATCATAACTACTACTCAATGCAGAAAAGTAATACCCACTCACAGTACACAGCGATATCCTTTATAAATGTGCAGCAAATGATCATTGTGCAACCAGCAAGCACCAATTACAATCCATATAAATTTAAGAGTTTACTCATGACCAGCACTATGTTCTGACAATACAACTGACTAAACTTTTCTCCACAAAAAATTACTTTTATTTGTCAAAACAGTCATTGCCTTTATACAGCCCACCAAACTCTTATGCAACAGTCGAATCAAGGAATCAATGCATATATATGTAGACAAAAAACTATAATGAGTTTTAAATACAATGCCACATTGGGGTAGCAGCTACTGCAAACTTGCTTGGATCCTTCAAATACTCCTTCTATTTCTCGGCCAATGGAAAAGAATAGTCAAATTAAATGGCGACTGCTAATACATTCTTGTAACCATTGATGATAGCATGTGGAACAGCTGCAATTGTGGGATTACAGATTGCCAGAGAAAGAGTCCTTTATTTTGATGGACATCTCGACTTCGACAATACTTCTACTAAAAATAAAATCAATCACTATAAGCCCATTGTACATATACATGTATATCAGTCCTTGAAACCTTTTCTCCTTCGACAAATGGCTAACAATAATGCACAACCACCTTCTTACAAAACCTAAAGTTTCAATAATTCTATAGAGAGCCTCCTCCTACACAATAGTGCAACAGATGAAACAATCTGCAGAAATTTCCCTTTTGTCCAGTGGAGAGATGGAAAATATTGATTCAGGTCTAATCTACAGTCGACTTTTGTATGTGGGTTCACCTCCTTTTTCCAAGACAACACTTAGTTAATACAAAGCTATGAGATCTACGGTCCCTTTGTGAGAGATTCCCTCAAAACAGATTAAAAACTAATTTTCAAATGTGCATAGAGTGTCAATGAAACTGCATTTGGTATTTTCAAAAATTATAGATCAATCTAGGGCTGTTTTAGCAACTAACTATGCGCATTTCCCATGAGAATGCTCTGTTTTCCAAGAGGACCCAAATTTGTGTGATTCTCTTTGTTATAGAACACGGTTGAGCTTATCTATTGTAGATGTCGTCCAAGTTGCAGATGCACGCCATAGGAACTAAAATCAGCATATATTCTCCACTTGCACAGCGTGCCATAGGCATATTCCATCTTTGCAATGTCATGTGAAAGAAATGTTATATATACCAGGAGAAGCGTGATATATACTAGGACAGCGTTATGGAGCAGCGTGATATATACTAGGACAGCGTTATGGAGCAGCGTATATATATATATATATATATATATGGAGCAGCGTGATATATACTAGGACAGCGTTATGCAACAGCGTATATATATATGGAGCAGCGTGATATATACTAGGACAATGTTATGGAGCAGTGTGTGTATATATATATATATATATATATATGGAGCAGTGTGATATATACCAGGACAGCGTTATGGAGCAACGTATATATATATATGCAGGGAGTTCTTGTGTACAGCGTATGCAAGATTTTCAAAGTATGTAATCTTTACACCAACGCTAGGGTCGCCACAGGTGGGCTGAGGCCATTGCAAGAGATGGGTGGCGTGAATGTTTATCGGGCTACAACAGAAGAGGCGAAAATTCTTCCTCGATCATGGCTTGCTCTTCCGAGACTTGATTTCAATTCCCTGTTGACGCTTATCGCCAGGAGTGACTGCAATACTTCACTCAAAGGGAATGCACAGTCAGGCACATAGAAAAACTCAACACATAGTCTAAACAATCGATCTTCATTTAGAAATTGATGCACGAGAGAAGGTTCATCATATAGGGATCAGTATGAGCCAATGCATGCAGAACTCAATGCTCCAAATTTGGCAGAGGGATAGAGGATAATGACAGCATATGGCAGAGGTGAGCAGCGTAGCCTGAGCATAGGGAGAGTAACGCTTATTTATGCAAAAATGGCAAAAATTTGATCCATTTCAATGCTCCAGCCACAACAATGGTGCCAAGCACAGTCACAACGAACAACGCATTATTCAATGAATAGCCACCATTATCATTAATACGGAATTTAATTATTCAAACTGACAGACAGGCCCGGGGGCAGTGTAATACCAAACTTCCGTTGTCAAACCTCATGCTGGCAGCACTGTAGGAATGCTGGCAATGGAGCGCTGACAACACTGTAGGAGCAGGTATTCGATGGGAATACCAAGCGTTACCCATATTATCACGCAGAGAAGAATGAGAGGAATATGGTAGGGAGTTTTTGCATGGCAGAATAGAAGCGTTTTTGCATGGTAGAATTTACAGAGTGCATGACTCACAAGCGCTCAAGGCAACCTAAATGATAGGTCAGTATTCGCAGGAAAATAATGGCTCATTATAATGACTCAAAATGGAGCAAGACCAACAATCGCTTGCTCTGATACCATGTTAAACACACATGGGCAACAACATAATATGAAAGATAAAACATGAGAATACATTTTTTATTAACAAGAGACATACATTTATAGTACATGGTTTGACCGTTGGGTTCCACATCCCAAGGTCTCTTGGACTCCTTTTGTCTATTCGGCTTCCACACTAACCCATTGAGGATTAGGTGTCCAATAGGCTCTCCAAGATCTACTTTTGTTCTTCAAGACTCTCTCTCTCTCTCAATCTTCCTCTAGACTCTCAAACTCTTTCTTTCTCAAGTTTGAATTCTCCTTTCACAAGCAACACAAGTAAGTGTGTCAAGTGAGGATGAGAGGCACAAATATATAAGAAGAGCAAGGAGGTCGAATTATTGAGATAGTAACTCCTATGCCTTGAGGAGGAGTTACATATGCCAAAATATGAGTGTAACTTATGCCAGAAAGGAGAGGAGTGTAACTTATGTATTTAGGAGAGAAGTGCAACTTATGCATTAAAGAGGTGTAAGGGGAATATTTTTATGACGAGTCATTAAAGTGTGTAACAAAGTGTAAGAGGTGCATAAGAGCATTAAAGAGAGAAAAAATGGATCCATTAAGAGAGAGAGAGAGTAACATATGCATTAATTAAGGGGAGTTACATATGACAAGATTGAGTCTCATGATTGAGAGACTTGAATTTCTTTTTAGTAATAACAATATAATAATATCATAAAGAGGATAATAGTAATAATAATAATAATATTGATGATTAAGTTAAAAATTAAACAATCGAGATTGATTAAGGACAAGTTAAGTGATTTTTCATCGTATATATACGATTACGAATTGATGGAAAGTGATTTACTATTTTTTGGAAAGTCATGGTTGCAAAGATAGACATGACTTTCTAAAAAGGTCGGAAATGAAATTTTATTCAACGAAATTCATCCCATAGCTGTCAATTTTCAACACAAACTAACTATGCCATGACCAACTGTACCATGTTGGTACTTCAATAGATATTGAGTCACATATATTGACTCAACCATAAACTGATCTGCATCTTTCATTTGTTCCATCATCTTGGCTACTTTCAGGTTGCCCCAACTGGGTACTTTTTTATGAAATAAATCCCGTTGTTGCAACATAGTTGCTTTGTTTTCCACTGATGTTATTACAATGCATCAACTATCTTATTAAAAAATCTTTCACTTTGAATCCAGAGATCAACTCCTTCATAAGTTAAGGGTTCCTGAGAAAGCCTTCACTGCTTCCTCTAAAACAACTCTTTTTGGTCAATGCTTGTCCCTGTGGCACATGATCAAGACTCGATCCTTTATTCTTGACAAAACCCTTAACCTTATTTTGATGCCCTTCTTGAGGACTAATCCTTGTATGTCTCTTTTGCTACCCTTCCTTTGACTTCTGCACCTTAGCTCTAAAGACATGTTGAAGAATCTAGGGCAATTAGTGTTAGTAGGATTCTTCTAGGCTTGATAACAATGTGTGAAGTGCTTTTATAGTTTATCTTAGCTTGATCTTCTTCTTATTATTAGTGTGTGTGTTTACTTCATCAAACTGCTACCAAAAACAAAGAGACAAGAACAGAAGATGTTTGGCTTTCTGCCAGGGTCAAAACCTCTCCCTCTTGGAGAGGAAAACCAGCACAAAATTCTTCCTATAGAGATTCCAATTGATGAACACCAAGACCATAACCCTTGATCTACTAGGCCACTCCAAGACCAAGTCACTGATCCTTCTTCTTACTGTTGAGATTATCATCAACAATGCTACTTCACTGAGTTCATCATTAATGCACCTTCACTGAGATATTCATCACAATAAGGAGAACATAATTGCTGCACCATATCTCCATCTTCTCTTAGATCATTACTGCACTTCTCACTGAGATCATCATCATGTTGATGAGACTTCCATACTGAGATATGTGAATGCTTCAATGATGTCTAGTGTGTATAGTTGAGAGCTTCTTGTACTAGGATCCTTATCATGATATATATGCCAACACTGTCCTAGTATGTCGAAACTATAATCATGATGATCATTCGAAATGCTCAACCAAAACTGTAACTATGATGCTCAACCGAGATGCTGTACTCTTGTACCTTGTCCGAGATACTGTCCTTTCAAGGCCATTCGAGATTCTGTACCACACCTCTGAAATTTCAGACAAGTCCGAGATTCTATCTGAGTTTTTGCGGATACCCCAACTAGGTATAAATAGTGGTTATGTCTCCATTTTTGAGCCGACTTTAACAAGTGAATTATCGTGTCCTTTATATGAGCCGACATGACATTTGTACATATATTTGAGGCCGACATGATGTTCTCCTTATCGTTTTGCTTGCAGACTTCTTTGTGCTAGTTTTGGAGGATTGTGCTTGGTCTTGGAGGGCTGATCTAGGCTTGTATACATTTTACATAGGCTCATGAAGAGCTCCTTATTCATGACTTTGACTCTTTGACCTTAAATATAAATCCTAAGGCTCTCAATGGGAGCCATCTATAAAACCTCTTGCTTATGAAACCCATGCAGCAAGGAATAATAAATTTATCTTCTTGTTTTAGAAAAATCATAATTACAATGTCATGAAAACCAAACCTAGTTACATTCCCTTCAACAGGTCACATGCTGGGGTACAAGGGTAGCTAATAAGAGGGAATCCCACACTTGGGTTTATAACTATGTCGCATAGGGACTCGTCCTCGCCATAATTCATGGCGTTTCCTCATTTCAGTGATCCAGGGACTTTGGAACTCGTCCGAAACATTCTAAATTTGTCAGGGACTCCATCGGGGACTTCAAGGCCGTCCCCTAGCCATCCCTCGAAAAATCGGGGACTTCTAGACGTCCCCAATATAATTTAAATTTACAAGTTAAAATAAATATTATATTTTTTCATTTAAAAAAAATTAATTCATAATTATAAATAAAAAAATAAAATGAAATCATTTACCCTAGCGCATACCTAAAAGTTAAAACATAAAACATCGATCTCATTTACTATTCGTTGTTTAGTCGCTGATAGGGAGAGAGCCGACAAGGAGATTCAAGCACGCAGGTTTTCAAATTTCTTCAGGCACACAGCAGGGTGTAGTCACCAATGTTTCATGCATGCAATCACCAGTATTTCAGGCATGCAGGCTTCACGATAGGGTTCATGTAGGCTTCAGTGTTTTGGGTTCAGGGTTCAGTGTTTGGGGCAGGCTTCACACCCAACAAAGAGCAATGTTCACGCCCTTCATGCCCAGTTGTTCAAACTTCACGCTCAAAAACAAACTTCATGACCAACACACCTAGCCTTCACGCCCAACAGTTTAAACTCCCAACAATGAGTAGCAAAGCACTTTTTTGCGTTTTTAGAGCCAAAAGTTAGAAGTCGAGCCAGAAAAGTGTAGGCCAAACGATTGCAAGATTTTCTACTTTAGTTTATGATTTATATGTTATCATTAGAACCCATAAACGATAATTTTTTTTTTTTTTTTTTTTTTTGAGTGTTTTTATTTTTTTGTCAGAGTTTTCAGTTTCTTGCTTGGAGCTATCAAAAAACTTGGAGCAACAGTGCAAGAAACTTGGAGCAACAATGCGTTTTTGGTTGCCAAGTAAGCTTTTTGATTTATTTTTTATTTTTTTAACTTGTAGTATGGTTTGATATTTTTATTTTTTTATTATTAAAAATTAAAATTTTAAAACAAATCTATTGTATTTTTAAATTACAGACCTCACCTCTAAAAACAAATTAAATGGACAACAATACAACTGCTCAACTTGAGGGTGAAACATTAGCAGGGGCAACAGAAAATTCTATTTTCATCAACACAAAGAAAGCCTTGCTTCAGTTGGTCAAAAAAATCACCAAGAATTAAAAAAAAAACATTGGTGGTTCAGAGGAGTGGGAATGCAACCTTTGTGGTCATAATTTCAAGAGAAGCTATACTAGGGTTTACCATCATCTTTTGTGTATTCCTGGAGATGGAGTAAATGCATGCACTTGTCCATTGGAAAAGAGAATTGAACTTACTAAACTTCACATGGTTGCCACAGTTGGCATTGTAGAGATGGAGTACAACTCTACTCTCTTCAAAAAACAAAAAATTTAAAACCTAGAAGAAGAGTACTCTCAAAGAGAAATCAATGAAAAAGATTCAATTGGTTTAGGTTCCAGTAAATCTAGTTCAAGAAAGGGAAAGTTGTTGTGGCAGAGTGGTTCAATGTGCAACACAAGAATGAGGCAGAGGATGCAGTGGCTGAATTCTTCTTTGCCAATGGAATATCATTTAATGCCACCCGTTCCCCTCAGTACAAAGAGATGATAAAGAAAGTCATTGCTGTTGGTCCATCATTTCAGCCCCTTGGTTACAATAAATTGAGGACAACATTGTTAGATAGAGGGGTCACAAAGATGCAGGCGGTGATGGAAGGCCTTAAAAAATCATGGGTTGAATATGGGTGTTCAATCGTCATGGATGGTTGGACAAATATTCAACAAAGACCTTTGTTGAACATCATTGTCACCTCTCCAACTGGACCATATTTCTTAAGGGCAATTGATTGTACCGGAAAGATGAAGGATGCAACCTTTCAGTATGAGGTATTAAAAGATGCAATTGAGGAGATTGGTCCTACAAACATAGTTCAAGTTATCACAGATGCTGCACCAGTTTGTAGGTCTACACAGTTGGTTTTTCAAAGCAGGCACACACATCTATTTTGGCTCCTTGTTGTGTGCATGCTTTAAATAATGCACTCAAAGACATTGGTAAAATTTCTTGGATCACCCACATTATTTTGGATGCAAGAGAGGTGCAAATGTTCATTTGCAACCACCATGCCTCTTTAGCTATTTATAGAATTTATGCAAAAAAGGAGTTCTTGAAACCAACAGATACAAGGTATGCCACCTACTATCTCCTTTTTGACCGCATGCTAGAGGTGCAACATGCCTTAAAGGCCACTGTTATAAGTTTTGAGTGGTCTGCATGGGGAATCCAAAACATATTAGGGAAAGAAAGTAAGGCAGTTGGTGTTGAATGATGATTGGTGGGTTGATGTGAAATACATTGTCTAATTCACTGCTCCAATAGTATAGCTAATCAGGGATGCAGATTCAGATTCCCCTTGCCTTGGGGAAATATATGAGTCAATTGATAGCATGATTGGAAAGATCAAGTCCATCATTCGTCAAAGGAGCCCTCTTTGGGGTTATTGAATGAACTCCAAAGGTTGGTTGAAAATAGATGGAACATGTTAAACACACTTTTCATATGGCCGCTTATGCACTTAATCCAAAATGGTATATGGAGAGGGAAGACATCGTTCCAACAATAGACGACCCTAAAGTGAAACAAGGTATTATTGATGTTATAGAAAAGATGTATACATCAAAATATGAAACCATATTTCGAGAACAATTTTTTGGTTTTGCTTTGCTTTTCTCTTTTTTTGCAGCTCTAGAGAAAGTGGGGCTACTGAGCAAAGCAAAATCAAGAAACTGTTATCGAAATATGGTTGCTTGTTCTGATGTATACATCTTTTCTATGGCATCAATAAAGCCTTGTTTCACTTCAGGGTCATCTATTGGTGGAACTTTGCCTTCCCTCTCCACATATCACTTTGGATTAAGTGCATACATGGCCATATGAAGAGGCGTGTTTAATCTGTTCCATCTCTTTTCAATCAACCTTTGGAGTTCATTAAATAACCTCAAAGAGGGCCCCCTTTGACAAATGATGGACTTGATCTTTCCAATCATGCTATCAATTGACTCATATATATCCTCAAGGCAAGGGGAATCTGAATCTGCATACTTGATTAGCTCCACTATTGGAGCAATGAATGAGACAATGTATTTCACGTCAACCCACCAATCATTATTCAACACCAACTGCCTTACTTTATTTCCTAGATTTGTTTTGGATTCCTTTGATGCAGACCACTCAGAACTTATAACAGTGGTCTTTAAGGCATGTTGCACCTCTAACATGCGGTCAAGAAGGAGATAGTAGGTGACATACCTTGTATTTGCTGGTTTCAATAACTATTTTTTTGCATAAATTCTATAAATAGCTAAAGAGGCATGGTGGTTGCAAATGAACATTTGCACTTCTCTTGCATCCAAAATAATGCGGGTGATCCAATAAATTTTACCATTGTCTTTGAGTGCATTATTTAAAGCATGCACACAACAAGGAGTCCAAAATAGATGCTTGTACCTGCTTTGAATCATCAACCCTGCAAACCTACAAACTGGTGCAGCGTTTGTGATAACTTGAACTATGTTTGTAGGACCAATCTCTTCAATTACATCTTTTAATACCTCATACTGAAAGGCTGCATCCTTCATCTTTCCGGTACAACAAATTGCCCTTAAGAAATATTGTCCAGTGGGAGAGGTGACAATGATGTTCAACAAAGGCCTTTGTTGAATATTTGTTCAACCATCCATGACGATTGAACACCCATATTCAACCCATAATTTTATAAGGCCTTCCATCACCGTCTGCATCTTTGTGACCCCTCTATCTAACAATGTTGTCCTCAATTTATTGTAACCAAGGGGCTGAAATGATGGACCGGCAACAATGACTTTCTTTATCATCTTTTTGTACTGAGGGGAATGGGTGGCATTAAATGATATTCCATTGGCAAAGAAGAATTCAGCCACTGCATCCTCTACCTTGCGTTGCACATTGAACCACCTTGCCACCACAACTTTGCCTTTCTTACTTGAACTAGATTTACTGGAACCTAAATCAATTGAATCTTTTTCATTGGTTTCTCTTTGAAAGTACTCTTCTTTTATGCTTAAAATTTTTGGTTTTTTGAAGACAGCAGTGTTGTCCTCCATCTCTACAATGCCACCTGTGGCAGCCATGTGAAGTTTAGTAAGTTCAATTCCCTTTTCCAATGGACAAGTGCATGCCTTTACTCCATCTCCTGTAATACACAAAAGATGATGGTAAACCCTAGTGTAGCTTCACTTGAAATTATGACAACAAAGGTTGCATGCCCACTTTTCTAAACCACCACTGTTTTTCTTTTTATTCTTGGTGATTTTTTTGACAAACTGAAGTAAGGGTTTCTTTGTGTTGATGAAAACAAAATTTTCTGTTGGCCCTGCTAATGTTTCACCCTCAGGTTGTGCAACTGTGTTGCTATCCATTTGATAGAGGTGCGGTTTGTAATTTAAAAATAAAATAGATTTGTTTTAAAATTTTAATTTTTAAGGAAAAAAATTAAAAATATAAGACCATACCACTGGTCTTATTTGCCAACAAAAAACGCATTGTTGCTCCAAGTGATAGCTCCAAGCAAGAAACTGAAAACTGCATCTTTGTGACCCCTCTATCTAACAATGTTGTCCTCAATTTATTGTAACCAAGGGGCTGAAATGATGGACCAACAACAATGACTTTCTTTATCATCTCTTTGTACTGAGGGGAATGGGTGGCATTAAATGATATTCCATTGGCAAAGAAGAATTCAGCCACTGCATCCTCTACCTCATTCTTGCGTTGCACATTGAACCACTCTGCCACAACAACTTTGCCTTTCTTACTTGAACTAGATTTACTGGAACCTAAATCAATTGAATCTTTTTCATTGATTTCTCTTTGAGAGTACTCTTCTTCTATGCTTAAAATTTTTGGTTTTTTGAAGACAGTAGAGTTGTCCTCCATCTCTACAATGCCACCTGTGGCAGCCATGTGAAGTTTAGTAAGTTCAATTCTCTTTTCCAATGGACAAGTGCATGCCTTTACTCCATCTCCAGGAATACACAAAAGATGATGGTAAACCCTAGTGTAGCTTCCCTTGAAATTATGACCACAAAGGTTGCATGCCCACTTTTCTAAACCACCACTGTTTTTCTTTTTATTCTTGGTGATTTTTTTGACAAACTGAAGTAAGGGTTTCTTTGTGTTGATGAAAACAAAATTTTCTGTTGGCCCTGCTAATGTTTCACCCTCAGGTTGTGCAACTGTGTTGCTATCCATTTGATTTGTTTTTAGAGGTGCGGTTTGTAATTTAAAAATAAAATAGATTTGTTTTAAAATTTTAATTTTTAAGGAAAAAAATTAAAAATATAAGACCATACCACTGGTTAAAAATAAAAATAAATTATAAACTTATTTGCCAACAAAAAACGCATTGTTGCTCCAAGTTTTTTGATAGCTCCAAGCAAGAAACTGAAAACTCTTATAAAAAATAAAAACACTCAATTTTTTTTAATCATTTATGGGTTCTAGTGATGACAGATAAATCATAAACTAAAGTTAAAATTTTTGCAGCCTTTTAACCTGCATTTTTTAGGCTCGACTTTTGACTTTTGGCTCCAAAAGTGCAAAAAATGTGCTTAACTGCTCACTGCTGGGTGATTAAACTGCCGGGCGTGAAGGCTGCTCTTTGTTCGGCGTGAAGGCTGCCCCAAACACTGAAGCCTGAACCCAAAACAATGAAGCTTGCGTGAACCTTGTCGTGAAGTCTGCGTGCCTGAAACGCTGGTGACTGCGTAAATGAAACATTGGTGACTGAACCTTGCTGTGTGCATGAAGAAATTTGAAAACCTGTGTGCTTGAATCTCCCTGTTGGCAGCTGAACAACGAATGGTAAATGAGAGCGATGTTTTATGTTTTAACTTTTAGGTATGCACTAGGGTAACTGATTTCATTTTTTTTATTTTTATTTACAATTATGAATTAAGTTTTTCTTTTTAATTTTTTTATAAAAAATGAAAAATATAATATTTATTTTAACTTTTAAATTTAAATTACATTGGGGACGTCCAAAAGTCCCCGATTTATTGAGGGATGTTTTGGAAGACCCCAAAAAGTCCCCGATTTTTCGAGGGACGACCTTGAAGTCCCCAAGTCCCCGATGGAGTCCCCGACAAATTTGGAACGTTTCCGACGAGTTCTAAAGTCCCTGGATCACCGGAACGGAAGAAACATCATGAATTATGGTGGGGACGGGTCCCTGTGCAACATAAATAAAAACCCTTAGCTGCTGCACCGGTTTTTCCGCATTGGGTTTTTCTGGGGACAATTGTCCAAAAATAATGGTGTCAATTTATGTGCTTGTGCTAGTATTTTCTCAGTTTTCAGCGCTATTATTTTCTGCTGTTTTTATTTGTAAAGATTGCGGTGTGTTTATTTCGATGTTGCCGTAGCAATAAATTGAATAATTAATTTATTAGTTAAAAGAAATAATACCAGTGGTTGCAATAGGATTTCAGACTTGAAATTTTCACATAATATACTCAGCTCCTTCATTTCCTGATCAACAACACTTCACCATACTTTGTTGCTCCTTTGCCATCAATGACAACAATGCCAACATTGGCCATTGATGGAGAGAGGATTCATAAGTTGGACAGAATCCCATTAGGGTGTTTTGACTCGTGACCTCTTTATATCTATTTTGTCACTTGGGCTAGGAGGGTTAACTGTTGCATAAAAATATGTGATGTGGGTGAATTGGCACTGCATAAAAATATGTGATGTTGCGTACAAATATGTAAAGTGGGTGAGTTGGCATGTGTGGGCAGCATGTGCCTACCCACTCAGTACATTAGACGTAGACTATTGGAGCAAGAGTCTCTTTGAGGGCCCATGAGTGGGTCAGGGTCTTGTAACTCAACACTTATCCTATAAAAGGAAGGAGCACATCACTTCATAGCATTACTAGTTTGACAAGAACTAGAAAAGGATAATGTGAGAAATGTAATAGTGAGGTTATTTGTTGTTATGCTTTATGAGTTTGAGAGAACCTGTTGGTTTTGCATTGTAAGCTAGGGAAAAGTTAATTTGCTGTTCAGGTTTTGTATTTGTAGAATGGAAGATGTTGATTTGTTGTATGTAATCATCTTTTATTATATAATTTTGGGTGTTTTAGTTGCCGATTTATTATGTTTATGGAATGAACAATTGGGCTGATGTTGAGCTGATTTAGCATGGTTTAATTTGTACTTTAAGATCTGATTTATTGTGGGATGGCACTGAACGAGCGTAATTTTTGGATCTGAATTTTGTACTGGATCTTGCTCTAGTGGCTGCTAAAACGATCTAACCATTTGAGTTACGGTGTCCTTATTCTTTGTTGCCCTAGTGGTTTTGTTGCTTGCAGATCTGAAGTTTTCACAGGTTTTTCTGGAGAAATCAGATTCTGTATCAGGGCTGAAACTTCTATGGTATTTTAATAGCAGTGCCACTGACTTTGATGCTATGTTAAAGATAAGGATTCAGTAGTGCATAAACAAGAAGAGCACGAGCCATTACTTAATTTTATGATCAAATATAGAAAGAGTACAAAGAGTTTGTTCAACTATTTCTGCAGTCACATAACCCTACTCAATTATATAAAATATATTTATTGTTCTAGCTATTAAGATTGTACAATCCACTTGTGTGAATGTGCGAAAGTCCTAACACTAAATCCATTGTGTTATATACTTCGTGTTGGCAAAAATATCTCCGAGCAGTTTCAATGCCCTATCTATACAAAAGGAAAATTGCAATAATAAGAAGAAAACAAGACATTTTATTTCTCCATCCAGAATTACTGCCCAAAATATTTCACAGCTGGAAGATTGGACTTCCTCAGTTCCTTTTTGCACATAGCCAAGATGTGAAGAGTGAAAATGCGCAGTTATAGCTTTAAATGTTTACTCAAGGAACGGGTTAGGGTTTCTTTTAGAGGCTTTTAAAGGCTATTTTCCATTTTTTAAAAGTTCTTATTTTTGGTTTAAATTCCTTATAAACTATTTTTTAATTAATTTAAAAGTTGTTTTTAATTTTAGGGACAAGTAGCTGTTGCCCTTGGGGATGTTTCCCAATGTATCAGGAATATCACCAAAAAAGAGGGACGGATGGGGTTTGTGGTGGTTCTCTTAGTTTTTGAGGCTTCTACTCTGTTTGAATGTCATTATTTGTTTTCCATTTATTTGCAGATGTATTGTTTGCATCATTAAAAAATTGGCCTCTCTTTGACATGTGTTACATAGTTGATGTGATTTCGATATGGTGATTTCATTTGGGTTTTGCAGATTTTTGAGTGGATGGGCCAAAAATTTTCATTCTCTTCAGGTGAACGTGCTATCCACTTAGATTTGATAGCAAAAGTATCTGGCATTACCAGTGCTGAAAAGTACTTCACAGATCTTCCCGATATATTAAAGAATCATAAAACTTATTCTGTTCTTCTGAACAGTTATGTAAAAGAGAAAAATATTGAAAAATCAGAGGCAACCATGGAAAAGTTGAAGGATTTGGGGTTTGCTAAAGGTCCACTTGCTTTTAATGGAATGATGTCACTCTACATAAACACGGGGCAATTTGAAAGGGTACCTTCTGTGATCTGGGAAATGAAGAAAAATGGTATCTCACTAGATGTTTATTCTTATAACTTTTGGATGAGAAGTTATACAGCTTTGTCAGACATGGATAAGGTGGAAGATGTGTTGAATGAAATGCAGAGTGATGATAATGTTGATACAAATTGGACCATTTACAGCACTATAGTAAATTTTTATATCCAAGCCAAAGATCTTGACAAAGCAGAATCTACATTGAAAGAAGCGGAGAATAAAATGAAAAAGATGGAGGCGAAGAGAAAACGAAAGTATCGAGCTGGTTATCATCATCTAATTCGTTTGCATGGTAGCCTAGGGAATAGAGATGAAGTGTACAGGATTTGGAGATCTTTTGAATCGGCATTTCCTGAAATGACAAACAGAAGCTATATGTGTTTGCTTTCGTCATTAGTAGCGATTGGGGACATTGAGGGTGCTGAGGATTTTCTTAGAAAATGGGATTCTGTGAAATTGTTTGATGATATCAGAGTATCCCATGTCCTTCTTGTTGCTTACATAAAAAACGGATGGCTGCCAAAAGCAGAAGTGCTTCTTGAGCGTATCATAGAGAATGGGGGAAAGCCAAATGCCGATACTTGGGAAATCCTTGCAGAGGGCTATATACAGAGTGGAGAAATTCACAAGGCTATGGAGGCAATGGCAAAATCTGTGTCAGTTGGACAGAGTACTCTGCAGCCAAAATTTGGAAATGTGGTAGCTATTTTAAAACATCTCGAGAAGCAAGGTGATGTTAAAAGCGCGGAGGATTTTTTTTAAAATACTTAGAGGGTTGAAATTTGTGAGCACAGAAATTTACAACTGTTTGCTTCGTACTTATGTCCATGCTGGTAAAGTTCCTCCCAAAATATCGGAGCTTGTGATAGAAGACAATATCCGTCCTGATGAAGAAACAGAGATTCTTCTCAAACAAATTGATGACTCATGAGTGCTGGGCTTTTGCAGATGTCTGCAGGCATGTGAACTACATGTGAACTATTAATGAACTGGCAAGCTTCAGATATAAGTTGATTCTTCTAAATTTCTGGGTTTTGCTGAAATAGTTGTGTATTCTGTAAATCACTGGGTGAAAGTAAATGTGCTTTGCGGAAGCTTCATTGTCTATGCCTGTTTTAGAAGCAGGCGGTTGAGTCCGAGCTTCAACCTAGGTTTACTTGCACCATAATTATGGTTGAACATGGAAAAAGTACGAAAATTTGGGTTGTCAAATTCTAACCCAGTTTGTTGAGACGGCAGTCAAACGACGCATTTGTAACAAGGCCCTTTCAGTTACCACACTTAAGATCTGATGCAAGGGACAGTTTATCCATGAGTGACTCACGATTTAGTCTTATGGACCTGGTAATTTGTGCTAGATACTATTGCCATTAGCAAATTGGGGTTTTCACTTTGTAAATATCTTCTCAAGATAGTTGGCATGGTTGTATATCCTACTCAAGATATGTAGCATCCAATGGAAGAGGATAAATATTAAAGTTGCATATTTTAAGTAAAAATGTGTACATCTTGATGTCACTCCGTACCACAGCCATGTGTTAGTGTAACAATGTTGACAGATGTGTCTGCTACTGTTATGCTACATGACACTTGAGAAGTGAATCCAGACCAATGTATACAACATTAGAATTTTGGATAAAAAGTGAGCCAATACAAAGTGGAATAAAGGTGATCTATCCTTCATCATGTAAAATCTACTTGAATAATGGAGAACAATAACAATAGTTTCTTAATTTAATAATTGTGAATTTTAGTAAGTTGGAGAACAATAACAATAGTTTCTTAATTTAATAATTGTGAATTTTAGTAAGTTGGAATGAATTTATAACTGTGAATTGAAATATTTTGTTAAATCACATTGATATAAGATTTAGACAAACAATTGTTCTATTAAATGCTATTTAATTAGAATAATGGACAACAATAACAATAATATTTGAATTGAATATTTATAAATTTTAGTGAATAAGTTTGGATTTTTTTATAATTGTGGTGTGAAATCTTTTGTTAAATCACATTAATATTATAAATTTTAGTGAATAAGTTGGAATTTTTTTATAACTGTGGTGTGAAATCTTTTGTTAAATCACATTAATATAAATCTTTTGTTAAATCACATTAATATAAGATCTAGACAAATAATTGTTTTTGAAGCCACGAGTCAATACAAGATGGGAATTAAATGATTCTTATCTATAATCTCAAAATATGAACTAAAATAGTGGACAACAATTACAATAATATTTTAATTCAATAACCGTAAGTTAAAGTGTAAATATATGTTGGACTGGATTTGTAATTGTATAGTTCAAAATCAGTGTTAAATCACATTAATATAAGATATGGATTAATTTGAAAGTCATGGCAGGTTCCCTGTGAGTTTTGAGTGTTTTTGTTTTTAAAGTCACTATGCTAGTTTATCTTTCGTTTTCATTTTTCTTTTCATTATTATGGCTGTGATTATCTCATAGTTCAATGATAAGCATATTTTTCAATGTTTTTTTGATAAAATGCTTTTATAAGTTGTTCTATTTTTATTGAGAAAAAACTCTATTCAAACTTGTCTATTGAAATATTTATCCAGATCTTTGAAGCTATAGCAAAGCTAAGTCAAAATCATGCAAATATCATGGTTTTACTTGGTGTAATAGGACTTCTTTAGTGTATCATATAATTCTTATCGTTCTAGTACTTGCAATGCAATGGTATGCACATACCAGGTAATTTAACTTTTTGTCAAACTATAGTTGAGTAGCAATTACTTTGGTGTTGAATTCCATAAAGTACCCAAAATTATGTATTATTTTAATTTTAATTATACTACAATACATAATACAACTTTAAAATGTGAATTCTATAAAGTTAAAATAAATATTAGTAAATTTTGCAATTCTAAAAAAGACTAATTAGTAAATGTATAATACGTTATATAAATCAGCAATTTTGAACATTAATAGTAACAAGAATGTTGGTTTTTTTTTGATATATATTATTATTTATTTATTTTTATTAATTTTTCAGAGAGAAAAACATTGGTTTCATATTAGCAAAAGTCGGTTACATTGTTCAGTGAGCTCCAAATAAAGAAAGTCTTCAACATCGCCAGCAAAATGAGTATTTGAAAGAAAAACTACACATAATCAACATAAGCATGCTGTCTACCTATATACTGCCTCCATGTGCAATTATCTACATAGCATCTGTCTATTCCAAAAAAGATGGTCTACATCAACGTTTCTAGAAATACCATAAAATATGCAATTTTTGAAAAGAAAAAAATGAGATCACCATGAAACAACCAACCTAGTTGCAAGAATAAAACACATAAAATAAGTAGTGGATCAGACCAACATAAAGGACCCAACGTTCGTTTGCACCCCATTTCGAAGAACAATGTAGAAAATACTTCCAAGCGGAGCATGTAGTCCCCTTTTGAGAGTGCATCTGCGACCGAGTTAAAATCCTTGAACACATGAGCAATGACGATGTGTTGGAACGTAGACTTCAACTTGCCAATCTTGCGAAGCCAATTGAAGGGCAATGGCGGATCATAAGAGAATGACTGTTTAACTGTTCGATGACAACCTGAAAATCACCAAGAATGTGCGTAGAGTCAATACCAAGTTCTTTTGCATAGTATAAGGGATCCCATACAACAATTACTTTGGCCTTGTTGTTCGTCCCTTTTCCACTGCTCCAATGAAAAAGAAATTGGTAACACTTCAACATCATGATAACCAACCCACATTTCCAATGACCACCTTGTGCAGCCCCATCAAAATAGCTAGCCAGAAACATGTGACTAGGAGCCTCTGTTAGAGATTTGCGCGGCTTTAGTATGATGATCACTTACATATTTACTGTGCATAGCAACTATGGTATCACATAAGCGATCTATGTTAAGAGGGCGATCCTAAAAAATCATATGATTCTTACTAATCCATATGCCCCAGGATACAAAAAAGGGAAATGTTTGTTGTGTTGCGCGGTAAGTCATCCACCATATACAACATTCCTCCATAAACGAATAATCCCAGTGAGCTTGAATATTTAAGGACAGAAGAACACACATCCGGATGCCATTGGCACATGGGAAATGAAAGAAAAGATGCATCATGTCTTTAGTGGCATCTTTACACAGATAACATCTACTCGGCCTTTCAAAACCTCTCACACAGGTTTTCCCATGTGAGAACCCTGTGTTTCCAAACTAGCCAACCAAAGATTTTTATCTTTGGAGGCATGTGCCACTTCCAAACAAAACAAAACCAACTGATAGGTGCCAGCACCTCTAGGGATAGAGAGATGTGTTTGTATACCTCTGCAACCATAATGTGACCCTCAAAGAGGACTCCGTTACACTGAAGTGAGTTGACATCCTCGCTAAGTGTAATTCCAACAAAATAAAGCTATGTAGTGTACCGCTTCCAATAATCAACCATCTGTCCATACATGCCCATCGTAGTTGAACTCTTCCAGATAGGGAACATCTGCAACTGATCATAGGAGTCAAGAATCACAAATCTATGATAGAAAAGGAAGCCTTTGTCGTGAAGAAATTTGACAACGTCAACCGACAAAAGGTGTTCTCCCCTCATACCATGGATGGGATCTATCCCCACTAAAACACGAGATCCATTTCCAATCTCCCAATTGAGATTTTCAAATAAACACATCTTCATCTTCATAAAACTATCCCATATCTTAGGATGCATTTTAGATAGTACACTGATCAGACCTGAAGAAGTCCATGAAATCCCTGCATTTCATATATTTCTCTCTTAAAATACCCTGCCGTATGCCAATCCTAGTCATGACTCGCCAAAAGTTCTTTGTTATAAGTGCCCACCCAAAAATATTAGTATCTATAAACCCCCACCAACCATATTCCTTAACATTGTGATATCATGTTGAGAAATCTAGGGCATTCGCATTAGGTGATTTGTCTTCTATTAGTGACTGCTTGTGAATGCTTTTTACTTATTTAGATTATGATCTTCTTCTTGTTATATTATTAGTGTTCTCTTCATCAAACAATAACCAATGCATGAACATAAATAGACAAGAGACACAAAATGTAGGCTATCATCTAGGGCCAAAACCTCTCACTCTTTGAGAGGAAAACCTGCACAAATTCTTCTTAGGCAGATTCCAATTGATGAATACCAAGATCAAGACCCTTGCCACTCCAAGACCAAGACACATGTCCTTTGGACAGTCAACCTTTTTCTTGATTCTTCTTCGATTTCAACCTTCTTGGCATCACCATCAAGATCTTCTTACTGTCTTCATATCAAGATCTCCTTTACAGTACGACCTCCTTGCTGTCATATTATCTGGTCATTACTTCTATCATGGCATCGAGCCAATTCTCTTAACATAGCATTGATATCCTTCCTCTTAAGATAACACCGAAACTGTAGAAATTTTGAATAATTTAACACATATTCAACAGAGATTATCCTGATCATGTACTATTGCGGAATACATACACGATACATAAGCTCCTCTACGTTGATCATCAATTTAGCAGCATCAATAACAATAAAACATCAAGAGCATTCACACATGAACACAATATGTAACCCATGGAAAGCATCTCGCTAAAAACCCCAACTATCTGTATATTAATGATTGAGATCATGTAACATTACAAAGTACAATGCTTATCACAAGAAATCCAGTACCAACTCCACCTGTTACACACAATACAACTAAGATCTGATCTCCAAATCTATTCCACTGCTTGCCTGTCTCCACTGCTCAATACCTGCTCAAGAATGAATGAGAATGGTTTACCAAACTCGTATTTCACCTCCAAAGAATCACTCACACTGTGTTAGACGTGAGCAGAGGCTATAATACTGGGAAAATACATGAGCAAACTCATTGGCATACTCAATCCCTTGATTGTGCAAGATCTGATGCACAACTATAGTCACAACTGATAGCAATCTGATTCTCTAACACCTGTCCCTGTTGAACTGAACATGCACTGACATGCAACTGAGTTAAATGATGTATTCTATAGTTGTATTATGAGTTAATAATTAGTTTAACAACTCATCATTAGTCTATTTGCAGTTAGACTAACTACAACTAGTTTAAGCAAGTCAAACTGAACACAACTCCATCAACTCCACAATCAACTCCACCAAACTCAACTGATTGAGTTCTAACTGAAGTCATGCATGCAACAACTCAACTGACTCATAAGAAAAGCGTACTTCCTTCTGACAGCTGCATGGGCCACATCTATAGCTCAAATTGAAGTGCTCCAAGAGAATAAGATCAAGTTTATAGTCCAAATATTATTATGAGACAATAATATTTGACTTTTCTATTTTGGACAGCCAGTCTAAAAATAGACTTTGATCACTCCTGCTGTGATCACTCCTATTGTGGTCACTCCTACTGTGATCATCCCTGTTGGGATCCAAAAATAGAACTTGCGCCATAATTTCCCTGCGGGCCCACTTAGTGAAGGCGACTCTTTTCACTAAGCTCCATCATCTTGTTGCAATCTCAACACTCCCTCTCGACAAGATCTGGATTATCAGCAACCCCTATCCTGCCCCGATGGTACTCGAATTTGCTCCTGGTGAGAGCCTTCGTCAGAATATCAGCATCCTGATCCTCCGTTGGAATGTATGAAAGCAACATGATCCTCCGCTGCACACAATCTCTGATATGATGGTACCTGATGTCCTTGCTGCCATATACTCGACCTCTTGAGCTCCCTACCCAATCTGCATCCTCCTGTCTGTACCAAGATCCATATCCCGATGTGCCTCTCAAGTAGCGCAATACATGCTTGCCCGCCTTCCAGAACAGCTTGGTAGGCTTAACCATAGCTTGTGAAAGCTGGTTAACTGCATAGCATATATCGGGTCGTGTGTTGACCAAATACATCAGCGACCCCACCAACTGTCAATAAACAGTGGCATCCACTTCTTCTCCTGAAGTGGCATCCTCCTTCCTCCAATATCCAGGAAGAGGAGTATCAACAGGCTTGCAGCCATGCATGTTGAACTTCTCCAGTATCTCCCGAGCATACTTGCCCTGAGAAACAAACAGTCCACCACTGCGCTGCCATATTTCCAATCCTAGGAAATAGTGAAGGAGGCCCAAATCCTTCATCTCAAACTCTGTAGTAAGATCCTTCTTGCATGACAGTATCAACAACTCATCACCCGTTAGAATCAAATCATCAACATACAGTACAATGATAAGCAACTTACCCTCCACCACAATCTGGTATAGGTTGGGATCCGCCTCGCTCTTGGAGAATCCAAGTCCTGTGAAATAGCTGTCTATTCGTGTGTACCAAGCACGTGGTGCTTGCTTCAACCCATACATCGCTCTCTTGAGTATGCACACATGCGACTCGCTGCTGAAGACCTCAAAGCCTTCGGGTTGCTCAATGTACACCTCCTCCTCAATGACTCTGTTGAGGAACACAGTCTTCACATCCATCTGATGAATGTGCCATCCCATCTGCGCTGAGAGAGCAAGAATTGTCCGTATGGAAGAATACCTTGCGACAGGTGCAAAGGTCTCCTCATAATCGATCCCCTCTATCTGTGAAAAGCCTCGGGCAACAAATCTTGCCTTGTACTTCTCTACACTCCCGTCAGCTGCCTACTTAACTTTGTAGATCCATCTCGAACCCACCACTGATTTCCCTTCCGGTCTAGGAACAATCTCCCATGCACTGTTTTTGACAATAGAATCATACTCTTCCACCATGGTATCTACCCATGCGGGATCTTCCAAAGCTTCCTCGAAAGAGGATGGCTTAGTCACAACGCACTTGCTCATAAGAGCCATGTATCCAGTGTACCGATAAGGTGACTGTCTTTGTCTGCGTTGGGCTGTAGGTGGTCCTACAACTTTCTCTGCATCTTGAGCCAGTCGCTCAGCTTCTGTGATGCGCTTTCGCCCTCTGATAGTTGGCGCTGCATGAGTGGTCTCTTCCACTCCATGAACCTCAACTTGTGGCTGATCCACGTCCTGAAGCTCATCCTTAGGAACTAATAGCTCCTCATCTGCATGCAAGTGTAGCTCTCTCTCAAGCGAACACTTCATGGCTTTCTCCTCCTGAAATTTTATATCCCGTCGCACAACAGTGTTACCACTGTCTGGGAAATACACACAATAGTTGTGGGGCGTATCAGTGTACCCCACAAATATCCCAACCTATGCGGTCGGCTCCAACTTCTTCCTGGCATCCTTCATCACATGCATGTAAACGTTAGCACCAAAAATCCTCAAATGAGAAAGATCAGGCTTCTTACCAGAATAAGCCTCCTCGGGTGTACTCATGCCAAGTATCCTATGAGGACAACGGTTCTGCACATAAACTGCTGTATTGCATGCTTCCGCCCACAAGTGAAGGGGTAGGCCCTGATCATGCAACATTGCTTGTGCAACACCCACAATCGTTCTGTTCTTCTGCTCAGCTACCCCGTTTTGCTGTGGGTTATGGGGAGCTATGAGCTCTCTACGAATCCCTTCTGCCTTGCAGAAATCCTTGAACTTGTCCGAGATGTCTTCACCACCATTATCGCTCCTAAGAGCCTTCACCTTCTTCCTCGACTCCTTCTCGACCAGTGCTTTGAATTCACAGAACTTTGAACATGTCTCGCTCTTCTTCTGCATGAAGAAGATCCAGCACTTACGAGAGAAATCATCAACAAAAATCACATAATACCTGTGTTTTGCTATCGAAGCAACTGAGAAAGGTGTGTGAATTCTCTCAAGGATTGTTGTGGCGCGACTATCCTTCTCGTGAAAGGTGGCTTTCACAAACTTCCCCAAAGTACACCCTTTGCACTGATCTGACTGCGCAAGAGTGCCTTTAGGAAGCCCTGTAGTGATCTGCTGCAGTATCTTCAAGGCTCCATGGTGAAGGTGACCCAATCTCCTGTGCCACAACTCGCCATCATCCCGGCTCACCAATCCTTCTGCCTTGCCTGCCATTGCTGCACATCCATCTACATGCAACTGATAAAGGTTCCTCACTCGAACCCCTATCTTTCGGGTCTCACCAGTTGTCTTGCTGCGCAGGAAGGCCTTTCCCTTGCTGAAAACAACATCATACCCTTTGTCTTCTAACATCGCCACTGAGATGAGATTCTTCTTCAATCCTGGAACATGCATGACTTCCTTCAATACGAAGGGTTTACCAGACTCCCTCTCAAAGGAAATGGTACCGATACCGGTCGCACTGTATTTACCATCATTTCCCATCTCGATGTGCACTCCAAGATCTTTGTCCTCCAGATCAAAGAACAAATCTCTATCTCCCGTCATGTGAAAAGACCCACCACTGTCCAAGAACCACACCGATCCCATCACACTTGAAACCAAGCATGCGATCAATGAAAAATCAAGCTCAAACTGTGAGGCTAGAGCCTCTCCTGCCGAAGATCCAGCAGCCTGCTTGTTCTTCTTCTTCTGCGGACAATTAGTGGCATAGTGTCCATGCTGGTGACAGTGAAAACACTTCACCTTGGACATATCCTGCTTCTTGCCTTTCGCACCAGACTAAGAAGCTTTCTTGCTCTTCCCTTTCTTTGCTTTGGCAGCCAAAGCACAATTCTCTTCATCAGATACCTTTGATGAAGATCCATTCTCACCTTTATTGTTTCTGAGTTTATCCTTGAGCGCCAGGTTGCTCTTGCTTTGGAATAACATTTGCAATCCGTTGAAAGACATTTCAACAACACTACTGCAAATTCGATTTCCACCAGCTCCAACTCAACTGCCTCGGATCTACGATTCATGAGAACACAATATTTCTCATACAGAGATTGACTGTATGGGCATTCACCGGATATCTCACCTTCCAAAGGAATGATGAATCCAGAGGCTACCTGGCCCAATTACAGACTCTTCCTGAAGAAATAGAATGTAAACACTTCCTGAATAGTAGATCTGATGATCAACAACTCTGATACCATGTAGAAATTTTTCTACAAATCAACCAGCTTTGATACCATGTAGAAATTTTGAATAATTTAACACATATTCAACAGAGATTATCCTGATCATGTACTATTGCGGAATACATACACAATACATAAGCTCCTCTACGTTGATCATCAATTTAGCAGCATCAATATCAATAAAACATCAAGAGTATTCACACATTAACACAGTATGTAACCCAGGGAAAGCATCTCGCTAAAAACCCCAACTATATGTATATTAATGATTGAGACCATGTAACATTACAAAGTAAAATTCTTATCACAAGAAATCCAGTACCAGCTCCACCTGTTACACACAATACAGCTAAGATATGATCTCCAAATCTATTCCACTGCTTGCCTGCCTCCACTTCTCAATACCTGCTCAAGAATGAATGAGAATGGTTTACCAAACTCGTATTTCACCTCCAAAGAATCACTCACACTGTGTTAGACGTGAGCAGAGGCTATAATACTGGGCAAATACATGAGAAAACTCATTGGCATACTCAATCCCTTGATTGTGCAAGATCTGATGCACAACTATAGTCACAACTGATAGCAATCTGATTCTCTAACACATGTCCCTGTTGAACTGAACATGCACTGACATGCAACTGAGTTAACTGATGTATTCTATAGTTGTATTATGAGTTAATAATTAGTTTAACAACTCATCATTAGTCTATTTGCAGTTAGACTAACTACAACTAGTTTAACCAAGTCAAACTGAACACAACTCCATCAACTCCACAATCAACTCCACCAAACTCAACTGATTGAGTTCTCACTGAAGTCATGCATGCAACAACTCAACTGACTCATAAGGAAAGCGTACTTCCTTCTGACATCTGCATGGGCCACATCTGTAGCTCAAACTGAAGTGCTCCAAGAGAATAAGATCAAGTTTATAGTCCAAATATTATTATGAGACAATAATATTTGACTTTTCTATGTTGGACAACCAGTCTAAAAATAGACTTTGATCACTCCTGTTGTGATCACTCCTGCTGTGGTCACTCCTACTGTGATCATCCCTGTTGGGATCCAAAAATATAACTTGCGCCATAATTTTCCTGCAGGCCCACTTAGTGAAGGCGACTCTTTTCACTAAGCTCCATCATCATGTTGCAATCTCAATAGAAACTTATACCGAGATCCCACAAAATCACTGTGATACGCAGTTCCTTCATAGCACTGAAAATTGGTCTTTGTTATGGCACCAAACAGTGATTTCTTCTTGAAACTGTAGCTTCCATATTCTTTCTGAAATCATGACACCAAACTATATGTATCACTGTAGTCACCACAGGGATCCGAACTTATCACTATGCTTTGATATCTGAATTCTAGAGGGATCCATATTCCCTTGACTGTAATAGTATCCGAACTGTTCACTCTCGCTGTCCACCCGAAGTCATGGAGATGTTCGAACTTTTGTTTGCCACCTTATTTGAATTACATGGAGATGTCAGAATGCTTCTATGTTCTGCGCATTCGAAAAAATTAGAGAAGTATGCGAAAATCTCTGTCCTGTGGAATAGGATAAGGTTGCTATATATAGTGGTTTGTCCGTCATATTAAGCCAACATGAACTCTCGAGTAGATGTATCTCCATATAAGCTGAGCCAGCATGAGTTTCTTATGTATCTTGAGAGGAGAATTAGGGTTTGTCGTTGGAGGGATTTCTAGGCATTTTATGGACTCATACAATGTTATATCCCCAAGAAGGGTTCTTCATACATGACATTGACTCTTTGACTTTAATGACAAATTCTAAGGCTCTTAATGGGAGCCATCGAAATAAAATCTCTTGCTCATGAAACCCATGAAGCAAGGCATTACAAAAATAATTTTATTCTCTTCATTTCATCATTTACAAAGATCATAATTACATGTCATTATGAAGACCGAACCTAGTTACACTCTTCAACAATCTAGTCTCGCAAAATGTATTTTTTCCGCTCTTCGCTCCTTAGCATTATGGTGGACCGAACCATAACGCTAGTTACCATGACGCACTTACCATGAAAACACATAACTGGAGCGTTTATTCCACTGCATGAATTTTAATGAAGAAACTATAGAAGCTTAACTGTTTATGCCTGCTTTATTGTTTCAAAAGCATTTGTTCAAGCCTCAATTTTGACCTAGGTTTTATTGCACCATAATTATGGGCGAACATGGGAAAGTCGTAAAATTTGCATTGTGCAATTTTAACCTAGTTAGTGGAAACAAGTGTGGGAATGAACATTTGTAACAACACTTCTTTAGTTAACAAGGTTAAGCCTTATGTAATGAAGAGTTTTGTCACATGTAATCACTCTTGCGATTTAGTCTTATGGTCATGGTAATATCTTTAAGTATACCATTGTACTAAGCTATTAAGGATTTTTCACTTCATAAATATCCTCAAATATGTATGAATTGTGATGTCATCACGGGTGTGGTGACATCACAAAGTGAATCCATATTGATTGATGTATGCAAATGTAATATTTTTGAATAAAGCACTAGAATAAATGAGATCAATCTTTCACCACATTCAATGTTAATTAAGACAATGAAGAATGAGTACAATAGTATATTTGATCCAAAATGGATCTAAATAAGTGAATGATTATAACACTTACTATCTAGGTGCCAATTAATGAGACAAAAGAGAGAGAAAAAAGATTTAAAACAAAATACAAAATGAAAATAGGTAAGAAAACATTGTAGAATGAAAAATAAAAGTCTAGGTTTGTTGGCCTTCCCATTATTCAATTTCTCCTCAGTTTTTCTTGTAATTTCATTCTCAAAGGGTTTCTAGTTGATAGCTAGCCAAAGAGAGAAATAAGCACAATGTCATGAGCTACACTGTAACTAGATATTGTTGAAATAGAGAACAAAGCAACCATTCAATTTGGTTTCCCATTTGAGTTTCCAAGGTAAATATGGTGTCATTGTGTATGAATTCCTTTTTTATGATTGTTGGATAAGTTGTGTTGGGCTTGAGACCAAAGATAAAAGAATAGGCATGGATACATTTCTATTAATATGATAAACATTTAAATACAATGTTTGGACCATTGGATTCATCTTCCTAGTTTTTTTTGGACTTCTCGTGATGGTTAATATTCCATCTTATGGATTAGGTGTCTAACATCACCCCGCCTCTTTGTGTAATGTGAAATCAAGATTTCTCAAATCTTGAAGAAAAATTAAAGCTTCAAAAGCTTCATCATTTCTTTCCATTTGGGATCTAGAATCATGTTAGAAGAAAGAGTATGCAGACGATGGAGATATTCCATAACATATTCATCAAAATGCTGCATATTAGTAAGCTTCATGGATGTAAGTGTGACTGCAGCAAGTTCATTATTGATCTGAGGATAACCACAAAAATGGACAACAATGCCATGCATTAGGTAACCAATCATGTTATTCACAGGTAATGAAGTCTGTGGATCCATATATGTAGTATTATCTGGGTTCATTACCACAGATGTTTCCCAAGAAGGAATGAGGACATGATCATAATGAATTTCCGCTTTAAGCCAAGAAGCAAGGAGTCCTTCGAATACACTGATGATTTTCCTGGTTGCATTTATTGGAGAAATGTCATCTGCTAAATATGTGCGGTAGCAGACTAACATGGAACTCAATGTAGACAATATTTCTGCTTCAGAACAATTGTCAATATTCCATGAATATGTGGAAGAAGCAGACCAATCTTTATGATATTCTGATTTCATGACATCCCTTTTATCAGGAGCAGGTGACCAAGAAGAATTCCAAGAACTTCTATCAGTAACTTTATGTACAGTTGTATCTTTGGGTTCTTCTTCATCAGAAAATGAAATCAGATCAGGAATGTCTTTTGCTATTTGAAAATTTTCTTTATCAGGAGGAGAAAAATTATTCACAAGAAACTCTAAATCTTCTAGAGTAGGAGGAGTAGAGGGCGCTGCTTCAAATTTGTTGAGTACTGTATTAGAACTGGAAGGCTTATCAGGATCATCTCCTGATTTCAACCACTCAGAAACTGTCATTTTATGTCCAGGGCTTGAAGAGTTTAGACTGGAAAACATGCCCGGATTAGCCATAGGAGCACAAACAAAGGTAGTTTCTGGTTTAGGAAAAATGATATCACTAGGATTCTTCATTTTTTATTGAAGAGTAGTAGGAACAACATGGAAAGGCAGTTGATCTTGAGGATCTGAGAAATTAGTAGCTTTAAAAGTAGGACCAGGTTTTTTTTTTTTTTTAATTTTTCAGACTTTCAACAGAAGTAGAGACAACCCAAACTTGTTTCTTTACTACTTCAAGTGACGTTTTTAAGCTTGTCATCATATCCTGATTCTTATCTGCTACTAAATGTACTTTGCCAATCCATTTCGAATTATCATTAATCCATTTTTATAAAACATCAATAGTTTTAGCAATATGCAAATCATTTGATCCAAGAGTTTTTATTCCATCTAGTAATTGATCTCTGGTAAAATCTACCTTTTGAAGAATTTTATCATTTATTTCTTGGAGCATTTTATTTTCTTTGGCTGCATATTGACGATTTATTTCTAGATGTTTAATCAAACTATCTAGAGCAATATTTGTCCAGTTTGTTGTTGCAACTGATTCCCTGTTTGAAAGATGAGACTGGTCAAACTGAAGTGGAAGTAACTTAAAAATCTTATCATCTTGTCTGATAACAAGATTTTTCCAAGGAGGAATTGCTGTATCAGTGCTAAGAATAGTGCCATCTATTAATTCCCATTTGTGTTGTGGAACTTCTGTCTGTAATGCTGACCCTTGCATCATATTCACTCTAAGGGTTTGACAGATGTGTTCTAACAAAGTTGCCCTTTCATCTTGACAGACTGTAAATGTTTCAGAACATTTGATTTTTGCAAAATATTTTTATATTTATCATCTATGTGAGGGATGACAAGAGGTCTAGGAATTTCAACTAGATTTTTCATAATCTTTGTTTTTATATCTTGACAAGATAGATTCTTGAACTTTTTAACCAAAGCCATTTCTACTTCATTTGTACTTGGATAATAGAATTCATAAAAAGAAATCCATTGGTTATTTTGTTCCATCCAAGCTTTCCAATTTTCATTGTTGACTTTGTTGATTGTTGATCTACCTTTCTTTGAATAGGTTTTCATTTCTTCACAGTATCTATACTCTTGCTGATGAGTATACAGATCCCAGTTAAACATTTTCTTATACCATTCATTTGAGGGATCATAAGGACTTATTCCTTTGTATATCTTAAGAAATTGAATGATTTCTTCATCAGAAGGAAGCTGTATTTTACTAGGAATCTTATTCCTAGGATCCAATCTGTAGCTGGGGATTTCTTCTGGATATCCTAAGCCTTTTGTAGCAGATTTTCCTACTGATTGAAGCAAAATTTCTTCATGAGCTGAAAAAGGAGTACACTTTGGATATTCCTGTGTTTGATTTCCAGAATTTGGAACAAAATGAATCATGTTTATTCTTCTTCTGTCTTTATACTCTTCTTCTTTTTCATGGGGTTTTGGAAGACTAGGAGTTTGCTGACAAAAGTTAGGAGAACAATGAGGATGATTACATACAGATGGTTGTGGAAATTGTGGAATTTGGAATGATGAGACTGAAGAGTTTGTGCAATCATATTTGATAAAATATGCATGAAGTTTGGATCAGAAGTAAGATCATATGAAGGACTTGGTGATCCTTCAGGAATAGATGCAATAGAGGACATTTGTGCTCTTACTGCGATTTCAGATTTTACAGGGTTTGTATAACAAGAGGAGGAGGAGGTCCACCATGCTCAGACTGTGCACACTCTGCTTGGGGAAAGAAAAGAGTTCGAACAAGGCCATGATCTTCTTGAATAGAAGTTTGAGCAGTGATAGGCTGTGGACAAGGAGAAGTACAAATAGAATCCCAATTTGTGACCCATTCTGTTGGCGGTTTAAGATCTCAACGAGATATCATTTGAGGAGAAACAAGATTTAAGCCATAGTCATGAGTGATTAGAGTAGTGAACTCAAATGTTTCATAAACTTGTTGGACAACAGAAGGAGTGGTCTTCTTATAAAATTTGACGACACGTCACCAATGAATAGCAACATTATTGCTATTATCTTCAAAATCATCATATCCATGTGTTTGGATGCCGAGCATTAGAGCATTGATGGCTTTAGGATCATATAAGGAAATAGAAAAATCAGGAACACAGGACCAAGAAATTGGACTGTAGGCTAATGTTCCTTGACATCCTCTAATTAAATCTTTATGAAAAGTTTTCCATTGGTGATCAAAAACACAAGAGAAGACAACAACGTCTTGACCTTTTCTATGTAGTGGCTGAATTCCAATTTGGATATGACCAAAATGAGAAAAATTGAGACCAGCTTTTAGTGCAGTTGTAAACTCAGATTTCTTCAAAATGTTCATTGTTTGAAGCAGATGATTATTACTGGAGGTTTGTAGAATTTCTTCTTTAACCTTATATCTCTAGTATTGTATAGTGTCTAATAATCCCAGATTTGTATAGACATCTTTGGGGTTCTATTTTTGGTAAAGACCAAGAACCAGACTTACTTTGTTCATTTAATAATGTAATAGATTTATCATGGAATTGGACAACATTATTTCTCATGGGATGATCAAATGCAAAGAAATGATGAAGCTCTAAGTTTTCTTCAAGATTTGAGTAATCTTGAAGAAAACTTAAAGCTTCATCATTTCTTTGCATTTGATCATCCCATGAGAAATAATGCTGTCTAGTTCCATGCTGATATTTGATTTCTTTCATTGGAAACCAATCTGCTTGATAATCGAGTAGAGGTTTCTGCAAATTCAAAGTATGAGAACCATCAGCACATTCAATGTGAATCTCATTTTCTAATCTTCTTATGACGTTACATCTGAGATTATTTACATCATTTCTCTGTAAAAATTCTCGGTTGAGAAGATCTGCGAAGGAATTCTTAACTCCAGAAATGAACTCTACATCAAAATGATACTGGGCCAATGTCATTATCCATCTAACCATTTCTACATCTTCAAATTCACTTTTATGGATATCAAATTTAAGGGCTTGGCAATATGTTTTGATTGTTAAATGTTTATATATCACAAAATCTTTGAATTTGGCAATGCCAAGGCATATAGCTCTAAGTTCTTTCTTTAGGCTGGACCAATTTTTTGTGTAGTTGACCAAATTCCAGAGGCATACTGGCAAATTTCATATTCCATTTTCTTTTTATTAGGATCATGTTGGTAGAAAATTGCACCCCATTCGATATCACTAGAATCTGTAATGATGGTTTTAGGCCATTCTTCATTGCTTGTGCTTAAAGGAGAAATATTCCTAATTTTTCCTTTAATTCTTCTGACTGCCTCTGTTAAATCCTCTGTCCATGGAATTGGATCTTTTTGCAATCTTTTATTCAATAAGACTCTATCTTGGGCACAATGGCTGACAAATTTGGAGATGTAATTCAAACTACCCAAGAATCTTTGTAGTTGAGTTTTATCAGTGATTCTGTCTGGAAATTTATCTATGAAATCAAGACTATGTTGCATAATGTAATATGATCCATATTGAATCACATATCCCAAGAAATCTATTATAGTATGAAATAACTTCATTTTTGAATATGATAAAACTATACCTTTTTCTTTGACTCTCTTGTAGAATATATTAAGATGCTTTATATGAGAGGGAATATCTGCAGAATGAATTAGAACATCATAAATATATTTCTTCAAGAAATGATCCATACCTTCAAAAGTTTCATCCATAATCCTCTGGAAGGCGGATGGAGCATTTACTAGTCCAAAGGGCATAATATTCCATTCAAAATGTCCTTTTGGTACTGAAAAAGCTGTTTTCCACTTATCTTCTTCTTTTATCCCTACTTGCCAGAAACTAGACTTTAAATCAAACTTGGAAAAGATTTTTGACTGTGATATCTGAGACAAAAGCACTGAGGGTTTTGGCAAGGGATAAGCATCATAATCAAGAATATTATTCAAAGGTTTTTAGTTTACTACCAATCTTGGTTTTCCTCTGATAATCTTTGAGTGTTTGTTGACATAAAATCCAAAACAAGCAATAGGGCTATGAGATTTTCTGATCAAACCTTTTTGCAGTAAGGATTTTATGTCTTATTTACAATACCCGAGTTGTTCAGAATTCATCGGTATTGCTTTTGATCTTTTGAGTTTTCCATGAAATTCCTTTTTCAAAGGCAATTCTACTTCATGTTTATGAAATCCAAAGGGGTGCACATGAGTCTAAGCAGAGAAATGAAGATAGTTGCTAATGGGTGAATGTGCTCTTTGAATCTAGTGGTTTAAGGAATGCCACAAAACAAATGAGTAGTAGAAACCAAACTCTTCCACTGATTGCTGGTTTAAATTTGACCACTAACTCTAGAACTCGACTTCGACACTCAGAACATTCCTTGATTTAGCAGGAAGTTGATGTCTTTCACTAACTGAAAGTGCTTAAAAATGGAAATTTGAATATGATTTCACATTGAATCATGCTCATGGGTTTGGCTCTGGGTACAACTTTGACTTTGGCCTAGACTTGAGGCTCTGGTTCTGGTTATGGCTCATTCTTGCTTGTACATCCTTGATTGATAAGGCTTCAAAATTGTACATACTTGATTGATAAGGTTTCAAAACTACAAGCCTCATTGTTAATCATTGGTATTATTCCCCATCATATATAAGGTGTGGGGGAAAAAAATCTTTCCATAATGTTCACATACATGAAAATAAAAAACCATGATCATCCATATGAGGTGTCGAAGATTATTAAAGTTGCACCACTTTACAAAAACAATTTAACTATAAAACTTACATAAAGAGAAAAGAAAAGAAAAACTATTACCATACAACTATTTGCAAGTTACCATTATTTGATTCTAAAAGTGAATTGATCTTCATGGATGACTATACAATGTCATGTTTCCATACAATAGAAAAAGCTAGAGTGAAGCTGTGCCATTCCCATAGAAGTGTTCATGTTGGAGATGAAAGACCATTTTCTATTTAGATCATTCATCGGTATGAAAACCATCCTCACATTCTACGCATGCAAAACATAGGCCCCAAAGAAATGTCGCCTCCAAGTGAAGACGTTAGTTGTGACATCATAAATAATCTGATCCAATCCTCCATAGAACACCTATCTGAACCATGGGCTCCATGATAAAATTTATTTCTTGCTTCATCACATTCTTGAGAAGAGAATCATGGGTTGTATACCATTATTCACACACATAGCAATACTGCAACAACATCGAAAGGCATATTCTCTAAAATCTACACCACAAAGCCTACACCCATCAAAGGATGAGTAACCTCCAAAGATGACAAACATGAACATCCAAATAATCTTCTCACAACACTATTCTTATTCTTTGTGGACAAGAATGGCAATAATGGAAGCTCCCAACCATACGACCCACTATCATGCAGTTGATTGTTTCCACTGACTTGTATGGAGGGTTTGATTGGCCCAAATTATCCTCTTGGAAATAAACTGCATCCAATGTAGAAAACACACAAGTAGAAAAAGCCGATACAAGTCGACTCAAAGAAGAAAATATCTCACAAGTATTCATTTGGTTCATGATTACCATATGAAGATATAATTCCAGATTTTGTGCCCTGTTTTGACACAGAGATCACAAAAGTGTCTCCCAAGCTACCTTTAAAAAGGAGCATTACAAGTCCTCGCAGTTGTTCCATGCGCATCAATCATCGTCCTTCATCATCTAGCAATATAATAAGTGGTTGAGGAGACTTGCCTTGAGCAATTTATTGGGCCAAGAATTCCAGTGCATAATATGCTATTTGCTACTTCTTCAGTGATAATATTAGACACTACCATGGGCAACACAAATCCTGGTCATGGGCGCCATTTCTGAGTGCCATCATTGGAGGATTTTTTCCAAGTTCCTCTAGAATGGGTGCGATCTACAGAGTGTCAAATTTGTGTGGATAGCAAAAACCTGTTAGAATCCGGTCACTTTTTTCCTAAAAAATATGGCAGCACGAGTGCTTGAATATTGTTTTTATGATGAAAATGTTGAAATTAATGAAGAATATGGATTATTGGAGAGATTTTGTTTCACAGTTGAGTGTGTGTCTTAGATTATGTTTAGTTCTTATTTTCTAGGTGTCAGTTCTAATTCTCCCTATTATGATGTAAACTTATATATTATGATTTCAAAAATGAATTGGCAGAGCGTTCTCCATTTTGTGCAGTCTCCAGGTGCATCTTGCTCACTTGAGACTTGCTAAGTTTCAGATTATAAGTTTTATTTCTTAATTTTAACATGGTATTAGAGCTGGAAACCTTGGTGGCTAGATAATTGAGTGCCCTTGGTGGTGGAGAGTGTCTGGAGAGGATCTGAAGTGTGGAGTTGTGGTGGCTGGCGTTCAAACCTGGATCAACGCTCATATTATTCCAAAACATGCACTAGTCAAATGTGGTCAAAGAAGGGGGAAGCACGGCTGTTGCCCAAATATATGCATTGATCGACAGTTCCTTACACAAATTTTCATCAGTGCAGGCGGTCAGCATGCATACGCCACACCAAAGCCCGCACTGGTCAACGTGGATGTTCACTAGAGGTTCTCCCTGGCAGATTAGCTATGGATTCACGTAGCATTCAGTTTCATCCCTGCCACAGTGGTGTCGTGTGGAGTGGCTGCAGTGACAACCTTGAGAGGCATGACGTTGATTGGAGGAGGCAACATTGATCTGAGGAGGAACGACATTGATCGGAGGAGGCACGAAGTTGATCTACCATAATTGAATTTCCCATTGATTTGGTGAAACCAACGTGAACTGTGGATTTGTTGAGTGGCATTGAGCACAACGTGTCGGCTTGAAGGGCCCTGACCCAGGTTCAAAGTTAGATGCGCCAACCAAAAAAACCCCAGACTGTTGGCCCTTTCAGAAACAACTCGCATATCACACGTTGAGTCTCACCCGAAGCAGTATTGGGGGATGATAGAACTAGGTTTCTGCATCCAAATGTCTGTGTGATGGGTTCCTGCGTCTTCTAGGGCTTAGTTTTGTCTTCGCGAACCCTAACCCTTCCGACATATATAATTACAGTAATTCACATAAACAACATCTATACCTTCACGAAGGTCATCAAACATTCATAACATCTATAAATTAAACTGATCTATTACTTTCGTGCATTAGATAAGCATTCGTTCATATAACTTCAGATATAGAGTGAAAATACAATAACTGTAAAAGTAAATGCAGATACACAGATGCAAAATTTATGGATCAAAATTGTCTTTTTTAGATGTGTTATTTCAAGTGCAGACTCTTCTTCCCTGCTCACTCAGCTCTAGGGGCCCGCACACTCAGCCTGCGGACTTACCAAGGTATCTGTGCACTCAGCTGCAGGAGCCTTCCCCTTCGCCTAAGTACAGGAAACAAAATTTCCCGTCTTAGATTAGTTTCCCATAACAATGATCTTCTCTCAATTATGAGATACCTCCTAGACTCGCTATGACACTTCTATGTATATCCTTTTCTTTTACAATACCAAGGTTTGCAGACCATGGGTAGGTCTAAAAAATTCTTATCTCCTAACAACCTAAGGGACTAAAGATCCTTTCACTCTTATTACCTTTGCACTTCACTTCCACAAATTGTGGAGACTTTACAATTATACAAAAAGTAAGTACCAAAAATTAACCCCAGGGGACCCTATCCCAACAGGCCCCTAACACAATTTCGTGAATCATCCTCGAGTCACTCGGTTGGTGCTTCCATCTTCGCCTGGAGCTCGCAGAACTCCAACTTCAAAACCTGCAGATCAATTGTTCCCTGCGTAGTAGCCTGTTGCACTTCCTTGACCAATTTTTCGGTAGTTGGGCCTTCCACCATGAGGCCCATGATCCTCTAAGTCTGCTGCATGACCTTAGCTTTACTTTGTACTGATAGAGTCAACTGGATGGCCTCATCCGTCCATGGCTTTGTTTGTGCAACGAGGATTTATTCCTTGCGGCACAACTCATCAATCTCATTTTGTATCAGCTTGCCTTCCTGCAACCACGTGAATCATTGTATTGGCGCCAATGTTCGTGTAGTTGATCGGATTTCATCGAGCTGCCTTTGTTTTTCCCTGATGTTGTCCGTGCCAAAATTTTTCAGAGTCGGGTCCTCCTGTAGTGAAGTCCATAACTCCATGGCCTTCTCAAATAGCTCGGTGCAGCCCTTGACTGCATCTTCTAAAGTGTCCATGCCCTCTTTGATAGCAACTCTGCGCTGCTCTCAGCTTCAATTGCAACTCTGATATTTGTAACTACAGTTCAAACTGGACTCAGCCGATTTCATCCCTAGACTCTTTTACTACTGCGGCCAACTTTTGGATCTTCTCCGCGGAAGCTGCTTGAGTCAAAATGTTAAGTTCTGGTAGCTCATTGCAAGCCTGTGTAATGGCTGCTTCTAATTGTTGGCTTCACGCGATGATTTCCTCTTTCTCCTTTAGCACCTGCACCTTTTCTTCAAAGATCTGTTGGTTGTTTGTTTTCACTTCACTGATAACCAACAACACACACTGCTCCCTAATTCTCAACTCATCATATACCCCTTGGTGAAGTTGATGTAGGGCTTGGATAGGGAGTGCCACGAGGTTTAGGCCCAGATTCTTGATTTGCAATAGTTGGACGTTGGCCTTTTCTGTTTCGGTGCACAGGGCTCCATCTGGTAACTAAATGATACAAAGATCCAAAGTCTTGTCTTTATCTATAACTGATGTGGTCGCTTGATGTAGGTTTGCTTGCACCCCACTCGCTTGACCCACGCTCGGCTGTACTCGACCCATTTGGACTCACAACTCGAGCAGGTCTTGCTGAACTTTTCCCAGCGCCTACTGGTACTGTTCCTCGAAATGTATCCAAAGGTCAGTCGTGGTGTCCCGAATCATGTCACCGATCTCATCCAAGGCCCCTTCAGTAAGGACTAAAGGGGTTGCCCTAGTTGCTCAGTTAAACTCCTGTTTCTTTCGCGGCCCCGTGGATGTCTGCTTATTTTTCTTCTTTACCACGAAGGAGGTTCTCTGCTCCACACCTCCCTGGTGAGCACCAGTATTGCAGCAATAATGCTGCAACTCTTGGGCTTCCTACTTTACTTTTATCAACCCGGTAGTTCGTAACAAACTTGGAAGCGACGGTGCTGTATGCACACGTACTAGTTCTTACTGCAGGCTGTCACTTGGTCAGTTGGTGCAAGATCACTAGGAGCTCAAGCCAAATTCTATGAATTCCAGAAGAAGATTTGTATGTGATGAAAGAAAGGAAAGCTTACCCTATAGAGGCTACTCTACTTGAAGAAAATGAAAGAAGACTGAAATGTGAAGTAACCCTAGCAAACCCTAATTAACTAGCTAATCCTACTTCTGCAGAAAGAGAGGTGAAAAACCATAAAATGAATGCCATTACCTATTTAGGAAGTAGACAACATCTACTCAAACTATTTCTAGAAGGAAATGAGAAAAAAACATCTTTTGGATTTTTATGTATTTTTAGGTGAAATTGTCATGCATATGATTTATTTGTTTGTGAATGTGGCAGCGATTTAGGTGGCGATGGAGGGTGACTTTGGAGTTTGCAGAGGTGTGGAGGGGTCCTGGGAGGTCCCAAGTGGCCTTATAGAGGCTTTCCCTGCAATCGGACTTCAAAAAGACACCTACTGGAAAATCTACATGAGGCTGCAGGGGATTTACAGGAGGTCTACAAGAGGATGCCGAGAGCTGTTTTAGAGGTTTTGAAGGTAGGAAAATGGGTGGAAAGGGTAGCTGATGGCTAGGATGATGTGTTAAGGTGTCTAAGGTTCATCAAGGAGGATTAGGGAAGATAAATATGGTTGGACTTGTTCAAGGAAAGAGAGGAAAGTTCCTGAGAAAAGTGCAGAAAATTAAGGCAGACTTGTGAGGGACTTTGGATAACCTGTGGAACATGGATCAAAAAGAGATGGTGATGGATGATTGGTTGAATTATTTTGAGCAGAGATGTACTGCAAGAGAACTGAAAATCAAACACTGAGACTAAGCAGGCAAAGAAACTAGCTACACTAAAAAAACAGAACTGTTCATCAAGCTAGTCTTAATTATGATCTAGGAAAGTAAATGCTGAACAATGCTATATGGAAAGAAAATATGGAAGGAAATTTATTGCATAGATAGAAATGAGCATAATGAAATAGGTCTACAACAAAGCATTAACCTTCTAACAAGTTGCAACACTAGTAATCTTATGGCAAAGGAAAATCTGTGTTTTTTGTGGCAACAAGAGGGCCTTGGCCTCAGTTCATGGTCCCAAAGGGGAGAAAGGAGGCCAAGGCTCTATTTGTGGCCTTTTTGTATCTTCTTCTATCACTATTCAACCTGCTACATCAAACTGCAATGGAAACAACCTTTTAAATTGCCAAAAGCAACCTATTCTTAACTAAGAAAGAAATCTATCTATCAACAACTCATTCATAAACTGAAACAAAGCATATAAATAAAAAACAAGAGGTGCTTGGCTGCTTGGATTGGGCCCTAACCCAAGAGCTTCAGCCCTCTGAGGTAACTCAGTGCTAGCTTAGAAATAATCTCATCTTCATTATCAAAATAACAGTAAGATTACATGAAACTGTCTACAAAAGTAAGCTCAAAGTTGAGCAGAGAAAAGCTGCAACAAAAGTGCGAAAATTTGACTAACATCCAACAACCTAATGAGGCCCTAAGCCTCTCTACTTATACAACTGGAGCTCCCAACAACTCCCTTAAAATCAGGGAGGCTTGGCTCCCAAAACATGAGATAGACAATAGTTATCCTCCACTTGCTCCGCTGCCTCTTTGGTGCATTGATGTGGCTGCTTGTGCTCCGAGCTTTCTGAAGGAGAATTCGAAGTAGGGAGTCATAAATGAGGGGGAAACCCTCCTATAAATCCTCTCCCTTGTCTTCTTTGAATATTTGCTGCCAAATGTTCATTAAATCTATGACTTTGGCTCCAAAATTGACCAAAAATCTGCATTAAGCACACATTAGACTTCAAGGCATAATGTCCAAACCAACTCACTGTATTAGCATAAATATAATAAAAAACATGCAATAAAATAATGAGAATGGTGGATTAAGCTAAGTTAGGAGGCAAAATGAGCCCATATAATTATCCATTTATGGGGTTCATCATCTCCCCCCTACTGAATGTGTTGCTCATCCTCTGAGAAACTAGTCCATCTCTTCATCTTTGATGGCCCTGATGGCCTCCTTGACATCCCATGCTTCTGATGTGAGTTCCTCTTCTTTGTCATGGAATCCTTCCTTTCTGTCCACCTCTTCCCACTGCTATTGTTCTTCTTCCTCTTTTCCACCTTCCAGTAGGCCGAGCAACAGTGGGGGACTCAATTTGAGGCCAATCCAATTGGCCTTCAAACTCTGCATAGAGAACTTGTACAGTGGCACTCTCCTTAGTGCTTCTTTCATCCTTGTTGGGGAGTGATACTCCCTGATTTGCAGACTGTGTGGGAGAGTGTTCCACCTCCTCATACAAGCTTGAATATAGTCTTCCCCAAGTAATCTTTCCATGTCCTCAAAATGTGCAATGGCCTGAGCCTGCTCATTGATATGCTTAGGGGCACTTTGAGGATTATTTGCAAGCAGCTGATGGACACTGATGAGAGCCATGGGGTCTGATGGCTCAGCTTTGATCATTAAGGGTTCATTTTTCTCTTTTTTCCATCAAATTTTTGATTTCTATTGCCCTTTTCTCCTCATGATTCATCCATGATTCCATGGCCATCAGTTGCAAGTCCCCTAGCCTAGCATTGGGGTCCCATAGGTTCATATCGGTGAGGGCCATGTTATGCAAATAGAACTCTGCTATCTTTTCCTTGTCTTCTGCTGAACTTTGGTCACATAGGTCTGTAAACTATTTATAATCTTAGAAAGGCATGGTGCCTCTCTATGCCAAAGTCTTGATCTGAAACTACAGTCATTGGTCTTTGAGTATACTCCATATGATTTTGCTGGTGTTCTACATTGTAGTGCCTCCATAGACCAGCTGGCCATGCATGCCAATTGTATCTCCTTTTCTTGCAGCTGTCTTCTTAGCAACTCATTTTCTGTTTCAAGTGAGTTCTTCTGATTGCCTCTCTATGTCTTACATCACTTAATTCCCTGCACATCTCTCTAAGCTAGTTCTCCATGTGGCCAATATCCTCTACCCCCTTGGATTTGGCAATTTGCATCCATCTATGGTTCCTTATTCTTTCTTTCTCCAGCTCAAAGAAAAGTGGGACTACAAATTTCTGTGGAATGTTTTCCCCCCCTCAAGAAGATTATAGTAAGAGCCCAAACTAGGTTGGGGGTCAGGTTCTTGGGTCTCTATTGTTTCCTCCTTCCCCTTTGGCTGTTCTTCTACCCTTTTCTCCAATTTTTCGGTCTCCTATAGCTTAGTTAGGGTCTCCTGTAGAACAGTCTGTGCTTCCTGTAGAGCTGTTTTTGAACCCTGTAGTTGCACTCTTTCCTTCCAGGTGGAATATCTAGGAATTCCTCTTTCATATGTGATGGGTTTTTAGAGGGATATTCTTCCCCTTTGACAGTGGGTGAATCTTCAATTACAATAGGCACTATTGAAGATGGTTGTGGTTTTCCTATTTTTATCCTTGTGCTTTTCCGAGCCATGAAGTACATTGATGTTCGCCTCTTCCTCTTTTGTTTGGGTTTAACAGGGGTGCTGAGGGCAGTAAGAGCAGCTGCTACCTCCCTTTCTAGGGTCTCAATAGACACTTCTGTCTTTTCTGCCCCTTGTTCCTCTCTTTTTGTCTTCTCTGTCTTTGCTGGTTTTGTTTCCTCTTGCTCTGTTTTGGTTTCTTCCTCCTCTGGTTAGTTTCCTCCTTCTTTGTTTTGGTGTCTTCCTCCTCTGTTTTCTCCTTAGTTTCCTCCCCTTCTTCTCCTTGCTGTTTTTCCCCCTCACTTTCAGAAGGACTGTGGCCATATGTGAGGGCCTTTATATCATCTTCTCTTGTCATATTTATGAAGATTTCCCATGCTATGGGAATTGTGAAGGTGTGGAGGGCTTCTTCCACTAATAGTTTAATTAACCCATGGTGAGCCAATTGATCTGGACCTCCTACCTTTAAATTAATGCTGAAGTCTATAAGGGACTACAGGAGAAAATAGGGGATGCCGAGTTTTTGGGGTGTGGCAGTGTCCATGCCATATCTCAGCTCATGGGGAAGTCTAAAATGGTAGCCATAAACTATGCTATACTTCCCTTTAGAGGAAATATACTTGATGATTTGGTAATTGACCTCATCCCAAGGGTAAGGTATGCTTGTTCTTCTAATGCCATTTTTGTCTTCTATAGGATTTTCATCTGGTTGGAAGAAGGTTTTCTTGGCAACTTGTCCCATTGGCTTTTCATCTTTGCTCCAAGGTAATCCAAGGGGAAGGCTGGTAACTCTACTGATAAATTCCGGGGTGATTTCCATGGTGAGATCTCTGAAAGTAATAGTGGCATGGGTGTTTGAGTGAGATACAAAAGCAAGGGAAAACTCTTGAGCCACTTCTTCATCAAACCCTCAAAAATTTTCGAAAAATGGCATCCAATTTTCTCTGGTGAAAATGGCTACCACCTCGGGATGTTCATGGAGCTTGAATGAATTTGTGGGTTCCTTCCTCATGAATCCCCCTGTCATGTTTCTTATACCCTTTTGGAACACCCCAGGTAGAGATAGAGACAAAAAATTGAAGACACAAGAAACAGAGAAAAACTGTGTTTTTTTAAGAAAATAGGCAGAAATGTTTTTATGGAATTCCTCTCCTTCTACAAGCTTAATTCCTCCTTAAAATTGTATCATTTCTTGCAAATATTAATATTCAAGGTGGGTCTGTACAAAACCTACCTCTTCAAGCCAGAATTTGAGAAAAAACCCTTTGTTTCCTCCTTAAAAAATACTTACTGCACCTCCTGTAGAACTGGCTGTAGGTGCTACTGTAGAACCCGTTCCTGTAGAACCTATTACTGCTTCTGTAGGAATACGATAGTAGAAGGATGGCTGAAATCGATAGAGAATGATGTTTTCAAGGCTATGGAGGTGGTATAGAGCTTGCTGCAAATAAGTGGATGAGAATAGAATGGAAGAAAAGGTGGTGAAGGAGGAATACTTATGTCTTCTTTGAGACATTTCCAGTGATGGGGTGAGCTGGAAAAAAGGTATGTTGCCAGATTCGGACCATTGGTCCCCACTGCTCTGTCATCATTGCTCTTCATGATTCTTTCCCGCAATCACTTCCCATCATTGCATCAGAGTTCAACAGAGTTTGTATAACCTCCACTACCTGTCCTTTGGATTTTCTGTGAGTTGACTAGGCACATGTGTGGTGGTATCTCCGGATGAGCGCAGTCAACTGGATGAGGGTGGCCAGTTAACTGGCCACCTTTATCATTCAACCCTAACCATCTCATTCGCTTATGCATATTTTCAATTACACAGATGCAATAGAGGAGAGGGTTAGACACTTACCTGCAAGTCGAATGTTCATGCTGTGGAGCATTTTGGTTCCTTTGCTGCTGCATGCTCGTACTTTAGTTACTGCATGCCTGTATCTCCTCTACTGTATGCTTTCTGCTCCCTGATGTGTGGCTTGTTTGCTTTGTGCAGGTACCCTCTGGTTGGATTTGGCTTCAGACATCCTCTTCAATCCTATGGTTGCACCTATTTTGGTGCCGTGGCTTGATTTTAAGGGGATCAGCTGCTAGAGGAAATCCTACAGGAGCTCTTGTAGCTACTTCTCCCTTTAAAATTTTTAGCTGATTCTTGTGCTGGGAGCTGTGAGGATGCTACTAGAGATGCTGATGGTGATGCAAAGGTATTTGGTAAGTTGTAGGTGAGCTTTGGAGGTGCTGTTCTTTTTGTTTCTTTTCTTCTTTCTAAAAACTAGTTTCTATGTTTTTTAGCAGGAATGAAAGAAATCCATGATAATGAGGTGGTGCAGGTGTGTGATGGATGGCCAAGAGGGTGGATAACTGTAGGAGGGCCTACATGATCTTCCTAAAACTTACCATCTCCTCAAACTATTTTTAAAATCCATTTCGAGCTCTCTGTGATTTCTACAAGAGCCTCCTGTAGAATGCACAGGGCCTCCTATAGGATACACAGTGTTCAGAAAAAAAAAAAAAACACAGTGAGGTGGAAGAAAGGTCAGAAATGATTGAGAAGAGTATGGAGGAGGTGAAATAGGCTTTGTGGCATCCTCTCTTGCTTCTTGTGGTCCACCTGTCACCTGCAAATTTCCTCTTCCTTCTTTTCTCTGTTTTTCTTTGTTTTTTTTTTTTGAAAGACAACTAGGGCGCCTCAAGGAGATTTTCACCCTAATTGCCTGCCCTGGGCGCCTCCAAGGGAGGTTTTCACCTAGGGATCTTATTCTCCTTTTTTTTTTTGTTTTTGTCATCACTGGGCCACCTCAAAAGAGGTTTTCAACCCAATGATGGGACTCAAGCGCCTCATGGAGGTTTACTTGAGCCCTTATTATATTTTTTTCTGCTTCTTTAGTGAGTGGGTGGAGTGGAGGCTGAGACCTGCTCCACTACCAACTCTTTATTATTCAGATCTTCAATGAACCCTTGCTTGGAGAGGGGCTTCTTGTAAATTTTCAACCTATGTCCATTGACAAGCATGGGGATGGCAACCTCATCAATGGTTCTGATCAGAACTGAACCATTGTCATTGCATTTTTCCACAGTGTAGGGTCTCAACCATCTTGTCCTCAACTTGCCTTTGAAGTCTTTATAGCTTGAGTCATAGAGAAGTGCCCAATCTCCCTCTTGGAATTGCTTCTCCCTGATATTTTGATCATGCCATATTTTCCTTTGAAGATGGACTACCTTTACGTGGAGAAGGGCCTGCAATCTTTGTTCATCCAATCCATTGAGCTGGAGTAGCCTTTCCCTCTGTGCATGGCTGAGGTATAGGTCCAGCTGATCTGCCATCATTAGTGTAATGTATTCAAATTCTATCAACAACAAAGACTTCTTCCCATAGACCAGTTCATTGGGTATGAACCTTGTGGTGGTCTTCCATGTTGTGTTGTAGGCCCAGGTGGCCTCAACTAGTCTATCCACCCAATATTTTCTGGTGCTGCTCACTACCTTGGTTATAATTCCTTCCAAATCTCTGTTAGTGACTTCCACCTACCCATTGGCTTGTGGATGGTAAGAGGTGGAAGTCCTGTGCTTGATTTTATGATGTGTGACTAGGTCTTCAATCAAATTGGAAGTGAACTGACTGCCTTGATCTATAACGAGTTCTCTTGGATACCCAAACTTATAGAATATGTTCTCTCTTAAAAACTCAGCTACATTTTCCTCACTTGCTACCTTGATTGCTTTTTTCTCTACCCATTTTGTCAGATAATCAGTGCACAAAATGATGTATTGCCTTTGTTTTGAAGGAGGGTTGATAGGACCCACAAAGTCCATGCCCCACTTCTCAAATGGCTCAAAATTCACTTGAGGTTGCATGGACATCTCATCCTTTGGAGTAGGTTTCCCCATCCTTTGGCACCTATCGCATTGGCTGGTATATCTCTTCACATTTTCATGAAGAGTAGGCCAATAGTAACCTACTTGAAAGATTTTGAAGGCAGTCTTTTTTGCTGCAAAATGGCCTCCACAAGGCCCATCATGAAGGTTAGGAGAATGTCAAAAACTTCCTCCTCCTGACACATCTTCTCAAGATCTGATTTGGGCCAGGTTTGAAGCGATTGCCCCAAATCCAAGTGAAAGGGGTGCTTTTCCTCACGATCTTGCTCTTATCTTTTGAGGACAGGTGTGGTGGGAACTGTACTGAAACCAAGTAATTTGCTATATCAGCAAACCATGGAGAGAGTACTGAGATATAAAATAGGTGCTCATCTGGGATTTGATCATCCACCATTCCTTCCTCACCTGCAGGCAAATTTAATCTAGACAAAAAGTCAGCAACAACATTTTCTTTACCAGGCTTATCAACAATGGTTAAATCAAACTGCCGTAGTAAAAGCAACCATCTAATAATGTGAGCATTTACATCTGGTTTATTCATTAAATACCTAATTGCAACATGATCAGTGTGTACAAAGGTTTGATAGCCTGTGATGTAATGTTTGAATTTATTTAAGGAATGCACTACAACTAGGAGTTCCTTCTCGGTGACCGTGTAGTTTAACTTTGCCTTTGTCAATTTTTTACTTATAAAGTATATGGCATAAGGTAACTTTTCATCAATTTGTCCCAAGGCTGTTCCTATTGCTTTGTTCAAGGCATCTGTGTGAATGTGGAAAGGTAGGGCCCAGTTTGGTCCTCTCAAAATTGGGGCAGACACAAGTTTTCTTTTCAAGGTATCTAGGGCTTCTTGATAGTTTTCAGTCCATATGAACTCGACATCTTTTCCCAAAATACCAAACAACGGAGAGGCTAACTCACTGAAATCTTTAATGAATATTTTGTAATATCCTGCTAAGCCTAGGAAACTTCGGACATCTCTCACCTTTTGAGGAGGTGGGACCCTTTGGATAATGGCAATTTTGTTGAAGTCCACCTACAATCCTTGTTGAGATATTGCATGACCTAGCACGGTCCCTTCAGTCATAAAAAATTCAAATTTTTCCGGACTGAGGGACAGGTTCATTTCAATACACTTGTCCAAAACTTTCCCTAGGTTAGATAAAACTGCTTGAAAGTTAGAACCATAAGGAGTAAAATCATCCATATATATTTCCACCACATCATGAACCAGTTCAGAAAATATACTCAATACTGCTCTCTGAAAAATGGCTGGAGCATTGCACAAACCAAAAGGAAGGACACAATATGCAAAGTTACTCCAAGGACAAGTGAAAGTGGTCTTATCTTGGTCTTCTGGGCTGATTTGAATTTGATTGTACCCGCTAAACCCATCTAGGAAGGAGAAAAACATTTTCCCCGCCAGACCATCTAACACTTGATCTATGAAAGGTAAAGGAAAATGGCCCTTTTTAATGGCCTTGTTCAGTTCCTTTTTAAGGGCCCTAAGAAGGTATGGAAGTGGCTTGGTTGGGGTTGTAGTATGCCTGAGATGTCCCTTTCATTCCCTGCTGGTATGGCCTAGGTCCATGAGGTCTCCTTTGGTTCATGAAATAGAGTGGTTCAGTGGCTCGTTCGGCCACTTTGTATAGAACTTTAAGTTCGGGCAAGGAAGGGAACTTATTTGTAGAATGATCTTCTTCACAGAGTGAAAAAACCTCTATAGAGTTCAATGGAAATTCGTTAATAGGATGCCTTCTCGTGCACCTAGGACAAAACATGGCCAAAGCCCTCTCTGCTTCCTTTTGTTTACTTTTGATATGTAAGGTATGCATTTGCATGGCAAGAGTCTGCAACATCTCACTCTTGAAGTCTTCCAGCATGTGTCCAAGTTCACCTTTTGTGGATGAACTGGATGAGGAGGTACTGGCTATGGGTTGACTCCCCCTACTTCTCTTTCTGGCTGCTTTAGAATGGTTTCTAAAAACAGTCTTTATGTCTTCATAAGTAGTTGGTAGATGTCTAGAAGGTCTTCCAGAATTCCCCTGAGCAGGACCAACTTCAGTAATTAGAGGTCAAGTGTGCACTTGGCCCTTTTATAACTGAGTTGGAACCTCTCTTCATAATCTTCCAATGATTCATCACTTCCCATGGTCATTCAGAAGATTTATTCCTTGGTATCTTTTCACCTACAATAGTCTCCATATTTGTTATTAAAGGCTTGCTGCAACTGAGCCCAAGTTGTGATGCTATTGCCAGGTAACCCCATGAACCACCGCAATGCTGCATCCTTGAGGGTAGAAGGGAGTAGTTTCAACTTTTGCTCATCTTTTGCATAGTCATAGGTTCGACAGATAACAAAAAACTCAAACAAGAAGGTGTTAGGATCTTCTGTAGTCAATCCATGGAAGTGAGGTAGGGCTGAAGGGCTTATGTTTTCCATTTTAGTGTCCCCATTGGTCTCTTGGATGGGAAAGGTACCTTCTATTCTTTCTCCATTCCCCCTAGCATTTCCGTTTTCAGCCATTGTCTCAGGAGGGATGTTTTCTTCTTCTTCTTCCCCTATAGGTTCTTCAAATATCTCTCGTTGTTCACCTAAAGGTTCTTCTTGATCACTGCCACCGAAGAAGAGAGAAGGGTGGCTATGTGATGTGGTGGGGGTGTTGGGTAAGAATTTTCTTGAATTATCTATGTTCCTACGAGGCATGAAAGGAAATATTTTTTGGTTGGTTTTTGTTTTTCATTGCTTGTACCTGCAAAACTGAAATTGATTGAAGAAACAAATTGCAACTGACTGAAATGAACTTGCTGAAATGAAATTGCAGAACTGAAAAAGGAAATCAAATGAAATGCAGAAAGGAAATGACTAATCTACTTTTGCTGAAATGGAAATTGCAGAATTGAGATGAAGGCAAGGAAATGGATAATCTACTTTTGTTGGAATGGAAATTGCAGAATTGAAATGAAAGCAAGGAAATGGCTAATATACTTTTGTTGGAATGGAAATTGTAGAATTGAAATGAAAGCATGGAAATGGCTAATCTACTTTTGCTGGAATGGAAATTGCAGAATTGAAGTGAAAGCAAGGACATGCAGAAATTGAAAGAAACAACTACTCTACTTTTGCTGAAATAAACTAATTAGTAGAATGTTGCGGTAAGAAATATAAGAAAAGCAGTAATCACACAATACTCTGACGCTTCCCCGACAATGGCGCCAAAAATTGGTGAGCACCAGTATTGCAGCAATAATGCTGCAACTCCTGGGCTTCCTACTTTACTTTTATCAACCCGGTAGTTCGTAACAAACTTGGAAGCGACGGTGAAGTATGCACAAGTACTAGTTATTACTGCATGCTGTCACTTGGTCAGCTGGCGCAAGATCACTAGGAGCTCAATCCAACTTCTATGAATTCCAAAAGAAGCTTTGTATGTGATGAAAGAAAGGAAAGCTTACCCTACAGAGGCTACTCTACTTGAAGAAAATGAAAGAAAACTGAAATGTGAAGTAACCCTAGCAAACCCTAATTAACCAACTAATCCTACTTTTGTATAAAGAGAGGTGAAAAACCATAAAATGAATGCCATTACCTACTTAGGAAGTAAACAACATCTACTCAAGCTATTTCTAGAAGGAAATGAGAAAAAAACTTCGTTTTTGATTTTTATGTATTTCTAGGTTAAATTGTCATGCATGTGATTTATTTATTTGTGAATGTGGTAGCGATTTAGGTGGCGATGGAGGGCGAATTTGGAGTTTGCAGAGGTGTAGGAAGGTGTGGAGGGGTCCTAGGAGGTCTCATGTGGCCTTCTGGAGGCTTTCCTTGCAATCAGACTTCAAAAAGACACTTATAGGAAAATCTACAGGAGGTTGCACGGGATCTACGGAGGTCTACAGGAGGTCTACAATAGGATGCCAAGAGCTGTTTTAGAGGTTTTGAAGGTAGGAAAATGGGTGGAAAGGGTAGTTGATGGCTAGGAGGATGTGTTAAGGTGTTTAAGGTTCATCAAGGAGGATTAGGGAAGAGAAATATGGTTGGACTTTTTCAAGGAAAGAGAGGAAAGTTCATGAGAAAAGTGTAGAAAATTAAGGCAAACTTGTGAGGGACTTTGGATGACCTGTGGAACATGGATAAAAAAGAGATGGTGATGGCTGATTGGTTGACTTATTGTGAGCAGAGATGTACTGCAAGAGAACTGAAAAGCAAACAATGAGACTAAGCAAGCAAAGAAACTAGCTACACTTAAAAAACAAAACTGTTCATCAAGCTAGTCTAAATTCTGATCTACGAAAGTAAATGCCGAAAAATGCTATATGGAAAGAAAAAATGGAAGGAAATTTATTGCATAGATAGAAATGAGCATGATGAAATAGGTCTACAGCAAAGCATTAACCTTCTAACAAGCTGCAACACTAGAAATCCTATGGCAAAGACAAATCTGTGTTTTTTGTGGCAGCAAGAGGGTCTTAGCGTCAGTTCATGGTCCCAAAGGGGAGAAAGGAGGCCGAGGCTCTGTTGATGGCCTTTTTGTATCTTCTTCTATCACTATTCAACCTACTACAACAAACTGCAATGGAAACAACCTTTTAAATTACCAAAAGCAACCTATTCTTAACTAGGAAATAAATCTATCTATCAGCAGTTCATTCATAAACTGAAACAAAGCATATAAATACAAAACAAGAGGTGCTTGGCTGCTTGGATTGGGCCCTAAACCAAGAGCTTCAGCCCTCTGAGGTAACTCAGTGCTAGCTTAGAAACATTCTCATCTTCATTATCAAAATAACAGTAAGATTACATGAAATTGTGTACAAAAGTAAGCTCGAAGTTAAGTAGAGAAAAGCTGCAACAAAAGTGCGAAAATTTGACTAACATCAAACAACATAATGAGGCCCTAAGACTCTCTACTTATACAACTGGAGCTCCCAACATCTCCCTTAAAATCAGGGAGGCTTGGCTCCCAAAACTTGAGATAGACAACAGTTATCCTCCACTTGCTTGGCTACCTCTTTGGTGCATTGATGTGGCTGCTTGTGCTTCGAGCTTTTTGAAGGAGAATTCGAAGTAGGGAGTCATAAATGAGGGGGACACCCTCCTATAAATCCTCTCCATTGTCTTCTTTGAATATTTGCTACCAAATGTTCATTACATCTTTGAATTTGTCTCCAAAATTGACCAAAAATCTGCATTAAGCACACATTAGACTTAAGGCATAATGACCAACCCAACTCACTCTATTAGCATAAATATAATAAAAAGCATGGAATAAACTAATGAGAATGGTGGATTAAGCTAAGTTAGGAGGCAAAATGAGCCCATATAATTACCCATTTATGGGGCTTATCACCCCCCATCTTCTTCATATGTTTCTTCTTGTTCCAATGTTTCCTGTGTATCAGACTCTTCAATGTCGATAGTGGTCTGCGACGTTGTCATTGTGCGGGTTGTGTGTTCTTTGTCTACCACTTCCTTTTCTCTGGCAGCAACCTCTTTCTGCTGTGAAACTTTCTCATGAGTGGAAACCTTCTGGGCTTCCTTCTGTTTTTTTGCTGCCATCGTCTGCACGGTGGTATCCTCCATAGCCACTTGCCCACGATCTCTGCTCCGCCTTCCTCAGCCACCAAGTATGGCAACTTGTGCCATGTATTCTAGGGATCCCTCCTAGCGCGAACATGTAGGTTGTGGAAATCTGCCTTGAATTCAATGAGGGGCTCGTACTGACTCGGCCTCTGGCTAATCACCATCCACAAATCCGTTTCAAACAAGACCCATAATATCTTTGCCTCAGTGACTGTGCAGGTTCCTTTGCAGCCTAGAGCAAAGCGAACTTCACTGCCTCCGGGAGGTCCGACTCCTATTGAGGAAATTGATTGTCCTCGGGCATCCGCCACGCCATCAAAGTAATCAACAATAAAAACCAAACGTAATGAAACACCTTTCCCTCATCTTGGGCCTCCCTAAAGTTCTCCAAGAATTCCTTACACAAGTATTGAGCCTAGTTATACTAGACTCCTTTGGCGCACTGCGCAACTAAAGAAATGACAAGGGCCGAAACTCCATTTGCATGACACTTACGCATGATCTTGCACGCTAATATATGCGTGGAAAAATACACCACGGGATCTGTGATAGAGCGGATAGAATATCCACGTGAATTCTTTAAGAGTCCAAACTCGCTCTTCATCTGGTCCACACGTTTCTTCTCCTGCGTTTTTCCCCCAAACGCCTCTACTGGATCCACGACTTGATATGGAAACAAGGTGATCCGGTGGATTAGCATGTCCGTTATTGGGATAGGTTCTCCTAGTCTAAGACACCCATATTGCACCAATGTACGAAATTTTCGGATACAAATGGTGTTTATGATGGTGTGACTGAAATGCAAGACCTAGAGTATGTTCAGGAGCCCCGCGGTCCCAACACTAGCGACCCAGTTCATCGGCTCCAACCGCGTAACCTTTGATTCTTCATAATATACCTTGGACAACTATTTGGTTGGCGCTAACTGAGGGAACTTCTTGTGATCCCCTAAGTCACAATCCTCCATTTTTAGGGTCGGTATGCGGGCTAACAACATGCCCTCAAACACCACCTTTTCCAGCAAGAGTGGTGTAGTCACCATGAATTTTGAATTTTCTGGATATTTAAGCACTTTGGATGTGGCCTTCCGTGGTGGGATATACTTCGGTAGCTGATTCATCAGCTCACCCTCCTCAACATCAATCTCCTCGATGCCTCTGCATAGTTCTTCTTCACTTAAATCCCTCGGCTTTGTTGGATGTTGTGATCGATCCATCTTCCCCTTCTAGCAGACTTCTGTGGGGTTTTTTCACATTGGCTGCCTCACCGGGGCCTGCTGAGGTTTCTTCTGCTTCTTATCTATCGCCTTGGACATAGAAGGTTGCGACAAAGAATGTTTAGGTCTGGGATACCTAAGTGTCGTAGTCGGAAATTTTGCAGGGACAAATGGCGTTGCTTCTGTCTCAGGGGCGTTGCAGTCATGCTGGCCACAAAATGTTCTCGGAGAAATTTAGGTATGTCAGCCAACCTTGGTCATGAAAAGAGCTCTTCCCAATCAAGCTTAGATATACAATTCTTGACTTAACATGCGACAAGGTGAAAAATATCAATACAAACTCTCAAGAGGCAAAGTGTTTGAGTGCGGGGCAGCAAGTCATATTTATAGATGATTTTAAATTCAAATCCAACCGTTCCATCTAATTTCCGATCATTAATGAATATTTGGGGGCATATTTCCAAAGATATGATACATAAATGCGTCTACCCCACTCCTTTCAATGGAAATTTTCCATCCAATCATCTCCAGTGCTTACAATGGTCATTTTTTGTCCAGGACATGCGGGACCAGGCCTTGTGGTGTAGCTTCTTCGACACATCTCACCTCTGCGCCTTCCATCCTTCGCACATCTCTCTTGCTTCTTCTTTCCTACTTTTGGGGAGTGTAGTTTATAGTCTCGTACCTCCTTGCATCTGCCTAAAGTACTAAGACTATCCCGCCATAATATAGTCATTGCGCAGGGGCGGGATCACCCCCACATAGCATCAATCGATTGTCATTGGATTTTCCTAGAAATGATTCAGCTTCGTGAGCTGAATTGTGCTACCATCGGTAATTTCCTTCACAACATAAGGTCCTAGCCAATGCATTTGAAAATTCCCTGGGAATTTTGTAAATTCTATATCATATAGAAATACCAAATCATTAACTTGGAAGGTGTGCTATTTTATATGAATATCATGTCATGCCTTTTCGTGATTCTTTTGCACTTGTTGATGAAATCCTGCTAGAAAACGATCTTCTTCTAATTATACCAGTTGCGCAAGATGCTTCTCCGTAGTATCACGATCAACCATATCTGTTAATGCTACAATCCACAGACTTGGCACAATGTATTCCATGGGCATTACAACCTCCTGCCCATATACCAGTCGGAAAGGGGTTTGGCCTGTCAAGTTTTTACAAGTGTGTTGAAAATAGCAACAAGAAAGGCTAAATATAGAAATGTTAAAAATAACATTGCTATAAATAGCATTTCGGGATACATTCCAATTTTAATTAGTCCCTAAATTAAAATTGTGAATTAAAATTCGAATTTGAGCTCAACAACTGTTTGTAAAATAATTAATTAATTCATATTGAGTTAATTAGTTAAAGAAAATCAAACATGAAGTCTATGTGAAGACATGTAACAGTTATCCCTTTGATTGAGGAAGTTATCCATTAATTAAGGAGATAAGGATGAGTTGTACTTTGAGTTGTAATTAGTTAGCTAAGTTAACTAAGTTAATTCAAGTTAGATTAGTTCCAATAGTCTGTGGAACTGATTGTGAGTTCAGTTAGTCAATGCATGCATGCATGCAACTAGTGTACTTCAGATAACTGAATATTATCTCATAAATAACTCATGTATGTCAGTTCAGATAGAGACCCGGTTGAGATCAAAGGATGGGACAATGTACTATCTGTTGCAGGAATATTCCCTTGAGGATATCTCTTGCATGTAGAAGGAATTATTTCCTTGAGGATCGCGCAGTTATTTCTGAGTTTGGTGAGAAATGTGTGAGGTAATTACACACAGGTGGCAACTTGAGGACCTAGGAGAAACTGCGCAAGGAAATAGGAGGCTTGGAGGACTGAAGGAAGACATACGTGTTGTCTATTCTGTTTATGAGCAACAGTGAGGGATTGTACTGAGATCTGGATAGCTTGTGAGCTAAAGCTTTGTGTAATCCTGAGATATTTCCATTTGTATGATAATGCAGATAGCGGGTTTTTACCTGAGGCTTTCCCCAGAGTATTCTTCTGCATTTCATGTGTGATTGAATCTTCTTCTCTGTTATATGTGTTCTATTTGATCTTGCTCAAAATCGATTAAGCTTCTGCAAGTTTTTTTATAAGTAGATCAAGTATTTTGCATTATTAGGTGATCTATAGTGAGAATTTCTACATGGTATCAGAGGAAAGGTAATCAAAGCAGAGAATAATATACAAAGAAGGGAGAAGTTCAAAGGTTGAAGTTCTTGATTATAGAAATCGAATTCTTATCACATCTCAAAGTTCACCAATGGCGTTAAATGGTTTGAGACTCGAGTATGCCCTGGATGGCAGCTCGAATTATATAGCCTGGAAGGATCGCATGGAAGCGGTATTAGAGGACAATGGTTTGAAGGACATCATTGATCAAGAAGTCCCAAAGCCAGCAGCTGCTAATGCTCAAGAATTGGCGGAATGAAAGAAATGTGTGGCTAGAGTGAGGAGGATTATTTTGGAGGGACTTCGAGACCATATTGTCTCGAGTTTCCATGGGAAGGAGACACTGTTTTCAATGTAGAAAACATTGAAGGATCTATATTAGAAAAACAGTGACCAGAGGAAGTTGGCGCTGAAAGACAAGCTTCAGAAAATCAAGTGTGAAAAGGGCGACACAATCTCTACATATCTGAACAAGCTCACCACCTGTAGGGATGAGATTGGAAGTGTAGGAATCACGACAGTCGATGATGACATGGTGAGTCTTGCTCTCCTTGGTATTCCTAAGAGCTGGCATAGCTACCAAGATTCAGTAAATGGAAGAGAGAAACTTCCAGATTAGGAATGACTGTGGTTAGATCTGATGCAGGAGGAGATCAGGAGAAGCACCAGAGATGGTTCTTCATCAAAGCATGATGATGAAGAAAATATAGCCTTAGCGAGTAAGGCGAGGAAGGGGAAAGGGAAGGCTTCCCATTCCAAATCGAGTTCTTCCCATGATGGGAAGAATATTTACAAATCTAAAGTGCGATGCTTTAATTGTCATGAGGTGGGCCATTATGCAACAAATTCTCCACAGAAGAAATCCAAGAAGGGATCCTCGAAAGGATCAGATGGTAAGGCACTGACCTCACAGTTCGAATTTTATTTCACGCTCATTGCATGCATGGTTTCATCGATGGTGAGTTGTGTTTGGTACCTAGACAGTGGAGCCTCATTCCATATGACCGACAACAAGAGTTTATTTAGTACCTTGTGGGAGAAGGACCTCCAGATGCGCATAGAAATGGGCGATGATGGAAAGTATCGTGTTTCAGGTGAAGGCATGATTTTGTTTCAGAGGGAGCATGGAGCTCCTCTCACCTTGACTAATGTAAAGTATGTGCCTAGACTGAAGAAGAACTTGGTATCCATCACAATGTTGGAAGACAAAGGCTATGATGTAGTCTTTAGTAAAGGAAAGGCATTCCTGAGACACATCGGCACGGGACAGACCAAGAGGATTGGGATTCAAGTGAAGAATCTCTACAAGCTGGAGGTAGATGACTGTGCTGCATTAAGTTCCAAAGTAGAGTGGTGCAAAGTCAATATGTTGGCGAGCTATGGCATATAAGATTGGGCCACTTGCACCATGGGACCTTGAAGATCATGCAACAGAGTTCTACTGGACTTCCCAAGGGTAAACTTGAGCAAGTGGATACATGCAAATGTTGTACCTTGGGTAAGTATGCAAAATCTTCGTTTCAGGATCGAGACATTCAAGCTGAAGCAATCTTGTAGCGAGTTCATACAAATGTGTGTGGACCATTCTCGACAACCTCCACCACTAAACAAAGGTACTATGTTATTTTCATTGATGATTTTTATCGTAGATGCTGGATCTATTTCATGCACAGGAAGGATCAAACCTTCTCAAGGTTTTGTGAGTTCAAAGCCTTGGTTGAGAAAGAATCAGGAAAGAAGATAAGGGCCTTGTGAAGCGACAATGGTGGAGAGTATGTCTCTCAAGAGTTTAAGGACTTCTGTTTAGTAGAAGGAATTAAATGGGAGTTAACGGCACTCCATAATCCATAGCAGAATGGGGTGGCCAAAAGGAAGAACAGAATGATTGTGGGAGAAGCTCAGGCGATGCTGCATGACCAAGGCCTACCACTTCATTTGTGGGCTGAGGAATGCAATAAAATGGTATACTTGTAGAATAGAAGCCCACATCGCATACTGGGGATGAAGACACTAGAGGAGGCTTTCTCCTGGAAGAGACCAGATGTGAGTCACTTCAGGATCTTTGGCTCATGGTATTTTGCCATGTGACCAAAGATGCCCGGAAGAAGCTAGAGCCAACAAAAGAATTGGGGATACTTGTGGGGTACACTAATACACCCCACAACTATCAGGTGTTCTTGCCTACCAGTCAGAGGACAATGGTATGCAGAGATCTAAAGTTTGACGAGCAGAAGGCCATGCGAGTTTCCCTTGAGAGGGAGCTCAAGTTGCATGTAGAGGAGGAAATTTTGGATCCTAAAGAGGAAGAGCCTCAGATTGATGCGGAGCAGCTGCATGTAGAGGATCGAGGAGTGGAGACATCCACTCATGCAAAGTTTTCCAGAGATGGGCGGAAACACTCAAGGGAAGATGACGAATTGTTGATGAATGCGAGAGAGAATGTGGGAGAGCCATCTTCTCAGTGCAAATAGAGGAGGTCACTTGAGCAATACACTAGTTACATGGCCCTTGTTGGGGAATGTATAAAGAATGAACCATCTTCCTTCGAGGAAGTAGTACAAAAACCAGTCTAGGTTGATGCTATGGTGGAGGAGTATGACTCCATAGTTCAGAAAAGTGTTTGGGTTGTTGTTCTAAGACTGGAGAACAAGTCAGTGGTGAGTTCCCGATGGATTTACAAGGTAAAACAAGCAGTTGATGGTAGTGTGGAGAAACATAAGGAAAGGTTTGTTTCCCGTGGTTTCTCACAGGTCGAGGGGATCGACTATGATGAGACTTTTTCTCCTGTAGCAAGGTACTCATCTATCAGATCGATGTTGGCACTATCAACACGTATGGGTTGGAAGATCAATCAGATGGATATGAAGACTGCGTTTCTCAATGGCAAGATTGAGGAAGAGGTGTACATAGAGCAGCCATAAGGATTTGAGACCTTCGATCATGAGTCGCATGTGTGCCAACTCAAGAGAGCTTTGTATGTGCTGAAGCAAGCACCTCGTGCTTGGTACACTAGGATCGATAGTTATTTCAACGAGTTGAGCTTCACAAAGAGTGAAGCGGATGTGAACCTATACCACATCATGGTAGAAGGTAAGCCATCGATCATTGTTCTTTATGTTGATTATCTAATATTAACAGGTGATGATCAATTGATCAAGTCTTGCAAGGTGGAACTTGCAAGAGAGTTCAAGATGAAAGACATGGGTCTCATGCACTACTTTCTAGGCATGGAAGTGTGACAAAAGGATGGGGAAGTGTTTGTGTCTCAAGGCAAATATGCGAATGAGATACTCAGGAGATTCCACATGGACAAGTGCAAGCCCATGCAGACTCCTCTAGTAGGTAATTGGAGGAAGGAGGATGCTACTTCAGGTGAGGTAGTAGCTGCTACTATGTATCGACAGCTTGTGGGTTCATTGATGTATTTAGTGAAAACACGACCAGATTTGTGCTTTGCGGTGAACCAACTGAGTCAATCTATGGTTCAACCTACCAAGCTATTTTGGAAGGCAGCGAAGCATGTGCTGAGATACCTTAGAGGCACATCTCAGTATGGATTATGGTACAAACAAACAGAGGGAGTGAAGCTTCAGGGCTTCACAGATGCATATTGGGTAGGGAGTCCATCAGATCGGAAGAGCACTTCAGGAGGAATTTTCAACCTCGGTTCAACTGCAGTCTCTTGGTACAGCAAGAAACAAAGGTTAGTTGCACTTAGCTCAGTAGAGGCTAAATACATGGTTTCCAGTCAGGCAACATGTGAGGCCATTTGGATGCGGAAAATTCTAGTTGGGTTGTTTGATCAGAGGATGGATCCAACTGTGATCTATTGCGATAATCAGAGTTGTATCAAACTCTATGAGAATCCAATATTTCATGACAGGTCCAAGCACATCGATATCGGTATCATCATCTTCGAGACTGTGTGGTGAAGAGGATCATGTTGTTGTAGTATGTTTCGACCAAGGAGTAGGATGTAGACATTTTGACTAAGGCATTGTCAAAATACAAATTCGAGTTCCACAAAGACAGGATTAGGGTGACAGATAATCCCTTTCTTGTTGAGAGGGAGTGTTGAAAATAGCAACAAGAAATGCTAAATATAGAAATTCTAAAAATAGCATTGCTACAAATAGCATTTTGGGATACATTCCAATTTTAATTAGTCCCTAAATTAAAATTCGAATTTGAGCTCAACAACTGTTTGTAAAATAATTAATTAACTCATATTGAGTTAATTTGTTAGAGAAAATCAAACATGAAGTCTATGTGAAGACATGCAACAGTTATCCCTTTGATTAAGGAAGTTATCCCTTAACTAAGGAGATCAGGATGAGTTGTACTTTGAGTTGTAATTAGTTAGCTTAATTAACTGAGTTAAGTCCAGTTAGATTATTTCCAACAATTTATGGAATTGAGTGTGAGTTCAGTTAGTCAATGCATGCATGCATGCAACTAGTGTACTTCAGATAAGTGAATATTCTCTCATAAATAACTCATGCATGCCAGTTCAGACAGAGACCCAATTGAGATCAAAGGATGGGACAGTGTGTTATCAGTAGTAGGAATATTCCCTTGAGGATATCTCTTGCATGCAGAAGGAATTCTTTCCTTGAGGATTGCACGATTATTTCTGAGTTTGGTGAGTAGTGTCTGAGGTAATTACACATAGGTGGCAGCTTAAGGACCCAGGAGAAACTGCGCAAGGAAATAGGGGGCTTGGAGGACTGAAGGAAGGCATATGCACTGTCTATTATGTCTATGAGCAATAGTGAGGGATTGTACTAAGAGTTGGATAGCTTGTGAGCTAAAGCTTTGTGTAATCCTGAGATATTTCCTTTTGTATGATAATACAAATAGCGGGGTTTTTAGCTGAGGCTTTCCCTGGAGTATTCTTCTGTGTTTCATGTGTGATTGAATCTTCTTCTTTGTTATATGTGTTCCATTTGATCTTGCTCAAAATCGATTAAGCTTCTACAAGTTTGTTTGTAGAAGTAGATCAGGTATTTTGCTTTATTATATTGCATTATCATGTGATATACAGTGAGAATTTCTACAAAGTGGTCATATACACCCAAAGGATTGCTAGTATGTGCACATCCTAGTCATTTCGCTTCACGTTGCAAACCTTGGTCAAAGCGTTTTCCAAGATTTTTTTGAAGGCTTCCACCGTACCATTAGCTTGAGGGTGATAGGGCGTACTCTTCTGATGATATACCTGGAATTCCTCAAGCATTGCGAGAATAGTTTCGTTTAAGAAGTGCATGCCCCTATCAATCATTAAAATTTTAGGGAAACCAAACTGGGACAAAATAAACTCAAATATGAACTTCGCAGTGGTAGCTGCACTACAATATTTTACCGGTTGTGCCTCTGGCCACCGTGGTAAGTATTTAGTTGCGGTAATAATGCATCGTGCCTCAGTCTTTTTCCCTGGAGGCTGAATCAGACCCACGAAGTCGATTGCCCATTTATTGAGCACTTGAAAGGTTATTTGTAGATTTAATGGAAACTCGTCCCTTCGTGATGGTCTCCCTATATATTGATAAGCGTCACACGCCCTATAATACACCTTCGAGTCCTTATGCACTGTTGGCCACCATAGTACTACGCGCAGGATCTTCTACATAATTTCTTTTCCGACATAGTGTCCTTCTATTACTCCTGCATGAGATTTTGCCAAAATGCTTGGCCGTTCATACTTTGGGACATATCTGCACAATATCTCATCGGAGCCCATTTTGTATGTGTCCAACGATCACAGAGAATTCAGCCGCGCGGATCACCAGTTCCTTCTTTTTTTGTGTCAAATATCCTTCTAGGCTATTCCAGTAGACAAAAATTGAATTACATCGGCAAAGTGATCGTTTGTGACACAAACATCAAAGAGCTGTGCATCAGGGAACTCTTCCTCCAAGCTTGTATGCTCATCACCAATTTCAATCTTGGATAGGTGATCAAGATCAACATTCAGGCGTCCGGGCTTCACGATCACCTCAAAATCATACTCCTAGAATAACAACAACCATCTGCAAATATTCCCCCCCAACACATGCTTATTGACCAAGTATTTTAGAGCAGAGTGGTTTGTATACATTTTGAAGTGTGTGCCTAACAAATAGTTCCATAATTTCTGTAGCGCGTACACCATCGCTAGCCTTTCGCGCTCTGTAGTCAAGTAGTTCTTTTTTTCCTTTTACAATTTCCTACTCGTAAATGCTATAGGATGATTGATATCACCTTCGTCTGGTTGAGTTAGCATCGCACCTAGTGCAATGCAGGATGCATCCACATGAACATGAACTCCTTTTTCCCATCATGGAACACCAGAATGGGTGCGGAGACCATTTTTTCCTTCAAAATATCTAAACTGCTCTAGAAATCTTCGTCCCAATATAATGTTGCATCATTCTTCAACAATATTTCCATTGGCACAATTATTTGTGCATACGCCTTGATGAAATTTCTATAATATCTAGTATGGACCAACGTTGCACACAACTGTTTGACGTTCTTCAGGGCATCCAAATTAACAATGACAAATATCTTGGTAGGGTCTACCATCAATCCCTACTTGCAAACCACATGACCCAACAATATTCGATAGGCTATGCAAAATATGCACTTTTTCATGTTAAGGGAAATCTGATGTCTTCTACAGGTATCCAGTATGAGGCGTAGACTAGAAATGTGGTGCTTGACCAACCCAAACACGGTCTAATCATCAAAGTAGAATTTTAAGAATTTGTGGATGAATTCCTTAAAGTCGCAATTACCACTCCTGAAAAGATCACAGGTACATTCTTCAGCCCAAAATACATTACCGTATATTGAAAACAAACCCATTCCATCGCGAAGGTGGTCTTACTTCGATCCTCTAGCACGATCTTGATCTGTTGGTATCCCGAGAATCCATCAGTAAACGAGTAGGCTTCTTGCCCTCCAACATTCTCCAACACCTCGCCTGTAAATGGCATATGGAATGGATCATGGATGCACGTATCATTCAACTTCTGCAGGTCTGCGCATATCCGAATTTCATCCTGCTTCTTATTTTCTTGGACTACCATGGGACTTACCTAGTCTGATTCCTCCACAGATTCAATGATTACAACTTCCAACATCTTATCCAACTCCTTGCGCACCTTTTCTTTATATTTGGGATTTAATCGGTAGGGGCGCTTCTTTACAGGCTTCGCATCTGGCTTCAAAGTAATCTTCATGATGCCCAAATCCCCGACTATCCCCTTTAGATCAGAAAACTTGGTGGAAAACAAGTCTTGATACTTGCGCAACAACTCTGCGACCTTATCGACTATATATTCATCCCAATAATCACCTATCTTAGCAAACTTCGGCTGCGCATGCGATCCAATATTTACATGCTTAGTCTTTAAAGGCACCAATATGCCGGGGATTGCTGCCTTAGATCCATCAACCTCATGCTATCCTTCGGACTTGCAAATACTAATGCTTCTGGGGTCATCTTCGCTTTCTTCTGTAGTCACATTATAAGATTCCATCACATGGTGGAGCTGCATATTCCAATCTGGCTGAACCCATGCTACTGGTTCCTCAGGTATTTTGAAGATCGTTGCTTTGATTTCTTGGAGTGCCTCATCAATACATTCTAAGCTATCTTCAAAGCTGAAATTTAACAGTAATATTTCCTTCAGGATATCCCATTCAACCATCCCATGTCGCAACTCAGTTTCCAAGTACCAGTTCATTGGGATGGTATCCAAAGTGTGACAAAATATTGAACCCATTCCGGTTGCGGTTCCTCTCCCCACACTTTATTCCATCATGCCAAATGTTCGTGTGGATCATCCTTCCCTATGTATTTCTCTGTCATACGAGTATTGGAATACCCAAACCTCAACTTCATCATTTTTCGGTATTATTTCAAATTGGAGAAGATATCCTTGTTTGTACCCCACCAATGGGCAGCCGTAGCTCGCAGTGCCAGATCTAACGCTTGGAACTGATGCGCTTCTGGCACATCCCTTTCAAAATTATCCAAAAACAAATTAGCATCTTCTAACCGATCATAATAAGGTAAATTTCGTACCTCAATGGATATGCATCAAAGTAATTTTGTCAACATATTACAACACAACAAGGAGACTTCATGTAATCAGTTTTGCCAATGCTCAAGCTCTTCATCAGAATCTAAAGTGTAGGAACTATCCCTATCCCATGCGATTCGTCCATTCGTTATAGGGTTGATCTAGTCCTCATTGCATGTAGTGATCTTATAAATATGATCAAGATCATCCTCCTCCTCGTAATCACGGACCGGTTCAATATGTCCCGCACCTTCAGTTGGATCCAATGGAACAATGACCCAGAGCTCCTTTATTTCGAATGTCATTCTGCATTTTTTGAGATTAATAATTGCATCCATATCAAAAGCCCAATCAATGCCTAGTAGCGTAGGGTAAGGGTTACTATCATCAACTATTTCGATCACTTCAAAATCAGCTAGGGCACTTGCTCCTTCAATATCTACCGTGACCCCATACAGGTGCCCCATAGGAATGATCTTTTGTTGGTTTTCCATACGTATATGGATATGAGAACATTGCAGCGTAGGCCTCCTCATTCTTTCCCATGTTTTCTTTAGTAGAACATTCGTATCAGATCCTTTATCGAGAATTACCTGGTCCATCTCATACTCCCTAATTTGCGCGGTCAGTCTCATCTCACGACTTGTTCACTTCTTGCTTTTTCCCACTTTGTCTACCACGTGCTGTTCTGGAAGAATTTTAATCCTACCCATACAATTATCAATAAGCTCTTGTAGCCCTTCGATTTGCCTTCTGTTAGAAAATTATATATTACGGAGCAATGGAACACATAAAATATTGTAGAAATATAAACACAGAAAACGCACAAAACAAGAGAGACACAGATATACGTGGTTCACCCAGTTTGGGCTACGTCCACCCCGAACAGCCAGTCCTTCCTTTCTATTATCCAGCAAAATGAAGAGATACAACCTACAGCAAAACCGCTGTAATATCCTCTGTTTTCTCTCACAGTCTCACCTCTATGTTTCTCGCTCACCGAATACATATCTATATCTCACAGCCTCAAATACAATGCCCTCATATAAAGAGAGGGGTTGCCTTCTAGGGCAAAAAACCCTAAACTAAACATAAGTTCTACCGTCAGATCATCCGCCTAATGAACGGCCCAGATTGACTAGAAATTACTATACTTTTACAAGGCAATTTTACAGCTGTTTTTAGCTTCGGGGGCACTGCCCCCGAAACCCCCCGCCAGGGGGGGCTCGCGGCAGCGATCATTTTATGGGCGGTGTTGCCACCCCATTTTGAACTGGGGTCCAAATTTCTGGTACTATAGAAGATAATCAAGCTCCACACCCAACACCTTCTATCCCTTAAAATCTTAATACAAGTCTTCTAAAATGTTGCTAGCAATGAATGGTCTACATATTGTGCACTATTGTTTCCGCCAAACTTCTCCTGACTCTTGATGTAGAGGCTTCTGCGAAGCTCTTTTTAGTTTCCCTAAATGTTTCCTTCGAGCGACTTAGATCAAACTCAAATTCCCTCTCAGCAGCCTTCCGTACACATCCTTCAGCCTCTAGCTGCTTCCCCTTGTCTTCTCCTATGGCTATACCACTTCGTGTCACGATATTGATGCTAGGATCCTCTTCGCGAGGCTCCGCTCTCATCATTTGAATATTATGCATAGGTGTTTGAGCTTTGTTTTCTTGCATTTTTACTATAAGTACGTGGAAATATTCTATAACATGGTTGTCACCCGGATAAGTCGTTCTTGCGGACAAGACCGACCTCCCTAGTATCTAATGATATCTAGCGACAAGCAAACCAAACAAATTCTATCTTTCTCTAAATATGCAATTTATAAATAAAGGCAAATAGGTGTTTTAGGCCTACCTCAGGTCTAGTGCTAGTTTGTGGAAGCCACGCTCCGTTGATCCAAAAGAGCTCCCTTGTAAAGAATCTGCAAACACAAACAAGCACACACATTAAATAGCACCTGAAAAACCAATATAATAAAGCATATTTATCATGATGATCAAGGAATTCATGAAATAAACCATATAAGACAATTTATTGAGAAAAATGAATCTGATTGTATTAACTTTAATCAAAGAAGAACTTTACAACCTTGGTGCCTTGATGCTGTACAAGCTCCTCCCAGGGTCCAGCAAGAATCTCCTCTACTTTGACAAGTTTCACTCTCTTCCCAATGAAGCCAAAAGGTATGTAATCTCTCCTCTCAATAGCATTTACCCTCAAAGATGTTCAGCTTCTAACCTTCCTAGCAACCAGCCAAATTCCTTAATTTATAGTGCAATGGAGGGAAGTTACTAGGTCCACCTTCAAAGGGATAAAGCCCTCCTTCAAAGGAATAAGCTCCTCTCATCAAGGGATTAGATCCTTTAGTTATGGGATGCATGAACCACCTAGGAGCGAACCATCCACGTCAAGATTCCTTATAGAAGCATCCAGAATTAACCACAAGTGAGTTTTTAAGAATAAACTTGTGCCTTTTTGACTTTCACAGGGGTCTGCACCCACTCCTTTATAGACAGAGCGGGAAGGTCTGCAGGTAACATGACCAAGGGGTGCGGGACCACAGGTAACAGTCAGAGAAAGTGCGGAACCAGAGCTTTATTGATTTTCAAAGACTTTTCTCATTTTTAAAGCTTGACATGAAGAGCTGAGGTTTTAGACTTGCTAAGGAGGACAATATGAATGATGATAGACCCATACTGACTGCAAATAGTCATAGTGACAATATTTTGTGTAACAGATTGCCCCCTAAAGTGCGAAGTCTGTAGTAGATGAGGATTTCATTTATCATCTAAGAAGAGTGAAGTACTTTATCATTTCGAGGATCATCTTGTGGAGAGCCCGGTTGGAACCTGTAAAAACATTCAATACAAAATATATATATGAGATCATATCACCGCTGAGGTAGGCATTCCCATACTCAGATCATAACTGACTAGAAAACTAACTAAACTGCTTTGATATAGGAATGATCTTGTAATACATCACAAGTATAGACACATGTAGACACAGTATGGACGTAGCCATCTATTTATGAATAGTCCACTGTATAATGAATACAAAATTCCTCGCAGCCTGCATGGTGGAAACTAGATCTAGGGTCTTGATTTCTACTCCCAGAAATAATACGATTCTATCCATGTGAATGAATGTGTCGAAGTCGAACATGGTAGAAACCACTTGATTACCAGTCAATGATGTAAACTGTTAACAAGTGTGAGAGAAACCACCAGTAATGTCAATGGCTCTCAAAGTACTCAGTACAATCCATGAGATGTGAATAGATGTGTTGATGTTGAACATGTCACGGAATCCTTTGATCGAAGGTCAATGATGCAACCTATCGTCGAAGGTGAGAAACCTGCCATTGAGGCATGCAAATCCCAAGGTACCGAAATCATAGATCAAGTTTGAAGAAATATAGTTGCAAGGATTGACTCAGGGATGGTCAAGATGGATGACATATATTTTGCAGATGAATGGTTTATTTGCACTGACCTTTCGAACACATAACGACACAGCAGATGGTTTGGTAACAATTGACCTAAAGTTAATACCTAGAAACTGACTGAAGGCTTTCAATATGGTTTGATCAACTGTTAGGAAAAGGATTTCCCAACACAGGTGAATAAAAAGTGTCGTGTTCAAGAGTGGTTAAATTTTTTTCTGAGACACAAAGTATGACAAACAGGCTCATTTTTCTGTCTTTTCCCCCACCATTTCTGGCAAGTGCCTCTTTATTTTTAACAAGCTTGAGGAGGATAACATTTTCTTGATTATAAGCTCATCCTTCAGATGAGTCCAACTTAGTTTAAATTCGAACCCTAAGAAGGAGTGGTCTGTTCCTGTTTGTAATTGAACAGGTCCTTTACTGTTAAATTTTAACGAGTCCAGTATAGGAGAAACTCGGAGTTTTTCAATTTTAGAGAGTCTGAAAAAACTTAAGAAAACTCCATGGTTGTCCTTTTTCATAAATTTGTGTCTCCCAAGCCTGAAAAAGTATAAAATAATACTTGAGAGAACCGCTTGATCATTACGATCAAGGAGTACTTTTCATAATTAGTGTCTCTGATCCAAAAAAGTAAAAAAGCGATCAATGACACGTCGTTTTATAACCAATATCGAATTTGAAACGACAAAAACCCGGCAACTTTTTCATGTTTTTACAGTCAGAAAAGGGCTGTAAGTGGACCATCTTTTTAGTTTCATTTTAACGAGCTTAAAAAGAAAAACTCAGCAACCTTTTCATATTTTAGGAGTTAGAAAAGAGCTTAAAGGTGACTCTAATGTTTTTCGTCAAAATGACTAATTTTTCCTGAAAAATCCGTTATCCTACACAAAAACTCAAACATTACTCATACTTGTTTAAAATAGATAAAAATGCTTCAAAAGTTACCTCTTTAAAGTGAAAAGTAAACAAATTAAAAACTCATTTATTCAAAAAAGCTTATAAAAAGGGCTTTTGTAAATTCATTTTTACCGTTTGACTTCAGAGTGAGAAAAGAGAGCTTTTGGTCAGAAACTTCCTGTGAAGATTGCAGAAAATCTGTCCGTTGGGATCGAACGCCATCACCTCCAGGTAATCCACATCATCTTACTCTTTCATTTCATCCATTTGAATTTTTTTTATGGTTTTATTTTGTTTTTTAGGAAATTTTTAGGTTAAAAACCCGCGTGCGGGGGTCCGCAGGCATAGCATAGGAAACCTGCAGACCCCGACTTTTTCGTAAAAGGAAAAAAGTTAGGGGTCCGCACTTGCCATGAAGGCAGAGTGCAGACCTATGCACTGTCTCTAACATAGAGGGTGCGGTCCCCGCAGAATAGGTTTTCAAACTTGAAATTTTCAAATTTCACCCAAAAAATTTGATTTTAAATATTCTAATCCACCTTTTTATTGAATGTAGGGTATACATCATGCTTGACTGGCGGGAACGGGAGCATGAGGATGTGGATCTTGCCGCGATTAATCATCAACCTTCGATTGATGCATTGAAGGCATGCAGTTTATACAAATTCTGGGCCATACCTGGCATGAGGGCCCAGGTGGAATTTTTGCAGTGGCTGGTAGACAGGTGGAATATACAGGACCAATGTTTCTTTATTGGTGGCCACCAGCTCGAAATGGAGCCGGAAGACATTTAATTTTTGACTGGTTTGCCTAAGAAAGGTGAACATTTGAATTTATTTGGGACTAGGCCAGGTGGGCAGTGTGTCGATAGCCTCCGGCTAAAGTTTTGTAACGACCAAACTAGAGACAAAGGGATTGATATCAAAACCATATCCCGTCCTGAACTCAAAGTGATTGCGTTTACTGTTACGAGGCTCTTTGTAAGCGCAACACTACATGTGGCCACTGGATCCCAAATGCGGATGGCAGTAGACTGCTTTCGAGGCACCATCTTCAACTGGTGCGAGGCTGTGTTGGCTAATGTAAAAGGCCAACTGACTAGAGCAAAGAACAGACAACTGAAGAACTTTGGATACGGTGCTTTAGTTGTGAGCTTTGGTCTAGAGAGGGTCCCAATGTTGGTCCCACAACATCTTACCATTGGAGTTAGACTTCCCCGAGAGCCCAAACTGATGCGTTGGGTTGCAGTTATGGCCTGTCATCCTGAGGAGGGAACAGAAGTCGTTCGATTTCCTCTTGAGTATTTTCATTGGTTGGAGAACCAAGTTTTTGCTATTCAGGATTTTCCTTATTCTGGGATATATTATCGTGGTGACCCAGACATGGATCTTCCACTAGGAGAGCAATGGGATGACTCAGGTAAAATCATTTTCAACTTTTTCTAATTTAATTTTTTTTGTTTTTATTTCATCCAAAAATTGATAGTAAAAGTTTCAAATGAAGATGTAGGTCCACGGTGACCAGCCACTTTCCGACCTTATGAGAGGAAACAGCCAGCTGTAGCAGCACCAGCCCCACATGACGAATCTATAGAGACTTTGGCCGAATTGGAGAGCCATCTAGAGCGGTTGACAGCAGACATTCCAGAGACTAGCATAGATGACATTCCTCTTAGGCTACAGTGCTATGTGATTTGGGTCCCAGGACGTTTCAGGAGGTTCCTTTGTAGGGTGGCCTGTATAGTGGTTTCTTATTGTGATCATCACCAGTGATAGGATGATCGCCTGTTGTAGACTCATATGACATTTTTGCTTTTTGTACTATCATTTTTTCCGATCATAAGGTGTTTTTCAACCTATGATTGAAGACAATGTATATTTGACACACTTCTATGCTATGCTATATCACTGTTATCGGCTTATCTTGTAAAACATGTTATGGAATGTTTTTAAATCTACTTGTATGATTATTGCAAATGTCTACTTAACATTCTGGAAGCAATTGCATCGGCTAATGTATTTAAATATCTTGGAATATGCTGATATTCAATATAATCAAATTCACGTTCCAAGAGACGAACTCTCAAAAATAATCTCAATAATACTAGATTTCTAATGGCATATACTCTATTTAGCTGTAATACAACGAGTTCATAATCTAACCTCACAATCAAACTCCGAATCCCAAATGAGATGGATTCAGATAATAACTCAATCACTGCACTATACTTTGCAATGTTGTTCGTTGTTTGACCGAGACTTACCCCATGCATAGATACCAACTCATCAGAGGGCGAATAGATGACCCAAGCTGCAGAAGAAATGTTCCGTGTTACGACAAGCACTATCAGCAAAACCAATGTATGTTTGGAGAGACGTCGACATCTGCAATATCCAGAGTAAAATCAAGATAAGCAGGAATAATGACGAAAACACTCTCTAAACTAAGCACACTTTTTAATCTAAAACACACCAGCTAAAAAGAAAACTAACCTAACTAAAATCTCCACACCCAGATTTAAGCATAATATCTCTTCAGGTAAAGACCATTTCTGGGTTTACCTAAAGAGACCCCGTCAAAGTCTACCAATTCATAGGCCCCTTTTGCCAGCTTTCGCTTAACAGCATAAGGACCATGCCACTTGGGTACAAATTTTCCAGTGCCTAATTTATCATTTGCTTGATCATACAATAAGACTAGGTCTCCTTCCGAAAAATTACGAGGGGTAACATTTCGATCATACTGAGCTTTAATACGTTTGGCATGAGCTTCGATTGCTAGTGCAACATCACGTCGATTCTCATCTAGCTGAGCCAAGTAAAACAAACGTTTTTCCTCTTCGGAAGTGGCTGGAAGTAATTCTATGGCCATTTGCAATGACGAGATTTCGCATTCAATGGGTAACACAACTTCCAAACCGTAAACTAGTTGGAAAGGAGTGAAACCGGTTGAAATTTTTACTGAGGTTCGATATGCCCAAAGCGCTGAAAATAGCATGTTATGCCAATTCGACCTATGAATCCCAATGATTTGTTGGATCATGATGACTAGAACTTTGTTGATGGCTTCAACCAGACCATTAGCCTGTGGATAATATGGAGTTGAACTATCGTGATGCAAGACAAGTTGGTCTGTTAGTTCAGTCATCATAATATTTCGAAAATGATGCCCATGATCAGTGATAATCGCTCTTGGAACACCAAACCTAGCAATTATATGATTGAACACGAAAATCACAGCAGTTTTTCTGTCTGCCTCAAATGTAGGCATCACCTCGGCCCACTTGGTAAAATAATCTACCGCAAGGATGATATATGCATGCCCCCCGGCCGAGTGAGGGTTACATGTAATAAAATCGATATCCCATTTCGCAAAAGGACCGACGAAAATTGTAGGGTGGAGAGGAGCAGGTGGAGCGCGCATCTTTCGATAAAAAATTTGGCAGTTGTGGCATTTTCGGACCGCGTTAATACAATCTTTAAACAAAGACGGCCAGAAATAGCCAACGCGCAATATCTTTTGGGTTGTGGCAAACCTAGACATATGACCGCCACACGCTCCAGAGTGACAGTCATTTAGAACCCTTTCAGCTTCCTCATGAGTTAAACAACGTCGGAAAACAGAGTCCGCCCCACGACGATAAAGTGTATCTCCAATAATTTTGAATTGTTGGGACTGGAATCGTATTTTCCGACGCTCTGATCTTGAAATTTCTGGCCAAAAGGTTTGGGTTTGGAGATAAACTATGATATCCCCATACCATGGATCTAAAGTGCTGATTAGAAACAATGATTCGTCCACAATGGGCTCCTCTGCCAGAGTTTCAGTGTCAGCACGCGGGAAGTCACACATCAACTCCGCAAAAACTAAATATTTCTTCGACTTAGACTTTTCAAATTCCATGTCGAACTCCTGCAGGATCACAATCCATTTGGAGTACTTTCCCCCTAGCAATTGTTTGGTCAAATTATAGATCATAGGGTTGCAATCGGAAATTACTGTAGTTTTACATAGTAAAATGTAATGACGAAAACGTTGGACAGCTTGAATAGCTGCCAATGCCAATTTCTCCACATGTGAATATTTTAGCTCAGTTGGATTTAGGGTTCGACTAAGGTAATATATCACATGTTCACTACCGAATTCATCTTCCTGAACTAACACCATTCCAATGATGGAATGCGAGGCGGCGAGATATAAGAAGTAGTCCTGGTTGTAGTTGGGAGGATGCAATAATGGTGCATGGGTCAATGCGTGTTTAGTGCATCAAAATATTTGTCAGCTATCTCATCCCAAAAGAATGGAGTATTCTATTTCAACAACTGGGTAAAACCCTTTGTGATCTCGGCGTAGTTAGGAATGAATCGACGTAAAAAGTTTGCTTTCCCTTGCAAACTTTGGAGTTGGCGAAGACTCGAAGGAGGAGGAAATTTGACAATAGCTTCAACCTTCGAGGGATCGATGCGAATGCCGGCTTTCGAAACAACAAACCCCAGTAACCGACCCGTTTCTATATAGAAAACACACTTATGCAGATTCAACCTAATTTGATAATGCCTACACCTCATAAAGATTGCTCGTAAATGGATGAGATGATCGGCTCGATGTAATGAACGAGCAAGTAAATCATCGAGATAGGGTTGCACAATGTGTTTGAAGTCATGAAACGCATAAGACATGGCTCTTTGAAAAGTTTCCCCTGCGTTCTTGAGCCCAAAAGGTAACTTGCAATAACAAAATGTCCCCCATGGAGAAATGAAATCTGTTTTTGGTTGATCAACAGGTAGAATATTTATTTGATTGTATCCGGAAAAACCATCCATGAAGGAGAATATTTCACTGCCGGCACAATCATCAATGATTTGATCGATATAGGGAGTTGGGTAATTGTCTTTTGGACAGGCTCCATTAATATCCCTATAATCGATACATATTCTTATTGTTCCTTGCTTTTTGTTAACGGGAACAATATTTGATACCCAATCCGTTAAGGGAATTGGATAAATGAAACCTACTTTAAGTAATTTCTCAACTTCTGCTTTAATAACAGCAGCTTTTCATGGGTGGATCTGATGCAAACGTTTCCAGATGGGTTTAGCATCCGGGTAAGTTTTGATTTCATGAACAACAATTGCTGGGTCAATTCCTGGCATTTCCTCATATGACCAGGCAAACATGTCGCGGAATTCTTGAAATAGGGCCTTATATGTTTGAATTTCATCTTCCATACAAGAGGCACCTATATGAATGTTTTCAACAATTCCAGGCTTAACCAAAATGTCAATAGGAATAGTTCGAGAAAAGTTCCCAAAATTTAACTCAGAATCGGGATTTTTCATTGGATTCTAAGATTCCTTGACATAATCAGTCGTAAAAATGGATGAAAAATAATTTTCAAAGTGATCAATCTTAGGTAAAAACGAAGATCTATGATGAAGATCTTCCCATGGTAAATCATCAACACACAAGATTTCACGAATTTTCTCATCAGTGTGAACAAGTTCGGAAAAAGTTGTTGAATCTGAGTTTGATGTTGAAAGTGATTCTTCATGGACCACATTCATTAAGTCAATTTTGGTTGAGTAAGAGTCAGAAAAGGACTGTATGGCCTGATATGCAATTTCATATGGACTCAAAGGCATAGCATCACCAAATGAATCTATCTCAGATTCGGAAGGTACGATCCAAGGATCATCATAAACAATAGTGTCTGATGAAATCATATGAATGGTTGCAGTAGAAGGCGATACGTTAGGAGGAGGAAAGGAAAAAGTTCCCAGTAAACCAGAATCTTTAACTAGTCCTACTCCAACATCCTTATAAGGGATAGTTGTTTTGCTGACATGCTGGATACTTTCAGAAGAGGCTGGGTCGGATGAAAAGTAAGTTAGCAGGTCTATAGTTACGATATTTCCATTATGAGGGAACTTTATAAGCCGAAACACCGATGAAACAACAACTGTCATAGCGTAAGACCAACTATGACCCAAGAGAAGGTTGTAATCTAGAGGGGCATCAACCACCTCCACATCTAGATTAACCGTTTTTCCTTCAACCCCTATAGGTAAATCCTATAGAATGCCAAAAGGATGGAACCCACGGCCATCAAAGGCCTTTAGAATCATCGGGGATTGATTAAGTCTAGGAGAACCAAGTGATCTCCAACACTGGATCGACATAATACACGTTGAGGCTCCCTCATCAATCACAATCCTATAGCAAGGTCTGTTTTTGACTAACACTAGAATCTGGAAAGCCATTTGATGAGGTAAGCGAGGTGTACTATTTTCTAGATCAAAAATTATAAGGTTCGAGTCCTGAATGTCAACAGCTCCTATAGCCGACAATAGAAATTTACACTGTGCTGGACATGATTGCAGCACCTCCAAAGCCGACATTGCTGAAGGTGAAATAGCCAAATCTTCAATAATGTTATAGTTCTGAGCCGCTATTGCATGTGGATTGAAAGCTGACTTTTGAAGTATACCCTTGGTGGGCGGTTTGATTACTAAGTCTGGGTTAGGTTTCTCAATCTGTAGTGGATCGGAACCAGGAGTTGAAGTTGATGGGTTCGAATTAGAAGATTCTGCTTCCTTACCACCAACAGGACTTTTACTTCCATAATATTGCGATCGTGTCGCAATCCTAACATGGGACATCATCATTATGGGTTCTTCGGAGGCATTTGAGGAAGAACCTATCATCTTACTGTCTTGACTAGGAAAATGATCCTTCAAAATAGCAAGCGTTTAGGAACCTTTGACAATTTCGCAACCTCCGCGCGATGAGGCCAGTCTCTAGTAAAATGCTCTTCATCACAAATGAGACAAGGATAACGAGGTTTGCATTTCTCATCAGTAGATTCTGGTTTTTCTGGTTTCTATTTCGAATTTTTATCTATTTTATTTTTCTTCTTCCCTTTCTTTTTTCCGCCGGATTTTGATTTGGCTGTAGATGACTCTACAACATGAATATCGGCAGAAATTCGCAGAAGAATCTCCTGTCGGGGAATCTGGTAAAGTTATGATAGGAGAAGAATTCTTGGAAGATTTATTCTTACTTTTGTTATTAACCGTACCAATCATACCATCAACGGCATGAGACCCTGAAGTAGCTGCAGTTATGAAGCAGAGAACTTATAGATACACATAAATTATATATAAATATTTTATTAAAGACATGAAAATTACAGATGATGAATGTTTACAGTGGGCTGCCTGGCTTATATACCGCCATGGGCACCCTTTAGGAAAGGGCATGATCTTATGATCGTGCCCTTTCGCCTAACTAAACCTAAACTAAATAATAAACCTAAAATTAACTATTTTTTACATAACATTGCCTTCCTCTCGAAAGAATGCTTTGTCCTCAAAGCATACGTAACGGCGGATGTTGTTGAAAAAATGATTCATTCTCCCAAGAAGCTTCTTCTTCGGGCAAGTCCTTCCACTTGATCAGATATTCCTTGATAGTACGATAACGAAGCTTTCTTTCTCTAGTAGACAAAATACCTTCTGGTTCTAAAATAACTCTTCCCTCATCATCTAGGGATGGAAGTGTTGTTTGTGCTGTTTGATTGTTACCTAGTGCCCTTTTAAGGCAAGATACGTGGAAGACATTGTGAACACGACTTGTCTCTGGAAGGCTTAAACCATACGCAACTTGGCTAATCTTTTTGTTGATCTGATAAGGTCCATAAAACTTTGGTGCCAATTTGTTTTTTCCTTTCTGTTTTAAGGATAATTGTTTGTATGGTTGGAGCTTAACAAATACCCATTCTCCAACTTCAAACTCTCTTTCGGTTCTGTTACGATCTGCTTGTTGCTTCATACGATTCCTTGCATTATTCAAGTTTTCTTTTAATATTTGGACGATTTTTTGGGTTTCTTCTAGTTGATCTTTAACAGCAGGTAGATTTGTTTGGACAATAGCTAGATCTTTCCATTTCGGGGGTTCATACCCATATAGGGCTTGAAATGGCGTCATTTTTGCTGATGTATGATAGGTGGAGTTATACCACCATTCAGCAAGGTGTAACCATTGAGCCCATTTATTTTGTTTTTCTGTAGCGTAGCAACGTAGGTAGGCCTCCAAACATTTATTGATAACTTCTGTTTGTCCATCTGTTTGCGGGTGATAAGCGGAACTCATATTTAGGTAAGTTCCTATATGGTTGAACAATTCCTTCCAGAAATTACCTTTGAACTTGGCATCTCTATCACTTACGATGACTTTTGGAAAACTGTGTAACTTATATATATTTTTGCAAAATATTTCAGCGATTTCTTTTGCTGAGAATGACTTCTTTATTGCCATAAAGTGAGCATATTTGGTGAGTCTGTCGACTACTACGAAAATCTTGTCCTTGCCTTCAGATACTGGTAATCCTTCAATAAAGTCCATCGAGATTTCCTCCCATTTCTGATTTGGAATGTTTAAGGGGTGAAGTAATCCTGGTGTCGTAATATTTTTGCTTTTATTCCTTTGACATGTATCACATTCTGCTACATACTTCTGAATATCACGATTCATTCCCTTCCAAAAGAAGGATTGACGTGCATTGTAGTACGTCTTAAAGAATCCTACGTGTCCAGCTGATGGTGAGTCATGTAATTCCTTGAGTATCTTAAACTTAAACTTGGAATTTGTATTTAGATATATTCTTCCCTTATACCATAGGATATCATTCTTCCACTCAAATTTTGAGTTACTGGGAAGGTTATTGATTATTGCTGTTACTTCTGGATCCTTGGCATTCTCACTTCAAATTTTGTTAAGCCACTCAGGAACAACAACCGACATTGCAAGTAGTGTTGATTCTTCATCTTTCCTAGATAAGGCATCGGCTACTACATTGCCTTTACCTCTTTTATGTAGTATTTCCAAGTCAAAAGCGGCAATTTTTTCAATCCATTTTTGTTGTTCTTCGGAAAGCGTTTTTTGTTGAAGGAGATGTTGGAGACTGTTATGGTCTGTTCGAATAGAAAAATTACTTCCCAAAAGATATTGCCTCCACTTAGCTAGTGCATGCATGATAGCGAGCATTTCTTTGTTGTATGTGGATTTCAGGCGCTCTCTTTTATTGAGCTTCCTACTTTCAAAAGCTATGGGATGTCCTTGTTGCATTAGTACTGCACCTATACCGAATCCATAAGCATCACACTCAATGATAAATGGTTTAGAAAAATCTGGTGTTGCTAATACGGGAGTATTAGACATAATTTCTTTTAATTTTTCAAAACACCTTCCTGCTTCCTCATCCCATAGAAACGAATTCTTCTTTAAAAGATTTGTTAGAGGTGCAGTTATATGTGCATAGTTTTTAATAAACCTTCGGTAATATCCTGTCAAACCTAAGAACCCTCTTAGCTTGGATATATTAACAGGTTTGGTCCATTCTTTTATAGCTTTGATTTTGTTAGGGTCCACCTTTACACCTTCATGGGATATAATGTGTCCAAGGTATTCTACTTCTTCCTTTCCGAAGGTGCATTTGGATTTTTTTGCGTAAAATTGGTGTTCTTTAAGTAGTGTAAGAACTTTATCCAAATGTTGCAAGTGCTCCTTCCATGTTTTACTATAAATTAGAATATCGTTAAAGAATACTAATACAAACTTTCTGAGATGTGGGCGAAATAATTCATTCACAGTTGCTTGAAACGTTGCTGGTGCATTGGTTAATCCAAATGGCATTACTTTAAATTCATAATGACCTTCGTGTGTTCGGAATGCGGTTTTTGGTATGTCTTCTAATCTTATTCTAATTTGATAGTAACCTGATCTTAGGTCCAATTTTGAGAAATACCTTGCGCCATGTAGCTCATCCAACATTTCGTCGATAAAGGGGATTGGAAATTTGTTTTTAATTGTTATTTTGTTTAATCCCCTATAGTCAATACATAGCCTGAATGACCCATCTTTCTTCCTTACCAACATCACTGGAGCAGCGTAAGGACTTTTACTTTTCGAGATGATTCCACACCTTAAGAGGTCTTGGATTAATCTCTCGATTTCTGTTTTTTGGTGATGTGGATATCGATATGGCTTGATGTTAACCGGGTCTGATCCTGCCTTGACTTCTATTGTATGCTCAATTTCCCTATTAGGCGGCATCTTTAGAGGTAGATCTTGAAACACTTCTTCATGTTTCCTAATTAGTTCTTGTATCTCTGGTGACTCTTCACTGGTCATATTTGCAGATAACATTTCTAACTGATGACATTGTACTACATAAGCAGGTGCTCCTCTACGAATCATCTTCATCATCTGAGATGATGATACAATTTGATTTTCTGGTGCTTGGAACCCATGTAATTTGTACTTTTGACCTCCCCATTTGAATTTTATAAATTGTACTTGGTGGTTAGCGGCATAAGTACCTAAGGTTCGTAACCACTGGACACCTAAGATTACATCTACTCCCCCTAATGGTACTGTGAAGAATGAAGACTCTAAACTGAAGTCTTGAATTTGCAATTTAACCTTATGACATTTCCCCACTTTTTCAATCCTCTTACCGTCTGCTACAATTACCTTCATGTTTGGCAAGGGAAATGAAAAAATATTGAGTCTCTTGGCCATGGTTGCATCCAAAAAATTGTGTGTGCTACCAGAGTTAATGAGGACCACCACGTTGTTCTTTTTAATGTGTCCCTTTAACTTTAGAGTCTGAGGTTGTGATATACCTGTCATAGCTGATAACGACACTTGCGGAATACTTTCGTCATCTAATTCTGGTGAGAATTTTGGGGCATCTCCTGTTTCTTCTATGTCAGAATCTTCACTGTTTGAATCATTGGTTGCTTCACAATTATATAGGTTTTTTGGTTCTTTTCCTTTAGCACATCGATGTTTGGGATCCCACTTCTCACCACAGCGCTTGCATTTACCCTCCTTTATCCTTTGCGCTTCCACATTAGATTTTTCATCTTCACGACGATGTGGTGGAACATATCTTGTATTTTTTGCGTCTGCATACTGAGGTGTTCTTCGTCTTGAATATGTTTTTTCGGCTTTTGACCAAAATATTTGTTCGAATTTCTTTTCGGTTGTTTTTGCTTTTCGTCTTGCTACTTCTATTGATGAAATGTCATGCATCTCAAGTTCTACTTGTAAATGGGTTTTAAGTCCCGAGATGTATGACTGAATTAAACGAGATTCTGATAACCCAGGTACTCGAGTTACTAAGGTCTCCCATTCTTGAGTGTATTCGTCCACACTTCCTTTTTGTCGTAATTTGATGAGTTTTTAAAATAACTCTTCTTCCTTTACACCTTGGAATCTTTTGAAGAATGCATCTTTAAATCTCCTCCAGCTAATGACGTGTGTTGTCTTTTTCCACCACATATACCAGTTATATGCTTCTCCTTCCATTTTCATGGATGCATGTCTGAGCTTTTCGTCATCGTCAGTGATGTCATATATCTCAAAGTATTCTTCTGCTTTATTTATCCATGCAACATTGTTTTTTTCATTTCCATCGAATTTAGGCATCTCAACCTTTACCCTCTTCTGGTATGTGGCTAATGGTTGAGCAAAAAAAGGGTGTTGATTATTAAGGGTATCCCAAAGTTGCTTGTTTGTAAAGGCAGTGTTACTTGCTTCTTGGTGGTGTGTCACTGATTTTTTTGGGGATTCAACTTTGTCATGAGAGTCTGTGGACTTAGTTGAATCTGACGAGATGTGTTCTTGATTCTCTTCACCTTCTTTTAATAGCTCTTCGGGTGTACAATTTGACTTTTTACACAGACTTTTCAACATTGTTAAGACTTCTCTGAAGTTTACTCCTGTTTGGACATGTTGACTTTCCATCTTTATCTCTATTCGATTTGTCGTATCTTCAAGATTTTTGATTTTGTCCGCTTGCTCCCCAAGCTTGCTCTCGACTTCATTTAATCTTTTACTGACCTCGTCGTGGTTGTTATTTATCTTTTGCTCTGCATCCAACAACCTTTTTTGGAAATCCGCCATTGTCATTGTCGACATTGAGCGGGTTTGCGGAGGCGTGTATTTATTTGCCAGCTAAAATACGTTTCCTTCCCATTTTTTTTTTTAATTAAATTAATTTAATAATTTAATTTAATTAATATTTTTTTTTAATTATAAACTATAATAATTATAATTTATAATTTATAATTATTATATATATATATATATATATATATAAATTAAAGTTATAAATTATATAACTTTTAATTAAATTATATATATATAATATATAATTAAAATATGATATATATAACTAAATCACGTTATATATATTTTTTTATATATATCATTAACTTTTGAACAGTCTTTCTATATATATATTAACTTTTGAACCGTCACGTTGATTAACGTAACCCCTTGACTATTCAAAAAAATATCGAATATTACCGTAACACAGAGCTGGCAGCACGTCGATTTAACAGAAGTCGTAACACAGCAGGCTGCACAGAAATACCGAGGCCCTTCCTGTCTGATGGGAAGGAACTAGGGACTGTTGGAACGTGATAAGGAGGAGCAGCGGTGATGGGCTAGACGGAACGACGGGGACGAAGGACTGGACTGTCTGTCGTGACGGAATGGAGGTGATGGTGAAAGGATATGCCGGGGACACGACGAAATAACGAGCGAAGTGGATTGACGGATGACGGTGGTTGGGGCAGTGCGGCTTAGAGGCGGAGAAACGGATTACGGTTGGGGATCAAGCGATTGGTGGGAGAAAAAAAACGGCTAACGACAAAGAGGGGTGGCAGAGACAGGGACGAGTGAGGGCGGAAGAATGGTGCGATAGTTTGAGCAGTGGATGGACGTAGCGCAGTGGTGGCTCCGATACCAATGAAGCAGAGAACTTATAGATACGCAAAAATTATATATAAATATTTTATTAAAGACATGAAAATTACAGATGATGAATGTTTACAGTGGGCTGTAGCCTGCCTGGCTTATATACCGCCATGGGCACCCTTTAGGAAAGGGCATGATCTTATGATCGTGCCCTTTTGCCTAACTAAACCTAAACTAAATAATAAACCTAAAATTAACTATTTTTTACATAACAAGTTATTTGATTTTGTTTAGGAAGGTCGGGGATTTTCTCGTGTAACGTACCTGACTGCGTATAAACTAAGTCAAGGTACTGAGCTTGAGAAATTACTTGCTCTTCAGTAACGACTCCTGCCTTAGCTACATCCTCAGTGATTTTCGGTAATAAAGATTTGACAAACCATTCAGCTAAGATTTGATCCAGAATAAAAACTTTCACTAAACACCGTCGACGTCTCCATTCATGAATGTGATCTGAAATGTAAGTGGACGTTGACTATTTTAATGAAGTTAATAATTCCGTGCCATTGTCATATCTGACTGGCAACTGAAAATGAGTTAAAAATGAAGTAGCTAACTGACTAAAATTATAAAAAGTGGCTCACGGTAACTCAATGTACCACTTGGCTGCAAGACCAATTAGAGTGCGTTGAAAAAGCCTTAAACGGATTGAATCATCTGAAATGGAGTTAGACGCACACTAGAGGTGATAAGTCATCACATGGTTCGATGGATCCTCTCTTGATTTACCTTCAAACTTAGGAATATCACTAGGAAACTTATTCGGCATTGGCAGCCAAAACGGAAGATAATTAATTGGATTGTTCATAAGGTGCGACAAGTCAGGCAAGTCCGAAGTTGCAATGAACGGTAACTGACGATTAGGGTCTCTGAAACCCTGGGTCATGAGACCAGCCCCAGGAGGAGGATATCCAGGATAACTAGGAATTGGAACTGCATTTGGGATATTATATCCTCCCGGAAAACTAGGATTAACTGGACCGTACTGGGGTTGTTGAGGTTTCTGATAAGTATATCCAGGGTACGGTTGATACTGATAGACTGGCTGCTGCACAGCAGGACCGAATTGGTACTGTCCCTGGTACGATTGATAAGTAAATTGAGGTTGACTTGCGACAACCGTACTTGGACCAGGTTTGTCCTACAGGCATTTGAACCGAAGTCTGAATTGTGTGTCCAGACTGAGGTAAAGATGCTTGAGGAGTTGATACAGGAACAGTAGAAACCGGAGCTGTAGATACTCCGGAAGTAGGTGGGGTAGAGTTGAACGGATGTTGCAACAGTCGTTTGAGGTGGAGTTCGAGGGGAACTAGGCCCAGGCTGAGAAACTACATAAACGTGCAGATGTTTAAATAGTAGGCTGGACATGTTGCTGGGTTGAACCAAAAACCAAGGGTTGTCCAGATTGAGATGACAACTGCACATTCAATTGCAAGATCTGTTGTGATTGAGATGTATCCCACACTAAGTTCAATATGAGGTATGGACCCATAGAAGGTTGAGCATATTGAGGACCATAACTGGGTTGAGGGTAGGGTTGATAATTCAAAGGTACATTTCCAGCTCCTTGGACAAATGATTGACCGGAAGGTGGTTGGAAACCTTGGGTTGGGTACTGGCCTTGAGGTTGATAACCTTGAGGCACGTACTGATACTGGGGTTGACCTTGAGGTACATACTGATACTGGTGTTGACCTTGAGGTACATACTGAGTCTAGGGTTGACCTTGAGGAATGTACTATCCCGTAGGTATGTATTGTCCTTGAGGTTTCCCCCCAGGCGATAATTGAGGACCTTGAGGCTGCCCCCCAGGCGGTAACTGGCCACCTTGAGGTTGCGGATTTGGAATGGTACCTGACATCATAAGAATATCTTCTACACTCAACGACTTAGTTCCGTTATTACCAGTTAATAACCCTTGTTCAATAGGTTGAGGAGATGCTCTCGAAAAAGTACCAGTAAGTGACTGATACCCAGAGGGAACAGAAGGACCGCCATATAAAAAGGTTTCTAGAGATTGAGAAAACATGGACCACTGTCTCGACATATTTAACGGAGGATAATAACCCCTAGGTGTTGGTTGAAAAGGAATGCGAGGTGGTGAAATACTTAGTCCCGGGTTTTCCAAAAAATTGGTCAATGAAAGATACCAAGCGTCCCTCCTAGGTGGATTGTAAAAGATCGATTCATGCTCCCTAAGTTCTATAGCTGGTTGATTTTCAGGGATAGGTATACCTTTTTCTAGAGTAACAATTTCTTCTATAGCAATAAGTCCAGAAGGAAGATTTTGGGTAATGACTCTTTCTACCCTGGGTGAACCAGGACCACTGGAAGTTGGAGAGGCAAATCCTGATGTTGGAGTAGCAGCAGGTTCAGTTTCAGGTTCAGATATTTCAGGTTCCTCAGCTAAATCACTAGTAGAAGAAAAACTACCAGTAACTTCGGAAAATGAAACAGGTTTTAAAATATACTCTGGTGCTTGAACTTGGTAACCAGGATGTACAACCAAAGAAGACTCTCCTTCTTTAGGTGAGCCAACTCTACTGTCACTAGGAGTTACAAGGGCTCGTAGCCCTTCAAGCTGGCTCGGTGAAAACTCAGGAGGTTGGCCCCGAAGTCTACGGGACTTCCTCGGTAATTCAGCCACGATTAAATATTTTAACTACTTCACACGCAAACAAAGAAAAATCTCAATGAAAACTACCTAAAGTCTCTAAAGAACCAAACAATTTTGAATCACACGCCTAAATAATCTAGGAGGTCAAACCACACATAAACAATAACTTTCCGTACCGAAAACACTAGTTGGTGATGAAATCCAACGTCGCAGAATTCAATACATAAATGGTGGTTGGAACAGTTACCCCGGCAACATGCTTAATGAATAGACTAGCACAAGTTTCTCCAATAAACCGTCTTGAGTGAAGAGAACCCCCCAGAAAATCCAAGTGAGTCTAGCCGACGTCTGCTCCAGGTACAGTGGGATCTCCCCTCCACCGTCACCTTAGGAAAGAATCCTATAGAATATGGTCACTAAGGTTACCAATGGAAACAAATATACCTGGGGGAACAGTCTGTGATCCGATACACACGCAAGGGCAGAGTAGCAAGCTCAATCCCCTTGAAGGCTCCTTGACATAATCCAAGGTTTACCAACAAGTGACCCCAAACTCCTCGACAATTGTTAATCGAGGTTTACCGTTTTTAATACGTGTATATCTAGTATCGTTGCCAATGAGGAAGGATTGATTACCCCACTGGTTCAGACACGATCTCATGCTTTACTCCTATAAGAGGAGCTTCCCAGAGCATAGATGTAACAATTGGAATTTATCTCCTACCACAAGATACATCTACTTGTTTGTTTTACTATCTTGGAGAGTTAATTACTCCCTACTCCAAGATACTAGCCTAAGCTATGTTGGTGATAAAGAGCCCTAGAAATAAAAATATTACTAGATAGATTTTACTTTAAGCGTTATTTTTATTGGTTTTTTCTTAAGTCAAAAGGTGCAGAGATGAAACTTATGGTGTGAAGACTCGACTCCAAATCACTAAAAATGCACTTAAGATGAAAAACAATCCTTTTTCTTCAATGAATTTCTAGCTAGAGAAAGAGTTGAGAATGCAAATGCTTGAAAGAAACAAATCTTTCCTTAACAATCAAATCAAAAGAAGAACTTTTTGTCTTTTCCAATACACTAAAAAACGAGACAACTAGTTATGCTCACGAAAATTTCCCTTTCTTTTCCAAACACTCAAATGCTACAAAAACAAACTTTTTCAAAAGAGATTTTTTAAATTTTATAAAACACTCAAAACTATGGAAAAATCTAATCTTGAGATCTATAAATTATAAAAAACTAATTGAAGTAAAAGCTTACAATATTTCTTTTCAAGGATGTTTTACTTAGCTATGATGAAACTAAGGATTAATTTGTCCAGAGTCACAAATCAGTCAAAAAACAACCAGCTTTTGTTTTCTTTTCTAACAATGAAATCCAAAACTTTCAACACAAGTTCTTTCGAAGTTTTGCAAAGAGAAAAACAAGATGGATTCCTCAACAAAGGCAGATTTTACAAAACGGTCAGACTCATAAGAAGGCCAACAAAAACCAAGGTGATCTGAGGTTTCTAAGGCTTCCAAGCTCTAAGTTACTACAAGACCAAAATGAAAATCAAGCCCGACACACAAAACTTCTAGGAATTTCACCTAAAACCCTAATGCCAATGGAATTAACCTAAGAAAAGTTCCTGACAAGATATGTGCAGATCTGGGCAGAGGCTAAAAACACATAAACAAATCCTAAGCTGACTGAAAGAGAAAATTTCAAGTTTTTCAAAATTTTGACAGGGTCCGCAGGCCCCCAGTATACCCAGGTGCGGTACCGCTCTGTGTGTAAAACAAAAGTGCGGAGATGTCCGCACTGTGTTACAAGTAGAGGGTGCGGTCCTCTTCCAAAAGTACGAAAAAAAATAAATAATTCAAGATCTACTGAACCTACCCAATCCCACACACATCAAGTTAAAAACATGAAACAAAGACATAGTTTCTCAAGTCAAAGTAAAAGCAAAGGAAAGAAATAAAAAATTCAAGTCCCCAGCATGGTTGCCATTTTGTCGGCCGGATAAGTTGTTCTTGCGGACAAGACTGACCTCCGTAGTATCTAATGATATCTAGCGACAAGCAAACCAAACAAATTCTATCTTTCTCTAAATATGCAATTTATAAATAAAGGAAAACAGGTGTTTTAGGCCTACCTCAGGTCCAGTGCTAGTTTGTGGATGCCACGCTCCGTTGATCCCAAAGAGCTCCCTTGTAAAGAATGTGCAAACACAAACAAGCACACACATTAAATAGCACCTAAAAAACCAATATAATAAAGCATATTTATCATGATGATCAAGGAATTCACGAAATAAACCATATAAGACAATTTATTGAGAAAAATGAATCTGATTGTATTAACTTTAATCAAAGAAGAACTTTACAACCTTGGTGCCTTGATGCTGTACAAGCTCCTCCCAGGGTCCAGCAAGAATCTCCTCTACTTGGACAAGTTTCACTCTCTTCCCAATGAAGCCAAAAAGTATGTAATATCTCCTCTCAAGCTTAACTAGGAAGTCTCAATTCCAACAACATTTACCCTAAAAAATGTTCAGCTTCTAACCTCCCTAGCAACCAGCCCAATGCCTTAATTTATAGTGAAATGGAGGGAAGTTACTAGGTCCACCTTCAAAGGGATAAAGCCCTCTTTCAAAGGGATAAACTCCTCTCATCAAGGGATTAGCTCCTTTAGTTATGGGATGCATGAACCACCTAGGAGCGAACCATCCACGTCAAGATTCCTTCTAGAAGCATCCAGAATTAACCACAAGTGAGTTTTTAAGAATAAAATTGCGCCCTTTTGACTTTCACAGGGGTCCGCACCCACTCCTTTAGAGACAGAGCGGGCAGGTCCGCAGGTAACATGACCAAGGGGTGCAGGACCACAGGTAACAATAAGAGAAAGTGCGGAACCAGAGCTTTATTGATTTTCAAAGACTTTCTCTCATTTTTAAAGCTTGACATGAAGAGCTGAGGTTTGAGACTTGTTAAGGAGGACAATATGAATGATGATAGACCCATACTGACTGCAAATAGTCATAGTGACAATATTTTGTGTAAAAATGGTAAACATTCTGACAATACTGACAGGAGGGGTGCGTTAGATTATGAGAGTCACGTGCAAAATGACCTGCCTCTCCAAAATTGTAACAAAAAATCTGTCTGCGACCCTTCTAGCTCCTACTCCTTGTCCTTTTCCTCGACCTTGGAATCCTCTACGCATTGCAGCGATGCCCTGATCCTGAGGCTGATTTTACCCCTGCATCCTATATATAGGGTTCCACTTCATCATCAGTTCATAGATTTGGAAGTTGTGCTCATCATGCCCAACAGATTTACAGAAAATGCAAAACAACTACCACAGAGTTTGCACAAAATTTTGCAGGAGATGACTGTTATTAATCACGTGCTTCACAGAGATTTGATAGATATCTCACCATAAGGCTACTCTTGGGCTCAAGCCAATGGTTTTTTCTAGCTTCAGGGGGACAAGACCTCCCCCAATAAGGTAATTATGATAGACTGCGCAATGGTCCTTATCATGACCATGGCCCTTACATTTCAGGCACCATACTTCCGTGTGCACCTCAAGCTGGACTTACTTTCTATTCTTAAGGCTCTATAACTCCATGTGTAGAATGGCTAGTTGTGACTGAATCTGTTGTACGACCAGATTCATATCCTGCATAGGTGAAGCCTCCAATTTCATGGAAATATTCAAGGCTTCAACTTGCATTCCTATTTTTTGTTGCGACAGTGGTAATCTTAGGCGAGGTAGGAGCGAAGTAATGTACCCGTCTCTATGTTGATCATTTGTGATTATCATGTTAGCCTGTTGAATCAAACACTTCAATTTTTGATCAAAGTCCCATGCAGACTCGTTCACCCTTTGCTGAATCTCTTTAAATTCTGTTACTGACTGGGCTTGTGATTTGGGTTTCTTAAACTCATTGTTTAGCACTTGTTGGGTTTCTAGCATAGTCATGTTGGGTTTACCTGAGCAAAACTTGATATACAAACTCAACGCTCTATCCTGTAACATTGTGACTAGCTGTGCTTTCTTCATATCGTCATCAGTAATGTGATGTGCCTTCCATACAACATCTGCAACAGGGTCTTCAGTCCCCAAACCCTTAAATACAAGCATCTTCATCGTGTTTTCCATGTTAAATGATGGATTTCGAGGTTGAGGTGGAGGTAGAGTGGATGGATGAGGTATCCCTATGATACCCTGGCTTACGATCAACACTCTTCGTGGTGTCCTTAGAATATTACCTTCATTCTCACTATCAGACAATCCCAACAATAGACTATATTCAGAACCTGAATCTAGTTTCCTTCTGAATGCTCTCCCACTTCACATAGTCCCAAACATCAATTTGAAGGCATAGCCCTCTTTTCACACAATAACATCTTAATCCGGGTCTTCGGGGATTTCAGGTACTTACCTCTCGGTCCCTTGAAAAAATTGTGCTCTGCTTCACTATAACTGGTGGACGTATCGATCGCGAGCTCAGTAATGAATCCTCCCAGAATACTATCGATCCAGTGGTCAACAACCCGTACAATTTTATTTTTTGAAGCCTTCGGTTGCCTCACTAGTTCTAGGGTCCACACAATAGGGCTGTCAAGGTTCGATATACCCTGACTATCTACCAATTTGGACAACCACTCGTGCAATTTGTAGGGGAAAGAGCAAAAGAATATCTTGTATTCGTCTGTGAATAAGTATCTATTCAAACACTCTTCCTTCGATAGGCGCAAATTCCTGTTCTCTTGAGATGCAAATGCGTGCAATTTCCGATCTATCCACTTTTCAATCTATTTCTTAATGGGGAACCACTTATCACATATTCCTCAGATAGACCCCGGTCCCGACAACGAAAGCATTTGTTGGATTGAAGGGCCCTGACCCAGGTTCAAAGTTAGCTGCGCTAGCCAACAAAACCGTAGACTGTTGGTCCTTTTGGAAAAAACCCGCGTACCGTAGGCTGCAGTCTCACCCAAAGTAGTATTGGGGAATGAAAGAACCAGGTTTCTACATCTAGAGGTCTGTGGGATGGGTTCCTGCAACTTCTAGGGCTTAGTTCTGTCTTCACGAACCCTAACCCTTCCGACACAAATAATTACAGTAATTCACATAAACAACATCTATACCTTCGCAAAGGTCATAAAAAATTCATAACATCTATAAATTATACTGATCTACTACTTTCGTGCATTAGATAAGCATTCATTCATATAACTTCAGATACAAAGCAAAAATACAAGAACTGTAAAATTAAATAAAAATACACAGATGGAAAATTTATGGATCAAAATTGTCTTTATTAGATGTGTTCTTTCAAGTACAGACTCTTCTTCCTTGCGCACTCAGCTGCTGGGGCCCACACACTCAGCCTGCAGACTTACCAAGGTCTCCGTGCACTCAGCTGTAGGAGCCTTCCCCTTTGCCTAAGTACAGGAAACATGCTTTCCTATCTTAGCTTACTTTCCCATAACAATGATCTTCTCTCAATTATGAGTTAGCTCCTAGACTCACTATGACCCTTCTATATATATCCTCTGATTTTACAATACCATGGTTCCTGGACCATGGGTGGGTCTCAAAAATTCTTATCTCCTAACAACCTAAGGTACTAAATCCCATTTGACTCTTATTACCTTTACACTCTGTTTCCACAACTTGTGGAGACTTTACATTTATAAAAAAAGTAAGTACGAAAAGTTGACCCCAGGGGACCCAATCCAAACACAACGTAAACTGTGGATTCAAAGATGAAGTCTTGGAACTAGAGCTCATGTGATAAAAAAATAAATCAAGCTCATTGTTTGAAGAGACAAATGTGAGTGTTGAAGAGCCTGGACATTGCGAGTGTGAAGATACCGTCCTATGTTTTTGGAGGTTTCGGTGTTGGATCTGAGAGCTATAAAGTGGCTAAGTCAATCAACACTACTATGTGGCTGGCTATGTGGGACTGGTGCATTGTTCATCCAACATGGAACAAAGTGGCAGTAGAATTGAAATCCATGTGTTGTGATAAGTGAGCATTGAGCATCGTGGTGTGGTGAGAGAAGGTCGAGCTACTGTGAGCGTGGAGCAGAGGGAGTTTTTTTTTTGACGCTAGTGTGTTTTTTTTCGTATAAAGGAATCAAGCATGCATGTTATATTGGTGAAAACTCGTTTGCCTGTTCGTTTGAGCAGTGATCATTGTACCTCGTGATCGAAGTGGCTGCGTGGTTCCCTGTTTATTTTAAATCGGTGGTAAAGGAATTTGTATTGAGATTCATTTTAAATTGGTGGTAGAGGTTGAGGAACTTGAGACAGATCCATAGGTTGACCTATCAGGATGAATAATCATATGGCAGAGTTGTACCTAAATGAGAGAAACAAGCTCAATGGGTCAAATTATTCAAACTAGAAATTCAAATTGCAGACACTTCTTGAGGGGAAAAGAGAGTGGGCGATTCAAATGGGGATGAATTGAAGCCAATTGTAGACGGAGGTGGAACAACTACACAAATTCAGGATTGGGAGAAGAGGGAGAACAAAGCGAAAGTGTTGTTGAAATTGTCAGTTAAAGACTACATTATCCCTCACATCAGAGAGTGTAAATCAACAAATGATATTTGGGAAAATCTTAAGGATTTGTATGAAATAAAGAATACAAATTGATTATTATTCATGAAGAGAAAGATTCTCTCCATAAAAATGGACGAGAATGAATTAGTTGATGCATTCATCTCTCAGATCAAGGAGATGAGAAATCAGCTGGCCGATATAGGGGAGACAGTGTCGAATGCCGATCTTGTCACAGTTACCATGAATGGTATGATTGATTATTATCAAATGTTTATTACAGGCTTGAACACGAGGGAGAAAGCCCTCAATTTTGAGAATTGATAGGGATCTTGATGCAAGAGGAAGAGAGGCAGATGACTCTGAAACCCCAGAATTCATATATCACTTTAATGGGAAAGAAAATTCCATTCAGAGGTGCAAGACATAAAGGTGGAGGTACACCACAAAGAAACCCACCTAAATGTATGTCTCACACTAGAAATGAGTTAGGAACCAAGTTTTTTTTTACTGTGGTAAATATTGTCACTTTGCTTGAAATTGTTTTAAGAAAAAGAATGATGAAGCTTGACATAGACATAAGAAGCATGGAGGGAACTTTGACGATGAAGATCAGGATCAAGACCTCAGAATGTTTGTGTCTGATTCTATTTTCTATGCTAAAAATGATGAAGCAGAAACTTGGTTTGTGGATTCTGGAGCTTCCACTCACATGAGAGGTAATAGACATTGACTTGAAAATTTTAAAGAGACTAGCAGTGGTGCTAATATCTACCTTGGTGCTGATGGAGGATACCAGATTAAAGGATATGGAAATATTCCTATGATATTTCCCGATGGTAATATCATGTGTATTCAAAATGTGATGTATGTACCAGGAATTAAAAAGAATCTAATCTTTGTCTCTATGATTACATACTAGAATCTTAAGGTAGAGTTCTTTATATCCTACTGTGTTATTGAAGATATGCTAGATCATTTGAAGCCAATTGCAACATGAATACGAGTTGGAGGTATGTACAAGTTGAATGTTACAAGCGCACCACATCAAGCGTTAACTTCAACATCTATGACAACAATGAATCTGTGGCATCAAAGATTCAGACACATCAATCTTCTTGACTTATTGCTACTACAAAAACAAGGTATGGTCAATGGACTCCTTGTTTTAAAAAATGCACATGTTGACTGTGAAGGATGTGCACTTGGGAAGATGCATAGGGATGAATTTCCCTCAAGTTTAAATAGAAGAAAGAGAGATATCCTTGAACTTGTGCACATTGACATATGTGGACCAATGCAGACAAGATCATTAGGAGGAGCATATTAGTTTTTATTATTTGTTGATGATTTTGCTAAAGCAAGAGACGGTCCTTCTATTCTCTTAGGAAAAGAATGATTTACATAGGTTACATCAAACGCACAGAGGCCCAGACTCCCACAAAGGGAGAGAGAAAATACTCAAAGTACCCAAACAACCCTCCAAAAAACAAACAGAAACAATGACAAGACGGCCCTGGAACCGAAAGCGGGCAAGTGGAATCAAAGTCTGCTTCCCGAACCCACCATTGATTTGACTCCTAACAAACTGATAGTCAAAAATCAACTCGCGTGGAGGCGAAGCTGCATGATCAACGATGACCGTTGATCTCTTCATTTTGATCCAACGGCTGGTGTCCATATCGCACGGCTTAAAAGCCCACTAATTACCGCGCGATGAAGGTGGTTTGCTTTTCCGCTCCTTTGCCACGTGGTGCTTCCTGAGTGGAATCACTTACTTTTCATAAAAGCCGCCCTTGGTTTAGATGGTGCCTGATGAAGGTGGTAAACCATTAGTGGTTTTATCCTTTCCGGCCCACCAACTAGCACACCAAATGTTGGCTGTTGATCTTCTTCCTCCGAATCTGACGGCCACAAAACCAATCAGACCGCACATTCGCTCGCTGCTTACCCAACGATGAAGGTGGTTATCACTGTTCATCCCCTTCCGTGCACCACTAACTAGATGACCTCACTTTTCATCCAAGGACATCTCGAGTCGTGTTTTCCCTCTGTAATTTCTTCCTATGGCCTTCCCCACATTGCACGAGGAAGACATAGCCAGAAGGGTGGCCTCCTACCTGGAATGCATTATGAGTGGAGTTGGCGTACATGTAAATCCTTCTCTTGTGCACAGAAATCTACTATCTCGATTTCTACCTTTGTTTCCAGAAACACCCTCAGAGAACCATGCGTACCTTTCCTTTGATAAACTGCCTGAGGTGAACTTATTAACTGTTGACATGAAGTAAGATTTTGCTACTGCTGCCTGTCATTGAGGGCCTAGGAAGAGAATTCCTCCTTCATCCTGTTATCCGTTACCTCCTCCCACCTGTAGCATAAGTCGATATGCTTGTTTTGAACTCCCTCATTGGCAAGCCAGTCCGCCACTTTGTTGGCTTCCCTGTGAACATTCACCAACCTAAGAGTTCTCATAACTCTTAGGTGTGATTGGATTCTTTTGTAGACTTGCAGAAACCTCCTGTGTCCTAATATTTTCTCTGGTGCAACACCAGCGTTAATCCTCTTCACCGAATTAATGACTAATTCCGTGTCGGCCTCTATGATGACATTGTGAGTGTTGTACATGAGCAGTATATCCAAGCACAATTCCATCGCCATGAACTCAGCCATATTGTTGGTTGATTTTCCTAGATAACTGTGGAAGATGACCTGTATGTTTCCTTCCTCATCCCTCATGACCCCTCCATAACCTGCTTCTCCCGAATTTCCTTTTGAAGCCCCATCGATGTTAAATTTTAAAAAAACCTGAGAAGGGGGTTGTTAGAAAGCCTTATCTGCTGAGTTCTTCTTGTTGATTTGCTTAGAACACTAAGGGAGACGAACCTTGAGCTCTAACTTTTCCAGGATTCTAGCCTCTCTTTGTCTAATGGGTTTTCCGGTATCAACACCTCCCAGGATATGAACAGTCTCTTTGAGTTGCTTAAGGATTAGCTTTAGGAAGCTGCTCACCGGGCTCGCCTTCTCCTTGAAAATCCTATTGTTGTGCTCCTTCCAAACATTCCAGATTAAGAACCTTGGGGTCAGCTCCCAGGCGGAGGTTATTGTCTCATTATCCGAAAAATTTTTCCGCCAGTTTTCCAATGTAGCAATGATGTCATTTACATGTCTGTCTGTTTGCTCGAAGACATCTCCAACCCAATTCCAAAGTATTGTAGTGAAAGAACATCTATTCATTAGATGATTAGTGGTTTCTACCTGTTGCCCACATAGGTGACATCTTGAGGGGCCAACAAAGCCTCTTTTTCTTAGGTTATCCCATGTTAGAATCTTGCCCTGTTGAATCGACCACTTGAATAGTTTGACTTTCATCCAATGATGATTATCCCAGAGTTCTTTCCACGTATTATTAGTGTTTGGAAAGTTAAACCCTGTGTCTATCCTTTTGGACTCCTTAAGGGTGAAGAGACTAGCCTTGTTCTTTCCCCATCTTAATTGGTCTTCCAAGGTTGAGGTTAAGATTTGCCTCTTTTCCAAAGGACCGTTAAGGGCTATAGCTTGAGTATGCATCATGCCCCTTTCACTGTAATCTGGAAGTTTTGAAATTCTCCATTTCCCATTGTTCCTTGTTTGATCCCAATAGTCACTTACCCTTCTTAATCCTCTATTGGTAGTGTCTGTTTGAATGTCTGCTAATTCTTCACTACGGAGATTGTCCTCCTGCTGCCAATTATCCTCCTAGAACCAGGCTAGTTTTGCATTTTTGATCTCCTAGAAACTATGATTTTGGACTAGGGCCCTGTTCTCCCAAGCCCTATTCCAAATTGATGAACCTTTTACTTGTCCTGTCATTCTTATGAGGTTCTTTTCCTGCCAATCTCTTGCATACTTTTGCTTCCAAAGATTTTCCCAGGGGGCTTGAATTTCCTTTATCCATCTCCACTAGATTTTGGCTCCTAGAACTCTGTTAAGTACTCCTGGGTCATGGAGACCTAAGCCACCATGGGCTTTAGGTTTGCATACCCTGTCCCATGCCACTAGGGCCCATTTATTCTTTTCTATTATTTGTTGATGATTACACAAGATATACTTAGGTATATTTCTAAGAAAGAAAATTCATGCATTTGAATATTTTAAAGAGTTCCGAAATATGATTGAAAAACAGACAAGGAAGGTCATCAAAATTCTTCGCTAAGATAAAGGGGGAGAATACAAGTTGGGAAACTTCGTCAAATATTGCAAGAACCATGGAATAATTCAAAAATTTACAGTACCCCACACTCCACAGTAGAATGGGGTGGCAGAGAGGAAGAACAAAACTCTGGTGGAGTGTGCACTCATCATGTTGAAAGGTAAGAACCTATCTAATGGCTTTTGGGCAGAAACTATAAACACTGCAGTTTATTTAAATAACAGGAGTCCAACAAAGAGTCTTGATATTAAAAATCCATTCGAGGCTTTATATGGTTTTAAGCCCGCAATTAGTCATTTAAGAGTATTTGGATCGAAATCCTTTGCTCATGTTCCAAAGGAGGATAGGAAGAAATTGGATTCTAAGGACATCAAATGCATATTTGTAGGGTATTGTACCGAGTTTAAAGCATACAAACTATTTAATCCATCTACTCACAAGTTGTTTTGGAGTAGATATGCTATATTTCATGAGTAGATTGATGAAGGAAACAAAGACAAAGGCTATGAGGAGTGGCACATTCCTTTGCGGACGGAGGAACAATGAGGAAATTAAAGACAACCATGTGCAACAACAACAACAAAAAAAAAAAAAGAAGAATCAAGTGATGCAGGTTCAGTCAACAAGCAAATTCCACTAAGGAGTGAGCAAGACAAATTTGAGGCAAGTCCGCCACTGATGAGATCAGGTAGGAAGATTCAATTTCCTGTAAGTATAGGGATCATGCTCTTATAACTAGTATGTTAAATGTTGTTGAACCCTCAAATTATAAAGAATCAAGTCAATATGATGAATGGAGGGAAACAATGGAAGAAGAATATGAGTCAATACATAAGAACAAAACTTGTGATTTAGTTGAATTACCATAAGGGAAAGAACCTACAGGTTGCAAGTGGTTATATAAACCTAAATTTAAATAAGATGGTAGTGTAGAAAAATATAAAACTAGGATGGCAGCTAAAGGTTACTTACAAAGAGAAGGAATTGGTTATGAGGAAACCTTTGCTCCGATAGCTAAGCTAAACACTATTAGAATGTTGATAGCTTTAGCTACAAAACACCATTGAAGTCTACACCAACTAGATGTGAAGTCTGCATTTTTAAATGGAGAATTTATAGAATAGGTTTATTTAAAACAACCTGAAGGGTTTATCAAACAGGGCCAGGAGAATTTAGTTTGCAAATTAAAGAAGGCATTATATGGTTTAAAACAAACACCTAGGTCGTGGTATGAAAATAATGATTCATTTTTCTTGCAACATAGTTATAAGAGGAGAAAAAATGACCCAAATATGTATACTGTGTTTGATGGAAAGGGGCAAATTATTTTGATTTACTTATATGTATATGATTTAATTATCACTGGAAATGCTGATGAATTGATTAAAGAAATCAAATTGTAGATGCCACAAGTTTTTGAAATGAAATACCTTGGAGAATTACACTATTGTTTAGGTCTGGAAGTTTGGAGGGACTATGGGTAGAATTTTCTCACTCAAGGGAAGTATGTTAGAGGGTTATTGAAAAAGTTCAGAATGGAGTAGTGCAAAGCTGCCTCAGTGCCTTTACAACAGAATCTTAAACTTCAGATGGAGGATGATTCCAAAGAGGTGGATGCCAAATTGTATAGGCAACTAGTTGGGAGTCTGATTTATTTGACTACAACTAGACCAGACTTAGCATTTTCAGTCAGTATGTTAAGTCAATTCATGTCAAAACCTCTTGAGAATCATTGGGTGGAAACAAAAGGTTTCTTGAGATACCTTCAAGGAACCATTGATTTTGGTATTAAGTACACTGATCTTTCTAATGTTAGTTTGACAGGTTTTTCGGATTCAGACGAGGCAAGAAACTTGGATGACAGAAGAACCATAACAGGTTATGCTTTCAATATTGGGTCCGAGGTAATTTCTTAGAGCAACAAGGAGCAAATTACTGTTTCCTTATCTTCTACAAAAGTGAAGTATCAGGCAATGTGCGCAACCACGTGCAAGGATATTTGGTTGAGGAGACTTCTCCATGATGCTGGAGAAGAACAAAAAGATGCAACAATAATCATATGTGACAACCAAAGTTCAATAAAGTTGGCAAACAATCTTGTGTTGCACAAAAACATGAAACATATTGATACTCAATTTCATTTTGTTAGAGAGAAGGTCAAGTCTAAATAAATTCTTATTGAATATTGTAATACTTGTGATAATGCAACAAATATTTTTACTAAGCCTCTTGGGAGGATTAAATTTGAAATGTTTAGGGAGATGTTAGGAGTACAGGTGAACCCTTTCTCCATTAAGAGGGAGTGTTGAAATTAATCGAGAATATGTATTATTGGAGAGATTTTGTTTCACAATGGAGCGTGTGTCCTAGATTAGAATTAGTTCCTATTTCTAGGTGTCAATTTGAATTCTCCCTATTATGATGTAAACATATATATTCTGATTCCAATAATGAATTGGTAGAGAGTTCTCTGCTTTATGCAGCCTCCAGGTGAAACTTTCTCACCTAAGCGCTGCTAAGTTTTAGATTATAAGTTGTCTTCCTTAATGCTGACAGAAAATGGATTTAGCACCATCGAAAAAAACCCGAATTTCCAAAAATTTTCTCCAAATTTTACCAAAATCGAGTTTCCATTATTTTCTAAACAAATTTGCAGCCTCATTAGACTACATGCTCCAAATGACGCAAACTCATAAGAAGCAAGAAACCCATGAAATTGCATCCAAATTTGCTAAGGGTTCAGAGACAGGGAGTGATGATGGAGTATGTAACAATCATAACCACAAAGTGGAAACATATAGCAAGTGACACAAAACAGGTGTAGGTACTGCGTGGTTGCAATGGAAAAAAACCCTAGTTCGTGTACTGAATGTTGGAGATAGGTTTGATGGGGTTAAGATCTCTTGGGAGCAAAGCTTTGACTGTCAAATAGGCAAACCTAATTGGATCAGAATGGTAGAGGAGGTTACGAGAGGGACATGCTCTGATATTATTGTTATGCTGCAGATTAGAGATCAAGAATAAGCATGAATAGAATGGCATTATTGTTGGATTGAATGTTGAAGGGTTTATGGATTCTTAGTGATAATTCATATTACACACCATAACTTCTATAAACTAGGTGTCTAACAATGTGTGATATTTTGCTACTATTATTTTGTCTAGTAATGTGTGCTTATTATTATTTTATTTAATAATGTGCTATTTTAGGTGTGCAATTGGTGACATTATATTACATACCATAATCTTTATAGATTAAATGTTTAACATTGTATGATATTATACAATTTGAGCGGGCTTAATGGTTAAGAGCATGTCTTTCCTTCTATGAAGTGACAAGTCAAAATCCAGAGAGGGTATAGTATGTATCCTTTTGTAGACTTTAACAATCAAAACTTTAAGCAGAGATGAGTCTCTTATCCCATAAACAAAAGAGTCTTATAATGCATGACTTAGCCATGACTTTAAAATTATATTATTATTATTATTATATTTTGTTTAATAATGTGCTACTACTATTATTATTTTATTTAATAATATGTTGTTCTAGGTGTGTGAATGGTGACAACAAATAATGAAAAAGGACAAAGTCGTAAGCTAAATAAATGAAATGAAATGATATTTTAACGTCCATGAGATTAAAAATAGTCTATGGGACCATCGGTTCCTTGCTTTTCACCTTTTGAAATTCAATCATTTTCTTATTCAAATTGATGATGAGCTGGCCCAACCTTCCAACAATCTCCTTGCTGAAAAGACAATGCCAAGAAACCGATGCTAACATACTCCCATAACTTTCTCTGATGTCTTTGAATGCATCATATTCCAAAACAAAATGTTTTTCCAATTCCACTGCGCTAGACGTGGAAAATGTACACACTCATTCTTCCCAAGCTTCTTAAGGCCTTTTCCACTATCATGTTTCACACTGAAGCTGATGCGAGTTGGTTCTTAATTGAGCAATAAGAACCTTTTCCCTCCACAGAATGCTAGCTCCAATGAAATATTTTCATTGTATATCACATGTAGGGTTGAATTCCTCAATTTAGTACTTCTTCTTTCTACCCAACTCTTTTCCCCATACCTGTTTACGAAATTTCTCCATAACAAAATTATTTAGCTCCTTGCTATTTGTGGGACATGCATTGAGGTAGATATTCCATTTTTGCATCCATGTGTGGTTTTGTCTCATCCATGTTTTATTTCTTTCACTCATGCATTCATTGAAGATAACATTAGGCCATCTACCTACTCCCATTTTCTAAATTATTTTTAGATATCTTATGAGATGCACCATAGCAATTGCTTCGATGGGAGTTTCTCATGTTTCACTTAACATTATCTCATAAGGTATCAAAATTTTTATTTTGAACTTGCTCATGATCAAGTGTTTTTGGATTTTCTCAATTTGTTTCCATTTTGAGATAGGGGTGTTGCTAGCCCACAATTCACATCCATATTATATCATCACTGGACAAACTAGGACTCCAAAAAGTACTTTAATGGTTTTCCAATCCCATAACTCTACCTCTCTACGTTTGTTTTGAAGAGCATATAATGCTTTCCACCCTCCTACAATTCTCTTCTTTCTACAATCCTCCCAATTAAGTTTGTTGTTGAAATCAATCCCAAGGTACTTGCACTCATTTACTTATTCAATAATGTTGCCTTTAGAGAAGAACGTATGCTAGCTCTGCTTCCTTTTATTAGAGAAAATCATTATTTTGGTCTTGCTAGTATTGTCTTGCATCCCCACTGCTCTACAAAAATTCTCAAGGGCATATAGGTGCGTTTGCAATCCATGGCATGATTTAGAAATCGATACATGATCATCAACATATAAAATAATCTTTATCACAAACTCCCCAACCGAACACCATCTTGACCTTGCAGATTTAGCCACTCGTCCAATTTATCAATATATAAACCAAAAAGATGAAACAATTTGTACCATTGCCATTTTTTATAATAATTTTGTAGAATACAATTGATTGCTTATTTCTCTCACTGCATCCTCCAGTAAACAACTCCTCTAAATGTCATTGTAGTTTTGATGGTTGAATAGCTTTCATGGGTGCCCATTTGGAATTTAATGTAAGTTGTACTTGCATGTCCCCATACTTCCATCCATCGATATCCATATGAATGTGTCCATACGATACATGATTTAAATTAATGATCAATACGATGCGCATAGCATGAAAAACAATGTGGGTGACGTGGTTAATATAATTAGTATAGATTCATTTTAAGTTCGAACCTAGTATGGGTCGAGAGGGATCAAATCTCTTGAGGTGATCAAACTTCTTTTAGAGTGCAAAATTTGAAAAAATTGTATTTTTGAATGATTTATACATTATATAAGTTAAACTTGTAAGTCCAAAAAAATATTTGTTGAATTTCAGGGAAAATTGACAAAAAAATATACCTTAAATTTAATAGATTTGACTTGCAAATATAATATATTTTTTGATAAAATAAACCCAAGAGCCAATGCACAAATAAGATAGAAATATTTCTCTTTATGAATATCAAAATACTTGAGGTAAGAGAGAAGATCACTCCACAAACCATATGCTTGTTAATACATACTATTTGACATTTCTTAATGGAGAGTCTCTAGCCTCTGTATATTCTTCATACATACAATACCATGTGTCTGTCAATACCATACACCCAATACAATGGACTTATCACATTATTCTCTAACTACTTGTGTTCCTTTGCATAATGTGGGTTAACCACCTTATTTGTTAATTATGATCCATTTATTTATCATCTTTACATTATTTCATTATTCCATTGGGTACCTCCCTTTGTACCCCATATTATCCCCCTAGGTATACGACATTCCCCTTAAACATGTTTCATCCCTGAAATATGATAAGAACACAAATAGTAAGATCTACTCAAAAGAGTAGTCCACTGGTATCATGCACGTGCATCTAGCCATCCAAGAGAAATTTGAACACTCTTTCTAGCCATTGCCTCACTCGCTTGAGATGGAAACTGGTTCTTATGGTGCCCATGTGGAGATGTGTTGTAGGTAGTGTGCGCTGACTCTCAGTGTGCCTTCCAGTTGCCCCTGTTCTGGTTGCTAATATTGTGCCATTTTGTGGGTTCTTGTCTTGTTGGGTGGTGCGGTGGCGATATGCTGAAACCTTGACTACTGCTGGTGTTATCTTCATTTCCAGACCTAATGGAGCCTGAGTGGTATCAGGTTCCTTTTGTGGTACCTACTTTTGTTTATTTTCTTCTATTATTATGTCCACCACAAACTCCTCATCTGAGGTGTTAGTACCTATTGAGTTTTCTACTTGGGCCTCCTCAAACTCTACCTGTTTAGTAATGGAAATATCCTGTAATGTAAAATTCTTCTTTTTATACCATAACTTCATGAATTATTTTGTACATTAATATTGACAGTACCAACGGATTCCATCCAAGGGTATCCCAAAACAACATTCAGATCATCCATATATAAATCATAAAAATTAGAATGCAGTACATACTTATCCATAGAAATCTTCAAATCCTTATAAATTTGAACATCATCATCATCAACCTGTGTATGCTTAATATGTTTGATTGGGATTTACAATTTTTTTGCCAAATTAATATTAATAAAATTGTGCTTGTAACTAGGATTGATAAACACAATGATTTTCTCTTGCTGAATATATCCATGAACTTGTAATAATGAGATACAAGTAGAAAATAACCCCTTATGTTTCTCATTATTATAGTTTCTAGCCTGAGACCATTTGTCCAAAAAAACTTTTTTAAATTCTTGATCGGGAAGGCTTACCAACTTCCTTTTGTTGAGTGAGTCCCACCATATGATAACCTCATCTTTAAAATGAAGGAATAATAAAGGTTTCCATAATTGCAAATATTTTTACTTTTCCATTTTTAGGAATTATTCAATAGTAGGGCCATTACCTTTTCCTGTAAAAAATAGCTGAGTAGAACCCATGAAGTAGAACAAGTGTTTTGAAAAAATTAACCGCTTTGTGCAACAAATTTTAAAATGGCCAAAACTCGGTCAATATGGCCCATAAACCTTCTTATAGCCTATTTTCGGAAACAAAATGGCCATTTTGCATCTTCCTGTGTGGTTGAAATCATAATTTAGACAATCAGGAAACTCAGATCCACGTTGCAACTGTCGAGCCGTCACAATAATTTTTGAAAAAAGATATCATTTAGATCACTAATATCTCCCTCATATGGACTCTGATTTGATTGATTGTTTTTTTTAAATAGGGTGATTTTTCAAGAGGATCTCAGATAAGCAATTATTTTTATGAAAGTTTACACAAAAATTGCAAAAAATTATTGGAGAGCCACTGTACATGAATTGTTGTCAGAAAAAATTTCTGCAAAACAACTGATTTTAAATCAACGACATCTTCCTCATTCATACTTCGATTTGACCCTTTTTTTTTTTTTTTTCGAATTTGGGTATTTTTTGCAATAAATTCAGATATATAATTTGTTTTTGAGTTTTTTTTTTCCGTAAGTTCCAGATCTGATCCACAAACTCGTCACCCAAAACTTTCTTGCAAAAAATGAAAAAAAATTTCTTTTTGCGTTACCCAAAGAAGAGCTCTGACACCACTTGTAATAGATATGAATTGCAAATATAATAAATTCCACTCGTAATATATATGAATTGAAAATATAATAAATTATTTTATAAAATGAACCCAAGAGCGAATACACGAATAAGATAGAAATATATCTCTTTATTAATATTAAATCTCTTGAGGTATGATAACACCTTACAACTATTATTTAAAGAAGAAGATCACTCCACAAGTGATATGCTTGTCAATTTACAATATTTGAGATCTCTCAATGGAGAGTCTCTAGCCTCTATATAGGCTTCATACATAAAATATCATGTGTCATTACCATGGGTCTTTCAATACCATACACCTAATACAATGAACTTATCACAGATAAGAATAATAATAATAATTCTCTAACTATTTGTGGTCCCTTGCATAATATGGGTTAACCACTTTATTTGTTAATTATGACCCGTTTATTTATCATCCTTAAATTATTACATTATTCCCTTGGTTACCTCCCTTTGTACCCCATATTATCCCCCCTAGATATACTACATTAAAACAACTAAAAGGTAAAATAGAGAGATTATTTAAACATTTTAACCACAAGAACTTATTTTTTCAATTGCTTTATATGATATATAATAATTTTTTTAAACAATATATAACATAGACATAGTTGACATTAAATTATTTTACATAACATGTGCATTGAGATATTTTATCTATGGATCATATTGACCATTTTGAAATGATTTTTTTGTTATTAATATATTTTAAGGTGTACATTAATCCTGTATATTAAAATATTTTACTGATGACTCACATTGAAGTATTTTATTATTATGAACATTTTTAAATGCCACATATTAATTTTAATTAAGAGTTGAATATGTTACATATCTCTCTTACTATTCTTATTAAGAAGTACTTGATATTTTTTTATTTTACTTGATTATATATAATATTAAAATATTTGATTTTAATATTTTCTTTCTATATATAAATATAAATGAAGTTGATACTAACATAAATTAATTAACATAGATCTTCAAATAGTTTATTTAAATCTCGTGTTGAAATAATTTTCAAAAGTATAAGGTTTAAATATGTTACTCACACTTTTTTTTTGAAATTCTAATTGCTTTAATAAAACATCCAAATATTTTATTTATGATTGACAATGAGTGAAATACTTTTACCACATTGGATTGTAATATCAACAACAAATCGAGCAACCATAATGATGTTGAGATTATTGATGTTTATAATGCTTTTAGTTAAAACTCACTAAACATTCATATTCATTTTTGTTTTTTACTATAACCGACATTGTTTTTCTATTTAGAAAATATCTTATTTTTATTTTAAGAGAGATATATGTCAACTCTATGTTGAGTATAGATGAAATCATATATCCCGTTAGAATACATATCTAAGCACAAAGAATAAAATTATGAATACAAAATTTAAAATAATTACATCGATTATATATATCTATATATATATATATATATATATATATATATATATATATATGTATTAATTAAATGAGTTTTTTAAATTTAAAAATATTATAATATACATAAAGGTAAGAAATAAATGGATATAATGAAATAATAAATACAAAATTATGGTTTTTTTTTTCCAAGGAAAAAATCGTAATTTCATTAAGAGGTTTAACAAGATCACATTTAGCAAATGCACCTCAGAGACTGGTGCATTACCTAGATTGTCCCTATCTGAACATAAAAGGTGAAATAAATGCCTAACAACTGAGTGAAGCATACCCAAAACAATAATCTATCCAACATAAGTTAAAATAGACTACAAGAAACCATACAAACCAAAATTGGCAATACAGATGCTGAGAATCATATAAAAAGTCTGAGCTAACAATGACCCTCAGGAGGAGAGTCATTTACAAAAATGCATTGTTGAGGGGACCCATGTGAAAGCGAGACAAAACAAATCATCCAAAAAGCTAATGGATGAGTATATTAACAATGTACAAAAAACATAAAAGTGTGACTTGCATCATAGGGCTCAGTCAAGCCCCCCAAAAACTCTACCCTGTCCTCATATGGTTGGTGATAATACCCATAGTGGTTTGGTCCATTGTGCTCATGCTGGAAGCCTTGAGCACTACTTGGGCGGCGGGGTGGGGGGTGAATCAATAGTGTGTCTTCTTATCAATTTTTACCAATTAATACTTCTCTACTGAATCATGAATATATAACCAACAACTAGTAATAAATCATAACATGTCCATCATGTGAGCATAAACTGAAAACCATAAGGAACAACATAAACAATAAACATGCACAACACATCAATCACACATGAGAACATAAGATATATGGTGGAAACCCTTCCAAAAAAAAAAAAAAAAAACACCCTTGCTGCTGTTGCGCTGCTCTGAATCTCTATTCTTTCAAGTAATGGTATTTTACATAGATATTCCGACTCCCATCAGTGAGGAGACTCAACCTCATAAACAATCAGCTGACCCCCACCAGCCAGGAGACTTTATTCTACTAATAAGCTTGGAAGACTCTGTTCTCACATGGATCTATGGACAACCACTCGCTGAAAGCCACCACAATCAATGATCCTCGCCCAACTCCGATTGGATGGAGAAACTTTTCCTTTCACCAATGCTACGGAATCAATGTTCCACTCAGATGAAGTCACTACTCCTATACTCTATGCAAAACTCCTTTCATAATTTTTCACACTGGATCCCAAGAATCTCTACTCAACTAGACTTAACTCTCCAATACAATCTCCAACAACAAGACATCATCAAGAAATCAAATAAAATACCACCACAAACATGCTCTTTACTCCAACAAAATAGTGGATCAAATCCATGCATCAAATGTGCAATACCATAACCAACCAACAACAAAAACATAACTCACACTTAGCCATAATATCAAACCCTCACTCCAGAATATGAATTTTGGAAAATAAAATCAACAACGTAAAACACAATGGATATGTGCCAAATTCACCAGCAACACCTGCAAAACAAATGTGAGAGTCACAAACTTGGAGCTATACCAAGCTCTCCATCTACACCAACAAACTCTGCGATAACTCTTTGAATCTTCGATTTGTAATCTGAAGTTCTGCATCAATACTCTACTTTAGCAATTCGATCTGCTCATTTTGTAGTCACTGGCACTCATACACTGAAGCAATCCTTCTCAGAACTTGGGCTAAAACATTCCTCTTTTATTCAACCTTCTCTTATTCACCAAATCACTGAACCAACCATCACCTAACTACAAATAGAAGAATATAAAAAATTAGGGGTGAATTCCACTTTTGGCCCGGGATCAAGAGTGCACAAAGTTAACAAAATTAACCATAATCATCACTACATGTGCACTAAAGGTGTTCACACATATTAGAGTATTAAAAATGCAACAATAAAAGTCTCAATTTGATTTTTTCCTTCATTAAATTAAGGAATTTTCGAAATTCCATATCAACAGACAACTTGGAGGAGTTAATTGAGGTGACATGGTACTTGTCACTCAATTAAGAACACTTAATTCGAGTTAATGAGTTGAGGTTCAATTTACTTGTGTTGTTTCCCAAAGGATAGGAGTCTAGCTCAATTAATTTGAGTTAGGGGCATGAATTTCTGCTGTGTACAACAAGTTCCTAAATTTTAGGAGCCTAGGTTGAGTTAATTTTAGTAGTAGAAATTTAATTAAGGAAAATTGAGTTATGGTTAGTTAAACTAGTTCTAACCATTGGAGAAACTAGTGGAAGATTAAGTTGTGGAAGTGGAACTTCTACCACACTGAGTGATCATCTAGATAATTAATCAACCAACATAAATTAGCTCATGCATGCAAAGAATTTGAGTTACCCAGTCGAGAATAGAGTTTAAGGGTACTGTACTATCAGTTGTAAACTATTCCAAGTGGTACATGTGGTGCATGCAATAAGATAATTGACCTAAAGGAATTGCGCAATCCAGATGAGGGAATTTCCTAATTAATAAGGGCCTAATTCCCAAGGGAACAACGTAAGGAAATAAGAGCTTGCGAAGGCTTGAAATTGGCTAAATGCTGGGTCAGATTCAAGTAATCTGGCAGAGGGATAGACTATACACTTGAAGGGTGTGCTTAGTCTTGAGCAAGCATTGTGTTTCTTCTTTATTCTCTGATTAATGCAATAGAGATAGTAAGGGTTTTTGAGCAGTTTCTTTCCCCTAGATAAATATATGTGCGTGTGTGATGTTTCCTTTTTCATTTCTACCATTCTTGTTTTACATGGTGAATTAGATTCTGAAAATGAGTAGAGTAGCTTCAAGTCTTGTGATTTAGTTAATTTCATGAGCAATATTTAATGTACAAATTAATTTATACATTGTATCGAAGTTAGAATCACTATAGAGCAGAGATTTTAAGGTTGTCATTGCAGGAGATTCGAATTTGAAGATCAATGTTACTGGTTTTCTTTAGGAATGAAAGTATTTCTTTCAATGGACTCAGGCTCGAGTATGCCTTGGAAGGCACCTCAAACTTTGTTACATGGAAGGACCGAATGGAGGTAGTATTGGATGATAATGCACTACTATAATACATCAAGACACATGTAGCAAAACCCTAATCATTTGATGCCCAAAGTCTTGCTCAGTGGAAGAAGGATGTGGCCAAAGCGAGGAGAATAATAGTGGAGGGAGTCTAAGATCATGTTATCTTGAATCTCCACGGAAAAGAGACTCCATTCACGATGTGGAAAGAAATGACATAATTATTTGAGAACAATATTGACCACAGGAAGATGGCACTCAAGGACAAGCTTTGAAGTATCAAGATGCAAAATAATGACACAATTCCACAGTACCTGAGTAGGTTTACATAGTGTCGGGATGAAGTTGGTGGGGTCGACGTTAATGTCCTTTAAGAAGACTTGGTAGTTATATCTCTTTTAGGCCTTCCCAAGAGCTGGAATAACTATCAAGATTTGATAAATGGTAGGGAGAAACTACCAATCTTGGAGCGCTTATCGTCCGACTTGACACATGAGGAAATAAGGCAGAATACCAGAGATGGGACCTCATCCAAAGAAGAGGAAGAGGAATTTTGATTAGTCAGCAAAGGAATGAAAGCCAAGGGAAAGAAGTTCCAAGGTGAGGATGATTCCAGTAAAGGGGTAAAGCAGAAAGACTTGTCCAAAATCAAGTGCTTTCATGGTCATGAATTGGGGCACTATGCCATGAAGTGTCCACAGAAGAAGGAAGGAAAGAAGGAGGTTGCAGTAGTAGCAACAGGTTAATATTTGGCTTCACAGTTCAAACTTTATTTTACTCTCATTCCATGCATGGGCAACACAATGATGGGAAGTGTGTGGTATCTGGATAATGGTGCCTCATTCCACATGACCCGAGAAAAACAATTTTTTAGTGACTTGGAGGAGAAGGATCTCCAGATGCACATAGCGATGGGAGATGATGGAAGTTATAGAGTGATCAATATTGGTACAGCTACTTTTAAGAGGGAGTCTGGATCCCCTCTCATGCTCAAGGATGTGATGTTTGTACCAGGTTTGAAGAAGAATGTAGTTTCCATAGTTGTGTTGGAAGACCATGGCTATGCTGTGATATTCAAAAAAGGGAAGTCTTTCCTAAGACACATAGCCACGAGATAGGTGAAGCAGATCGGGGTTTGAGTCAAGAACCTGTATGCACTTGAGGTACAAGATGCATGAAAAACCTTGAGGATCAAGGCAGAGACTATATATTTAATGGTTGAGAGGGATCATGTTAGAACTCTCAACATGAAACCTCATAAGAAGCCTCACAAAGTTGTGGAGAAGACACAAATGGAGAAGCAGAAAGGAGGTAGAGTGGAGACATCCACTCAAGTAGAGAACTCCAATAGGGGGAGAGTTTGAGCCAAGTGGGCAGAGGGAGCACATGTAGCCATACCTCTAGGTGTGAGGTGGGGTGATGTGAAGTCCTAGTCCAAGAGTTGCAGAAATTATTCAGTAACAAGAGGATCACTGTCAGTTAGATACTAAGGAGTGCAAAGTAGTGCTGATAAAAAAGAAAGAGGCTCAATAGTAGAGAAAGAGGCTTAGTAGCAGAGTCAACAAAAACACAATTTCATAGTAGACAGTTGCAGACGCAGTTGATCCATTTTTTTTGGATGCTTCTTATTTGCAGGTGTTGTAGGAGAAACAACAATTATAGCGAGAGGTGTTACATGCAGTACATTCCAAAGGTTCTAGGTCGAGGTAGTTGAGAATCCCTTTCTTGCTGAGAGGGAGTGTTGAAAATGCAACAAGAAAATTCTCAGTTGGATTTTTGAATTAATAAAATTGAGGAAATTCAAAATTCCGTATCAACATACAACTTGGAGGAGTTAACTGAGGTGACATGGCACTTGTCACTCAGTTAAGAAAACTCAATTTGAGTTAATGAGTTGAGGTTCAATTTACTTGTGTTTATTCCTAAAAAATAAGAGTCTATCTTAGTTAATTCAAGTTAGGGGCATGAAGTTCAGTTGTGTGCAGTGGGTTCCTAAATTTTAGGAGCCTAGGTTGAGTTAATTTCAGTTGTAGAAATTTAATTTAGTTATGGCCAATTAAACTAGTTATAACTATTGGAGGAACTAGTGGATGGTCAAGTTGTGGAAGTGGAACTTCAAGCACACTGAGTGATCATTAAGATAACTAATCAATCAACCTAAATTAACTCATGCATGTAGAGAATTCGAGTTACCTAGTTGAGATTGGATTTCAAGGGCAATGTACTATGAGTTATAAAATATTCCAAGTTGTACAAGTGGTGTATGTAGTTAGATAATTGACCTAAAGGAATTGCACAATCTAGATGAGGGAATTTCCTAATTAATAGGGGCCTAATTCCCTAGGGAATTGAACACGGAAATAGGAGCTTGTGAAGGCTTGAAATTGGTTAAGTGCTGGGCCAAGTTCAGTCAGTCAAGAAGAGGGAAAGACTATACAATTGTAGGGTGTGTTCAGGATTGAAAAAACATTTTATTTCTTCTCTATTCTCTGATGAATGCAATATAGATAGTAAGGGGTTTTGAGAAGTTCCTTTCCTCTAGATAAATACATGGAGGATTTAATCAACAAATTCCGACCTTTACAAATTAGTTTCAAACCTTCCATGAATATGAAAGTCGAAATACAACTGATGTGTGTGAGGAATCCAAAGATTTTTTTGTGAAGAATCTCAACTACATGCACAAATCTGTCTGATCCTCAATGAAATCACACTCAAAGGCTTATCTCCATGCAGTTGGAGCATTTTAATCTCACACACAAGCATACAGGGTTCGGTTGGGGCAGAGCATAAACAAAAACATAAGAACCTCTACTCTGAACCTCTGCCACTTGATTTGTCACCTTCTCCAACTCCTGTACATACCTCCAAATATTTGTCACAAACTTTAACACCTATGAAAATGGATCAAACTTGTCTCCCAATTTCTAATACCGAGTTTACCTAAAGGCCAATAAACAAGGGTTGACATGATTGCTAACAAATCCTCTACTCTCCACAAACACCTGCACAAGCTGCAATACAGTGTACATCGCTATAACATCTCAACACCACCATCAACATCATCATGAGGCCAAACCATCACTGTAACAAGTCATATTTGTTATCTATGATAACCCTAAATAAAATTTTTAGTTTGATTGGTCATTATAGATAGGGTTTTTAGGTCTAGATTCATGTGACACCTGTTATAGGGTCCATTCAATGTTTAATAGGGTCATCATAACAAGAAAAGGTCACCACTCCATCCATTTTGAGGTCATATTTTCATATTAGGTTGGTTTGACACTTTTACAAACTTTTGCAGCAAACGCAGTCACGTAAACCCAGAATTTTCTACGAAATTCCCTAACACTTCCGTAGAAAAACGTTCCTCTCTGACACTTGTCTCGCTATGAAAGTTTGTTGTTGTATAACGGTTTATTTGTAAATGATTTTTAGTGATGCTGAATGTACTGAGTTGTTATGCCTCTTGATTCCCGTGTCCTACACTCCTTTTTATTCACTTTAAACCTCTCCCTTTCCCTTTACACCATATGTTAATATAAAAAAAGCTCACAAGTGTTGTCATAGATTAGGGTTTTCACTGTCAAAATAGGTTTAGTCGTGGTCTAGGTGAGGTCTAGGTGTTCTAAATTTGGTGTGTAGGTGAAAAGGAAGTAGCTCACAAGCAGCTCTCAACGTGTTAGCAAGCATGGCCACCAGAAAACACTACAAAGGAGGGGCTGTAGTGCGTTATGAGCCCACAAACATGAAACTGCTTGAAGAAGACCCAACTTTTATACAATCATTTTCCAACATGGGGTGTCTTCGATTTTGTAAAAAATTGCAGGGTTTTCATGCACAAATCACCAAGGAATTCACTCTCAATTTCACAGGGGTTGGCACAAAGGTGGGCATCCTAAGTTTAAATGTCTCTCCAGACACCATTGCTCATGCTACTGAAATTCCAAGGTCAAGGGAAACATGGTTTAAATTTCAAAAGTTCCAGCTGCAGAACTGTGATGAATTCTTGAAGGAAGAACATCAAGGGATTGATATGACAATGGGCATCCCCAAAACTTGTCTTAAAGAACATTATTCCAAGTTGCTAATGGTTATTCAGAAGTATTTTGCATGTGAAGGAAGGTTTCATATGGTCTACCAATACCACTTCAGGTTACTACTTTAGTTCATAGGTAAACAATCCTTAGATATCCCTTTCTATCTCTTCAGAAGCTTAGGAAAGATGGCTGACAAGGTTCAAGCTAACCCAGATGCAAGTAGTACCTCTTTTTTTCATCACGATCTTATCAAATTGTTAGTAGTTGAAGAGTTAAATAGATTGAACAGGGATTGGATTACCTTTTTGTTTCTAAGTGGATATGAACTAGATGTTGCTACTCCCTCTAGAAAAACTCCAAAATCCAAATCTGCAACCCCTAGAATAGGACAACAACCTAGAGCAAGACAACAGTCAGTGATAGAGAAACAACCTATAATTGAAGCTTCTACAAGTACTAAGAGGAGAATGACTAGAAGATAGAAGAAAGAATAAGAACATAGTGCAAAGAAAGGAAGATTGATTGACATCCTAGAAGCTATAGACATTGAAGAAAGACCAGTTGAGCAGCATGTAGGAGTGACCCCAACTAAAACTAAGAAGAAAAGTAAGAGAGAAAAGAAATTATATTTTACTCAAGAAGAACGTGGTTTCATTTTTAGGCCAAGGAAACCTATCACAAGATCAATGCAACAAGTTGAGAAAATACCTGAAGCACCATTGAGAAAAACATAGTTATCAAAGAAACCATAAAAGCATAAGAAAGGAAAGGAGGCTGTTCAAGAAAAAAGTGAAAGAGAAGTCCTACAAGAACATCTAAGGGAGGCCAGACAATAAGTGATCAAGACCAAGCTAGAGTTTGATGGATACCAAAATCAAGTGTTAAAGCAAATAGATTTTTTTGATGAAATTGCAGACAACTTTAAGAAGATGATAAAAAGGACTCCGCCTTACACAGGATGCTGGAAAATATGTATAAGAGAAATAGTTGGTGATAGGAAGATAGGAAAATCCTACAAGGACAAGTTACAACACTTGAAAGTCAAATTGAAATGATCCAACATGAACTCAAGAAGAGAAACCTCAAGATTGTTGCTGAAGTAGATGCTACTCCATGATATGGAAAACTCTTCAATTTTTATCTTTACTATACCTATTTCAGTTAACTCAACCATTTGTATAGTCAACATGATATTAGAAGTCATAAGGAGGCATTAAAATCATGGAAACTTGAAAAAATCAAAATTTTGGAACTTTCGTAGCAACTGCCCATAGTGAAGCCGAGTTTTTGCTACGAAACTGATATAGCATTCCACGAGGGTTAAAGATGGTCTGCAGTTCAAAAAAGGTCATTCTAAAGGCCTATGTTTAGCTCATAAACATCAACAAAGACCTCAAAACCAACAGATGGAGGAAAAATATAGCACAGGAGTGTTTTTCAAAGTTGCTACCAAAGTTTGCTACGAAACTGCTGAAAACGCTGTTTTGCTACGAAATCATAAAAAAAAACTCTATTTTTTTGCCTTTTTGAAGATTTTTGATATCAGACATCCAAGCTCTAGGTGGATTTCAGTTGATAAAGTGTGTCCATGTCATCATGATAAACTCCTATTTTTTAGCTTTCCAAGTCAACAAATAGCCACATCTACAAATTAGCCAGATCATCAAGATAGTCAGAAAAAAGGGAAATTAAATTGATGTCTATCAACAGTGTTAATATTTAATGACACTCCAACGAATCTAGCATGCAGTTAGATTTAGTTATCTACATGAACAAAAAGTGGTTATGGTTTTAAAGCTAGTAGAGTTCAAGTTGAGTTACAACTATTGTAAAATAGAAAATCCCTATGAGGATTTTGTTACTTAGAAGGAATAGGTTTCTAGAATAGTGGATTGAATTTGGACCAGGTGGAAAGATATATAAAGAGATCTTTTCCCTATAAATAAGTAGGTTTTCAACTTTGAGAAGAGTTGACGAAGAATGTGAAGAACTGAACTTTTGTAATATTTTTATCCTTTAATAGTAAATTGGCAGCTACTTTGTTTATGTACCCGATATTCATGTCATGGCTTTTATGGGTTTTTATCATGTTGTTTCAAGTTTTACATAGTATCTTGATTACTTGGAAATCTTGTCAAACTGCTCCAATTTCCTTCATTTACTATGTATGACTGTAGATGTTCATTTGTGTCAGTTTAAAAGCTATAGATGCCTCAACTTCCATTAAACTTTGTTGTTTTCCATTTTGTAATTTGACTCCATGCCCAATGGTAGTAGTCATCATATTTTTCTTCACCTACAAAATCACAAAAATAGATCAGAGTTAGTCATCTGATTGTTTCAATTGTTTCAAGAAGATTTGATAAACATTTGAGAGAGCCCTCTTAGATTGGAAGGACTAACTTCCAGTTCAAGTGGTTTGAAATAGTTACACTAGGTTAAAGGTTGAAACAACCAAATTCTTTCTAGCCTAGTGATAACAATCTCCATGAGCATAAGCATGAAGACCTTGATGAATACCTAGTACTCATTGTTGGGTGTGGAGCCTGATTATCTTCTTTATTCAGAGGTATCACCGCATTGGACACTAGTGCCACACCGCCCATAATATTTGCGCTGCAAGGGGGGTCCGGGGGGGGAGGGGGGTGGCGGCTGTGATCTTTGGGAGCCCCCCCCTGGTGGGGGATCGGGGGCAGTGCCCCTGAAGCTAAAAATAGATGTAAAATTGCCTTGTAAAATATTGTAATTTCGTAGTCAATCTAGGCCGTTCATTAGGCGGAGATTTGACAATAGAAGTTATGTTTAATTTAGGGTTTTTTTTCCCTAGAAGGCAACCCCTCGATATATATGAAGGAATTGTATTGCGTCTATGTAGATCTGTATTTTGAGTGAGGAAAGAGAGAGGAGATTGAGAGAAAAATGGGAATTATAGCAAATTTATTGTAGGTTGTATCTCTTCAGTTTGCTAGATAGTATAGAAAGAAGGACTGTCTGTTTCTCCGTGGATGTAGCCCAAATTGGGTGAACCACATATATCTGTGTCTCTCTTGTTTTATGTGTTTTATGTGTTTATGTTTCTGCACTATATTTTATGTGTTTCATTGCTCTGTAATATATAATTTTCTAACAACTGGTATCAGAGTTGAAGGTCTATTTGGCTGATAAAATCATAAGAGAGAAGGGTTCATGGTTTGAGTGGGAGCAATGGTGGAAGATGGCAGGTTTAGGGTCGAAAAATTTAACGGCCAAAATTACTAGCTGTGGAAGATGCAAATGGAAGATTATTTGTACTAGAAAGATCTGTACCAACCATTGAGCAGAAAGGACAAGAAGGCGACGAGTATGACATACACATAATGGGATATTCTCGACAGAAAGACACTTGGAACAATGAATGTGCCTAGTGGCATCGGTAGCGTTTAATATTTCTAAGGAAACGACAACAGAGGGTTTAATGTCAGCATTGGCCAAACTATATGAAAAACCCTCAGCCTTAAATAAGGTATTTCTTATGAAGCGTTTATTTAATATGAAAATGTTAGAAGGTGGATCTATTGCTGATCATTTAAATGAATTTAATACAGTTACGAGTCAATTAAGTTCTATGGGGGTAACTTTTGATGATGAAATTAAGGCTCTGTTATTTCTGTGCTCATTGCCAGAAAGTTGGAATAATTTAGTTATGGCCATTAGTAACTCTGTCTATGGATCTAGTACTTTAAAGTTTGATGATGTTGTTGGTACAATCCTTAGCGAGGAAATGCAACGGAAAAGCTCTGATGAGACATCAGGTAATTCTTTGACTGCAGAGACTAGGGGAAGAAAAATGGAAAGAGGAAAGGGCCCATGATATCACAGTAAGTTAAGGAAAGGAAGATCCAAGTTAAGATCGGGGATAGTGTGTTGGAAATGTGGGAAGAAAGGACACCTGAAGAAAGACTGCAAGTCTCTGAAGGGAAAAGAAGGAGATGTGCAACAAGAAAACAATCATGAAGCGAATGTGACAGGTGGTGTGTTGCAAGATGCTTTGATTATTTAATTAGAAAATATTATTGATGCCTAGGTCATAGATTCAGGGGCCTCATTCCATTCCACACTTGATAGGAAACATTTTCATGATTATCTTCAAGGAGATTTTGGACAGGTTCAATTAGGTGATGATAAACCCTGTAAAATCATTGGAATGGGTACAATGTTCATAAAAAAAGGGAATGGAAATCAATGGCTATTGAAGGAGGTAAGGCATGTCCATATCTGAAGAAAAATCTAATTTCAACAGGGCAGTTGGGAGGTGAAGGCTGTGTGACTAATTTTACAGATAAAACCTGGAAGGTCACTAAAGGATCCTTGGTAATAGCAAAAGGAGAAAAGGTTGGCACATTGTATTTATGTAATGGTATTTCTAATTCTATTAATGCTTTAACCTCTATAGGAGAAGATACAACATTGACATCATAGGCTTGGGCACGTGAGTGAGAAGGGGATGGATATTCTTCACTCAAGAAATTTGTTTCCAGGTTTGAAGCATGTTGATTTAAAATTTTGTGAGAATTGTGTTTATGGAAAACAAAAGAGAGTCAGATTCCTCAGAGTTGGGAAATAAAAGAAGAGCGAAAAATTAGAGCTTGTGCGTATAGATGTATGGGGACTTGCTCAGGTATCATCTCTCAGTGGCTGTCATTATTATGTTACTTTTATTGATGATGCAACCAGAAAAACATAGATTTATTGTATTCAAAATAAATATGATGTATTTGATACTTTCAAGAAATTGAAAGCTTTGGTTGAAAATGAGACAGAAAAAAGGTTGAAGTGTCTCAGATCAGACAATGGAGGTGAATATTGCAGCAAAGATTTTGATAAGTACTATTTAGAGAATGGAATTCACAGAGAGAAGACAATTCCAGGAACACCATAAGAAAATGGTGTGTCAGAAATGATGAATAGAACAATCATGGAGTGTGCAAGGTGCATGAGATTGCATGCAGGATTGCCTTTACAATTTTGGGCAGATGCTGTAGATACTTATATTTATCTAATAAAGAGAGGGCCTTCAAGTTACTTTGATGGTGGCATTCCAGAGGAGGCATGGACAGGTAAAAAGGTAAACTACTCATTTTTAAAGACTTTTGGTTGTGAAGCCTTTGTCCACATTAATAAAGAAAATAGAACAAAGTTTGAGGAAAAATCAAAGAAATGTACCTTTATTGGATATGGTGTTAATTATTTTGGTTATCACTTTTGTGATTATGAAAAACACAAAATCATTAGAAGTAGAGATGTCATTTTTATTGTCTACATGTTCTTAGCATGGGACTGAATGCTTATAGTCTGTGTACTTTTATTATGGACAGTCCGTCTTTCTGTCTGGGTGGCCACATTGTTGGAGGGTACCACTTCCGTTTGAACAAATAGGTTATGAAATTGTACACTCTCTGTTTGGGCAGCTACTTCTGTAATAGTTGCATGCTGTTCCTTGTCCATTTGAGTGATTATGGGCTCAGTTTGAGTCCAAGTAACCTTTGTATTATGAAATTCAGTTTGAATGGTTGCAACTATTGTTTCTGGGGTTCTACCTGAAACTTTCCACCTTGTTAATGTCCTTATCTTTTGCCTGAGTCCTTTTACTAATTTTTGCAGCCTCTGCTGTTCCTTTCAGAGCCTTTTATTTTTTTTTTCTTCTTTTTGGAAGGAACAACTGTTCCACTAATCATTTCTGCTCTTAGCGAGCTCGGTTGCTCATCTGGGTTTTGTTCTACAAGATCCGTGTCCTTACCCTGACTTGTTCCTATTTCTCCTGTCTGTTCCACATCCTGTGTATTTAAACCGACCCAACTGGGTTCTCTTGGGGGTGTATTACTAGTTTGGTCCACCTCTTCCTGAGTGACTTCTGCCCATGTTTCTTCTTCACTGATTATATTTTCTGATATGCTCCTATTGTGGGAAGAGTTTTCTTCCGATTGCGTTGCTTCAACGTTAAAGTTGAGCAGGCTTTCGGGCTATATATATTCATTCATAGTGGCCAAAATCTAGGCCAATTCAATATCATGCAATAAGTCTCGTGGGGGACTTGAGTTGGGTGTTAAGGGGAGTTCTGTTTCATTCCTCTCCTCATCACTAGAGTGCTCTGTTTCCTCCTCAAGTTCTGACTCCCGGTCATCCCGACCTTCTAGCTGTAATGTTGCTCATTTTCTAGACTAGATAGTTCTATGGGTTGGCTCTGTAGAAATTTTGAATAATTTAACACATATCCACAGAGATTATCTTGATCATACAATTATAAGCGGAACATGTATAATACCACTACAACAAAACAGGCAATTTGCGCCAGATCTAGCACCAGATTCTAGTGCATTTTTTTCTCAATTGGGATGAGCAACCTGGCGCTAAATCTGGCTCTATTGTACAATTTTTAAAGCGTCCTTTTTTGCACCAAATTTTGCATCTTTTTTACGCAAAATTTTCCATCATTTTCTGCATCATATTTTGCACCAAGATTTTCATTTGGTTTTACAACAGGTTTTGCTTCTAGTTTTGTGCCTTTTTTTGCATCTATTTTTGCATCATTTTTTGCTTCCTCTTTTGTGGAATTCTTTGCTTCTATTTTTGTGTCATAATTTGCATCGATTTTTACACCATCTTTGACATATTATTTAGCGCCTTTTTTTACATCCAATTTGTGCCAATTTTTGCATCTGGTCTTATGCCATCTTTTGCTTCTAATTTTGTACTTATTTTTACATCTATTTTTGTGCCAATTTTTCTGCCTTTTTTTACACCATCTTTTCCATCCAATTTTGCACCATATGTTGAATCTGATTTAGTGCCAAATTTCGCATGCATTTTTGCACCATTTTTTGCATCCACTTTTGCATTTCATTTATCTCCCTTTTTTGCATCCTATTTCGCACCATATTTTTCATTTAATTTTGCATCATTTGTTGCATCCAATTTAGCATCAATTTTAACACCATTTCTTGCATCCAATTTTTCATCCTTTTGAGCATCTAAATTTGCATCCTATGTTGAACCATATATTGCATCCACCTTTGCATCCCATTTTGTGTCTATTGTTACGTTCACTTTTGAGCCATTTTTTCGTCTACTTTTGCATTTGTTTTTGCACCAAGTTTTGAATGATTTGTTGCATCATTTTACATCCAATGTTGCATCTCAATTTGCATCCAAAATTGAGCCATTTTTATGCCCATTTTTGCACCATTTTTTCTTCTTTTGTGTCCAATTTTGCACCATTTTTTATGTCCAAATTTGCATCCTTTTTGGTATCTAGTTTTCATCCTTTTTGGCTTCCAAATTTGCATCCTTTTTTTTGCCACATTTTGTGTCCACATTTGCATCTCATTTTGCACCTAGATTTTAGTTGGAATTTTCATCTAGTTATGCATCATCTTTGACATCCTTGGTTTCACCATTTTTTTGTCCCATTTTGCATCTTGTTTTGTGTCTTTTCTTACATCCTTTTTGCATCCTAATTTTACACCATTCTTTGCATCCTCATTTTGGTGTCCATTTTTGCATCCTTGTTTGCACCTAATTCGGTATCCTTTCATATGCCCTATTTTGTTCCCTTCTTTGTGTCTAGTGTTGCACCCTTTTTTAATTTTACTTTAAAAACCTTTTTGTGTCATTGTTTGCATATTGTTTTGATGGCTAGTTTAACATCCAATTCTACTCCCAATTTTTCATCCATGGTTAAATCCACTTTTGGCTTCTTGTTTAGAGTTTTACTTTTATTTCCATTTATGACCACCTCTATGGGTTCATTTTACTAAGTTCATTTACATAGTGAAATATATTAAATTTTCTAAATATCATTTTGCTGTAGGATTTAATGCATGGTTAGATGAAAACAAAACCCTCTCAGTTTATCTCAGAAACCTAAGACAAACCAATTAAGAGAAAGGTTGTTCTAAGGCTTAGGATTCTTAGTAGATCAATATGTAGAGTATAGATTAAGAAAAAGAGAATGAATTCTTGTGAGTCCTCGCATGCAGGTCTTCTTGGAGTTTTTCGTATAGCCAAGAAGCGCTCCTAGCTAGCTCCAAAGCTTGGTCCTACACATAAGAGAGAGAATAAAGCAACCTTCACAACATAATATCTTAATAATCAAAACTATAAAAAACATATAAATATTATTGAATAAATAAATATAAACCAAAAACCCATGCATACATTAGTTAAATAGAAGAAGTAAAGAATGAATAGAAACATATGGAAGGAAGAACAACTGATCTATATGAATAAAGGAGTTGGAGGAAAGTTACAACAATCAGATATAGTTGCAACATCACCTCCCCCAACTCATAGCTCCAAAACCCTCCCTCTCAAGACAGATCTCAAGAGCGTGACAATACAAAATTCCCATCATTTTTTCAATGGCCAAGCCTCTAATATATAGGAAAGTGGAGGCTATGAAGATTTCCAAAATTCCTCATTAGTTCAATTTGGGAAGAATCTTTTGGGTGAATAATGTTTCCTCATATAAAAAAGGAATTTTCCACTTTTTAGATGCTTTTGTGCTTAGGAAAAAGCTTCCCCATGCTTTATGGCTCTTTCCCACTTTTGTATGCTTTTATTTTTTAGGAAAAAGCTAAAGATGAGGATAAAGAGATTACATTCCACCATATGTTTCCGAAAGTGACCAAGAATGTCAAATTCAAATTCTAGTTTTCTTATGTTTTAGTTTTTTTTTTTCTAGAAAAATATATTTAGTTTTTGGTATATTTTTCTATAAGAAAAATTATATTTTGTTTTTATAAAAATGGATTTTAAACATTCCATTCATGCTAAATTTGTGATTTTATGATAGGAGTTTAAATTATATATAGTAAAGTAACTTAATGTCATGTGTCGTGTTGCTGAGATGGGTGTTATACATCTCTTTCTTGCTAAGTTATAGAATGTGCTTGGATTTTCTTAATGCAATAAAACTAATTATGTTCTTCATGATATCTTGAGATGTTCATCTTGAACCAGGCTAATAAAACAATAAAGTTAAAATAGGTTTTCCTTTGTCCTTTATAGATCTTTGTCCCCATTAATCTTGGTCTTAATAGATTAATTGTCTTGTGGTGGCCTTGAGTGGTCACTTCCATTAGTTGCATGATTTGTAGTTTTCAGTTAGTGACATTTTTTAGGCTTGATAATATGTTATTTAATTTATCAAAATGTGTTATTGTCCATATTATTGTTAAATATTAATATTAAATATGCTGATTTTTAAGCATGTTTTAGCAAAACTTTCCCAAAATGTTTATAGATTGTATTTTATAATGAAATGATTCTTTGCTTGATGAAATTGTTTTGGATATTTTTTTTAATGATTCATTGATTGATGAAATTGTTATGGATAATTTTTTTAGTATATTAAATTGTATGTGATAAAGTAAAAAATCACCTCTTTTTTAGATTTTCATTGATCAATTTCCCTTAAGGCCATCAAGTTCACCATTTGGTCCCAGGTTAAGGAAATATAGGAGTCATGAAGTGGAATTGTCCAAGCACTTAAATCTTGAGACATGTTTCTTTTTAGTCACTTTATACTTTATTTCTATGTAAATTTTTGATGAAAATAGTCTTGGAACATGAGGGGCGTCAATAGTAAGCGAAAACAAACTCCTAAAAGAAAAATGGTATGCAAAGCACCCATAAATAATGTTGATATAAGAAGCAAAAATATTAAGTGAGTTTCAACCTCATATAATTAGAAAATGGGGGAGGAATTTCCAAGTAGTAGTGATTGATGCTTAGAGATACTTGGGTGGAATGGTTATTATTTGAAATGATTAAGACATCAAGGTTACCAATATGTTTACCTCTTTTTGCATTATGACAATACAATTTTAGTTAATTGACATTGAGGACTACTACCATGTATCCAATGTCTATGACTCCAATATCGTAAATGGAAAACCTCTATTTCTCAATTCTATTTCTAGCACAAGTAATTTATACTCCCCATCTCCATGGATTGTTGGGAGTGACTTCAATATTATAAGTGTCTCGAGGAAAAGAAAGAATGAATCGAAATGTTTAACAAGATATTTTGTAAGCTATACCATTAAAGCCACAAAGTAGTCTCCATTAAAGTTGTCAAGAAATGAGTCTCCAACCCACACTTGTGGATCAATGAGATGTAATACATGTGTGTGTGGTTACGAACTCAATACACCTCTATAATAACTCCACAAACTTATGTATTTCACTCTGTCACATAAATTGGCAGTAGTGTGACATAAGTAAACCAAGAGTAGACAGGAAACAAACATTCCTTAGATCCTCAATTAGGTGCTTAAATGATGAAGTGAAAATGCAAGGAGAAAAGAAGAATTCATGATTTAACCATCACATACATGTGATCAAGTGTGACTAGGAGTGTATATATTCATATATTTTCCAAAGAGGGAGTCAATACATGAGTTACCATTTATTGGCCCTTATTTTTCTTTCTTTTTCATTTTCTTATATATAGGACTTAGGGAATAAGGTTTTCATAAGTTTGGCACAACTCATAGATATAAGATTTACATGAATTTTCACTTCAACCTTAGAGTTTAGACTTAGATAAATCAATATAGTGTATGTTTAATGATTTTGGCTTTCACTTTTTTATTGTATTTCATCACAAATACAAAAGGGGAAATATTTTGCCACAAATCTATGAATGCTTAATCATAAAGTCGTCATGTGATGAAAACAAATTAATGATGTTATTCTTTACAAAAATGATGGGTATTCTTGAGAAAATCTTATGCTTGTGGATGTTTCCTCCCTGGTTGAGAGGGAGTGAGGGTAGACACCATGTTATCCATGTGTCATGTACTATGGCTAGGATTAACAATCATAAGCCTAGTAAAGGCACTAGTAGGGATAATGGTGGATTGGATAAACATCTGGGACCAATATTCTTTGAGAATTTGGACATTGACTAGGACTAATCGCCATAAGTCAAGTACATTAATCCAAGATAAGAATAGTCATGAGGATTGACATTTTTTGGTGTCAAATATTATGATGGTGGATTAGGAAATGATCATGTGAGGACATACCTGGTAAACATCTTGGTGGGGTAAGTGCCTTGAAAGGCATTGGTGTCCAAATTTATGCCTCCCAACATTGTGCTCTGATCTAATGGAGAGATAAACTTGTTAGTCAAGGCCTTACTATTTTGAAAATTTTGGCTATGATGATGTAAATCATCATTGAGGCTTATCAATCTAGATCCCTTCTTATATGAATATTTCAACTTGAGAGTACTTTTTTGTCTCATTATGAGTACCTCGCTAGTTTAGAGGGAGGGTCATCATCTTCATTATTGCCATCATCACCACCATCAATGTGATCATTATTGTCATCATTTCATTATCATCATAATCACCATTCATGTCTTCTTCATGATCATCATCATCATCATGATTTTGTATATTGTCGTCAATTGTTCATAATTATAGGTATCATAAGAAATATCACCAACCTTAGGACACATGATATATGAAAGAAAAATAACCTCTTTATTTTTTAGAAATGATTGATGATCATCAACATCACTACCATTATCATCGTCATTATAATTGTCATCATCCCCATCATCATAACTAATATAAGTTTTATCATAATTTTTGTCATCTTCATCATGAACATCATAATCATCATTCATGCCATTATTGTTCTTGATTATGACCAAGATGAAAATAATGATAATGATGATCAGATGATGATGACTTGGAAGATGACGCCAAAGATAATTATTATGATTTTTACCATGATAACATTTAAAAATTGGGAGGAATGGCCAAGGTCATTAGCATCATCATCATTGTCATTGTAACTCCCATCGTCTTTATCATCATTGTCATTATCATAACAATCGCAATTCATGTCATCGTCATCATCTTCATTATCATCATCGTTATAATTATTGACATTGTCATCAGTTGTTCATAATTTTCAATGTCATAAGAAATATAATCAATGCAAAAGATATGATGTGTGTTGGAAAATGGATGCAAAAGTAAAAAAAAAATGGGGGTAAAAATAGACGTAAATTTGGATGAAGAGTGGACACAACATAAGTAGATGCAGAACAAGACAGAAAAATTGAACAAAAGTGGATGAAAAAGTAGATGCAATAGTTCATACAAACTTGAACACAAAATAGGACTCAAACATGGATGAAAAAGTGGAAGAAAACATGGGCACAATAGTAGGCATAAAACTTAGCATGAATTGTGGTGAAACAAATGTGGATACTCCAATGAATGTTAAAAAAAAGGGACACAAACTTCAATGCAAAAAGGAGGAAAACTTGGATGAAAAAAGGGATGTAAACATGGGCCAAACATGGGTGCAATAGTGAACACAAAATTAGTTGCAAAACTAGACAAATCAAAAGTGGATGTAAAAGTAAATTCGAAATGGGATGCAAAAAACATAAACAATATTTGATGCAAACTTGGACACAAAAGAGGATGCAAATATGGATGCAATAGTGGAAGAAAATGTGGGTTGCAATGATAGGCATAAGATATGGCACAAATAATAGCACAAAAAAGGTGGATGTAATAATAGACACAAAAAAATATGCAAACTTAGATGCAAGACAAGATGCTATAAGGGATGTAAAAGTGGATGCAAACACGGGTACAACATGAGAAACAAAATTGGATGCAAAATATGGATGAAATGGAAGTACATGCAAAAGAAGATACAAAATGAGATGAAAAACCCAACACAAAAGTGGATGCAAAAATAGATGAAATATTTTATGCAAAAGAGGATGTGAAGATGGATGCAAAATTGGAAGCAAACGTGGGTACAACAGTATGTGCAAAACATGGAACAAATTTTGTCACAACAAAAGTAGATGTAATGATAGATGCAAAAAAAGAAGCAAATGAAGATGAAAAATAGGATGCAAAAAGGGATGTAAAAGTGGGTGTAAACATGGGTGCAACAATGGATGTAAAATAGCTTTTGCAACTTATTTGAAAGAGCAATTTTGTCCCAACAATTAGACTTGTAGCATAAAGAACATGGTTAATACATATGATTCGACCAAAAACTAGTTACTACCAAAATTCAACCAAAAAAAATATTACTGCATAAAAATAGAATTAAAAACAAAAAAAATAAAAACAAAAATTTCCCAAATTAAAATAAATAAATGATAAACTTTTTTTTACCAAAATTTAGTGATTTTTTTAGTTCTAATACTAACATCACCATTACAACAAGATATTTTTTTAGTGCTAATACTGCCATTACAACAAGATATAAGAGGGATATAATGCAAAAAGTTTAATAATAATATGTATGTAGAAGATGGTCTTCAGACTGGTGAATTCATGATAATCAATGGGACTACAGTCAAAATAATTGGATGTTATTTACTTTTTTACATAGATTGTCAAAATAATTGCATAAATCGATTTTTTTTAACCAAAATTTAACAAAAAATTTGTTAGTGCTAACATTAGAACCACCATTACAACAAGATATCTTTCTAGTGTTGACAACACCATTATAGTAAGATACCTCAAGAGAGACAGAAAATTTAAAAAGTATGATAGTAATATGTATCCAGAAGATGGTAGTGAAACTAGTAATTGTTCATTCTCATTATCATAATCATTGTCATCATCATCACCATCATCCTTGTCATCGTTATTGCCATCATTACATTATCATCATAATCACCATTCATGCCATCATCATCATCATCATTATGGACATTGTTTGCAATTGTTTATAATTATAGATGTTGTAAGAAATATAATCAACCCAAAAAATGTGATCAATGCTAGAAAAGGGTTGTTTAGGACACATTGATATACGTAAGAGAAATAACAACTCTATTTTTGAGAGATGATCGATGATCATCATCATCACCACCATTATCATCGTCATTGTCATTTTTATCATCCCCATCATCATCATTAATGTAATTTCTATCAAGATTGTTGTAATCATCATCATCATTCATGCCATTATTGTTTTTGATGATGACCTAGATGAAAATGATGATGATGACACCAAAGATAATGCTTATGATTATGACAATGACAACATCTAAAATTGGGAAGATTCGCCAAGGTCATTAGCGTCGTCATCATCATAATCATTGCCATCATCATCATTAATGTCATTGTAACCACTATTGTCTTTATCATCATAATCACAATTCATGTCATCGCCATCATCTTCATTTTCATCATTGTCAATATTATTGACATTGTCATCAATTGTTCATAATTTTCAATGCCATAAGGAATATCATCAATGCAGAAAATATGATGAGTGTTGGAAAAGGGATGCAAAAGCGAACATAGAAATGGGGGCAACAATAGAAGTAAAATTGGATGAAAAGTGGATACAACATAAGTAGATGCACAACAACATGAAAAACCTAACACAAAAGTGGATGCAAAAGTAGATGCAGTTGTCAATGCAAACTTGGATGCAAACATGAAGGCAAAAGTGGAAGCAAACATGGGTCCAATGGTAGGTGTAAAACTTGGCACAAACTATGGTGAAACAAATGTGGATGCAACAACGGACACAAAAGTAGATGCAAAAATGGATGAAACAAAAGTGGATACAATAGGGGATGCAAAAACATACACAATATCTGATGCAAACTTGAACACAAAAGAGGATGCAAATGTGGATGCAAACGTGGAAGAAAATGTGGTTGCAATGGTAGGCGCAAGATATGGTGCAACAAAAGTGGATGTAACAATAGACAAAAAATATGCAAAATAAGATGCAAAAATGGATGTAAAAGTGGAAGCAAACATTGATGCAACAGGCAAAACAAAATTGGATGAAAAAAATGGATACAATGGAAGTAGATGCAAAAGAACCCAATGCATAAACCTGACACAAAAGTGGATGCAATATTTGATGCAAAAGAGGATGTGAACATGGATGCAAAATTGGAAGCAAAAGTGGATACAATAGTGAGTGCAAAACATGGTGCAAATTATGGCATAACAAAAGTGGATGTAATGATAGATGAAAAAAAAGAATCAAAGTATGATGCAAATGAAGATGTAAAAAGGGATGCAAAAAGTGAAATTTAAAATGGGTGTAACAGTGGATGCAAAATTGTATGCAAAAGTGGATGCAATAGAAGTCGATGCAAAACGAGACACAAAACCCGATGCAAATCCTGGTCCAAAATTGGATACAAAAAGGGATGCAAAAATAGATGTAGTAGTTGATGAAAACCTAGATGCAAATGAGGATGCAAACGTGGATGCAAAATTATAATCAAAAGTGGGTGCAAAAGGAGGTGCCAAACTAGGCACCAATTGTGGCACAAAAATATTAGATGCAATAGTGGGTACAATAATAGATGCAAAAGAGGATGTAAATATGGATGCCAAACAAGATGGAAAAGTGGATGCAAAATTATATGCAAAACTAGACACAAAACTCGATGTAAAACGTGGCGCAAAAGTGATGCACAAATGGATGCAAAAAATGATTTAAAAAAGGATGCAAAAAATGATGCAAAAGTCGATGCAAAAGTTGATGCAAGTGTAGGTGCAAAAAGTGGATGCAAATGAGGATGCAAAAGTATGTCAAACAAAAATAGATGCCAAAATTGATGCAAAACCTGGAACAAAACCTGGAGCAAAGGATGACATAAAACTTGGCATAAAATTTGGTGCAAAACGTGGTGCAAAACCTATTGCAATACCTGGTGCTAAACTTGGTGTAAGATTTGGTGCAAAACTTGATGCAAATTTTGTGTCAAGTTTTGCACCATATTTGATAAATGGATGCAAATAACACCAAAAATGGGCTCTAGATGCAAAAAAAGAACTAAAAAGGGACGCTAATCGCTGGTTTTGTTGTAGTGTACATAATCTCCTCTACGTTGATCATCAATTTACAGAAGCAGAAACATTCACAGGCACACATAGAAGCATCAATCAAACTCATAAACACAATATGTATCCCGGGGAAAGCATCTCGCTAAAAACCCCACACTATCTGTATATTATATTGATTGAATCAAGTAACATTACAAAGTACAATGATTATCACAAGAAGTTCAGTACTAGCTCCACCTGTTACACACATACAGCTCAGATCTGATCTCCAAATCTATTCCACTGCTTGCCTGCCTCTCCAGCTCAATACATGCTCAAGAACTGATGAGAATGGCTCACCAAACTCGTATTTCACCTCAAAATAATCACTCACACTTTGTTGGACGTGAGAAAAGGCTACAATACTGGGAAAATACGTGAGCAAACTCATTGGCATACTCAATCCCTTGATTGTGCAAGATCTGGTGCACAACTATAGTCACAACTGATAGCAATCTGATTCTCTACCACTTGTCCCTGTTGAACTGAACATGCAACTGAGTTAACTGATGTATTCTATAGTTGTATTATGAGTTAATAATTAGTTTAACAACTCATCATTAGTCTATCTGCAGTTAGACTAACTACAACTAGTTTAACTAAGTCAAACTGAACACAACTCCATCAACTCCACAATCAACTCCACCAAACTCAACTGATTGAGTTCTAACTGAAGTCATGCATGCAACAACTCAACTGACTCATAAGAAAAGCGTATTTCCTTCTGACAGCTGCATGTGCCACCTCTGTAGCTCAAACTGAAGTGCTCCAAGAGAATACGATCAAGTTTATAGTCCAAATATTATTATGAGACAATAATCTTTGACTTTTCTATTTTTGACAACTAGTCTAAAAATAGACTTTGATCACTCACACTGTGATAAAAAATAGAAGTCCATCTATTTTTCCCAACTTGACCAATCATCCATAAATAGCAACCTGCAATCCATAGACATGATCCATATGTCTAAAAATAGACATAGTCTAAAAATAGACTTGCGCCAAAAATAGCCTGCGGGCCCACTTAGTGAAGGTGACTCTTTTCACTAAGCTCCATCATCTTGTTGCGCTCTCAACAAGAATTTCTTGTTGCACACTTTTCAACAGACTGCTGCTACCTTTGGGATTTTCAGCTGTTCCCAAGCTTGTCTCTAATTTGGCAGAGTGTCTATGTTTTTGTGGAACGGTTTTTGTGCTGGTACTCCTTTTCCTTTTTGGAGCAGGTAAAGCTAACCCCCCTTTTATGGTAAATACTAATTATTCCAAACTAGTTTGTTGTTGGTTAAGGTTGTAGCTTACTATCAGTCTAATTAAGTAATGATGGCTCACAATAGTCTCCATATGCCGAGATTTTTTTATGCTTCAAGCAGTGTCATGCAATAAGAAACTAAAATATGCAGGCAAGTTTACAGGACATTTCTGTTTCAGAACTGCTAATAATTTAAGGTGACGTGGTCTTACCACATCTTTTCTTCCATCGCATGTGATATATCTCTGAATGATTCTGGCTAGTTCTATCCATGGTTCTCCAAGGGATGAAGGTTGAAATCCTTTGCCTTTGACAATCAAATTTTGTCCCTCATCCCAAAAGATTACAATAGCGTCCTACAACCTCATTTTTTTATGAGTCCATATGGGTTCGACAGCTGGTAATCCGGACACTTCATTGATTACTGCGTTTGTCACTGTAATTTTCCTTCCTCTTATCGTAGATTGTTCGTTTTGTAAATTTTGTAAGAATTCGATAGCAATGACTTCATTGGGTTGCTGCAGTCGTGTGGAATATGCAACCCATCTGGCTCTGACTAGAATCTCTCTGGCAGCATCGAAACTTGTTAGTATCAATGGCTCCCTGTGCATTGTTTTTCCTCCCATTTTGCCTAAATTCTGCACACTGTTAGCTTAACATAGGTAACACAGCAATAGATAGAGCTAGAAATGGAACAACAAGTTGTTAATATTGGATGAAACTTTTAAGCATAGATAACGTTAAAGACTTGCTATTATGGAATGTCATATAGTCCGGTATAACCAAATAAGGGACTGACACGCATGCATGAGTGCTTTGGGAGTCGCCCTCACCCCCCTTAAAATGAGAGGTCATCTTCAACCGGTTAAATGAAGGAATGACATACTTGGTGATGACGTACAGGAGTGGTAAAAATGGCAAGGTATACATATTTATGATAGGATCACAAAAATATCGGGGTACTGAAATTGATGCATAAAACAAAAATTATGAATAAATGTGGAGATGCCATGGAGTGATTCGAAAGGGGAGAAAGGACATCTAACATGGAAAAGATGCTTTGTGGTCATTATTTCACTTAAACTACTATGATTGAATTCTTAAAATATATCTCATGCATAACGGTTCAAAAATCAATTAGGAACATAATCTCTTTGTAATAAAGATAAAGAATAAGAAAAGGGAGTTATAATCACTATTGATGTTGAAAATATGACTCCAATACCATCAACAGAGCTTCTGTTACCCACAGGTGTTTATAACCTTAAAAGAGTTTCTTTTTTCACCCTTTGGAACCATGATCCTTTATGTATAATTAGGAAAGTTCCTTATGATGTCAGAATGGAGGCCATTGCGCTGGCTTGGTGACCAGATGAATCGCAATGCCATTAACTAGGGAGGAGGGAAAAGTGGGCAGGCTGGCTCGTGATGAGACCTCCTGTTCCAAGAACTTCATTTTTTGATGCATCCATTGGATCATATCCCTAGTGTGGTGGCCATAGTGGGAATTCCACTTCGCTGCTTCCTTATGATCATGGTAGGCTAGCTCATGATGAGACCCCCTATCCTCCACCTGAAAAATAATGAAATTGTTAGTAAACACACACACACACACACATATATATATTTTAGATAACACTTCCTATTTATATATAGAGGGTGGCTTAACACTCCTTAAGAGTAGGGATGGTGGAAGAAGTCTGAACATGCCAATAGAAAAAAATATGCTCTTACTCTTATTCAATGATAATGAGCAAAGAGAATTATAGGGGTTAGGGAAGAACCAAAATGGTACAAATAATCAATCAATTGGATTTATATTGAATATAGGGACAACAAAGTGATATAGATGGTTGTGTCCTTCCCTTTTTTAATCAAGACAAAGTAATCTCATGATAATATTCGAATTGCTTGTTCTAGTAACCTTTAAATTTGTATCCTTATATATATGTTTGTATTCTTGCCCTATAGAGGATCATAGAGAGTGAAATAATATTCACAAGGTGCTTATTTTCTAAATAAAATCTTTCACAAAAAGTGTTGTTCCTTGTAGGGACCAGCAAAAAAAACACACAAAAAGGTGTTGTTCCTTAAAGGGAACCGTAGCTGTTCCTTAGGAGGAACAACAAAAAGAAACAAAACTGCACACTGAAGCAGTTGTTCCTTAGAGGGAACAACAGTTGTTCCTTAGAAGGAACACCGACTATTCCTTATAAGGAACAACGAAAAGAAAGAAAAATATTTGGATGCGAAAATCATTGTTCCTTAAAGGGAACAATAGCTGTTCCTTAAAGGGAACATTAGTTGTTCCTTAGATGGAACAATGGAAAAACAGATGCAAACGAAACTGCTATTCCTTAGAGGGAACAATAGCTGTTCCTTAGAGGGAACAACAACTATTCCTTAGAGGGAACAAAAAAAGGAAAATACACACAAAACTTCTGTTTCTTAGAGGGAATGGCTGCTATTCCTTAGAGGGAACAAAATCTATTCCTTAAATGGAACAACAAAAAAAATGCACACAAAACTGTTGTTCCTTAGAGGGAACGACCGCTGTTCCTTAGAGGGAACAACAACTGTTCCTTAGATGGAACAACAAACCAAACGCACACAAAACTGTTGTTCCTTATAGGGAACAATAGCTGTTCCTTAAATGGAACAACAAAACAAACACACACAAAACTATTGTTCCTTAGAGGGAACGACTGCTGTTCCTTAGAGGGAACAACAACTATTCCTTAAAGGGAACAATAGAAAGCAAATGCACACAACACTGATGTTCCTTAGAGGGGATGATTGTTGTTCCTTAGAGGGAATAGCAACTGTTCCTTAAAAGGAACATCAAAAAAAAAATTACACGTGACACTGCTATTCCTTAAAGGGAACGGCTGCTGTTCCTTAGAGGGAACAACAACTGTTCCTTAAAGGGAACAACAAAAAAAAATCGGATATACATGGAACTATTGTTCCTTAGATGGAACGGCTGCTGTTCCTTAGAGGGAACAACAACTGTTCCTTAAATGGAACAAAAAAAACAAGTACACTTGAAACTGCTATTTCTTAAAGGGAACGATAGCTGTTCCTTAAAGGGAACAACAGTTGTTCCTTAAATGGAACAGAACGAAAATCAGATAGACAAGAGACTGATGTTCTTTAAATGGAACGACAGTTGTTCCTTAGAGGGAACAACAATTGTTCCTTAAATGGAACAACAAAAATAAGTGCACACGGAGTTGCTATTCCTTAAAGGGAACAACAGTTGTTCCGTAAAGGGAACAACAGTTGTTCCTTAAATGGAAGAACACGAAAATCTGTACACAAAATTGTTGTTCCTTAGGAGGAAAAACAAGAAGAAAAAAAAGTTTATTTACAGTTTATACAAGAAAATGCAATCGAAACAATTTATATACAAAATTAAAAAACAAATGAATTATTTACTGGGTTAATGCTGAAGATGGGTTGCCCTCAGCGAGAATTTGTATGGTGGAATCTTCCCGTAACTGTTGGCAAAAGGACTCCCTAGTAAGCAGTTTGTGATAAAGTCGTACTCGATGTCCATTCGCTTTAAAAGAATAGCCAGAATCATCAATGGTAGCTAATGTGATGGTGCCATTATCATGCACTTTTTGTATCTCATAAGGTCCTAACCATCTGGTCAGGAGTTTTCTAGGGAAATCCTGGAACCTAGAGTCATACAGGAGTGCCCAATCTCCTTCATGGAAGATCTTATTTTTTATGAGGGCATCATGCCATTTCTCTATTTGCAGTTGGATCAGTGCAGTGTGCTAAAGAGATGATAGTCGGATTTCATCCAATTCATTGATTTGATGTAGCCTATTAATCTGTGCCTCATTTAAGTCCAAGCCTACCTCCTGAGCTATCCTCAATGTCTGTATTTCAAATTCAGTTGGGAAGATAGGTTCTTTTCCAAACACTAATTGGTATGGGGAATATCCCGTGGCGTTTCTCCATGTTGTACGGTATGCCCACAATGCTTCTGGAAATCAGGTAGCCCAGTCACGTTTATGTGATGCAACTGCCTTTGTAAGTATTGCATCGATCACTTTATTGGTGCTTTCTACTTGGCCATTTGCCTGTGGGTGGTATGGAGTCATGATTCTGTGTGTGATATGATAATTATTTAATGTTGCAGTGATCTTATGGCCTATGAATTGTGGCTCTCCATCTGTAATTACCTCTCTAGGCAAGCCATATCGCACAAATAGTTGGAAAAGAAAATGGATGACCGAATCCTCTATTGCCCTTGGTAGTGCCTCTGCCTCCACCCATTTAGTCACATACTCTGTTGCAACTAATATATATGTATTTTGATTAGAGGATGGGTTTATTGGTCCGATGAAGTCTAACGCCCATTGCTCAAAAGGATCAATGACTATCTGCGGGTGCAGGGGCATCTCATTCGACTGCCTGGGGTGTCCCATTCTCTGGCAACTGTCACATGCCTGGACAAACTTCTTAGCATATTAAAAAATGGTGGGCCAATAATAGCCCATCTGTAAAACTTTGTGATCAGTTCTGTGATCTGCAAAATGTCTACCACACGGCCATCATGGCACACTTTCAGAATGTCGAAAACTTCATCTTCCCTGACGCATCTTCTAATATGCATATCATCTCATGTATGAAATAAATAGCCCCCGATCCAAGAGAATAATGTGCTGTGCTGTACTATTTGTTTTATTTCATTAGGCATCAGGTGCTTGGATAATTTGTCCACTGCCAAATAATTTGTGACATTCGCGTACCACAGTTTTTTTATTGTTACAACAAATAAATGTTCATCTGGAAACTAGTCTTCTCCTGCCGAGTCATCTGTCTTTGGCATTCGTGAAAGGAAGTCTGGTACTGGATTTTCTTTTGCCAATCGATCTTTAATTGTTATATCGAATTCCTGCAAAAGAATCAACCATCTTGTCACTCTTCCATTTGTAACTGGTTTATTTGCTAGATATTTAATAGCAGAGTGATCAGTGTATAAAACCACAGGGTATCCTATTATATAGTGTCTAAATTTATTGATAGCATAGATTACAGCCAAAAATTATTTTTCAGTAACCATGTAATTTAATTCAGCAGGAGATATATTTTTGCTAATATAGTATATTGCATATGGTTTTTTATCTTCTTCCTGGCAGAGAACTTCTCCTATGGCTGTGTCTGAAGTGTCAGATGAAATCTGGAATGGCAAATCCCAGTTTGGGCCCCTTAATACTGGGGATGTTGATACAAGCTGTTTTAAATCTTCAAAAGCACTGTCACATTTATCTGTCCAAATGAAATCAATATTACCTGTTAGTGCATATAACGGTGCAACAATCTGAGAAAAATTCTTTATAAACCTTCTATAATAGCTATAACATCTCAAAAAACTGCGTACCTCTGTTTGTGTGGTAGGGGTAGATATTAAAAGAATTATCTAAATTTTTGCTGGATCTACCTGGATTCCAGCAGCTGAGATATAGTGACCCAAGATGAGGCCTTCGGTGATCCTCATGTCACATTTTTCATTGCTTAAATAGAGTCTGGTGGCAATGCATCTTTGTAGAACTTTCTCTAATGTTTGCAATGCTGGCTCGAAGTCATCCCCGTAAGGTGTAAAGTCATCCATGTACACCTCGAGCCCTTCATTTATCAGATCTAAAAAAATGCGAAGTATAGCCCTCTGAAATGTGGCAGGGGCATTGCACAACCCAAAAGGTAGGACCATGTAAGCAAATGTTCCCCAAGGGCAGGTAAAGGTAGTTTTATCCCGATCTTCAGGGGCAATATGAATTTGATTGTATCCGCTGAAGCCATCTAGGAAAGAAAAGAATTTTTTCCCTGCCAAAGTGTCCAAGACCCCGTCAACGAACAAAAGGGGAAAATGGTCTTTTTGGGTTGCTTTATTAATCTCTCTATAGTCAACACATATATGCCACTTTCCATTCTTTTTCGACACCACTACTAATAGAGAGACCCATTTGCTCTTAGATATTGGGTAGATAAATTTTACATCTAGCAATTTTTGTAGCTCAGCTTTAATAATATCTTTAAGATGAGGATTTAACCTCCATTGAGGTTGTTGAATGGGCCTAGTATCCTTCTCTATATAAATGTGGTGCATGCATAATTGGGGATCAATCCCTTCATGTCCAGGTAATCCCATGCAAAGGCCTCTTTATATTTTCTCAGGAGTTGAACAAGTTTCCGCTCCTGGTCAACAGTAAGGTTTTTGTTGATATTCAAAGTTTTTCCTAGCTCAATTTCTATGGTTTTTCTGTTAAAAACAGAGGTAGTTGGTATTGATTGATCGTTAATATCTTTTAGGGGATCTTCTTCTATTTCGATATAGAATGTTGCCTCGATCATGTGACATTTTAGATGGGATCCGACATCTGGTTGGTTAATGTAGGTGTTAATGATGTCATCTTCTGTTTGATCTTTAAATTCGAGAGCATCTTCTATGGTTAGCAGTGACCTAATGTTTTCAGTTAGATATGATACAGGTTGTTTTCGAGTTTTGATTATTGTTAAACTTGGCTGAGCTGGAGGATATAAGGCTAAATTATTAACATTGCTTCCTCTTGCTATAGTCATTTTGCCTGTTCGACAGCTTATGTAAGCATCCGCAGTTGCTAGCCAAGGTCTACCTAGAATTAAGGGATGTCCATCGAGTCGGTTTCTAGGATTGATGATCAGAAAGTTTGTAGGGTATTCCCAAGAGTCTATAGACACCATTACATCCTATAATGTGCCTTCTGGTTTGACTACCAATCGGTCAGCCAATTCCAACAAGGTCGTGGTTGGGTCCAAGGATGTAATGCCAAGCTTTTGAAAAGTTGTGGTTGTAAGAATATTGATTGTTGCTCATAAATCGACTAAGGAATTGGGGAAGGAGCATCCATTTATTTGCACCATGACTATAGGATTTCCTGGGTCCTCATATTTTACAGGTGTTTCTCTTCCTAATAGTAAATTAGATAAGGTAACGACTACCTAGATAGTTGGATTTTTTTTTTATTTTTTTTATTTTTTTTTTTCCTCTTTGGCTTTTTCATACATAATTCCTTAGTAGTTTTCGCATAATTTGGGATGTCTTGAATAGCTTGGAGGAGTGGTATCTTTATACACAAAATTTTCAATTCTCCTAGAATATCAAATTCAAGATGTTCAATTGGGCGTAGTATGATTAATATTTCTGGAATAGTGGAGAAGAGGTGGTTGCTTGATCATGAGTTTTCTGTCTGACCATGTTCTCTTCTTGTGGTGCTTGTTCTACAGGTAACAAATCTTTAATTTGTACATTTTTATCCCCCTTTGTTTCTATTATCCACCCAGATCTTAATTGAAGGTCATTGCACTCCCTTAACTCGGTTTCTGGCTCTAGTCCTTCAATATTTTTCACAGATTGAACCGATCTGTTGTTAGGGTTCGGGTTGGGTTGCGCTGGGAGCTGCGGTCATAGGTTGGTCTGAGGGTTTTGTTGCAATGTGTAGGGTGCTGGCAGTGTGGGTTGAGGTAGGGGTATTGTTCTTGCTGGCTGATTTGTAGGTCTCTGCTAGCTTGACTGCCAGTTCTGGTTCTGTGAAGTTGAGGGTGGCCATTGGGATTGATATGCATTGTTTTGCCAAAACGGTGGGAAGGAAGAGGAATTTGGCCAATTGTTATTTTGATTTGATTGGTTGGGCCAAGGTGGCATAGGGAATGGTTGTTGTGACCAATTGGAAAATCATGGCTAGTTTTTCCACATGGTTCTCGGGTATTGTTGTGAATTATATTGTGGATTTTGAAAGAAAGAAGATGGATTAGTTGGCGTACTTGTTTGTCGTGGTTGCCATTGGCGACGCTGATTCAATAGGTAGACTGGTTATGTTTCTTCTTCTGCCTCCTTATAGACTGCTTTTAGCCTGGGGAATGATAAGAAGCTTTCTGTAGCATGATCTTTTGTACATATGGCACATGTTTGTTGTGGACCTCAGCAAAGGCTACAGATGGTGAGCCTGTGGCCCGAAGGGAGCCAGTAGGTTGTTTGGAAGCAACTTTTCTAGGACCTACTGATGGCTGAGATTCGACTTTCTTTATGATGTCGTCTATGAAAGTTGATTGTCCAAGGGTCACCAGTCCCTTAGATTTGTCAGGTTTGGGTAGGGGAATTGGATTATTTTCAAGTTTTTTCTTCTTAGTCATACACAGAATTCAAATATTTACCTCTACCCTAAGTTCTTAACAATTCTGCTGGAAAGCGGGCAGGGGAGCAGACATTTTACGTGCTCTGTACGCAGGTTCTTACCTTTCGTTTTTAATACCCAATTCTCTCCCAACAAACAAGCAGCAAATACCTATTTCATATTTCTGTAATTGTGCTGAAAAATGGGTGGGGGAGCAAGCACTTTACTTGCTTGTTACGTAGGTTCTTACCTTCCATTTTCAAAACCCAATTCTTGTTCAACAACAATCATCAGATGTACACTACTCCTTAGAAATGGCCACACTCTCCCCGACAACGGCGCCAAAATGTTGAGTGATAAAAGGTGCCTCTTTAACTCCTAATTATCTTCACATTAATTATCAATCCAGGTAAGTTTTTCTATTTCAAGAGTGTACACAGTATGTGGTAGCTATTTAACTCAAAGAGTAATGCTTCTAACTTGTAGTACAATTCTTTCAAATACAAGAGTAAATGGATGCTGCAAGTAAACTCTAATTGCAATTAAAAGAAAACTCAATCCTCTAATGAAATCAAATCGGACATTCATCAAAGTAACAACAATCATCAGTCGAGAATACAGTAATAATAACTCATTCCTCTTTTAACTGATTTATTCTCAATCAAACACAATTCTTAATATGAGCAGCAGATGATCTCAATCTGAGAGCTTCGACAACAGTAGTCAATACTCTTTACAGTTGATGATCTCAAACAGAATATGTAATTAAATAACTAAATCTGAAATAACAATAAACTGAATCAACAACACTACTATGGATTATACAAAGCAAAATGATTTTGTTAAGATTGGAAAATAAGAAACAACAAAGTGATACAATTGCAGAAAGTAAGAAATCAATCAAACCATCACACGGTAAGAATCATAAATTCATGATACAGGAACAACAAGTGAATCCACCAGGGCTGGGCTGTTAGCCTCTAGTGAACACCACCGGATTACTTTAGTAGATGTGAAGGAACAACAACTGCTTTTATATATTAATCATTGCAAAATCGTTAAAAAAAATTCATGCTCTGCTTCAACATCGAGAGTCGATGATCAAAGTTACAGTTTCAATAGTAATTCTATAATTCCTTTCTTTGCTTACAATCATTTCCTTTTATAATGGCAAAGAGGTAAAAAGATAAACAATAACAACAATCCCTCAGGATCAAGAGATCTTGAGGGATTCACGCAATTTTCCACTTTAGTCATCTTTCCCTTCTTGCGCTGATCCCTGTGATCCATTTTGTCTTTATTTGTAACTACCATGCTCCTTCCTTGGCTTGATGCTCTTTTGTTGTTCCTTGGTTAGGGAACAATAGTTGTCCCTTTTCATCTTTTTCTTGCACAAAGAAGGATAGCGATCAACTAAATTGTAATTTCAGATATTTTCCTCATTCTTACCATAATCCTTTGATATATTAGCATTTTAGGATATGAAAGGTATGTAACTAAAGGAAAATAATGATGAAATAAATAACATATGCATACCTTTTCCATGACTCAACAACTAGCTGAATCTTTCTCCTTTCTGAATCGATGTTCTACACCCTCCAATATACATCAATCTATCTAATCCAGTTATCTAGCTTTTCTGCATTTAATTCTCCATTATATATTGGAAAATCAAATTTTACATCTAATTTAATCACATAAGTCTTCTTCTTTTTATTTTTAGGGCTAGAAGGACGTGTTGATGGAGGAGGTTCTTCCCCTTTCCCTTTGCCTTCTGAATGGGCAACTAGAAGAGGTTCCTCTACTCCTTTGCTTGTTTGAGATGTTGAAGGGCTTTCCCCTCGGCATTTCTTAAATTCTCGGTACATTTCTTCTACCATGGCTCTCATGGTCATGAAACTGTACATGAAATGAGAGTCTGATTCCAAGGGAATTTCTTCTGTCATCTTCCTCCTAGGATAGACTCTTCCAATATTTGGGTTAGCCTCAACTAGTTCTCCTTCTCCTAATTTGAGATTTGACCTAGTTAGCATTCAACAATCCAGCACAAGCTTGTCCAACCTTAGAAACCTAAAGCTCTGATACCACCTGATCTAAAAATGATATCTTAGACAATTATTAAGGTATTACAGACTCATGTGCATGGATTTTCCTATGTTACTTTGTGCAATGGATCAATAATATTGCGAAACACATAGGTAATGAATCATATAAAGAACATAAGAGACAAACACATATAAACACAACAAGTTTAATAAGGAGTTCACCCAAAACTCCTAGGCTACGTCTCTTGGTCCAGCCTTCAGTGGTGACCTCTCTATTATGTCTTTAAAATTAGAGTTTTACAACAGTGAGCTCAAATTGAGCCTCACACAATAGATACAAAACAATAAGGCTTTAATTGGATCCCCCAAGCCTCTTTTGAGTACACAGACTCTTCTCACTGACTCTCTGTCTCTGTTTTCTTTCTATCTCAGCACTGCTTGCCTCTGTTTGCTCTCTGTCTGTGGCTTTAAAGCCAATTTGCGTTGTCTATTCATTTCTCCTTCTCGGGCTCTCTGGCTTCCTGACCTCTGTCTGCTCAGATCCCCCTATGAGCATTAAAAATCATTGCTAAATGCTTGCAGGGATGGTGGCCAACTGTTCTGTAATGGAATGGGTCATCAGGCCTTTAAAATGCCCGAAATAACCATTCTTTGTTTATATAGAGAAATACATTCAAAACTGTGTAATTCTGCCAAATTGTTGCTTATCGGAATTGAAACATTATGAACCACCTTATAATTCCTATTGGATCTACCTGTATATCGACATTACATCTCCATCGTTGATCTGTGAGATCTAGATCCAATGGCCTTGGTTCATTTCGGGCGGCTCTTTCGCACAAGGGTTAACCACCCAATGAGGGTGGTTTTCTCTCTCCTTAGCCTGGACACGTGGTAGCCAATGTATGGGCTCAGGTGGAGCACGGACCAAACCACTTACCGCCTTCGGTCTGCCCAAAATCCCAACTGGTTTCGTGGTTTTCCTTTTATATAAAAAATACATTAAAAACGTTAAAATCCCGCTCATATCTGACTTGAAATAGTATACAATAGCATTAACAAACCCTTTCAGGTCCAGTTCATCGCATCGACACTTTATCCTTTGTATTTCGTTTATTCCACGAGAATCATGATTTACATTGAAAAATTCCTTTTACCGTACTTGAAATTATATCAAATCTTGTTTATAATGTTATCGGGTTTGGCTGTCGCAAGCCATATGCATATCAGTCCCACTATATTGTAATGTGTCAACGTGATATTGCGATGCAACTTGGGTCGTTGATTTGCGCACTTGATAGATGGTCCTCATTGACCTCACTGATCACTTTCGCGTATTCCTTGTGGTCTCTACTGATATCCTCCCTTTGCCACCACCAATTGCGATTCACCGATCGAATCTGGACCGTTGATCAGCTAGATCCGACGGCTCCAATTCAAAGTTACTTTGACCGCCGATAAGCCTGTTTTTCAATGTTTTCTCTCTGTTTTTGCCTCATTATAGTGTTATTCACCTTCTTTAAATGTTTTTCTTAGGTGATAGTTTTGAACGTTTAGAAGATTTTGAAGACTTAGAGGATTTTCTAGGATCCATTTGGATCAGTGGCATTGTTGCAAGAGGTTGGTGAGAGCCAAGTTACCTGATGAGATATTACATAAATGGTTCATCCAGTCTCTCCGACCTTAGATTGTGAAGGATATGTCAGTATTTCAAGCTATTACCGAGGAACAAGGCATTCTACTTGCCCAATAGTTGGATCTTATATATTCACAATCAAGTACACTCTACAAAGTGTTTCCTAATGCCTCTAAGCCTTCTGTTAACCCTCCCAAACCTGTTCCTGGCCCGCATGCCAATGGCATGATCAGGTGTGTTTCGATTCCATGAGCCAACTTGCTTCCCAACTTGGGTAATTGATTGTTACACCTCAAGCCACAACATGTGCATTTCGCTATGTTAAAGCATCCCGTCTTAAGTAGTCCTCTGATGTTCTCATGGTGAAGTCCTCTAAACTGAAGAAAAACTAGAAATTAGGTGGTAAAAAGAATAATAAAAGAAATAAACCAAAAAATAAAAAATGATCAGGAGTCCCAACCCAACCCACTGAGTCAGGGAGGGGGCACTAGTGAACGTCACTGTAAAGTCAAGTTCCCCTGTAAAATTTGTCAAGGTGACCACCTTACTCACGAATGCCCTCGAATGGATGAAGTCCATAGGCTTCTTTCACCATCATCTACTCAACAACCTACTATTTTGACTCATCCATTCCCTACACAACCACAACAAAAGATGGTTTCTCAACCTCCCTTCCCTCCGCAAGGGGGCAATGAAGGGTCATCTTCCCATCCTCCTCATAATTCATTTGTCTTCATGTGAAAGGAATATGTCAACGTGACTATGCGAGCCAAAAGTTATGATGTTCCTCAATCGATTTCTCCCTATAAGGACTCATCAGCTTCACTACCTTCCACTAGACCTCTCATATTGGATAAGCCCATGGAACCTGTTTATCACCCTTCGAAGGGTGTTCTACGGAAGATGGCACATAATCCTTCTGCTAGGTCAACATAGAATCACAGTATTGTTGAAGATCTTTCCTAGGCTCCTGTTGTGCTGTACAACAACCCCCCCCGCCCCATTTCTAAAATTTTTACAAAAAACTTTAAATAGAAATGGGCCCCTTTTAAAAAAAAACTTAGTTAAAATTCAATGATTTAATAAAAATTGCTTGCCTAGAATTAATCATATCACACATGAAAACCCTTATCAAAAGGTTCGATGTGATAGAACTAATATCCAAATTTCTTTGTTAAAATGTGATATAATATGATATATCCTTTTTGAAAAGCCCTCATAAGCAAATCTCCAATGCAATAATGCGATCGGAGATCACATATCACAAAGTTAAAAAAGAATGCATCCCAAAAGGTCTATACTAAACCTCTGATCTGATAACGTAATCGCAATTAGCGATTGCACATATCACATGACACATAGCGAAAGCCATCTCAAATTCCCCGATTGCGATATCATAAAGTAAGGCACGCATTTTAATAAAAGACCGTCAAAAGGTATTATTAGTGGACATAAATCTTAAAAGTAATAAATCAAACTATCCCCTGACTATTCCTCCACCTTATTTGTTATAGACATTTTTGTGCCTAACAGCATGGAGCATGAAATGTCAATAATATGAGGGATCCAAAGTCCCTAAACATGTTGTTCTTACCCTTAGAGGAACAAGGTCTGCAAAACACAACACTGAGAATCAGTTCTCCACCCAAAAACACTCAAAAACAGGCTATTTCTGGATCATGTCAGCTGCTCCACTGAGCATCTGCGCTGAATGTCAACTGCTCCTCCTTGTACCTGCGCTGAAGGTCAAAACTAATGAAGGCTACCTGCGCTGGGCGAGATTGGCCAAGTGGCACAATCATTCTGCAAGGTGTCAACTACCCAGGAAGCTTCCAAACTGACACTTGGGTTAAGGAATTCGCCTAGTGATGAGTAAGAGGGTCTTGATCTCCAAGTGGAAGCAAGATTCTCCAAGTGGACTCAAGAACTGAAGATTAACTAAAGTGGGAGAGGACACAAGTCAGCTTCAGGCCAGTCTCAAGATGACTCATCCTTTCTCCAAAACCCTATATATAGAGCTCTCTCATGAGGTCTAGGGAGGCTGGAATTTTGTGCAAGTAAGGAAGTGTTGTTGGTTCGTGTATAGAGCTATTGGGTGTTTTGCTTGAAGGAGGTGAAGAGGAGATTTCTTTCAGCTGGGAGGTGTTGCTGGATTGGGCCCATTGTGGTTGTAACTCTCTCAGAACTTTACTTCTATTATCAATAAAGTATTTGAGGTTCTTCTATATGCATGTGTCTTTGTGATGAATAGATGCTTGTATATTTGATTTATGCTAATCCTATAATCGATTATGGATGTATGCTTCTTGTAGTTTCCGTTTCTTGTGCTTTTACAGGATCTGTGTGTAGCTGGGCTGGTGAAAGGGCAAGGATCCAGGAGCAAGCAGCAAGGAGTGAAGACTGGATCGACTATTAGCGCAAGATAACGGTTAGTAGATCATCCTTTTCTTCCCTCTCTCATCTCATAAAGAAGAAACTTTGAATAGCTTTGCATTCGGTTGTTGCTGGAGTACTATCACCTTCAGAGTGGGATAGAGGCATTCTGCATTAGATACTTTCCCCCCCAAAAAATTGGCGACTCCACTGGGGAGCGTATCTTGTTGGTTTGTTGTGTTTCTTGCTATTCATTTCATAAACAAAGGGAGTACCGAATCGAATTGTGTTTGAGCCCATCAAACACAAAGTAGAGGGTAGCTACTCTAGCTCAGTTTCTGGGCAAGTTTATGATTTGAAGAGCTGATACACAAGGACTCTAATAAGCTCTTAGTGATAGCTTTTCATCCTCCTTTACATCCCTTAGTGTGTCCTTGACTGATAGCTTCTGATTTGAGAAAAAACTGTGAATTTTTGAGCAATCTGTGACCCGGAAACCAAGACGGACGAAAGTCTCGTTCTTCATTGCAGGCTGTACAAAGGCAGTCTGCATTTCAGCGCAGTTCCCGAAGGGGCTACCTGCGCTGAAGGTCAAACAGGCAGTGTTACACCTGCGCTGGACCAGTCTTGGCTTGAGTTACTGAGGTTTCCTGCTGTGTCTTGCCTTGTTTTCACTATTGTTTTTGCTGTTTGTTGCCAGTCAGTAGGCCTATCTGAAACCATCTTCCTTTGTCATTATTCCGCCTCAGTTGTATAAAGAAACTGTATTTGTTCTTTTGTATTTCTTGTGTCATTTACAGTTTCCCATAATGAAAGTGAACCAGTCTTGCATTGACCTCTTAGATCTAGACCTGTGATTAAGTGTCATTCTGATCTTAAGAGTTAGTTTATTTGCTGTTCATAGCTGATTGAGTTTGTCGCTTTCGTTATATGGTTTGAATTTATATATTTCTAAGTGTCGAATCAAGTGAATCGTAAGGTGTCTTTCGATTTTGGACAAACTTGTTTGCTTTCGCTTGAAATTGAATTCAAAGTTATACAACAGCTTTCTTTTTGCATTTCATCAACATTAAGAAAGAGAAAAGAAATACTTGCATTGTGCATGTACATTATGATAGTTTTCATGTTGATTTAGGAAAGTGCATTAGTGTGTGCTCTATGATCTGTGCAAAAAGGTGTTATCTTCCTTCTCCCTTAGTAGTTAAGGTTTTCAAAGTTGAAAGATTGAAAAGCTTGCTTATCATCTTAGATTGCATTCAGGAGTGTTTCTATACATCTCGTGGTGATCCATAAAGCCAAACTGCTAAACAAGATCAACCTTAAAATAAATTGAATTTACATAACAACGCATTGAAACATAACGCAAACATTTAGAGGTCTAAGCTAGAGACGTGTTCCGGCGTCGTTAAATGTGATATCTTAGCGTTGAGTGGTTGGGTGATTCCTCCACGGTGAAGCGATAAGTATCAATACGGACTTGTGCTCCCAAGTACCGTCGCGTATATATTGGGAGACCCCTATAGGATCAAAGCCTTTATCCATAGGAAACCGTGTCAGCCGCCCTACTGATCGCAATGCAGTGAACACAGCATTCACGAAGATCGACCACTCGTACCGTAAAACGTATTCTGTGGTTTTGCGAAAAGTTTGGCACACCCTCTGCCTAGAACTCCAGAGCAGTTTCTTTTGGCCTTTTTCAAACTCTATAACTGAAAAAGTCCATCCGAGCATTTGTCACTTCGGGCTCGTTAAAACATCGAAGGAGACTAGAGTCATCTTTAGCTTTTTCTCGACTCTTAAAAAATGAAAAAGCAAGTTGTGTCTAAGCGTCGTTATAAAATTTATTTTAAACGGAACATAATCACCTCCTATTCCCGCGTTGATCTTTAAGTTGAGAACATGGAACGCCCCAACCAAGGAACTCCACATTATGGAAATCCTAGTCCTTTCTCCTCTTGGGGAGAAGTTGGTGCGCCCCACATGGCCACATTGTCGCTTCCAGGACTGACAATTGGCCTGCCTATTTGGCTATTCTCAACTAGTGTAGTTCAGAACACCATGGTTCCTGAGCAGTCGAGTCAACAGTTAGATGAGTCTAGAGCCTCCCACCAGCCTTCTACTTCCTCTAACCCTTCCTCCAATCCTTCATCTTCAAAAGGTAAAGCTGGCAAAAGCCAAGCTCCCATGGAGAAGAAGGAAAAGAAGAAGAAAGAAAAGAAGAAGAAGGAGCCTAAGGCGACTGGGGGCAAGCAAAATACATCTGACAAAAACCCACACACAGCACCGACCGGGCCTAAATCGCCATGTGTCATATGTAGAGGAGACCACTTCCATAGAGATTGTCCCTGTATTCCCCGGATACTAAGGGACTGGTCACCTCGTTTGCACAATTCGGGAGCATCAACCTCTGATAGCCATGTTGATTGCTTACCATAGACCAGCGAAAGTGAAGGATCAAGACAAAGAGGGGGAGCAAGATCCCCCTGCAGACTGTGTGAAGGCGGTCACGCCATCCACCGTTGTCCCTTCTTAGACGAAGCGAGGAGAGTTTTGGAAGATCGTCCGGTTTCCCCGGTAGTACTTCCTCCTGGATACAAAAAACTCGTGCCAAGTCCTTCGTTGGTTGAAAATACAGCTGGCCCGCTCAAGTGGTCAGCTGAAGCGTCAGTCATTGAAAATGAACCTACTGAATCCAGACCAGGCGAAAGTCTAAAGGTCGATACGGCAGTTGACCCGGTTCTTCCTTCAGAGGTTTCATCCTCAAATGACACCGTCACTGAAGATTCATCTTCAAATGACACCATCACGGAAGAGAATAAGGATGACACCATCCAGATTCTTTTCGTCAACACAGATTCTGATGAGAATCAGGGCAATGCGCCCATTCCTTTATCGCAGGAAGGAACATCGTCAGGATCGTATCCGGCCGTGTATTCGGTCCCACCACCAAGCAACCTGGTTGTGTCCTTTGATTGGAACCAACTGGGCAGACCCCGGTTACCAGCCAGTATACCATTCAGAATCATAGTCCAAATTTATAGAATGGTGATGGCTGGAACTATCATTGATGAAGGGGCATCTGTGAGTATCCTTTCCTTTGTTGCTTGGAAAGCACTGGGTTCCCCGGCGCTTTTTCCTGAGATAAGAAATCTCTCGAGGTTTGATAAAGGAACCAGTCGACCATTAGGGATCCTCCCCAATGTGCCTGTTACATTGAAAGGGAAGACCGTTAATTTGAACGTGATGGTCGTTCAAGGACCCTTGGATTATAACCTACTCCTTGGACGTGACTATATATATTGCATGGGAGCTATAGTCTCCTCACTCTTTAGAGCAATGTGTTTTCCACATGAAGGAAAGGTGGTCAAGCTCGTAGACCAAATTTCATTTCTGGGATCACGCATCGCAAATAGTCAAATACCAACGCTCAATGGTCTATTCACCCAAGAAATGTCTCCACCCCCAGTCCTCCTTCCAGTGATTCGGAAAGATAGAACTGGAACCTAGGGGGCATGCATCCTGGTCTGCTTCGGGCAGAGAAAACCTTGGTTATAAAGTAGAATTTCCACGAAAGAATATGACTAGTCCATATCTCGTCCGTATGAGGAAGAGGGGTTGTTCTGGAACAGGATTCTTTTGTCAAAGTTATTTGTCTAACAAAGGTCATTCACCTGTGTCTAAACAGGTAGGCTACCAAAGAAAGAGATTCTATTGCGGCAGCAAATGGCAACCATCTTTGGGTAAAAGGCAAGCCTCACCCATTAAAACTAATGTTTTAGAGGATAAGTAGGGGCAGCCTCCAAAGAAAGGGATTCCTTTGTTGCAACAAGTAGTAACCATCTTTGAGTAACCTAATGATAGACATCGCCGAAGAAAGAGTTTCATTTGCGGCAGCAAATAAAACCATTTTTTGGATAACCTGAAAGAGGTAGGCCTTTCCCGGTAGAACAATTGTTCTACCTGCAAATTGAGGGGTAACCTTGAAATCATACTTTATACCTGGGGGCATGCAACCTTTTGGAGTGCAAGCAAGGGACGACTATTTATTTTTTAAATTTTTAGGTCCTCCCTTTAAACCTGTAGGTCTAACCCTTTAAACTCGTAGGATTAGCCGTTTCCAAACTTGCATAAAGAAAGGATGTGGGGCAAAGGTCAAAAATTGCCAAATTTAGAGCATAGCTTATGTAAGGTGCAAGCTCTATAAAAATTGGAATCTTGCAGGAAGACATTTCTTATCCTATGACTGTTATTTCGAGCAGTTTTAGCATAAAGTTCATGCTCGTTAAAAAATAAACGCAAGTTCGAGAAGTTTTACCGCGGAATTTATGCTCGTTAAAAAATAGAAAAGCGTGAGCAAGGGTTCCACCAAAGTTCAAGCTCATTAAAAAATGAACCTATCCCGGTAAATAACCATTGTGATCGTAAATTTATTAGCCATAAAAGCCTTGGTCGTGTTTACACCCACCACCTCCATTCCATTTGGCCGATCGTTCACCCCCATATGATTGTTTACCCATTTTGAGGAACAGTTGCGAAGAGTGATTTCACTTAGCCATCCTTGTGACACTGCCGTGATTGGAAAATTCCAACCTGTACCTGGAATCTGCTGCTATCCCTGTTTATCACTCGTTCCTCAAAAGACGAGTCTTCTTTGAGCTCTTTTCATCTGACTCGTAAAATATGAAAAGTGTGCCGAGTTTTGGCCTTCCAGCTCGTTAAAAGGATCGGAAGAGCTATCCCTCCTCTAGATTTTAATCTTTTTGGACATGAGGGATTATTGCACAAAAAGGTCGAGCGCTTGTTTTATTCGGCTCGTTAAAGTTATCGAAAATTCATCCCTTCTGCATTGTTTTATAATTTTTCGGACTTAAGGGATTAGATGACGAAAAAGGAATTTTGGAGTTAACTTTCTGTACCTTTTCAGACTCTCTAAAAATGAAAAGGACCGAGTTGTCTTTGTCGCTAGACTCGTTAAAATGATTAAATAGCGACAAACTTGTCTTTAGACGAGAACGAGTTTCCCTATCGCTAGGCTCGTTAAAACATAGCGATGGGCTTGCCCGAAGGGCAGGTTATAGAACAAGCATATGTTATCCTCCTCAAGCTTGACAAAAATAAAGAGGTACTGGTCAGAAATGACTGGGGAAAAATTGGGAGAGCCTCGAAGCTTTGATGGTAGCAAGTCGCTCTTGAACATGACACTTTGTCCTCCGTACCACATCGGGTTGGGTTGTTTCATTCACCGGTCTCATCACCATGGTCCTCGCCAAACCATCCGTATTTGGGGTAATGCTACCGATCCATCACATTAGTGTTGTTATATGTTCAAGAGATGTGTTCAGAAAGAGTCAACCGTGTCCCATCCACTGCCATACATTATCCTTCATCCACCCATGATCGCCACCCTGAATCATATCTCACAGATTGTTTTCACCTCCACTAAAGTCATTACCTCCGTTCCGTGTCACCGATGTGGGATTCATTAAGGCCCTCCTTTGACGGATCGCTTCTTGTCGACTTCAGCTCATTATCCAAGAAGTTGATCTAGGAACACCCCCCTAGTACTTTGAAGCTTGCATGCCTCAATGGCAAGTTTCTCACTTCCGGCGACAGGTATACACCTTCGACCAGAAGATTTTGCGTGGTGTTCGACGCCAAGTCCTTTATTCACACCACGTGAATTGTACTGTAGTACCTTGAGGGTCATTGTCATTATTGGTGATTCCTCTCGCGCTTGTTAACGATTTACATTATTGACCGGTAATCAAGCGATGTATTTCCATGTTCGACTTCAACGCAATTCTCACATGGATCGACTTGTACTTAGAGTGAAGATCGAATGAGATTGAAGACCCTAGATCTATTTTCATCCATCCGGGCTGCGATATATATTCAGGAAATATAAAGACATTTGATATGTACATCATTGCAGCAGATGATCATCCTACTCAAAGGATGATAATTTCAACAGAGAATTATCAGTCTATCATCAGACGGTCGTCTGTTATATGTACCAAAATGAATTTATAAATCTGAGCATGGGAATGCCCGCCTCAGCTAGATCATGAAAGCAGAATGAAAAATAATGTATTGTATTGTATTTTATTGCAGGACACCTCTCAGCCGATTGAATGAACTTCGGATCCTCCTAATAAAGAATTTCGCCCGATAAACAACCTCATACTTTAGGGGGCAACTGTTATAGACATTTTTGTGCCTAACAACATGGAGCATGAAATGTCAATAATCTGAGGGATCCAAAGTCCCTAAACATGTTGTTCTTACCCTTAGAGGAACAAGGTCTGCAAACCACAACACTGAGAATCAGTTCTCCATCCAAAAACACTCAAAAACAGGCTATTTCTGGATCATGTCAGCTGCTCCACTGAGCATCTGCGCTGAATGTCAACTGCTCCTCCTTGTACCTGCGCTGAAGGTCAAAACTAATGAAGGCTACATGCGCTGGGCGAGATTGGCCAAGTGGCACAGTCATTCTGCAAGGTGTCAACTGCCCAGGAAGCTTCCAAACTGACACTTGGTTCAAGGAATTCGCCTAGTGATGAGTAAGAGGGTCTTGATCTCCAAGTGGAAGCAAGATTCTCCAAGTGGACTCAAGAACTGAAGATTAACTAAAGTGGGAGAGGACACAAGTCAGCTTCAGGCCAGTCTCAAGATGACTCATCCTTTCTCCAAAACCCTATATATAGAGCTCTCTCATGAGGTCTAGGGAGGCTGGAATTTTGTGCAAGTAAGGAAGTGCTATTGGTTTGTGTATAGAGCTATTGGGTGTTTTGCTTGAAGGAGGTGAAGAGGAGATTTCTTTCAGCTGGGAGGTGTTACTGGATTGGGCCCATTGTGGTTGTAACTCTCTCAGAACTTTACTTCTATTATCAATAAAGTATTTGAGGTTCTTCTATATGCATGTGTCTTTGTGATGAATAGATGCTTGTATATTTGATTTATGCTAATCCTATAATCGATTATGGATGTATGCTTCTTGTAGTTTCCTTTTCTTGTGCTTTTACAGGATCTGTGTGTAGCTGGGCCGGTGAAAGGGCAAGGAGCCAGGAGCAAGCAGCAAGGAGTGAAGACTGGATCGACTATTAGCGCAAGATAACGGTTAGTAGATCATCCTTTTCTTCCCTCTCTCATCTCATAAAGAAGAAACTTTGAATAGCTTTGCATTCGGTTGTTGCTGGAGTACTATCACCTTCAGAGTGGGATAGAGGCATTCTGCATTAGATACTTTTCCCCCCAACATTATTAAATTCCTTACCTTTATCGCAATCGGAGCTATCAGTCCAAAACATTAAGCCTGACCAATTGAATCTCCCGATTGTGATTTGCGATTTATCACTGATCACTAATAGGGAAGATCAAAAGATACGCTTTAAAGGACCATCAAGCATATGTGCGATGAGACAGGTAATTATTACATTTATTAACTACGATTGGCGATTATGGTGGTCATTAATTTTGCAGTTAAGGGTGAATCCTTCAAGGATTTCACTCGTGGTAATACTTAATTACATTTGGTTTATCATGTGTGAATTAACTTAACTGTTTTCATTTCATATTAGCTTTGAGCGGGTATATTTCTTTGTTACATTTTTCATTGACTGTGCAGAGCTACTATGAGCTAATGAATCCAGAGAAAATGGGAAAGAAGGTGAAGAAAACTAAGGCCCCTATCGTAGTCAAAGAACTAGAACCAAATAAGAAAGGATTGATATTAGATACGACCTGCCTCAGCTTAGGAAAAGTAAGCTGGGAGAGTATCTATAATTTGCTGGAAGCAGAGGAGCCTGAAGAACTCGAAGAAAAAGCTACAATAGATTCCACAAGCAAATCAGAGACTACTTTGAAAGAATTGGCCTGCTCATACCTACATAGAACGGCAGCGCGTGCCAAGGTTTTGCCTTATAATGATGTGGTCAGGTGGATTGTTGAAAGCATTGCAACCACAGATAGGACATTCTCCACAGCTGATAGAAAAGTGTTCGGGTCATTTAGAGCAGAGGATCTTAGACAAATGTACCATTTACCTCAGTCGGAGAAGCGGTATAATAAAGCATCCTTGGAGGATTTTTCCAAGGAGAACGACATTGAATCCGACCCAATCAGACAATGGAGACATTGCCTGACCAAACACAAGCACGAGACATTGGGTATGTACACTATAGATTCATTGGCTTCTCCTTATTGTTATGCTGGTGCAATGATTTGCAGACTCTTCAAAGTTCATGATTATGCTAAATTCTCTATAGATATGGTCCCATTAATGGAGGCTGCAATTAATGTTTATATCATGGACTGGGCAAACATCTTGTCTGATAAAATGGCCACCAGGATACTTGAATATAGAAAAAATAGGTTTGTGTCTACTCGAGTGATAGCTCCCTTTTACATGAGTGCCTATATCATGGATACTATCTTGCTTAATTCCGAATACCCCATTCTTGGATGGAGATGGACTCCACAGGATCCCAATTCCATTCACATCGATCATAAGGAGCTATGGAAAGCCCATTATAATAACCATCTGTATAGAATTTGTCATGGTTTTATTCTTCCTGTATATTATGCCATATTCAATAAGCCTGCTCCTAGGTTATCCGAGGAAGCATCAGTCGACCTAACTGCAATTGGCAGTTGGTTTGGCGAAGAAAGATTCACCTATATAAGACTTTTTCGAAACCTTTCCAACCCTCATGTTCCTCCTCTATACATCCCTGATAAACTATTAGCCAGGGAATTAGCATATCATATAACCATTGAAGGGATGCCAAGGACGCTTAGGGATTCTAAAAACACATGTGGCCTACATTTCCCCTTCGGTGTGGTGCTTTTGCCTGCATGATTTTAAACATGCAGAGAAAGAGGATGAGAAAATAAAGTTGTTAAAACTCGCAACTATCCAAAAAAGGTAGTATGACCCTAGAAAGGTTGCCTACAATATTACCTCCCAGGCTAAAATTGCCAGATTCGATCACGAGGAGGATAGCTATGATGACTTGTTTGTTTCAGCAGAAATATTTTCTCGGGTCAAAGAAATGGCCAAGACCAAATTGGGAGCAGAAGGACTACATGAATTCTATAGGCTCAAGGCGCAGAGATTGGAAATCCTACCTCTAGACTTATTAAAAACGACACCTATGGTACAACCTCAAGTCTACATTGAGGAGAAAATTACTGAGAATGCTCTTGAAATTGAAAAGATTCTTAAGAAGGAGAAGACAACAAAACAGGAGTAGAAGTAGGTAACGGTTAGTGGATCCCTTGATACAGATATTAATATTGATCCTAAGTTAATCAAGGAATGGGAATAATTTGATTCAATCATCAGTAGTCCCGATAAAACCCAAGGGTTCACTACACTAGAAGTGTCTACAACACAGAAATCAGTAGTCAACACAGTTCCAATTGTAGGAATAAGCGGCCCACCCAAACTTCAGAAAGACATAGAGATTATCCTGAAAAATACCACTGAGGATATTGTACTACATATAGAAGAAATACCACCACCGGATGTCTTCTATAGTCCTAAGCATAGGGTTGTAGTCAAAAGACATAGAAGGAAGAGGAAAATTGATCACAGTCCTCTTTTGACTCCTCAGATTGAGATGATGAATGTGGTATGGAGAGAAGAGGTAAATCCCTCCAAAGATTTAACAAAACTTTCTTAGTATGCTGGAGCGTATACATTTGTGACAATAGATAGGCTTTAGAGGTTAGTCATTTGTTGAAGGAAAAAGACCAAGCAATCATTCAACTAGAGGCACAATTAGCAGATTGACAACAAAAAATAGAGCAGCTTGAACAACAGTTGGTGGAACAGAGGTAGCTTAATGAACAATTGAATGAGAAATTAAAACATGAAAATAAGAGAATTGATGAACATGCCATCCATAAACAACAAGAATTGTCTCAAGCATTGAGCAAACTACAACTATTGAATGATCAGGTGAATAAATCAAAAGAATAGAAAATCTCCCAAATGAAAGATCAAATAGAGCGATTCAAAGGATATCCCCACATAGATGAATTCAGAACTAAAGCCCTAGAGATGACCAAGGCTTTGTCTTGGCAATTGGATATTTTGTGTCATAATATATCAATGGTCGTCCCTTTATGTGATATCTTAGCATCTATGATTAAAAAATCAGTGGATGCAAGGCTTGAATTAGAGAAGGCAGATTAACTAATTTTCTATCATGGCAAGATTCGAAAGAGGGAAAAGCTGCCAATCTGCCAAAGATCTAGGAGTCACATAAGGAAATTTTGTTTTACGAATGGGAGTCTCAATTAATGAAATCTGAGAGAGCTACATCTAGATGCAGAGCAACAACAAATAATCTGATTGAGTTAATCAACAATAGTATGCATTTATCTAATCTAATTACAAAATTCTCTCTAAACAAACTCCCAAAGGTAAAATTGTTGGAACAACATTGGAAACAAGAGCTAATGCAAAGAGAAAAACTGATCAGAGGCATTCAAAGCCTAACATGGGAAACGTTTTGGTTTTTCCTTTTTAAACCACACAGTCATCAAATGGCGATGAAGTGTCTCATGGATGCGATCAACTGCATGATCCCCGAACTTACCGATGCCACATATACAACTCAATTACAATCTTGGATGAGTCAGCCACCAGAGGTCCAGCCAATGCTCGCCATTTTTCAACTACGATCACAAGAATATAAGCCGATACAGTGAATCCATTCGACCACCACAACACTGCTATTTCAGGATAAATCCCATATTTATGTGTTTTTGGTTATACTAGCGCATAGCGACTTTCTTTCATAGTTTGTTGTTATTTGTCATATTTAAAGACCCTTTCATGTTTTTATAAAGGGTCCACAATTTTGTATTAAGACTTAAATTGGAGGCTGCACTACTGTACTTCCAATATATATTTTTTATAAAAGATTGGACCAGAATTCTGAATTATGACAAAGAAGGCTTTTATGAGATTTTCACTTTTGCATCCTGTGAAAGTATTCCCAAATTAGAAGACAGAATTTGAATGTGATTTACATCAGAGGAAATCCAAATGCATAAGGTACTACTATCTATGTTTTCGCTTTATTTCTCTATGTGAATTAGCATTTATCAAATTTTCTATTATTGATATGTATATGTTTGTAAAGCAATCTTTTAACTTGTCACTTTTGAATGTTTCAGAGTTGTCATCTTTTAAATATACATGTGTTAACAGGAAAAGTGTCCATTTGGAACGAACCTATCCCACTAAGGTGTGACAGTGACCTTAGAAACAAACAGAGAAAACTACTTGTATTCTTCTTTATGAACTATAAACGAAGAGGAATAGGATGAACCAACCTGTGTCTTGCGCTAGTCCTTTGATCCAATCTCTCTCCTCTTTGACAGCTTCCAACTACCTGCTCCCTTACTTGCCCAGCTTCACCAAGTTCCTGTGAGATCACAGAAGAAGAAAACTACACAAAGACATGGATTTATATTCATAAATAGCTTAGGATCAGATTTAAGCTAAACATACAAATGTAACAAACATCAATGATACACAAGAATGTAGGAGAAACTCAAATAGTTTTATTGATATAACAAGAAGATCCAGGAGGAGTTACAACCGATGATTCCTGATCCAGCATCAACCTCCCAGCAAAGAAGCCCCTCTTCACCTCCAACAAAGCATAAATCACCCAATACTCTGATATCTATCTCAAAGCCAACAACAATTCTCTGTAATGTACAAAATTCCAGCCTCTTGGATCTCTGGGATGAGGGATCCATATATAGATGTATGCAAAGAGGATGAGTCAACTTATGATTTGACTAGTGGCTTCTCTCTATCATTTCTTGCTTCCACTTGGAGACTGAGAGCCTCTTACTCATCCTTGGTCGAACTCAGTGAGGCAAGTGTCATTGGAGAAGATTCTGGAAGCTTCCATTGTCTTTCCACCTCGCGGAATGGTACTGCCATTTGTCATTTCCCGCTCAACGCACCCTGGTAGTGCATTTAGGTGCGTTGCAACGCACCTAGCTAGTGTATTTGGGTGCTATGCAATGCAGCTAGTCAGTGGAGCAGCTGAAATGATCCTGATTTGACTGATTCTGAGCAGTTTCTGGTGGAGAACTTCTGGGAGAAGCTGTAATTTTTTGACCTTATTCCTTTAGGGGTCGGAACAACACTTTTAGGGACTTAGGATCCCTTGGTTTATGGACATTTCATGCTTAGAGCTGTAAGGCACAAAAATGTCTATAACATTTGCCCCCTAAAGTATGAGGTCGTTTATCGGGTGAAATGCTTTGGTAGGAGGATCCGAAGTTCTTTCAATGCTGGGAGGAGACCTGTAATAAGATACAATACAATACATTATCTTCATACTGTTTTCATGATCTAGCTGAGGCGGGCATTCCCATGCTCAGCTTTATAAATTCATTTTCATGTACATAGGACAGACAATCGTCTGATGGTAGACTTATGATTCTGATAGAGCCATCATCCTTTCGGTAGGATGATTATATGTGCTGCAATGCTGTACATTTTAATGTCTTTATTTTCCTGAATATATATCGCAACCCGGATGGATGAAACTAGATCCGGGGTCTTCAATATCGTCCGATCTTCACTCGAAGTACAAGTCGATCCATGTGAGAAAATGTTTTGATGTCGAACATGGAAAGACATCGCTTGATTACCAGTCAATGATGTAAACTGTTAACAAGCGCGAGAGGAATCACCGATAATGATGATGACCCTCAAGGTACTACAGTACAATTCACGTGGTGTGAATAAAGGACTTGGCGTCGAACACCACGCAAAATCTTTCGGTCGAAGGTCATTGATGTATACCTGTCGTTGGAAGTGAGAAACTTGCCATTGAGGCATGCAAGCTTCAAAGTACTGAATGGGGTGTTCCTAGATCAACTTCTTGGATAATGAGCTGATGTCGACAAGAAGCGATCTGTCAAAGGAGGGCCTTAATGAATCCCAAATCAATGACACGGAACGGAGCAAATGATTTTGATGGAGGTGAAAATAATCTGATGATATATGGTTCAGGATGGCGGTCATGAAAGAATGAAGTATAATGTATGGTAGTGGATGGGACACAGGTGACTTCTCTGGATGACTTCTCTTGAACATGTCGGCGACACTTATGTGATGGATTGGTAGCATTTACCCCAAATGTGGATGGTATGGCGTGACCATGATGTGACCGGTGAATGAAACAACCCAACCTGACTCGGACATAGAGTGGAAGTGTCATGTTCAAGAGCGACTTGCTACCAATAAAGATTCTTTGAGTTTTCTTCCCAATTTTTCCCCAGTCATTGCTGACCAGTACCTATTTATTTTTGTCAAGCTTGAGGAGGATAACATATGCTTGTTCTATAATTTTCCCTTCGGGCAAACCCATCGCTATGTTTTAACGAGCCTAGCGATAGTGAAACTCGTTCTCGTCTAAAGACAAGTTTGTCGCTATTAATCTTTTTAACGAGTTTAACGACAAAGATAACTCGGTCCTTTTCATTTTTAGAGAGTCTGAAAAGGTACGTAAGGGTAACTCCAAAATTACTTTTTCGTCATCTAATCCCTTAAGTCCGAAAAAAGTATAAAACAATACAGAAGGGATGAATTTTCGATTGTTTTAACGAGCCGAACAAAACAAGCGCTCGATCTTTTTGTGCAATAATCCCTCAGGTCCAAAAAGATTAAAATCTAGAGGAGGGATAGCACTTCCCGTCTCTTTAACGAGCTAGAAGGCCAAAACTCGGCAATCTTTTCATATTTTACGAGCCAGTTGAAAAGAGCTTAAAGAAGACTCGTCTTTTGAGGAACGAGTGATAAAATGGGTAGCAGCTAATTCCAGGTAAGGTTTGGAATTTTCCAATCACGGCAGTGTCACAAGGATGGCTAGTGAAATCACTCTTCGCAGCTGTTCCTCAAAATGGGTAAACAATCAAATGGAGGTGAATGATTGGCCAATGGAAAAGTAGAGGTGATGGTGCAAACGCGACCAAGGCTTTAATGGCTGAAATGCTACATTCACGGTGGTTATTTATCGAGGAATAGTTCATTTTTTAACGAGCTTAAACGTGGGTGGAAACATTTGCTCTTGTCTTATGTTTATTTTTTAACGAGCTTGAACTATGTGCTAAAAATGCTCGATTAGATGGTCTTGTTTTGATTTTTGACCATAAATAGCTTTGTCCTTCCAAAGACAGTACTGTATTTTCAACTGCTTCATCAAACTAGTCAGAAATGAACAATATTTGCTTGAAAACGAGATTAAAACGCTAATATTTTACTTTGAACTACGTAAAAGTAATCAAAAAGTGTTTTTTACCTCTCATTTTACCATTTCATTTGAACTTGGTTTGTTGGAGCTTTGGAGGTGCTTTTCCCCCTCGATTTTCATCAGTTGATTTCGGGAGATTCTATGGACGATTCTCGGCGCCGTCTGGACCAGGTAGGAGCTAAACCTGAGCTCTTTCATTTCATGGTTTCCATTTTGCTTTTTGACCCTGATTCCCTGCTTTTCTGAGCCCCTGGGGTTTGAGGGATTCGTTTTTCCATCAACTCACCCCCAGTGTATCGAAACCTGCGTTGAATGCTAGCTTGTATGAAGGCAGTTTGACATTCAACGCACCTAGAACACTGCTGCAGGTGCGTTGGGCGCAGAAAGGGAATTTGTTGCACAATTTTTGATGGAATTTTTGCCTGTTTCTCACCAAAATTAGGATCTAACTCCTCTCTTGTTTGTTTTTTCAGATATTTGGGAGCAAGATGACCCTTACATGGCGAGAACGCGAGCATGAAGAGGAGGACATGATTGCCCTACATGATCCAGTTACAGTGAATGCGCTGCGGAATTGTGGCTTGCTGAAGTTCTTCCGCATTTCTAGCATGAGACAGCAGATCAACTTACTGCAATATTTGCTCGATGCTTGGGATCCTATCAATCAAGTTTTCCAGATTAGGGGTAAATCTATCCCCTTGACTGCAATAGACATCTATTTCTTGACTGGCTTGTCGAGGCGGGGTGCCCCCATCTCTTTGTCAGGTTCGGCCCGAGGAGGCGATTCTGTGAGAGATTATGTCCACCGGTATTGCAGAGAAGGATCTCAGTCAAGTAAAGACGGCAAGATCATCATCCGTGATGTCACTGACAGGTCCCTTAGGACTATCCTGTTTACTTTTGGTAGGATGGCTAGTAGTTCGTCTCTTCATGTAGCCAACAGATCCTATATGCAGCATGCCTTGGAATGCCTCCAACCGAAGGTGTTCAACTGGTGCGACGCAACACTTCTTGTGATGAAAGAATAGTTGACCAAGATAAAGAACGGGAGTTTGAAGAACTTTGGGTTCGGTTCTATTTTGACCGCCTTTGCCTTGGAGAAGATACCACTGATGTAGCCGCAGTACATTGCACTCGATTTACCTTCTCCTACTGAACCACGTATGCAGAGATGGGTTGACCATATGTCTAGGCATGCTGGCCAGTCTCAGATTTCATTTTCTGATACCTTCTTCAGGTGGTTTGATCGTCAAGAGATGGTTTATGCCGAGTATCCATATGCAGGCATGGACTTCCGGGGTGATCCAGATTTAGTACTGCTGGATGGCAAGTAGTGGGGTGCTATTGGTAAAATCTCTGACCATATTGCTGTTTACTGCTTTTGTTTATAATGTCCTTGTGCTTTATTCTATCAAGACTTTTAATCAAACTCATGTGTACATGCAGATGTTGGTTCTGTTCGTCCAGTAGTTCACCTGAGAGTACCAGCCGTTGCTCCAGCAAGAGAGGCCGCCAGAAGAGCTATTCTTCGTGACCTCGATGTGGCCAGGACTCTCTCAACTTTACAAGAGTAGGTTGAGGGCCTCACTCTTGGTATACCAAATGTGAGGACTGACGAGCTACCTCGGCAGTTACAGCGGCATACTACTGGTGTGCCCAGACGATGGACTCGTCTCTTATGCATGATCGCATAGGCTGTGACTTGCTATCACGAACATCATTAGACTAGGGTGCCCCCTAGCATTTTGAGTTTTTGGGTCGTGTGACCGATTTTGTCTTGGTTATAGAACATTATGTGTAAACCATAAACAACTATATATATTTTTGATTTTCGGGGTTTTATTTTGGTTGAGCTATATGATCCACATGTAAAACATTGATGATGTGTTTCTTTTTATAAATGTTGCAAATGTCTATCTAACACAGTTTGCTAATGAGTCGGTTAATGTGTTTAAGTTTCTGGAAATATGTTGGTATTCAATAAGATCAAATTGTCTTTCCAAAATCTTAACCCTTAGGAACATGCGATAAATAGCTGGGTTTCGGACGGAATATATACCATTGAGTTGTAGTATTACGAGTTGTGAGTCTAGCCTGACAATTAGTCAGCGTATACCATGGGTGATGGCATCAGAGAGAAGTTCTATCAACGCGCTATACTCAGCGATGTTATTCGTTGATTCACCAATACATACACCTCTGAAACTTACTAACTCGCCGCTTGGATAAAAAATAGCTCAGGCTGCGGAGGACAGGTTCCGTGAACTACGACTCGCTCCGTCGGCATATCCAACACATGGCTCCAATAGGTTTGACATCTGCAATAAGTGTAAAAAGTGGATTACTCGACCAAAACAAACCCTTTAGCGAAAACAAAAATATAACAAAAGCATATTGGTTACTATTTATGCATAGTAACGCTTGAGGTACAACCCATTACGAGGTTGTGCCAGTGGAATTCCATCATAATCCATTAACTCATAGGCTCCTTTTGCTAACACTCGTTTAACAATATAGGGGCCCATCCATAAAGACTTAAATTTAACTGCTCCCAATTTATCGGATTCTTGGTCGTAAAGCAAGACCAAGTCACCTTCCGAGAAGACACGTGGTTTGACATTTTTGTCGAACTGCACCTTGACTCGTTTCTTATGGGCTTCGTTAGCCAAAGCGGCGTCACGACGGGTTTCATCCAATTGGATTAATTCCAAGAAACGAGCCTCTTCTTCTGAAGTTCCGGGGAGGAGATCAATTGCGAGTTTGAGAGACGAGATTTCACACTGGACTGGTAAGACTGCTTCCAGGCCATATACTAGTTGGAAAGGTGTGAACCAGGTTGCATTCCTTACCGATGTTTGGTAAGCCCACAAGGCTGAGTACAGGATTAGGTGCCACCTTCTTTTGTGAACTCCGATCATCCTTTGCAACATGTGTTTCAGGACCTTGTTGATCGCTTCAACTTGTCTGTTGGCTTGCGGATAATACGGAGTAGAGTTGTCGTGAGACAACCCTAGTTTGGCAGCTAATTCGACCATAATGTGATTGCGAAAATGCGATCCATGATCTGTGACTATAGCCTGTGGTACGCCGAATCTGGTGACTACATGATTGAAAAAGAAAAGGGCAGCTGTTTCACCAGTATTATCTAATGTAGGCATCGCCTCGGCCCATTTGGTAAAATAGTCAACTGCGACTATGATATACCCATGCCCCCGGTCGAGGTGGGGTTACATGTCATGAAATTGATGCCCCATTTGGCGAACGGCCCAACATCAACTATTGGCTGGAGAGGTGCGGGTGGTCTTCTGGTTTTGCTATCAAAAATTTGACAAGCATGGAAACTTCTGACTGCGGTTATGCAATCTTTAAACATTGTTGGCCAGAAGTATCCTGCTCGTAAGATTTTTTGTGCTGTAGCATATCCAGATTGATGCTCCCCACAGGCCCCTGAATGACACTCATTCAGGGCTTTTTCGGCCTCCTCATGGGTGAAGCACCTTCTCAGAATTGTATCGATACCACGACGGTAAAGTGTATCACCGACGATCATGTAGTCTTTTGCTTGGTATCGAATACGTTTTTGTTCAGAGTGTGAGGTTTTTGGCCTAAATTTTTGGGTTTGGAGATAAATGATTATATCTCCATACCACTCCTTGCTTGTAGATATCAGAAACAAATTCTCATCCACGATTGATTCTTCGGATGTTTCATCGTTGGACGACGATGGGAGATCGCATAATAGTGCTGCAAAAACTAGAGCTTTCTTTGACTTGGATTTTACAAATTCCATATCAAACTCTTGAAGGATTGCTATCCATTTTGAATATTTGCCCCCCAGCAACTGTCGCGACAATATATAAGTCATGGGGTTGCAATCTGACAAAATGGTAGTTTTCCGAAAGAGGACATAGTGTCGAAATCTTTGTATCGCTTGAACAGCTGCAAGCGCTAGTTTTTCAAAATAAGAATATTTGATTTCTGTATCATTTAAGTTTTTACTTAAATAATATATAGGATGCTCAACTCCATCGACTTCTTGAACTAAAACCATTGCGATGGTCGTATCTGCTGCAGCCAGATACAGGTTAAAACCTCTTTGATAATCTGGGGCGTACATTAATGATGCTTTCATTAGGGAATCTTTTAAAGCATCAAAGGAAGCTTGCACAACCTGATCCCAGACAAAGGGTACCTCCTTTTTCAAAATACGTGTATAACCTTTAGCAAGTTCGGCGTAATTTGGAATGAACCTCCTCAGAAAGTTTGCTTTCCCTTGGAGTTTCTGAATCTGAAGCAAATTCGAAGGTGGAGGCAAATTTATGATTGCCTGGACCTTACACGGGTCGAGACGAATACCATCCTTGGAGACTACAAAGCCTAGTAAACGACCAGAACTAACGCAAAATACACATTTGTGTGGATTGAGTCGTATCTTGTAGTGTCGGCAACGTAGAAATATCGCTCTTAAATGCTGCGGATGATCAGTCCGCTTTCGCGAATGAGTCGGAAGGTCGTCGAGGTATGGTTGAACGATGTTTTTGATGTCATGGAAGGCATAATTCATTGCCCTCTGAAACGTCGCCCCTGCGTTCTTTAAGCCAAAGGGTAATTTTCGATATGAAAATGTGCCCCACGGACAAATGAATGCATTCTTTGACTGGTCCTGTGGGCGGATATTTATTTGATTATACCCGGAGAATCCATCCATGAATGAAAAGATTTCGCATCCGGCGCATTCATCGATTATCTGGTCAATGAAGGGTGTAGGGTAGTTGTCTTTTGGACAAGCTTGATTTACATCCCTATAATCGACGCACACTCTAATTATTCCTTGTTTTTTCATAAGAGGGACAATGTTCGATACCCAATCGGTTAGAGGAACCGGGTAGATGAAACCAGCATGTAGAAGTTTTTCAACTTCTGCCTTAATGGCAACGACTTTCTTGGGGTGCACCTGCCTGAGCCGTTGTCGTACTGGTTTGACATCTGGATACATCTTAATTTCGTGTTCAACGATACTCGAGTCAATACCTGGCATTTCACTGTATGACCAAGCAAAGACATCTCTGAATTTGCGAAAAAGAGCGTTATATATTTCCAGTTCTGAAGGAGAACAACATTTGCCAACATAAATATTCTCTACAACATCTATTTTGGTCGAGATATTTATGGCTATAGTCTCTTCAATATTGGACAAGTTTCGCTCGGAGTCCACCGTATTTACAGTATTTGACAGAAAATCAGCTACTAAAGGATGGTAAAGGTCATTTTGAGTATCTTCTTCACAATCCGGAAGAAGAGAACGATGGTGGGAATCATTCCATGGTGCTGCTTCAATTACCATAGCTTGGAGAATTCCTTCGTCGGTGACATGCACTCGCGACCAAGGATCTGAAGGAGTACCATACTCTCTAGACCTATCTATCCAAACGCTTGATGAGCGTTGATTTGGGTTTGCCTCCCATGCTAGAAACATTGATTGCTATAATATTTCCATTGGGCTTGGGGGCAAAACCATTGCATGATCCATGTTGATATCGTTTTCTGAGATATTTGTAGAAGATATCATGTTGCAGGTTCCTATTGACGCTACTTCCGCCAGATTGATTGGAGGTGGAAGAGAGAAAGTTCCCATTAGTATAAGTTCTTTTAGTAGGCCTACTCCGATATTCTGAAGCGAATGGGGGCTTCCATGGATCATGGGAATGCTTCCTATAACTTGAGAACCATTGGGGAGGAAGTTTTGTTGATCGACGATTGTAATCCCTCCTTGAAAGGGAAATGCAATCTTTCTAAAATAGGTCGACACAACAGCTGCCATGGCATATATCCATGGTCTTCCTAGTAGGATATTGTAATCAAGATTCCCATCGATGACTTCAACATCTATTTCTACCGTTTTTCCCCCTAGTTCAACTTTCAAGTTATTTAGGATACCATATGGGGTATATGTCCTTCCGTCGAATGCTTTTAATGTCGTCGCTGACCGCGACAAGGTTGGAGATCCTAAAGTTTTTCAGCAACTCATCGACATAATACATGTAGATGCCCCCTCATCAATAATTGTTCGATGAACAGTTTTGTTGAGGGCTTTCACTTGAACAAGGAGAGCTAGTTGAGCCGGCAACTGAGGATCGTATCCTTTGTGGTCGAAGGATACAAGATTGGAATCTTTTGGATCAATCCCACCAATGGCCGATAACAAAGCCTGCCTTTGGGATGGGCAATTTTGTAGTACTTCAAGAGTTGACATAGCGGATGGCGATTGGGCCAAATCTTCCACTATGTTATAATGCTGCGCTGCTCTAGCGCGGAGATTAAATGTCGACTTGTGCACTACTCCCTTCGGCGGTTTTATTGTCAATTCAGGGATGGTGGGTGGTACAACTTCTGTCGAAGTTGTTGTCAAATTACTTGGTTGATCTTTATCCTTGTTGTTCGACAACTGTGGATTCCCGTAATCTTTGTTCCTTGTCGAAATCAAAGCATCATTATGCTGTTTTGAAACCGACAACATTAGCACTTGAGACGGGGAAGCATTTCCACTTTCAACCAGATTCGTTCCTGGGTTTGGAAACGAATCAGTTAACACTGCTGAGGTTTTCGAACTTTTAAAGAATTTCTTAAGCTCAGCTTTGTATGGACACTCTTTCGTCCAATGATCCTCATCACATATATGACACCTCGCAGGGGGTTTCCTTTGCCTAGAAGGGTTTGTAGAAGGTTTTTCAGGAGATGACTCATCCTGTTTCTTCTTTTTCCCTTTGCCTTTCTTCTTGCTTCCTGGTTGTTTGGTTTCTTTGCCCTTATCTGTCGATACATCATTTACTTCCGAAGCAAGAATTTCGTCTTTTGCATTTTGACCTGAAATCTTACGGGCCTTCTTGGATGTAGCCTTTTTCGATTTCGTGTTTGTTGTGTCAATCATGCCATCGCCGGCGTGAGAGTCATTGTTTGATTTAGGAGGAGGAGGAATTGAGAATTCCGGTCTAGGGGCATCAGGTATTTTGTCGTAGAGCGTGCCGGACTGAGTATAGATCAAGTCCAGATATTGTGCACGAGCGATAACTTGCTCTTCCGTTACGACTCCCCCCTTTTCCACATCTTCCGTGATGGAAGGTCGTAATGACTTGATAAACCATTCAGTTAATAGCTGATCAGGGACGTACGTTTTTACCATCCTACGATGACGTCGCCACTCATGTATATGATCAGATATGTGAGTGGCCGTTGTCTGTTTGAAGTTGGTAAGGAGTTCTGTTCCTGTTTCGTACCTTATCGGTAATTGAAAATGGGTTAAAAAGGTTGTGGCTAAGGTACTGAAGTTGTCGAACGAAGCTCTAGGCAATTCAATGTACCATTTTGCCGCTGGACCCGTTAATGTCCTCTGAAAGAGGCGAAGTCTTATCGAATCATCATTTAGGGTGTTTGATGAACACCATAGATGAAATGTCATCACGTGATTCGATGGATCTTCACCCAGATTTCCATTAAATTTAGGAATATCTGATGGAAGTTTATGCGGAATCGCTGGCCACCAAGGGGCGTAAGAAATTGGATCGTTTGTTAACCGGTTTAAATCAGGTAACTCTAAAGTTGCCACGAATGGTAACTGTTGATTCAGGTTAGGTGAAGCATACCCAGGATACGATGGAATCGCCTGAGCAGTTGGTCTTTGCATACCGACATAATGCATTTGATGCCGGTATGTTTGGTAAGGTTGGTGGACATGACCATTGTAAAATGGTTGATTTTGACCGTTTTGAATGTACGGCTGTCCACTGTTCGCAAAGATTTGCTGCTCAGAACCTTGGTATACTTGTTGGAATTGTGGTTGTTGGTATTGCACCAGCCATGGTTTTGAAGCCATGTGCTGTTGCGCTATACTAACCGTTGGACCAAGGTGTGGAGTAATTGTACCTGGACCTGTGTCGCCCCACTAGTTGGCGATTGTGGTTGAGTCGCAGGGTCAAGGGGCTGTTGCATTACAACCTGAGAAATCTGAGGTTTGCATACAACAGGCAGCGTTTGAACTTGTGACACTGTCACAATAGCTGGTGTAGTCAGGATATTCGACATAGGTACACATTGTTGCATCGAATACACAACTCTTTGTTGTTGGGGTAGTATAGGTACCCAACCACTTGAGGTAATTCCAGTATAACCTGAATATTGTTGTGAACTCCCGTATGGATATCCTCCCGGAGGGGATAATGAAAGGGCATACTGCCCCCCATACGGTGGTAATCCATAACTCAAGGGAATTGTTTGCCCTTGGGGACCAGACTGCCCAAATTGACCTCCAAATGGATCAATTTGTTGAGACTCAACATAAGAGTTTCTGGATATTATTCCGGATGAACAAACAAGAACGGGCCAGACTGTCGAGATAGCCCCTGAGTGGGCTCCTTCTAGCGGTTGAGAGCTAGTCGGGATAGATGGTATGCCGACGAACATTGTCGGAGTGACAATAGGGAGTTCTGCTGTCACTGTGTCAGATGACATAGTCCTAGATGTTGACGGTTGTTCAGAAATTTGTAGTCTATCCAAAAGATTACCTAGCAATTCTACAGGAGCTTCCGCTGGTGGTAGACTAACTTCTGATGAAGAAGGATATAGAGTGATCCCGACTCCAAAGTGTGTTGGAGTACTTTTTTGAGGATCTTCTACAATTTCTTCAATTGCAATCAGACCAGGTGGAAGGGGAAGACCGTCAGGTCCGTAAAGTATTTCTGGTGCCGAAGAAGGTGTGGAATCGATAGCGACAGATGTTTGAAGAGCAAGACTCTCCGAACCGGTTGTAGATGGAACTGGTTCGGTAACACAAGTGTTTACTCTCAGACTAGGATCAGTATCACTGTCCCTCTGTGGCTGTTGAACTTCTTCTGTAGAGGCAGGGATTCCATAAATGTTTGGAGTAACCGGAGTTTCTGATGTCGTTGGAACACTTGTTCTAACTTTAATAGGAGATTTGGAACCGGTTAAACGAGTTCGCTTTGTCCGTACTGGTTTCGATTCCGGAGACAAAGACAGTTGACTCGTAAGCCTCCGCGAACGACGGGGTTTCAATTGACTTTCTTCCACGATTGCGGATTACTCGATCAACTAAAATAAAAAGGGGAAGTATGTTTCCGAATTAAATGAATTTTAGACGCTTTTGACACAACTTGTTTTTTCAGTTTTTAAGAGTCGAGAAAAAACAAAAGATGACTCTAGTCTCCTTCGATTTTTAATGAGCCTGAAGTGACAAGTGCTCAGATGGACCTTTTCCGTTAAGGAGTCTGAAAAGGAACGAAAGGGACTGCTTTGGAGATCTAGGTAGAGGGAGTACCAAACCAATCGCAAAACTGCAGAATAATTTTTACGGTACGGCAGTCAATCTTCCCGAATGCTGTGTTCGGTGCATTGCGATCAGTAGGCGGCCGACACGGCTTCCTAGGGATAAAGGATTTAAGCCTATAGGGGTCTCCCAATATATACTCGACGGTACGTGGGAGCACAAGTCCGTACTAGCACTTATCATCTCAAAGTGGAGGAATCATCCAACCATCAGTGAGGACAACAGTTACCAGGCTTTACGACACCGGAATACGTCTCTAGCCTAGACCTCTAAATGTTGTGCGTTAAGTTCCAAAGCATTGTTAGATTCATTCAATTTATTTTAAGTTGATCTTTCTTAGAAGTTTGCCTTTTGGGATCACCACGAGATGTAGATGTAATTCCTAAAATGCAATCTAAAGATGATAAGCAAACTTTTTATCTATTTTCAGCAATGAAAATCCTAGCTACAAGGGGAAAAGAAAGACACAATCTTTTCACAAAGAGAAAAGAGCACACTGTAAATGCACTTTCCTAAATCAAGCCAAACATACTGCCAATATGCAAATGCACATGTGCATGTATTTGTTTTTTACTTTCTTAATATTGATGCCTAAAAAGAAAGTTGATGTACAAATCTGAATTTGCTTTCAAGTGACAAACACAAACAAGCTTCTTTTCGAAATCAAGAGGTAGAGATGATTACGACACTTTATGATTTTGAAATAAATACTCGTTTCGACACTAGAAAGTCACAAATTCAAACCAAAGTCAAAAGTAAAAGCATAATCGACTGTCATCAGCAAATAAACTTTCTCCTAAGATCAAAATCGACACTTGTGATAGATCTAAATCAAAGGAAGACAGTATGACTATTCTACTTTTGCAATGGAAAACTGTAAATGATGTAACAAACACACAAAAACATCTACAGTCTTTTTGTACAAAGGAGGCAGAATTAAGGCAAAGAAAAGGGGTTTTTAAACAGACACATACACTGATCACAGGCTGCAAAAATCAGAGACAAAACTGAAAAAATGAAGCAAAGAACCTCAACAGCACAAGGCTAGGCTGATCAGCGCACCTGTTACACAAAGAAACTGGATTGCAGCGCAGGTAGCCCTCTCGGGAACTGCGTTGAAATGCAGAACCTCTTCACAGAGCCTGCGCTGGGGCAGAAACGAGAATTCTATCCGAGTTCTGGGTCACGGTTTGCAATTTAATCTATGGTTTTTGGCCGAGTAAAAGCAATCAGTAATGCACAATCAGAGGGTAGATTTAAAGGAGGTCTAAGAGCTATCACAAAGGGCAATCAGATCATTTGTGAATCAGTTGTTCAAATCATAAATAGATCTAGTGAATGGATTGAAGCAACAGATGTCTACTTTGCATTTGTTAATGGCAAATGCAGTTCAATTGCTACTTCTAAGTTTATGAAACAAACAACAAGAGAAACACAAACAAACTAACTAGACAATCGTCTCCCCAGTGGAGTCGCCATTTTGTTAACGGGAAAAGTGTCCATTTGGAACGACCCTATCCCACTAAGGTGTGAAAGTGACCTTAGAAACAAGTAGAGAAAACTACTTTTGTATTCTTCTTTATGAACTATAAATGAAGAGGAATAGGATGAACCAACCTGTGTCTTGCGCTAGTCCTTTGATCCAATCTCTCTCCTCTTTGACATCTTCCAACTACCTGCTCCCTTACTTGCCCAACTTCACCAAGTTCCTGTAAGATCACAAAAGAAGAAAACTACACAAAGACATGGATTTATATTCATAAATAGCTTAGGATCAGATTTAAGCTAAACATACAAATGTAACAAACATCAATGATACACAAGCATGTAGGAGAAACTCAAATAGTTTTATTGATATAACAAGAAGATCCAGGAGGAGTTACAACCGATGATTCCTGATCCAGCATCAACCTCCCAGCAAAGAAGCCCCTCTTCACCTCCAACAAAGCATAAATCACCTAATACTCTGATATCTATCTCAAAACCAACAACAATTCTCTGCAATGTACAAAATTCCAGCCTCTTGGATCTCTGGGATGAGGGATCCATATATAGATGTATGCAAAGAGGATGAGTCAGCTTATGATTTGACTAGTGGCTTCTCTCTGTCAGTTCTTGCTTCCACTTGGAGACTGAGAGCCTCTTACTCATCCTTGGTCGAACTCAGTGAGGCAAGTGTCATTGGAGAAGATTCTGGAAGCTTCCATTGTCTTTCCACCTAGCGGAATGACACTGCCATTTGTCATTTCCCGCTCAACGCACCCTGGTAGTGCATTTAGGTGCGTTGCAACACACCTAGCTAGTGTATTTGGGTGCTATGCAACGCAGCTAGTCAGTGGAGCAGCTGAAATGATCCTAATTTGACTGATTCTGAGCAGTTTCTGGTGGAGAACTTCTGGGAGAAGCTGTAATTTGTTGACCTTGTTCCTTTAGGGGCCGGAACAACACTTTTAAGGACTTAGGATCCCTTGGTTTATGGACATTTCATGCTTAGAGCTGTAAGGCACAAAAATGTCTATAACAACATGTCTGTAATATATTATGATCAATGTGATAATGTTTTAATTATTACTTTGTTTAATTAATTAAACAAAGTAATCATCATATGAATGCATATTTCTATGTTATGAATAAGTCATATTTATGTTTATTTGTTCATAGAAACAATCAAGAATCACATTGTTAGAATAATTCCCTGGATAGATTAGTTATCTTTGTATATTTTTGCACTTTAGAGTAGAGCACTTATCACTCTCATTATACATTACAAACCAATCACCCATCAACTCATATATCACTGGGAAACTGGTCTCATTACATCCAGTTGGAGCAACCACACCAAACGGAAAAGGAGCTGCACTAAGGTCCGGATTGAGTGGTTTTCCCCGATGTTGATGCAACGATTTTAGAGGCATCAACATTTTTTGCACTAGAAGGAGGGCATGAACTGTGAATGGTGAGTAAATCCAAATCCATAGCCCATTCTGAGAGTAAATCTCCCTCAACATCTCCCCCGACTTCTCCCTTGCATTCTGAATCTCCAATTTCTAAAGGAGAAGTTGAGAAAAAAACAACCACTGCTGAAAACCAGAACATCTCAGATAAATCCACTCTTGAACCCCCTGAAGTTCAGTCTCTAATTCATAAACTTCAAGAATTTTTAATATCACCATAGAAATCTAAGGTTTCTCAAGGCAGTGTGACTTCGTAATACATTCCTTCCCATCCTCTTACCAGATTACAGAGTGAAAAGTTTGGTATTCAGCCCACATAATTCCCTCTGCCTAAAAGAAAAAGAGCGTGGAAGACACTGAAGAGTCTAATAGTGAGACTCTTTCATCATCATCATCATCATCCATTTCATCTAATCCATTGCAAAGTCAACCATCCACTCCCCAACTCCATATTGTCGTTGAACAGGGTACTGGAACTTCAACATCGTCTTCCCAACCACTTGTAACCTCATATACACTTTCCTCTATTAATATCTCAACGATGGTAGGAAATCCTCCACCAAGGCTATGGGCCAATCCAGAGGCAGTTATAATGCCTGCACCCTTGAGTCAATTGTTGGCTTATCCTGAAAAATGGCTGCCAAAGTTTATCCTGAAATTGTTATCAAGCAAGTAAAAATACTATACATTGCCTTTCTGGTCATCTTAAACATTATCAGTCTTTGGTTCAAGACCTTATATCTCATTTTCTAGCATTTAATATCTCTCCTATTCCTAGATCTTAGAATGCAGCAGCTAACTTACTAGCCAATGTTGCTTCTAATCTCCTCCCAATTGAGGATTACAACCCTGATATATTTTCACTAGAATTAATATTTAGACCATTGGTTCCAGACAATGTCACTAACTAGCGGGTATTCAATTATGACGATGACATTTTGAATTTCTTAACTTCTGAGAAATCCTATGATGATCAGATTATTGATGAGAGTGATCATGATCTTCAAATGAAGCAAAGACTAGAGGAAAATTCCATACCTAAACCAGTAGTCAAACTTGAGGATCTATATGAGATCAAGGATAGGTTTAAGCAAGTTACTAATTCAAAACTTCAAAGTTCTACCTTGAGATTTGAATTAATAAATCTTAGCACTGAGGCCAATCCACAAAATATCAATCTGGGATTAGGACTTACTTCAGAAGAAAGACTTGCCTTTATCAGACTTTTGAATAGATATAAAAATGTTTTCACTTGGAATTATGATGACTTAAAAACATATGATACTTCTATCATATAGCATACAATTCCAATGATGTCCGAAGAGAAGCCAATGCAGCAAAAATTAAGGAAAATTCATCCGAACCTAGAAAGTCAAATTAAAGCAGAGTTAAACAAACTCTTGAAAGCTAAGATAATTTTCCCTGTTAGACATTCAAAGTGGGTTTCTAACTTAGTGCCTGTTAGAAAGAAGAATGGTGACATTAGAATTTGCATTGATTTCAGAAATCTTAATAAAGCTAGCCAAAAGGACAGCTTCCCACTACCGAAAATGGAGTAAACTATTCATTCAGTACCTGGTTCCGAATTAATGTCTTTCTTGGATGGTTTTTGTGGATATAACCAAATATTGGTGCATCCGGATGACAGACTCAAGACTACTTTTAGAACTAAGTGGGGAACATATGCCTACCAAAAAATGCCTTTTGGTTTGATTAATGCTGGGGCTACCTTCCAGAGAGCAATGGATATAGCATTCAAAGGTTTAATTAATAAGTCAGTTGTTGTCTATTTGGATGACATTATTGTCTTCTCCGAGAAAAGGGAAAATCATTTACATGATTTGAAACAAATCTTTGAACGCTGTAAAAGGTATGGGATTTCATTGAATCCCAAGAAATCATTTTTTGCTCTTGACCAAGGTAAACTCTTGGGGTTTATTGTCTCAAAAGATGGTATTTATATCGATCCGGAAAGGATCAAGGAGATTTCTGATATCCCACTTCCACACAATAAAAAATCAATGTAATCATTTTTAGGTCAAATAAATTTTGTAAAAAGGTTTGTTCCAGATTTTTCCTAGATTGTTTTACCATTACAGGCCATGATCAAGAAAAATTCAGTGTTCAAATGGGGGCATAAATAGAATGAAGCTTTTGATTCAATCAAACAGGAAATCATAAATTCTTCTGCATTAAACACTCCAAATTTTTCCAATCATTTTATTTTATACACCTTAGCATCCGATACTTCCTATGCAGCTATGTTGACACAAATCAATGATCAAAACATTGAAGCACCCATATCATTTTTTAGTTCAAATCTCCAAGGTGTTGAGCTTAATTATTCTGAGGTAGAAAAACAAGCTTTTGCTGTGTTCAAATCTATTAAACACTTTAGGCCTTTCCTCTTAAAGACTCATATAGTGAGACAATTACTAAACCAGAGGGAATTAGGAGAGAAAAGGGCAAACCGGGTTATGACATTACAATAATATGATTTGGACATTAAACCAGAAAAAATTGTCAAAGGTAAAGGTTTTTGCAGGTTGTTAGTAGGAGCTTCTAACATTCAAGAACTTGAAGGTTTAAACAATATTGAGGAAATCAATGAGATAAGTACCATCAACCCTGAATCTCAATATGAAAATTTGTTATTTTATTTGAAAAATGGATATGCTCCTTCTAATCTCTCCTATTAAAATAAATGTGCCATAAGATTGAAAGCTAAAACTTCGAGATTATTGATGATGTGTTGTTTAAAAGGAATTATGATTTGGTTTTATTAAGATGCCTTTGAAAAAATTGAAGCACAGAAGGTCTTGTAGGAATTACATGATGGTCCAATAGGTGGACATTTTGGAGTTGATACAACAGCTCACAAAATTATAAATGCTAGGTATTATTGGCCCACCTTATTTAAAGATGCCCATGAATATGTAAGGAAATGCGGAATGTGTCAAACTGCCAGTGGAAGGCAAAGAAAGACAACTTTTCCTTTGCAACCAGTCAACATCGAACAACCCTTTGAACAATGGGAACTAGATATCATTGGAGAGATTATTCCACATTCTTCCAAGAAACACAAATATATCCTTACAGCGACGAATTACTCTACAAAATGGGTAGAGGAAATTCCTTTGAAGGCAGCCAACTCTGAGGCAATTATTTAATTCATAGATTAGTTCATCATTACCAAGTTTGGCATACCTAATGCTCTCATTTTCGATAATGCATCTTATTTCTTTAGAAATACCATACTTGAATTTTCTATTAAAAGAGGGTTTAAATTGAAATATTCTTCAAACTACTACCCTTAGGGTAGTGGTTTAACAGAATAAACTAATTAAAATCTAATCAAAATCATTAAGAGAACTGTTGATCAGAATCAAAAGAATTGGCACAAGTCTTTAGTATTTGCATTATGGGCAAACTGCATAACACAGAAGGCCTCAATAGGCATTTACCATTTAATTTAGTGTATGGGAAGGAAGCTGTCATACCAGAAAATTTAACATTCCCATCTCTAGCCTTAGTGCAGTTTATTGAAGAAGATCCCTCGTCTTCTATTCAATTGAGATATAATCAAATCCTTAAATTAGAAGAAGAAAGGGAAAAATCCAGAATTACACATGCAAAGCATCAACATGTTATTAAGTCTTCTTTTGATACAATTTCTACCAGCCCAAAATTTTTATAAATTGGTGACCTTGTTTTGAAATGGGACAAATTGCATGCAGATAAAGGAAAACATACTAAATTTCAGAAAATGTGGCTAGGGCCATTTCAAATCATTGAGAAGATAGGGCCATCAACATTCATATTGCAAGATCTACCAGGAAAGAGAAATTCTCTTCCTGTCAATGGGATTATCTTGAAAAAATTCTTTACTTAAGAACGTAATCCCTTCTTACTTGTAAATATTCAATTTGCAGTTGTGTTAGTTTGATTTTGTAGTTTTGTTTGTTTGTTAGGAAATAAGGTTGTAAATAGCCTTCCATTGGCCTTTACTTTTTAAAAAGTTTCTTAAAAGAAAATAGTGTAAAATAAAACTCTAAAAAACTCTTTTATTTTTGTAAAATCTTTTACAAACCTTGAAAATATTGTAAATCATTCCAATTTTTTAAAGCCCGAATGAGGTTATGTGTAAAAAAACAAAGACTTATCCAAACCTAGCATCTACAACTCTTAGATTGTCATCCATATTCTCTTAAGGAGAAAATCATTCACCCCATCCACAAAGATTATGATTTTTTAGAGTGTAATTCTAAAATATGTTTGATATAAAAGATAAGAGGTCTCATTACGAGCTTGCTTACCATGATCATAGGGAACTGATTAAACTGGCATTACCAATACTGCATATCAAAACAGGGTAATGGATTATAATGATAAGACAAGGGGTCTCATTATGAGCCAGCTTGTTCAGTTCAATTACAACCAGTGAATGGCATTGTCAATAGTTGGCCACCAAACTAGGACAATGGCTTTTTATCTTTAATAAAAAAAATAAAGAATATGGAAAATACAAAAAAGAAAATATGTGTAAACATATCTTTTTGGATTTACTCCTAGAAATTATACTCTAAGATGGATGGGATAATGAATGATTGAATGGTTAAAAGGTAACCTTGTCGAGACCATAAAAGTTTGCTGGCAGCAGAGGCTTTAACTATGACAACGGAGTCATCATATAAGCTAAGTTGGAGAAGTCTCCTTGTTTTATCTTTATCAACCAATCAAGGCTTAAATAAACTTAGAATGTTTTTATTTTTAAGATAGCAAAGGAATTGCAGAAACATTTTTTCATTATATTCAGAGTTAGTGATTATCTAATTATTCTTAGATTATTTTCTCTACATTCAAAGGTTTCCAAATTAAGAAAGTTAGAATATTGCATTACTTTCTCAGAGATAACTGTTTCTTCTAGTGAATTTCCAATTGTTGTGCTGTACAACAACCCCCGCCCAATTTCTAAAATTTTTACAAAAAACTTCAAATAGAAATGGGTCCCTTTAAAAAAAAAAACTTAGTTAAAATTCAATGATTTAAAAAAAATTGCTTTCCTGGAATTAATCATAATACACATGAAAACCCTTATCAAAAGGTTCGATGCGATAGAACTAATATCTAAAACCTTTTGTTAAAATGTGATATAATATGATATATCCTTTTTGAAAAGCCCTCATAAGCAAATCTCTGATGCGATAATGTGATTGGAGATCACATATCGCAAAGTTAAAAAAGAATGCATCCCAAAAGGTCTATACTAAACCTCCGATATGATAATGTAATCGCAATCGGCAATCACGCATATCACATGACACATAGCCAAAGCCATTTCAAATTCCCCAATTGCGATATCATAGATTAAGGTGCGCGTTTCAATAAAAGACTATCAAAAGGTATTATTAGCGGGCATAAATCTTAAAAGCAATAAATCAAACTATCCCCTGACTATTCCTCTGCCTTATTATATTCCTTACTTTTATCGCAATCAGAGCTATCAGTGCAAAATGTTAATCCTGACCGATTGAATCTCCCGATTGCGATTTGCGATTTATCGCTGATCGTTGATCGGGAATATCAAAAGACACACTTTAAAGGACCATAAAGCATATGTGCGATGCGATAGGTAATTATTACATTTATTAACTACGATTAGCGGTTATGGTGGTCATTAATTTTGTAGTTAAGGGTGAATCCTTAGAGGATTTCACCCGTGGTAATACTTAATTACATTTGATTTATCATGTGTGGATTACCTTAACTATTTTCATTTCATATTAGCTTTGAGCGGGTATATTTCTCTGTTACGTTTTTCATTGTCTGTGAATAGCTACTCTAAGCTAATGAATCCAGAGAAAATGGAAAAGAAGGTGAAGAAAACCAAGGCCCCTGTCGTAGTCAAAGAACCAGAACCAAATAAGAAAGGATTGATATCAGATATGACTTGCCTCGACTTAGGAAAAGCAAGCTGGGAGAGTATCTATAATTTGCTAGAAGTAGAGGAGCCTGAAGAACTCGAAGAAGAAACTACAACAGATTCCACAAGAAAATTAGAGAATACATTGAAAGAATTGGCCTGCTCATACCTACATAGAATAGTAGCGCGTGCCAAGGTTTTGCCTTATAATGATGTGGTCAGGTGGATTTTTGAAAGCATTGCAACCACAGACAGGACATTCTCCATAGTTGATGGAAAAGTGTTCGGGTCATTTAGAGCAAAGGATCTTAGACAAATGTACCATTTACCTCAGCTAGAGAAGCAGTATAATAAAGCATTCTTGGAGGCTTTTGCCAAGGAGAACGACATTGAATCTGACCCAATCAGGCAATGGAGACATTTCTCGACCAAACACAAGCACGAGAAATCAGGTATGTACTCTGTAGATTCATTGGCTTCTCCTTATTGTTCTGTTGGTGCAATGATGTGCAGACTATTTGGAGTTCATGATTTTGCTAAATTATCTATAGATATGGTCCCATTAATGGAGGCTGCAATTAATGGTTATATCATGGACTGGGAAAACATCATGTCTAATAAAATGGCCACCGAGATACTTGAATATAGAAAAAATAGGTTTGTGTCTACCTGAGTGATACCTCCCTTTTACATGAGTGCCTATATCATGGATACTATCTTGTTTAATTCCGAATACCCCATTCTTGGATAGAAATGAACTCCGCATCCCAATCCCATTCACATCTGTCATAAGGAGCTATGGAAAGCCCATTATAAGAACCATCTATATATAATTTGTCATGGTTTTATTCTTCCTATATATTATGCCATATTCAATAAGCCTGCTCCTAGGTTATCTGAGGAAGCATCAGTCGACCTAATTGCAATTGGTAGTTGGTTTGGAGAAGAAACATTCACCTGTATAAGAAATTTTGGTAGCCTTTCTAACCCTCATGTTCTTCCTTTATACATCCCTGATAAACTACTAGTTAGGGAATTAGCATATCAAATAACCGTTGAAGGGATGTCAAGGACCCTTAGGGATTCTAAAAAACACATGTGGCCTACATTTCCCCTTCGGTGTGGTGCTTTTACCCTGCATGATTTTAAACATGCAGAGAAAGAGGCTGAGAAAATAAAGTTGTTAAAACTCGCAACTATCCCAAAAAGGCAGTATGACCCTAGAAAGGTTGCATACAATGTTACCTCCCAGGCTAAAATTGCCAAATTCGATCACGAGGAGGATAGTTATGTCGACTTGTTTGTTTTAGCAGAAATATTTTCTCAGGTCAAAGAAATGGCCAAGACCAAATTGGGAGTAGAAGGACTATAGGAATTCTATAGGCTCAGGGCGCAGAGATTGGAAATCCTAACTCTAGACTTATTAAAAACGACATCTATGGTACAACCTCAAGTCTACATTGAGGAGAAAATTACTGAGAACGCTCCCAAAATTGAAAATATTATTGAGAAGGAGAAGACAACAGAACAGGAGTAGAAGCAGGTAACGGTTAGTGGACCCCTTGATACAAATATTAATGTTGATCCCAAGTTAATCAAGGAATGGGAACAATTTGATTCAATCATCAGTAATCCTGAGAAAACCCAAGGGTTCACTACAACAAAAGTGTCTACAACACAGAAATTAGTAGTCAACACAATTCTGATTGTAGGAACAAGTGGCCCACCCTATCTTCAAAAAGGCATAGAGATTATCCCGGAAAATCCCACTGAGGAGATTGTACTGCATATAGAAGAAATACCACCACTTGATGTCTTCTATAGTCCTAAGGATAGGGTTGTAGTCAAAAGACAGAGGAAGAAGAGGAAAATTAATCACAATCCTCTTTTGACTCCTCAGATTGAGATGATGAACGTGGTATGGAGAGAAGAGGTAAATCCCTCCAAAGATTTAACAAAAGTATATCAGTATGTCGGAGCATATATAACAGCGACAATAAATAAGGCTTCAGAGGTTAGTCATTTGTTGAAGGAAAAAGACTAGGCAATCACTCAGCTAGAGGCACAATCAGCAGAATGACAAAAAAAATAGGGCATCTTGAACAACAGTTTGTGGAACAGAGGTAGCTTAATGAACAATTGAATGAGAAATTAAAACATGAAAAGCAGAGAATTGATGAACAAGCGATCCATAAACATCAAGAATTGTATCAAGCATTGAGAAAAATACAGCTATTGAACGAGTAGGTGAATAAATCAAAAGAAGAGCAAATCGCCCAAATGAAAGATAAAATAGAGTGATTCAAAGGATATCCCCAGGTAGATGAGTTCAAAACTGAAGCCTTGGAGGTGACCAAGGCTTTGTCCAGGCAATTGGATATTCTGTGTCATAATATATAAATGGCCGTCCCTTTATGTGATATCTTAACATCTATGATTGAAAAATCAGTGGATGCAAGACTTGAATTAGAGAAGGCAGATGAAAGATTAACTAATTTTCTATCATGGCAAGATTAGAAAGAGGGAAAAATTGCAAATCTGCCAAAGACACAGGAGTCACATAAGGAAATTTTGTTTTCTGAATGGGAGTTTCAATTAATGAAAGCCGAGAGAGCTACATCCAGATGCAGAGCAACAACAAATAATTTGATTGAGTTAATCAACAACAGTATGTATTTATCTAATCTAATTACAAAATGCTCTCCAGGAAAACTCCCAAAGGTAAAATTGTTGGAACAACATTGGAAACAAGAGATGATGCAAAGAGAAAGACTGATTGGAGGCATTCAAAGCCTAACATGGGAGATATTTTGGTTTTTCCTTTTTAAACCACACAGTCATAAAATGGTGATGAAGTGTCTCACGGATGTGATCAACTGCATGATCCCCGAACTTGCCGATGCCACATATACAACTCAGTTACACTCTCGGATGAGTCAGCCACCAGAGGTCTAGCCAATGCTCACCATTTTTCAACTGCGATCACAATAAGATAAGCCAATACATTGAATCCATTTGACTGCCGCAACACTTCTATTTCAGGATAAATCTCAGATTTATGTGTTTTTGGTTATACCAGTGCATAGCGACTTTCTTTCATAGTTTGTTGTTATTTGTAGTATTTAAAGACCCTATCATGTTTATAGAAAGGGTCCGCAATTTTGTATTAAGACTTAAGGCTGCACTAGACCAGAATTCCGAATTTTGACAAAGAAGGCTTTTATGTGATTTGCACTTTTGCATCATGTGAAAGTATTCCCAAATTAGAAGGCAGAATTTGAATGTGATTTACATCAGAGGAGATCCAAATTTATACGATACTATTATCTATGTTTTCTCTATGTGAATTAGCATTAATCAACTTTGCTATTATTGATATGTATATGTTTGTAAAACAATTCTTTAACTTGTCACTTTTGAATGTTTCAAAGTTGTCATCTTTTAAATATACATGTCAGTGATATATTATGATCAATGCGATAATGTTTTAATTATTACTTTGTTTAATTAATTAAACAAAGTAATCATCATATGAATACATATTTCTATGTTATGAATAAGTCATCTTTATGTTTATTTGTTCATAGAAACAATCAAGAATCACATTGTTAGAAGAATTCCCAGGATAGATTAGTTATCTTTGTATATTTTGCACTTTAGAATAGAGCACTTATCACTCTCATTATACATTAGAAACCAATCACCCATCAACTCATATATCACTAGGAAACTGGTCCCATTACATCCAGTTGGAGCCACCACACCAAACGGAAAAGGAGTTGCACTAAGGTCTAGACCAGGTGGTTTTCGCTGATGTTGATGTAGCAATTTTAGAGGCATAAACAGCTCCTTGTGTCATATCTTCCTTGGAGGTCTTACAAAGTTTTCCTCAACAATGCAAAGCCTTGTTGTCTGCCATTAGTGAGCTGACTTTTTCGACACTAATCTCATCGCTTTTAATGCTGAAAATCCCTCTCCTTGCCTTTCCCATCAGGTTTCTTTCCAGATCGTTATGCATATTTTCCATAGGAATATTCATATCACTTTGGTGGATGAGGGATCTTCCACATGTGTCATGTTTGTATCCTGCTAGAAGTCTCTTGGCTCTCTGGTGCTCGCCACGTCCAACACGACTCTCCAATCTTTTGACGAACATAAATTTTTACCTAAAGGGGTTCTTCCAAAATTTTCCATTGAGGTAGGCTGGAAAATTGTATTATGTGGATGTTAAATTAGTCAATGCCATGTTATATTACAACCTACTCCTTGACCGTAATTGGTTTTATGCGATGACTACAGTTGTCTCGTCTATCTTCCATTTGCTTTGCTTTCCTCATGAAGGAAAAATTGTCACTCTCTATCCGCTTGACTATTGTGTGCCGTCAGCCTAGATTTCCACCACTAGGATTTCCATACCACTCGTGGAAGATCACCCCAATCAGTTTCAAAGCGTTGGAGCATGACTTGTTAAAATTTCATCTCTTATGGGAGCTTTTCCTCAAGTCCTTCCACCTAACACTCCTACTCCTACCATTGCTCCTATGCATATGACCTCTTCTGGCACCTGTGGACCCCATATAACTCCTAACAATGTAAACTTTGAAATGGGAACTGATACTATTACCCGTTTTGTAGAAATAGCAAAAAAGTGACCTGATTTTGAAAAGGGGTGATGCAGAACACACATGTCTTTTTTAGAGCATAGTTTTTGGCACTTTAATTTTTTTTATGTACATTAGGTTTTAGAATGGTAGTGATTTTCACGCTGATTTAAAAAAGTGGTAATTCTGCATCAGGCCATTTTTTTAAAAGACCTATTTTTTGACTTTAATTTTTCTAATGTATGAAATGTAAATAATTATTTTCTAAATTTAATAATTTTTGGAGTGGTCTTCTTCTTCATATTTTCTTGTTTTTATTTTAATTTTTTTTTTTTTGTAGTGAGGTTTTTATTGTTTTGCATATTTAAATAAGAAGGTCAATATTTTGAATTTTCGATATTCTACATATTTATGCATCGTTAATTAATATTTCAATCCAAATGAAATAATTGTCTCTAAAAAAAATAATTCTTAACAATTGACAAAAAAAATCATTTTTAACATAAATATAACTAAAAAGCTACACGTTTTGATAATTTTTTGCTAGAGATGACATGTTAAATCACAATTTTTATAGGACAATTTTAACTAAAAATGGTTAAATAATAGTGTTTTTTTTGTTTTGTTTTTGTTTTTTGTTTTTTGTTTTTTGTTTTGTTTTGTTTTGTTTTGTTTTTGTTTTTTTTTTGTTTTTTTTTTTTTATGAATTTCATGTTAAAAAATAATAATAATCACTATTTTTTTTCCAAAAAATAATGATTAACATAAAAATGAATGTGAAAATCACATAATACAAATATTGAACACATAACAACCTTAATTGAGTGCTTATTCTTCTCATAAAATGTCAAATTCAAAACATTACAAGTATAACTAATTAATAGTTTCCAAAAATGAGCTTGATTTCCAAGCATAATTTAAATTTAATCAACAATGTCACATAATCCAAACTCTTCGTCCTCTAGAGTTTCATCATCATCTTCTTCCACAATATTTTCTGCTTCATTTTTCTCATTTTCCTCCTCTAATGGATCTTTGATGTCTGCGAATCTCGCAATGTATGTGTTTCCAATCATTCCGTGTAATGGTGGTTGGGGTTTCTTTGCATTTTTCACCACACGTGATTCACTAAAGTCCCCTTTCTTCAACCCAATTTCTTTCATTGCATCTAGAAGAAATTGAAGAGCATTAATTCTTTGCTAAATAAAATTGCACTGTATTGGATCTTTTTCAATGGCAATGCAATTTATTCCTTTTTGAAGGCAACATGTTAGTGTTGTACCTAATTATCAAGCACAAAAGAATAATGAAGTAAATTAGTACAATGACATATAAATTAATAAATAACATATTGAAATTCAATTCCATATAATAAAATTTACCTGAGCCAGAAAATAAATCCAAAACCCAATCTCCTTCATTTGACCGCCGCAAAGACATGGCTAAATCGAGCTCCTAAATAACATTGGGTTACATTATTTAAGTGCTCAAACGGCTCGATCGAGCGCTTAAAAGGGGCTCAATAGAGCAATCATTTTTTCCACCCAAATGTGCCATCTCTTGCCAAAAAGTGTAACCTAGTTCCATGCTTTCACCCTTATAGATTATGAATTTCTAACAATCTATATCCTAATTATTATTATTATTATCCAATTTTAAGGTCATTGCCAAGCCAGACACCAAATTGGTGTATGAGACCCCCTTGTTTGTGGGACAAGAGGCCCACCTCCACACAACGATTTGATTATTATGTCTACAAAGGTATACCTACTTAGCCCTTCTAGTTTTTGAACCTGTGACCTCTTAGGAAGAAACACATGCTCTTAATCATTAGGTCTATTCATGCTCTAAGAAAGTGGATTTGATTAGCAAAAGATAGTAATCTAGAAACTCACAATTATAACTCACGATCACAATATATAACACACATGTAACACACCTGTAAGATTACAAATTATGATAATATGTTTGAGAATACAAACATAACTATTTCCTTTTATGCATCTCCAATGGGAATGTAATTATGAACTAGAACATTCATGCAAGTTAGTAAATTGGTGGAAACAAAAAATTTGGATAAAGGACTTTGGTTAACTATTATGTAGTCAAAGAAATCATTTTTGGTTAAATCATGATCATTCATTATTTAAAATATAATTTTTAACTATATATAGATTCAACACTTAAAAAATCCTTAAAACTTTTTATATAAAAATTGACAATTGAAATTTGTGATTTTAACAAATTCCTACCAACTTATAAATAAATTCAACCAACAAAATATACTTAAAAAACTCTAAACCATATAACACTAACACAACACATGAGATAACATGGATACAAGTTGCCGCAGTGATGTGACCAGTGGTGTGTACTATGTAACTGTCACTTGGAAGTTACAAACTTATAAACCATAAACCCAAATAAATTTATGAAGGTTTAACTACTCCAAAGAAATATTTGCGGGTCGAGTGGAGGTAAGTGCAATGAAGAAATTTTGACTAAATCAAATTAAATAAATATAAATTTACATTGAAGTAGTTTTAAAGAGTGATTTATTGTACTTAAATTTAAATTTTAATTTAGGTTGTTTAAACTAGTTTTTGATAATATGATTTACTATTATTCTAGATAATTGTGAAAAATTCACTTGTAAAATTTGATATTTTAATAAATCTTACTAAATTCTAAACAAATTAAATCCGAAAAAAAATACTTTTCAGAAAATCACACTTAACAACTCAACTCAGAAAAAAATTAATATCACACCATAATGATTATTATAACTACTGGGCACACGGACGCCCAATCTGTCGAATTTGGGCACACAAACGCCCAAATCTGTCGAATTTGAAGTAATAGGGCTCTGGTCCAACGATATCATTTGGAGAGGGAACATTTGTCATTGGCGTGGGCACATGGGGTGATTCTGAGAATCGCGGGGTGGCGGGGTGATTCTCAGAATTGCCCCATGTGCCCACGCCAGTGACAAATGTTCCCTCTCCAGATGATATCGTAGTGCTATATATAGTCTTTGAGTACTAAACAATCTGAAAACAAGAGAGTGGACTAGTACCAGTGCAGTAGATTGTGGAAAGATGGCAGAAGTTGAAAAGAAAATTAAAGTGGAAGAGGAGGAAGCGGTAGTGAGTATGAAGGAGTGCGTTGAACAAGTTAAAAAGATTGCCACTACACTGTTGGCGGATGTGGAAGAACCGCTGGTGATTAAGGAGGAATGGGTGGTGCAAGTTCGAAAGATGCTTCATGATAACAATTACGAGGTTGCTCTTCCCCGTGTGGCCACAACGCTCAAGAATGTCAATCCTGAGGCGTACATTCCATGGTTTATATCGCTGAGGTGATTCTGAGAATCGTGGGGTGGCGGGGCAATTCTCAAAATTTCCCCATGTGCCCACGCCTACATGCAATAAATAAATATTTCTTCTTCTTAGATGTTTTATTTTAGACTTGTATACGTTTCCTCTCTAAAATTTGCATCAGTACATTTTTTATTTAAATTTTTAAATGAATTTTCAATATAATTGAAAAATATAACAAATTTGCATAGTACATTTTTTATTGAAAATTATAATTTTCAATATAATTGAAAAATATAGCGGAAATTTCTAAAATCAAGACGTAGGGACCTAAGAGTTAAAAACTGAACTCGATAAAGGTGAAATAGTTGACAATTGTATTTTATCTTTTTTTAATGTCTAAAGTTCAGTTTGGAAGATATTTCGAGAGCTCTTTTCAGAGTCGTCTGTATTTGTTTTAAGATATAATTTAGTAACCATAAGTTTTGGTTTGGAATTTTATATCAGAATATCAAAGAAAACTTGTTGTTTGTATTTTTTATTTTATTCTTTTAAAGGCATATAAAATTTATGGTTTAAATAAATGTATATTTTTTTATATACAATTATAAGTTTCGTCAGTTTGAATATTTAATTTCACATGTAATTGAGTTATCAGAAGTTTTATAATCGTTAATATTAAATTTTATATAATATTGACTCATCATACATTAACATTTTTTAATATTTAATTTCAAATATATCTGACTTTTCATTTAGATATATATAAATTATTAATTAATATAATTAATTAGTTTATCTCCTTGGGTTTTGTAGAACTCATCATGGCCGTTTCTCGTTGCTGTGCGACCAATGGAACGAGTCTAACGACCTTCGATCCGAATTCAAAGCCCCATCACCTAAAGTTGCTATAAACATTTCCACCTCCTGGAGCCACGACCATTCCGTGGTTTATATTGCTGGGTGATTATGAGAATTGCGGGGTGGTGGGGAGATTCTCAGAATCGCTCCATGTACCCACACTTGCATGCAATCCAGCAAATTTGTTTTATTTACATTTTCACATTTAATAACTTGGAAATACAACATGAAAACCACACATTCAAAAAGCATATCATGAAAGGCCATCATGCCAGTTATGGGAGGGGAACGTGGGAATAACTCTCTAAATTTATTTGATAATCCAATATTTTGTTGTGTTAAATTAATTGTGGAAATTATAAGGTTAAACTCTCTTTTTTTGGGAATGAAAGTTATCTTTTTAATGATTTTTTTTGGGAGTAAAAGTTATAGTAAAATTTTATTATTTATTTATGTAAATTGAATAGGGGTTAAAAAGAATAACAATTATTACTTCAAATATTGTTATGACATATTACTTAATAAATGAAATGTAAGGGTTCTGTGTGGGATGTAAGATGACCCACATGAAATTGAGTATTATATATATTTATGTAACTCTTATTGGATTGTTGTCACATGATAAACGAGATTTATTATTTTCTCCATATGATGTATGCTTTAATGCCTTCATTTCATATGAATATTTGATTGTAAATAGAAGAGTTGCAACTTGCGAGTGCTTTTTTTAATGCAATCTAGCAAATTTGTTGTATTTACATTTTCCAAAGTTGCTATAAACATTTTCACCTCTTGGAGCCACATCCATTCTGTGGTTTATATCGCTGGGGAGATTCTAAGAATCACGGGGTGATTCTCAGAATCACCCCATGTGCCCACGCCTGCATGCAATCTCAAACAATGGGTAACTGAATCTAAATATTTTAAACTCTGACATGCTGCAACATCATTATAGTCGCAGCTACTATATATTGTTTCAGTTAATTGTTATCATTTAATTACAAACTGATGACCATGATCATCTGCTTGTATTGCAGGAGGTGCACGTGGGTATGGGAATTTGTATAGCAGTGGTTATGGCACCAACACTGCTGCCCTCAGTACTGCTTTGTTCAATGATGGACAGATCTGCGGAGCATGTTTTCAGATCAAGTGTGATGCCTCTAAAGTCCCTCAATGGTGTCTGCCCGGGAACAGATCGATTATCGTCACGCAACCAATTTCTGTTCGCCGAATAATGCGTTGCCCAATGAAATGGAGGGTGGTACAACGTACCACTTCAGCATTTCAAAGAACATACCTTCTTATAAATGCAAAAACAAATTTGCTGGATTGCATGCAGGCATGGGCACATGGGGCGATTCTGAGAATCGCCCCGCCACCCCCCGATTCTCAGAATCGCCCCAGCGATATAAACCACGGAATGGCCATGGCTCCAGGAGGTGAAAATGTTTATAGCAACTTTAGGTGATGGGGCTTTATAAGAAGGTATGTTCTTTGCATTTATAAGAAGGTATGTTCTTTGAAATATTAGAAGTACAATAAGCTTGTCAGCACATTGAACTTGAGTGTGAAGTTAACTCATTAGATATGTTCAGCAATTGAGATAGTGATTACATCAATGATAGAATGTGAAGTTAATTCATTAGATAAGTTTAGTCACAGAGATAGTGATTATATGTTCACAACTATGAATAGAAACATAATCAGAAATATTACGGTAATACGCAATTATCAGTTTAAAGTTATGAATCGAATCGTGATGAGAATTATAAGACTATTAGCATTATATTTTATTAAATAAATCAATAAGTGACCACTTCACATTTATATGTATTCGAGCCTGAAACCATACTAGTCTTTCTAAATTGCCAAATGGTAGAATAAATAAGATGCATCAATACTTTAATTTGAAGAGGGCCTTAATATTTTTTTTTGCTTCTCGATTTCTTTCTTGATTGAAGTCATCATAAACACTACACCAAACCCCAACCCAAAGTTGAAAAGTCGCTCATCCCATGGTTTTCTGAAACCTATAAAACAATTGAAGTTAATAACCGAAGGATAATGCAGGAATCCTTTAAAAAGTTCCAGAAAGTATAGACCGAATTATGATCTGAAAATATCCCTCATCGTTGCACTTGGTAATGGTGTCAATTTTCCTGGATTGCATGTAGGCGTGGGCACATGGGGTGATTCTGAGAATTGCCCCACCACCTCGCGATTCTTAGAATCGCCCCAGCGATATATTGATTCTACACATGATGTAACTAAGTTTTTTTTTCCTTCCTAAATAAAATAATGGCAACAAACACATCCTGACTAGCCAACATGTCATCAATATTAAATGTTCAATTCGAGTTAGTGGGGAGACCTTTTTATCCTAACGTGACTTAATGGAATTTGTGTAGTATACCAATTTGTGACTCCTATAATGTGTCCCATTCTATGCGAGAGTTTCTAGTCACATAAATGGTTAAAGTCCACTCACCAATATATCAAACTATTAATGTAAGCTAGGAAAACATTTAAAGGTTTCAGAACAGGACATGGTTGACTTTGTCCTCTATGATAGCAATATGCAATAGGAGATGATTCTACACCACAACTTAGCAACAAGAAACGTTGGGTTGGTTGCGTCAGACATTAGAATTAACTAACTTGTTTTATATATATATATATATAATTAGTATATTCAGAAGGTTAATTGGGAGTGGTGGGTGAAATGCTATTATTTTCTTACTAGTGATACGATGACTATAATACCATGATTGTAATGACTTTGTGCATTTATGATTAAGAGTTCCTTGAGAATATATATATGAGATTTTGTGAAAAGTAAAATATTTCTATAGATATTTTAGAGCATATTTCAAAGTTATATGACAGTAGCAATGATTCTTGGAAAAGTTATGTGGGAATATATATCATTAAATTAAATGGTGGGCATGCATGTGGACTCAGATGGGGCACTAGTTGATGAAAAAGAAGAATATGGAACATCTTCATCTGCATCCATTCATTCATCTGAAGATGTGAATTCTGATGATGTGCAAGAAAATATGAGTGATTTTGAATAGTTTTCTATGACAGTTTATATAAGTGATGTTTGCATCGTATCTTGAAATAAAATTTTTGGTTTCCATATGGTGTTAAATCAGAAGTTTCCAGTCATTTTTATGTTGTTTGATTATATGTCTTAATTATGATAATTTATATTGTTTAGAATATCTACAATGCAACATTAAATTAGAGATATAATGTATGTTTCATTCAATATACAAATAATGACATTCTGATTCATTTAGTCATGTAATTTGTTCATAATGTTGTGGTTTTTTAATTTTATCGTTGAAAAAATTCCAATTTCTTTTGTATCTAGCATGTTATGGTTGAAAACATGTTGAATTTGTACTTAGGAAAGAAAAATGTCCTTCTATTTAATTTTCGTTCTAAATGGGCAAGTTGTTTGGATTGGAATCAAAGTAGGCACCCGAACACATTTTGGAATATATAAATCTATTAAAAAGAGGCATATTTAGCTAAAAATAATAGGTTAGACCAAGGTACACATTGTCATGTAATGCCATTATTGTATTCAACATTTTCTTAATGTATTGAGTGCATTATTTGAATTAGGTGATATGTTACTATCACTTCTATAATTGACCCTAAAAAAAAAATCGTCGTTCTAGTATCGACACTTTTTCATTTTCAAGGTTTTTTTTGCACGAAAATTTCGTTTTCACTGCCATTTTTAAAACATGTTCAAAATTGACCCTAAAAAAAAGCATCGTTCCAGTATACACACTTTTCTTTTTTAGCACTGTTTTTGATGTTTTTTCGGGGGTTTTTTGGCGAGAGTTTCCGTTTCAAAGTTTACATTGTTTCCTGATCCTTGGGTGGTGCCTCCTACTCCTATGGAAGTTAATCAAGCTAGTGAGAATCCTCTGCCACCTATTGTGGATGAGATTGCCTTTCCAGGAGTCCCATTAGTACCTCCTAATGCTGGTCAAAAAATCCATCATAATATGGAATATGATCAGGTTCTTTTTCCCACATGGGCTATCCCTCTGCTTTTTCTGCATGACTCCCTTGATGGCGATCCTCCCCGGTTAGTCAAATTCGAGGTAATGGATCTACCCACTGATCATCCTAGGGAGATTATGCGCCTTCCTACCTCTAGTCTCCCCGACGTGGAACAATTAGAGATTGCTAAACATTAGGGGAGTTTTGAGGTCTAAAATGGGCCTCCTAAGAAGAATGTACAACCAAAGTAAACTTTATAAGAATGAATAGGATTCAAGATGATGATGTCAACCATGGGGGATGATTCACCATTTTTGAGTAAAACAGTAAAAAGATTAAAAAATAATAAAATAATAAAACTACTTTTTCAACTCGTATTTTAAACTTATCTCCGTAAGGGTCTACTCAAATTTTGAGTGAGAGTACTCATTGGATGCAAAATTTAACTCTTCATCCAAGGAGTACCAATGTTGCATACTTTCAATGGACCTTGCTACACAAAAAATGAGAAATACACAAAACAACAAGATTGCAATAATGTTTTTCATGTATTTCTCATTTTTGGTGTAGTAGGGTCCATCAAAAGTATGCAACATGGATACTCCTTGGATGAGTAATCAAAATTTTTGTACAATGAGTGTTTCTTCTTGAAATTTGAGTAAACCCATAGGGAGATAAGTTGAAAATACGAGTTGAAAAAATAGTTTTTTTTTTTTTTTTTTTTTTTTTTCCCTCTAAAATTTGATGATGTAATCTCATCTCATTTTATTATTTCCACTATTATTTTATAATTTCCTTAGAAGGCCCATTTTAGACCTCAAAATTCCCCTAATTTTAAGTCTTAAATCGGCCTAAGGGAAACCTCCTTAGCCTTCCTTGGACATGCCACCCATGGGTCGAGACAAGTCTTTGGATTCTACTACTGAACTTGCTAACGAATTGCCCACTTCCTTACCACCTGTTGATGAGCACCAGTGTTGCAGCAAGAATGCTACAACTCCTGGGGCTACCAACTTTACTTCATCAACCCGAGGTTCATACAAACTTGGAGGTGACAGTGTTATATACATAGTAGATACAATGGTCTCATATTGTCACTTTTCAACTGGGGTGATAGACCACTAGGGTTTTTCAAACTAGTCTTCTATTGACTAGAAGGAGTCTGACTACCAAATGGAAAAGGGAAAATTATCCTTAATGCTAAAAGGAAATTCTGCCTACACTAGGAAATGGAATACTGAATTGGAAGGTGCTATAAAGTGACATGAAATCATCTAGCTAAACATCTACACATTTTGCTTGCAAAATAAACCTAGCTTAACCTTGTTTATAACATTTAATGACCTGGACTAACTGAGCATGGAATTTGATCTAAGAATTATTATGACTGTTGCATGCATGTGCTAATTTAGAAATTGCAGAAAAATCCTTTTTTGATGTTTAGTTTTATGAATGCAAATGCTAATTTTCAACTTGTTCTTTGGCAGGGGAGACAGGTATGGAGGAAAAGGTTTGGACTAGTTTCAAGGGTATGGAAGCCAAGTGGAGGCCTAATCTAAGCTCAGATGACAATTTCTGCTCAATTCGGGCTTAAAACAGGCTACTACAGGGTTTCTTGTAGTACTACAAGATGTCCTAGTTCTACTACAGGATGCCTTGTTTTACTACAGGAAATAGGCCGAAAGCTTAGAAGATGGTAAGAAAGGTAGAATGAAGTGTGGGAAAGGTATCTGATGGGGAAATAAGGCATGGAGGAGGTGCACACTATCCAAGGCTTAGTCAAATGCTTCAAGATGGTTGGATTTTCTCAATGGAAGTGACCACTTTGCTTAAAAAACAAGAGTTTGGATTAGGGTTTGGTGGACCTTGGTAGCATAGGTGGATAAGACTTGGATGAGGCAAATGAGATGAGGGCTCTTTGAAAATTAGATCTTCTCGTAACAACATACACTCTTTTCTTCATTTATGCACAAATTCATCTATACATGGAAAATATGAGTTGAATGGAGGAAAATAAAGTTATTAATAGCTAATGGTTAAGTTTATGAATGAAAATGATTTTAAACCATAGCAACCTCAAGAGATCAAAATGAAAATTACAACTACTACTAAGAAATTAAAAGATAGTGATCTATTCAACAAGAAAGCCCTATATTATGCAGTAATCAAACAAAAAAATTGTTTTTGGGCTGTGTAAATGGAACCCTCAAATCATGATCCCATAAGGGAGATGAGGTGAAAACCACTATCACAATATTTTTTGAAGTGTTTACTATCATTGTGTTACCAATGATCTATCTATCCACAAATGGAAGCAAAATGATTAATCACACAAATACTTGCAGATTAACAAAACCAAAATCACTTCAATAGGTAACTATGAATGTAATCTAAGCACACATGTACAAAAAGAGGAACCTCTGCTGCTAGGGTTGGGCCCTAACGTAAGTTCTTCAGCCCTTTGAGTCAACTCAGTGCTGGATCAAGGTAATGGTTCTCATTTTCATTAAAATCTCAAAAATACATAAGAGTCATCAATCACAATGTATTAGCTCGAAATAGCCTCTTGGCTACAAAAAAAAGAAGTTGAATCCTAATGAGGCTCTAGGCCTTTTTATTTATGCAACTGAAGTGACCAAAAAATCCTTAAATTTAGGGAGTCTCGGCTCCCAACTTGAGATCAACTAGTCTTCAACTATCACTAGTTTGGTTACCAATGACCTCAATGGCTTGGCTGCTTGTAACTTCAAGATGATCAGATACGGTGGAGGAATCTTTGAGTGAGTGAGGAGTTAAGGAGGGAGGTCCAATCTCCTAAAATTCCTCTTTCTTGTCTACTTTGATCCTACACTTTAATTAACCAAAATTTCTCCAAAACCTTCAATTAATGCACATTAGACCACAAAACATAACATCTCATCTTTACCCTTCTCACTAAGAAAAATATAACAAAACATGTAAATAAATGTGATAAAAGTTGATTTTATTAAGTTGGAGAGTGGCATTATGGTCCATATAATTTATCCATTGATGAGCCTCATCATCACCTCCCTACTAAAAGTGTTTCTCATCCTCTGAGAAAGTCAATATATGTCCATGTATTTAATTTCCCTAGTGGCCTCTTTGACATTCTAGGCTTTTGTTGTTGTATCCTCCTCTTGTGGATAAAATCCTACATGCTTCTCTATTTCCTCCCACTGCTTTCTTTCTTATTCTTCCTTTCTTCCTTCTAACATACCCAGGAGCAATGGTGGACTGACTTTCAAGCCAATCCAGTTAATTTTGAGTCTCTGGTTGCCTTCTTATACAATGGGGTCCTCTGTAGTGGATCCCTCATTCTTTCAGGGGAATGATACTCCATGATCTTTAGGATGTATGGTAAGGTGCCCCATCTCCTTTGGCGTGCTTGCTGGATTTCATCCCCTAACAATCTCAAAGTGTCCTCAAAATGAGGGACTGCTTGCTCTTGTGTAGCTAGGTATCTTGGTGCAAGCTGGGTATCATTGGCGATGAGGTTGTGGGTGCTTATGACAACCATGGAATTTCTTTGTTCTACTTTGATGTAAAGGGGCTTTGTTTATTCTCTTTCCAATACTCTTTTTAATTCCTTAGCTCTGGCCTCCTCATGACTCATCCATGATGCCAAGGCCATCAGTTGTAAGTCCACCAGCTTTGTATTGGGGTCCCACACATTCAAGTATGTTAAGGCCAAGTTATGTAAAAAAAATTCAGATATCTTGGCCATGTCCTCTAGGGTGCTTTGGTCATAGAGCTCAATGAATTGCTTATAGTCTTGGAAAGACATAGTCCCTCATTGTTCTAGGGTCGTGTTATGGCCAGCAACAACCCCCCTTTTATTTAGTATTATTAGTTAAAAATCTAAAAAATTAAAATAGTGTTTAAATTTCCTTTTTGAATAAAATTACCATCATAAGCTTAGGAAACCTTCTTGAAAAATCCAAAAAAGCTAAGTTTTATGATAAGGTAAAGTAAAATCTTTCCTTAGGAAATATCGCATTGCATAAGATAGCGGGATTCCACCTTACAAGCACAATTCCAATATTTTCAAGATCACGATATGCGATAATAAACAAATATCACATCACATTCAGCATAACCTACATGAAACACTTTAAAATTTACCGATATGCGATGATGCCGATCGCAATACCGCATATCGCAAAAAAATAGGTTAACGAAGATTGTCACCATAATATTTTTGCGATTTGCGATATTGCAATTTCGTGATGCAGCGATAATACTATAATGCGATGTCACGAGCGATCGATTTTGCGGTATTGCGATCTGCGATGTTGCGAAGAGAATCGCAAAATCGCTTCATCGCAGATATTTCGAGTGCGTTATTCAAGAAAAGTATTTTCCTTAAGCTGACACCTGGTTATGCGCTTTAATGCTAATAAATGAGATAGTTGCTAGTTATAATGGATTATGGGTGCGTGCTTATCTAAAGAATCATTTCATGTAAGGTGGTATGCTTGATATGTCAGCTGCATTTAAAACTTTTCCCATCACCTTTCCCTGTCATTCATTTTCTATTCACTTGTGAATTGCAGGAATAGAGGACAGAGGTCGATACAAAGCATTACACAGGTTGAAATGGGAAAGAAAAGCAAAGCTCCGAGCTAAAAAAAAAGGAAATGACGCCCTTATATACAGACACGGCCTGTAATAGAGACGTGGGAATAGCTACGTGGCATGGCATGTATAATCTGCTCGAAGAGGAAAATCCAAGATTAATGGAAGTAGTTGCTACTGCGGGCTCAAATGGTTCTTCAGAAGCATCCCTTTCAGAGCTAGCTTGCTCATTCTTACACCGGATAGCAGCAAGGCAAAAAATCCTCCCATATACAGACATGGTGAAGTGGATACTGGATAGCGTAGAAATCAGAAACAGACAGTTTAAGACTCAATGTCAAGAGTTCATAGAAGTATTATTTCACAAATTTTGAGCTTTATATCTGTTGGAAGGAAAAAGCGCAAAAGGTGAAAAACGCATCAAGGAAACCCGGAACGAGAAACTGAGGTAGTTTCCGATGTGCGATTAGTGCCTAGCGCTAATCATGCATCGCTGAGAAAAATTTCTAAAAAAGGAAAGCTGCCAGTTGCCTAGCCACCTACAAGTCCCGAAAATCGCAAGAAAGTAAAACTACAGGCAGATTGGAAATATAAAGCTCAAGAAAAGGCACAAGCAATCCAAGGGTTAACCAAGTTGAACTGGGATTATTACTGGGCTTACTTGGTAAAGCCACATAGCTAGTGGATGACTGTTAAGTGTATCATCAAGTCGACCGAAAAGATGGCGCCAACGCTTGTCGATTCTGTTTACTCAGCTCAGCTAAAAGCGGAAGTCAGCCAGCCAACTCTGCTCAAACAGATGTTGCATGCGTGTGATTTCAAGGACCAAATACAGAAATAGTTGAATATTAGATTTAATTTTGTTTTATTTTCCTGAAAAGAGGACGGTCATTTAAATCGCATCCTATATTTTTGTAATAATTTATTTTTAGAATTAGTTTAGTAGTATTTAAACCCTTCTCATGCATTTAGAGAAGGGTCCTGAAATTTATCAAAAACTTATCCCCAGAACATGCACTTCTGTACCCTCTGAGGAGGTTTTGATGAATGAAGGGAACAAGATTTATTAATGTTTGCATTTGATATCTGCTACCGATGTTTCACTTTTGTACTCTTAGTAGATATTTGATCAAGGAAAGATAAATCATGATCACTTGAAGCTCATGAGTAGGACTAGTTATAAATGGTATTTCTATCTCTTAACTATTTCTGCCTTGTGTTATAGTTATTTCCAGTTCATTTATTTATATATTAATGTATGAATGCTTGATTTATCATTTGGAACTTTTGTACAGTGATAGATATTTATTTATGATTAGTGTATGAATAGCTCATTATGCGATATGTTTTGCACAACTGTTTCGTCTAACTTTTTATACGAAGTGGTTCACCTGTATTGAATTCTTTTCTTATAACAGCTGAATGATCTTTATTACCAGTTGTTGTTTGAAATCATTTTATATCGCATAGAAGAAAAATCACACCCCGGGTTAGTGTAGATTTACATATTCCTGTTATTGGAATACAGTTTCCTTATTATTATATTAGAATTAGATTAAGAAGTATTCCATTTACAAACTGTTAGAAACAGAAATATTCATCTTTCTCACACACACACTGAAATTGGGAAACTAGTCCCACATCCCCAGTCGGACCCGCTATACCAAATGGAAAAGGAGATGCCAACCAAGGTCCGGACCGGGCGGGTATCCCCCTTGTTGCAGACCCGATTTTCGGGGCTTCAACATATTTGGCGCTAGAAGGAGGGCTTGAACCTCCAAACTGTGAATGACAAGCAACTCCAAATCTAAATACCATTCTGAGAGTAAATCGCCCTCACCATTTCCTTCGACTTATCCATTGCATTCAAAAACCTTAAATCCAGAGTTAGAAGTCACTGGATCAATAGCCGCTGCTACAAACCCTGACATTTCAGAACAATCTACTATTGAACCTCCTGAAGTTGAATCTTTGATTCACAAACTTCAGAGATTTTATATATCTCCTAAAAAATCTGATAAATCTCAAGGCAGCGTGACTTTGCAATACAACCCTGCTCATCCTCTCACCAGGTTAAAGAGCGAAAAATTTGGTGTTCAGCCAACCGAATTACCTCTACCTTCTAGGAAGAGAGCAAGGAAGTCTCCTAAAGGATCCGATAGTGAGACTCTTTCATCATCATCATCCATCTCAAGCTCTTCACTGCGAAGTCAACCATCCACTCCTCCACTTCAGGTCATCGTCCATCAACCTATTGCAACTTCATCAAATCCTTCTCAAACATCTGGAGTTATAATATCCTCATATTCTCAACCAAAAGGATCATCTTATGCACTTTCTTCCGTTAGTGGTTCAACAATGGCCCAATCTCCATGGAATAATCCAGGGGCAGTCTTAATGCCTGCACCCTTGAGTCAGATACCAGCCCATCCTGAAACATGGCTGCCTAAGTTTAACCCTGAGGCAGGAATGCTAGCAGAAGAACATATAAATAACTTTATGTTGTCCATAAGTCTCAATGGAGTTACCAATGAGGATGCTTTTGTTCGACTTTTCCATTATACTTTACAAGGGATAGCCGGATCATGGTATTTTTCATTACCATCTGGATCTATTACTAGTTGGGAGATCTTCCAAGAACAATTCTTGACCAAGTTTGGTGATGACAGGTCTACAGCGACACTGATCAATTACTTGTCTAATCTTAGAGCTGCGTCAAGAGAACCTATCAAAGATTTCAATTTACGTTTCAATAAAATCTTAAACAAAATATCTACTGCTTCTCAGCCGAGTGAAGAAGTGCGATGTGAATGGTATATTATTGCTTTACCATCAAACTTAGCACTCTTTGTTGATAGGGCTAATAAAACAACCTTAGTTGAAAATATGAAAGAAGTAATAGCAGTAGAGAAACTTATTACGGCCTTAGAAAAGAAAAATGTGATAGAAGAATGAAAATCTAAAAAGGTCTCTTTCAAAGAAGATCCCAAGAAAAAACAACCAAAAGATCCATTCGATTTAGAAGGATTACAAACAGTTTTGAAGACCATGTCTAACGAAATGGTCGACATCAAGAAACAGGTAGTAGAAATTTCTTCTAAAAAGCCATACAGACCTTTTAAAAGAAATCCTTCAACTAATTCCAAACCCCCTAACGCTATTTTAAATTCTGAATCAGAAGAAGAAGAAGAGGAAAATGCTACTGAAGAGCAAATCGATGAAGAAGAAGTTGTAGAATTAAAAGGTATGTGGGATTTCATCCTCCCAAATGAGGAAGATCAAGAGGTATTCCCGGTTAGTACTCGTAGCAGAAATCAACTTGATCCTCCTCAGCCTACACCTAAGCCAAAGAGCGCAAGCTCGATGATTAAGGATAAAGTCGCAGCCAAGAAAACATCACCTAAAGCGACTCAAACCAGCCCAGTCCAAACAGACAAATCCACTCCATCTAAAACGCTAATCATTTCGGATGAAATGGAGTATAACATTGTTGAAGACATGAAAAAGACTAGGGCCAACATTACTCTTTTTGAATTGAGAAAGTTAAAACACCAGCAGAAAGTACTTTTGAAAGAATTACATGTTGTGCCAGTTGCACCTTTACCAGCTGCTGTAATCTCTCAAGCTTCCCACGACATGGGAAGACCTCCAACCAATACGATAAATAAAGTTGATCCAAACGATATTGCATTAATTGGAGGAAGATCGAGATCGCATACTCCCCCATTTCTCCTTATGAAATTTTCAATAAAAATGTGCATAATTGCTTAGTGGATTCTGGAGCTTCATCAAATATTTTGCCAAGATCAATTTGTGCAAAATTGAATGTTCAACCACAGGATTCCGCTGTGCGCATAATTCAGCTAGATCGATCGCAAGTTGAAGTGATTGGTGAATTAAATCAGGTTACCATAAGGCTGTCATCCAATCCAAAGGTATCTCAAGTTATCAACATTTTAGTTGCTGATATTCCTGAATTTTATGGCTTAATTCTTAGTAGAGATTGGTTAGAAAAACTTCATGGATACTTTGCAACTGACTGGTCACATATGTGGTTGCCTTATAATGGTAAACCAAACCAAATAAAAGTTGAACGTGAACGACATCAGAAGTACATAGTAACAGAACTCGAAGGAGAAAATGAACCAGTAGCATATAATTCTAACATCATTGGCAATTATTCAGCAGATTCTTTCTTAGGAATTTTTAATGCTCATACTTCACCTTACTTAGAACATTCTGTTTTGTCTCAAGTAGAAATTTTTTCTCAAACAGATAGTTCTAAATGCATTAATTTTATAGATAGTCCTGTAAATAAATCTTTGTTTTGGAAATTATTTTTTGATGGTTCTAAGTCTAATGAAGGAGCAGGAGTAGGATGTGTGTTAGTAAGCCTAGAGGGAGATAAAACCATGTTAACTTGTAGACTTGAATTCGAGTGCACCAACAATACCGCAGAATACGAATCTCTAGTCCAAGGCTTGTACAAGGCAATCAGATTAGGCGTCAAATACCTGTAAGTTTTCGGAGATTCTAAAATAATAATTAGACAGGTACGCAATACTATACACTGTTTATCAGGTCATTTAAAGCATTACCAATCTTTAGTTCAAGATTTGACTGAACATTTTATAGCATTTAATATCTCGTCAATTCCCAGACTCCAGAATGCTAGCGCAGACCTCTTAGCCAACGTAGCTTCCAAGCTCATTCCTTCAGAAGATTGTAGTCCTCACCGATTTTCAATTGAGTTAATTTTTAGACCAGCTATTCCTGATAACATCACCAATTGGAGGATTTTCAATGACGATCCTGATATCATGAGTTTTCTCACATTTGAAGGATCCTACACCAATCAAATAATTGACGAAGACCAGCATGACCAACAATTGCAATAGGATAGTACTGCTATACCTAAATTGGTAGTCAAATTAGAAGACCTTTACGATTTGAAAGATTGATTCAAAAGATCTACCAATTCAAAACTCCAAAGTTCAACTTTGAATTATGAATTTGTAAATCTAGGAACTGATGCTAAATGACAGAACATCAACCTAGGCCTTGGCCTAGCCCCTGAAGAGAAATTAGCATATATTCATCTCTTGAAACAATACAAAAGTGTCTTTTCATGGAATTACGATGAACTCAAAACATACGACATCTCCATCATCCAACACACTATCCCAATGATTGATAATGAAAAACCTGTCCAACAGAAGTTGAGAAAGATCCATCCAAATTTAGAAAATCAAACTAAAACTGAACTCAACAAGTTATTGAAGGCCAAGATAATCTTTCCCATTAGACATTCTAAATGGGTCTCCAATATGGTACCTGTTAGAAAGAAAAACAGAGATATCAGAATCTGCATTGACTTTCGAAACCTTAACAAGGCCTGCCAAAAGGATAATTTTCCTTTACCTCCCATGGAACAAATACTGTAGGCAGTTGCGGGCTCAGAATTAATGTCATTCTTGGATGGGTTCTCAGGATACAACCAAGTGCTGGTACATCCCGACGATCAGTTGAAAACTACATTCAGAACTAAATGGGGCACGTACGCATATCAAAAGATGCCATTTGGTTTGATTAACGCGGGTGCCACATTTCAAAGAGCCATGGACATCACATTCAAAGGGTTAGTTAATAAATCAGTAGTAATCTATTTGGATTATATAACTGTTTATTCCAAGAAACGAAACAACCACCTCAGGGATTTAAAACAAATCTTCCAACGTTGTTTAAAGTATGGAATTTCGCTTAACCCGAAAAAATCCTTTTTTGCATTAAGTGAAGGAAAGCTTCTAGGATTCATAGTGTCAAAATCTGGAATTCACATTGATCCTGACAGAATCAAAGAAATTTCTGCAGTTCCTTTACCTCACAACAAGAAAGCCATGCAATATTTCCTTGGCCAGATCAACTTTGTAAAGAGATTCGTTCCATATTTTTCTAGAATCGTGTCTCCTCTACAAGCCATGATTAAAAAGAACACAAAATTTAAATGGGGCCAAGATGAACATGAGGCTTTCAATCTGATCAAACAAGCCATTATTAATGCTCCATCGTTAGCAACTCCAAATTTTTCCGATCCTTTTATTTTGTATACCTTTGCCTCAGATAGATCATATGCTGTGATACTCACTCAAGCAAATCAAGAGAAGGTGGAAGCCCCAATTGCTTTTTTCAGTTCCAATTTACAAGGTGCTGAACTGAATTATTCAGATGTGGAAAAACAAGCCTATGCTGTTTTTAAAGCAATTAAATATTTCAGACCTTTCTTACTCAAGACACATACCAAGATCATAGTACCGTTTCCAGTGGTAAGAAGTCTTCTAGTACAGAAGGATGTGGGTGAGAAAAGGGAAAATTGGGTTACTGCCTTACAAGAATATGACGTAGAAATCAAACCAGCAAACATTGTAAAAGGTCAAGGCTTTTGCAAATTGCTGGCAGGAGCATCGCTAATGCCCGAAAATCCATCTGAAGAAGTACAAGTATATGAGGTAAGCCTAAACGATGCTGAGTCATTATATGCTAATATTATTTATTATTTAAAGAATGGATATGCTCCTCCAAACCTTGATCACACCAAGAAAAGAGCCCTAAGGTTAAAAGCCAAACAATATCAACTTGTAAATGATGTTCTTTTCAGAATAAATTATGATTTTGTTCTACTTAGATATCTTGAGAAAGTTGAAGCAGAAAAAGTTTTGCAGGAACTCCATGATGGGCCAGCAAGTGGACACTATGCTGGAGATGCAACTGCTCATAAGATCTTATGCGAAGGCTATTATTGGCCCACATTATTCAAAGACGCACATAACTATGTAAGAAAATGTCAAGTCCGTCAAACTGCTGTCGGAAGACAAAAGAAACCATCTTTGCCACTGCAACCAGTTACCATCGAACAACCTTTCGATCAGTGGGGATTAGACATAATAGGTGAGATCGTTCCTCACTCTTCTAAACAGCATAGATACATCCTCACAATGACAGATTACTTTACTAAATGGGTAGAAGCAGTTCCACTCAAGACGACTAATGCTGAAAATATCATTGAATTCATAGATCAGTTCATAATCACCAGGTTTGGATTGCCTTCCGCTTTAATGTTTGATAATGCATCATACTTTTCTGGTAATGCAATGACTGAGTTTTCACTCAAAAGAGGTTTCAAACTTAAATAATCGGCCAATTATTATCCACAAGGGAATGGGTTAGCTGAATCCACAAATAAGAACTTAATTAGAATCATCAAGTGAACCATTGACCAAAATCATAAAAATTGGCATAAGTCTTTAATATATGCTTTATGGGCAGACCGAATAACACAGAAAGCCTCTATAGGAACTTCTCCCTTTAATTTAGTTTATGGGAAAGAAGTGGTTCTTCCAACACATCTGGAAATTCCCTCTTTAGCCTTAGTTCAGTACATTGATGAAGTACCAACTTCTTCTTTACAACTTAGGTAGCTGGAATTAATTAAATTAGAAGAAAAATGAGAAAAGGCTAAGATTACTCACGCTCATCATCAAGCATTGGTGAAAGCCTCTTTTGATTCCAATATGGTATCCAGAAAAGATTTTCAGATAGGAGATTTAGTTTTAAAATGGGACAAGGCTCATGAGGAAAAGGGAAAACATACAAAATTTCAAAGAATGTGGCTTGGTCCTTTTCAAATTGTAGAAATCATAGGTCCATCGACCTTCATATTGCAAGATTTAGCAGGGAAGAGGGATTCTTTACATGTTAATGGTCAAATTCTCAAGAAATATTTTCCATAGAAGTTCAGTCTTCTATTTTTGTAGAATAGTCGTTTTTATTTTCATAATAAAACTAGTTGTGAATGGTTACTATAGGCATTTATGAAAAAGACACCAATTCTCTTTCAAATTTTGATCTTTCGCTTGTATAAATAGCAAATCTTTTGGAAAATTAATCTTTATTATTGAAAGATACAGTTAAAGACTCTAGCTTAGATATGATACTAGTTTCAACTTCATAAAATTTGATGAAAATAACCTTTAGTGAGAAATTATTTTATATCATTGCAATGAAAAGTATCAATAACAAAATAAAGATTCTCTATAGAACAGATATTTCAAAAAACTCTACTATTGTCGTCCAGAGCTATCTTAAGGAAACAATGACTTCCTCCCTACTAAGGAAATCATAAATTTCAGAGGAACAATCCAAGGATACACTTTACCTTAAAGAGTAAGAGGTCTCATCACAAGCCGGCTTATCATAATCATAGATATTATAACTTGCTGACTTTGCCAATACTGCATACCACAACAGGGCAAAGACTTAAGATTGTTGCAATAAAAAGGCAAGGGGTCTCATCACGAGCCAACTTGTTCAGCAAAGTTATAAATCAATGAATGACTGTGTCATAAATTGGCCATCAAGCCAAGACATTGCCCTTTAAGAATAAAAAGAAAATGAAAGTAGAAAGTGTGGATATGGATTCTTCGTTGAGAATTGCGGGTTTCTTTAAGTAGGATACAGGATCATTGCTGGGTAACAGGTAACTCTGTCGAGGCTATAAACGCCTGCTGGCAGCAGAGGCTCTACCTACGACAAATTAGCATATTTAAAAAAACTGGTTTACAGAGAAGACTTTGTTTTATCTTTAGAAACCAAGTAATGACTGATGTAAATACAAGGACTAGCTTGAGGCAACAAATAATCAAAGTTAAAAATAGTTGAAACAAAATGTCATTGATAGGTTAGAATATAATGTAGTTTATCTTTCTATAATAAAGTTTAACTTTCTGGAAAATTTTCTGTTTTGGAAGTTTTGAAAATTAAAAAAATAGCAGAGATAACTGGTTCTTCCAAGTGAATCGCCAATTTTTGTGGCTAGCAACAACCCCCCTTTTATTTAGTATTATTCCATAATACTAAATAAGAGGGGACCCTTAGTTAAAAATCTAAAAAATTAAAATAGTGTTTAAATTTCTTTTTTGAATAAAATTACCATCATAAGCTTAGGAAACCTTCTTGAAAAATCCAAAAAAGCTAAGTTTTATGATAAGGTAAAGTAAAATCTTTCCTTAGGAAATATCACATCGCATAAGATAGCGGGATGCCACCTTACAAGCACAATTCCAATATTTACGAGATCGCGATATGCAATAATAAACAAATATCGCATCGCATTCAGCATAACCTACATGAAACACTTTAAAATTTGCCGATATGTGATGACGCCGATCGCAAGATCGCATATCGCAAAAAATAGGTTAACAAAGATTGTCACCATAACATTTCTGCGATTTGCGATATTGCGATGTTGCGATATTGCGATTTCGTGATGCAACGATAATACTATAATGCGATGTCACGAGTGATCGATTTTGCGATATTGCGATTTGTGATGTTGCGATCTGCGATGTTGCGAAGCAAATCACAAAATCACTTCATCGCAGATCTTTCGGGCGCGTTATTCAAGAAAAGTATTTTCCTTAAGCTGACACCTGGTTATGCGCTTTAATGCTAATAAATGAGGTAGTTGCCAGTTATAATGGATTATGGGTGCGTGCTTATTGAAAGAATCATTTCACGTAAGGTGGTATGCTTGATATGTCTGCGGCATTTAAAACTTTTCCCATCACCTTTCCCTGTCATTCATTTTCGCTTCACTTGTGAATTGCAGGAACGGAGGATAGAGGCCGATACAAAGCATTACACAGGTTGAAATGGGAAAGAAAAGCAAAGCTCTGAGCTCAGAAGAAAAGGAAATGGTGCCCTTATATACAGACACGGCTTGTAACAGAGATGCGGGAATAACTACATGGGAATGCATGTATAACTTGCTCGAAGAGGAAAATCCCATAGTAATGGAAGTAGTTGCTACCGCGGGCTCAAACGGTTCTTCAAAAGCATCCCTTTCAAAGCTAGCTTGCTCATTCTTACACCAGATAGCAGCAAGGCCAAAAATCCTCCCATATACAGACATGGTGAAGTGGATACTGGACAACGCAGAAATTAGAAACAAACAGTTTAAGACTCAATGTCAAGAGTTCACAGAAGTATTATTTTTACAAATTTTGAGCTTTATATCTGTTGGAAGGAAAAAGTGCAAAAGGCGAAAAACGCATCAAGGAAACCTGGATCGAGAAACAGAGGCAGTTTCCAATGCGCGATTAGCACCTAGCGCTAATCGTGCATCGCTGAGAAAAATTTCTAAAAAAGGAAAGCTGCTAGTTGCCCAGCCACCTGCAAGTCCCAAAAATCGCAAGAAAGTAAAACTACAGGCAGATTGGAAATAGAAAGCCCAAGAAAAGGCACAAGCAATCCAAGGGTTAACCAAGTTGAACTAGGATTATTACTTGGCTTACTTGGTAAAGCCACATAGCCAGTGGATGATTGTTAAGTGTATCATCAATTCGGCCGAAAAGATGGCGCCAACGCTTGTCGATTCTGTTTACTCAGCTCAGCTAAAAGCGGAAGTCAGCCAGCCGACTCTGCTCAAACAGATGTTGCATGCGTGTGATTTCAAGGACCAAATACAGAAATAGTTTAATATTAGATTTAATTTTAGCTTTAATTTTGTTTTATTTTCCTGAAAAGAGGACGGTCATTTAAACCGCATCCTATATTTTTGTAATAATTTATTTTTAGAATTAGTTTAGTAGTATTTAAACCCTTCTCATGCATTTAGATAAGGGTCCTAAAATTGATCAAAAACTTATCCCCAGAACATGCACTTCTGTACCCTCTGAGGAGGTTTTGATGAATGAAGGGAACATGATTTATTAATGTTTGCATTTGATATCTGCTACTGATGTTGCACTTGTGTACTCTTAGTAGATATTTGATCAAGGAAAGATAAATCGTGATTACTTGAAGCTCATGAGTAGGACTAGCTATAAATGGTATTTCTATCTCTTAACTGTTTCTACCTTGTGTTAGAGTGATTTCCAGTTCAGTTATTTATATATTAATGTATGAATGCTTGAGTTATCAGTTGGCACTTTTGTACGGTGATAGCTATTTATTTATGCTTAGGGTATGAATAGCTCATTATGCGATATGTTTTGCACAACTGTTTCGTCTAACTTTTTATACGAAGTGGTTCATCTGTACTGAATTATTTTCTTATAACAGCTGAATGATCTTTATTACCAGTTGTTGTTTGAAATCATTTTAGATCGCATAGAAGAAAAATCACACCCTAGGTTGGTGTAGATTTACATATTCCTGTTATTAGAATACAGTTTCCTTATTATTAGATTAGAATTAGATTAAGAATTATTCCATTTAGAAACTGTTAGAAACAGAAATATTCATCTTTCTCACACACACACTGAAATTTGGAAACTGGTCCCACATCCCCAGTCGGACCCGCTATACCAAACTGAAAAGGAGCTGCCAACCAAGTTCCGGACCGGGCGGGTATCCCCTTTGTTGTAGACCTGATTTTCGGGGCTTCAACAGGTCGCAACCATTGTTATTTGACGTACAAGGCGTATGATTTTTTTGGAATCCTACATTACAGTGCCTCCATAGAGAGACTTGCCATAGTGGCCAATTGGCTTTCTTTTTCCTGTACTTGCCTCCTCAGTCTTGTGTTCTTAGCCTCTAGTTTAGATTTCATCACTCTTTCCCCATCTCTTATCTCACTCAACTCTCTGCCCATCACTAGCAACTTCTCTTACATATGGCCCACATCCTCTACATTTTTTGATTTAACAATTTTCATCCAGCGATGTGTCATTTCTCTCTCCAAAGAATAGAAGAATGGAAATTTTTTGTGGTATTACTCTACCTCCCTCAATGAATCTGTAATAGTAGCTGAGGTTGGGCTGTGGGATAGGTTCCTGCAGCTCTTGGGTAGCAGTTTCCTCCTTCTCTATGGGTTTAGGGGACACTCTTGGGGATTCCTCCCCTTCCTTACAATGTATTTCAGGACTTGATTCATCCTTTTGTGCTTCTTCCCTACTATCCTTCTCTTCCTCTATTTCATTTATCTCTACCTCCTCTTCTTCCTCTAGTACTCCTTCTTCTTCTTCTGCATGTTCCTCTTCTCCTTCTTCAGGATCTTCTTCCTCTTCTTCTTCTGGTTCTTATTCCTCTTCCTCACCACTAGAAGTTGGGTCTCTTTCATCTTAATTGCTTGAATTACATCTTCTCTATTCATGTCTGCAAAATTTTACCACATAACATGGATTCTTAATTGACTTAGGGCATCTTCTACTATGAGATTGATCAGTCCATGATGTGCCAACTACTGATGATTTCCTTCATATACCTTATGTTATCACTAAGATGTTTTTCCTAGAATTTATTAAAGAAGGAATTGTCTGAGGTAACCAAAAACCTAATCTTTTAGACTCAGTTTCTAACCAACATAAGTTCAGAGAGGGCTCACCCTTTATAATTTTACTTTGTTTTGGGTAGATTTCAAGCTAGTTATTAGTGCTCAAGGTATTTTGTTTTGATTAGGTGGTGGAATTAAGAAAACAGATGGGCAGATCAAGTATTCAGGCCATTGGGCTATGGAGTCAATCAAGAAAGGCTTAACTAGATTTGATCTATTACTAAGGTAAGAGTCTACTGGGCAGGCTAGCACAACAAAAGCAAATCTGTAGGTTTAAATGGATGGAGTAGTCCTAACTAGGGCAAAGGGAAATTAAGAATCATTTAATATGGACAAAAGGAGGGGATAAACTACGAAATTAAGGGAGCAATTAAGAATTCCCAGACCAAGATAGCTTAGTAGATAGCTTTAGTAGAAAGTAAATAGTTAAAACAGAGAGCATTTAAGCTAATTCTGAGATATCATTCCTTGTTTACTTTACAGATTTTATAAGAAACACATGTGAATATTCATAACATTAAGAGAATACAATATTTAAACATGAAGAGATAATACTTATTTTTTCCAACTATGCACAAGAATCCAGTGAAATGTCCTTAGCTTTATTTCATTTCCAGCAAAACCAATCCAGTCTTGAGTACAATGGCTCCTTGGCTCAAAAATAAAATGTCTACAGAAAAGTATTTTAATCCACACTAATTACTTCAATTTGTGAAGTATTTATACAAAAAATGGTACAAAATATCTCATAACCATATGATAACTATTCTAGGAAACCGAAAATACCTTCAACACGAAGATAGAGACAGACGGAGAACTATCTTCTTATTGTCCCTTTTATTGTGACTGTGTTGGTTGTTGTAATTCGGATTTGGTTCTTTCAGTTGATTTGTAGTTGTGTGCTGGAATCACTTTTTATATTCTACCTACTGATACTCTTTACCTGTTCTGCTTTGACTCTGTATTACCTGTTTTACCTGGTAGCCATGTTTGACTATGTAGATTTACTTTAGTAACTTTATAGTAAATAAGTAAGTTTTGTCTACCATTTACTATCAGGTAATTTCATCCTTATCATATTTCTGTATATTTTGTCAGCTTCTGTATACTTAGCAAAATTTGGCTTGCTTGTAAACAAGTGCTTGACCTCATGTTCTATGTAAAACATATTTTCAAGGCCATCATATACTACCTTTCCAGTGGGCAAAGATTTCACCCCTGAAGTACTAGCTTGGTTTCTGGCCAGCTTGTTTAATATTTCAATATAATCCTCTTGAGTCATCAGCTTGTCATTTATCACCATAGGATTGGGAAGTCCTTTTTCTCTTAAGATGCCATACTTTATCATAAAACTATCAATGCCTGCTTGGATGCTTTGACACCTTTTCTCCAGATTTAGCATCAGGTTCCTTTCGGTGAGAAAATTCTTAATTTCAATGATGGTTGTTGTTCTATCTTCTATTTCCAGTTCATCAAGATGATACCTGTTTTTCTTTTAAGAAGGTTATCAATTAATTGGCTTCTTCATGTTTAACTCCTAATTCTTCCATTGTCTTGTGGATTGCTTCTGTGGCTACTTTGACTAATTTAATTTGTTCAAAAATAACTTGAATAGATGGCCAAACATCATTGATGGAATCAATGATGTTGGCCCAAATAATTTCTTTCATGTCTCCCAGTGGCTCTTGCAATGTTAAGTCCTTTTCAAGGACTTTTATTATTTCTACCATACTTTGGTTCTTCTAAACTTCTTCCTTTTGTTGTATTTGGGCAAGTTTATAGTCAGTCTCTAAATTTGATACTTTTTCTCTGAGTTTCTTAAGTTCAGTGGCCTGGATACTCATTTCCTCCATGGCCTTTACCAATTTAGTTGTTTGTTCTGTGGAAGTACCTACACTTGTAGATGCCCTTGTGCCTGCTAATGTACCTGTTACTGGAAAAGCTGTAGTTGGTTGAAGTGTGGGTGCTAAGGTAGCAGCCAAGGTGGACGGTACTGCTGTAGAGACTGCAGGGATTACAGTCTAAGGAGTGGTGGCCAACTCACTCTGTTGTTGGCATTTTGGCACAGATGTGGCTCTACGGTACAGGTGTTGTCCTTGATGGCAACTCTCTTTGATAACAGATCTCAGTCTAGACTACAAGAATGAAGAGACATTTCATATACGCAGGTTCATTAAGCCCAAGATGCGTATACACGCAGGTACGCTATATACTAAGTCACGGATACGCATGTTTGCTATATACGAAGTTGCGTATACACGTAGCTTCATGAAGAGAAAAGAGCGTACATGTCGAGAAGCTTCCCTTTGGTCCGTGGTAGTTAGTCCTCGGTACTTGAGCCTATGTTGTTGGACCAAGGTATCTCGACAGTCGTGTTGATCCCGAGTTTTGAAGTTGATGGTATTGTATTACTATGGTTTTGGCTCGTGGTATTGAGGAGGGCCTAATGCTATATAAGGAGAAGAAGATCATTAGGCTAGGGCATTGAAAAAGTCTTGAATATCTAATGAAGAAAGAGATCTAGTATGCAGGTTCTGGGTTGATGCTACATTGCTTGATCTGAGCTAAGGAGAGATCACATCGGTTGATGAAAGGATAGATCGGGATAAAATTGTTTGAAATGAACTATCGGTATATGATTGATTACGCATATTTTTTAGATCTGCATACTGACACAATGTTATGTTCTGAGTATGACTGATGACTGGTACAACTGCAAGTTATGAGAAATTATTTTTAGATCTGTACGTAGGCTGGCTTCGGAAAAAGCGCATGTATACGCGAGTTTGTTTCATTGAAGTAGCGTATATCTTTTTGATTTTTGGGTTGCAGTTGGGTCTGTCTGTTATTGCAGGGTTCTGTAGTCTGCTTTGTGTTCTGGTGACTGGGTGTTGACAGGGTTTCAATGGTTCAGTGATTCAAAGTTTGATGATGCTAGTATTGGTTGTTTTGTGCTTCTATGATTTGCTATGAAAAGTGAATGAATCGTGGTCTTCAGATTGAAATGTTGTGCTTCAGGAGTATCCAGTTTGAAAATTGATGAAAAGTGGTACCTGAAGGAAAGAAGATTGTAGGCCAGCACCTACGTACTAGTATCTTAGCTAGTACAAGAGCAAAAGGGGGTTGGAGCTCCCTTCCAGGAGAGTTTGGAAAACGAGAGAACGTTGTAGCCTTCTGCATGTTGTAGACTACGTACTGGTATAAGGCTGCACCAGTACAAAAGATTGTAAACTGAAGTTTCTTATTAAAGAAAGATAGCGACGACTTGCAGCAGGTGGTTTTCACCCACATTGGGTTTCCACCTTATATCATGGTGTTCATGTGCGTGGCTTTTGTGTGATGATCTGTTCTGTTATACTGCATCTGGTTATCTTTAATATGGTTAATAATGTCCTGATGCCTTTACAGAAGATAAACTAACTGAATCATAAGTTTTCTGGGTATACGCTGGTTGCTTTAGACACAGTAGCGTGTACACGCTGTTCACTTAACTGAAGTAGCGTATATTTTTCTGAGTATTGAAAAGTTCTATTGATCTGATAATACTGATTCACCCCCCCTCTCAGTATTATTTCCAACAATTGGTATCAGATCAGGTCCTTCAGAGAAGCTTGATCGCTTGAAGGAAGATCGTTCATCATGAGCAACTACGAGAGAGAAGCATCAATCAGGCCGCTGGTTTTTGATGGGACAGACTTCAATTATTGGAAGGTAAGAGTTACTGCCTATCTTCAATCTCTTGGTACAGAAGTTTGGGACATTGTAGAGACAGGCTACGCTTTTCCTTCAGCTACTCCTACAGATGTAGCCGAGAAAAAGAAGTATGAAACAAATGCAAAAGTAGTCAGTACCCTATTAGGATGTATATCCCAATCGGAATTCATGAAGGTAATGCACTATAAATCTGCAAAAGAAATATGGGACAAAATTGTCACGAGCTATAAAGGAGACGAACAGGTAAAGCGTGCTAAACTTCAAACTCTCAGGATTAAGTATGAGACTCTCAGAATGTATAATGATGAAAGTGTGGCTAACTATTTCCTTAGGGTAGATGAGATTGTTAATTGCATGAAAAACTTGGGTGAAGAAATAAAAGAGGCTATTGTGGTTGAAAAGGTTCTAAGATCATTGTCCCCCAAATTTGAATCTAAAGTGTCTGCAATAGAAGAAAAAGAAAATCTACAAATACTTACTATGTCTCAGCTTCACGGAATTCTAACTGCTTATGAAATGAGAAAAGGAGGTCCATCAGACAGAAGAGAAGCTGCCTTCAAGGCTTCGGGCAAAGAAGATTATTATGAAGCAAGTCACGTGCCAGAAGATGAAGAAGAAGAATCAAATTTTGTCAGAAATCTTCAAAGGGGTTCTGGAAGGTTCATAGGTAAGTTACCTTTTAAATGCTTTGCTTGTGGAAGAGTAGGTCATTATGCTGCCAAGTGTCATCACAAAGATAAGAATGACAAGGGAAAGGAACCTGTTAAATGGAATAAGAAACAGAATGAAAAGAAGAAAAGCTATTACACTCATGAAGATAGTGATGGTCTTTCAAATAGTGACGAAGATGAACAGGGTTATAGATATAAACTTTTAATGTCTTTTGAAGATGATGACTACATGGATGCTATAGATGTAGAAGGCTTTTATGAAGAAATGAATAATCTCAAAGTTTGCTTAGAAGAGAAAAGTGCTATTATTGATTCTCTACAATGTCAACTGGCAGAAAAGGAAAAACATCTTGAAAAATTGGAATGTGGGATTGTTTGTCTTAGAAAGGAGATTGAGAAAACAATAGCAATTAATCTTAAATTTGTTAAAGGATCTGAAACCTTGAATGAGATTATCAATGTGCAACGTTCTCCTCTGATCAAGACAGGTCTGGGATATAATGGAGAAACATCTCAAGCTTCTACCTCTAAAAATTATCTTGATGCAGCAAGGAGGAGCAAACAAAGACCAAATAAAAGTCATCAGGTGAATCAGGGACAATTTACCAAAAGAACAAATAAAGACTATCAAGAAGTTCGGGGACAAGCGACCTTAAGCACAAACAGAAGCTACAACCAGCCACAGGTAAAATCTTTCCAATTTTCCCCAAGAATGGATGTCAATAGAAGCTACAATCGGTTGGATGATAGATCTAATTATCGGAGAAATTTCTTTAATGGCCAATTCTTTTCTTGCCATAACTTCGGTCACAAAGCAGCTCAATGTGTTGCCTACAAGACAATCATGACTAGAGAAGCTCAAAAGCAAAGAAGTATGACTGGAACCATGAAAAGGACTTATAACAACTTTTCGGTTCTTGAAAATGAAGTTGAATGCTCTATTTGTAATAACTTTGGTCATGAAGTCTCTGAATGCAGGAGCAGGTTCTGGAAGACAACTCAGAAGGAACAAACCTCAAATGTCAAAACATGGAGAATAAAGGAACCGCAACCAGAAAGATGTGGGATAGCCTTTTATGCAAAAGGTCAAGAAAGTCTATGGTACATTGACATCGGATGTTCGAAGCATATGACAGGGGACAAAGAAAAACTTGAATCATATACCGCATTAGAAAAGGGAAAGAAAGTTTCTTTTGGAAATTATATCTCTGCAGCCATAAAAGGAAAAGGTGTTGCTCCGTTGAAAGAAAAGGTCAAAGCAGGAAATGTTCTGTATGTTGATGGATTGAAGCATAATCTTCTGAGTGTCAGACAGATGTGCGATCAAGGAACAGAGGTGATATTTAGATCAAATGGATGTTGTGTTCGTGATCTTGATACAGGTGAAACAATGATCAAAGGAAGAAGGACTCCAAATAATCTATACATATTTGAAGAAAGACAACAACAATGTTATTTGAGCAAGAATGATGAACACTGGCTGTGGCATCGGAGGTTGGGGCATCTAAACTTTCCACAAATAAGGAAAGCATGCAAATATCAGGCAGTTCGTGATCTTCCAGATATCAAAATTCCAGACAACACCATATGCAAATCATGTCAGTTTGGAAAGAAAACCAGAACTAATTTTCCTGAGAAGGAAGGATCATCTAGCATGCCTCTTGAGCTAGTACATACAGATACATGTGGTCCTTTCAGAAAAAGAACACCTCGAGGAGAAGAATATTTGATATTATTCATTGACGATTTCTCCAGGTTTGTCTGGTTAGGACTTATGAAGCACAAAGATGAAGCATTCGAAAAATTCAAATCCTTCAAAGCCTTGGCTGAAAATGAATCAGGACACAAGATTAAGTGCCTCAGATCTGACAAAGGTGGGGAGTTTACCTCAAATGAACTTTTCGATTTCTGTGAAGAACATGGGATAAGAAGAGAATTCTCTACAGCTAGAACTCCTCAGCAAAATGGAGTTGTGGAAAGAATGAACAGAACAATCCAACAAATGGCTCGTGCTATGCTTGATGAATCAGGTACTCCCGCAACTTTCTGGGGTGAAGTTGCACATGCTGCGGTTATTATTCTAAAAAAAACAAATGTCCGAGTAAACAACACTCAAACTCCTCATGAGCTCTGGTGTGGTAAGACTCCTTCCGTGAAGCACTTCAAAATCTTTGGGAGAAAATTTTATATTAAGAATACTGATGAGCAACTTGGAAAACTTGAACCAAGAGCAGACGAAGGCATTCTTCTTGGTTATTCTCCACATAGAAAAGCATACAAGTGCTACAATAAAAGACTTGGCAGAATTGTTGACAGCATTGATGTTGTGGTTGATGAGAAGGGATACATTCCTAGGTAAGTTCATCATGAATACATCGAAGAAGATGAAGGCTACCCTCAAAGACAGAATGATGAAGAAGAACCTCAAGAAGAACCAGAGGAGCAGACAAGAGTAGAAGAGAAGACTCCATCCAGATATGTCCAGAAGAATTATCGAGAATCTCAGATTGTGGGACAGAAAGACGCAGGAGTACAAACAAGAAGAACAATTGCAGAAGCTTCAAACTATTTGGCATTACTCTCTTCCACTGAACCACAAAATGTGAAAGAGGCATGCAAAGATGAATGTTGGGTCAAAGCAATGGATGAAGAACTTGAGCAGATCGAAAAGAACAACACTTGGGAATTGGTTCCTAGACCAAAAGATAAGAATGTCATAGGAACAAAATGGGTCTTCAAAAATAAATTGAATGAAAATGGAGAAGTAATTAGAAACAAGGCCAGACTTGTTTGTAAAGGGTATGCACAGCAAGAAGGAATAGATTTTGAAGAAACCTTTGTTCCTGTTGCAAGACTTGAGGCCATCCGAATGTTCCTTGCTCTCTCAAGTTTTCAAAACTTCAAGGTATTTCAAATGGACGTGAAATCGGCCTTTCTGAATGGAGACTTAGAAGAAGAAGTATACATTGAGCAGCCAGATGGTTTCATTCTTGGGAATGATCCAAACCTTGTATGCAGATTGAAAAAGGCTCTCTATGGTCTCAAACAAGCTCCAAGGGCTTGGTACTATCGGTTGGACAAATATCTTCACCAACAAGGCTTTTCAAAAGGAGCAGCAGATAGCAATCTCTATATGAAAGTTGAAAATAACAAATTGCTAATACTTGTTGTGTATGTAGATGATATTATCTTTGGCAGCAATGAAGAGGCTATGAGTCAAAAATTTGCCTTGGTTATGCAGAAAGAATTTGAAATGTCATTACTTGGAGAATTGACATACTTTCTTGGATTGCAAATCCAACAAAATGAAGGAGGTATTTTCTTGTCTCAAACCAAGTACCTCAAGCAGATCTTGAAGAAGTATGGCATGGAAGATTCAAAGCCAGTATGTACCCTCATGGTTACAGGATGCAGCCTCAGTACAAATGATGAATCAGCAGTAGTTCATCAACCAACTTATAGATCCATGATTGGGAGTTTGCTTTATTTGACAGGTACTCGACCAGACATTATGCATGCAGTAGGAATTGTTGGAAGATTTCAAGCCAACCCAAAGGAAACTCATCTTCAGGCAGTCAAAAGAATCTTCAAGTATCTTCAAGGGACTCAAAACTATGGCATATGGTATCCTAGAGATACAGATCTCACTCTTCATGCTTACACAGATGCAGATTGGGCTGGAAGTGTGGATGACAGGAAAAGCACAAGTGGTGGTGCATTCTTCATGGGTTCCAGATTAGTATCTTGGTTCAACAAGAAACAGAGTTTGATTGCTTTATCTACAGCTGAAGCAGAATGTGTGGCTGTGGCATCTTGTTGCACACAACTTCTTTGGATGATGCAGACCTTGCAGGATTTTCAAATCATTTGCACTCCACTTGTCTCTATCTTATGTGATAATACAAGTGCAATCAAAATTTCAAAGAATCCAGTCATGCATTCAAAGACCAAGCACATACCAATCAAGTATCACTTCCTTCGGGAACAAGTGCTTGAACAAAAGGTCAAGTTGGAGTATGTTCCTTCTAAAGAACAAGTTGTTGATATTCTCACAAAACCACTGCCCAGGGAGACTTTTGAATATCTCAGACAGAAGCTGGGAGTAGTTGATGCTTCATCCTACTGTTGAAGCTTGTCTGTTCTAAAGAAAAGTTGGTATACGCGTGTTGTATAAGGGATATCCGCGTACATACGCTGATTTATGCAGGTGAAGTCGCGTATATGGAGTTCTGAACAGCAAGGGTAGATTCTGATTGGAGAAGGTCTGAGATGGGTATGACAGAGTCCTTCAGGCACAGTTTCAGGGGGAGCAGCTTAAAGTCTAATAAAGCATTGTTGGCATTTAGATGCTTTTGGTCCTAGTTCACAACTATTGTTGAAGAAGGAGCACAGAAGGAAATCTTGGTTGCTGATCTAAAAAGATGATTATCAGATGCTGCTGGTGACTTTCATAAGTTTTGGTCTAGTTCTTTTGTCTCTATGTCATGTATCTTTTTTGTGATATCTCTTCTATGGTGTCAAGGTCATGTAACAGCCTATGTTGATTCCCCACTATGTCTGGGATGAATGATGTAATGTAATTGTCTATTATATGTAAATTTCTGATGTATTCCCTCTTGGTTGGAGTATGGATGTATGTATTGAGTCTTTTGGTGATAGGAAGGTCCTTTATGTTGTATAAGGCTTGGTTCTTTTTGAAGAATATCTTTTGCAGATCTTGCCTACAGTCAGGGGAAGCATGTTCAGCACAACAGAACAGAGATATCAACACATTCACAGGGGGAGCATAGCCCTTTGCCCTTGATGACAAAGGGGGAGAATGATTCTAAGGATCTTGGGGTTGCCATCAAATCCAAAGGGGGATATTGTTGGCATTTTGGCACAGGTGTGGCTCTACGGTACAGGTGTTGTCCTTGATGGCAACTCTCTTTGATAAAAAATCTCAGTCCAGACTACAATAATGAAGAGACATTTCATATACGCAGGTTCATTAAGCCCAAGATGCGTATACACGCAGGTACGCTATATACTAAGTCGCGGATACGCATGTTTGCTATATACGAAGTCGCGTATACACGCAGTTTCATGAACAGAAAAGAGCGTACATGTCGAGAAGCTTCCCTTTGGTCCGTGGTAGTTAGTCCTTGGTACTTGAGCCTATGTTGTTGGACTAAGGTATCTCGACAGTCGTGTTGATCCCGAGTTTTGAAGTTGATGGTATTGTATTACTATGGTTTTGGCTCGTGGTATTGAGGAGGGCCTAATGCTATATAAGGAGAAGAAGATCATTAGGCTAGGGCATTGAAAAAGTCTTGAATATCTAATGAAGAAAGAGATCTAGTATGCAGGTTCTGGGTTGATGCTACATTGCTTGATCTGAGCTAAGGAGAGATCACATCGGTTGATGAAAGGATAGATCGGGATAAAATTGTTTGAAATGAACTATCGGTATATGATTGATTACGCATATTTTTTAGATCTGCATACTGATGCAATGTTATGTTCTGAGTATGACTGATGACTGGTACAGCTGCAAGTTATGAGAAATTATTTTTAGATCTGTACGCAGGTTGGCTTCGAAAAAAGCGCGTGTATACGCGGGTTTGTTTCATTGAAGTAGCGTATATCTTTTTGATTTTTGGGTTGCAGTTGGGTCTGTCTGTTATTGCAAGGTTCTGTAGTCTGCTCTGTGTTCTGGTGACTGGGTGTTGACAGTGTTTCAGTGGTTCGGTGATTCAAAGTTTGATGATGCTAGTATTGGTTGTTTTGTGCTTCTATGATTTGCTATGAAAAGTGAATGAATCGTGGTCTTCATATTGAAATGTTGTGCTTCAGGAGTATCCAGTCTGAAAATTGATGAAAAGTGGTACCTGAAGGAAAGAAGATTGTAGGCTAGCACCTACGTACTAGTTTCTTAGCTAGTACAAGAGCAAAAGGGGGTTGGAGCTCCCTTCCAGGAGAGTTTGGAAAACGAGAGAACGTTGTAGCCTTCTGCAGGTTGTAGCTTGCATACTGGTATAAGGCTGCACCAGTACAAAAGATTGTAAACTGAAGTTTCTTATTAAAGAAAGATAGCGACGACTTGCAGCAGGTGGTTTTCACCCACATTGGGTTTCCACCTTATATCATGGTGTTCATGTGTGTGGCTTTTGTGTGATGATCTGTTCTGTTATACTGCATCTGTTTATCTTTAATATGGTTAATAATGTCCTGATGTCTTTACAGAAGATAAACTAACTGAATCATAAGTTTTCTGGGTATACGCTGGTTGCTTTAGACACAGTAGCGTGTACACGCTGGTTCACTTAACTAAAGTAGCGTATATGTTTATGAGTATTGAAAAGTTCTATTGATCTGATAATACTGATTCACCCCCCCTCTTAGTATTATTTCCAACATCTGTTTGGATTGTATCAAATTATCTAATTATTTCTCTATCTCCATTGACTGTTCATTCAACTTAAGGACTAGGTCCATAAGCTCTTCCTCCTTCTGTGTTTCCAACACTTCAGCTGTCCAAGGATGATGTAGAGGAGGAATTTTGAGCAGCTTCTTTAGTGCAGCCATGTCATCGGTTTTCTTCTTGATAAGCTTTTCTGTTGCTTTCACATCCTTGGGATCATGTCCCAGTTCTATGACCAAGTCCTTTAAGGACTTTATTCTGGTTCCCTTGGCCTGTGAAGAGGCCTTCTCCAATTGGAATTGTGCTGATATATTATTCAGCGAATTCTGGAGTTGGTGGGATGCAATTGCCTTGCTGGTCAAGGTTGAGTAGACCATTTCAGCAATTTGCTTGTGTAGTTCTATTTGGTCAATAGGATGCATCTCCTTGGCCAATACTTCAAAATCTCTTTTAAGATAATCTATCATTAATTTGGGTTGCTATGTAGTTCGTTTCAAAAAACTCATTTTCATTTTACCTTCCTTTATGTCAAAGGCTGACATTAGCCTTGTTTGATTTGTTGGAGCCATTTTCAGGTAGTTTGCATAACTTTGGGCTTTTAATCTTTCATTTCTTGCATTGATTTCTTTGTATTTCTCTTTGATATCTTGGCTCTGGCCAGTAGGAGCCCTGAAGGAGGATGTTTCCAGACTCTGTTGCCTTTCTAGCATTTGAGCCTGTGAGGTGGAAGGTTCTTGTGTACCTCCTGAAGGTGTGGTCTGCCTACTTTATATTCTTTCTACACATGTAGTTCCTATTGTCTCCTCAATATACTCCTGTTTTGAAAATGGATTCAACCTTTGCCTCTTAGCATAGGTTTAGGAAACATGTCTACTGGAAGGAGTGGCCTCCTCTCTATCTCTCTTGAGGTTCCTCTCCTCATTTAGAGGAGTCTGCAAAACAGGAGGATTGCTCATGATTTGTTTTGGTTGAGCAATTTCCTCTGAAATCTCAGGCTATTCTGATTCCTCTGTCTTCTCTGAAGGTTCTGGTTGCTCTAATGGCCCTGGTTGCTCTGAAGGTTCTGGTTGCTCTGATGGCCCTGGTTGCTCTGAAGGTTCTGGTTACTCTGATGGCCCTGGTTGCTCTGATGTTTGTCCACTATGTTCCTGTGATTTCCTTTGAGATTTAGTTTCTCATGGAACCTGTACAAATGAATCCTCATCAAATCTTCTATCTAAATCAATCAAAACATTATTGACAACAGTTTTTGTGCTATCCCAATCCACCAAAGTGTTTTCCACCCATTCAAGCTGATTTGCATACTGTTCAATTTTAGGGATTATATGGTGGATGTAAGGAGATAATTTATTCTTTTGTCTTGTATTGCAAATGAAGTCTGAAGGGTCATAATTCCAGATAAAACTTTGTTTTAGTCTCAACCTTTGGAGGATTTCCTCTGCTTCCTTCCCCGCTTCCCTACTGTTACATATGAAAGGGCCAAGTTGATATTTTATCCTAAGCCGAGCCTTCTTCTTGGCTTTCACAAAATGCACCTCATCTGAATTGATCATTTTCCTATAGTACTCCAGAGCAAACAATCTCATAGGGAGGTATTTGGGCAATTTGTAGGGAGCCAACTCACATCCATAGATTCTGATTTCAGTGTGGTTTTGGTACTAGTACCAATCCCCCACTATATATTGCTTGGAAAAATGTAGGACCCTCTTGATGTCTGCACTTATTTTGGGGGGAGGGCTTCCGAGTAGCATAGTTGTCACTGGGTACACAAATAGATCTATGAAATCAGTATAAGAATATTGAGAGTCAAATTGATGGATTAATGAAGTCCAGAAGATCACTGATCTGGGGTTGCCTCTGGTATCAAGATTTTGGAGGGCAATGGAAAATCTATCAACTTGATAATACAAGAAAAAATGATATAGAACTGAAGAATATTTAAACACTCTTTCATTATCCAACCTCATGAATTGATCATGCATTTTATCAGCAATGAGCTTAGCATAGTCAAACATGATGGATGGTGGTTGCCCAGGAGAGTATATGGACACAAAGGATATAATGATTTCATCAACAAACTCACTTGTAGTATAGCCTAGCACACTGGATATCATGTCTATGATGTCTCAACCAAGGTCAGAGAATATATTCCACAGGTAAGGTGGAGAGTCCTTTGGGGTCTATTGTTCTTCTCTGATGAAGGCCTGGTATAATTGAGCAAGTCTGATTGAGGTGAGTGTAGATTATCTATTCAACATATCTCCAATAGAAAGAGGAGTCAGGCATTGGCTAGGCTGTAATTGTAGCATTTTGTTAATGGACTCAGCAGTGATGGTAAATAGTATAGACTGGTCAAGGGTTCTCACTGCCCTTTGGATGGGATCATAGTTCATGTGGCAGTAATGTAAAATCTTTGGGAAGATGTGAACTCTAGGGTATTGGTACTTGGGTAATCCTGATTCCTAGAGTCCAATGTAGTCTGCATGGTTTAGGTATTGGTATCTGTACCTGCAGAATAGTTTCAAAGGGGATTGTAAGACAGAGGTATATTTAATCTGGAAATATTTGTCTATTAGTGGGAGATGGTATAAGTCCTTGTGAGGAGTCATAATGGGGATGAAACTCAATGCAATTGGGGCATCCATCCTTGGTTCTTATGGATTCAAGGATGAGGTAAAAGGGTTTTAGTGAAATTGGGAAAAACTGGTCTATTTCAGGGTATTTTAGAGTCACCAGGCAACTTATTTTACTAAATTACTTAGTATTTGAAGCAATTTAGTTCAGGTTTAGTAAGAAAATAGGATTTCTCAGTGAATTTGGGGTAAATACCTGGTTTCAGCTTTTGAACAGAGTAATGGTGACCGTGCACTGTTTGCAAGAAGTGCACACGACTGAAACGTGGTCGAGAGTTTCAGCAGGTTCAGTAAGTTGGCGATTGGTAGCAGGTTGAAGATTGAAAGTACTCTATGCTTGCATGGAGGTCAGAATGTTTTTTTTTTCACAATAAAACGAAAAACTATATGTTTTTTGGTTTTCTTCGTAAAGTCAATGACTTTGACAGGTACACTTGGAAAATGACAGTTGGCGCCAATGGGGATGTGACATTTTGGCGTGTAGCGGAGGTGGTAAGCAGAATCCACGCACCATTTTTGAGATAAAGTGGTTTTGGGGAGAGGTCACCCAATGCCATTCATCGGGCGCCACGTAGCAGCAGGGTGAACAATGAAGCCACCCACATTGGGTGGGTAAAGGTCAGCCTTTGGAGGCCGCCTGATATGAATGTCGACCGTTGGATCCGAAAGGGTTATATCATATAGTGATCGGGGTGATGATGTGATTGGAGGTTTAATGGAGGGTCCAGTGGGGTTTTAGTGAGTATAAGGATTAATTAATTGCATATTAGGGAGGCTTAATTACATCGGGAGTGATTTGATTGGCAAGGAAATATTTTTAATTAATCACTGAGTGATTACTTAATTTCTTTATACGGTGATGGGTCATGGTTATTAATTAGTCACTAATTGACTTAATTAATCCTTTTAATTATTTTATTAATAAGGCTTATGTTTCAAACCTTGGGGTGGGATATTAACATATGGGATTTTTAATAAAACATACAAGAAAGGGGTTTTCTTCAGGATTTAAATAAATAATGTTAGAAGTAAATATAAATGAAAGTGGAATATGAAATGTGCCAAGTATAATGTATATTGAATTTATTTTCTTTTCACATTTAAACATTATAACTTAGGCTAAACACATATTTGTGGGTTTTTGTGGAAAAAAAGGGTTTTGTACGGGGGTAATTACTCTCCCTAGGCAAATGGTGATTTTACCTTCGGAAAAGGGATTTTTAGATGAAATGAATGAATTGAAGGGGGTGAAAGTTGATGATGGGGCTTTTAGTACTTAGACCCTATAAGTTATTGGGCCGAGGTTCGGTCCCTCAAGAAGTCAGAGAAATGCTCTGAGCCCCTTTAACTTAAGGTTTTAGCTACTTTTCTCTTTACTTATGGGAAATTAGTAAATTAAGGGTAAAATGAATGGGGAAATTAACCAGTTGACTTTATGTAATTGCTCAATTATCATCCATGCTTTAGTAACTTGTTGATGAAAGTAAATGATATGATCTTAACTAATCATTCATCATAATTTTGCAACCATTCAAATACTTACCCATCTACTTATCCTACCATTTTTTCTACTCTTTATTAGGGTGCACTTAAGCTGGCAAACCCTTATCAAAACATTTTTTATTTTCTTTTACAATATAAATCTATCTAAGTCTAACCTTATTACATCCAAGGGATTAGATTAAACTGTTAAGCTCCTTTTATTCACTCTACCTAATCTAATTATCTGCCAATGTTAAACAGTTTGGTCAAACTTTATTCTCTATCTATAAACATGAAATTGAAAGCATGAAATAGCCAAGCTTAAACTGTTTGACCATCCATGGATTGTGGCAAAGGTAACAAGCTGCACACAATCATTATTATGCATAAAAAGTAAATGGTAGTGGCATTTGGACTTGCACACTTTCATGGTCTTTTTCTTTTTTTTCTTGGGGTTCATTTTTCATCTTTTTGACCTTTTTCATTCTTTTTGTCCTTTGATTTTTCTTTAGGACATAAGGTCTTTACATTTTTTAATTTTTTGATTTTTTGAATATGGAAAACATTTGCAAAAAGCAAAGATATGTACATATTATAGATTTGACCTCAGCCATTCAAAAATTATGACACCTATTAGTATAGGAACATAATAGTGGCTCCACTTGGGGATGGTATTTCCTGGTGAAATGTCAAGAACTAGTAGATCAATGGCCTTCTGAATTACTATGATTTTACTCTGCAACTTTCCCTTTTTACTTTGTTGCTTTATTGATATTTATAACAGTGAAACTTTTGAGGCTTAGGTCCTTTTCTTTGGGCTTCAACTCCAAAATTTACTATCCAATCAACGCTAAACTTTGAGAAGGATATAATATGTACAAGCTATTAGTGGAATCAATGACTGGGATCTATGTAGTGCTTTAGCATCTGACCATTAATTGGTCCTCCTTCTACCTCTGCACCATCCAATTTTTTGAGAAAATAAGCATTATTATCTTTGAAAGCATAAATAATGTAAGGGCCTTTCCATAGGAAGTCAAACTTCCCATGTTTACCTTTTTCTTCCCTTCTTGAGTCCCATTTCAGAACTTTATCTCCTAAAAAGAAATCCTCTGCCTTGTTTCTTTTGTCAAAAGCCTTTTTTATTCTTTCCTGCACAATTTGGGATCTAATATACACTTCTTCCTTGGTCTACTGCAAGTGAATTGTTTGGTTGATCCTCCTTTGAATGTCATTTGGTTCAACCTATGCTTCTTGGAGCAATTTCATTACTGGTGTTCCCAAAGAAGATGGGAAGACAACCTCCATTTCATATACTAGCTGATAGGGACTGGTACCAATAGATTTCTTAGTGGTAAGCCTATCTATCCACAAGGCATTTACTAATTTCTTATTCCAGGTTTTCTTGTTATCTTCCAACAGTTTTTTGAGGATGTTTATTAAGCTCTTATTAGAAGACTTTGCAAGTCCATTTCCTTGGGGATAGTAGGCTGTGGAGTGACCAAGGGTTATGTGATATTTGTTGTATAAATCAATCAACCTCTTTGATTTAAAGGCTACTGCATTGTCTGTGATGATCTTGGTAGGGAAACCAAATCTAGACAGGATGTTGGCCTCAAGGAAACCCATAATGATAGTATCAGTGGCTTGTCTTAAGGGTATGGCTTCTATCCACTTTGTAAAGTAGTCTATGGTAGTCAAGATCCATCTATGTTAGGTAGAGGAAGGGGGCTGGATTTCACCAATGAAGTCAAGACCCCACTGTTGAAATGGTGTTTTGGTACATATATGTTTCAAAGGTAATGGCAGTAGTTTTCTTTTTCCCTCAAAAATCTGACATTTGTGGCATGAGGTTACAAAATTTTTCACATCAGAGAATAGAGTGGGCCAGTAAAAACCAACCCTTACGATCTTATCAGATGTTGTCTTCCAATAAAGATGTACCCCATAGTCACCTGCATGAAAATCTTGCAAGATTTTGTCAGATTCTTCCTTTAGCAAACAATTCATAAGGATGCCTTCATGATTTTTCCAAAATAAAGCATTGTCAACTATGCAAAACTTCAAAGATTTCATTTTTAAGAACCTACTTTTAGTTATGGATAACTCCAGAGGAGCTTGAAGATTTTGTAGAATGTATATTATATTAGCATACCATGGTGAGTCTATAAAGGCCTGGCTGATTTTTGGAGTCGCCATCTCTTCTTCAATATCCAATTCTGCAATGAAATTTATGTGTAGGGCCTGACAGTTTGATTTAGCCATAAGTTTGGCTAAACCTTGGCCTTTGATCAATTTTGTAGGTTTAATTTCTAAATCATACTCTAATATGGTATCTATCCATTTGCCTCTCTTTCCATCTGGTCCGTCCTGTGTTAGAATGTATTTGACTACAACATTGAGAACATAAGCTACTATATGAGAGTAAAAGATATAAATTTTGAAATCTTTAATAAATTTAACTAGAGAAAAAGCTTTCTTTTCCATTATATTATACTTTAAAGGTGCATCTCTCAGGGTTTTACTAAAGAAAGCTATTGGTTGTTCAAAACCCTAATCATTTTTCTGTAGCAGGACTACAGAAATGGTGTGTTCTGAGGCGAAAGAAAAAATGATGTAATCCCTATCAAACATTGGATTGATGAGGACTGGAGTTTGTGTTAAGGCTAGATTTATATCTTTAAATGACTTTTTATCCTCTAGAGTCGATTTAATAGTCGAATATTTCTTTAACATGCTGTTTAGTAATCTAATTAGTTCAACTAAGTTAGAGATAAATCTTCTCAAAAAGTTCATTTTACCTAAAAATTCTTGAAGTTATTTAATGTTCCTGGGGTGTGGTATCTGAAAAATGGCTTGAATTCTTGTTGGGTCAATTCGAATACCATCTTTGGAGATAATGTGGCCCAGTAATTTCCCCTCTTCCCACACAAATAAAGATTTTTTAGGATTCAGAGAAATTCCATACTTCCTACACTTAGTGAAGACCTGCCTAAGATGTTCCAGGTGTTGTTGATCTGATTTAGAGAATACTGTGATATCATCTAGGTAGATTACCAGGAAGTCATGGATTTCCTTGGAAAAGTCTATGTCCATTTCTCTTTGAAAGGTGGCCCTTGCATTTTTTAACCCAAAAGGCATTTTCACATACATGAAAGTGCCCCATGGTGTAGTGAATGTAGTTTTTGCCTGATCATCTCGGTGGACTAGGATTTGGTTATAACCAGAGAACCCATCTAGCAGTGAGATTCTGGTGGAACCTACTACCCTTTGTAATATGTGATCCATTTTAGGAAGAGGGTAGTTATACTTCAGTGAAACTTTATTCAAATTCCTAAGGTCAACACACTGTCTAATTTTGCTAGTTTTTTTTTCTTGTAGGTACCAAATTAGAAACCCAGTCCGCGAATCTAATTTGTGCAATAATCTTAGCTTCATACATTCTTTTGATCTCTTTTTCGATGGAATGCAATAGAACGGGGTTAATCCTTCTAAGCTTCTATCTAAAAGGATTTTGTTTTTCTTTTAATGGAATGGTGTGTTGTATTATGCTGGTATCATAGGACTTTAGGTCCTCATAATTACAGGAAAAAACATCTTGGAATTCCTTAAACAGTTCTATATATTTCACTTTTTCATTGGGAGGCAATGATTTTAAATTTTTATCAGTTTGGGATGTTCTTCAAAGCCTATATTACATTCCTCAATGTTTGATTTCAAGGGTTCCATTTTAGGCTTTTTAGGAACATCGTTTGAATCGAGTAAGTCTTCCAAAGGTATTAATCCTTTGGGCAAAAAATTATCTTTAAGATTGATGACTTCTGATTCTTCATCGATTGCTTCATCAATTTCCATTTGTTTTATGTTTTGAATATCTGATTTTGTAAACTTTGTGGGATGAAATCTATCTATTTGATCATCTTCTACTCTGTTAATTTCTATTTCATCAGTGTAATCAAAATCTAATGTCATATCTCTGTCTATGTTGCTATTTACAAATTCATCATCTAAAGTTAGAAAATTGTTAATTTGTTGATCATTATTGAACACTTGCCAGTTCTTTAAGTTGTCAAGAATGGAAGGTCTGTGCCTAACTTCAGCAGTGTACTGATGGTTGGGCTGAAATGGCAACTTGCAAGTACTAGCAAACATCGCCAAACTGTGAGCTTGCATGTTGTGTTTTCTTGGAATAACAACAAGCTTGGTTTCTAAAAAAATATTTAGTATTTATACTACTATGCCTCTATAAAATCCTAATCTAGGATCCCTAGTCATATAAACAATGTTAATTTGTTTTATTACCAACTCAGAATCTCCCATGATAGAGACTCTTATGGCTCCTAACCTTTTGACCAATTTCAGACCTAACAGAAGTGCCTCATATTCGGCCATGTTGTTTGTACATTTAAAGTTCAATCTATAGGCATGACCTTCTGAATGATCATTTTCTAAGTTGTAAATCCATACACCTACTCCCGCACCTAGTTTGTTGACTGATCCATCGAATTCAAGATGCCAAAGAATTTCATATTCATAATTCTTACTGTCCGGGGGTACAAAATCTTCTTTGACTAAGGTATCTAAGTCATCTTTATTATCTGAAATCTCATGAATTTGGACATTTTGATTTTCTTTTAATACTGCAATTTCTTTTGGTTATGCTATTATGCTATTTGAAGTGTTTTCTTGATTAGATTCAACATTGTAAAGTATGAAAGAATCAATATCAGAATTTACTGAATATATAAGAAAGTTTTGAGGTCTTTCCTGGTACTCACTACATACTTCATCAGAGTCTCTCTATACAATTTCTTAGGATGTCCAAAGACTGATATGGTAGCATATGACATGTCAAGTTGCAGAGATCCCTGGAGTTTAGCACCCCAATATCTAGACAATAGCATACCATACTTAGTTGGTATATCAGCAACAACTATGTCCATAAGTATGGTTTTAGCAGGGTACTGCACCAGGGAAACACACAGATCTTTTATAAGTCCTAGGCACTTAAATTGGCTTGAATCAAAGGAAAATAGGTCCTTATAAGGTCTAGTGATATCCAAGTTTAGCTTCTCCATAACGGATTTAGGCATAAGTTTGTGTGAAGTCCTAGAGTCAAGCATGGCATTATGTAGGATTTTATCGTGGATGTTAAGGCTAATGTAGAAGGGTGGTATCCCTCCTTCCACTAGTTTTCCATTAACATCAGGTTTGAAAATTAACTCAGGTTGATCATCAAATAGGTTAACGGAGTCTTCATTTTCAACGAAATTTAAAGATTTGCTTATTTGATATCTGTAAGTCTGATGTTTAACCAGTTCTGTTAAAGGGATTGAGATTTTAAGTTTGGCCACCTCTGCTCCTAAATTGAAAGGCGGAGGGGAATTGTTTGTTTTAACATTTGAAATCTTAGCACCAAGGCTTTGAGTAGTCTTTGCTTCTTTCTCAGTGTTTGGAGTCTTTTTAATTGGATTTTCTAATGCAATTTCTAAAGATTATTCCATTGTTTCCTTGAGGGGAATTGAAGTGGAGGGTTGCTCATTAGATGGTTGGCCATTCGTTACATCTTCAATGATAGGACTGGGAGGATTTTGACTTGGTCTAGAAAGGATTTGCAAAGTTTTTATAACAGGAGGATTCTATTTTGCAGTTTTTTCTTTCTTAGGCTGATTAGGTACTGCTTTCTTGTTTTGGTCTGGAACATTAGTGTTCTTTTTGCTTCTCAAATTGTACTATTTATGTACTTCAAAAATAGCAGAGTCATACCCTTGCTTGTAATCGAAAGATTCTCCAGTTTGGGTCTATAAATGTTGAAGCATGTATAATTCTTTGTCATCCTGAGTCAGAAAAAAAGTTTCTTCTTCATATAACCCCATTAAGTTGATTTGGGTGTCTAGCTCTAGGTCTTCTTGATGGGAGGTTTCAGCATAATTTTCTTGGAAAGGTGGTCTAATGTTCTGATCAAGCCCATTTTTCCTAGTGTTTTGGTTCTGATTTTTCCTAAAGTTTGGATTCCTTACTAGAGGTGCCTGTTGGCTATCCTAGTGAGGTTTCCTTTCAATGAATTCTAGTCTATCCATCATCCTTTCCATTCCTTTAGCTAAAGCATCCATTTTTTTATTAAAGGGTGAAGTCTCATATTTTAGGGGTGTTCTTCTCTCATTTCTAACCCTAGGCCTTTTAGATAGCAGATTAGCTTCTACACTAACTGCTACGCTTTGCAAATCTTCAAGTGTCGGGGGATTCCTTTATCTAAGTTGAAAAGCCATATTTGTGTCAAATCTGTCTGGAAACTTAATCAGGGCTAAGCCAGGTGGAGGTCTAAGGTCAAGTGGGATTGCATTATATACATTATTAAACCTAGTACAGTAGTCCTGAATAATTTCGTTTGGTCCCCTTTTAAGGTTTTCATATTCAGAAAGAATTTGAAGGGGGTTCTTTTTCTTCTCCCACCTATTTAAAAATTGCTGGTAAATAACTTCTAAACTATCTATACTATTAGGAGGCAAAGATATAAACCATGTTCTCACTTATCTAGCTAGAGTTTGGACAAAGATTCTCATTTGGACATCTCCTATGTCAATTTCATGTAGTTCAAAATAATCTGTCATTTTCTTTGTGTGTTGCTATGCAGTGTAAGTTCTAGTGCCATCAAATAAGGTAATTTTACTCTGATAATTAGTTGGCAAGGCACCTTGAGGTGAAGACATGATAATAGGGGCATATCTGAATGCCATAGGTCTAAGTTGGACAGGATTGAGAACAAGAGTTGGGGTAATAGGGGGATTTGGGACAACAGGAGGAGTAGGGGTAACAAGGGTGATGGGTATTTGAAAGGTAGTGATAGGTTGATGGGGGAGTGAAGGTATGAATGGAGATGAGGGACGATCTTCAGAGGTGTGGGGAAATGATGGTGAGCTAAAAGAAGTCGAAGCAGTTTCAGAAAGTTTAGGGATTCTATCAGAAGTTAGGGATGACTAAGGGGAATTCAGAAGGTACTGATCAATTGACAAGTTTGCTCTTTGGACTTCAAGTTCAGCTGTGAATTCTGGATCTAGAACTATGTCCTCAAGTTCACTCTTAGACTTAGTTCTAAATAGAGAATTATCAAAATACTCATCAAAAGGGAGGTCTTCTAGGAACAACCACTCAACAGGGCATGAATTGGATCTGAATAAAGGTCTTGGGCTTACTGAACTTTCTTGTCTTTTGATTATTCTTGGAATAAGGTTGGGATTTTCAAATACAGGGGGAGGATTTGGATCAAGGTTGGCCTTGGTATAATGAGTTCTCCCTAAAGCCAAATTTTGAGCTTTTTCTAATTATTTTCTTTTTATGGATTTTTGAAATAACTTCTAATAAACCCTTTAAGAGGCTTAAAAATAAAAAATTGAATTTCTCAAAGGTTTATTAAGACTGGGGTTTGAGTCCCCAGTATGGTCGCCACTATGTTATCACACAGATGTTTTCCCTAGAAGTTATTAAAGAAGGAATTGTCCGAGGTAACCACAAACCTAATCTTTTAGACTCAGGTTCTAGCCAACCTAAGTCCAGCGAGGGCTCTATCTTTATAATTTGACTTTGTTTTGGGTAGATTTCAGGATAGTTATTAGTTCTCAAGATATTTTGTTTTGATTGGGTGGTGGAATTAAGAAAAAAGATGGGCAGAGAAAGTATTCAGGCCATTGGGCTATGGAGTCAATCAAGAAAGGCTTAATTGGATTTGATCTATCACTAAGGTAAGAGTCCACTGGGCAGACTAGTACAACAAAATAAAATCTGTAGGTTTAAATGGATGGAGTAGTCCTAACCAGGGCAAAGGGCAATTAAGAATCCTTAACTGGGATTAAGATGAAGAAAGGAAGGATGATTAGTAGCAAAGGGAAATGAAGAATCCATTACTATGGACCAAAGGGGGGGATAAACTATGGAAGTAAGGGAGAAATTAAGAATTCCCAGACCAAGATAGCTTAGTAGAAAACATATAGAAAGTAAAAAGTTAAAATAGAGAGCATTTAAGCTAATTCTGAGATATCATTCCTTGTTTACTTGACAGATTTTATAATAAACATGTTGGGCAATTTATTGAGCTTAAATTGCTGCATTAAATTATCAACCAGGGAAACTCGTAAGCTTGTGATGATGCCAGCAAAATATATGCAAGAGTAGGCAACTAACTCTATGTCTAACTGAATGATTTATGATTCAATATAATATGCAAGGGAAGAGGCTCCTAACTAAGGAGGTCCTGGTTGTCCTTCCCTACAATATCATAGAGAATCATTAATTACATAAAACTAGAAACTTGAAATGAAGACAAGAGAATGAACTTTAATTGTTGTTCAGATTCAAAGAGAGAGAAAGACTAACTTAGTCTCTTGATTGTCCTCTCATGTACTAATCCAAACTAAACTAAGATTCATTCACAAGCATAAGAAATGAAATAACTTGAAACATAAACACAAAAGAATGAATTTCAATTACCATATAAATCAATGGAGAGAGAGCCTAACTTAGACTCTTGGTATCTCCTCATATGATACTTGAAACATAAAAGCAAAAGAATGAATTTTAATTATCATGCAAATCAAATGGAGAGAGAGAGCCTAACTTAGACCCTTGGTTGTTCTCTCATATGCTGATAAGATTCTAATTTAAAACTCATTCATCAATCTCAAACAAATCCTCAAACATCAAACATCTAAGCAAGTAAATGAAATAAGATCTAATATGAAATAACATGTTTCTCTCATCCTTTTAGAGTGAGCTCAATTCTCTTAAGAATAAGACAAATTATTCCATATACTACATTAAGGAAACTTATATCTAAAACTACATCAATTCCATAAATTCATATTCTACATTAACACAATTTATATCTAAAACTACATAATGGAAATATATGCAAAATGAAGCTTTATTCTATTCCATCATAAGTTGGATACATGCTCTAAGAGTCCTCCCTTTGGAATGGAGGAGGTACTCCTATTTATACAATGAGATGAGATAACAAACTCATAATGATGATCCACTAATCTCTCTTTAGTTCCATACATTTCTCAACCATCTAGACACATAACCCTATCCTCCATGATCTCCTCCATGAGGTCCATGATTTTATCCATGATCTTTTCCATGAGGCTTATCTTATCAAATTCGAATTTGATCATTCAAGGCCACATAAAGATGCCTTGGAAGTTTCCTTTGTACCTACACATGTCAACAAACTCATTCTAATTGTTAGGTTTAAGTATAAGCATCTTATTTTCTAAAGTTTAGCCATAAATTCACTTAAAAATGTTAAGAATTAATAAACTTTGGAAAATAATTGTTAGAACCCAATAATGAGGTAAATGTAATGATATGGAGGTGGAATGGAGGTGACATGAAGGTAAAATGTGAAAATATTGGTGAATAATGGAGTGAAAATAGGGACTATTTTGAGGCCCAACATCTCCCCCAAACTCAAGGTATTGCATGTCCTCATGCAATCTATGGTATTGCATGTCCTCATGCAATCTATTGCATTACTTTTTGAGCTTTGGCTTAAAATTTGCATGATATCATTTACTTAACTTTTGCAAAGCGTTATTTTGTTGAACTACAACTTGGTTGGTTCTTGTGTTTCAACCATATTTTGTTTGTTGCATTCAATGTATGATCTTTGCATATTGATAATGTGATTTTTATTGCAGAGTATTTTTGTTGGAATGCATCATGGTTGGTTCTTGTGTAACAACCATGATTGTATTGGCATCCAATTAACTTTCAAATACTTTTGTCAAAGCCCTTTATATGCTCATGCAATAGTGGCAGAGTATTTTTGTTGGAATGCGTCATGGTTGGTTCTTGTGTAACAACCATGAGTGTGTTGGCATCCAATTAACTTTTAAATACTTTTAACAAAGCCATTTGTATGCTCATGTAATAGTGAATATATTTTGAAGGTAAGTGGGGTTAAGAATGTGATATATGAATGTGGATGTATCCTTCCCCTTAAATGGATGATTTGGGAAATTATGTGAAATGGGGAAAGCAAGGAAAAAGGAAGTGAAGTTTTTCCAAAAATTATTATTCTAACTTTTCAAGGAATTTAATGGTTAAAAGTTAGAAAATATCATACCTTAACTTACCCTTCCAAAATGGATGAGATTTGTGCACGTGTGGCTGCAAAAACTTTCGTTCATGGTCTTCTTTACTTGGTTGGGAAAGTGGTGGATGAATCATGCATGTTTAGCTGCCACAATTTTGCTCTGGAGCTTCTTCTTCAAGCTGTGGATGAAAGATGGATCTGTGTTGTCGTATCGGCTGCTGGATCCTCTGCTACTAGATGATGAATCTGAGGAGTCTGCTGAACATGGCTGAAAGTCGTATCTGCTGCTGGATGATGAATCCGATGAGTCTGCTAAATATGGCTGCAAATCTATAAGGCTTGGAAGGTATATAAAATATATAAGTTACATTTCCCTCCCAGCCTTATTGATTATCTTGTCCTCAAGTGATGACAAACTGGAAAACAATGAAAAGAAATTGGCTTCATCTGCTACAAAATATGGGTCTTCAAGTCTTCAACGCTCGATGGCACAAATCTTACTATGTGATTAAATGTGTCGATGTCGAACATAGCAAGAAGTTGTTGACTTAGTGGCCGTTAATGAATGCCCCTAGCCAACACAAGAGCTCCCACCATTGATTCCAATGGGAGTCAGGATGCCTAACACATCTTTGTTGGTACGAATAAATTTGTCGTGGTCGAGTCACCTACAAGATCCAACGAACAAGGGATATTAATGGACTCCCATTGTTCATCGGCAAGAGTACTTGCCATTAAGGCATGCAAGCCTCTAGGTGTTTTTTCAATGATACTTAGACTCTAGGACTTTGACTCAAGCAGAGTTTTATTGAGGAAATGAAGGGGAATGGTAATGACATGGAAAATGAAAATAAGCTTGTAAGGAATGGATGTAAAGAAATGCACGGTGTATGAATAAATACTCTTGCTATGAAAAATGGACATGGAGATGGTATGCTTTATGGACATGGACAATTGGTGGAAAATCTTTTGCAAAATGGGAGTGTAAAATAATGGTTGTGGACATGGATTTGTCTGTAGAATTTTTCATGAAATTAGTCGATTGAAGACCAATTGTGCGCACAATGTAATCTCCTTAATGAATACTTGATTGTCCTGTAACCTGTAAAAAAACTTGGTACAAAGAAAACATAAGTGTGCTCTAGAAGAAATGGCCAGTTTCTTCATGATTCTTATGCAAAAATTTCATACCAAATAAAACAAATTAAGGAAATAGAAAGTGTTAAAATTGACTTAATCATGATATTAATATCAATCCATTTTTGAAAATAACCAGGAAAAGTAATACTCCTTGTTTGTGTCAGCTGACTTCTGTGCATGGCGAAAAGTTTGGCATCATAGATTTGTTGTGTCCTGCAGATTAGTACGTTATAAAAGCATACAACAATATCAATTTGCCAACTCTAAACAAGTTAGTCAGCATTTAAATAATCCACCAAATGTTCTTTTAAATTATGCTTCCAAATGTTTCATTCTTTATTTTCAAGCTTGCCTGAATTTTGTGAAAATTTTTTGTTTTTGTTTTTGTTTTTTTGTTTTGTTTTTTTTTTTTTAATTTTTGTTTTTTTGTTTTTTTTTTTTTTTTCGCCCTTGTACCAATTTTTGCACTTTCAATCAATTCCTGTAATTTTCATGATTCTCTCAATTTTCATGCCCCCAAAGTTTTGTTTTATGCTAGTGCCCCGCACATGCCAATCCTTCTAAACAACAATTGTTAACTATTTTTTATTATTTTGTTTATTTATTTATTTTTTAAACTTGATAACAAAAGATAATATATTATCATAATATTTAATATAATTAATACAATCAGATTAATATATTAATATAATTAATATATTATTACAATCATATATATATATTAATACAAATCAAATATTAACTAAATATATCAAATCTAATCAATCAAAATATATACAAAATAAAAAACAAATCGCACACCAAAATACAAATATAATAATAAATTAATATATTAATACATTTAATATATCAATATATTAATTATAATAACAACATTAATATCTTTTATAATGCAATTATAAAAGATATTAATATATTAATATAATTAATACAATTAATATATTAATATATTAATACACTTTTTATAACAATCATTAATTAATAACATAACTAACAAAAATTTACAACAAATTATAATTAAAACTATTATATCAACATATTAATACAATTAATATGTTAACATATTAATAACATAACAAACATTAAAGCAGAATCATAACAAATTAAATAAAAACAAAATAAACCTAAAAATATAAAACAAACCAAAAGAAATGCAAAACAAAACGGGATTGCAGGCATATGAAGATTTTGGATGGATTGATCTCCAAAGGCATTGGAGAGAAGAATGGATTGATCAGGGCAGATAAGTAGCGCTGGAATTACCAGGAAGCCCGACGAATTGAAGCGAAGGATTCTGATGGTTTCTCTCAAGATTTCCAATGCAGTCAGAGAGTTGATGCGCTGCTCCGACGAATTGAAGCGAAGGATTCTGATGGTTGCAAGACACCAAGGAACCCTCAAGCCCAGGAACATTGTACCCATCTTGTAGTGCAATGAAGATCAGAGGTAGCGGAAATTGATCCAGAAACTCCTTTACGGCAGCATCAGTCAGATGACCTGGGAATGATGCAAATTCTGAAGCTGCTGCAGAGATTTGAGTTCAGAATTCCAGAGGATTATCTCTCGAGGCTGCCGCGCCGATTTTTCATCCCAACATTGGTGAAGGGAGTGACTGGTCGGTACCCCAGTCGGTACCCCATGAATTCTTTGCAATAAGGGCCCCATCGCTGTCATAACCAACTAGTAATTTTGAGCTGCTTCTTTAGTGCAACTATGTCATCGTTTTTCTTCTTGATAAGCTTTTCTGCTGCTTTCACATCCTTGGGATCATGTCCCAATTCTATGACCAAGTCCTATAAGGACTTTATTCTGGTGTCCTTGGCTTGTGAAGAGGCCTTCTCCAACTAGAATTGTGCTGATATATTATTCAACGAATTCTGGAGTTGGTGGGCTGCAATTTCCTTGCTGGTCAAGGTTGAGTAGACCATTTCAGCAATTTGCTTGTGTAGTTATATTTGGTCAATAGGATGGATCTCCTTGGCCAATACTTCAAAATCTCTTTTTAGATAATATTCCATTGATTTGGGTTGCTATGTAGTTTGTTTCAAAAAACTCATTTGCATTTTACCTTCCTTTCTGTCAAAGGTTGACATTAGCCTTGTTTGATTTGTTGGAGCCATTTTTAGGTAGTGTGGATAACTTTGGGCTTTTAATATTTCATTTATTGCCTTGGTTTCTTTGTATTTCTCTTTGATATCTTGGCTCTAGCTAGTAGGAGCCCTGAAGGAAGATACTTCCACACTCTGTTGCCTTTCTAGCATTTGAGCCTGTGAGGTGGAAGGTTCTTGTGTACCTCCTGAAGGTGTGGTTCACCTACTTTCTTTTATTTCTGCACCTGTAGTTCCTGCTGTCTCCTTAGTATACTCTTGTTCTGAAAATGGATTCAACCTTTTCCTCTTAGAATAGGTTTGGAAAATAGTTCTATTGGAAGGAGTGGCCTCCTCTATATCTCTCTTGAGGTTCCTCTCCTCATTTAGAGGAGTCTGCAAAATAGGAGGATTGTTCATGACTTGTTTTGGTTGAGCAATTTCCTCTGAAATCTCAGGCCGTTTTGATTCCTCTGGCTGCTCTGAAGGTTCTGGTTGCTCTGATGGCCCTGGTTGCTTTGAAGGTTCTGGTTGCTCTGAAGGTTCTGGTTGCTCTGATGGCCCTGGTTGCTTTGAAGGTTCTGGTTGCTCTGATGGCCCTGGTTGCTCTGATGTTTGTCCATTGTGTTCTTGTGATTGCCTTTGAGATTGAGTTTCTCCTGGCACTTGTACAAATGAATCCTCATCAAGTCTTCTATCTAAATCAATCAAAACATTATTGACAACGGTATCTGTGCTATCCCGGTCTACCAAAGTGTTTTCCACCCATTCAATCTGATTTGCATACTTTTCAATTTTAGGGATTCTATGGTGGATATAAGGAGATAATTTATTCTTCTGTCTCCTATTGCAAATGAAGTCTAAAGAGTCAATATTCTAGATAAAACTTTGTTTTAGTCTCAACCTTTGGAGGATTTCCTCTGCTTCCTTCCCTGCTTCCCTACTATTACATATGAAAGGGCCAAGCTGATCTTTTATCCTAAGCTAAGCCTTCTTCTTGGCTTTCAAAAAATTCACCTCATATGAATTGTTCATTTTCCTGTAGTACTCTAGAGCAAACAATCTCATAGGAAGGTATCTGGGAAATTTGTAGGGAGCCAGCTCACATCCATAGATTCTGATTTCACTGTGGTTTTGGTACAAGTACCAATCCCCCACTTTATATTGCTTGGACAACTATAGAACCCTCCTGATGTCTGCACTGATTCTAGGGAGAGGGCTTCCTAGTAGCATAGTTGTCACTGGGTACACAAAGAGATCTATGGAATCAGTATAAGAATATTGAGAGTCAAATTGATGGATTAATGATGTCCAAAAGATCACTGATCTGGGGTTGCCTCTGGTATCAAGTTTTTGGAGGGTGATGGGAAATCTACCAGCTTGATAATACAAGAAAAAATGATATAGAACTGAAGAATATTTAAACACTCTTTCATTATCCAACCTCATGAATTGATCATGCATTTTATCAGCAATGAACTTAGTGTTAGCTACCTATAGCAATAGGTTTCATATTTCATGATTGGCAAAGAAAAGTCCAAATATGCTCTACTTTGGTGATGCAAAGATCCCATATTTCCTAGAGAAAACAATGTATGTACATAGTTCTTTGTTGACTCAATTTTGATGGGTGATCCAAAAGCCTAATCTGGATCATGCCATGTTTCAATTTTTTGTTGTAGAATAGAGGAAGAAGTCTGTCCAAACTGTTTAATCTTGGCAGACCAGTAGCTTAGGTAGAGAATTAAGGTTACCAACTGCTTAATCTGGGACCTTGGAAGCAATAAGGGTAGTTCTAGATAGAAAATCAAGAGAAAGGCCAAGAAAAAAGAAAAGGCATATGAGGGTCTGCAAGTCTAAGTGCATCCTCCATGAAGAAATAAAAAATGCTAGGCAAATAGATGGGTAGGCAGATGGGGTTGCAGAAGTGTCATTCCTTACAATTGAATGTGGGCTAACCTATTCACAAAGGAAAATCAATGGTTTGAGAAGGTCCTCTTCTCCATCATCTTGCAGCAAAGTAAAGGAGCATGTCTAACTTCCCAGTTTCCCCTTTCACTCCCATTCCTAACATCCCCTCATCAGTTGAGATTTATGGAAGAATTGGTGGTTGTATGGTGGTTCTTATTCCTTTAAAAGCCACATTTCTTGTCTAAAATTCTTTTCATTTTGATCTACTCTCTAAGCTAAGTGATTTTCCAACAAACTTAGTGATTTCACTCCTCATTCACCTTTTCCATCCATATTAACCCCTAACTTCTATTATCTAAATCCCCTGTGTTACCCTTTTCGTACTATTATAACACTATGGTGTATAAACCCCAAGCATTATATAAATATCCCTCCCCTTGGCCTTATAGCCATATGTTCACAGTCAGGGATTAAATTGGCATCAGGCCAGTTTAAGAACCCTAAGCCCTACCCTTTTCCCCCTTCAAGAAGTCATTTGACCCATTTAACCCCTTCATATGCTAAAACCTTATAAAAACCCCATTACTGTACCCCTAACCCGCTTCGTTTGCGAAATATCCACCAAAAACCCACTTTTTCATTTTATCCAAAGTCCTGGCGCTATGCGCATTTTTACAAAATACATTGGAAAACCATAAAAATCCGCCATATACCAAAGGTTTCCGCCGGGCGCAAATCCAAAAAGAAATATTATTTTATTCCCGCCATCCGTCCGTATCGTTCAGCCATCTCAACGTCCCGTCGACAGTCGGATTGGGCCCTTTTGATCCGACGAACCTTGTGCATATCGGACCGGCCCCGACGTCCGAGAGTTACCTTCCGATATCTGTCAGAGGGTGACATCATGCCTCTGCCACGCGCCACCCCCACAGCGTATCGGAGGTACATTTGACATTTCCGCCTCTGTATCGAAAGCAGTGCGATATGAAACCGCTAACCACTTCTGGTTTCGGTTGATCCGCCCTGCCAGCGTCACCGCCAGCGTCACCGCCGTGTCAGTGCCCCGTCCTCCAGTTGCCCCACCTGTCTGCCACTTCACCATCCCCGTGGACCCCTTGTATGCCGCCACGTCACCCGATGACGTCATGCTGACATCATCCGACCTTGACCCCACCTGATGACGTCATCCAAAAAGGCGCCAAAGTCCTAAAAAACTATATTTTGGCCGAAATGTCGCGGTTTTTGCACTTTTTTGCAAAAAACGCTGTTGTATCCTCTGCATGAATTTCACGTCCGAGCCTTCGCCAACCTGCTGAATTCAACCTCCAGACCGCTGGCGCGCCATTTCACCTGCATTCTTGACCATTGCTGACTGTATATCAGGTATTTATCCGTGCAAATCCTTTCTGCGCCCGGTTTTGTCTGTAAATTGCCAAATTAACTTAAAGCAGTGAAAAAACAGATAATTCACCAGCAAATCCCCTCTGCCTGGTTCCCAGTTGCACCTAGAACGTAGAAATTCACCAGCTAAGCCTCGTTCACCTGAAATTTTATTAAAACAACATTCTGTTCGCGCATTCGCGAACTGGTAACCCATACTGTACCAATTTGCTATAAAAGTGAGAGTAAGGCCAGACATTTGCCTTATTCGTGTTCTAAGCAATATTTCAATTGCTGCAGCTCACCTTTTGTCCTCTGTTCCTGAGTAAATTCACCTTCCTCTTCAAAGAAAACTCTTTGGTGTTGTTCTGCACAGTAACACTAGTCCATAAACACCAGAATCCTCAAAAGAAATCATGGATACACCAGTAGCCCCGGTGGCATTAAACGTTGCTCCATTGAATGCCCCTCAGAGAGAATTGGAGTGGCAGCCTCTAGCAGACCTGGAATATCAAATTTCAGAGGAAATGTTGATGAGGACCAAGTTCCACATCCACCTGCTAAATGAATTAAAGGCTAAACATGAGAATGGGACAGATGTGCTGGGCATATGGGACTCTTTTCTCCCTATATTCAAGCTCCCTCAGGTCAATCAGTTCCCTGATTTGATCCACCTATGTCCTGAAAACTATGACCCTACTCAGAGGGCAGTGCTTGACCCTTCAGGCTTAGCTATGTTCTACATCACCCCTGAAGCTATCAAAGAGATGCTCTGCTTCAAGACTGAGAAGAAATTAGTCCCTCTATCACTCATAGACTTGATAAATCAAGGAGCCAGATTGACAGATGCTCACGTCACCAAATTAAATCAGCTGTACATTGACTCTGACTCTGTGAAGTATCCTCCTGTCAACCAAGTATACCTCAATCAATTGGGCAGAGATCTTGCAGACATGATTAGTCCCATTTTGGGCTATAATTCAATTGAATTTTTTGATCAAATTGTGCTGGTAATGATGCTCATGTTCGCTCCTGGCAAGTCTCCAATCTGCTATGACTATGCCACCTACATCTCTGATAAAATACATGAGCAGTTGATGAACTTGGCCTGAGAAAAGGTGTTCAGATACACCTCCTACATTTATCATTTGATCTTATATTATCAACATGAGAATTTTTCTTTTGCTATCAAAAGAGTGGATGCCCAAGGCAATCCAAGGTCAGTGGTCTACTGGTCCTCTGCCTTCCACTACAGATCTCATTCTCCATACACTTACTGTGAGTTCATAGATCTCTTCATCCACCCAGCCATGTCTATGCTGATGAGTTCACCTCCTCCAAGGCTCACCGATGAAATGCAAAGGATCCTTCATTTATCCAAAACATATAGCATTGGGGACTGGTACTTCTACCAGAACCACACAGTCATTAGGATCTATGGGTGTGAACTGCCTCCCTACAGATTGCCCAAGTATGTACCCATGAGATTGTTTGCCCTGGAATACTTCAGGCAATTTGGAAATGCTGATGTGCTGCACTTTTCAGGTAGAGGTAAGAAAGCACAACTGAAGGTCAGGAACCAACTTGGCCACTTTATCTACAACAAAAGGGAAGAAGGTTGGAAAGAGGCGGATAGCATGTTAGAATCCCTGGGCCTGCAAACCAGTTTCCTATGGAAACCATATGACCCCAATCACTTCGTAACTTTAAGAAGGGTCAAGTATAGGCTGTCAGGTTATGATCATGTGAGGATTCCTCACATAGAAAAATATGCTAATCAAGTAAAATGGAGAAGAGGAACCCTAGAGGAGCCTGTTACACAAGAAGAGTTGAATCAAAGAGCAGTGAGAAATCTGAAAAAGATGGCTGACCTTGAACTTTGTTCACAGGTACTCACTCTTCCAAGCACACAAGTGGGAGCAGTTTCCTCATCCTCAACTGCAAATCAGCAAGCAGCCAAAGCTAGTGAGCAAACCTCTAGCAAAGGCAAGGAAAAAGAGATGGAAACAGAACATCCACCTCAGCAGCAGGTAGAGTAGCAACAGCAGCAGGTAGAGCAACAAAAGTAGCAGGTAGAACAGCCACAACAGCAAGAACAACAACAAGAACAGGTGCAGCTTGAGAAAGAGCAACCATTACAGCAAGAAAGGGCAGCTGAGGCCCCAATTTTCACTGAGCAACAGGCTCAGAATACTGTGCCTCCTAGGCAAGAGACTACTACTGAAGCTTCAGTCCTCCAAACTCCACAAAAGGAGGATATAAGTACGAAAAGAGACAGAGAGACTCCCCTCACATCATCCATAAATCAGGGAGGAAAAAGGCATAGAATGAATCCCTTCTCTGAGGAGGAAATGCCAATAGGGCAGTCTCTGGGCATGGGCCCACCTAGTAGAGAAGCATCTGCTAGCTCCTTCTAGCAAGGACAAGACAGAACAATGGGAGGAGAAGTCAGCTCCTCAAGCCACCAAAGAGAAGCTGAAGGAGGAATCAAACAACAGTTTATTGACATTAAAAGGAAAAATGAGCCACTTAAAATACAACTCTATAATCGTCTGCTGAAAATGGCTCCTACCAACCAGCAAAGACTGATGTCTGCCTATGATGTTCAGGAGGGCAAAATGATCATGAGTCATTTTATGCCAGCTGTACTACAGCCACAGTCCCCTGCAGATTATATAAGGACCAATATTGAGGTCCTTGCCAAGGACATCAACCCAATGGACAAAATTGAATTGCACAAACAAACGGGTGAGATGGTGTATGCCTCCTTGGCAGACAAAACAATGGATAACTACAAGCTAGAAAATAGCCTAAACAATACAACTGCCCAGCTTGAGTTGGAAAGGGCTTCCTCTCAAGCGAAGGATAACAAAATTAAAGCCTTGGAGGAAATAATTATAGAAGTTGGGCATGATCCCAAGGATATTAAGGTTGTGCAGGGATTGTTGAAATTGAGGGATGAAGACATGGCAACCCTTAGAAAGATGTTTAAAGTCCCAACAACAATTCACCCACAAACTGAAGAAGTTGCTCAGCTGAGACATGATCAAGATGCCATTGCTTTGCTGGTATCCCTATACAAACAGCTAATCCAGACCCAAGAGAAGTTGGGAGAGTCAGAGGCTGCCCAGGCAGCATTGCAGGCAGCATTGCAGCAAAAGGAAGGAGGTCAAACCTCTCAGCCTCCTCCTAAAATAATCAACCTTGAGGAAGCTCCTCAAACCACTGCTCCCCCTACTCAACAAACAGAACAGGCACCACCATCCACCTCAACACCAGTGCCAACAACAGACCAGGCTTCAAGCCTGGACATGCAGAAACTAAGGAATGAAATCCAAGCCCTGGAAGCCCAAATGTCAGAGTTAAAAGAGGCTAGGGAAAATTTGGTCAAGTTGAATGAGAGATATGACAAATCTAAGCAGACTGTAGTAGAAAAGGGTAGGGATATAAAGGCCCTTAAAGACAGGATTAAGGAGTTGGAGAAGGAGCTCACATTGGATAAAGTGACAGCTGAGCTCAAGACAGTGCTATGGGCCAACATTGGCCAATCCATCACTGACCAATGGCAGTATATTGAGACAATCCATGAGCAGATTGAGCTCATAGCAAAAGCGCAGAGGCAAATCCAGAGATCAAGGGCATCTCTAGGCAATATGCCTGAGATTGCCAATAGAATGATCAATGTGCTTAACAACAGAACAAGTGCTCAGTTAGCTACTATGGGAATCTCCAACAGAACTGAGACCATCCAGCTAATAAAGAGGGTCCTAACACTGAGAAGCCTAGTGCAGACACTAGAGAGAAGGACCCAGGATATGCAGACCGAGGTCAATAGATTCATGGAAAAATTTGTGGCATTGCAAAACAGAGGTCTTCCAAGCTTACTGAACAGCGCAGGAAGACTACTTTCCCATGAAAACTAAGCCAAGAGGGTGAACACCTTTGCCACAAATCAGATCACAGAGAAGGCCAACACCTCAGAGGAAACAGGGCCAGCAACAGGACAAAGTCTCTACAACAGAGTAGAGAACTTATTTTTTATCATGGATGAGATCAAACATTTGTTTGAAGTGCCTCCCAATTTCTATAAATACACAGATGCAGATGAGACTTTGGATGCAATTCTCAGACATCAATTGCCCACACAGGAATGGTGGACTAAGGCAATATAGATGATATTATAAACCAGAGCCTGTAAATCAAGTTTTGTTATTGATTATTCAAATTTGCAAGTGATCATGCACAGGAAAAATTAGAAATATCAGCATGCATGAAAAGGGAAAGGGCTGAGCCAACTCAGCAGAACTACTCGGCCAACAAAGCACAATTGACAGCTAACAAGTAGCAGGGCCGAAAGTTACAGCACGACATGCCATAAAGAAGCATTTTTCAGAGTTAAAGCAGAACGGTCAGACCGACTCAGTGGCCTCTAAAGGCCAAAATATCTTCTGACAGACATAAAGAGCATTTATGTTGTATTGAAAGCAGTCATAACTTCTTGTCTACTGTTTTGTAGAAAGTTGGTGAAAACATTCATTTCTCAGATGACTCAACGCCTTAGATATTTTGTATGACCGTTTGTATATATTTCCCCCTCGTATAAGCTTGCTGGGGGTTTGTTGATTTCTTTTCAAGAGTTCTTTTGCTGTAAATTTTCAGAGCTTAATACAAAAGCCCGATGGAATTTCCAAAGTCTGTGTTGTCTGAGGGATTGTAATGCGATTGCTGAGTGCTACAGGATTCCTGCATGTTGCCATGGCTCAATACGTTTCCTTTAAACTTTCGTTATGTTCTTTCTGTTATTTTCTCATAACTCATCCATGCTCTAGATTTTCACAATTAATGGCAGAGAAAAAGACTAATTCTAGGACTTATTCATAGAATACCCTGAATTCAATCTATGCTATTACAAATGTTTCCTTTAGTTATGGTTATAAAGGTGTGATTCTTAATTGCTGCACCTCTACACTGTATCTTTCACAGAAATTATTATTTAGGAATTCAAGTCTGCTCCTTTATAATACATCTCTTTCTCACAACCCATCTTAGTGGAAAATTCTTAATTGCTTTTCACTGGTTGCACACATTTCATCACTATAATATCAAGTTTGTTTCATGAGATATTCAAAAGGCCCTGCAGTTTCAGTAAACCTAATCTACTTCTCAAACAACCAGTAACCAAAGACTCCATTGCCCAATGGACTAGAATTATCTGAAAGTTTACACCTTAGGTACAGAAGACATCCCTCAACTAAAACATAAAACCAAACCCTGAACATCACAGCTAGCCTAAAATACTATCAAAATAGAGACAAATCATAAAGAGATAGCCCTCTCTGATTACAGTTTGGCTAGAAACTGTAATCCAAAGATTGGTTAGTGGTTACCCCAGCCGTATTCCCTTGGGAGTCATAGGGAACAACCTGGGTGTTAACATAATTGGTGACTCCACTGGGGACTCCTTAAGATTTTCTAATTACTGTATACCTCCTAAATCTACAGATGAAGTCTGAATACCAGCCAGGAAGCCTTCAGGACTGTTTCTGTTTCACATTAACAGGTTCGGATAAATGCTGCTTCAGTCAATCTTCATGTTAGCTTTGAGAAATATACAGCCATTTCAAAATCTTTCCTAGTCCTTACAGATATAAAAACATTCCAAAAAACATACTCAAAAAGAAGTTCAGAAGCTGGCTCCTAAAAAGGAAACTAGACACACTAGGTCAAACCCTGACCCAAATCCACCAGTAGTTTTTGACAATCCTAATACAATCCCCAAAATAATTAGGAAACAACAAAGGCAGGAAAATCCTAGTGATTTGAGTCCTGAGACAGCTCACCCTGAACCAGTTCCAACTCCTATCAAGGTTCTATTTCGGTCTACTCCTGTTTCCCCCAGTTCACCATCTACATCTCAAAGCCCTCCTTTCACATCTTCACCCACTGCACATATCCCCTTGACCAACACTCTTGTTTCTACCGGTCCCATCAACCCTGTAGTACCCATCGTCCCTGTTATCCCGTTTATCCCTGTCAATCCCATAAACCCTGCAAATATGGCCAATAGGTATGCACCATTGCAGTTACTTGCTAATGCTGCAGCTTTACCGCAAAACTACCAAACTAAGATCTCATATTTTGACTCTACTGGCCCTTTCACAGCTATTCAGCATGCCAAAAGGATGCAAGATCATTTTGAGACCTATGAAATAGATGATGACAGTGTCAGAATGAGGATGTTTGTTCAAAGTCTGACTGGGGATGTAAGAACTTGGTTTAGATCCCTGAATGCAAATTCCATCACAACTCCTGATGAGCTTTATCAAGCCTTCACTAACAGATGGGAGAAAAAGAAAGATCCTCTGCACATACTTGGTGAATACGACACTATCAAAAGAGGTCCCTAAGAGACTGTTTTGGAGTATTGTGCAAGATTCAACAATGTATATAACGCAATCCCACAAAATTTAAGACCTCATCCTGATTTGGCCTTGTACAAATTCCCTGATGGTTTTGACCCTGATATGGCCTATCAGTTGAAGGAGAGAGCTCCTGAAACCCTTGCAGATGCCCAAAAGGTTGCTATCACAGTGGAAGCTAACCTGATTGCCAAAAGAAACAGAGCAAGGCTGGAAAAGAGAACCACCTTCAAAGATGAACCCTCAGCCTTTGATCAAAAACTGGATGCAATACTCACCGGTATGAAGAGATTGGGTGATAGAGTGGAATCTGTTGAGAGAAAGTCATCATGGGAAGCACCACAAAACAACCCTCCTAGGAACCCAAATTTTAGGAGAACTCAAAATCCAAACGTTGGCAAGTCCAGTTCTGACCCAGACATAAGACTCCCTTTCCAAGAGAATTATGCTGAGACTTCCACATCAAGTGAACCCAATGAAGATCCCCACATTAATTTAATGGGTTTGGATGGTGAAATTCAAGTCTTTTTAACACAAGAAGATCATGAGAATGATGAAATCAAGCTGTTCCAAACCAAATCAGGTGATTCATTTGACTTTAAACAAGGCTATGACACAGCTGTTTATGAAGTCCACAAACAATACAAGCTAAGGAGTAGAACTGTAAATGTAGCACAACCTGAAAATATAAAGGATAGCCAGTAGCCCAAAAGAGCCATAGTCACAGAGCCAAATGACACAACGGAATCACTTGCAAAGGAAGTAACCATTGAAGAAATCACTGAACCATTTTCTTCAAAACAGCAGCCCATAGCTACATCATCCTTGCACCCTAACCCAAGTGTTATTCCTCAAGAGATGAGCAAGAAGGGCAAGCCTCAAGATCAATATAAGAATCAAGAAGAAGAGTTAGTGAACAAGGAAAGAACTGCCATCCACAGCCAAAAGACCCAATCTGAAAAACCCTTTGACCTAGAAACTGAAATTAGTAAATTGAAGGTAGCTATTCCTCTTTCAGAACTAGCCAATCATGACATTTATAAACAACAAATCAAGAAGTCCCTTCAACTTACTAACAACAAAGATGATGTCAATGTGTTGGATGATACCCCAGAATTGCTGTTCGGTCCAGAAGTTGATGGAAAAGCAGTGGTCACAGGGATCTTACCTTTTTATGTCAGTTTACATGTTCATGATAAGATATTACACAATGCAATGTTTGACTCAGGTGCCTCTCACAACCTCATGCCAAAAGCAGTCATGGAAAGATTGAATCTAGATATTACAAGACCATATAAGGACCTATTCTCCTTTGACTCCAGCCAAGTCAAATGCTTAGGTCTAATAAAATATCTATGTGTGTCCCTTGTTCAGTACCCAAATAAGACAATTTTAATGGATGTTGTAGTTGCTGATATCCCACCCAAGTATGGGATGCTGTTATCAAGGTCATGGGGGGCTAAACTTAAAGGTTCCCTACAACTGGACATGTCATATGCCACCATCTCTGTTTTTGGGCAACCAAAGAGACTATACAGAGAAACACTAATGAAATACATGGTCAGCAGTGAAGAAAAGCCCCAAAACTTTCCCATATATGCTGTCCATTCAGACATAGACTCATACATTCTCTTCAATAATACTACAACTCCCTCAAACAATGATGTTGAAACCAATACATTAATACAAGAGGAGGACACTGATGAAAAAATTGCTACCCAAGAAATAATGGTTAAACCATCACTAAGCAAAACTGATGTTCTAGAAACCAAGCTAATTCAATCAAGTGATCAGACTGTTCTAGAAGACAAACCAGGTGATAAAATAGAACTTCAACTTATGATCCCAGATCACAGAGAAGTTATTAAATCTCCCCTAGAAAAAGAGAACCTATGGTTCCTTGAATTTGATGGGCCAGTCAACAAATTAGGGGCAGGAGCTGGAGTTTGGATACATAATAAACAAAACAGTCATGCAGAAGGCCGAGCCTACAGACTAAATTTCAGATGCACTAATAACATGGCAGAATATGAAGCTCTTTTACTAGGCCTCAAACTAGTAAAGTCCCTACAAGCCATAAAAGTGTCAATTCTAGGAGACTCAGACCTAGTTATCCAACAAGTAAAGGGAAATTTTGTCACCGATGACAAAAGACTGAGATCTTATAGATCTGCTGCTGCTGAACTACTACAGTCCTTCACTGAATTTCAAATTACCAAGATTCCCAGAATCCATAACTTGCATGCCCACAGTTTAGCCACATTTGCAAGTACCTGCAAGCTACCTTTTGAGCCCCACCACTGCTTTACAACTGAGATAAAACACAGACCTTCTGTCCCAAACAATGTCAAGAACTGGCAAGTATTTGAAGATGATACACAAATAAATAATTTCTTGACCTTGCAACAAGAATTTGCAGGATTAAATATTGACACTGAAAGAGCAAGTCAATCACAAATACCTGAAAGAGCAAGTCAATCACAAATAAAGTTTGAACAGAATGACCACCCAATATCACCTAGAACAGCAAAACAAATGCTACATCCAACCATTTTCAACAAAGAAAACATACAACAAATTCAACAAAACACTTATGAAGAACTGCCTGTTGCAGAGGCTGAGATCATAGAGCTGAAAGACAATTTTCTTCCAACAGGCCTAACTCCATTAGACGACATCTTTGACTCAAATGACATCCCTGGAAAACCAAAGATGCAGCCCCTTAATGCTGCCATTGAGGAATGCAACATTGGAACCATTGAGAAACCCAAGATAATCAAATTGTCTGCATCCTTACCTCCTGATCAAAAGCCCAAATACATTGACCTTTTCAAAGAGTTTCAGGACGTGTTTGCATGGGGCTATGAGGATCTAAAATCCTATGATACCTCTGTTATCCAGCACACTATCCCTCTCAAGCCTAATCAAAAGCCATTCAAACAGAAATTGAGAAGAATTAATCCCATGCTGCTCCCCTCAATTGAAAAGGAGCTACAAAAGATGTTTAAAGCTGGTATCATAGCACCAATCAGGTTTTCTGATTGGATTTCAAATTTGGTACCCACAAGAAAGGAAACTGGTGAAATAAGGCTTTGTGTTGATCTTAGAAACTTAAATCAAGTGTCCCTCAAGGACAATTATCCCTTGCCCAAGATGGATCACATTCTCCAAAGAGTGGTAGGGGCCTCAAGGATTTCATTACTTGATGGATTCTCAGGCTTTAATCAGATCCTAGTACACCCTGATGATCAAGACAAAACTGCATTCACAACCCCATGGGGAACTTTCAAATATGTAAAAATGCCTTTTGGATTGAAGAATGCAGGGGCAACATTTCAAAGAGCAATGGATATTTCTTTTGCCAAAGAAATTCATGACTTCCTTGTCACTTATTTGGATGATCTCACACCTTTCTCAAAGTCAGACCAAGAACATTTGAAACATTTGAGACAGATCTTCCTAACATGTAGGAAATATGGAATCTCCTTGAATCCCAAGAAATCCTTATTTGGTTTGGAAGAAGGTAAGCTATTTGGACATATCATTTCAAAGGATGGCATTAGAATTGACCCAGATAGGATACAAGCTATCTTACAAATGCCCCACCCAAGAAATATCAAAGAATTGGAAGCATTATTGGGAAAAATCAATTTCTTGAGAAGGTTTATCCCAAACTTAGCAGAACTGATCAGATTACTAAATAGCATGCTAAAGAAGGATTCAAAAGTGAAATGGACCGTGGAAGCAAATAAAGCCTTTGAAGGTATAAAATTGGCCCTTACCCAAACTCCAGTCCTAACAAATCCTCAATTTGATAAAGAATTCATCATTTTTTCTTTTGCCTCCCAACATACTATTGCTGCTGTTTTATTACAGAAAGATGACCGGGGAAATGAAAAGCCCATTGCTTTCTTTAGCAGAGCTCTTAGAGATGCACCTCTGAAATACCAAATCATGGAAAAACAAGCTTATGCTTTGGTCAAGGCCATTAAGGACTTTAGGATTTACATCCTTTATTCCCATGTTATAGCTTATGTGCCAAGTACTATTGTAAAAGACATACTCACTCAAGAAAACTTAGAGGGTAGAAGAGGAAAATGGATTGCCAACATCTTGGAATTTGACATTGAAATAAAACCTACAAAGCTGATAAAAGGGCAAGGCTTGGCAAAATTAATGACAGAATCAAACTTCCAAGCCTTAGACATAAACCAACTGGACAATGAACCGGAGCTGGCGACTCCAAATATCAACGTAGCCTTTGAACAATCCCTTTGGTACTCTGATATATGTTATGTGTTACAAAACCTGTGTGCTCCCCCAGGATTGTCCAGAACTAAATGTAGGTTCCTAAAAATGAAAGCCTCAAGATTTTGTGTTTTGGATGGTAATTTGCTTTGGAAAAACCATGAAGGGATATTGCTAAACTGCTTAATTGAGAATGAGACTAACAATATCATGAAAGAATTTCATGCAGGTGACTGTGGTGGACACTTGTACTGGAAGTCCACCGTGGACAAAAGACTTAGGGCTGGTTACTATTGGCCCACTGTTTTCTCTGATGTTAAAAAGTTTGCCACATCATGTCATAAATGTCAAATGTTTGAGGGAAAGAGAAAGTTACTACCACTTCCCTTGAGGCCTATTGCCACAGAGAGACCTTTTCAACAATGGGGCTTGGATTTCATTGGGGAAATTCATCCCTCATCTTCAGGCCAACATAGATGGATCCTAACAGCTACAGACTACTTCACTAAGTGGATTGAAGCTGTTCCATGTAGACAAGCAAATGATTCAACAATCATTCAATTTTTGGAGAATAACATATTGGCTAGATTTGGTTGTCCTGACAAAATAATAACAGACAATGCTGCTGCTTTCAGATCTAAGAAGATGGTAAATTTCTGCCACAAATTTCACATAACCTTGGGCCATTCTACTGCATACTATCCCCAAGGAAATGGCCTTGCTGAGTCATCAAATAAAAGCTTGGTAAACATCATAAAGAAAGTGCTGGAAGAAAATAAGAAGAATTGGCACAAGAAGCTTGTAAATGCCTTACGGGCAGATAGACTAACAACCAAGAGATCAATTGGGACCTGCCCATATGAGTTAGTCTATGGATTAGAAGCCAAATTCCCCTCAGCACTAGGGATTTCTGTTACGAAACTTCTTCAAGAAAGTCAAGCTGAACCAAATAATATGCAGAGAAGGATAAATCAAATAATATGTCTGCAGCAAACTAGAGATCAAGTTTACAGCAGAGTTCAAGTTTTACAAGAAAAATTAAAGAAAGCTTTTGATAGAAGGACTAAGTCAGAAGATTTCAATATTGGAGACAAAGTCCTCAAGTGGGATTCAAGAAGGGAAGATAAAGAAAAACATGGAAAATTTGATTCCCTTTGGACAGGACCATTTGCTGTCCAAGCAGTGCAAGGAAACAATACTTATTTCCTCAAAAGTCTTGATGAAGCTGATTTGAATGAAGGTCCTGTAAATGGCAGGATGTTGAAGCACTATTTTGACTACTATCCATGAGTGCAGTTGTGTTTCCATTGTACATATCCAGGTGTATATATTGCTTTCTTTAAAAATATGTAAAAATGCAGTTTCTCAAGTTTTATAAGGTATCAGCAAAAGGCAAATAAGTTCAGACATTTACCAAGATGGGAAGAGCACAATTTTGGCATTTCAAAGTAGCATACTTCAAGTTTTGGTAAAAGCAGTCAAGGGCTAAGGCATTCTGACCTGCTGTTCTTGGTCTTTCGAATGAAAATCCATCCCCATGTGGAGCCACTGTTAGCTACCTATAGCAATAGGTTTCATATTTCATGATTGGCAAAGAAAAGTCCAAATATGCTCTGCTTTGGTGATGCAAAGATCCCATATTTCCTAGAGAAAACAATGTATGTACATAGTTCTTTGTTGACTCAATTTTGATGGGTGATCCAAAAGCCTAATCTGGATCATGCCATGTTTCAATTTTTTGTTGTAGAATAGAGGAAGAAGTCTGTCCAAACTGTTTAATCTTGGCAGACCAGTAGCTTAGGTAGAGAATTAAGGTTCCCAACTGCTTAATCTGGGACCTTGGAAGCAATAAGGCTAGTTCTAGATAGAAAATCAAGAGAAAGGCCAAGAAAAAAGAAAAGGAATATGAGGGTCTGCAAGTCTAAGTGCACCCTCCATGAAGAAATAAAAAATGCTAGGCAAATAGATGGGTAGGCAGATGGGGTTGCAGAAGTGTCATTCCTTACAATTGAATGTGGGCTAACCTATTCACAAAGGAAAATCAATGGTTTGAGAAGGTCCTCTTCTCCATCATATTGCAGCAAAGTAAAGGAGCATGTCTAACTTCCCAGTTTCCCCTTTCACTCCCATTCCTAACATCCCCTCATCAGTTGAGATTTATGGAAGAATTGGTGGTTGTATGGTGGTTCTTATTCCTTTAAAAGCCACATTTCTTGTCTAAAATTCTTTTCATTTTGATCTACTCCCTAAGCTAAGTGATTTTCTAACAAACTTAGTGATTTCACTCCTCATTCACCTTTTCCATCCATATTAACCCCTAACTTCTATTATCTAAATCCCCTGTGTTACCCTTTCCGTACTATTATAACACTATGGTGTATAAACCCCAAGCATTATATAAATATCCCTCCCCTTGGCATTATAGCCATATGTTCACAGTCAGGGATTAAATTGGCATCAGGCCAGTTTAAGAACCCTAAGCCCTACCCTTTTCCCCCTTCAAGAAGTCATTTGACCCATTTAACCCCTTCATATGCTAAAAACTTATAAAAAACCCCATTACTGTACCCCTAACCCGCTTCGTTTGCGAAATATCCACCAAAAACCCACTTTTTCATTTTATCCAAAGTCCTGGCGCTATGCGCATTTTTACAAAATACATTGGAAAACCATAAAAATCCGCCATATACCAAAGGTTTCCGCCGGGCACAAATCCCAAAAGAAATATTATTTTATTCCCGCCATCCGTCCGTATCGTTCGACCATCTCAACGTCCCGTCGACCGTCGGATCAGGCCCTTTTGATCCGACGGCCCTCGTGCATATCGGACTGGCCCCGACGTCCGAGAGTTACCTTCCGATATCTGTCAGAGGGTGACGTCAGGCCTCTGCCACGTGCCACCCCCACAGCGTATCAGAGGTACATCTGACATTTCTGCCTCCGTATCAAAAGCGGTGCGATATGAAACCGCTAACCACTTCCGTTTTCGGTCGATCCGCCCTGCCAGCGTCACCGCCAGCATCACCGCCGTGTCAGTGCCCCGTCCTCCAGTTGTCCCACCTGTTTGCCACTTCACCATCCCCGTGGACCCCTTGTATGCCGCCACATCACCCGATGACGTCATGCTAACGTCATCCGACCTTGACCCCACCTGATGACGTCATGCTGATGTCATCCAAAAAGGCGCCAAAGTCCTAAAAAACTATATTTTGGCCGAAATGTCACTGTTTTTGCACTTTTTTGCAAAAAACGTTGTTGTATCCTCTGCATGAATTTCACGTCCGAGCCTTCGCCAACCTGCTGAATTCAACCTCCAGACCGCTGGCGCGCCATTTCACCTGCATCCTTGACCATTGCTGACTGTATATCAGGTATTTATCCGTGCAAATCCTTTCTGCGCCTGGTTTTGTCTGTAAATTGCCAAATTAACTTAAAGCAGTGAAAAAACAGATAATTCACCAGCAAATCCCCTCTGCTTGGTTCCCAGTTGCACCTAGAACGTAGAAATTCACCAGCTAAGCCTCGTTCACCTGAAATTTTATTAAAACTGCATTCTGTTCGCACATTCGCGAACTAGTAACCCATACTGTACCAATTTGCTGTAAAAGTGAGAGTAAGGCCAGACATTTGTCTTATTCGTGTTCTAAGCAGTATTTCAATTGCTGCAGCTCACCTTTTGTCCTCTGTTCCTGAGTAAATTCACCTTCCTCTTCAAAGAAAACTCTTTGGTGTTGTTCTGCACAGTAACACTAGTCCATAAACACCAGAATCCTAAAAAGAAATCATGGATACACCAGTAGCCCCGGTGGAATTAAACGTTGCTCCATTGAATGCCCCTCAGAGAGAATTGGAGTGGCAGCCTCTAGCAGACCTGGACTATCAAATTTCAGAGGAAATGCTGATGAGGACCAAGTTCCACATCCACCTGCTAAATGAATTAAAGGCTAAACATGATAATGGGACAGATGTGCTGGGCATATGGGACTCTTTTCTCCCTATATTCAAGCTCCCTCAGGTCAATCAGTTCCCTGATTTGATCCACCTATGTGCTGAAAACTATGACCCTACTGAGAGGGTAGTGCATGACCCTTCAGGCTCAGCTGTGTTCTACATCACCCCTGAAGCTATCAAAGAGATGCTCTGCTTCAAGACTGAGAAGAAATTAGTCCCTCTATCACTCATAGACTTGATAAATCAAGGAGCCAGATTGACAGATGCTCACGTCACCAAATTAAATCAGCTGTACATTGACTCTGACTCTGTGAAGTATCCTCCTGTCAACCAAGTATACCTCAATCAATTGGGCAGATATCTTGCAGACATGATTAGTCCCATTTTGGGCTATAATTCAATTGAATTTGTTGATCAAACTGTGCTGGTAATGATGCTCATGTTCGCTCCTGGCAAGTCTCCAATCTTCTATGACTATGCCACCTACATCTCTGATAAAATACATGAGCAGTTGATGAACTTGGCCTGAGAAAAGGTGTTCAGATACACCTCCTACATTTATCATTTGATATTATATTATCAACATGAGAAGTTTTCTTTTGCTATCAAAAGAGTGGATGCCCAAGGCAATCCAAGGTCAGTGGTCTACTGGTCCTCTGCCTTCCACTACAGATCTCATTCTCCATACACTTACTGTGAGTTCATAGATCTCTTCATCCACCCAGCCATGTCTATGCTGATGAGTTCACCTCCTCCAAGGCTCACCGATGAAATGCAAAGGATCCTTCAGTTATCCAAAACATATAGCATTGGGGACTGGTACTTCTACCAGAACCACACAGTCATCACGATCTATGGGTGTGAATTGCCTCCCTACAGATTGCCCAAGTATGTGCCCATGAGATTGTTTGCCCTGGAATACTTCAGGAAATTTGGAAATGCTGATGTGCTGCACTTTTCAGGCAGAGGCAAGAAAGCACAACTGAAGGTCAGGAACCAACTTGGCCACTTTATCTACAACAAAAGGGAAGAAGGTTGGAAAGAGGCGAATAGCATGTTAGAATCCCTGGGCCTGCAAACCAGTTTCCTATGGAAACCATATGACCCCAATCACTTCGTAACTTTAAGAAGGGTCAAGTATAGGCTGTCAGGTTATGATCATGTGAGGATTCCTCACATAGAAAAATATGCTAATCAAGTAAAATGGAGAAGAGGAACCCTAGAGGAGCCTGTTACACAAGAAGAGTTGAATCAAAGAGCAGTGTGAAATCTGAAAAAGATGGCTGACCTTGAACTTTGTTCACAGGTACTCACTCTTCCAAGCACACAAGTGGGAGCAGTTGCCTCATCCTCAACTGCAAATCAGCAAGAAGCCAAAGCTAGTGAGCAAACCTCTTGCAAAGGCAAGGAAAAAGAGATGGAAACAGAACAGCCACCTCAGCAGCAGGTAGAGCAGCAACAACAGTAGGTAGAGCAGCAACAACAGTAGGTAGAACAGCCACAACAACAGGAACAACAGCAAGAACAGGGGCAGCTTGAGAAAGAGCAGCCATTACAGCAAGAAAGGGCAGCTGAGGCCCCAATTTTCACTGATCAACAGGCTCAGAATACTATGCCTCCTAGGCAAGAGACTACTACTGAAGCTTCAGTCCTCCAAACTCCACAAAAGGAGGATATAAGTAGGAAAAGAGACAGAGAGACTCCCCTCACATCATCCATAAATCAGGGAGGAAAAAGGCATAGAATGAATCCCTTCTCTGAGGAGGAAATGCCAATAGGGCAGTCTCTGGGCATGGGCCCACCTAGTAGAGAAGCATCTGCTAGCTCCTTCCAGCAAGGACAAGACAAAACAATGGGAGGAGAAGTCAGCTCCTCAAGCCACCAAAGAGAAGCTGAAGGAGGAATCAAACAGTAGTTTATTGACATTAAAAGGAAAAATGAGCCACTTAAAATACAACTCTATAATCATCTGCTGAAAATGGCTCCTACCAACCAGCAAAGACTGATGTCTGCCTATGATGTTCAGGAGGGAAAAATGATCATGAGTCATTTTATGCCAGCTGTACTACAACCACAGTCCCCTGCAGATTATATAAGGACCAATCTTGAGGTCCTTGCCAAGGACATCCACCCAATGGACAAAATTGAATTGCACAAACAAACGGGTGAGATGGTGTATGCCTCCTTGGCAGACAAAACAATGGATAACTACAGGCTAGAAAATAGCCTAAACAATACAACTGCCCAACTTGAGTTGGAAAGGGCTTCCTCTCAAGCGAAGGATAACATAATTAAAGCCTTGGAGGAAATAATTATAGAACTTGGGCATGATCCCAAGGATATTAAGGTTGTGCAGGCATTGTTGAAATTGAGGGATGTAGACATGGCAGCCCTTAGAAAGATGGTCAAAGTCCCAGCAACAATTCACCCGCAAACTGAAGAAGTTGCTCAGCTAAGACATGATCAAGATGCCACTGCTTTGCTGGTATCCCTATACAAACAGCTAATCCAGACCCAAGAGAAGTTGAGAGAGTCAGAGGCTGCCCAGGCAGCGTTGCAGGCAGCATTGCAGCAAAAGGAAGGAGGTCAAACCTCTCAGCCTCCTCCTGAAATAATCAACCTTGAGGAAGCTCCTCAAACCACTGCTCCCCCTACTCAACAAACAGAACAGGCACCACCATCCACCTCAGCACCAGTGCCAACAACAGACCAGGCTTCAAGCCTGGACATGCAGAAACTAAGGAATGAAATCCAAGCCCTGGAAGCCCAAATGTTAGAGTTAAAAGAGGCCAGGGAAAATTTGGTCAAGTTGAATGAGAGATATGAAAAATCTAAGTAGACTCTAGCAGAAAAGGGCAGGGAGATAAAGGCCCTTAAAGATAGGATTAAGGAGCTGGAGAAGGAGCTCACATTGGATAAAGTGACAGCTGAGCTCAAGACAGTGCTATGGGCCAACATTGGCCAATCCATCACTGACCAATGGCAGTATATTGAGACAATCCATGAGCAGATTGAGCTCATAGCAAAAGCGCAGAGGGAAATCCAGAGATCAAGGGCATCTCTAGGCAATATGCCTGAGATTGCCAATAGAATGATCAATGTACTTAACAACAGAACAAGTGCTCAGTTAGCTACTATGGGAATCTCCAACAGAACTGAGACCATCCAGCTAATAAAGAGGGTCCTAACACTGAGAAGCCTAGTGCAGACACTAGAGAGAAGGACCCAGGATATGCAGACCGAGGTCAATAGATTCATGGAAAAATTTGTGGCATTGCAAAACAGAGGTCTTCCAAGCTTACTGAACAGCACAGGAAGACTACTTTCCCATGAAAACTATGCCAAGAGGGTGAACACCTTTGCCACAAATAAGATCACAGAGAAGGCTAGCACCTTAGAGGAAATAGGGCCAACAACAGGACAAAGTCTCTACAACAGAGTAGAGAACTTATTTTTTATCATGGATGAGATCAAACATCTGTTTGAAGTGCCTCCCAATTTCTATAAATACACAGAGGCAGATGATACTTTGGATGCAATTCTCAAACATCAATTACCCACACAGGAATGGTGGACTAAGGCAATACAGATGATATTATAAACCAGAGCCTGTAAATCAAGTTTTGTTATTTATTATTCAAATTTGCAAGTGATCATGCACAGGAAAAATTAGAAATATCAGCATGCATGAAAAGGGAAAGGGCTGAGCCAACTCAACAGAACTACTCGGCCAACAAAGCACAATTTACAGCTAACAGGTAGTAGGGCCGAAAGTTACAGCACGACATGCCATAAAGACGCATTTTCCAGAGTTAAAGCAGAACGGTCAGACCGACTCAGTGGCCTCTAAAGGCCAAAATATCTTCTGACAGACATAAAGAGCATTTATGTTGTATTGAAAGCAGTCATAACTTCTTGTCTACTGTTCTGTACAAAGTTGGTGAAAACATTCATTTCTCAGATGACTCAACGCCTTAGATATTTTGTATGACCGTTTGTATATATTTCCCCCTTGCATAAGCTTACAGGGGGTTTGTTGATTTCTTTTCAAGAGTTCTTTTGCTGTAAATTTTCAGAGCTTAATACAAAAGGCCGATGGAATTTCCAAAGTCTGTGTTGTCTGAGGGATTGTAATGCGATTGCTGAGTGCTACATGATTCCTGCATGTTGTCATGGCTCAATAAGTTTCCTTTAAACTTTCGTTATGTTCTTTCTGTTATTTTCTCATAACTCATCCATGCTCTAGATTTTCACAATTAATGGCAGAGAAAAAGACTAATTCTAGGACTTATTCATAGAATACCCTGAATTCTATCTATGTTATTACAAATGTTTCCTTCAGTTACGGTTATAAAGGTGTGATTCTTAATTGCTGCACCTCTACACTGTATCTTTCACAGAAATTATTATTTAGGAATTCAAGTCTGCTCCTTTATAATACATCTCTTTCTCACAACCCAACTTAGTGGAAAATTCTTAATTGCTTTTCACTGGTTGCACACATTTCATCGCTATAATATCAAGTTTGTTTCATGAGATATTCAAAAGGCCCTGTAGTTTCAGCAATCCTAATCTACTTCTCAAACAACCAGTAACCAAAGACTCCATTGCCCAATGGACTAGAATTATCTGAAAGTTTACACCTTAGGTACAAAAGACATCCCTCAACTAAAACATAAAACCAAACCCTGAACATCACAGCTAGCCTAAAATACTATCAAAACAGAGACAAATCATAAAGAGAGAGCCCTCTCTGATTACAGTTTGGCTAGAAACTGTAATCCAAAGATTGGTTAGTGGTTACCCCGGCCGTATTCCCTTGGGAGTCATAGGGAACAACCTGGGTGTTAACACTTAGGATAGTGAAACATGATGGCTGGTGGTTTCCCACGAGAGTAGATGGACATAAAGGATATAATGATTTCATCAACAAATTCACTTGTAGTATAGCTTAGCATACTGGATATCATGTCTATGATGTCTCAACCAATGATAGAGAATATAGTCTAGAGGTAAGGTGGAGAGTCCTTTGGGGTGTATTGTTCTTCTCTGATGAAGGCCTGGTATAACTGAGCAAGTCTGATTGAGGTGAGTGTAGGGTATTTGTTCAACATATCTCCAATACAAAAAGGAGTCAGGATTTGGCTTGGCTGTAATTGTAGCATTTCGTTAATGGACTCAGCAGTGATGGTAAATAGTACAGACTGGTTAGGGGTGCTCACTGCCCTTTGGATGGGATCATAGTTCATGTGGCAGTATTGTAAAATCTCTGGGAAGATGTGAACTATGGGGAATTGGTACTTGGAGGTCAAAATGTTATTTTTTTCATGATAAAACGAAAAAATATAAGTTTTTCGGTTTTATTCGTAAAGTTAATGACTTTGGCGGGTACATTGGGAAAATGACAGTTGGCGCCAATGGGGGATGTGACATTTTGGCGTGTAGTGGAGGTGGTAAGTGGAATCCATCGCACCGCTTTTGGGATAAAGTGCTTTTGGGGATAGGCCGCTCGATTCCATTCATCGGGCACTAAGTAGTGGCGGGGTGAATAGTGAAACCACCCACATTGGGTGGGTAAAGGTCTGCCTTCAGAGGCCACCTGATATGAATGTCAACCATTGGATCCGAAAGGGTCAGATCGTATGGTGATCAGGGTGATGATGTGATTGGAGGTTTAATGGAGGGGCCCGACAAGGTTTTAGTGAGCGGAAGGATTAATTAACTAAGATTAGGGAGGCTTAGTGACGTCGAGAGTGATTTGATTGGCGGGGAAAGATTATTAATTAATCACTGATTGACTTAATTAATCCGTTTAATTAGTTTATTAATAAGGCTTATGTTTCAAACCTTGGGGCAGGATATTAACATATGGGATTTTTAATAAAACATATGGGAAAGGGGTTTTCTTCGAGATTTAAATAAATAATGTTAGAAGTAAATATGAAATGAAAGCGGAAAATGAAATTCACCAAGTATAATGTATATTGAATTTATTTGCTTTTCACATTTAAACATTATAACTTAGGCTAAACGCATATTTGTGGGTTTTTGTGGAAAAAAAAGGGTTTTGTATGGGGGTAATTACTCTCCCTAGGAAAATGGTGATTTTACCTTAGGAAAAGGGATTTTTAGATGAAATGAATGAATTGAAGGGGGTGAATGTTGATATGGGGCTTTTAGTACTTAGACCCTATAAGTTATTGGCCCAAGGGCCCGATCCCTCCAGAAGTCAGAGAAATGCTCTGAGCCCCTTTAGATTAAGGTTTTAGGTACTTTGTTCCTTACTTATGGGAAATTAGTAAATTAAGGGTAAAATGAATGGGGAAATTAACCACTTGAATTTATGTAACTGCTCAATTATCATCCATGGTTGATGAAAGTAAATGATATGATCTTAACTAATCATTCATCATAATTCTGCAACCATTCAACTACTTACCCATATACTTATCCTACCACTTTTTCTACTCTTTATTAGGGTGCACTTAAGCTCGCAAACCCTTATCAAAACATTTTTTCTTTTCTTTTACAATAGAAATCTATCTAAGTATAACCTTATTACATCCAAGGGCTCAGATTAAACTGTTGATCTCCTTTTATTCACTCTACCTAATCTAATTATCTGCCAAAGTCAAACAGTTTGGTCATACTTTATTCATTATCTATAAACATGAAATTGAAAGCATGAAATAGCCAAGCTTAAACTGTTTGACCATCCATGGATTGTGGCAAAGGTAACAAGCTGCACACAATCATTATTATGCATAAAATGTAAATGTTAGTGGCAGTTGGACTTGCACACTTTCATGGTCTTTTTCTTTTTTTTCTTGGGGTTCATTTTTCATCTTTTTTGACTGTTTTTGTTCTTTTTGTCCTTTGATTTTTCTTTTAGGACATATCCTCTTTATATTTTTTAATTTTTTGATTTTTTGAATATGGAAAACATTTTCAGAAAGCAAAGGTATGTACATATTACAGATTTGACCTTAGCCATTCAAAAATTATGACACCTATTAGTATAGGAACATAACACCTTGATGCTCATGTCTATCCTTGATTGCAACAAAAATTAGGGAACAATAAGTCTTATATGAGGAGGCAACTCTTCTCCAAATATCAACCCATGGAGGAGTCAAAAATGGTAACCATAGACTATACTGAGCCTTCCCTCACAAGAAATATACTTGAGAATGTGATAGCTTACTTCATCCCAATAATATGGAATGATCTCCCTTCTAATCACATTTTTGTCCTCAATTGGTTCCTTATCTTCCAAGAAAAATTTCTTCTTGGCATAAGTGCTACTAACTTTATCCTATTTTCTCCATTGTAAACCAAGAGGAAGTGTAGTGATTCTGCTAATGCTTTTAGAGGTAATTATTACTGACAATCCTCTCACTGCAACAGTGGCACTAACTCTAGCTTAGGTGTGAGTGACATTACAAATTACGTAGCTACATCATCATAATATCCTCTAAGTAGCTGGAATAATCCCAACCATTGATGCCTTCTAAATATCTCTACCACAAGAGGATGGAGATGTATTCAAGTTGTTCTAGTGGGCTCCCTTCTGTTGAAACCCCCTGTGATCTTCTCTCTCTGTCAATCTGATTGTATGAAGTTTGGTGGATATATCTTAAGAGATTTCCAAAGTGACTGAGGGTTTAGAGTTTAGGAGGGTGATGACTAAAATTATCCCTTTACTCCCCACAATTCCTCCACACAGTTTTGTCTATCTCTATGCTCACTGTAATTACTAGAAATAAATGACAATTTCTTTTCCTTTCCTCTTGAAAAATGAAAGCATAGAGGATATGGGCACCTACCTTTCACTACAATGCCTTGGTTGAGAATAATTATTGAATAGATGGGCCCTAGGCAGCCCCTCGTAAATTTTTGACAATTCTCATTGTTTCCTGTAGTTTTCATGCGTTTCCTGTAGGTTCTCACTGTAGGATGGCCGAGACTAGCTTTCCTCAATGTTTCCTATAGTTTTCCTGCATTTCCTATAGGTTCTCACTATAGGATGGCCAAGAATAGATTTCTACTTCGATGGCTCCTCTAGGTGGTCCCAACTCTCAAAATCTCAAAATGAATGATGTCTTGCATGAAAGTTAGGGAATATTTCTATTTATGGTCGACTTCATTGAGTGATTTGATGGCTGGATGGGTACATAATTTCTCCTTTTGGACCATTGACCCACTATTAGTTATCATGTATCCCTTTCTCGTAATCATCACGCACTCCTATATAATGTAACTCGACCACCTTTTCAATTGATTTCTTTTGATGTGACCTTGCCACATGTTCAGCTGACTAGAACTTAACTTTTTGTTATCAGGCTGAGGGTGGCCAAGTTAATTAGCCACCTTCAGCTTATAAAACCAACTTTTTCATATTCCTACAGTTTTAGTCATATTTGTACTTAGGATAGAGTGTGTATGAGTTGCAATACCTATGGATTCCTTTGCTTTGTTGATGCATGCTGGAGGGTGGATCTGCTGTGTCGCTTCTTGTTCAGGTACATCTTCTCTTCTGCTTTTGTTTTGTTTATTTTATTCTATTGATAGGTTGTCTTCCTGTTGTGATGTGCAGGTGGTGGCCTCTTCTATTTCTACTGAGCTTCAGATAGGTGCCATAGTTCCTACATGTGTGCTTCTATTCTTCCTCTGCATGGGTGCTAAAGGAAGAGCCTGGAGACAATTTTTGTTTCAATATAGGCTGTTACAGGGTTTCCTCTAGTACTACAGGAAATCCTGTAGCTGCCTCTTTCTAATTTTTTTTTTTTTTGTATTTTTTTGCTTGGAGGGTGAATACATGTTTAAGGGGCGGAAATGGGGAGATGTAGTGGTAGGTGAGGTAGGCTATTGATGGTATGGCCCTTTGACATTTATTTGTTTTCTCTCTTTTTACCTTTTTGTTTTGATATATTTTTTTTCTTCTTCTTCTAAGTGGATTTCTTGATGTACACAGAGGCTGACATGGTAATGAAATGGTGTTGATTGAGATGTGGTGAATTCAATGGACTCCTTTTTCAACCCAAAATAGGCCTGTATCATGATTTTTCAATCGGAATTTCATTCCTGTAGATTTTCAAGACTTCCTGTTGTACTACAGGAAACTCTTGTAGTAACTACAAGAAATCCTGTAGAAGTAACATAATTGCTTGAAAATTGGATATTTGATGTTTAGAGATGAGTATGGATGAATGAAACATGTTTGTCATGGAGGATATGAAATGAATGAAGGAAAAATGGGGTTTTTCATGGCTTGCTGCCCTCTAAACTTGGTGTCCATTATTTTCTTGAAAACCTGCAAAAAATAGGAACTGTTATTAGTGGGTAGGTTTGAGGTCTCTGCCATTACATTCTTGTATTTTTTTTTGAAAGAGAACCAAGTTGCCTCAAAGGAGGTTTTCATCCTAGTTACCTGCCCTAGGCGCCTCAAGGGAGGTTTTCACCTAGGGGTCCTTTTTTTTCTTTTTCACTCTTGGGCTGCCTTAAGGAGGTTTTCACCCAGGGGTCTTTTTTTTTTACTTTTTCACTCTTGGTTTGCCTTACGAAGGTTTTCAACCCAAAATTGGGCCTTAGGTGCCTCATGGGTGTTTCCACCTAGGTCTCTTATTTTTTTTCAATTTTTGTTTTTCCAAAAATTCAACAGTCTTCAAGAATTTGGTGAGGTGGAAGCTGAGACTCCTTCAATCACCATTATTGCCTTACTGATACTAATAACAAACTCCTCCTTTGAAAAAGGCTTTTTGTAGGTTTTTAGTCTATACCCATTGAAAATCAAGGGGATACATTCTTCATCAATTGTTATTATCTGAAGAATCCCATTGTCATGGAAGTTTTATGTCATAGCATCTAGTCATCAACTTGCCTTTGAAATCCTTGAATCTGGAGTCATACAGTAGAGCCCAATCACCTTCTTGAAACAATTTGTCTTTGATATTTTTGTCATGCCAAACATTTATTTGTACTTGAGTCACCTCTGTGTGCAGCAGAGCCTGCATCCTGAATTCATCCAACCCATTGAGCTGCAGAAACCTCTCTTGTTGTGCCCTTGTAACATCCAAATCCAACTGTGCTACCATTCTTAAGGTATTGTACTCAAATTCAATGGAGAGTAGAGCCTTCTCCCCATAGACAAAATCATAAGGGGTGAAGACAGTGGTTGTCTTCCACGTTGTATTGTAGGCCCAAGTGGCCTCCCCTAGTATGTCAGCCCAATCCTTCCTGCTACTGCTCACCACCTTTGTTAGAATGCTTTTCAATGCTATGTTGGTAACTTCTACTTGTGCATTGGCTTGAGGGTGGTAAGGAGTGTATTTCCTGTGCTTGATCCTATGCTGGATTAATAGATTCTCAATCATGTGTGAGGTGAATTGAGTGCCCTGATCAGTGACTAGCTCTTTAGGGTAACCAAACTTGTAAAACACATTCTCCCTCAAGAGCTAAGCCACTTTCTCTTTTGTGGCTAACTTGAAAGCTTTGGTTTCAACCCACTTTGTAAAGTAGTTAGTGCACACAATGATGTACTTTTTCTATCCTGATGGTGGTTCAATGAGCCCAATGAAATCTATGCCCTACTTGTCAAATGGATTAAAAGTCACTTGAGGTTGCAAAGTCATTTCATCCTTGGGAGTAGATTTCCCCATTCTTTGGCACCGATCACATTGGCTGGTATATCTTCTTGCATCTTGATGGAGAGTGGGCCAATAGTATCCAGCTTGTAGTATCTTGAAGGTTGTCCTCTTGCCTGTAAAGTGACCTTGACAAGGCCCATGATGACAGGCTAGAAGGATGTCAAAAAATTCCTCCTCCATGAGGCATCTTCTCAGAATTTGATTTGGGCCCAGCTTGAAGAGATTTCCCCCAATCCAAGTGAATGGGTGTTTCTCCTTATAATTCTACTCTTTTCCTTAGAGCACAGATTTGGAGGGAATTGTGCATCAACTAAGTAGTTGGCTATGCCATCAAACCACAGAGAGAGAATTGAAATGGAGAATAAATGCCCATCTGGATGCTAGTCAACAACCATTCCTTCCTCACTTGCAGGCAAAGCCAACCTGGACAAAAAAATTGCAACTACATTTTCTCTGCTAGGCTTATCAATGATAGTTAGATCAAACTGTTGTAACAAAAGCAACCATCTAATAATTCATGCATTCACATCAAGTTTTTTCATCAAATGTTTAATAGCAACATGGTTAGTATGTACAAAGGTATGGTAAGCAGTGATGTAATGTCTAAATTTATTCAAGGAATTGAAAACAACTAGGAGCTCTTTTTCAGCCACAGTGTAGTTCAATTCAGCCTTCAACAAATTTTTGTTGATGAAGTAAATGGCATAAGGTAACGTGTCATCTATCTGGCCCAGAGCTGCTCCTATAGCTTTGTCAGAGGAATCATCATGGATGTGGAAAGTAAGAGCCCAATTTGGGCCGCAGATTATAGGTGCAGTAGTCAACTTGTCCTTTAGAGTTTCTAGGGCCTCTTGGTAGCTTTCTCACCATAAAAATTTAGAGTCCTTGGAAAATAGTCCAAATAAAGGTGAGGCTACCTTGTTGAAGTCTTTTATGAATCTCCTAAAGTATCCAGCTAAACCTAAGAAAATTCTAACATCCCTCTGCTTCTGAGGAGTAGGGACCCTTTTTATGATAGCTATCTTATTTGGGTCCACTTGTAGTCCTTCCTGGGATATTGAGTGACCTAGAATAGTCCCTACAGTCATCAAGAACTCACACCTCTCAGGACTAAGGGAAAAATTCATTTCAATGCATTTGTTTAATAATTTACCCAAGTTAGAGAGGGCCTCCAGGAAATCACACCCATAAGGGGTGAAATCATCCATATAAATTTCCACAGATTCATGGACTAGCTTATCAAATATGCTTAGGGCGACCCTCTAAAAAGTGGCAGGGAAATTGCATAACCCAAAAGGAAGGACCCTATAAGAAAAGGTACCTCGGGTACAGGTGAAGATGGTTTTATCCTGGTCCTATGGGATGATCTGGATCTGATTATAACCACTAAATCCATCCAGGAAAGAGAATAAATTCTTTCCTGCTAGACCATCTAATACTTGGTCAATGAAAAGTAGAGGGAAATGGTCATTTTTTGTGGCTTTGTTTAGCTCTCTGTAGTCCACACAAATCCTCCACTTCCCATTTTTCTTTGGAACCAAAACTAGAGGAGACACCCACTCACTATTTGAGATGGGGTAAATGAACCCTGAATCCAACAACTTCTGCAGTTCTTCTTTGACTATATCCTTGAGGGCTGGGTTCATTCTCCTTTGAGGTTGGCGCACTGGCTTGCAACCTTCCTTGATGTAAATGTGGTGAGTGCACATCGAAGGGTGCACCCCCTTCATTTCCTTGTAACTCTAGGAAAAGTCATCCAGATGCTTTCTTAGCATGTCACATAACTCCTCTCCATGATGTACAAAGAGAGAGGGGTTGATTTTCAATGTTCTTTCTAGGCCAAATTCTATCATCTTGACATGATTAGGAATTGAGTCAGCTAGGCACAAATTAGTCCAAGGGTTATCTTCAAATTTCTTCACTAACTCCTCAAGAGACATAGTGTTGGGGGGGTGATTCTTGAGGATTTTCTCAATCAGGTCATCTTCATCAGGTTCCCCCCTCCTATAGTAGCATCTAGGGTACATATTAAGAGTAGACTTCATATTCATTTCCTCATCTAACCATAAAGGTAAGGCATGCTCCAAATATGGTTGAGCAAGAGGGTACAAGACCAATTGTTTGGAAAAATGCCCATTTTTTAATGGTCATATTCCCAGCCCTGCAACTTATGTAAGCATCAACAGTGGCTAACCATGGCCTTCCAAGGATTAGAGGATAACCATTGAACTTGGTCTTAGGTTGGATAACTAAGAAGTTAATAGGGTATTCTGAGGAATCAATGGAGACCTACAATGTACCTATCTACAAGCTGCAAGATTGTTGTGGTATTTCTTAATGATCCTTGGAGATTTAGTTTAAGCATAGTCTCCTTAGTCATCACATTGATGACATCCCCAAGATCGATCAAGGTATGGAGGAAAATGATGCCATCAATGTGCGATCTACCATAGGACTTCCAGGATCTAGATACTTTGGGCAAATCACCAGCCCCAACAGTAAGTCAGATGATTTTCAAGTGACATTAATGGTAGGGTTGTCTTTCTCTCACCTCCCAGGATGTTTGAAACATTTCTCCTTGATTAAATTGTTGTAGATGTGGACATCCTTGATAACTCGGAGAAGCAAGATTTGAACACATAGGCCTTTCAATTCACCCAAAAGTTCAATCTCTTCTAGGGTGTGCTGGACATGATGGATTAATATCTCAGGAAAAGGGGGTGGATTTTCTTGAGGGACACTCTCCTCCTTTTCCTCTTCAAGCTCCTCAGGTGGAGATGGAGGTTGATTATTTGGAAGCACTCTTTCAGACCTGAGGTTTATTTCTTGAATTTCCACAACATATGCAGGGTAAGATGCTTCTCCACTATAGACCTCTTGTGCCTTTCTGTTGTTTGAGGTCATATTTGGTTGAGTAGAAATCTAAGGTTGGTTAGGTGGAGTAGGGTGTAGGAGCTATGGTTGAGATGGAGGTGGAGGCAGTAAAGCTGGAGATTGGTTGTATGGTGGCATCCACCCCTAGGATGGTGCATTGCATTGAGGTTGTGGAGGAGCATATGGCTGAAATGGTTGGTTGGCAGGTTGGGAATGGTATTGAGGTGAAAAATACCAAGGAGAAGGTGTGGAACATGAAGGATGAGTAGGAGGGTACCAAGGGGAATGGATGTATTCTGGTTAGGGTTGTAATATGAATAAGATGCCCCTTGCATGCCTTGTTGGTATGGTTGAGGTCCTTGAGACCTCCTTTGGTTGATATAATAGAGTTGTTCAGTCACCCCTCCAATTCCCTGATGCACATCTTTTAATCTAGGTTGAGAAGGACACTTGTATGTGGAGTTGTTATCCTCACAGACTGAGTAGATTTCTATTAGATTTAATGGAAATTCGTTCCTAGGGTGCCTCTTGGTGCATCCAGGGTAGAAGACAATGAAGGATCTTTTTACTTCCTCCTACTTCCTCTTGATCTGCACGGTGTCCATTTCAGAGCAAGGGTATGCAACATTTCACTCTTGAAGTCTTCCAACATGTTCCCAATTTCAATTTTTATGGATGTGTTGGAGGAGGATGAACTAGCCAAAGCTTGACTAGCCTCACCCTTCTTTCTAGCCGCCTTAGAATGATTTTTGAAAATTGTCTTGATATCATCATAGGGTAACTGATAGATGTCCCCTCCTGACAGTAGGTTTAGGGTTTCTAGGAGATCTTCCTTGATCCCTCTAAGAAGGACTAGCTTAAATGATTCAAGATCAAGGGTGTAGCAGAGTTGGAACCTTTACTCATAATCTTCTAAAGATTCATCATGTCCTAAGGTCATTCTAAAAATTTCCTCTTTGGTATCTTTAGACATGTAATAGTCCCTATACTTATTGTTGAAGGCTTGTTGCATCTGAGACCAGGTGGTGATGGGTTCCCTAGGTAAACCCATGAACCAACACAAGGATGCATCTTTGAGGGTGGATGGGAACAATTTCAAATTCTGGTCATCATAGGTGTAATCATAAGTTATGCATATGACAAAAAACTTGAACAAAAAGGTATCTGGGTCCTCTGAGGTCAGGCCATGGAAGTGAGAAAGGGAAGAGGGGATTATGTTTTTCATCCTAGCATCCCCATTAGTTTATCTGATGGGAAAAACACCCTCATCTCTATTCTCAGTTCCTTCTCTGTGTCCAATCTCATTTCTATTTTCATCCATGGTGTAGGTCGATGGAATGGTCTCTTCTTCTTCCCTAATAGGCTCTTCAAAGATCTATCGTTTTTCGCCGAGTGAACTTGTCTACTTCACACTCATTAAATTACTTGAAGTGTCATCTACCCAGTATAAGTTTAACCCATTTTCGGGTTGGGATAGACTAGTTACAAAAAGGAATACCATAGTATATTGTGGCTAGGAGCTTCCACCTTGCATACTTTTATCTCTTTTCTAGGCTTGGGGGACAACTTTACAAAAAAAGAACTTATAAAAAGAGAAGGGAGGGAACATATTTTTCCATTATTCATCGAAATGGCAACGAAAATTGCATCGTTGTTGAACATGGTACCTGTCTATTTCATTATCTCACAGTTGGGTTTTAGGTTGCCTAGGAGTTGCATCATCCATATGAGTCTCTTTAATCCTATGATTGGTTACTCTTCTAGTTATATGGAGCATGCTTCAATGCCTCCTGTGTTGTTGCATGATATCACATGGTTCTCATTAGTCATGCCGCCAAGTCACTCTTGTGTCATGTCGCTATGTGTTCAAGGGAAGTCTTAGCCACATTGGCCATCTGCAGTAGCTCATTGGCCTTTTGTGTCAGCCATCCCTGTGTAAGTTGTACTTAATCACTTCATGACTTCATCCTTACATCACATCATCCTGGTTTGTTCTGTGTTGATTGACGGGGGATACATTAAGGCCCTGCTTCGATGGATCTTCCCTTGTCGAATTCAGCTCAATATCTGGGAGCTTGATCTAAGAACTGGTAATACCTTGGAAATCGCAGACCTCAGTAGCAGGATTCCTCATGATCGACAATGGGTTTTCATCATTGGCTCATGATTGGTTGAGTTCACTGGTGTTTGACATTAGCTCATCTATTCACACAGTGGACTGTACTAGGTACCTTGGGGTCCATTTTACTCATTGGTGGATTCCCTCATGTTTGTTACTGGTTTGCCTCATTGGCTAGTAATCAAGTGGCTTCTACCATGTTCGACATCAACCCATTTATTCAAATGGTGTATATTCATACCATTGGGGTTATATCGAAAACCCTGGGTAAGGTACATCTCACTCTTATATGGAATCCGTCACAAGCCAAGCTGGAGTTATGTATCATTCATGTACTTTATGGACTATCTTGAGACACTTCTTTGTCTTCCATGTGTCCATAGTCCTAGTGATGTATACTATGACATAGATCCACATTGTATTTTCTAGTTGCTATGATTTATCTATTGAGTCACATGGATCCACTGTTTGTCTTCATGGCCATGTTATAACATTTCATGTCACAGATCCATAATGTATTTTATGGTGGCCATGTTCAGTGTCTTCTTCTGATCGAGCATGGGTATGCCCGCCTCGAGGATGTTATCAACAGATTTGAGACTTCATCACTTGAGCTCCTTCAATCCAGCTTTGTAGTCTTGGCTCCTTCCTCCTAATTTGAGCATTGAGTATTATTGTAATGCATTTCAGCCATCAATTTCTCTTCTGAACTCATGTATTAGGGGGCATCTGTTATCACCCTATTTTCCACTCCATTATAGTGAAATAAACCCAAGTTTAACTTACCTTAGTTGTTGGTTAAAAGCATCCATTTTCATCTTTTCTTTTACTTATGTGAGATTTATCCCATGTTAAAAGGGCGAAATTACATAATTGAGCATTTTCTCATAATTATTTTTCCAAAATATTATAATTATGAGATAATATTTATTTCATAATTGATATAATTGAGAAAAATCTCATAACTGTGAAAAGGTTTCTAGAGTTTTCCATTCCCAAGGAGATCAACTTGACCCACTTGTTTATGGGTTGGCTAGGGGTCCATAATTTTATAAGTTTCCTAACTTCTAAAGCCCCTAGGTGTCTAGATACATTCTCCTAGAGGATATAATGAGCCTTTATAATCTCACTAAGAGGAAAGGGGGAGAGTATCCAAACTATAGCACGAGAGCTCTTCTGTATTGGGAGAAGAGACCATACTACAAGCAGGAGGAGAGGATATCCTTTGCTAAAAGGTATACATTTGACGAAATTTCATTTAAATGGTTAATACAAATCTATGTTCCTTCCCCTTATATCAGTTTTGTAGTAATTTATATGTGTGATTTCTTGATGTTTTGAGCTAACGATCTTCTGTAGAAGATCACTTGTCATCTATGTTTGGATTTTTTTGTGTGTAGGATTTGGATCAAGAGTGGATGAAAGATATCACTTGATTGGAGCACAAGGATTTTGCATTAGGCCCAAAACCCTTCACCAACCTACGAGGAGGCAAGGTACTTGCTCATACTTTGTAGCATTAGGAATTGCATTCCAATTCTGTTACATTTAATTATGCAAGGAGCTATTTCTCCATGATTTCACACTCAATTGAGATCACCGGGCAAAACAATATAATGACTAAGACAATCTAATAATGATCACCAATCCTGATGGCCATGCATGTAGTTTCGATGCAATTTCTAATGCTACAAAGTCTGAGAAATTACCTTGCCTCCTCGCAAGTTGGTGAAGGGTTTTGGGCCTAATGCAGAATCCTTACACAACAATCAGGCAATCTCTTTCATCCACTCTTGATCCAAATTCTACACAAAAAAACAACCAAATAAAGATGATAAATGATCTTCCGCAGAATATCCTTAGCTCGAAACATCTAGAAATCATACATATAAATTACTGCAAAAATGATATAAGGGCAAGGAACATAGATTTGTATTAACCATATAAATGAAATTACATCAAATGTATACCTTCTAGCAAATGAAATCCTCTCCTCCAGCTCGTACTATGGTCTCGTCTCCCAATATAACAGATCTCTTGCACTATAGTTTGTATACTCCCCCCCTTTCCTCTTGGTGAGATTATAAAGGCTCATTCTATCCTCCAAGAGAATGTATCTAGACACCTGGGGGCTTGATAAGTTAGGAAACTGCTGCAATAATGGACCCTTAGCCAACTCATACACAAGTGAGTCAAGTTTTTCTCCTTGGGAATGGAAAACTCTAGAAACCTTTTTCACAATTATGAGCTTTTTCTCAATTATCTCAATTATGAAATAAATATTATCTCATAATTATAATATTTTGGCAAACCAATTATGAGAAATTTCTCAATTATGTAATTTCACCCTTTTAACATGGGATAAATCTCACATAAGTAAAAGAAAAGGTGAAAATGGATGAATTTTAGCCAAACAACTCAGGTAAGTTGAACTTGGATTTCTCTCACTATAATGGAGTGGAAAATAGGGTTATAGCAATAGGTTCAAACATTGAAATCATCCATTTCTCCGAAACTCCAAAAATTCTTGGACAATAATTATAAGGTATTTGATACTCCAAAAGTCCTCTCACCTATTCGTGATTATGATCATGCTATTCACTTGATTCTAGGAAGTGTTCCTCCAAACATCAGGCCTTATAGATATCCCTATGGCCAAAAGAGCGAAATTGAACGAGTTGCAAAAATGTTAGAGGTCTATATAATGCAACCTAGACAAAGTTCTTTCTCTTCTCTAGTAGTATTGGTGCACAAGAAAAATGGATAGTGGTGTATGTTTCCATATTATAGGGAGCTTAACAAGCTTAGTAATATAAATTTCCATTCATGTCATTAATGATTATTGAATGAAGTACATGGATAAATTTACTTCACCAAGATGGATATTCGCTCGGGATATCATCAAATTAGAAAGAAGACTGAAGACGTTTTGAAAACAACATTCTGAACCCATGAAGCTCATTACAATTTTTTTGTCATGCCTTTTGGCCTTACTAATTCAGCTTCCACATTTCAAGGTTTGATGAATTCCACTATCAAACCCTTCCTTGGAAAATTTGTGTTAGTATTTTTTGATGATATACTAATCTACAACAAGTCTTGGAAGGATCATGTTCAACATGTTGACAGGGTGTTCAAACTATTGGAGGAGAACAATTACATGAAAAAAAACTACAAATGTTTCTTTGGAGTATAGGACTGGAATGTTTATGTCATATTGAATCTCATGAGGGTGTTAAGGTAGACCCTAACAAAATTAAAACCATTAAGGAATGGAAAATACCCACAACCCTAGAGAATCTTCGAGGATTTCTCGGATCGACAGGGTATTATCACAAGTTTGTTAAAAATTATGGGAGAGTAGAAGTACCTCTAACAACATTATTGAAGAAATATGCATTTTATTAGAATCCATAAAACACATATTTCATTAAAATTGGATTTTTTTTATTACAAGGACTTCACTAGAATTGTGTTTTTTGGTTATTTTGAAATCTAGATCCACTACATAATTCCAAATTTAATGAAATATGTGTTATAAGAAGCTAAGTCCTTTGAACATCTTAAAGAGGAAATGTTTCAAGCATCGTTCTTAGCTACACCAGATATCTGAAAAACCTTTATTGTGGGATGTGATGCTTTAGGAAATGGAATTTGTGCTATTTTAATGTAATAAGGAAGACACATTTATTTTGAAAGTCATCTAATAAATGGAAAATATTTACACAAACCTATTTATGAGAAGGAAATATTGGCAATACTACATGCACTAAAGCAATTATGACCTTACCTAATGGGAAGACACTTCAAGGTAAAAACAAATAATGATAGTCTCAAATAATTTTTGGAACAAAGATTATCTTTAGAAGAGCAAAAAAAATGTTCCACAAAGATGTTGGGTTATGAATTTCAAATCATCTACAAAAAAGGGAAGCAATTTTTTTTTGTAGATTTACTCTCAAGAAAGGATGACGATGTGTAAGCATTGATTTGTGCCATTTCTATTATCCAATGTGGCTGGATAATGAATCAAGGGAGGAATGGAAGAATGATAAAGAGGTTTGGACACTCATTCAAAAATTGCAGCAATATCAAGTACATATGATACAATTATCTAGAAAAATGATTCATTATAGTACAAAGTTTGATTATATCTTTGTAAAAATTCCCAACTCAAACAAAATATTATTTTGGAATTGCACACCTCCCCCTTAGGAGGGCACTCAACATTTTTAAAATCTTACCACAGGGTCAAGAAGGAATATTTTTGGGATGGCCTTAAATTTAATATTCAGAAGTTTTTGGAAAATGTTTGGTTCTCAACAAAATAAAGTTGAGACAATTAAGACCCCAGTTCTGTTACAACCTTTAGGCATTCCAAGTCAGCGTTGGGATGACGTGTCAATGGATTTTATCACAAGTTTACCCAAGTATGAAGGAAAGAGTGTCATCATTATGGTAATTGATAGACTTACCATGTATGCACACCTTTGTGCACTATCTCATCCTTTTAAAGCCAATATAGTTTCCATTGCATTTATGGAAACATTTGAAAAGCTACATGGAAACCCAAAGATTATTGTAAGTGACGGAAATGCAATTTTCACTGGAAAATTTTGGATGGAATTATTTTCTTGTCTTGGTATTTTTGATGATGCTAGATCTACCAACATTTAGGGGATCCCCTCGGTATGAAGTCCCAACTAGACCTCACGCCGTTTGGTGTAGTAGTCCCATTTGATATGATGGCCCAATTTCCATTTACTTATATATTTTCCTTAGCTCTTATTGTTTAGCATATGACAGTGTTACACCAGTGTATTCAAAAAGAGAGGTGAGTGTGCTTGGTGACTGCATAATGTAATTGTGTCTAGGTTATCTTACTACAAAAGGAGGAGAGTAAAGTGAGCCTCTAAGTGAGAGGTAATAGTACCACCCAGGAAGGGACACATGCAAACCAGAAGGGTATGTCCAACATCCATCAGAATAGTCCACAGTGGATGCAACAATCATTAAAACTGAATTACAAGGGAAGACCCATCCACCATCCAACAGAGTAGTCCACAACGTATGTGACAATTATTATAACTAGTAAACAAGGAAGGTCTTTCTAGTATCTTGCAAAGTAGTCCACAAGGATGAGACAATAATGATAACCAATACAACACATTCCCAAAAATGTAAGTACTAAAACAACCGAAATAGTTCATCTATCTTAGTACATGTGAAACAAACATGACTTAAAAATGTTGAAAGTATAGTCTTACAAAAATATACAACACATGCATGAAAACTTGTTGGCCTTAATAGGCTTTGTATTAAGAAAAATTTCCAAAACACATATGTACACCATACATCACTAGCCCCAATAGTGGGACATTAGAGCCACTCCTTGCTCCTCAAAGAACTGTCTGAAAACTCTCAATGCTTCATGGGAGGAGCCAAGGTGAAAAGTACTTGCTCATACAATGGGAGGGGTATATATAACCAAGGGTGATGCTTGACCCTTGTGACTCTTGGACTTCCCTCATGACCTCTCAACTCCCTATAAATTTTCAACTAACATGACTCTTCATATTGTTGTGTGTCCATTCAACTTTCACTTTACATTACATTCGATTTACAGCAGATATGGCCCAAAATAGTGATGTGGCCTTGACAACTCATGACATAACTTGACATGACACGGTTGACATGGACTAACTGGTTGTTATGGCAATGTCAAGTTATTGTTGCTGCTAAGTGATGGGTGTGTTCTTGGATGTGCTTTCTTTTCTCCTCCACATGGATTGATGCTACAGGGTCTTCAATGATCTTGGTCTTGAAAAGCAGTTGCATGCATGTGTTCCCTTTGCTTATTCTTGATGAGCTACTTATGTCCATCCAACTGCAAGAAAGTCTTCTAGCATGTTAGCTCCTTCTTCATCTCCTTCATTGTCTCACCATGATCTAATAGTGTACCCGTTCCTCAAATTGACTCACAATAGGATGACATCAAATCCAAAAACCTCCTAGACTAAGATGCATGCATTGCTATCCATGGATTGGGTCCGGGATGGATGAAAGGTTTGAAGAGGGCCCAACAACTACGCATTGCACAGCTCCAGGTGACAGGGAGGGAAATTGGTCACTGAGACCACGAAGAGCGCAACTCAGAATTGACTAAGGAACTCTTGAGCATAGTCTTCAATGTCGGGAAAAATTACGCGGAGGCCACTGGGAGGCAGGATTGCGCAGTCGATATCATCAGTGGTAATTGCAAGATGAGAACCTAGGAGGTAGTTCTGCACATTTTTATGAGGGAAGTCAGGACAAGACAATAGAGGGACCAGATAGGATAGTTCTACACAGTGTTTGGGAGAAGTGATTCCCAACTAAGGGAGGACACCGGAGGGACACCTCTCTATAGTTTTGGAAGGAAAAGTAGGCTTAGGTCTCTACGCATTGCAGGGTTCTAGTAGGTAGGGAGGAGGCTTGATGACTGATCCTAAGAAATGCGCAGTTTGGGTCTAACTTGAGGTAACTTCTAGGAAGGAAGGCATGCTTCTCACCTTTGGCATTGCATAGTGCAACTACCCTAGAGGATAGTCTTTGTGCACTGCGTAGTTCTAGGAAACATCACTGAGGGCTGAGACTGCATAGTGCAACTCAATTGGGGTTCGACGAAGAGGGGTTGCCCGGTTGGAAGGATTTTAAAAAATGGCTAAGTGTGGGAGGCAAGTGAACTTGTGAGAAAATTGACATTATGATCACACACTTGGCATACTTTGAAGACATGACAACATAGACCACTGAAACAACAAGACAAAGCATCACCCTCTATGAGACTGTCTAGACCCAAAAGCGATAAGTGTGACACTTAAGATAGACCTTAGGATGATCATGATGATACTTGTGCAATAGTTCGTACAAATTTGTGTATGAGTGCGACTGATGTTCACATAGCTAGGACAACTCAAACACACAAAGACAAACCTTCGAAATCACCATAATAATACCGCAAGCATGATAAAGCAATCAACATGCCAAAAGACGACAATTTGTCAAGCAAGAAAAAGGGGTGAAAAGACTCGAAGGGAGCCCATCGAATGAGCTCGAGTGTTTGTAACCATAAATGGAAAACCAAGGAAGGCTCTAAAATTTGAGTTCAAGACAAAATTTTGAAGGGTGTTGTAGTTGCTACAACACTTGGTGACACACTGGTTGAATACCAGCTTCTTTGTTTTGGTTCATTTTTAGTGCAGGGCCTTGGTCCTTTGGGGAGTATTGATTCACTGTGCTGACTGCTTTGTTTTCCCCACTTACCCCATGGACATACATGTTTTTCCTTGTACCTTCTTAGTTGAACACAACATAAGATTCAACGAGATAACAATGTTTTGACTTGGGAAGGGTAGTTTAGTTCACAAGCTTAAGATTTTTAGAGTACATTTTTTCATCTCTAGTGTTGCTCCGCTGCCAGCAGGCCTGGAAAGTATCTCGATGGAGTCACGTAGCAACATAAGAATTTATTCACTACCAACAAACCTGGACAGTACCTTGGTGGTGTTTCCTACTTCACCTCTCTGCATAGGAAGTATTTCTCTTCTTTCACCTTTGTTATTTTTTAAAGAGAAATATGCATAGGCACTTATTTATTTTTGGGGTTGAAGAGGGATCCCAACTTATTGAGAGTAGGAGAGGTTGTTCCTTAAGAGAAGCATATAATACCTCTGATTCAGGTTTGGTCATTTATATTTTCCCCTTCTCTTTTTCTACTAGTTGCATAAGATTGAAAACGCCAAAGCATAAAATTGAGTATAGGCATGAGGTTTCCTAGACTAGACACAAGTTCATGGTCTGACCAAATCTCTCCTTACAAACAGATCATATTTTCCATCAAGACTTCATCGACCAAGAGTTACAACCAAGCACAAAGAAGATAGACACAGGACTAGCCAAGGGCTGCAGTGTCATAAGACTCTTTGAATTTCAACCACATACACATTTAGAAGCCAGAACGCAGTGAGGCACAACATTTATCCACATAACAAAAACAATAGAAAAGCAAGAAAAAAAAACAATAAACAAACAAAAGACTATGTACATAGCATGGGGCACGACCCTGGATCTCATTGAAAATAAAATTTCAAGTCTTGGACATTGATAAGGAGAGAGTCAATCTTCCCGTCAAGTGATTGAAGACAATATGTGTGTTGGCCAAGCTTCTCATGGACTATAAAAGGAACAATCCACAGGGATTGAAACTTTGTGTGCTTGCATTTGTCCTCATGGGCTTTCTCCCACTTTAAGACTAAGTCACCCACATTGAAGCTAGTACTCCCTGCAGAATTTCTATCGAACCATATCTTGATACAGTTCTGGTGGAGTGAATTTTTTTCTTTTTCTTTCATCATTTCTTCCCGTAACTTGTGCAATGTGTCCATCCTATGCTGAACTAAAAGGCACAGCTTGCCTAGGGATTCCCTTTCCATATACCAGGAAGTAGGGGGAAGTATTCAGAGAAGGCTTAGGTGTGACTTGGTCAATGCATAAAGCATTCACTAGAGTGGAGTGTGAGTTTCACTGCTCAGAGTAACTGGTCTTTTTGATGATGTTAATGAGGTTCTCATTTGTATATTTGGCAAGACCATTTCCATGTGGGTAGTAATTAGCATAATTCTTCAAACCAATACCATTTTCCAACGCAAAGTCATAAAGCTTTAACGAAGAAAAGTGCATTTCATTGTAAAAAATAAGTGATGTAGGAACATGAAACCTGGAAATGATGTTCTGTTGTAGGAAGCTGACGACTTATTGATCGTTCACTTGTTTTAGCAGAACTGCCTATGTCCACCACATGAAGTAATATGTAGCAGTCAGAATATAGTGATGCTTCTTTGATGAATGTGGGAAAATATCCCCAATGATATCCAAGCCCCACTGTTGGAATGGTTCTTCACTGCAATAGGCTACAGTGGGGCTATTGACCTTTAGTTTTTATCGGCGTACCTCTGACAAACTGGGCACCTACAGATATAATCATGTGCATCCTTGAATAATGTAGGCCAGTAGAAACCAACCCGCATAACCTTGTGCGTTGTGGTGTTATCCGCGAAGTGTCCCTCGACTGGTCCGTCATGGAGATCATGTCAAACATTTTCTGAATCTTATGCCCCCAGGAACCCAAGAAAGATACCATTATGGCACTTTCTGTAAATCACCCCATGCACTAGTTGGTATGATAAAGCTTTCAGTCAGAGTGCCCTCTTCTTCCGAATAGAAAAATGAAAGGGAACGGTGCCATGGAAACTAGCCAGATAGAGATCCTGAAAGCTGAGGTGAAATCAAATAATTCTTCACAAAGAACAAAAGGGAAGAAAGGAATACATGCAAATTTGTTTGGATCTAGGAAATCCCATACAATAGCTACTAACAAATTAATATTAAGTTTGAAATTGCAACTAGACCCTACTTTGAAGGAGGTCATCAATATAGATGGGGATAAGCCTTTTAAGGACCTAGTCATTAACACATAAGAGGATGCAACAAAATATATTTATAATATGAAAAGGGTATAGAGGCAATTCAGGGTATAGAGGCAACAAAGGGGTAGGAAACTGAGTATTATTAAGAAAGTAATAGTAGAAGCTAAAGTTGCTTAGGGCTAAAATAAGTAAGAATACAAAACGAGATGAGCCCAATGACATAGACTTTTTTTCAGAGGCAACATAGGTGTTGAAGTAATGATGCAAAGTAGCATTTCCAAATGAAATGACAATGCATAAAATTTGATTTTGTGAGAACTCTTTTTGAAAGCGCTTCATCCAAAAGTTTTGGTAGTGCCTTCAGGTCAAGATTTTAGCAGTATACTTTTGGAAACTACTTTGGTTACAGTAAAACAATCTTGAGAGGATATGATGAAATCAAGAAAAAACATATCAGTCAATCCATATCAAAAATGATTCATACTAGCCTTGATTTGTGGGGCTATAAACATGGGATTGTTTTATATTTTGTTCCATATTTTTCTCCAAAGTATCAGTTGGTAGTTTTGAATATCTAAAGCATTTTTAGATGGACTCTTTTAGTAATTTTTTAGATATTTATCTAGGTTCAAAGCTAGGAATGAGAAAATAGTATTTTGTTTAGTTATCTAATTAGATTTATATTAAATTTTAGATATGTATATTTTTGTATTTTGTAAGTCGAATCTTTCTAGATATTATTGATATGAAGATTATATTACTTTCCCTTAAAACATATGTAAAAGAAGGATTGAGTGTTGGTTTTTTGGGAAAAAAAACTTATATTGTGTGTTTTGACCCTTTTTTAGATTAACTTTGTTTTTTCAAGAAAGAAGTATTTGAAGCCCACATACCAAATATTCTTGTGTGATGCTTATCAATGTGTCTCTCAGTGAAGTTTATATTCCATGAATGTTTAAGTATTCATGTTTGAATAAGAGTTATATAAGTTGAAAAATCCATCTTTATTGAGATGATATTTTATTTATCATCTACAAATATTATCAATATTTATTCTAAAGTTACACAAAATTCATCTCGAGGCTTTGTTGTAATGGTTTGTTTTCTTTTTGCACCTACCTTCTTGACAATCAAAGGTATAAATAAACGTTATCTGTATTTCCTCTGAGTTATGTTTTCTTTTCCCACCATATCTTGAAATCTTTATTGAAATCAACTTGTGACTTTGTGCCCAATGGTTCCTTTCCTTGTTTTCCAACCAAACTTGCTAGACCTATTATTTTAGATTTGGCGACTGAGTGCATAAATAAACCTTTACTATGGTGACATTGAATAATTGAGTCAAAGAGAGATCCCTCTCTAGATTGGAAGGGCGAACTCCTAATCTAAAAGCCTAGTTTGATGTTACACTAGATTTTACTTTACACAACTGGCTAAATTCTGAGTGATAGCATATTGGTGTCATTATCGAGGAGCAAAATATTTATCGTCTATTGGGTGTGGAGCCTGATTATATTCCTTATTAAGAGGTTTCACCACGTTGGACCCCATTTCATAATGTGGTGGCAACATCACCCTTAAAATGTACACCGCCAGGGGGGGTGACGATGATTATTTGGATCCCCCCTCAGCGGGGGGTCGAGGGCAGTGCCCCTGAAGCTAAAAATAGATGTAAAATTTCCTTGTAAAATGTTGCAATTTCATAGTCAATATGGGTCATTCATTAGGAGGAGATCTGATAGTAGAAGTTATGTTTAATTTAGGATTTCTTGCCCTATAAGGAAACTCCTCGCTATATATGAGGGAATTGTATTGTGTCTATGTAGATCTATATTTTGAGTGAGGAAGAGAGAGGAGATTGAGAGTGAAGAAGAAATTACAACATATATATTTTAGGTTGTATCTCTTCATTTTGTTGGATAATATAAAAGGAAGGATTGGTTGTTTCTCCATGGACGTAGCTCAAATTGGGTGAACCACATATATATGTGTCTCTCTTGTTTTATGTGTTTATATTTCTGTAATATATTTTATGTGTTCCATTGCTCTGTAATATATAATTTTCTAACAACTGTTATTAGAGCGGAAGGTCTATTTGTTTGATAAACTCACAGGAGAGAAGGGTTCCTGGTTCAAGTAGGAGGAATGACAGAAGATGGTAGGTTTAGGTTCGAAAAATTTAACAGCCAAAACTACCAACTATGGAAGATGAAGATGAAAGATTATCTGTATCAGAAATATTTGTACCTACCATTGAGTGGATAGGCATAGAAGCTGACAAATATGACAAACATAGAATGGGATATTCTTGACAGAAAGGCACTTGGAACAATATGGTTGTGCCTAGCGACATCGGTAGCCTTTAATATTTCAAAGAAAACGAAAACAAAGGGTTTAATGTCGGAATTGGCCAAACAATATGAAAAACACTCGGCCTCAAATAAGATATTTCTTATGAAGAATTTATTTAATATGAAGATGTCAGAAGGTGGATCCGTTGTTGATCATTTAAATGAATTTAAAAATGTTACCAATCAGTTAAGTTCTGTAGGAGTAACTTTTGATGATGAAGTTAGGGGTCTATTATTTCTATGTTCATTACCAAAAAGTTGGAATGGTGTAGTTATGGCCATTAGTAACTCTATCTCTAGATCTAGTACTTTAAAGTTTGATGATGTTGTCAGTGCAATCCTTAGCAAGGAAATGTGACGGAAAAGCTTTAGTGAGACATTAGGTAATGCTTTGACTATAGAGAATAGGGGAAGAAAAATGGAAAGAGGAAAGAGCCTGGGATATCCCCGTAAGTCAAGGAAAGGCAGATCCAAGTATAGATTGGGGATAGTGTGCCAGAAATGAGGGAAGAAAGGACACCCGAAGAAAGACTGCAAGTCTCGGAAGGGAAAAGAGGGAGATTCGCAACAAGAAAAAAATCATGAAGCGAATGTGATAGGTGATGTGTTGTAAGATGCTTTGATTCTTTCATTATAAAATATTATTGATGTTTGGGTGGTAGATTCAGGGGCCTCATTCCATGCCAACCCTGATAGGAAATGTTTTCATGATTATGTTCAAGGTGATTTTGGACAGGTTCGATTGGGTGATGATAAACCCTATAAAATCATTGGAATGGGTACAGTTTTCATAAAACAACATAATGGAAATCAATGGTTGCTAAAGGAGGTAAGGCATGTTCCAGATTGGAAGAAAAATATGATTTCAACAGGGCAGCTGGGAGATGAAGGTTGTGTAACAAGTTTTACAGATAAAACCTGGGAGGTCACTAAAGGAGACCTGGTAATAGCAAAAGGAGAAAAGGTTGGTACATTGTATTTATGCAATGGTATTTCTAATTCTGTTAATGATTTAACCTCTATAGGAGTAGTTACGACATTGTGGCATCATAGGCTCGGGCACATGAGTGAAAAGGGGATGAAAATTCTTTGCTCAAGAAATTTGTTGCCATGTTTGAAGCAGGTTGATTTAAAATTCTGTGAGAATTACGTTTATGGAAAACAAAAGAGAGTCATATTCCTCAGAGCTGGGAAAGAAAAGAAGAGCGAAAAATTAGAGCTTGTGCATACAGATGTATGGGGACCTGCTCAGGTATCATCTCTCGCTAGCTCTCATTATTATGTTACTTTTATTGATGATGCAATTATAAAAACCTGGATTTATTGTATTCGAAATAAATTTGATTTATTTGGTACTTTCAAGAAATGGAAATCTTAGGCTGAAAATGAGATAGGAAAAAGGTTGAAGTGTCTTAGATTAGACAATGGAGGTGAATATTTCCTCAAAGAGTTTGATAGTTATTTTTCAAAGAATGGAATTTGTAGAGAGAAGAAAGTTCCAAGAACACCACAAGAAAATGGTGTGTCAGAAAGGATGAACATGACAATCATGGAGCATGAAAGGTGCATGAGATTGCATGCAGGATTGCCTTTACAATTTTGGGCAGATGCTGTAGATACTACTGTTTATCTAATAAACAAAGGGCCTTCAAGTTCTTTGGATGGTGGTATTCTAGACGAGGCATGGCCAAGTAAAAAGGTAAACTACTCAATTTTTAAATAATTTTTGTTGTGAAGCCTTTGTCCACATTAATAAAGAAAATAGAAAAAATCTTGAGCAAAATCAAAGAAATTTACCTTTATTGGATATGGTGTTAATGATTTTGGTTATCGCTTTTATGATTATGAAAAACACAAAATCATTAGGAACATAGATGTCATATTCAATGAAAAGGTTTTCTATAAGGATCATATGCAAGAAAAAAACTGGAAAAAGAAAACAGAGAATACATGGTGCTTGATGAGATCACAGAAAAAGTGAAGGTGCTTGAAAATCATAATGATCAACAACCACAACAACAACAACAACCACAACAGAAACAAGCACCTCAAATGCCTAAAAGTGGTGTTATAAGATCTACCAAGATAAGTAGACCCCCTGAACAATACTCTCCTTCATTATATTATGTATTGTTGATTGATTCTGGTGAACTAGAATGTTATGAAGAAACAGTGCAGATAGAAACCAGGAAGAAGTGGGAGCAATCAATGAAAGAAGAGATGGACTCCTTAGCACATAACCAGACTTGGGATTTAGTTAGGTTTCCTGCAGGTAAAACAACATTGTGGAATAAATGGGGTTACGGGTTGAAGGAAGAAGATGGAGGTAGAAAAAGGTATAAATCTAGACTTGTGGTGAAGGGGTTTTCACAGAAAAAGGGTATAAATTTTGATGAGATATTTTCTCCTTTTTTTAAAATGACTTCAATTAGAACTATTTTAAGTCTAGTAGTAGCTGAAGATTTTCATCTTGAGTAGTTAGTTGTAAAGAAAACCTTTCTCCATGGGGATTTGGAGGAAGAGATATATATGCAGCAGCCACAAGGATATGAGGTAAAAGGGAAGGAGAAACTAGTGTGCAGGTTGAAGAAGAGCTTGTATGGATTAAAACAAGCTCCAAGGCAGTGGTACCTAAAATTTGACAGGTTTATGTTAGAACAAGGTTATACTAGATGTCACTCTGATCATTATGTTTATCTCAAAAGGAAAAATGATGGCAACAACATTATATTGTTACTGTATGTAGATGACATGCTTGTTGTAGGTTATAACATGCAGGAAATAAATGTGCTCAAAATAAAATTGGCAAACTCATTTGCAATGAAGGATTTTTGGGTGCTGCAAAACAAATCCTTGGTATGAGAATAACTAGAGACCAAAAGAATCACAAATTAACATTGTCTCAGAGTGAGTACATACAAAAGGTATTAAAAAGTTTTAATATGAAGAATGAAAAACCAATTAGTATACCTTTGGCTAGCCATTTCAAACTAAGTAAGTAGGTGTGTCCCAAGACTCAGGAAGAAATGGCTTATATGTCTAAAGTTCCATATGCATCAGCAGTTGGAATCTTAATGTATGCAATGGTCTGCGCAAGGCCTGATATTGCACATGCAGTGGGAGTTGTAAGCAGGTACATGAACAATCTAGGAAAAAAACATTGGATGGCAGTGAAGTGGATTCTCAGGTAAATGAGAGGTACCACAAATCAAGCATTATGCTTTGGTGGTTCAAACATTGCTCTAAAACGATATGTTGATGTAGATATGGCAAGTGATAGAGATAACATGAGAAGCACAACAAGGTATGTGTTTACTGTAGGTGGAACATCTGTCAGTTTGGTTTCAACACTACAAAGTGTTGTTGCACTCACAACAACGGATACAAAGTATGTTGCTGCTACAGAAGCTAGTAAAGAAATGATTTGGTTACAAAGGTTTCTTGATGAACTGCGTAAGAAGCAGGAGTTGGGCAGGTTATATAGTGATAGCCAGAGTGCCATACATCTTGCAAAGAAATTTTTAGTTCATTCCAAGACTAAACATATACAACTCAAGTACCATTTCATATGGTTAGTGTTGGAATATGGATAGTTGAAGCTAGAATAGATACACACTAGCTAGAATCCTTGCAGATATGTTAACAAAAGTTGTAATCAGGGAGAAACTAAGATTCTTCTCAGTTTCAATTGGTCTTCAAGTATGATGATGAAGATGAGAAACAGCTAGGTCCAAAGTGAAGTCATTGTCCAGCAAATGAAGCAGCGGTGGAGTTGCTATAATCAGTATCCAAGTGGGATATTGTTCGATGTGGAGCTTGATTATCTTCATTATTTAAAGGTATTGTTATACAACAAATTGACCTCCTCATCAACTCAGAGGGGAAAGACATGATGACTGAAGAAAAGACCACAATTACCGGCCTTAATTCCACACTAACATTGGTTGCACACTGAAAACCTGCTTTATAAAGCTTGTTACCAAGCGTAAGGGTGCGTTAGTGACCCTGCTAACTAAAGTTGTTAGGAAAGGGACAACGTTAGTGAAACTAGATGCAATTCCAAGGGTCAAAGGAACAAATTGAATCACAAATATCTAGATATTTGTTCCTAAAATTACTTAAGAAAAGCAAGGCAACATCCAAAATTGGCCTATTTGGAGAAATTCTAATCTGAATGAAGGAGGCAAATGGGAAAGGGCTGAAAAGCAGGGCAAGTTCATTGCTTTTTTCCTAGTGAAATCTATGAGGAACTTGGCAACCCTAACTTGATTTCTACATAAGTAAAGTGAGGGTCACTGTGAAAGGGGTTAGAGAATTTGAAAGGATAGCCTACTTAATTGTTGAGAACTGTCTCATATCTAAAGAAGTTGGCAAGAAGGGAGAGAAAGAGAGAAGTTGGAGGGGAAAAGGAAGAATGATGCAACATATGGTTGTAATCACTCTTCCATTATTAATACAGAACCGCAGTTGTGTTGCATACTCTATGGTGTCGATACTATCGTTCATTAAGTTGTTTATTCGATACTTATTTGTATGAGTAGCTTAGTTGTATGCAATTATATGTTCTTTATGTATTCAAATATTAGTGTTAAAAGTTGTTTACTGTGATTCCACTTGTCTTTCCTTTGTGCAGGACTTGATTTGAAGCCGGCCTTGAGGGAGTTCTGCATGGCTGCATCCCAAACAAATCTAGAAGGATACTTGAGGTAATCCCCTTTCCATACTTTGATAGTTGGTAATTGTTTATGAACATGTGTATAACTTCGTAACATCTGCAGATAATCTGATAGTCTGTCGAAGGTCCCGGGAAGATATTTGAGGGTATTTTCATTCTCCATACACCGTTCATTTTACCCCATAGAAGAATTGGTGACTCAGCTGGGGACTATACATCTAGTTCCCACTTTACCCAGACTCTTCTCGGTTCTCTCCTCCTTCTAGGAGCTCCCTATACTACTGCAATCCCTTTTTGACCCACCAAGAATGTTGCTTCATCTTGCTTACATACATTCATCTCTGAATCTGATCTTGAAAGCCCTCTTTTTGATTGATTTCCCACACTAACGCAGGTTAGTAGTCTACACAGAGCTTTATAAAGCACTATCCCTGTTCACAGGGAGTGTTAGTGGACCCATTAACTCTCTGCAACCACTGTTACAGAGCGTTAGTCTCTAAAAAGTTTGATTTTTAGCTATGTCTGGAAGCCAAAAGGGATATGAAACTTTCTCATGGACTGAAATAAGATCTGTAACTGCATTTTGTTAGCAAAATAGGTGTCCTAGAAATTTATTTTTAGAAAAAAAAGTTTTGTTTTTCTTTCTCAAAAGCATTTTTTTTGAAAGAAAGACTTACAATTTTGATTCATCCTTTTGTTTAAACTGGTTATAAAGTTGCTTTATTTTGGTTTCAAGTAGTTGTTACAAAACATCAGAAAAAAGTATTTTGGTTATGCAGGTGTTAAATGACTAAAAGATGCATGGAAAAACTATGAATATGTAGAATACAACTTGTTTTCATCAAATTGAAATTTTTTCAAAGCATTGTTTTGTGCATGATTTATTGAGTCAGAGTCTCATCACATTTCATATGTCAACTCCCCTACCGAAGAAAATAATCAAGTACACATAAAATTTACCTAAAATCAATCAGTAACTCTTTATTGAGCAAACAAACATTAGCGCAGGCTAGGATCTTGGGCTAAGCAGTGTGAGTAAGCTGCCCAAGGTCAAAAACCAAACTAGTGTCATTTAAAAGAGAGAAAAATTCCTTTTGCACTCATACTACTAGGACCACTCTAGTAAAAGCGAATCAAAATACGAGACAACATCGGATTGTAAATGAAGGTATCCCGCATTATCTTACAAATCCTTTGGTATTCTATGTATTGGGGATCCCTTCAGTGATTTTGGAACTGAGTCAGGGACTCAGGTATCCTACCCACACAACATGCTGTCTACGACTATGTCCCCCCCGTGGTGTCTGTGATCTGAGGTATCTTTAGTGGCCAAACTTTTAGGGACTTACACAAGGTGACTAAGACGGGCTGTCGTGGTACCTAACATGGATGGATCTATTATGTCTTCAGTTTTTGGGAGGGTGCTCATCTTCACAAGAGTACTTGGCCCCTCAATCTGAGGTTCAGGCGAAGCTCTAGAGTAACCGTAACTGTACATCTGGCCATCCTTCTCTGTTTTTCATTGAGATATTGGGTTTCATCTTCGGTGATCAGTGCTTATCAGACACGACAATTTCCCTCTGTTTGTTGATTGACCCATTTAGTGTATTTTTTATATTTTTAGGTACCTGAGTGCTATCATTTGAGACTTTAATTAATATCACGATAAAATTTATTGATAAAAATTAACGGCCACCGTGGCTACATCCAGCCCTCGTCGTCAATCTAAATGATTTCAAGGACTTCCTCCACTCATTGTGGAAGATCCGCCGAGTTCCACTGAACCAGATTCCCCATATTTAGGGGATCAGTCTCTTAGATCTCACACAGGATCGGTTTCGACAACCAATGATTCAAGTTTGCCGGAGGATTTCTTTACCGAAGGATTCCTTCCTCCCTTTAACCCTCCGCTCACGAATTTGTTGGAACCTGTCTTGGCTCCTGTGGTACTTGTACTTCCTGCTTCAGTAGTTGGAACATTTCCATCTATCCCGTCAATGACTAACGGGTTGTGGAACTTTGTGGATGCTTTCGGTCCTCCACCACTTCCCCAGTTGACAGTCATCACAACACTATCGATGGTGAACCCCACTATCCCATTTTTCCCAGGTACAACCACTCACATGACACCCTCTATGAGCAGGACCCAGCCGATTCCAGGTTCCACTCCTTTCATGTCAAACTGCATACCTTCGACAAGTGCCACATACAGTGCTCCCTATAACACTCAATGTGGCACTATGGGCATGGTTCCCGTCTACCAATAATATGGTCGGCCACCATTGTACAGTTCAAACCCCTAGATTCATATACCTGGGGGGGTTCCCACTATGCACATGCTAGTAGGGAATGTAACAATTCCCCCTCCATTCTCAAGCATGCATGGTCAGTCGCTAATTGACATGAGCATTCCCTCTGTCAATCAAGGACAAATGGCTAGTTCTGTGTCGGGTAAGAATCCTCAAGGGGTTCCCAACCAATCCATGGGGGCACGCTACTCACATATTCAAATGCGTCAAGGGGGCACCACTTATATTGGGGTCAATTCTATACCCCAATATCAGAATCCTTATGGAAATCTACTCTACAATACCATACCTCAATACAACTACTACACCATGCAACCTATGTATAATATTGGGAAGCAAACGATGGGAGGAGCGCAGAGCTCCTCAAGTCATCTGTCATCACCATGGTCCGAGTCGGGGGCACTAAACTCTCTGCCTTTCTTGGAAATGTTGGATATACCCAACTTATACAAGCTGATGAATGACCCCATCTATCACAACTTACAATGGTCACCGATCCTACATAAGATTATAATGGACATCCCAAAGTTTGATGGAAAGAAAGGGGAGGATCCGGGCACCCATATCACCACCTACCATCTTTGGTGTGTTTCAAACTCTATGTTGGATGATAGTGTCTGATTACGTCTTTTCCCTGCAACCTCACTAGCAACGCAGAGAAATGGTATATTGAGTTACCACATGCGTCAGTAGACACCTTCGATGCTTTAGCGATGGAATTCCTAAAGCACTTCCAGCTACCTATCTGCTATGAGACTGGGATAAAGCTCCTCACTTCATTTTTTTAGGATACTGCCACCCACATCTCCGATCATATACATGAATGGAGACGTAGGCAGAGGTTAGTCAAAGCTCCCCTCCCATACTTTCTCTTAACAGACTGTTTCTACAATTCTTTACTCCCTTATATCGCTAGAGATGTCTCTCTAGGTGGTGTAGTCACAGAAGACCAATCCATACATCATGTCGAGCACTTAGATATGATATATTCACAGTCTGGCACTCTTTATGACATAATCCCCAATGCCCCTGGCAACCCCAATGTTTCCACTACTTAGCACCCCGGAGTGCAAGTCGACGGGATTGTCGGTGCAACCTCCGGGGCTGCTATAAAACAACTCAGCGGTTGCATTGCCGAGATGCCGATGTACGCCTCTACCAAATCGACTGCTCTTCTTGCCACCATGATAAACTCTATGCAGTCTACGTGAAAATCTGGTGCCAAGAACAAGAAGAATAATAAAAAGACTGCTCCTTCTGAGGAGCAGTCAACAAAGCAACCAAACCTAAAACAAAAGGTCATTGCGCCTATTGACGAGGAAAAGGATAAACCCGCAAGATATCCATGCAAACTCTGTGCTGAAGACCACATGACCTGGAATTGTCCGCATCTTCAGGAATGCACAAAATACCTTGCCAAAAGGGATACTGGTAAGACCCCCCTTTTCCTTAGAAATCCTTTCCCCCCTCAGCAGCAACAAAATCTTATTGCAAACCAATCGCAACCCCCACAAGGGGGCAATGATGGTTCGCAACATCCTTTAGCTGGTGAAGGATCTTCTACCATTTACACATTTGAAATGGTAGAACTCGCCACAAGAGCCAAATCTTATGGAGCTTCTGTCACTCATGCAGCGGAACCTTTTTCAAGTCGAAACTCACCGCCACCCAATGATTTTCATATTGAAAGGCTGGTTGCGGACCTTGTAATTCGACCCCCAAAAGGGGCACTTTGATACACAATGCACAATACATCTGCACGTGCTGCCCAAAACTACAACATTGTAGAAGATTTGGCACAAGTGTCGTCGGCTATGTTGGCACTCGAAGTATTACAAACATGCCCAACACAATGGAAAGCTTTGCTTTTGGCTATTGGTGGTATCGACCTAGAGGATTCCATGCTTGCTATGTTCGACATGGACAAGTGTAAGCCTCTCCTTTCTCACCAGCTTGCATTCCAGGTGTATATAACTTCGAAAGGTAAAGGTATACACAGAACTATCATCGACGAAGGTGCTTCTACCTGTGTCATGTCGGCTTCATGTTGGCTCGCCCTGGGTTCTCCAACCCTATCCCCACCGTCGAACTCCCTTAAAGCTTTTGACAACCACACCTTTATCCCAAAAGGATACCTAGCCAGTTTCCCCATCACTTTGTATGGGAAAACCATAACGGTGGACATAGAAGTTGTAGACAAAAAACTCGACTATAATCTCTTGCTGGGTTGCAGTTGGACATATGCCATGATGATCGCCATATCTACTGTCTTTCGCATCATCCTATTTCCATTGGATGGAAAGGTAGTTATAGTAGATTAGTTGTCTTTCTGCACCCCTGATTATTCACCATTACCAAGTGGCTCCATACCCCTAGTAGGAGGTGGAACTAACTCTTATATCAGTTTAGGTACCAATTTGCTGAAGGCTTCTTCCCTCATGGGTTGTTTTCCTCTTCAGCTGCCCAAGGTTTCACAGATGGTCAACATGATTTCATCTATTCCTCATGAACAGACAGATCCATGGATCCTACCGGCTCCTTCAAACCTTGACACATTTGGAGAACAAATGCTGCTGTCATTGGCTGAATTGGCCTACCAAACCATTCAATCTGCATCCACATCTTCGGTCACATTGGTTACTGCCGATGGTACCACTGCCCCTCCCATAACCGCTCCTCCTTTAGATCCACTCGATCAACTCCTACCTACAAACGAAGCTATTTGAGAAATCATGAGTTTAGGAGAGCGACATTGGCAGGATTGGCCCCATCGTGTTTCAATATCTGATTCAGACATGAAACCTCTTAAAATCATGTCCCTTGACATACCAGAAATCATTTCCTCACCCTATATGACCATCCAAACTTTGGATGTGGAAGGAAACATGGGCAACACTTCCAAATCATTACCCATCGATATTTCTGTCAAGACAGGCATCGTGGAAAACATCCAGATTAGAGCTGATTGCAATCCCGAGGAAATTGCGAGCTCCACCTACCTATTTAAGGAATCCCACGATGTATTCAGTGGGTCTCATAAGGAAATTCCCAGTATTAATCCATCTATTGTCGTTCATGAGATCCAGCTTTATGACAATGAAAAACCCATTGAGTGTTAGATCCCTTCCCTGGAAATAGCTGTTGAACCCCTGCCCATCACTATTGCCGAAGAAGAATGCTTACTATACTTTAAACAATTGGATAAAACCTGTCGAGATGCCGACTTGGTACTCGAGGCTCACAAGCGCCGGGTACAATCCCAATTTGTGAAAGAGGTTAAGCTTCGTTCTTACCTAGAGGGTGACCTTGTGTTGCTCTATCATCCAAAAGATGACCTCTTGGAGGCATGCACGCTTCAACCCATCTAGATATGTCCCTATGTCATAACGAAAGTCCTCCCCACAGGGGCATATGAACTGTAGGACTGGGAAGGGGTCTCACTCAAGGAGCCCAGTTATGGGCTCTATCTCAAAAAGTATTATGCCTGGTATTGCACTAGGCATGTGCTTTGTAATTTTATGTATTCATAAGTTTTGCATCCCTTTTTGGTGTGATTGGATTGTTTTGTTATTTAGTGGAGTACTTGTCTCATACATTCTTCTCGCAATGCAGATGTCTTCATTACCCTTACCATACATAGGATACGCAAATGGTGCCAGTCGTCACAAAGGACATATTGCATTAGCTGCTTAGGTCATCCACACACCCAAGTCGGAATTATTTTGCTCCGGGGGAGTCTTTCTTGGTACCACCACCAACAATATTGCCGAGTACATGTCCATATTTCACTTCTCACAGAAAAGTCATCAAGGGGCATGTCCAATCTGGTGGTCAAGTTCTACTCCCAGCTAGTCGTTATGCAATTGACAATCTGTTGTCACATTCGTAATCAAACCTTGTTGCATCATTATCTAAGGGTACGAATCCTGGAACGTCGATTTGAAATAATCACATATGAACATTTCCTCGAGAATTAAATACGGTTGCTGATTCATTAGCTAACTATGTATTATATTGGCATTTGTCTCATTCTTTATAGAAGTATGCATGAAAAGTAAAACATTTACTGAGTTAAAGATTTTACAAAAACATTTAAAACACATTTTCACCATCAAAATACCAAAAATGTTTGTATATATATATATATAGATCAAAATCCAGTCTTTTACATCAAAATATTCCAAAACTTGGATGTTTTAAGTACGAAATGGCTATAAAGCCCGGCTACAAACACTCATGTGGCTATGCCAAAACACCTGCTAAAAAGATCCTATTGCTCTTGAAATGCTAAAACTGCTCTATCTACCCTCTGAAGAGGAACAAGGAAATGCTCAGGTACACCAATGGTGTGCCGCTACATATGAGTGGGAATCTCCCTCATAGGAAGGGGGGGGACACCCATGGTCAAACTCTCCAGGTTCCTGAGAACCTCATGGAGATTGTCAGCATTGCCCCCTCCAGCAGGTAGTTGGCCTCCTCATTGCATATGGTGAGGTTCGCCTGCAGGTCATAATGGCGCCACATCTATTTTAAGCATAAAATTTTCATGTCAGTACTTATTTCACCTATAAAAAAATTACATAAACATTCAAAAGCTAAAAAATACTTAAATTACTGTAAAAAATTATTCTCACCTTGAGGACCCCAGTTGGTCCTGGGTAGTAGCATCAAGTCCAGGCCGCCGGTAAAGTCCATGCCCTCATAAGCATAGTCATCAATAATCACAATTTTTCCACGAAGCCGTTGGAATAAATATTCATCGAAGAAATGTCGGATCGGTCCTCCTCCTGTGCGAGGATCCAGTGATGACCAGCGACCCTAACTTGGCTCCCTCAGATCCAGGGGACCTAAGCTCATTATTGGGCACATAACAGGTACCCTCTCAAAGAAGAATGAGACTATGATAGTACCATACGCAAAACTGTGTTGGGTACAAGTCTTCTATGCGGTTAATTTTTCCTTCAATTGGCGCAACACTGCTTCACACTAGTTGAACATCTACGGCTAGACACAGTCAACTGTAAGCAATAGTTGGCCCTTTGTCACAACGTGGGGAGTCTTTGACCCTACCAACCACACAATCAACCATAAAACTACCCTCATAGGCCTGGACCTTATCCTCTCTATGGGGACTCCGTTGCTGACTAGTCCGCTCTCAGGGATGTAGTAGGATTGCACTAGCTCTGAGGTAGATTGTGGATCTGGCCTACCACCAGTGTGGTTTTCCTATGCCCCACAACATGAAAAACCAGTCAAAAAATATATGTCATCACGCTCAATAGCCAGCTCTTAATCTCCAATCCTGAACACTTGCTCGTGTTCATCTTAGCACTGGATAATCCATCTCAATAAATCCTCCTACCCTTTCATCAACTCTAGCTTTGCATAATTCAGTAAACTGTAGCGATGCAATGCAAGTATGCATGCTGGATCATTTCACATTAGAAATTCCTAGCTATAATGGGCCTGTTCTCTCCATAGGTGAGTCATTTCGGCCTGAAACCTAAAAAAAATAACGCTAAAAATAGTCAAAATGGGGCAAAAACACTTCAGGAATCCATGCACGAGGGTTTTAACTACGCCCTTTAGCTCTAATGCTACCCCCAGTGCTACACAGGGAGGATTAACGCCCTCCAGTGGCTCGTATAGAGCATTTAACTCTCCCTACAGGCCATTTGGAGGGCATTAGTGCGCAAACAGGGCTTTGGGGCACCTCAGATCTGCAAAATTCCACCCATAAAAATGTCAAGAAAGGATAAGTAATGCATAGAGAAAGGTTTTAGCCCTCACCTGGGACTGACGGAATGTCAAATGGTCGCCGGGATCTCCTGCAATGGTCCATGGAAAATCTGCTCCTCTTTAGCTCCAAAATGCTCTCACAATTCTCAAAATAGTGAAAATGATGCATGTGAAAGCTCAAAACATATCCTTATATTTATTTTGGAGACATCATTTTCTGAAATTATTAAAGAGGAAGTAGTCCATTCTCCATCATTTTTTATCATGCATGAACCCATATGATAGGAATTGCTGCCTTTTTATACTTTTTATTGCTTTTGATGAAAGTACCTTTAGGAATGAAAAGCAGTAAAAGCTGCATAAAATTCTCAATAGAGCACTTTTTGAGATATTTTATTGCTCTTTAAAAAATTAAAACATCTCTGAGTTTTCATTGTCGAGCTCATTAAACATATACGTCGATGGTCTGAGCAACTCTTTTTTGATCTTTTTCTAGCTCGTTAAACTGAAAAAGACCAATTGAGCATTCTTTTTAGGCACTTTTTCTTGCTCGTTAAACTAAAAAAATCCCAAGTTTTGTCTTTAGGCTCGTTATCTTTATAAATATGACTTGAGCATTCTTCTAGGTACTTTTCTCACTCGTTAAACTGAAAAATCCAGAGTTTTTATTACCGGGGTCGTTAAAAATATACGGAAACAACAAGAGCACTTTCTTTTTTGGGAGCATTTCTTGCTCTTAAACAAAAAATCCCCGAGTTTTTCCCCTCCTTCTGGCTCGTTAATTCTACGAAGAAGGAATGAGCAGTTCTTTTCCCTCTTTTTTTTCGCTCACTAAACTGAAAGCGATACCTTGAGTTTCCTTCATTTGACTCGTTAAAATTTAATGAAGGTATTGAGTTTTTCGTCGCGTGATTCATTAAAAATTCACAACGAAAAACGAGTTTATTCCATCTCCTCGTACTCGTAACAAAATGAGGTCGACATCTATTTAGCATAGGGTTCTCTTTATCCGGATTCAATAGATTAACTTACGGAAAAGTAACCGATCTGGGTATACTATTAACCTTTGTCGCACCCGGTTAACAACTATGACAAAGGGACCACCATGGAGATGCTCTTTACAATCTTTTCAGACTTTCTAAATATGAAAAGACCATCGAGTTCTCTAGTCTAGACTCTCTAAATTACTCAAACAAGATATAGAGTCACTCTTTTTACAATACTTTTCAGACTCTTAAAACATGAAAAAATCGACGAGTTTTCCTGTCTGGACTCATTAAACTAATCAGGTAGGGCAGAGAGTTGCTCTTTTTGCGGTCCTTTTCATACTCTTTAAATATGAAAATATCGATGAGTTTACCCATTTGGACTCATTAAACTAATCAGACAGGGAAATTTGACAGTACAACTGTATTATGTATTAGAAAGTGTGGTTTGGCAGCAGTCGTTCCCTTGAACATGGAACTCCCTTAGATAAACCTTCCTTGTGATGGCCTCCCAAATATGAATCCTACCATCCATGGAGTTTAACCTAAATACCATAATGTAATTGCATCTCTGTATCTTAACACTTTGTAGTGTTCACGAGTCTAGTGCTGCATGGTTAAAACCATTGTCGTGCCTTCTATTGTTCAAGGGTTAACCTTTTGTTTCCTCCATCAACCCATCAAGCATATTCTTTCATCATGCCCTCTGTTGTTTAGACCAAAATGCTCAAAAGATTCATCAAAAAACAAAATAATTCTTGTCTTGTTTCATGTTGACTGATGTAGGACACATTATTGCCTACCTTTCGACAAGTTTCTTCCTATCGACTTCAACACTCTATCTAGGAAGATAACCCAAAAACACATTCAGTACCTTGGTACTTGCAGTCATTAGTGGTAGGTTACCTTGTGTTTGATCAGGGGTTCTCATTATTGGTTCCTTGTCAAGCGATTCTATGGGTGTTCGATGACAAAGATATCTTTCACACTTGTTAGATTGTACTGTGCATCTTGGATACCATCACCATTATCAGTGGCCTTTGTCACGTCTGTTAATGGTATCCATTATTGACTGGTAATCAGATTATTTCATGCATTTTCGATGTCAACGCATATATTCACATGTATTGTTCTATGCTATTCAATGAAGCGAAAATCAAGACCTTGGGTAGAGGCTTGCATCATTCAGCCTTGTTTCCTCTCCCAAGCTGCGGATATTGTTTTTTGGAGATAACTGTTTTAGGATGATTCTATTATGACACTGGATCCGTATTTTTCTTATCGACGGCCAATATCATCATATCTCTTTGGAGAAAATCACTCTGACATAGCTACTGAGCATGGGAATGCCTGACTCAGGACATGCCTTTAGCTGTTATATATGTGTGTGTGTGTGTGTGTGTGTGTGTGTTGTATCAGGTTTCCATTGCTGCCTAAAGCTTCTATCCTCTCTCTCTTTTTGAAAGGGAAAATTACAGTTAACGTGAAGTATGCCAGCCATCGTCATAGCCTCTGATCTCATACTTTAGGGGGCATCTATTATACAACAAATTGACCTCTTTATCAACTCAGAGGGGAAAGACATGATGATTGAAGCAAAGACCACAATTACAGGCCTTGATTCCACACTAACGCTAGTTGCACACTGAAAACCTGCTTTATAAAGCTTGTTACCAAGCCTAAGGGTGCATTAGTGACCCTGCTAACTCAAGTTGTTAGGTAGGGGACAACATTAGTGAAACTAGATGCCGTTCCAGGGGTCAAAGGAACGAATTGACTCACAAATATCTAGATAATTGTTCCTAAAATTACTCAAGAAAAGCAAGGAAACATCCAAAATTGACCTATTTGGAGAAATTATAATCTGAACGAAGGACGCAAATGGGAAAGAGCTGAAAAGCAGGGCAAGTTCATTGCTTTTGCCCTAGTGAACTCTGTGAGGAACTTGGCAACCCTAACTCGATTGCTACATAAGCAAAGTGAGGGTCATTATGAAAGGGGTCGAAGCATTTGAAAGGATAACCTACCTAACTGTTGAGAACTGTCTCATATCTAAAGAAGTTGGCAAGAAGGGAAAGAGAGAGAGAAGATGAAGGGGCAAAGGAAGACTGATGCAATAGATGGTTGTAATCACTCTTCCATTATTAATAAAGAACCGCAGTTGTGTTGCCTACTTCCATTATTAAGCTAGAATCGATTAAGAGGGCCTACCTCTTAGAACGCTATTCCATTTGGTCATGATCCTACTTCCTCACTCCATATATCTTCCATTTCCTTCCTTCGAATCCCTGAAACAAGCAAAAAACAACAATAACAAACGTGATAACATACAATATTGTATTCAACCTACTTAATAGGTCAAGGAACATTAAGCCATCAAGGTTAAAATGATCATGTAGGAAATAAATCAATAGTTGCATTTACAGAAAGAGATTACAACCAGTGCCTTGATGTTGTTGGTCTCCTCCGACATATCTGGGTTCCCACAATTCTTCTAGCACTTCATGGATAGCCCCAACAATGGAAGTTTTAAGGCCTTTTTCCCTCTAGTCTCAATCCAACAAAAATCACACTATTCTTCTTCAAACATACACTAGAAAACTACAAGCTATAGATGACTTGCTGATTATTCAAACTTGCTCCAAAACTCCAACTAGATTTTGCTTGGGAAAAATAGAGGTTTATATAGCTTGGATGGATGGGAGATGGTTCTTCTCATCATGGGAGAAGGTATTATCTCTTAAGGTTTTTCCATCCTAATAGGGGAAAGGATAACAAACTGATTTCCTTGGCTCTATCCAACCCAACCATCTACCAAACTTCCATTACAAAGCTTCTATACATGGAAGCTTCGACTCCTTATTTAAAAAACCTTCCAAAAGAGGATTGATGTGACTGGAAAAGGGCTCAGTCACTCTGATTGATGTGAGGGCTAGTTTTAACCTCTGTAAATCAGCGCGAGGAGAAAAATGGTTAGTAGTGTCGGTCTTGTAAACTTGGATAGAAGAAAGATTCTTGGGAAATGGTGTAAAGGGGAATTATTCTATCATGAAGAGGGACACACTGGGATTTTCTTCATGATGGGAAAGCATGTTGGGTACACTGTAGAGGTCCTCCAGCATCGTAGACGGGGAGTACAAGGACAATGAATTTTTTTTTGTGTAACAGATACCCCCTGAAGCGTAAATGCTGACTAGAGTGAGGGATGAAATGATTTACAAGTGGAAACGGGGAACCAGAGTCCATCATCAGAAAACCTGCAAGAAGGCATAGATGCATATACATCACTAAAAACTCTGAATAATGATACATGAATCGTGTTATGGATGCAACCATTCAGAGAAGAATCATGTGAATGGATCCAAGGCATGGGCACAACCATCCAGTAGAAAGGATCATAATGAAACCAAGGTATGGTCACATCCATCCAATAATAAGAAGGATCACATATAACAACTCATCATATGGTCGCAACCATCCATCTGAAAGAGACATGTATATCAACATGACCATGTCACATCGCCTCGCAACTTGGACTTTTGTAATCTTAGCCTAGGGTCTTGCGCTCCAAATGACCCGATCAAAGTACAAATCCTAACATGTGAATGAATGTATTGAAGTCGAACATGTTAGGAAATCTCTTAATTAACGGTTAATGATGTGAACCATTAACAAGTGCAAGAGAAACCACCAATAATGAAAATGGCTCTCAAGGTACCAGTAGCACAGTTCACGGAATGTGAATAAAGGAAATGATGTTGAACACCTGTGAAATCACCCGATCGAAAGCCAATTATGTGAACTTGTCGTCGAGTGCAAAGAAATTGCCATTAGGGCATGCAAGCCCTAAGGTACTGGAAGGGAGTCTCTTGGTCAATTTCCCGGATAATGAGCTGAAGTCAATAGGAAGCAACCATGTCGACGGAGGGCCATGATGTATCCCACATAATTGACATGAGACAAAGGGATGCAAGTGATTTCAGATGATACATAGAATTAGGATTAAGTGTAACTACAAAAGGACTGACTCTTGAACATATCGGTGACACGATTCCGGAGTTTGGAACTGTTGGATCCATAGGATCGGTGGTCATGATGAAGTGGCAGAGATAAAATGGAAGTAAAAAATGAGCGGCCTAACCTAGGAAGGTTAAATGAAAAGGATGATAGCCCAACTTGACATGATGAAGAAAGTGTCATGTTCAAGAGTGAGCTGTTGACATGACTGATAGAATTTCCAAATTTTCCCCCACAATTTCTGTAAGGTAACCCAATTATTTTTTATTGCAAGCCTAAAGGGGATAACATATGATTTCACTGTAAGTTCATCCTTTGGACAAATCCGACCTATTAAGTTTAATGAGCCTTGGAAGGAGAAGCTCACGTTTGTTATGACGATGAATCCAATGTTGTTTAATGTTATAATGAGTCTGATAAAGGGGTAACTCGATATCTTTTTCATGTTTAGAGAGTTTGAAAAAGACACAGAAAAGAAAACTCAACATGCTCCCTTTTCGTACATTTGTGTCTCTCGAGCCCGAAAAGGTAGAAAATGATAATTGAGAGAACCACTTGACCATTTTAGCCAAGGAGTACCTTTTTAGTAAATAGTGCATCCCAGCCCGAGAAAGGGGTAAACATATACTGAGTGAACAACATTTTGGAGCCTTTAACAAGTTCAAAACGACAAGAGCTCGACAAACTTTTCATGTTTAAAGAGTCGGAAAAGAGCTTGAAAGCAGACCTCCCATTTTTATTCTCTTTTATGAGTTAAAAAGGGAAAAATACTTGGCAATATTTTCATGTTTTATGAGTCAGAAAAGAGCTTAAAGGTGACTCATCCTGGAGGAACGAGTGGTATAAAGGGTAGCAACTGGTTCCAGTAATGGAGGAACTACTCAAAACATGTAATGGTTAAGAGACTGGCTAATAAAACCACTCATTGTTGCGGCTCCTCAGGAAAGGAAAAAACAACCAAGTGAAAGCATATGATCGACCAAAGAGATGGTGGCGATGTAATAAAAAAATCAAGGCTCATCTAGTGGAAATAAATTGATTAAAATGACAATCACAAGATGTAAATCGGGCACGGGTTCATTTTTACACAAGCTTGAGCCATGTAGAACTCTAATTGGATTTAGTTTCATGTTTACACAAGCTTGAAACAAAAAACTATGCTTGAGATAAGTTTGCATGCCCCTGACATAATGATTCAATTCGAGGTACATGCTCCCCAAACATCATTTCATTCAACTAGGTGAATGGAATGAAGGTTCACTTTCGAGATCGTGGAAATATTTGACCAGGATTTTACGAGATCTTAATCAAAGAATCGATTTGGAAAATGGAGTTGCTTCATTTTTTAATGAGGTTGACATAGTAAAAGAACTATCCTCGAGACCCTTGTTTAATTTTTTAATGAGCTTGACACAAGACAAAGAGCTATTCTTGCACCCTTTGTTTCATTTTTTAACGAGGTTGACACAAGACCAAGAACTATCCTCATGCATCTGTTCATGAACCATACAAGAACATGGCTCCCAAGAGGTATTCACTAGACAAAAGAACCATGCTCCGAGAGGAATACATGTCATTTGGTACCAAAAAGAGATCGGGTTCCAATGCCCCTAGTACATAATGTACAATACCATCTGTGTGATCATCAGCAGATGCAGAGACAGAATGGGTAGCCACATAATTAACCTGTCGTAGGGAAGGTAATACTTGCAAAAAAGAGCCGATAGGAGATGATGGTTGCAAAGGAGGCGCCTGGTGACCAATGAACGAAAATTTATCAATGGTCACTATTCTCCCTTCATGCGGAAAACAAACCATACAGAAAAGTGAAAAAACAAGAGCCCCCATGACCTAAACATAGTTGCATCCAAGGAGAATATTGAAATCTAAGGGACCTTGGACTACCATCATGTCTATATAGACAGTGTTTCCTCCCAAAGTGATAGGGAACTTTGGAAGGTTCCCTAAGGGATGACTGGTTCCTTCATTGAAAGCCAACAGATTTTGGGTTACAGGCACAAGCTGTGGGGATCACAAAGCTTGCCAAGTAGTAGAAGACATGATGCTAACAAACGCACCTTCATCCATTATAGTGCCATGTGCTACCACATTATAGGCTTGTACTGTGATCTGGAAAGGCACATAAGATGGAAGGCGGAAAGCTGTCAATTGACTCTAATCAAAAGAAACGACATAACTACTTGGTCGGGGTATCCTATGATTGTTCCCATTATCTACAGAAATAGGAGGACGACTCTCCTGAACAACCGGGATGGGAGGGTCAGTCTTCGATTCATGAGAATATGAGGATACGAGAAGAACATGAGCATGATGATCATTACTCTCTCCGGGAACAGAGCGAACAACTGAAGGCGGAGCCAAGTCGACACTCTTTCTGACCAATGGCTGGTCGGGAACAGAGACAAGAGAGTCATGCTCAGGAAGAGCAGGCCGGGCAAGAGATGAATATGAGTCAATCCCTTTACCAACCAAGAGAGGGTTAGGAGAAACCCTCTGATAACTAATAGGAAGTTGGGGTTGAGGAGATGTAAGATTTTCAAAATTTTTGGAAGCTTTATCCATAAGAGGACAAAGGTGGATGTAGGTAAAGTCACTAATTTGTGGTGTAGGTAAATTCTCAGTGCGAACACAAACAATTCCTCTAGACTGAGAGAGCAGGTCTAGCCACAAAAAAACAATCTATGGAAAATCTCCTTAAGCTAGAATCAATTAAGAGGGCCTACCACTTAGAACGCTATTCTGCTTGGTGATGATCCTTCTTCATCATTCCATCTATCTTCCGTTTCCTTCCTTCAAATACCTGAAACAAGCAAACAACAACAACAACAACAAACATGATAGCATACAATATTGTATTCAACCTACTTAATAGGTCAAGAAACATTAAGCCATAAAGGTGTAAAATGACACTTCATGTAGGAAATTAATCAATAGTTTCATTTATATAAATCAGAAAGAGATTACAACCGGTGCCTTGACGTCGCTGGTCTCCTCTGACGTATCCGAGTTCCCACACTTCTTCTAGCACTTTATGGATAGCCCCATAAATGGAAGTTTTAAGGACTCTTTCCCTCTAGTCTCAACCTAAACCAAAATCACACTATTCTCCCTCAAACATACACTATAAAACTACAAGCTATAGATGACTTGCTAGTTATTCAAACTTGCTCCAAAACTCCAACTAGCTTTTGCTTGAGAAAAATAGAAGTTTATATATATTGGATGGATGGGAAATGGTTCCTCTCATCATGGGAGAAGGTCTTATCTCTTATGGTTGTTCCATCCTAATAGGGGAAAGGAGCCCAAACTAATTTCCTCGGTTCTATTCAGCCCAACCATCTACCATACTTCTGTTACAAAGCTTCTAGACATGGAAGCTTTGGCTCCTTATTTAAAAAACCTTCCAAAAGAGGATTGATGTGACTGGAAAAGGGCTCAATCACTCCGATCAGCGTGAGGGATAATTTTAACCTCTGTAAATTGACACAAGGAGAAAACTAGTCAGTAGCACCAGTCTTGTAAACTGGGATAGAAGAAAGATTATTGGGAAATGGTGTAAAGGGGAATTATTCTGCTCATGAAGAGGGACATACTGGGAATCTCTTCATGATGGGAAAGCACGTCAGGTACACTATAGCGGTCCTCCAGTATCGTAGACAGGCATTACAGGGACATGGAAAAAATGTTATGTAACAACTGGTTGTTTCTTCGTGGACATAGCCCAAATTGGGTGAACCACGTATATCTGTGTCTCTCTTGTTTTATGTGTTTTCTATGTTTATATTTCTACAATATATTTTATGTGTTCTATTGCTCTGTAATATATAATTTTCTAACATCTTCCACATAAACGATTATTACTATTGAGATCTAATTTCTGAGGGTAAATAGGAATTTAGATATATAAGTTGGTTGTTTAATTTTCCCTATCAATTCCATTGTCTTAAGTAGTCAAGGCGACTCCATTGGTAAAGTCTAGCTCCTAGAAGAATTTACACAAGGAAGAATCTAGGACTTGATCCTTTAGAAATTCTTTCAAGCCCATCAAATCTATTTCAGAAAAGAAGATTCACAGTTGAATTAGGTACTTCTCAATTAGAAAGATCTGTATCCTTACCTAAATAAGTTAAAAGCATTAAAGATATTCCATTTGATATAAAGTTTGATTTGTCCTTATTGAGATCTAAATCTGAATCAGATTTATCAGAAACTGTTTTTGATGAGAAAATACTTAAATCTTTATTTCTAAAATATTTTCCTCAAGAACCAAAGTTATCAGAAAAAGAAAACAAATTTTTCTGGAATACCCTGATCACTAGACTCAAAGAGCAGTTAGAGTATATAAGTACTCTCATATACAGATCCTATAATTTTTTTAAGAGAATGACAGTTGGAAAATTTGGTTCAAGAAATCCAATTAGCCTATCTTAGATTGTTCCTCTTCCTTTTCCCACTCCACATGTTTCTACTCAATCACTCTCCATCACTTCTCATACTATTACTTTGCCTTTTATCACTTAATCCATTTCTACTCCATTACCCTCTATCCCTTACATTCCCAGCATTACATCTATCTCAATTCCATCTCACATGGATATGGCTGCCAGATTTTCTCCCCTTTCTCTTTCGGGTCAATTAAATGACCTTCCTCAAAACTTAGATGTACATTATTTTTAAAATGTTAGTAACTTTCAGGCTGATTTTAAAAAGCGTTGATGCAATGTCAAGGGATTTTTTAGAAGACTTATTTTTTGACTTTAAATTTTCTAATGTGTAAAACGTGAATAATTATTTTTCTAAATTTAACAATTTTTGAAGTAGTCTTCTTCTTCATATTTTTTTGTTTTTCTTTTATTTTATTCTTTTTGTAGTGAAATCTTTATTTTTTTTCATAGTTTAAAAAAGGTCAATATTTTAAAGTTTTGATATTCTACATATTTATATATCGTTAATTGGTTTTTCAATGCACATAAAATTATTGTCTCTAGAAAAACAATAACTTTTAACAATTGACATAAAAATACACATTTTGAACATAAATATAACAAAAACATTACACATTTTGAGACTTTTTTGCTAAAAATGACATGTTAAAATCACAATTTTTATAGGAAAATTTTAACAAAAAATGGTTAAATAATAGTTTTTTTTAATAAATTTCATGTCAAAAAATAATAATAATCACATTTTTTTCAAAAAATAATGATTCACATAAAAATTAAAGAGAAAATCACATAATACAAATATTGAACATATAACAATATTAACTGAATACTTATTCTTCTCATAAAATGTCAAAGTCAAAACATTATAATTATAACTAATTAATAGTTACAAAAAATGAGTTTGATTTCAAAGCATAACTTAAATTTAATCAATAATATCACGTAATCAATACTCTTCATCTTCTAGAGTTTCATCATTGTATTCTTCCACAATATTTTTTGCTTCAGTTTGCTCATTTTCCTCTTCTGATGGATATTTGATGTCTATGAATCTCCCAATGTATGCCTTTCCAATCATTCCATATAATGGTGGTTGAGCTTCCTTTGCCTTTTTTTCCACATGTGATTCATTAAAATACCATTTCCTCAACCCAATTTCTTGCATTGCATCTAGAAGAAATTGAAGAGCATTAATTCTTTGTTGAATAAATTTGCACTATACTAGGTCCTTTTCAATGACAATGCAATTTCTTCATTTTTGTAGGCAACATGCTAGTGTTGTACTTAATTATCAAGCACAAAATAAATAATGAAGTAAATTAGTATAATCACATATAAATTAAGAAAGAAGATATTAAAATTCAATTTTATATAATAAAACTTACCTGAGCATAAGAATAAATCTAGAACCCAATCTCCTTCATTTGAACATATGTCCATAAGATAGTTCATCGATGACTGTGGTTTTTGATAAATGTTAACGAACTCTCATTTTGCTTCTTTATCTTCATATGCAATTTTTTTACAACAAAATCATAAACCAATACTTGGCTATGACTCTTTCCATATACATGATTAAGAAGCATATGCTTATATCTATCATCTTTTGTTCCACTTTCAACATGGATAAACTCACAATCACTTATAATTGGTTGATCTCCATGGTTAATAAAATTTGATTTTTTCTTGTAATATGAAATAGTAAAAGTTCAATTATCTTGTCCTGACAATGAACCACATTGATTGGTTCGAAACGCGTTGACAAATGTAAGATCATGTGATTTATGTCGAAGAATTTTCTCATACAGTTCAATTATCTTGTACATAAATGAATTTTTTAACATTAATCAAGCATACAATTTCAACATCTTACCATGTAAGTTGCATCCTTGAGTTTGCTTTCCCCTTGAAGCTTGTCAATAACATTGCAAATTGTGTGTCTGAATGAAATGTCAGAAATCTCCATAATGGTGAAGTTGTCACTTAATCAAATCCCGCAACCACTTTACTAAGAGCTTGATAAGTATAAGGGCCACTATCATAGTCAATGTTAGGGATATTGAAACCATGAGGAAGATTTGCAATAACTAGGGAATAATCCCTTCTAGGTATGAGTTTAGCAATGTCTTCACAATCACTTTGTATGATTTGATATTGAATAGTCTCAAGCCCATTCCAAATGAAATGAGTAAGACTATGATCAAGTTCAACATTACTAAGACCCTGCTTTCTTAGTCTTTCCATCTTAATTTTTTCAATTAATCTTCTGAAACTATCTGGTGCTCCATTTGCATCATTATTCATCTTTAATAAAATAAAAAAATATATGTATAAGTTATAAAATAAAAATAGTATACAGATGAATAAAAATGAATGTATAAATTGATATGCCTTTCTAAATGCAAGAAAAAATATTTTAGTGTTGATGTAGAACTTGAATCTGAGTAGTTGTGTACAACATCATCCCAACTATCTTCATTCAAAAATTTAACCATTTGTTCTTGTATTCTCATGTAAACCATGTGAGTGAATAGATAAAGTCAAAAAATTTAATATAATGATATGTATAACAAATAATACCAAAAACAATATGTTATATTTAAAAGAAAAATATAATCAGAAATAAGTAAAAATATTTCAGCAAACCTACTTTTGAAATTCCTCACACATTTCGTCCAATGATAATCCCCTGACTTCACATGAGATAATATTGTTTTGACAAGTTTTTCATCCTTTATTCCTTGCAATTATTTCCAAGGTGTGATAGTTGTATCTTCTGGAAGCAACTTCATTTCAGGACCTAAATTACTACTGCTACATATCAATCATGTAGAATTTTTGACCTTCTGGTTTTTAATGCCAATGTTCTCCCATGTGATAAAAATCTCATTAATCAATTCCCATATCTCTCCAGTTCTAAATTCCAACTCGAAAATGTTATCCATACCTATGAATATATCAAAATTTTCTTTGTGACCTTTTGAATTGATTTTATCCACTATTTGATAGCTTATTTTCATACAACATTCCTTCTGAAATGATTGATTAACCTTTGTCTTATCCCCACCAAATTTTTCTTCAAATTCATTATGAATAAATTTAACCATTTGGATGAAAGTCATAGACATCCTATACTCATTGTCTATATTATGATCCCATGCCAATAAATTTTCTTCTATATCTGATAAACCAACATAAATGATACATTTCATTGTTTCAAGACATGGTTTATTGGGATATTCCTCCATCAATTGCCTCCGAGCTTCTAGTGAATGGTTCCCCCAAAGTACATAATATTCGTATTCAAAACCTTTTGGATTTATCAAATGCTTCTTTGTTAGGAACTTGAACTGGATCAACAAGATGAACATAACCAACCACATTAGCATATCGATTGTACCTCATCAATTTCTTCAAGTTGTGAACATGCAGGTGGTGTGGCTTTCTAAGTTGATATTTAAATTATTCTTCAATTGGCTTATAGATTTGGCTGACACTAGGCTAAAATAAATGACCACCTCAATTAATTTTTTCTTTGTCAAGTGATGTCAAATGGAATTTTGTTTTGTTTTAATAATGGAATCCTCTAAATCAGCTTCTAGTGTAATGATTTTCCCTGCTTCCTTTTGCGTTTTCACTTGGATCTTCACTATTGCTCATGACTTTTTGAGAATGATCAACTTTTAATTTCTTCCTCCTCTCGGTTATCAAAGTTTATTCTTCATAAGTAACATCCTCATCATCGACTATAACATATACATTCTTGGGGATTTTTTCTTTTGGTATTTTATGGCTCTTCTCCTTTCTAACATTAGTGCTAATCTCATCCTTAGTAATGGAAACATATTCTTCAACTTTAGTTTCAACTTCCTCGTCTTCAAAAGTGACATGCTTATATTTGATAGATTTATCCACTATAGGCATTCTTTTTTGATCCCTTGGATGTAGTCTTGTAGCATCATGAATTACTTTTTTTGCTTGTTTTTCATATCTTCCTCTGACCCTGAGTAGAAACTGCTAACTATCTTGCTCTATAAAATAAATTCCTCCCAACATAATTGAAATATTTTCAATAAAATTTTGTCAAACAAAATATCACATGTCAATAAAAATTAAGTTATAAAAGATATAATGATACAATTACAATAACACAAAACACATAAATATATATAACAATACTTATGATATTTTGTGCAATCTCGTTTATGATTTGTTTACACATCTTTGTAGAATCATTCGTCGTCTCATACATTGACAATGCAAACTGATATCTAATATTGTCATGTGACTTGGGCGGTTTTGTAATTACATAAACAACTTCAGTATCTGATATCAAACACATGTCTAGTACTTTTCCCCACACCTCATAAATTCCACTACCATTAGGGATATCAACATATAGATATATATGTAGATGTTGTTCACCTTCTCTATCTTTCACAAACCATAAAAGTTTTGTATGCTTCATATCTTGTGATTTCTTCCAGTAAGAAATCAACTTCTTATCCTTAGTAGCACTTCCTAGATTTGTAGTTATTATCTCAAGTCAGGTTCGTTCAACAATATTTATTGAGGATCCACCTCCCGTTTTAGTTGTCTTTGGTCGGAAAAGATTCACAAAAGTCTTCCTTGATGCCATTTTCCTGCAATCTCTCTCTCTCTCTCTCTCTCTCTCTCTCTCTATATATATATATATATATATAATATATATATATATATATATACATATATATATATATATACATATATATATATATATATATATATATATATATATATATATATATATATATATATATATATACATATATATATATATATATATACTAATATATATATATATTAGTAAATTACAAAAAAACAAATAGCTTAAGTGAACAAACAAAATGAAACCAAATTTAAAAATGAAAAAGACCAAAAACATGCACATCGACCCCCATGACAAGTTGGATGCTAGGTTCATACAGGGTACAAAAGAAATCCATTCCTTAGAAAAAAATATTTTTTTACATTTGTCCCCGGTCCCTTGGCAAGCCTGCCTATTGGGGGGACAATTATGAGAATCTCCTCCCTAATAGGTAGGGGACCGAGGGCTGTTATGCCTTAGTGTCGTGCTTGTTCCTGTGGGTGAGCACGCTTGGCTTTGGGCATGCTCGCCCAGGGAAAAGCAACCCTCGGTAGGCCATAGGGCCAATTATGGGTATTGGCCCTTTAGCCTGTTGGGGGCTATTTTCCCTTGGGTAGGAATGCCCATGACCATTTTTCCTAGGGTGGGCAAGCCTACAGCCAAGTGTGCCTTCCTATGTCATAACAGGTGTGCAACACACCCGCTATGCCACGAGCGAGCAAGCCCATGGTCGGGCGCACTCACCCACAGACACAGTTGCCTGTAGGTGGGCACACATGGCTGTGAGTGTGACCAACTGAGACAAAAAATCCCCTTGGCAAGCCAGGGGGCCAATTCTTAGAATTGGCCAGGGGGATGATTCCCAGAATCAGGCCTTGACAAGCTAGGGGTCCAATTCTTGGAATTGGCCCCTTGACCTGCTAGGGGAATATTTTTCCTCGAGGGAGCACACCTTTGGTCGGGCGCAATAGAGGGGACTATGGGGCCACTTTTCCCCCAAGTGCCCATGCCCACGACCAGTCCCACCGCACCCACCGTTGACATAGTGGCCCCCTACCTGCCAGGGGTTATCGTGTAAGCCTGTCTCATGTGAAATTTTAATTTGCAAAAGGAATCTAAATTTCATGAATTAAAAGATAATTTTTTTTACTGGAATGTATTTTTTGTCTGGTATCTCGTGTGAACATAACAACCCAACTAACACATAACTACTAGTAAACCTATGGGAGTTCAATACCCACACTCAACAAAAGGGAAACTAACATTTCAAATGTGATAATATCTTGTTGAATGTGTTGTCGATGACAATGTAACTGCTCCTCAAAAAGTTTTGATGTGATGTGAGGAATAGTGACAGTGAAATTTATTATATAATGGAGATTATGGAATTGTTTTATCACTTTGTGAATGTGGTATTAATTTTTTTAATAAAAATTTAATATATAAATCGTGTTATGGCGATATAGTAAATTATATTAAATGTGGGATAGAAGATATAATAAAAATTAAAAAAAAAAATCATTTGTCTAGTAAATGCTATATAGTTTAAGTAAAAGATTAATTTAGGTAAAAAAAATAGTTTAAAAATTTAGTTTAAAAGATTAATTTGAAGAGAAAATTTTAGTTAAAATTTTTCAATAATTTGTAGAAGAAAATTTTGGAGGGAAATACATCAAACAAAATTTTTGGAGGGAAAATTTTTGGTGAAATATTTTGGAGGGAAATTTCCATTCTTTAAGCTATATATTATCATTAGGAGAGAGTGGATTTGTATCATTCAAACTCTTCTATTTGAAAGCCACGGATTCTTCTGATAATGAAGTTTCGCTTTATGAAGCATCAACATCTTCGTCGCATAACAACTCTATTCATATTGATGAATATAATGAAAATTATTTCACTATGAATAGAGAGTCAAATCTTCCACTTAGTCTTGATCATAAGGACTATGAGAGAAAAAATGATGAAGGTTAGGATGAAGAATTTCAAATAAATAGAGAGTCATGGTTTCCACTTAGTCCTAATCCTATGGACTATGAGAGCAATAGTGATGAAGAGCAGGATGAAGAATTTCCATTAAATAGAGAGTCATAGTTTCCACTTAGTCATAACCCTATGGACTAAGACAACAATAGTGATGAAGGTCAGGATGAAGAATTTCCAATAAATCGAGAGTCACAGTTTCCACTTAGTCCTAATCCTATGGACTATGAGAGCAGAAGTGATGAAGATCGGGATGAAGAATTTACAATAAATTGAGAGTCACATTTTCCACTTAGTCCTAATCCTAAGGACTATGAGAGCAACAATGATGAAGGTCAGGATGAAGAATTTCCAATAAATTCAAAATCACATTTTCCACTTATTCATAATCCTAAGGACTATGAGAGCAATAGTGAGGAAGGGCATGATGATGAAATTCCAATAAATAGATAGTCACATTTTCCACTTAGTCCTAATCCTAAGGACTATGAGAGAAACAATGACGAAGGGAAGGATGAAGAATTTCCAATAACTAAAGAGTCACATTTTCCATGTAGTCCTAATCCTAAGGACAATGAGAGCAACAATGACAGTGCACATGATGAAGAATATCCAATATATAGAGAGTTAAATTTTCCATTTAGTCCTCATTCTAAGGACTATGATGGTAGCACTGACAAAGGAAAAGATGAAAAATATCCTCCAATGATTCTGTTAGTATCAGTATTTGCATCCTGCCATCAATGATCAAAAATCCTCTTTTCATATCATTTTAAGGGTCCCATTCAGAAATATTTTATCATTCCACTAGGTAATGCAAAAAAATTAGTCACTGATGGTAGTCCTAGTCCAAAAACATCACTCTTCCCTAAATGTGATTACTTGCTGGCATAGTTTCATATCTTGTTGATTGTACATCATCGACAAAGTTATTTTTATCATGCCATTTGTATCCATCATGAGGTCATTATGTCATCTTGAAATTTAGTCCTTCATGGTCTCATTAGGTCTTTTAGGGTTTTTCAAGTTTCATTAGGTCATTAGGGTTGCTAAGGTTCCATTCCGTTGCATAAGGCCAACAAGTAAACGGTGATCAAATAACATCCCTTCACCATGAGAAGATGATTTGTAAAGAGAAATGCTTATTTCATTATGTAATTTTATGTCTTTCAAATGTAATAATTTCACCATCCTAAGCTGTTAACTTAGTGTTCCAAAGATGTCATACCATCAAAAGATCAATTTTTCAAAGGAAATATTCAAGTGAAAGGGTAAATTTTCAAAGGCTTAAGTGCATGCCAAAGGCAAGGGTGTCCAAATAATCATTTTCCATAAGCACTAAACCCTAATTTCCTCACCCATTGAGCTAGGTTTGTCTATGGAATTAGAGACATCTAAGTATATTAGGCATAAGGGAGGTCATTTCAGCAAGTATGAGGCCATTCCAACTCATACACATCATGTCTCCATTGTTTTTCAATAAGTCATTCCAAGGGACAAATCATTTGCCACACATAGGGCCGGTTTTTCTTCAAACTATGTTTTAGACCAAAGAGGGATGAATTTGGAAAAAGTCAGAGATTTTTTTGTCCATAATAGGCCAAGGATGAAAAAACTCCACTTTTTACACAGGTGTCATGGTTTTAGAGAAATGTAAAAAATACAGTTGCTATAAGAGAGTTGCTGCACTTCTGGAGTGACTTTGGAAAAATCACTTTTTCTTCTATCTGGACTCCAAATAAATTCCTTGATGCATTAAATGATAACTAGACAAAAATAGCTTTCCGATGTGCTATCATGCACTCAATTTGGAGTTGAGGAAGACCTCCAAAAGTTTCCTGCAAGAGAACGCTTCATTTTTGCACCCTCATTCTGCACTTTTTGACCAGCCTTGGGAGATTTGACCTTTCCAGGGATATAATTGATCATTTTCAATGTTTTATAGGTCCATTGTGTGGCCATGAGAGATACCCTTCCAACGAGCTATCATGGGCTCAATGTGGACACCGAAAAATCCTCCAAAAGTGGCTTGCAAAAAGGCATTGCGCATAGAGAATAAGACACCGTGCATAAAGAAGGAGTGATATGCATAGAGGAGAGAGCGTTGCACATAGGGATGGAGCGCTGTGCATAGGGCCTATTTTCCAGTGCAATTTTACATGGTGCTGCGCATAGCGCTAGAGCACTGTGCACCTATACAAAGTGTTGTGCATAGGGCCAACAAGCACCAAAGCCACCCTATCAATCATCCAAATTGCTCTTTTTTCACCTAGAATTTCTAAACAAGTGCACTCGAACTATTCTCCCGAAATTCAGTTCATGATTTTGAAGTTGGTTTGCTATTTAAAACTTAAAACCCTACGTTTCCTACAAATATATCAGAGAGGGGCTGGAAAGTTGTTTGTAGCAGATAGGCAAGTGTTTACTCCACTTGATGTGGAAGGGGCCTTGCCTTCTTCATCAGCTCATAGGGAAATGCTTTCTCCACAAACTGTGGAAGGGGATTTGCCTTCTTCATCAACACAACAGGTACAACAGGTGCAACAACTGCATAAAGGGAAGGAAAAGGTGCTGGAGGAAAACATTGATGATGAGAAGGAAAGGGATTTTGATTTGTTGGAAGATGATGAAACAAAATAGCCACACACCCATCATGGTATTGAGATAGTTGACTTGGAGGCTCAAGATGAGGCAACAAACAAAAGCATAACCATAAGGGAAAAAGATGCATAGATCCAAGAACTGATGGACAACTTGGTGAGAGCTAAGTATGTCATTTCATACCTTGAGAAAGATAACAAGAAGCTAAGTGAAAAACAAGTCCTCATGGAGCTGGAACTTCTCAAAGAAAAGAGGCAAAGTGACAAGGGCAAGTCAGTAATGCAAGAGGAAGAAACATTGGCTACCTTGACTGCAAAAAATAGAATTGAGAAGGAATTGAGGAGGATAGAGAAACTTGGCTTGATAGGGTCAACTTGCATTTGGAGAAGCTGTTACAAAAGGCCAACAGGGACAATTGAATCATTAGGCATTTCACTTGCCATTACAGGACCTGGAACAAGATTTGCAACATAAGGGTCAAGCAAATGAAGATAAGGTTGAAACAAGCACTCAAAGGAAAAAAGGAGGATGATAGGCTTAGGTTGCTTGTTGAAGCTTCCTTGGCTAACCAAGATACTTAATGGTGGTGTTTTCCACAAATTTTGAGCAAGTTTTGAAGAATTTTTTCCTTTGGAGAATTTGGCAATTTTTGACACAAAAATTTTGGCTCTATGCAGCGCTGCACTTTTCCTAGGGCCATCCAATGAGGAAATGGTCAAACTTTTTAGAATTTGAATTATGAGTACATGCACCCTAAGCATTTGCTAATCTTTTAGAGTAGAACTGGTCAACCAAAAGGTAAAAAAAAACCCATAAATGACCTTTCTACCCTTTTCTGGACACACGGAAGCAGTCTTGGGAGAATCGGTTTTTGAGGGCTCAAATGAGCTTCAAATGAATAAATTCAATATGTTATGGAAATCAAACTTGAAGATTTTTCTAAAATGAACCTACAAAAAGCGTTGCGCATAGGACAAAAATTGTGTTGAGTGTCCATTTCACTGTGCCTTGACTGTAATTTTTGGTTTCCTCTCATAGATGGTGTTTACGGATGTAAATGATGACTAGGCATGTAAATATGATGGATAATAAGTACTAGAATGTAGATTCATTAGATTAAAAATCATCTTGAGGACAAATGAATCAGTTTCCTCACTTTTAGAGGCAAGTTGTTAGGATGCCTAGATTCTAGTTTCTCATTTAGTTTTGGTTAGATTAGCTCCTCATCTTAGGGATTTGACCCCTGAGGATGGTGTTGGATTTATGATACAGGTGTATTTCTTGATGGAAACTCTCTCAGATGACAGTTCACAGTGCGGCAGGTTAACAACAAAAGATTATAGATCATAATCCAAATAATGAAGAAAGAGAGGTATACGCTGGTTCACTTTGTCCAAGAAGCGTATACACGAGAGTTAACAGAACAAAAGGAACTTATAACGTATACATGCACTTTCACAATATGAAAAGCATGTACATGTTGGAAAACCATGTATTTGATCCAAGGTATTTGGTCCGAGGTATTTGGTCCAAGGTATTGACCCTAGGTATTTGGTTTAAGGTATTGGTCCTAAGTGGTTTTGGTCCAAGGTATTGAGAGAGGCCTAAGAGTATATAAGGAGGAGAAGATCATTAGGCCATGTGTGCAAGTAATAAGATTCTAAGGAATACTTCTATCTGAAGTATATTTTATGTTTGGGACTAGATCTGAAATATTCATGTGCACCTTAAGTTCAATATTGGATCAAGAATCATGAGACTTGAAATGACTTATTATTGAATGATTTGATATTAGGTGAGACTAGATCTGATGTTTTGCACCTGTTCTATTCGTTATCTATCATGATCGGGGTTTGTCTGAAGTCTGGAATTGCAGCAAAGTTCAAAGTCAATATTTGCAGATATGTACGCAGGTTCGTCTCAGCCAAACAACATATACATGTAGGTTCGGTTCTTTCAAGTAGCGTATACAAAAGAAAAGATTCTTTTAAGATCTGATTGATCTATTTGATAAAATTATGTTATTTTACTGTTGTCTGTCAATGAAGTCTTCTTAGATCTGAATGTAAAACTAAATGCATAAGGAGGTTGGCATTTGATTTATTGATTGTATAAGTGAGAAGAAGTGATCTCTGTCCTCGCTTATGTAAAGATCTGAAATTTGATAGTATATATTCATAATATTGATAGTTGGTATAGACTTGATTCAAAATTTTATGTTTGCAGTACTTTTGAAGGTATACACAGGTTCAATTAACGGAAATAGCGTATACACATAGTTTGGGTGTAGCCAAGTAGCGTATACACTCTAATGCATGATTTTTAAGGTTACAACTAGTTCTGAATGATGATGCAAGGTCCTGTGTTCAGCATAGTATTCTGGTGTCAGTGATCTAATTGTTCAGATTATCTTAATATTGGTTGATGCAGTTTAAGTTTAAAAGTTATGATGGGTCCAGTGTGAAAATTTGATGAAACGTGGCCTTCAGATTGTGGTGTTGTGATCTAGGAGTATCCAGTCTGAAAATTCATGAAACATGGTCCCTGGTGGAAGAGTGGATTTTTTATGTAGGCTGACACCTACGTACTAGTAAACATATTGGCTAGTACAAGAGCTAGGGGGTTGTAGCTCCCTTCCAGCAGAAGCTGGAGAACGAGAGAAGGTTGTAACCTTCTGCAGGTAGAAGCTTGCATACTAGTATGAGTCTACACCAGTACAAGATTGTAAACAGATTTTCTTATTATTAAAAGAAGACAGAGACGACAATAGCAGGTGGTTTTTACCCACATTGGGTTTCCACCTTACATCTTGGTGTTCATGTGTGTTTCTTATGTGTGATTCTTTATTATGCTTTTACTGCACTATCTAATAAATATCTAATATACTCATTTAAGATCAACACATGATAAATTGTCTAAATCACAAGTTCTCTGGATATACACTGGTTTCCTTAATCACAATCATGTGTCCATGCTAGTTCACTTCACTGAAGTAGCGTATATAAATCTATTAAAATTATTGATCTGATGATACTAATTCACCCCCCTCTCAGTATTATTTCCAACAATTGGTATCAAAGTAGGTCCTTTAAAAGAAGCTTGATCACTTGAAGAGAGATCCATCATCATGAATAATCAAGAAAGCATAGGAGCCATCAAACCGCCAATCTTCGATGGGAGCAACTTTGTTTATTGGAAAATAATAACCACAACCTATCTACAATCACTTGGAATGGATGTTTGGGAAATTGTGGAAGGAGGATATACATTTCCAACAGCAATTCCTACAGATGTAGCAGGTAAAAAGCATTATGAAACCCATGCCAAAGTTGTCAATACTTTATTGGGAAGTCTGTCACAATCATAGTTTGTCAAAGTCATGCAGCTCAAATCAACCAAAGAAATATGGGACAAAATACTTTTGAGCTATGAAGGAGACTCTCAGGTAAAACGTGCTAAGCTTCAAAATCTCATAATTCAGTATGAAACTCTTAAGATGCATAGTGATGAAAGTATAGCTAGTTACTTCTTACATATAGATGAGGTTGTTAATTGTATGAAGAATCTGGGTGAAGAAATAAAGAAAGTTACCTTAGTTGAGAAATTTTTGAGATCCTTATTTATTAAATTTGAATCAAAAGTGTCTACCATAGAAGAAAAATAGGATCTACAGAATATCGCTATGACACAATTTCACAGAATTTTAACTGCCTTTGAGATGAGAAAAGGAGGACCATTAGATATGAGAGAAGCCACATTTAAAGCCTCAGCAAAAGGAAAGGAAGAACACAATGAATCAGGACATATTTTAGAAATAGAAGATGAAGTAAACTTTGTCAAGAAGCTTCAACGGGGTTCTGGAAGGTTTAGAGGTAAGCTATCCTTCAAATGCTTTGCTTGTGGTAGAGTCAATCATTATGCTGCCAGATGTCCTCATAAAGATAAATATGAAAAAGGAAAGGGATATGAAAAAGGGAATAGAAAACAAATTGTGAATAAAATGAGTTACTATACTCATGAAGATAATGATGGTTTATCTAATAGTGATGAAGATGAAACTAGTCAAGATTACAGACTTCTCATGGCTTATGATAGCAATGATTTTTGGGATAGTTTAGAAGAGGATAGTGATGGTTTATCTAATAGTGATGATTATAGACTTCTCATGGCTTATGACGATGATAATTTTGGGATGCTTTAGAAGAGGAATACCTACATGAAGAAATCCATAAACTCAAAATTTGTTTAGAAGAAAAGAATATGATTATAGATACCTTGACATACCAACTTGCTGAAAAGGAAAAACATAATGAAAAACTAGAATGTGAAATTGTGGGTCTAAGAAAGGATCTTGAGAAAATGGAATCTCTCAATCTTAGATTTGCTAAAGGATCAAAAAATTTAAATGAAATTATCAAATTTTAGCATTCTCCTCTGATAAATATAGGTCTTGGATATACTGAAGAAGCATCTCAATCACAGAAGTCGGTAACCTCCACCAAAAGCTATCTTGATGCAGAAAAGACTGGTGAGAAGTATGACAATCATCATCAAAGGCATAAAGCTGATCACCAGGTAAATCATACTCAATTTACTCCAAGAATAAATAGAAGACACAACCGACCTCAGGAAAACCATACTCAATTTGCTCCAAAGATGAATATCAATAGAAACTACAATCACCAGGTTAATATATTCGATAGTCGCAAGAACTTCTTTAATGGGCAATGTTTTTCATGTCATAATTTTGGGCACAAAGCTACTCAATGCGTTTCTTACAAAACCATCATGACTAGAGAAGCACAAAATCAAAGGAATGTAATAGGAATTAAGAGAAGTTCCTATAATAACTTTTCTCCTCTTGAAAATGAAATAGAATGCTCAATATATAACAACTTTGGGCATGAAGAATCTAAATGCAGGAGAAAATTTTGGTAAACATCTCAAAAGGTGCAAATGCCATTAAATCCCAAGATATGGAGAAGGAAAGAATATCAAACAAAAAGATGTGGTACAACCTTGTATGCAGAAGGACAAGAAAATTAGTGGTACATCGACAGTGGATTCTCCAAACACATGACAAGTGACAAAGAAAAACTTCACTCATATAATGCCTTAGAAAAAGAAAAGAATGTCTCATTTGGAAATGACACTCCTGCTATCATAAAAGGTAAAGGTTCTGTTTTCTTGAAAGAAAAGTTTAAAGCTATAAATGTTGTGTATGTAGATGGTTTAAAGCATAACCTGTTGAGTGTTAGTCAAATGTGTGATCAAGGAAATGAAGTGGTGTTTCAATCAAACAGATGTGTTGTTCGTGAGCTTGATATAGGAGAGACCGTGATCAAAGGTACAAGAACTCCAAACAACTTATACATACTCAAGGGAGGACAACAACAGTGCTATCTAAGCAAAAATGATGAAAAATGGCTGTGGCATAGAAGATTGGGACATCTAAGATTTTCTCAAATAAGAAAAGCATGTGGACTTAAGGTTGTTCGTGATCTTCCAGATATCAACATCCCAGAAAATACAATATGCAAACCATGTCAAATCGGTAAGAAAACTAGAGTTCACTTCATGGAAAAAGAAGGGTTAGCTAGTAAGCCTCTTGAACTTGTCCATACTGATTTATGTCGACCATCAAGGAAAAAGTCACCTCGTGGACAAGAATACTTTATTTTGTTCATTGATGATTTTTCCAAAATGTGTTGGATAGGTCTTCTAAAGCATAAATATGAAGAATTTGAAAAGTTCCAAGCCTTCAAAGCCTTGGTTGAAAATGAATCAGATTGAAAAATCAAATGCCTCAGATCTGATCAAGGAAGGGAATTTACATCAGATGAATTCTTTGACTTTTGTGAACAACATGGAATAAAAAGGTTGTTCTCCACCGAAAGGACTCCTCAGCAAAATGGTGTGGTAGAAATAATGAATAGAGCAGTTCAACAAATGGCTCGAGCTATTCTAGATGAATCTATAACTCCTGCAACCTTCTGAGGTGAAGCTGCATTCACTGCCGTGACTATTCTCAACAAATCAAATGTTCGGGTAAATAGCACTCAAACTCCACATGAAATTTGGTATGGTAAGACTCCTACTGTAAAATACTTTAAAGTCTTTGGAAGCAAATGCTTTATCACAAGGACTAGTGAAAAACTTGGTAAGTTTGAACCCAAAGTAGATGAAGGTATTCTTCTTGGTTATTCTTCCAGAAGTAAAGGATATAAATGTTATAATAAAATACTTGGGAAAATTGTTGAAAGAATTGATGTTGTAGTTGATGAAGCATGCAAAAATCCAAAAAAGATAAAAATAGAAGATTATGACAATGAAGAAGATGGGGATTATTTTCCCACATCAAATCAAAATGACATTGAAGAAGAAACCAATGAAGCACTAGAAGAAGAGATAATGGTGAAAGAAAATACTCCATCCAGGTATGTTCAGAAAAATCATCCAGAAACTCAAATTCTAGGGGAAAAAGAGGCAGGTGTACAGACAAGAGGAACCATTACAAGGACCTCAAGCTACCTAGCATTACTATCCTCCATCAAACCTCAAAATGTAAATGAAGCATGCAAAGATGAGTGTTGGGTCAAGGCCATGGATGAAGAACTAGAGTGAATTGAAAAGAATGATACTTGGGAATTAGTTCCTAGACCTCATGATAAAAATATTATAGGAACTAAATGGATATTAAAAAAAAAGCTGAATGAAAATGGAGAAGTCATTAGAAACAAGGCCAGACTTGTTTGTAAAGGGTATGCTCAACAAGAAGGTATAGGTTTCAAAGAAACTTTTGCACCTATTGCTAGACTTGAAGCCATAAGGATTTTTCTTGCTCTTTCTAGCTTTCAGAAATTCAAAGTATACCAAATGGATGTAAAATCAGCTTTCCTTAATGGAGATTTAGAGGAAGAAGTTTATATTGAAGAACCAGAAGGATTCATTCTTGGAAATGATGCAAAACTTGTATACAGACTCAAAAAGGCTCTCTATGGTCTGAAACAAGCTCTAAGGGCCTAGTATTACTGCCTTGCCAAATATCTACACCAACAAGGTTTTAAAAAAGGTTCAGCAGATAGAAATCTATATACAAAGATTGAAACTGATAAATTGCTAATTATTATTGTTTACGTTGATGATATCATTTTTGGTAGCAATGAAGAATCCATGAGTTATAATTTTGCTTCAGTAATGCAACAAGAATTTGAAATGTCCTTTCTTGGTGAAATTACCTATTTTCTTGGTCTACAAGTTCAACAAAATAAAGATGGCATTTTTATTCAACAAACCAAATATCTCAAACAAATCTTGAAAAGGTACAGAATGGAAGATTCTAAACCTGTATGTACCCTAATGGTAATAGGATGCAGTCTCAGCTTAAATGATGAATCAACAATACTACATCAACCAACTTACAGATCCATGATTGGTATTCTGCTTTATCTAATAGGTACCCGACCTGACATCATGCATGCAATAGGAGTTGTTGGAAGATTCCAAGCAAATCTAAAGGAATCACACCTTCAGGCAATCAAAAGAATTTTCAAATATCTTCAAGGAACTCAGGACTTTGGTTTATGGTATCCTAGAGATGCAGATCTTACTCTTCATGCATATACAGATGCAGATTGGGTAGGAAGTGTTGATGATAGAAAAAGCACTAGTGGTGGTGCATTCTATATGAGTTCCAGGTTAGTGTCTTGGTTCAGTGAGAAACAAAGTTCAATTTCTTTATCAATAGCTGAAGCAGAATATGTGGTTGCTGCATCTTGCTGCACACAACTACTTTGGATGATGCAAACTTTGCAAGAAATTCAGATCACATGTACTCCATCCATCTCCATTCTATGTGATAATACAAGTGCCATCAGTATTTCAAAGAATGCAGTCACGCACTCCAAGACCAAGAACATACCCATCAAGTACCATTTTCTACGAGAACAAGTTCTTGAAAAAAGGTAAAATTGGATTATGTTCCCCCCAAAGAACAAGTTGCTAATATATTCACTAAACCACTGCCCAAAGAAACACTTTAATATCTCAGACAAAAACTGGGAGTAGTTGCTGCATCATCCTGCTGTTAAAATCTAGTTTTTTCAGAAAAAGGTGATTATACGCAGGTGTCATGAAGTATAGTCATGTATACATGCGGGTTTCTATGGGTGAAGGAGTGTATATGTTTTTCAGTGAAGAAAAATAGTGGGGCAGACTATGATATGGGTGCTCTATCTGTTGTTGATGATTACAATCTATCAATATGCTTTGTTCATTAATATTTATCTGACTAACAGAAATGCCTTGATCATTGACTTGTTAACAATGGACAGGTAGAACAGGTTTAGGGGGAGCATTAACCTTCACACTCATTCTGCATTGTTGGTATTATGGTTATTGAGTCCAGCTATGGCTTCAGATATTTATACCATTTGTTGCTTAAGTCATGTAAAATTCTAGGGTGTGATATGTCTTCTCATACATTTGAGTAAGTCCTATTGAAAAAATGATATAATGGGATGGATGATGTAATTTTTATTGTATTTCTGTCATGTATAAACATTTGGTATATCCCGACTTGGTTGGGAGATGGATGTATGTATGAGTCTTTGGTGATAGGAAGGTCATACTCACATAGTTGAGTTATAGAGTCATGTTATTCTTTTGGAAAATATTTTTGCAAACTCTGCATGTGTTCAGGAGGAGCATGGACGGTTTTAGTACATCTCAGCATGTATAAAGGGGAGCTCAATCAGAGAATTCAGCATGTACTTAGGGGGAGCATGGACAACATAATGTATGTCAAAGGGGGAGAATATCTTGGTCTACCCTTTGCCCTTGATGTCAAATGGGGAGAGTGTCTTGGTGTTGTTGTTGCCATCAAGTCCAAAGGGGGAGATTGCTGGCATTATGATACAGGTATTGTCCTTGATGGAAAATCTCTCATATGATGGTTCACAGTGCAACAAGTTAACAGAAAAAGCTTATGGATTAGACTCCAAAGAATGAAGAAAGAGAGGTATATGTTGGTTCACTTGATTCAAAAGTTTATGTTTGCAGTAGTTTTGAAGGTATACGTAGGTTCAATTAATAGAAATAGTGTATACACGTAGTTTGGGTGTAGCCAAGTAGCGTATACACTCTAATGCATGATTTTTGAGGTTACAACTAGTTCTGAATGATGATGCAGGGTTCTGGGTTCAACATAGTGTTCTTGTGTCAGTGATTTGATTGTTCAGACTATCTGAATATTGGTTGATGGAGTTTAAGTTTAAAAGTTATGATGGGTCTAGTGCGAAAATTTGATGAAACGTGGCCTTCATATTGTGGTGTTGTGATGCAAGAGTATCCAGTTTGAAAATTCATGAAACGTGGTCCCTGGTGGAAGAGTGGAGTCTTTTTGTAGGCTGGCACCTACGTACTAGTAAACATACTGGCCAGTACAAGAGCTAGGGGGTTGTAGCTCCCTTCCAGTAGAAGCTGGAGAATGAGAGAAGGTTGTAACCTTCTGCAGGCAGAAGCCTATGTACTGGTATGAGTCTGCACCAGTATAAGACTGTAAATAGATTTTCTTATTATTAAAAGAAGGCAGAGACAACAAAAACAGGTGGTTTTTACCCACATTAGGTTTCCACCTCACATCTTGGTGTTCATGTGTGTTGCTTATGTGTGATGCTTTATTCTGCTTTTATTGCACTATCTAATAAATCTCTGATATACTGATTTAAGACCAACACATGATAAATTGTCTAAATCACAAGTTCTTTGGATATACATTGGTTTCCTTAATCACAATCACGTGTACATGCTAGTTCACTTCACTGAAGTAGCGTATATAAATTTGTTTGGGAAATAAAATTATTGATCTGATAATACTGATTCACCCCCCTCTCATTATTATTTCCAACAGATGGGAGGAGGTTGAATCAATCTCAATATCTTCTTCTTCTTTCTCATTGTAAAGGGCTGGACTCAGCTGGATGGTTATGCTTTGAAGAGATATAGTTTTGTATCAGTTTTAGCAGGAGATTAATGAAAAGTTTCAGCTATTTCTTTGGGATCCATGTGGTATGATGTTCAATTCAATTTTTCTTATTTTTTCATGTGTTAGAATGTATTTTTGACTCCATTTCATCATTTAATTGCCTTGATGTGAATGTATACAAGTATGAGAGGCATAATCCATATCTTTATGCTCTGTTTTGGGTAGACATTTTAGAGTCTGTGTTTTCTTCAGTTTAGGAAGAATCCATAAGGTTTACATGCTCTTCCTAACTCCTCACCTATCTTTTAACCTCATCCATCAAAACCTAAGGTGTTGATCCTTGTGCCTACCTTGCCCCATCGAAACCCTGCAATTTTGACCTAATTTCCTTGCCCTAACTGTTCAGCTCCTCCTGATCCATCAAAACCCTTCAAAAATAAAATCAAACCTTGTGCTACTATACCTAGCCTAATATCATTTTCTCGATCCAGTCATCTTCGTTGAGATCCTTAGGGAGAGAACCCTCTCCTCGCCTAGTAGGGCTAGCTACTTGGCTAAGCGTGGTTTGTGGTTACCCTAGCATTGCCTTCCTTCAACCTGAGGTTCAATCCAGGTGCTAACATATTGGCAACCATACTGGGGATGAGGTGACAGATCTTCTCTAGGAAATATCATCAAAGTTTAGATCTAATTGCTGATGGTGAGTAGCAGTCAGATGCATGCGAAGGCTAAAATCATTCACTTGGCGACTCTAGTGTTGAAAAATCCCAAGGTTTAGAAATTTTATGGAAACTCTACTCTTCAAGAACCAGTAGCCTGAAGAATTTCTTGGTGAATTCATTGTTTTCAAAATGGATTCTTTTGCTCGAAGGTATGCTCCCATGAGCCGAGATCACATTCCAGGTTTCCCAAATAAAATTCCTAAGATAGATTGGCAAAGTAATTTGCCTATGTTTAAAGATGATGATAGGAATGATGCTGCTTTACATCTAGCTATATTTCACATGCATACTCGCAAGTTCAAGGTTGATTTTCTTGAAGACTGCTTGATGAATATATTCATGGCCACTCTAGAAGGTGAAGCCCGATCTTGGTATGAAAGTTTTCCACCTACTTGTATTTACTATTTAAAGGATTTTCATACCCTGTTCTTTGAAAGGTATAAAGAATCTTGTACATCCTTAATATTAGTTTAGAACTGTTGTAAACATGTTTATAGTTTTATTGAAAATCTTGAGAAAGTTTATGAAGATGATCACTTCATGGATGATAAGATCATGGAAGCCTTGTATGAAAATCCATTTTAGCAACATAAAGAGAGCTTAGAGGATACTTATCAAGATGCTTAGGAAAATTTGCAGCAGGTTCAAGATCTTAGTACAATTGAAAATGATGGAAGACAAGGTATTATTTCAAATCTGCTCATAGTAGAAGACAATATGCAGGGAAATCAAATTCCAATTTTCAATTGTGATAAAGTCAAGTTGGCTATTTAAGATCTAGATTTAGATCATGATGATGAAGAAAATTGAAGCCTTCTTTGATTTTTCCCTTCAACAACAGTCTCAAAAAGCCATTCACTTCGATACACAAGATCATAGTCAGCATACAGTAGCTTCCTCTTTTCTTGAAGATGAAGGAATTTTGCATCTTGATAGTCAACAGGAATCACATGAAATGAATTAGCAGTTTGATGAAAATTTATATACTCCTTTGCTTGAAATTAATGAGATATTCAACATCCTTGTCAAACTTTAGGAGGGAAAGAAGACAATTATTGTTTTAGCAAAAGAAAACAAAAACTACTATCTCCTATGTCTAAAGATGAGATAGATCAACTCTTGAAAGGTCATGTTACAGCCCAAGCTAATGCAGGTTTGTAGTGTTCACATCATCAAGAAGGTGTTAGTGAAGCTTCTTCCACTTTTGAAAATGAGGATAGTCTTGAAATTATATTTATATATCAGCGAACAAATATTTCTTTCTTTCATGAAGATGATAGGGCTGTCATGTTTGATAATCTGGAAGAATCTTTTCTATTTAAGAATGACTTAGACTATGAAATTGAGGAGTATGAGCCTGAGAGAGACAGTATGACAGAAAACGAGTTATAATTTCTCATGCTCGAGGAATTTACAGCCAACACTCAGATAGCAGAAGCTTATACTTCTCTATGCCTTCCTATCAACCAACAAGCAACTGTTCTTTTAGATCAGAATGAAGGGAGTACTTGTATTTTTGTTGCTGGATCTCAACACAAGCTAGTGCTTCAATATTTTCAAGATCCCTTTGGCATTCTTTTGCAAGCATTGGAGAAGATGAATGTTGTCTAGTTTGTTAGCATAAGCCTTGGTTTCAGTTTTTATCGTGAGTTGCCTACATGTACATCATTCTACCTGCTCGGGGAAAGTGAGAGCAGAATTTTAGTGAGTAGCCATTTGCTGGATTGGTTACATTGGAAGGTTCGCTTCACATGATTGTACATATTTCTTCAGTAGGTAGGTGGTTTTCATCAGTATTTGAAGCCCTCAATTCTCGATGGCATGTTTCTATTAATAAGTTTTGTAAGTACTTGTTTCAATTAAGTAAGTCTTGAGTCATTTTTTAGTCAATTTCAAGTCAGTTTCGAATCAGTGTGTGTCATTTGAAGTTGTCAGCATTTAGTCATGCATTTCAATTTAAGTTTTTGATCGTATTGGTCCACATGGTTAGGAACTTGGTCTATGGTGTTCTTGACACATCCAAGGAGTTGCCATCCCCAATAAGGCCAATGTTAGTGTCAGTATTTGCATGCTGCCATAAGTGATCAAAAATCCTCTTTTCATATCATTTTAAGGGTCCCATTCAGAATTTTTTTTATCATTCCACTAGGTCATGCAAAAAGATTAGTCATTGATGGTAGTCCTAGTCCAAAAAAATCACTCTTCCCTAAATGTGATTACTTGCTGGCATAGTTTCATATCTTGTTGATTGCGCATCATCCATAAAGTTATTGTTATCATGCCATTTGTATCAATCATGAGGTAATTATGTCATCTTGAAATTTAGTCCTTCAAGGTCTCATTAGGTCTTTTAGGGATTTTCAAGGTTTCATTAGGTCATTAGGGTTGCCAAGGTTCCATTCCATTGCATAAGAGTAGCAAGTAAAGGGTGATCAAATAACATCCCTTCACCATGTGAAGATGATTTGTAAAGAGAAATGCTTATTTCATTATGTAATTTTATGTCTTTCAAATGTAATAATTTCACCATCCCAAGCTATTAACTTAATGTTCCAAAGATGTCATACCATCAAAAGATCAATTTTTCAAAGGAAATAGTCAAGTGAAAGGGTAAATTTTCAAAGGGTTAAGTGCATGTGAAAGGGAGTTGTCTTTTCCCAAGGGTGTCCAAATCATCATTTTCCACAAGCACTAAACCCTAATTTACTCACACATTGAGCTAGGGTTGGTTATGGAATCAAAGACATCTGAGTATATGAGGCATAAGGGAGGTCATTTCAGCAAGTATGAGGCCATTCCAAATCATACACATGATGTCCCCATCATTTTTCAATAAGTCATTCCAAGGGACAAATCATTTGCCACACATAGGGTTGGTTTTTCTTCAAACTATGTTTTATACCAAACAAGGATGAATTTAGAAAAAATGAAAGACTTATTTGTCCATAATAATCAAGGATAAAAAACCTCCTTCAATTTTTACACAGGTGTCATGGTTTTAGAGAAATGTCAAAAGTATAGTTGCTACAAGAGATTTGGTGCACTTCTGGAGTGACTTTGGTAAAATCACCTTTTCTTCTATCTGAAGTCTCCAAATGACTTTCTTGATGCCTCAAATGATAACTAGACTAAACTATCTTTCCAATGAACTATCTTTCACTCAATTTGGAGTTGCGGAAGACCTCCAAACGTTTCCTGCAAGAGAACGCTTGATTTTTGCATCCTCATTCTACACGTTTTGACTAGTCTTGGTAGAATTGACTTTTCAGGGGCTATAATTGATCATTTCTAGTGGTTGATAGGTCCATTGTGTAACCATGAGAGATACCTTTCTGACGAGCTATCATGGGCTCAATTTGGACACCGAGAAAGCCTCCAAAAGTGGCCTGTGAAAAGGCACTGCGCATAGAGAAGTAGGCGATGCGCATAGAGCAGGAGCGCTACCCATAGAGGAGAGAGCGCTATGCATAGGGACAGAGTGCTGCACATAGGGAATGTTTTCCAGTGAAATTTTACACGGTGCTGTGTATAGAGCTAGAGTGTTGCACACCTATACAAGGCGCTGCGCATAGGGCTAGCAAGCACCAAAACCACACTATCAATCATACAAATTGCTCTTTTGCCACCTAGAACTTCTAAACAAGTAAGTGCACTCCTTGAACTATCCTCCCAACATTCAATTCATTATTTTGAAGTTGGTTTTTGTATTTAAAATTTAAAACCCTAGTTTTCCTACAAAACATACCATAGAGGGGCTAGAATGTTGTTTGCGGCAGATAGGCAAGTGTTTACTCCACTTGATGTGGAAGGGACCTTGCCTTCTTCATTAGCTCATAGGCAAATGCTTTCTCCACAAACTATGGAAGGGGCTTTGCCTTCTTCATTAACACAACATGTATAAAAGGTGAAGAAACTACATAAAGGGAAGGAAAAGGTGCTGGAGGAAATCCTTGATGATGAGGAGGAAAGGGATTTTGATTTGTTGGAATATGATAAAATAAAACAACCACACATACATCATGGTATTGAGTTAGTTGACTTGGAGGCTCAAGATGAGGCAAAAAATGAAAGCATAACCATAAGGGGAAAAGATGCACAGATCCAAGCACTGATGGACAACTTGGGAAGAGCTAAGTATGTCATTTCATACCTTGAGCAAGAGAACAACCAACTAAGTGAAAAACAAGTTCTCATGGAGCTGGAACTTCTCAAAGCAAAGAGGAAAAGTGACAAGGGCAATTCAGTAATGTAAGAGGAAGAAACATCGGCTACCTTGACCGCAAAACAAAGAATTGAGAAGGAAATTGAGGAGGATAGGGAAACTTGGCTTGCAGGGTCAACTTGCATTTGGAGAAGTTGCTACAAAAGGCCAACAGGGACAATCGAATCATTAGGCATTTTGCTCACCATTACAGGACCTGAAACAAGATTTGCAAAATAAGGGTCAAGCAAATGAAGACAAGGTTAAAACAAGCAATCAAAGGAAAAAAGGAGGGTGATAGGCTTAGTTTGCTTGTTGAAGCTTCCTTGGCTAACCAAGATACTTAATGGGGGTGTTTTCCACAAATTTTGAGCAAGTTTTGAAGAATTTGGCAATATTTGCCAGAGAAATTTTGGCTCTATGCGACGCTGCGCTTTTCCTAGGGGCATCCAATGAGGAAATGGTTAGAATTTTTGGTTTTAGAATGATGAGTACATGCACACTGAGCATTTTCTAATCTTTTAGAGTAGAACTGGTCAACCAAAAGGTTAAAAAACACCCAAAAAATGACCTTTCTACCCCTTTTTTGGACACATAGAAGCAGTCTTGGGAGAATCGGTTTTTGAGGGGTCAAATGAGCTTCAAATGAAGGAATTAAAGATGTTATGGAAATAAGACTTGATGAGCTTTATAATGAGCTCAATTTGGACACCGAGAAGGCCTCCCTAATGGACCTGCAAAAAGCATTGGGCATAGGGCTTGGGCACTGTACATAAGACAAAAATTGTGCTGAGTGTCCATTTCACCGTGCCTTGACTGTAATTTTTGGTTTCCTCTCATAGAGGGTGTTTTACTGATGTAAATGATGACTAGTCATGTAAATATGATGGATAATAAGTACTAGAAGGTATATTCATTAGATTAAAAGTCATCTTTAGGACAAATGAATAATTTTCCTCACTTTTAGAGGCAAGTTGTTAAGATCCCTAGATTCCAGTTTCTTGTTTAGTTTTGGTTAGATTAGCTCCTCATATTAGGGATTTGATCCCTAAGGATGGGAGGAGGTTGAATCAATGACATCTTCTTCTTCTTTCTCATTGTAAAGGGTTGGACTCAGTTGGATGCTTATGCTTTGAAGAGATCATTTTGTATTAGTTTTAGCAGGAGATGAATGAAAAGTTGCAGTTATTTCTTTGGGATCCATGTGGTATGATGTTCAGTTTAGTTTTTCTTATGTTTTCATGTGTTAGAATGTAATGTTGACTCCATTTCATCATTTCATTTCCTTTATGTGAATGTATACAAGTCTAAGAGGCAGAATTCATATCTTTATGCTCTGTTTTGGGTAGACATTTCATAGTTTGTGTTTTCTTCAATTTAGGAAGAATCCATAAGGTTTACATGCTCTTCCTAACTCCTCACTTGTATTTTCACCTCATCCATCAAACCCTAAGGTGTTGAGCCTTATGCCTACCTTTCCCCATCGAAACCTTTCAATTTTGACCTAATTTCCTTGCCCTAACTGTCCTGCACCTCCTGATCTAGCAAAAACCCTCCAAAAATCAAATCAAACCTTGTGCTACTATACCTAGCCTAATATCATTTTCTCGATCCAGTCATCTTGGTAGAGATCCTTATGGAGAGAGCCTTCTCTTGGCCTAGTAGGACTAGCTACTTGGCTAAGCGTGGTATGTGGTTACCCTGGCATTGCCTTCATTCAGCTTGAGGTTCAATCCAGGTGTTAATAGATTCAATGATGGAGATGTTGCCAACAAATATTGTATCGAGGAGTAGGAGCAGACATTTTTGTATCAGTCCAAGATGTTCTAGTTATACAAGGGGTAGAGCAGAATATGTCACGAGAAGAAGTTCTATCAATGCTCTCATTTCAAGTGAATGTTGTCAAAAGGATTTCTTGAAACATATGGATTTCAAGTTTGCATTGGATAAAAGGAAGATATATTTGTCAATGAATAAAAGCATGCAAATTCATATTTAGTGGGGTGCATGCAATCTACATTTTCAGGTTATGATAATCATATTAGGTCTTTATTTATATGTAGAAAGGCTTTCAAAATGTTTCATTCAATTGGTAATTTTCGTCCGTCAAGAATCCAAGAAAATTTGGAAAAGGATTCTACATTTTATTCATAAGTACGTCATAAATGACAGTTTGGGCCATTATCAAATACTGCAATGTCATGGATGAAAGACTTCTTTTCAAAGCATGGAGAGTGTATGCCAAATAGAGACACAATACATATTCCAGATAATTTCTCAAGACGCTAAATCTACAACTTATACAAATAATATGCAGAGGGTGTTGAAGGAAATGGTTGATTTATTACATATCAACATTTTGTGAAGATATGGAAGAAACAATTCAACAACGTCCATATTCCTAAGAAGAAAAGGATGTGGGTTTGCAGTACATGTGCTTCTCTTAAATAAAAAAGGGATGAATGTGTAGGGGAAGAAAGAGGTAAGCATTCATAAGATTATTTTTTAAAATTGTATAGCCATCAACCATGAAAACATATTTATTAATGGATTTCTTTTATGTTGTGTAGATTCCATTGTCAAAGCACTTCAAGAGCATTGTGAACAACAAACAAGTGAAAGGAAAAAGTTGTACAAGAATCGAAATAAGTGTTATGAGAATCCAAATAAATATTTGGGTTTGATAATTGATGGTATGGACTAGAAGAAAACACTTCAACCACATTTTGTTGGCACACCCAAAAATTTACAGGAGGAAAATTTTATTCAGTTTCACTTGGTCAGTTGTATGGTCTTCGATGGCAAAATGTTGCCAAGGGTATACTTCATAGCTCCAAATATTCATAATGATGCAAATCTGACAATAACCATAATTCATGATGTTCTTTCTCATTGATCTAGTAATATTCGTGAAGTTTTGTATATGTAATTAGACAACAATTGTTGTGAAAACAAAAATTAGATTGTTTTTGGATATCTAAACATTCTTGTTGAATTGATATTTTTTCAAAAGGTTGGTTTCCTTCTTGTTGGGCACACTCATGACCATATTGATCAGATGTTCAGTTGTTTTTTAGTCACATTAAGGCGGAAGGATGTTGGCTTAAGGGGGCTTGACCTAGGTTGTTAATTAGCCAAACAAATCCCCACACTACTGGCACTTTTGGCATCAGCCCGTGGAGTGCAGATCGAAGTCTCACCCAAAGCAGTATGGGGGGATGTTGGAACCAAGTTTCTACACCCTTGAGATGGTTGTGATGTTGTTTTATATCTTCTATACATGCCTTCGTAAAGTAGTTCTCATTATAGGGCTTGTAAGACAAACCCTCTATTCCGGCTTTCAATACCCTCGCAAAAGTACATGATCGACCTTAACATAGCGTTAACCTATGGCTCAGGTACTTTCGCACTGCTATAGCAATGTGCCATGCAGATTCCTCTATTATCCTAAGTGATTCACTTATCTTGTCAAATACTTAATTTTATCACCGTGTAAATAGATGTTCTTACTTGTGTTCACTTAACCAACACATTTACACATATTCGCGCATCATATAAGCATTATTAGTGAAATTCATACCCAACATAACATGATGCATAAACAGGAAATAAAGACGTAGAAATTGTAGAATACTTCTCTTTATTGATAATTCAAATGGTTACAGACTCGACTGCCCTACGCACTCAATTGCTGGGGTCCACGCACTTAGCTGCGGACTTCTACCCTAGGCCTCTGCGCACTCAACTGCAGAGCCTCTACCTATGCTATGACCCAAGACTTAGACTTCTTGCTCTAAAGATATGACTCTTTTCTTCATATTATCCTCTAACTACTTAGAGCTTAGCTCCTTTTATACAATCCCATGGTTCGTAGACCATGGGTAGATATTTTACAGCTGACATTACATTTCCAAAATAAGGGCATACAACCCTATGACTCTTTAACACCTACATGCTATGCAACCAAAAATTTCGGAGTCTTTACACTTGGATTACAAAATTTTACCAAAATATAGGCTTTTAGCCTTGAAACGACCCTTGGGGGATCTCGCGCCCAACAAGCCCACAACACAAACATCGTGACTCGCCCTCGAGTCACTTTGCAGGCACCAAGATCTTAGCACAAAAACCTCCCAGCTCCTTTTGGATGACTGCAACCTCGGCAGCACACTGAGTGGCCACCTACTAGACTTCTTCCACTCTCTACTTAGTGACTTCCGCTGAACTGCCACCCTTAATCTTCTGCCGAGTTGCCTACAGTGTCACAATATTTCCTTCAATGGAATCTATGATCATATATGCCTCATCTATCCATGGCTATAGGCACACTTTTAGGACCGCTTCTTTTTTCTGAGTGACATCCACCTGTTCCTTAAGTGCCTTTGCCTTTTGCATCTATGCGAGCCTCTATGTAGGGGCGACCGTTTGCGCAGTCCCTTTGACCTTGTCATATCTTTGTTGTAACTCGCATGCCTTTGTCTCCAGGTGCTCTACATACAAGTCCTCCTGCAGGGTGTTCACGACCTCAAATGATTGTTCAAAATTCACATGCAGTCTACTACTGCATTGTCAACCGCCGCTATTGCTATTGTAATAGAGGTGGCACGTTGTTCCCTGACTTCCAGCAGAGTTGAAGGTTGAGCCCTCAACTGCAATTCTGCAATCTGTAGGTTTAGCTCTAGTGGAATCCTGGCCATCTCTGTCCGAGCCTCGCACACCCCTGTGGCCAACTTGTGGATGTGTGCCTCAACCGGTTCTTCTGCCTGAATGTCCAACTCCACGACCATTCGGCAGGCTTCTTCCACTACCTACATGATTTACTTATTCTATTCCACTGCCTCGTTGTGCTGCAGGCCCAACTGCTCAATATTGATGTGATTCTCACTCATCACCTATAGAGCATGACTCTCCTGGGCCCTAAGTTTTGCTGTGACTCCATCTTACAAGAGGTGGAGTGTCTCTTGAGGGAGCGCAGCCATATTCAATCCCACCCCATTTAGGCTGTTGACCATAGGCCTGTCAGCCTCATTTTCTATAGTAAGTGCCCCATATGGTAGCACTATCACGTTGGTCACCCTTGTGCGCAACATCTCTACAGTAGCTGAAGTCCCGATCACGAGGCTGGTGGACACTGTGCTAGCCTGTGGAGTGCGAGCCTACAAATCCCGCAACTCTGTCTAGAGAGCCCCTAATACCAATTTTTGCTGCTCTCCGAACTATTAGAGGGCCTCCACGGTGACATCCCTCACTGTTTCTCTAATATCATACGAATCCCCCTCCGTGAAGGTGATCGGGTCGAAGGATGTCTTTGAAGCCTTGGTTTTCTTTCGTGGCACTGCCTTCCCTTATGGTCCTTGATGCTTGAGTTGGGTGGACGTCGTTTGTGGGTTTGTGCCACCTTGTTCTGTTGGCTCCTCTATTTCTGCCTCAGCCTCAGGCGAAGGTGAATTCTTCCTTCACGCTCTTCTCCTCCTATATCCTGTTGTTCTGCCAATTTCGCAGTGTCACGTGCTGCTTGGGTCTTAGCCTCCACTTCTTCTTTGTTGCATTTCTCATCCAGCTGTGCAATTCTGAGTTTTGTTTCTTCCTTCTTATGCTGCATGATGGACTTATCCATTTCCATCAGGGAGCCTATTACAGAGCACCACTTCGGCGGCCAAGACTCAAGGACTACAAAGATAACATCATATGTTGCTAGATAAGGTAACCTATGCCATGTCTTCATGGGATCCTTTCGCAGCTTGATAGATACATGGTGGAAATACGCTTTGAACTCTGCAAAGCTATGCAAACTAGCATATATTGTGGGTGACAATCGCGGCTTGTGATTGATCCCCATCCAAATACTCATATCCATCAAGATCCAAAAGATCTTACTTTCTTTTACACACCACATCCTCCGTCGCCCACAGTGAAGCATACTTTTCCACCTTTGGAAGGTCCAGTGTGACCGAAGGGAATTGGTTGTCTTCTGGCAGCTCCCATGCCACTAGCACTATCGAGAGCAAGAGCTACACATAGTGGAATGTCTTGCTCTGCTCCTGTGCCTCGTGATAGTTCGCAAGGAACTCGCTGCATAGATAATTTTCCAAGTTGAACTAGACTCCCTCAACGCACTGGGATGGTAATGCAATCACAGGCACAAGCACCTCATCCATGCGACACTTTCGCATCACCTTCCTTGCTAATATTTGCACTGCTACCATGACTGCAGGGTTGTTAATGTTAAATATGGCATATCCCCGCTTCTTCTTCTCCAACTTGAATTTCTTCTTCAGAGCTTCTGTGAGGGCCAACTCACCACCTTTTCCTTATGATATATTGGATAGATCCTCCAACGAGTAAGGCAAATGTGTGATTCGATGGATCAAGTGGTCTGTGATGGGAATAGGCTCTTCTAGCCACAAACACCCATCATGCACCAATTAGAGATGTTGCCTGATGATGAAGATGGTCAGTGGGGCATGGTGGTAATGCGGTACCCAGAGTAGGTTGAGTAGCCTGACTTTCTCTACACCCTTAAGCCATGTCCACGGCTCTAATTCAATCATTCTAGTAGTCGTTTGAATCCATCAGTGCATTAGATGCTCAATTACTAAATGCAAGAATTTCTTGTGATCTGCGAGGTCCCAATATTCGAACTTTAGTACAGGAACCCACCCTAAGTGCGGTCCCTAAAAAACAATGTCATTCGAAAGTAATGGATTTTTCAAGGAGATCTTGCTCTTGTCTATGTCCTTTGGCACCTTGGCTTTGCCCTTGCGTGGAGGAACATATTCTGGTAACCTGGTGATAGGGTCCACATCCTAGGTTTCAACTTCTATTTCCAAATCCTCCTCATCCACCAGGATTTATTCAAATTCTTCCTCGTCTGCCTCCAGATTAATGGCCTTCCCCTTTTCCTGCAAAGTGAGCTTGGTCCTCTGTGGGTTTCTTGGTGAGATGCACACTAGTAGCATATTCTACTTATCCTTGTTTGGTCTTGGTGTTCTAGGTGATTTAGGGACTTCGACTACCACTTCGGCACTCTCTAGGGTAGCTTCTACTACCTCAATTTCCTATGCGGCTTCTTCAGGTGTCGACATCATTCAATTCAAGAGATCTTGCATTACCTTTGGCAATCTCTCAAACGCTGAACTTGATCTCAAAGCCTCAAAATTTGCACAGTCCATACACACCTGATAGCGCAACAACTGAATTTTCAAAATGCCAAGTGTTTTTCGCTGGACAACCACCTATGATTTATAGGGCCTTTTGAATTCAAATCGAATCGTTCCCCCCACATTCGGCCCAATAATGCTAGATTGGAAACATGTTTTCAATAATCTAATCCATAAATTTCACCTTAAATGCCTGCTGCCCGCTCCATTTGACCACAACCGACCATCAAATCATGAACAGTGACTTTAACGGTCACTTTTCAGTGGACTTGCACGCTATTTCCACAAGTAGCACAACTGCCTTCACACTGTCGTGAACCCTGTGACACTTCCCTACTTCACACAATCATGAAATTGTGTAGCTCCCAACCTGGGCCATGTATTTTATAGTCCCCCACCTCCTTTCAGTTGCTTGGAGCGCTAAGGCTGTGCTTCTATTGCATAGTCAAATGGTCAGGCCACCTGTGTATGGCTTCAATCAATCGCTATTTACCTTTCCTGGGAAGGGATCTCCATTCAACGTAATCAACTGGACTATGCCACAGTCGGTAATCTCCTTAATAACATAGGTCCCCAACAAATGAATTCTGAATTTCTTGGAAATTTATCAAACTTACTGTCAGACAATAGCACCAAGTCATTCACCTTAAAGGTGCACAACTTAATATGTCGGTCATGCCATGCTTTTACACGCTGCTTTTGGACCTGTTGATGAAATCCAACCAAAAATCTCTCTTCTTCAAGCTCATCCAACTACGGGAGCCTCTCTTCCAGGGCTACGTGATCTGTCATACCTGTGAGCACTGCTATGCGTAGACTAGGCACGATGTTGTTGGGCGTGGAATCCCCCCAAGGAATTTTTTGGGGCTTAAAGCCTAAGTTTTCACCAAGTCCATCATAAAGGCTCCGCAATTTGTGGGCGTGGAGCGAGAAGTCATAATAGAGTCACAGAGTTTTCTGCCCTTATTTTTTGTAATGTAATGTTAGCTTGAAAGATCCACCAGACCATGGGATTGTATAAATAGAGAAAGGCTCTAAGTGTAGAAAAAAGAATCAATCAATGAATAGAATAGAAGCATGATGAGTCTAAGGGATTGAGTCGAAGTGTAAAGTGTGTCTTTGGGTCGTGGAGTAGGAGAAGGCTATGCATTTGTGTGCGCAGAGGCCTAGTAGTCCATAGATAAGTGCACGGACCCCTGCAACTGAGTGCGTAGGGCATGGCAAGTCTGTAACTGTGTGGAGAATTAATAAAGAGAAGTTTTATCATATTTCTGTGTATCTTTTCCTATATTATGTACTATTGGGTATAATTTGCAAGTGTACTATTTGTTTGCTGCGCAAACTTATACGAATGTACTTTATAAATAAATATAACATAAGGCCTTCATTTACGCGAAGATAATTAACCAGTAATAGCGCAGGAGCCCCACAGTCCTTGGATAGGGCTGTGCGAAGGTGAATACATTAGGGCGTGAAGGACAGGGAAGTGCGCGAAGTGACCTGGGCATAGGGACTCACAGTTGGACCGAATCAACCCCTCAGACATCCCAAGGGTGTGGAAACCTGGTTCCATCACCCCACCATACTACTTTGGGTGAGACCTTAGTCCGTGCTCCATGGACTATTGCCGAAAGGGTCAGTAGTACAAGGATTTGTTTGGCTAATTAACTCTGAACCTGGGTTAGGCCCCAACAAGCCAATAAATGGTTTCATTGCCGAGAACAGGATCTGCATAGAGATGTCTGATGTTGTATCACTAGAATCCAACAAAGAAAGGAATTAAAGATTGGTTGGATAGGAAGATTCACGAGTTCACAGTGCAGGAGAACAAGAATTCGCTACTACCAAAAGAAGAGTGGTTAGACTGCTACCTGTACAGAGAGATCCATGAAATTTTCTTTTCATCTTTCCCTTCTGAGCTGTACGAGTGGATTGTGAAGCTAGCAGATAGCCAAGGAAAGTGCAAGCTCGATAGACCTATTGTGTGGACTCCAGAATTGGTGTGCAGACTGGAAGCATCAAAGGATAAGATTTTGCGCATTGTTGATTACTGGCTCGATCAAATTATAGGAGGATTCATCACTGAGTTCATGGTAGATACTTCATTCAACTAGAATGAGGTAGAGCAACGCTTCCTCAAAGGACCGTGAGGTAAGTACATTAAGTCTTTGAACACTTGGATTAAAATGCTACTATGTGAAAAGTTGGTTATGCAAATAAATTGATGTTTGGGGCTATGCAAAGTGGGAGAATCTACTAAAATGAAGGTAGTATAGAACTAGAAACTAGCCCCTTGATTCCACCTCTGTGAGGGGATAAGGAAGAGCTCGCGAAGGTCTCACCAAGAAGTGCGATCAATTTGATAAGGTAGAGGATTCTGTGCATACCACCCCCACCCACACCATCACCATTTTCACTGTCTTCACCCCCATCTTCACCCATACCACCTCCGCCACCACTGCGAGTCAATATGGCAAGCGCGATAAAGTTTCCAGTGTTCAAGGGAATAGGAAATGAAGATCCGGACCAGTTTTGGTTCATGATAAGGGTTATATGGGAAGCACAGGGAGTCACAGATGACAATATAAAGAAGGAAAAACTGGTCAGCACTCTGCAGGATCAGTGATCACATGCTAATCTGGTACATTAAGCATTCTAATGACAATTCGAATGTAGGGATTGCAGATATCCAAATTGCATTGAACAGGGAATTTAGTAGGCGAAAGTCATAGGCACAGTCGATCATTGGGTTCAAGGAGATCATAATGCTACTAGGCGAGACCCCTTGGGAATTGGATCAGAGGCTGAAATGCACAATTTGTGAAGCTAACATGACGTTGGCAAACATACAACACCGCGAATGGTTTTTAGCATCGTTAACGCCGCATCTAAGGAACGCGCTGTCACAATAGAGGCTAACAACTCAGGCCAAGTCCTTGGAGATCACGATGTGACTACACGAGACCCCGATACAGGATCCCAACCTAGGAGTTCAATAGATTCAAGCGCAGTTGAAAAATTTGTGCCTTGAGATGCAAAGTCTGAAACAGGACAGGACAACTCACCCAGAGGTGTGTGACGAAGTATGGTGTGTTAAATGTAAGGTTCAGGGTCATGAGAAAGACCATTGTCTGGTGTTCGCGAATTACCTCACGGGAGGGGGACCAATGCCATTGAGATAGGAGGCACAAGAAGGACCAAGCATAGCACCTACATTATGGTGTGCGATTTGTCAAATAGGAGGGAAGCATGCTACGAACAACTGCCATTTGTTGCAGAAGTACACACAAAATTCGCGGCAGTTGTTCTATAATTTCTGTAGGTCAATGAGACATGATGAGCACACCTGTAGAAGCTATGAAATGATGATGTATAGGACCCCCGCCTAGAGATTTCAAGCCAAAACGTGGCCCCTTGACCAAAACGCAGGGATGGCGCAAACCAGAGTTTAGGGGTGCGGATGACGTTAAGGTGGAGGAGGACCTGGAATAGGTCACGGACAGCTGATATGTTACAATTGTGGAGGGCTAGGACATTATGCTCGTGATTGTACGAATCCGACACTTCCATCATGCCTGTATTGTACATTGTTTGATCATGAGACGAAGAATTGTCCTATAATGATAGCAAGGTTGCACGAAAAGGGAGCGCTCCAACCTCCCCTGACTCAGAACTTGCAAATGATGAGGTCTAAGCCACGTGAGGAAGAACCTAATGTAAATATTGTGATCGGAAGTGTAATTACGACAGGGGATGACAAAGGCAAGCAACCTGAAGAGAGTACTTGGGTTCGCAAGGCTCCGAAAAAAGAATCTAAGTTTGATTTGGAGTGCGCTAAGGGAACCTTCATGGAAGCCAGGGAAAGCTTCACTGATGCCTCCACTTCAAGAAGAAAAGACAGATCAGAGCTGGAAATGGTCCCATCGATGCTCATGACGTTCCTGGAAACGTGCATGAAGTTACTGTGTGACAGCAAGGCTACAAGAACTCATCAATAGATGTGTTGGTACCACGCCAGGAGAACCGCGCGTAGTCCGAAAGATCGGAAAGCATGCAACGAGGACTGGAAGAGAGATGAGATTGACTGCACAGATTGGGGAATACAAGATGGACCAAGTGATTTTGGACCTAAGATCAGATGCGAACGTTCTACCGAAACAGACATGGGAGTGTATGGGAAGGCCTACACTGCAATGGTCTCATATCCAACTACAAATGGAGAACCAAAAAAAGATCCGACCTATGGGAAGATTGTAGGGAATCACAGTGGATATCGAAGGAGAAAGCACACTAGAAGATTTCGAAGCGAGAGATTGTTGATGACAAAAATCCCTACCTTGTTCTATTAGGAATAGACTGGGCCACTGACATGAATGGGGTGATAAATTTGAAGAAGCACAAGATGATTTTTGAGAAAAGGAATCTACGCGTAGTTGTACCCTTGGACCCTGCAGAAGGATCATGCTACACAGAGCCAGTGTGCGACTATGAAAGTGACAATGACTTGGATTGCATCTACAAGATCACCACGTGAGAGAAAGACTGGGTAAATCCAACCGCAGATGGACGAATCTCATGGCAGCGCGAAAGCTCCTGCACATTAGATTCGGACGAGGAGATAGAATGATGGCAGAACCGGTTACACGAGCTAACCACACTGAATTGTAACATGATGACGAGATCATTGTGTTGCATATCAACGGAAGTAAGGGATTTGCCTACGTATGATGGGTTAAGAGAGGTAGATGACTTCCTGAACAGATTTGAAAGGGAGGTGCCAGAACAACAATGTGTTGAAGCTTTGAAATGGGTACTACATGTACGCCCACAAGGTGGTGGGGTATGCACAAAGGAAGCTTTGAGGACTGGCACGAATGTAGGAGGATGATGTACATGTGGTTTGGGAAGTCTCAAATGCGATTAACAGACAAGATTACTGGACGAAATGGTCCGCACCCACTTGTCCAGATGGATACAGGCATATGGTATGAAACCTGCGCAGATGCACACATCCTTTACATTAGGAGACACGGTCAATAAGCAAGTGCAGGAAAGGAAATGGTGCAAATGACCCCTTTAGTTAGAACCATAGATTATGGAAAGACCAAGTGCACAGAAGGTTATCCACGCAGAAGCCTTTAGCGAAGTATGCGAAGCACTAAACAAGGTACACAAGGCACAACGGAATGATTGGGACCTACGCGTACCAGCAGTTCTATGGGTTTATAGGACCACATGCAGGAAATTGACAGCGCAAGCACCTCAAAGGCTAGAGTATGGAGTGAACGCTGTAATCCCCATAGCGTATCGAATGCCTAGTCTGTGCATAGTAGCACTGGTTGATACGATGGGTCGCGGAACCTTGGAAGAGGGGGTCATGCAGCAGAATGAAGCATAACACATGAGGCCTGACAAAGACATCTAACAGGGTGACCTTAGGCTCTAAGAACTTATGAAAGAAAGGGTGTGACTAAAGGAGAAAAGCACTCTGGTAGAAACAAAAGTCAAGAAGCTTAAGGACAGGATCAATAAGGATTTTCTTGATAAAGAACTTGGGGTTATAAAACAAGGTACGCATGATCACATCGATGAATTTTTGGAATATCTTTGAGAATTGATCAGCCTGATGCCTTGGATTGGACTACATATTACTAAATGGATCAACCATGGTGGCGCAATGCCGATGATAAAGTGCACGATGCAGCTAGTAACAAGAAAAGGTGAGTATTTTCTAGGAAAAGTGATGGATGACCAGATGAAACCCTAAATAGGTGGCACGACCACCTAACTAGCCATGGGAAGCACAATACCAGCACTCCAGGTAGTTGAAAGGAAGCGTGGGACTATAAAATACTCTACCAAGGAGCTGCGCGATGTTGGAGCTGCACACAGAAACAAAATGTCACAACGTATGTGACTACGCAAGGAGGGCTGCGCTACCGCACCGGTTGGCTGGAAAGTGACCATTGGAGTCACTATTCACGATGTGAAGCTCGACTTGAGACCAAATGGAGTGGACAACAGGCATTTAAGACATGCTTTATGGGTGAGATTTGGGAAAATCTTTCCCCAAGGGAGCATTAATGAATTGGATTTGGGGGGAACTGTCGAATTCAAATTCAAAAGGCACTGTAAATTACAGAGGGCTACCCAGCAAACAAAACTTGGTCATTTGCGAATTAAGATGTTGTATGCCCCACGTATTCTGAGATGAGATCTATTTTCCTTGTGGCAAGCATTTATTGAGCCCTTGATTACGCAATTGAAATATTTCTAGACCAACAAGATGGGAGCGTCACAAGAAGTTAGATAAGTTGCAGAGATGACCGTTGAAGAGGCCGCGCAGGCCTTGATTGTGGGGGATTCCCCTGAAGGCACCGAGATTGTGGAAGAAATCCCTAAATCACTATGCATGTCGAGACCAAAGAAAGACAAATAGTTGATGATTCTGGTGCATGTGTTCCCGTGAAACCTGCTGCGCACCGGTTAACGATGGAGGAGAAAGGGAAAGCAGTTAACTTGGAAACCGACAAGGAGGAGGAAGACCTGGAGGACATGATAATTGAAGAAGACAAGGATGAAGGCATGGAGGAAGAAACTGAGCCTGCACACCCTCCAACAAAGTTTCCCACCTATATCCCCCCGTAGAAGGGGAAGGCAAAAGTTCCCAAGGATCTTGACGAGAGCAAGATCTCTCTCCAGACTCCACTCCTCCTGGACGACATCATATTTGAGGGCACGCACTTGGGGCAAGTGCCTAACTTGAAGTTTGAACATTGGGATCTCACTGACCAAGATAAATTCCCTCATCTAGAGACCATGCAGCTCATGAAGCCCAAGTAGAACACTGCGGTGGGGGTTATTGAATTGGAGCTGCGGAAGTGGTTACGCGGAGTGGAAAAAGCAGGGTTATTAAACTTGCTATGGGTGTCGCATTTCCATCGTGCCCCAATAAAAATATTCATCATCAGGCGACCGCTCTTCTTGGTGCATGGTGGGTTTTTATGGCTAGAGGAGCCCATCCCCATCACAGACCACTTAATCCATCACATTAACCGACTTCCGTGCAAAGGAGAGGACCCTGCAGATATCTCGGAGGGAAGGAGTAGCAATTTTGCCATTGCGGAGGCCATGAAGAAGAAATACAAGTTGGAGTAGAAGAAATGGGGCTACGCAATATCCAATATCAACAACAAGGCAGTTAGGGTAGCGAATCAGATACTGGCAAGAAAGGTCATGCGAAAGTGTCACGCAGACGAGATCCCCACGCTAGTGGTGGCACTTGCTGAGCAGTATGTAGAGGGGGGAAGTTCAACTAGTCTGAGTTCTTATGTAAAGAGTTCCTAGAAAATTTCCGCAAGAACCAGGACTAAGGAAAAACATTCCACTATGCATGGATTCTACTATCCATAGTGCTTGTGGTAGGGGAATTGTTGGAGGACAGTCAGTTCCCCATAATTGACAGGGATCTGCTAGAGGCCGCGAAGTACACTTTGCTGTGGGCCATGAAAGATGCGAATTGGATCCATGACAGTAAGATATTCTGGGTGTTCATGGAAATGAACATCAGAATGGGGATTAACCGCAAGCTGTGGTTATCACCCACTATCTACAACAGTCTGCAAATATTTGCAGAATTTAAAGTGGACCTCCACAACATATATATCAAAGCACGCAAGGACCCGACCAAGAAATGGAGTGAGCTACCCTTCATGGCCATAGATGATGTAAATTTTGATGTACTGGAGACATGGCTGCCATAGTGGCGAGCCCTAGGTATCGTCGTGTTGGAGAAATATGCGGTGTAGAAGAAGAAAGAGGAGGCCAAGCTGTGCATGGCACAGTTGGAAGAAAATAGAAGACAAGAAGCAGCAAAAACAAAAGTGCAGGAGGCTTGAGATGCTACGCAGACAGTAGCAGAATAGGAAAAGGCCACATCAGTAGCAGTAGCATAGGAGGCAGTCGAGAAAGTGCACGAGGTCCAAGAGTTGCCTTCACATGGGAAGGAAAATGACAAGGAAGTAGAAGAAGAGGAGGACAACACAGACCCACAAACAACGTCTACACTATTGAAGCTCCAGTGCCTAAGTGAGCGGATGGGGCCACGCAAGAAGATGAAGACATCCAAGCTGTCGATCGACCCAATCACCCTTACTGAGGATGATGTGCATGACATCGGTGAGACAATGTGTGACGTGACCACTGAGGCCCTCTAGACTTTCACAAAGGAGAATCAGATTGTGTTGGGGGCCCTCAGAGCAAAGCTGCAGGAGTTACGGGTGCGAACTCCTTAGGCTGGTACCCTTTCAACCAGCCATGCGGTAGGGACAACTACAGCAAAGCAGATGTTGCATGCTCAAACAAAAAATACCATAGTGCTACCAGAAGGGGCACTGGCGACAACAAATGAGGCAGATAGGCCTACGATTAGCGCACTAAAAGGTATCGGGATCAACATGGCTGCACTCCCGCAAGAAACACTATATTTCCTATAGGATGGGATTACTGTAGAACTGCAGGCTAGGGAGAGATGCACACTACAAGTGCTGAGTGAGAAAAATATCAACATGGAGCAGTTGAGCTCGCAGCGTGATGAAATGGTGTCGCAGAACATGTAGATGTTACAGGTACTAGAAGAAGCTTGTCAGATGGTCCCTGAGCTGGCCATCCCAACAGACACACCAACAGAGGCACGCATCCACAGAGTAGCAGCAGGGGTGCGTGAGGTGCGAGAAGAAATGACTAAGGTTCATCTAGAGCTAAACCTTTAGATAGCAGAGTTGCAGTTGAACGCACATCGTTCCACCCCTCCATAAGCAAGAGAACAATGTGGCAATGCTTTTACATCAGGGTTGGAAGAGATTGACAATGTAGTAAGGGACTGCACCAGAATGTTGGAGGAGTCATTTGAGGTCCTCATGAATCTGTAGGAGGAGCCTAATATCCAGCGCTTAGAGATAGAGGTGCGTGAACTCCAACAATAGTACAACAACATCAAAGGGACCATGCAAACGGTGGCCCTCACTTAGAGGCTCGCACGAATGCAATAGGCCAAAGTGCTGAAAGAGCAAGTGGATGTCGCATGACACCGAGAAGCAGTTCTGAAGGCATGCGTTCAACCTTGGATTGAAGAAGCCTTCACAATTACCACAATAATTGAAGGCAAGATCACACAAATATAGGGGACACAGGAATAGATGCAGGGAAGAAGTTCCGACACTGCGGTCTCGAAACAATGGGTACAAGAGATTCAACAAGTAGCCGCTCAGTGCGCTGTCGATCTTGTAGTTGTTCGAACTGAGTTGGAGGGACTCCACATGAAGATCTCCACACCGACAAAGTGAATTTAGGATGAGTCACAATGTTTGTGTTGGGGGCCTGTTGGGTGTGGAATCCCCCCGAAGGCATGTTTTGGGGCTTAAAGCCCAAGTTTTGACCAAGTCCATCATAAAGGCTCTGCGATTTGTGGGTGCAAAGTGCAAAGTCATAATAGAGTCACAGGGTTGTCCACCCTTGTTTTCTGTAATGTAATGTCGGCTTGAAAGATCCACCCATGGTCCGCGGACCATGGGATTGTATAAATAGAGTGAGGCTATAAGTGTAGAAAAAATAATCAACCAATGAATAGAATAGAAGAATGATGAGTCTAAGGGATTGAGTTGAAGTGTAAAGTGTGTCTTTAGGTTAGAGAGTAGGAGAAGGCTTTGCAGCTATGTGCACATATGCCTAGTAGTCTGCAACTAAGTGCACGGACCCCTGCAACTGAGTGCACAGGGCAAGGCGAGTTTGTAACCATGGGAAGCATTAATAAAGAAAAGTTTTACCATATTTCTGTGTATCTTTTCCTATTTGATGTATTATTGGGTATAGTTTGCAAGTGTATTATTTATTTGCTGCGTGAACTTATACGAATGTACTATATAAGTAAATATAACATAAGGCCTCCATTTATGTGAAGATAATTAACCGGTAATAGTGCAAAGCGCTGCTCCAGCAGCGCGGGAGTCCCACAGTCCTTGGTTAGGGATGCACGAAGGCGAATACATTAGGGTGCAAAGGACAGGGAAGTGCACCAAGTGACCTACATGCAGGGACTCACAGTTGGACCGAATCAACCCCTCAGACATCTCAAGGGTGTGGAAACCTAGTTCCAGCACCCCCCATACTACTTCAGGTGAGACCTCAGTCCGCGCTTCACGGACTATTGCCGAAAAGGCCAGTAGTATAGGGACTTGTTTGGGTAATTAACTCTGAACCTGGGTCAGGCCCCAACAAGCCAACATATGTCCTCCATAGGCATTACGGATTCATTACCATAGACAAGCCTAAAAGGGGTTTGTCCCGTAAGCTTTTTGCATGTTCTTTGATAAGCCCACAATACTTTAGGTATGCGTAGGTCCCAATCACTTCGTTGAGCATTACAAACCTTGGTCAGTGTGTTTTAAAGCACTTTTTTGAATGCATCCACTATCTTGTTAACTTATGGGTGATAAGGTGTGCTCTTCTGGTGATATACCTAAAATTCCTCCATTAATGCACTAATTGTGTTATTTAGGAAGTGCATACCACGATCACTTATCAAGATCCTTGGACATCCAAATTGTGTTAGTACATGCTCAAATAGGAACTTCTTGGCCATCTGCCCGTGCAATCCTTCACCAGCTGCACTTTTGCCCAATGAGTCAAATACTTCATTGCAGTGATAATGTACCTTGCCCCTGTCTTCCCTTGTGGCCGAATGGGTCCTACAAATCTATTTCCCACTTCTCGAAAGGTTGCAACGTCATTTTTGGATTCAAACGCAATTCATCCCTCCATGAAAGCCTACCTATTCTTTGACATACATCACACGACTTGGAATATGCTTTTGAATCCTAATGAAGGGTTGGCCACCACAACCCATTTCGTAGAATCTTCTCCGCGGTTTCTCTCCCTGCATAATGTCCTCCTGTAGCATCCACATGACCATATGTGAGGATGCCACTTCGTTCAAACTCAGGTACATATCGTCACAATATCTCATCAGTCCCCATCTTGTATAGACGCCCAACAATGATAGAGAAATCTGCTGTGCGCAACACTAATTCCTTCTTTTTATGGACAAAGTATCCTTCCAGTGTAGTTCTTGTTGTTAGTAAGTGTATTATATCCTCAAAATGACCATCCGCAACAGACATTGGAAATAGTTGCGCGTCAGGCATTCCTTCTTCTAAGTTAGTAGGTTCCTCCCTTGTTTCGATGTGCGATAGATGGTCTGGTCCTACGTTCAATCGTCCAGGCTTCATAAAAAATTCAAAATCATACTCTTGGAACAATAAGAGCCATCTGTAGAATCGGCCCCCCAACATAGGCTTATTGACCAAGTACTTCAGCACGGAGTGATCCATATACATCTTAAAGTGGCCTCCTAAAAAGTAGTTTTGGTACTTATGGAGTGCATACACCATAGCTAGCCCCTCACGTTCAGTGGTAGAGTATTTCTTTTCTGCTTTGGATAACCTACAGCTTACGAATGTGATAGTATGGTCCAAGCCTTGTTTGCCATCCTATGTTAGTACTACCCCCAACGCTATACATGACGCATCAACATGTACATGAAACTCTTTCTTCCAGTTCAGGAAGACTAGAATCAGTGTGGTAACCATATTTTCTTTCAATATATCCAAGCTTTTCTTACAGTCATCATTCCAAAAAAATGTGACATCCTTCTTCAACAATTTTTCCATCGGCGTAGTGATCTGGGCATAGCTTTTGATAAACTTTCTATAATATACCATATGTCCCAACGTATCACGCAGCTGTTTCACACTCCTCGGCACTTCCAAGTTCAGTATCATCACGATCTTCGTGGGGTCTACCATCCGTCCTTTTTTGCAAACCACATGTCCCAATAGGTTCCCAAAAGGAAAGTAGAATAGACACTTCTTGAGATTGAGCGTGATCTGGTATCTTCGAAAAGTATCCAGCATCAAGCGCAAGCTTGCTACATGGCGCTTAAAGAGCCCAAATATAGTACAATCATCAAAATATACCTCCAGGAACTTATAAATAAATTCCTTGAATGCTGCAACAACCACGCACGAGAAGATTGCAGGCGCATTCTTTAATCCAAATGGCATTAAAATATATTGAAAGCAACCCCACTCAATCATGAAGGTTGTCTTGCTCCTATCCTCCGATGTGATTTTGATTTGGTGGTACCTAGAGAACCCATCAGTAAAGGAATATGCTCCCTGGCCACCTACATTATCCAAAACTTCATCCGTGAACGAAGTCAGGAAAGGATCATGCACATAAGTGTCAATCAGTTTTCTGAGATCCATGCATATCCTTATCTCATCCCTCTACTTCATCTCCTGCACCACCATTGGGTTTACCCAATTAGACTCTTCCACAGGCTCAATGATGCCTACTACTGGCATTTTACCTAGCTCTAAGTGGATCTTCTCCTTGTATTTCGGATTTAGGTGGTAAGGCCTCTGCTTAACTGGCTTCATGTTGGGTTTTAATGTGATCTTCACCACTCCTAGATGTTCAATTATTCATGTCAAATCTGTAAACTTGGTAGGGAATAAGTCCTAATATTCGCGGAGTAATTCAATGACCTTATCCATCGTCGCGTCATCCCAATAGTCTCCAGCTACGTGAATTTGGGTTCTACCTCCATACCAATGTTCACTTGTCTTGTTTTCACCGACATGGTTATATTAAGGTTCTCAATCTGTGGTCCTTGAACCTCGTAGTGGTATTTTGTTTCTGGAATGTTAATCTTTTTTGGACCCTCGTCCTCCTCTTTAGTAGTTACATTATAACATTCCAACACATGACTCAACTGAGTAGCCCATTCAGGCTGAATCAGGTCTAAAGGATCCCATGGTATCGTAAAGATGGCTGCTTTCACCTCTTGTAGTGCTTCACCAATACTGTTAAACCCCTCCTCAAAACTGAATGTCATCATGAATCCTTCACGCAGGATATCCCATTAACCTGTCCCATGGTGGAGCTCTATTTCTATATACCAATTCATTGGGATAACATCCAGGGTATGACAGAACAGGTGCACCCACTTAGGTTGTGGCTTTTCTCCAAAATCCTGTGTCCATTTCGCCAAAAGCGTGCATGGATCATTCTGTCCGTTGTACTTGTCTATCAGTCGCATCTTAGGCTTCCCAAATCATGCTCTCATCATACTCCTACATTCTCGCCAATCACCAAAGCTTCCCTTGTGCGTACCCCACCGTCTAGTAGGCGTAGCACACAGAGCCTAGTCTAAGGCCTGGAAGCATTGCTTTTTTGGCACCTCCCTTTCAAATGCATCCAAAAAGATATCTACCTCATTTAGACCATCATAAATAGGCAGATTTCTTACCTCTAACGACACACAATGCAACGACCGGGTCATCATGTTACAATTCAGTGTAGTTACCTCATGTAATTGATTCTGCCAGTGTTCTATTTCTTCATTGTTAGGTCCTAAATCTACCTCGGGTTGAGAAAGGTAGGATCTAGGGCCAACATCAAACCATGCTTAACCTGGTAGCTAGCCCTACCAGGTCGGGAGAGGGCTCTCTCCGGGTCAATCTCAGCAAAATATGATCACTAAAGGCTTGAGATGACTGATATAACTACTAATATTAGGCTAGGTATGTGTGCAAAAGAGTTTGATTGAATAAAATGATGTTTTGCTGGCTCAAATGGAAAGGCAGATTTTGGGTGCGGGGAATGAGGCTCAGTTTTGCAGAGATCTCAATGGGGCAAGGTAGGAAACTGATTTTGGCACTTCAAATTGAATGAGGTGGAGGGATTAGATAGGTGAGGAGTTGAAGAGGGCAAGAGAAGGCATGGATCCTCTCCAAACAATTGAAAACATCAAGAAACTAAAGCAAACCTCAAGTAGAGCACTGCAATTTCAATGGATTCTACTTTCACTCTTGTTTGATTTAGTTAGGAAGAAACAAGATAGATAATGTCTTACATAACACATAAGTAAATTCACAATTATAAAGAAAATCACTGTACCAAAACAAATGCCACAAGGATCCCAAAGAGTGCTGCAAACCCTGGTCTCAATTCCTTAGCCAAAATGCTGATATGAGTGTACAATGAAGCTCCTTACTTTCTCAAGAGTCCAACCATGCTAATGACTGAAAAACCACTTAATATAGAAAAACCATAGCTCATTCTAGCCTCTATGGGTCAAGCTCACATGTTTAGGAGTTGTTTCAACTAATTCTAAACTAAGAACTAGAAATCACGCATTAGAATAACATGCCTCTAGAAACAAGGGAACTAATTCATTCAGTTTCAAACAACTTTTTAACAGATGAATCTACCTCCATTAGTGAAAATTTGACATATTTACATCATTATCCATCAATATACATTAAATTACATAAAAGTTTTGACACTAATAAGGTGAAAAAGTCAAACTGGCAAAAGCTAGGCGAAAAACAGAGCATTCCTGATCAAACTGGGCCAAATTTCCTCTATGCGCCGCGCCTGATTCTCTATGCATAACGCCTATTTGAAGCCACTTTTGGAGGCCTTCCCTGTGTCCAAATTCACTCTACGTGTGCTTGTTGGAAAGGAATGCCTGTCTACTCTCCAACCCAAGTAAAATTTTCCAATTTGACCTCTATTTGCTCCTCCAAACGTCAGTTCTTCCAACACTGCTTCCTGTGTCTCAAAATAGCGGCAGTGAGGTCATTTTTTGAGTGTTTTTGACCTTTTTGAGGGCTCAAAACCTGTCCAAATTTCTTGGCCATTGGTAGGAAAGCACATTTTTCCATTCCAAATCCAAAAATTCTAACATTTTATTATTTGGAGGCTCCTATCAAAAGCGAGCGCCAGGTGGCGTGGCGCATAGAGCAGAAAAACCTGTTTTTTGAGCCAAAAATTCCAAAAATGAAAAAAGTGCCCCAATTTTTTTGAAATTTGGGCTGAATATTCTTCATCAAGCATTGTGTTGGGCCAAGGAAGCCTCAGCCAAGATCTAAAGTCTATCATGCTCCTTTTGCCTTCTTGATGCTCTCTTCAATTTTGCCTTCAAGCTCCTGATTCTTGCCTTGCAAACTTTGTTTCTCGTCATGTAATGATATGCCATATGTCTCAACAATGTCATTTCCTTTTTGGCCTTCTCCAACAACCTATCTAAGTGGATATTGGCTCTTTCAAGCCATGACTCCCGATCGGCATTGACCTCTTGCTCAAGTGAAGTGAGCTCCACCCTCCTCCTTTGGGCGGCTTGGTGATTCTCCCGAATGTTTTGCAACTCCATAATCGCTTGCTGATCTTCAAGTTGCTTATTTCTTTGCTCGAGGTACTTTATTTTCCATTTATCCCTTTCCAAGTTGAGGGACAACGCATTGATGTCCGCCTGCTGCTCTTGGATGATTTCTTTGAGATTTGTGCTTTGCGAGCCCGCATCGGTATCATCACCTTCAATGAGAATGAAATCAGTCTCCCACTCACTTGATGGTCCTTCATCTTGTAATGGCCTCTTGCCTTTGTCCTGAACCTATTGTGCTGATGACGGAAGCGAGATCCCTTCCACCCCGGGTGGAGATAATACTCGCTTTGCTGCTACGAACAATCGTCTAGTGCCCTACTGATAAGTGATAAACACTAGCATACTAGAGATCTGCGTCTCATGACCCTCATGCTGATAAGAAGGTCCACTTATCTCATGCAAAGTCTCTGAAGGTCCCTGAGGAGCTGTGAAAAACTCACGAGAAATGAAGTCCTCCCAAGTGATGCCCTGTAAGCCAAGCTGATGGATGACCACAATTTTAATGAGAGCAAAATGATATATACTGTTGAACTGCTGCTGAGGAGTCTTGTGCTGTACTAGGGTGGTCATCTTCTCAATGTTTCGGCACATGAAGTAGGGGAGGTTCATCATCTTCACCCTAGTAAAATGCATCAACATCCTGATATGATAAGTATATAAATGGGAAAACCAACCTTCACGACTGAAATACTTCATTATCAATTTCATCAAAGGAGCATAAGAATCTTTGAGGTACCGAAAAGGAAAAAATCTGCTGAGCTGTCTCAAATAATTAGGCTTGATGTATGGTTCATAATGCTTCCTATCAATTTGTTGCCTCTTGTTCCATTGCTCTCCAATGTTAGGAATACCGGTTGCTAGTGAAATAGATTCTGGTGTTAAGGTGAATGTGACACCAGCTAGAGTGGCTTGACCATAATGTAAATGAAGCACAAGCAAATGAGCCAACTCATGATGAAACTGAATTCTAACAACTAGATCACAAAATTCATAATAGGACTAGTGTTGGAAACATGACATGGCTAGAGGGCAGGCCTGTAACTTAGCAAGAGTAGTAGGTTCTTCTTGAATATGTTTGCCACCTCTATGAGGCCTCCTGGGTGCATGTACCTCTGTGGGAGAGTCACTGTGTGTCTCTTCTTCATGATGATATGACGGATCAGATTCCATCTCTGCTAGCAAGTGAGTTTTCTTGATGAAAAATAGAAAAATTATGGTGTTTCTTGATTTTCTGTCACCAAGGGAAAAGTGATATGAGGGACTGTAGAGGGAGGGAAAAATGAGGGATTTTAGGACTATTAGGATAGGGTTTATTTAGGGAAACAGGGGATTAGGGAGTGATATGGGAGTTTTAGGGATAATAGCTAGGGTTTGGGAATTTTTATTTAGGAATTGGGATAGGGATAGATGATTTTTAGGAATATGGGAGTTTAGGGAATGGGAGGAATAAGGTGAGAAAATGAGTGAAGGAGTGAAAGGGTGAGGAAATGGCAAAAGGAACTTGGCTGCAAAATAACCACAGCAAACCCTAGGAAACAATTTCTTGAGAAATGGCAAAAGGGCAGGGTTTGATCTTCCTATTAAACAACCACCATAAATTGAATGGAAAACTCATTTACTAACAATGATGTGAGCTTAACTTACTTGCATAGTGGAAGTGTTGAGCGTTTTGGGCGATTTGATGAAGTTTTGGAGCAAAATGGGCTTGGCAGCTCTATGCGCCATGCTTCAAGCCCAACGTGCCGTGCCCTATGTATGCACCATGCCTGCTTACTTTTACACTGGAAATCGCAGCCATATGTGCCATGCCTGCTATATGCGTCGCACCATTTTCCCAGTGCGCCGCACCTTTGAACTCGGGAATTTTTCTCCAAATTTCTCTTGCTTGCTCTAAAACCAGCTTTGCTTTGCTCAAATTTTGTCTTTGAGTGAAAATTAGCTTTTGATTTGAGGGAGACAATTATATACAAGGAGCTTTTAATTTTTGATTCATAAAAACCCACTTTTATGATGTTTGGAATATGACTTTATTCTTGTAACTATATTTTTGAGCTTTTTCACTTTATTTGAGCTTGTGATGAACTGAATGAATTGTTTTCCATTTTCTTTGTAGGGGATTGGAGCTACTGAGGCTAGGGAAAGTGACCAGGGTTGCAGGTGGAGTGATTTACATATGTAAGGAAATAAAATTACATGAATTTATACAATAAAATATGAAATATTATGTTTGATCTACATATGTAAGGAAATAAAATTACATGAATTTATACAATAAAATATGAAATATTCTGTTTTTCCTCAAAACAGAGTTTTGAGGAAAACACATCTCTGAGCACTTAATTATGAACTTTATTGGTATTAGAACCTCCTCATGTGCATGTTGGCTGTTATTGGACATTTTGAAACCCTTTTTGATGAAACCCTAATGAAACCATAGACGTAATGACAATGAAACCTTAGAAGAATGACTATTGAAATTTTAAAGACAAAACAATGACTGTACATGATTTTGATGAATAAACATGAGCCAACAGGTAAATGACATGAGGGAAACTATAGGAGAAGCCACTACCGTCAGATGATCCATGCGCCTAATGGAATGCAGCTGACTGAGCGAGATACCTAATATGCAAAGCAACAAGAGAATTTGATCTTTGGCGGAGGGATGAAGATACCGACACTAACATTGGCTCCAATGGGGATGGTAGCTCCTTGGAGGTGCCAAGAACTACAGATCTCTGGGAAAGCGAACAGTGCCTTCATCCATTGGGCTATGGAGTCAATAACTTCAACAAATCAAAACCAAACTCTTGACTCAATTTTAGGACTGAAATGTGACTCAAACTGACTCAATTTCAAGACTTGAAATGGACTGAAAGACTTGACTCTAAGAAAACAAACCAAAACTGAAATCAAACCTCAGCTTTATAGCCTTCACCTCAGGCCCCAAACTAAAGAATGAAAACAATACACACTTGCAATGGAATTTAAACAAACTGGTATATACAATGATGGGTAGGACAGCAAAAAACATTTCACAAATAATATGTTTTAAGGAGCCGACTGTTGACCGGCCCACCAAGATAGTCTTCACCATTCATTTCTTGCAAAAGGAAAGCATTTTGGCCCGGATACAAAGCGATCTTGCATGATCTTTTCCAAAGATTTTCAAATTTTCCTTGTTTACCTTTCTCCTCGTTCCTTGCATCCCATTTCAGCACCATGTCTCCTATTTCAAACCTGTCCGCTTTTGCTTTTCGGTTATATATCCTCTTTATTCTCTCCTGTAGCTTGAAAGTGTTCTGAAATACCTCCTCTCTAGTTTGTTGCAAATGAATCATTTGATTGATCCTCCGCTGCAAATTATCATCTTCGCTGCCTGCTTCTTGCAGAAGTTTGACCACCAGGACTGCCAGAGAGGTTAGGAAGACTGTGTCCACACCGTACACAAGCTCAAAAGGGGACATGCCTATAGATTTCTTTTGACTTACCCTGTCTACCCAAAATGCATTGACTAGCTTTTTGTGCCAACTTTTCTTGTTAGTTTCCAGCAGCTTTTTGATAATGTTGACAAGAGATTTATTTGAGGATTCTGCCAATCCATTGCCTTGAGGGTAATAGGCAATCGAGTGTCCCAAAGTGATTTGATACTTATGACAAAAGTCAATCATTCTTTTCGATTTAAAGGTTGCTGCATTGTCAGTGATCAGCTTATTGGGACAACCAAAACGAGACAAAATGTTGTTTTCAAGAAATGAGATAATTATTGAATCAGTAGCTTGCCTTATAGGAATCACCTCAATCCATTTGGTGAAATAATTCGTCGTTGCGAGGATCCACTTATGCTACGCTGAAGAAGAAGGATGGATCTCAGCAATGAAATCCAAACCCCACTGCTGAAATGGAGCACTTACTTCAATAGGCTTGAGTGGTAAAGGCTTCAACTTCCTCTTAGCTTGAAAAAACTGACATTCGTGGTAGTTGGCCACTGTTTTGTACACATCAGCAAAAATAGTTGGCCAATAATACCCCACTCTCAAGATTTTATTGGCTATTGTCTTCCAAAAAAGATGGCCTCCGTAATCTCCCTTGTGAAAGTCTTCCATAACCTGTTTTGCCTCTTATTCTACTAAACAATTCAGCAAGACACCACCGGGGTCTTTCCAATAGAGTGCACCATTCATAATACAGAATTTTGCAGCCTTCAATTTCAATGTCCTGCTTTTTTTCTTGGCCATTCTAGGTGGTGATGACAGATTTTGGAGTACATAAACAATGTCCGAATACCAAGGAGAAAGAAGGAAAATTTCTGATACCTGAGAGGGCAGATTGTCTTCATCTTCCTCGGACATAACACCAATTAGATTAATGTCCAAGGCATGCAAATTTGACTTAGCCATTAATTTAGGCAGCCCCTGTCCTTTAATGAGCTTTGTCGGTTTGATTTCCACATCATACTCCAGCAAGGCAGCAATCCATTTGCCTCTTCTCCCTTCCGGATTTGTTTTCACTATGACATTCTTAACACCAGCATTAGGGACATAAGCAAGGATGTGAGAATGCAAAATATAAACCCGAAAATATTTCAATTCTTTTACAAAAGAAAGGGCCTGTTTTTCAATTATATTGTACTTCAATGTCACATCCCTTATGGTTCTATTGAAAAATGCAATTGGTTTCTCGAGCTGGTCTATTTTTTTCATTAAGATCGCTGCCATAGTATGATCCGAGGAAAATGAAAACAAAATAAAATCATGAGTATAGTCTAAGCTGATCAAAACCGGAGCTGAAGAAAGAGCTAATTTCACCAAATTGAAAGACTTAACTGCTTCCTTAGTTCACCTCACTGCACTATATTTTTTGAGCATGTTTGTGATTTCTCTTAAATATTCTGCAATATTGGGCACAAAGCGATGTAAGAAATTTATCTTACCATTGAAGGATTGGATTTCTTTCTTACTTCGTGGGAAATCAATCTTTTGAATGGCATCCACCCAAGCTAGATCAATGTGGATGCCCTCCTTTGAGATAATATGCCCGAGAAGCTTGCCTTCATCCATGGCAAACAAAATTTTCTTTGGAATAAGAGAAATGCCATACTTCCTACACCGCTAAAATACAATCTTCAAATGAGAAAGTTGATATTCATCTGAATTAGAGAAAATGGTCAAGTCATCAAGATAAACAACTAGAAAGACATCTTTTTCATTAGCAAATGCGATATCCATCACCCGTTGAAAGGTTGCACCAGCATTTTTCAATCCGAAAGGCATCTTTGCATAATGAAAAGTTCCCCACGGAGTGGTGAACGCTGTTTTGTCTCTATCATCCTCATGGACTAGAATTTGGTTATAACCTAAATAACCATTGAGTAGTGACATGCGGGATGATCCAACTACTCTCTGAAGTATGTGATCCATCTTAGGCAATGGATAGTTATCTTTCAAGGATACTTTGTTCAGATTTCTAAAATCAATGCATAATTGGATCTCACCCGTTTTCTTGCGCACGAGCACCAAGTTTGAAATCTAATATGAAAATCTTATGGGAACAATGATACCTACTTTGTACAACCGATTCACTTCTTTCTCAATTGAGGGCAACAACTTTGGATTTATTCTTCTTAGCTTTTGACGAAAAGGCTTTTGATTTGGCTTGATCGAGATGACATGCTGAATTATGCTTGTGCCATATGCCTTCAAATCTGAATAATCCCAGGCAAATACATTAGTAAAAGAGGATAAAAAACTGATATACTTTTCTTTTACCTATGGAGGCAACGCCTTTGATAATTTTACCATCTTAGGATTTTCAGCTGATCCAATGTTCACATCCTCAACTCCTTTCTTAGTTGGCAGCAAGATCGGTTTTCTGGCCACATCATCCTGATCGAAGAGCTCCTCTAAAGGTATTAGACCTTTAGGAATGATGTTGTATTTGAGCTGCAAAACATCCATCTGATTTAATTCTATATCCGCCTCACCATCATCATATTCTACATCAATAGAAGTATCTTTGAATTTACCTCCATTTTGCAGAAATTCATCGATCTCATCATCATCTTGAAACACTTGTCAATACCTTTGATTGTCAGGGACAGATGGGCGATGTTTCACATGAATCTCAAACTTGTTGTTTGAATTCATCAGAATTTTCAAATTACTTGTTGTTGTTGCAAGTGAATCCACAATGACATTTTGAGCACGGGGGTCACATGTTAAAGTATAATCAAAAAATAATTTCAAGACATCCAACACCGCATTTTGGTAGGCCCAAATTCGAGGATGCTTAGCTTGGTATTCCCCTTTCACCTGCTTGATAACTAACTCGGAGTCGCCATACACTAAAATCATTTTAGCATTCAATTTTCTAAGAACTTTCAAACCAGCAATTAAAGCTTCATATTCGGCCTCATTATTTGAACAGTCAAAAGCTAGTTTATAAGAACAGACTCTTACATTGCTTGGTACTTTGTTTGGGGTGAAACAGGGCTGTGTATCCAAATACCAATTCCAACACCTTCCCTTCCTACCGCACCATCAAAATCCATGCTCCACAGACCTGCTTCATCCTCTTCCAAATGCTGAAATTCTGTTTGTTCTGTTTCTCTTCCTTGTTGTCCATCAATATGTTGTTGTTGTCGGAAGGCTGATTGCTCGGCGACACTATCAAGTCTTTACCTTTCTTGCTTTAAGACTTCTCTGAAATTTTCAGTGATCTCGAGAATGTCTTCTACTTCAACTACTTGACTATTTACATCATTAAAGCTACTAAATACAAAACAAATGATTCTAAATTAGTATGTACATAGTTGATTGGATGATTTACCAGTTTCTCCTTGCTAGTGATCATGCACTTCATTTTCTGTTCCAGGTATAATTTCCTCATTTGACCGAACATAGGAATGGTAGCATAGGAGAAATCAAGCTGCATTGTCCTTTAATATTTGCTCCCTAAGATCTGGAAAGAAGCATGCCAAATCTAGGAGGTATATCCGCCACAACCACGTCCATCAAAACATGTTTAGCCAGAATCTGATCCAAACTGACCACCAAATCCTAGATAAGACCAATGCACCTTACTCTACCAGAATCAAAAGAGTAAAGGTCATGATTATTTCTAGTGATATCCAATCCCAATTTCTCCATGATGGCCTTAGGCATGAGATTATAAGAGGCTCCAGAATCAAACATAGCATTATGTAACACAAAGTCATGCACCCTAAGACTGATATAAAAAGGAGCGACTTCACTATCTTGAGACTGACCTTCCAACGCTAGCCCAAAAATCAACTTGGGACTATCATCCTCCACGTTCACCATGTCAGATGATGGATCTAAATTCAAAATTTTAGACCCTTGACCTTTATAATTTTTGTTCTTCATCAACTCAGTCAAAGGAATAGATATTTTTAACTTAACAATTTCATTTTCTAAGTTAAAAACTGAAACTTTTTCTACCTCTTTCGCTAAAACATCCTTCTTTTCCATTTTCTCCTTTGACACACTTGGCTGATTGGGTCTTTCACTTGCTGATGGTGTTTTGTTGGTGTTAGGATCAACTGTCTCTTTTCCCTTTTTCTGCACATTAGGAGGATCATTCTTTGGCGTTGTTGCCTCCTTCCTTTTCTGAATTGGATTTATGGGAACATCTCTACTTCGGAGTGAATATTGTCATTGTTGAGCTGAAAAAGAATTCATGTATCCTCTTTGGTATTCATCGGACTCTTCCTCAAGAACTGTTTCATTTGCCAAAATAAAATTTTCATCCCTTTGTTCAGCTGAATTCTTGGAGTACTCTTCATCTTCAGTGATGAAAATTCACATATCATCGGGCGTAAAGAAATGATTCTCTTCTCCAATTACATTCTCCTCCTCATCTGATTCCGGACCATGTACAAAATTCTGCTGCAAGGGTGTCTTCACCTGCTGCTGCGCTGCTTGATCTTGGGTTCACTGCTCTCTTTGTTTTATCCTAAATTGTGGCTGCTGCTGGCCACGAAAGTTAGGATTTCTAACTTGTGGTTCAGATTTTTCAATTGTCAATCTGTCAAACATCTTCTCCATCTTCCGAAGCACTTGATCTGAAGTGGAAACCTCTTCCTTTATTGTTACCTCCTTTTCAGCCTTTGCTCTAGCTCCCTTGGCAAGGAGATTAGCTTCAATGCTGACTGCAATTTTCTGCATGTCTTCCAAAGTGGCCAGATCTCTCTCTCTCTTAATTGATAGGCCATATCAATATCAAAACCGTCTGGAAACTTAATCAAGGCCAGCCCCATAGGTAGCTTTATATGATCAATAATTGCATTGTAAACTGAATTGAATCTAATATAGTAATCTTGAACAGACTCACCAACATTCCGCTTGATGTTCTCATATTCGGAAAGGATTTGAAGAGGATTTTTCTTCACTCCCCAGCAATCTAAGAATTGTCTTTGCAGATTAGCCAATGTAGTGATACTTGTAGTCGGCAAAGCTCTGAACCATTTCCTCACTTCACCACCAAAGGTTTGTACAAATAGTCTCATGGTCACATTCTCTGCATCAATCTCATAGAGGTCAAAGAAACTTGTCATCCTGTCCACATGTTGCTAAGCTATAACACTGTGAGGAGTGCCGTCAAACAATGGAATTTTTCTTTGATAATCAACGGGCATGTCATCCAAATTTTGGGGCAGCACAAGGGGTGCAAAACGAGTAGCCATTTCTCTTGGTGGATTTGCAATCAGTCTTAGGGATGTTGGGGGAGTGGATGTAGCTGATGTATGGGGAATATGAGGAGGTGTGTGTGGAGGTGAAGAAATCGTGGATGCTTGAGGGTAGAAGGAGTAGACGGAGGTGACACCATTGCAAATTTCTTATCAGAGATAGTAGGTTGCACGAGAATGGTCGGAATGAAAGGAGGTTCGGTGGGAATTTTTGAGCTAGATGCTATTGCAGATGACCCAAGGGTTGCAGATGAAGTCTCTAAGAAATCAACAATATTAGAAGCCATAATTGAATTCTGGAGCTAATTCAAGATATAATCGTCAATTGATTTATTGGCCCTTTCAGGTGCAAGATTTCTAACAAACTCAGGATTTAAGGCAGTTGAAGCAACAACACTTTTAGATTTGGTCTCAAACAAAGACAACTCGAACTGTTCATCAAACTCAAGATCTTCAAGATACTCAAAACCAACAGGACATGAATGAGATTTGAACACGGGAATCACAGAACTTCCTTGGCGAAGGATTCTTGGAATAAGATTGGGATTTTCGTACACAGGAGGGGGATCATGATCCGGATTTGCTCTGGTATATCTTCTGGAAGCCAGTGTGCTATTATTTCCAAGAAATCAAATGGACATTAACAACTTGTTCAGCCTATCAAATCCTAAACTTATAATCCAGAAGCTTAGAATTATGAGATGTAATGGAGGTGATTTGCAAGTTAGATATTCCAATTATAAGACTAGACCGGAGATTGACTGAAGTAGCTTTTATCTACTTGTGCTAATGCAAAGCAAAAGCATTTCAAAGGCTACCTGGCTAATCTTCAGGCTCCGTCTGTAGTTTATAAAATGAAGAAAACTAACACAAAAAAAATTTGAATCTCCAGTATGGTCACCACTATTTTAGGGCCTAAATCTACCTCAGGCTGAGAAAGGTAGGATCCAGGGCCAACATCAAACCATGCTTAACCTGGTAGCTAGCCCTACCGGGTGGGAGAGGGCTCTCTCCGGGTCAATCTCAGCAAAATATGATCACTAAAGGCTTGAGATGACTGATATAACTACTGATCTTAGGCTAGGTATGTGTGCAAAAGAGTTTGATTGAATAAAATGATGTTTTTCTAGCTCAAATGGAAAGGCAGATTTTGGGTGCGGGGAATGAGGCTCAATTTTGCAGAGATCTCAATGGGGCAAGGTAGGCAACTGATTTTGGCACTTCAAATTGAATGAGGTGGAGGGATTAGATAGGTGAGGAGTTGAAGAGGGCAAGAGAAGCCATGGATCCTCTCCAAACAGTTGAAAACATCAAGAAACTAAAGCAAACCTCAAGTAGAGCACTGCAATTTCAATGGATTCTACTTTCACTCTTGTTTGATTTAGTTAGGAAGAAACAAGATAGATAATGTCCTACATAACACATAAGTAAGTTCACAATTACAAAGAAAAGCACTGTACCAAAACAAATGCCACAAGGATCCCAAAGAGTGCTGCAAACCCTGGTCTCAATTCCTTAGCCAAAATGCTGATATGAGTGTACAATGAAGCTCCTTACTTTCTCAAAAGTCCAACCATGCTAATGACTGAAAAACCACATAATATAAACAAACCATAGCTCATCCTAGCCTCTAGGGGTTGAGCTCACATGTTTAGGAGCTGTTTCAACTAACTCTAAACTGAGAACCAGAAATCACGCATTGGAACAACATGCCTCTAGAAACAAGGGAACTGATTCATTCAGTTTCAAACAACTTTTTAACAGATGAATCTACCTCCATAAGTGAAAATTTGACATATTTACATCATGATCCATCAATATACATTAAATTACATCACAAATGACACTAAGAAGGTGAAAAAGTCAAACTGGCAAAAGCTAGGTGAAAAACAGAGCATTCCTGGTTAAACTGGGCCAAATTTCGTCTATGTGCCTCGCCTGATTCTCTATGAATAACACCTATTTGAAGCCACTTTTGGAGGCCTTCCCGGTGTCCAAATTCACTCCAAGTATGATTTTTGGAAAGGTCTACCTGTCTACTTTCCCACTGTAGTGGAATTTTACAATTTGGCCTCTATTTTCCCCTCCAAAAGTCAGTTCTCCCAACACTGCTTCCTCTGTGTCAAAATAGGGGCAGTGAGGTCATTTTTTTGAGTGTTTTTGACCTTTTTGAGGGCTCAAAACCTGTCCAAATTTCTTGGCCATTGGTAGGAAAGCACATTTTTCCATGCCAAATCCAAAAATGCTGATGTTTTGTTATTTGGAGGTTCCTATCAAAAGCGAGCGCTAGGTGGCACGGTGCATAGAGCAGAAAAACCTGTTTTTTGAGCCAAAAATTCCAAAAATGAAAAAAGAGCCCCAATTTTTTTGAAATTTGGGCTAAATCGTCTTCATCAAGCATTGTGTTGGGCCAAGGAAGCCTCAGCCAAGATTTGAAGTCTATCATGCTCCTTTTGCCTTCTTGATGCTCTCTTCAATTTTTCCTTCAAGCTCCTGATTCTTGCCTTGCAAACTTTGTTTCTCGCCATGTAATGATATGCCATATGCCTCAACAATGTCATTTTTTTGTTGGTCTTCTCCAACAACCTATCTAAGTGGATATTGGCTCTTTCAAGCCATGACTCCCGATCGGCATTGATCTCTTACTCAAGTGAAGTGAGCTCCACCCTCCTCCTTTGGGTAGCTTGGCGATTCTCCCGAATGTTTTGCAACTCCATAATTGCTTGCTGATCTTCAAGCTGCTTATTTCTTTGCTCCAGGTACTTTATTTTCCATTTAGCCCTTTCCAAGTTGAGGGACAAGGAATTGATGTCTTCCTACTGCTCTTGGATGATTTCTTTGAGATTTGTGTTTTGTGGGCCCACATCGGTATCATCACCCTCAATGAGAATGAAATTAGTCTCCCGCTCACCTGATGGTCCTTCATCCTCTAATGGCCTCTTGCCTATGTCTTGAACCTGTTGTGCTGATAGCGAAAGCGAGACCCCTTCCACCACGGGTGGAGATAATACTTGCTTTGTTGTTGTGAACAACTATCTAGTGCCCTTTTGATAAGTGATAAACACCAGCATACTAGTGGTCTGCATCTCATGACCCTCGTGCTGATAAGAAGGTCCATCTGTCTCATGGAAAGTCTCTGAAGGTCCCTGAGGAGCTGTGAAAAATTCATGAGAAATGAAGTCCTCCCAAGTGATGCCCTATAGGCCAAGTTGATGGATGACCACAATTTTAATGAGAGCAAAATGATATATACTGTTGAACTGTTGTTGAGGAGTCTTGTGTTGTACTAGGGTGGCCATCTTCTCAATGTTTTGGCACATGAAGTAGGGTAGGTTCATCATCCTCACCCTAGTAAAATGCATCAACAGCCTGATATGATAAGCATATAAACGGAAAAACTGGCCCTCACAGCTAAAATACTTCATTATCAATTTCATCAAAGGAGCATAAGAATCTTTGAGGTACCGAAAAGGAAAAAATCTGCTGAGCTGTCTCAAATAATTAGGCTTGATGTATGGTTCATAATGCTTCCTATCAATTTTTTGCCTCTTGTTCCATTGCTCTCCAATGTTAGGAATACCGGTTGCTAGTGAAATAGATTCTGGTGTTAAGGTGAATGTGACACCAGCTAGAGTGGCTTGACCATAATGTAAATGAAGCACAAACAAATGAGCCAACTCATGATGAAACTGAATTCTAACAGCTAGATCACAAAATTCATAATAGGGGTAGTGTTGGAAACATGACATGGCTAGAGGGCAGGCCTGTAACTTAGCAAGAGTAGTAGGTTCTTCTTGAATATGTTTGCCACCTCTATGAGGCCTCCTGGGTGCATGTACCTCTGTGGGAGAGTCATTGTGTGTCTCTTCTTCATGATCATATGACAGATCAGATTCCATCTCTACTAGCAAGTGAGTTTTCTTGATGAAAAATAGAAAAATTATGGTGTTTCTTGATTTTCTATCACCAAGGGAAAAGTGATATGAGGGAGGGAAAAATGAGGGATTTTAGGACTGTTAGGATAGGGTTTATTTAGGGAAACAGGGGATTAGGGAGTGATATGGGAGTTTTAGGGATAGTAACTAGGGTTTTGGAATTTGTATTTAGGAATAGGGAAATGGGAATTGGGATAGGGATAGATGATTTTTAGGAATATGGCAGTTTAAGGAATGGGGGAATAAGGTGAGAAAATGAGTGAAGGAGTAAAAGGGTGAGGAAATGGCAAAATGAACTTGGCTGCAAAATAACCACAGCAAACCCTAGGCAACAATTTCTTGAGAAATGGCAAAAGGGTAGGGTTTGATCTTCCTATTAAAAAACCACCATAAATTGAATGGAAAACCCATTTACTAACAATGATGTGAGCTTAACTTACTTGCACAGTGGAAGTGTTGAGCTTTTTGGGCGATTTGATGAAGTTTTGGAGCAAAACGGGCTTGGCAGCTCTATGCGCCACGCCTCAAGCCCAACGTGCCATGCCCTATGTATGCGCCGCGCTTGCTTACTTTTACACTAGAAATCGTGGCCCTATGCGCCACACTTGCTATGTGTACCGCGCCACTTGCCCAGTGCGTCGCGCCTCTGAACTCGGACAATTTTCTCCAAATTTCTCTTGCTTGCTCTAAAACCGGCTTTGCTTTGCTCAAACTTTTTCTTTGAGTGCAAATTAGCTTTTTATTTGAGGGAGACAATTATATACAATGAGCTTTTAATTTTTTATTCGTAAAAACCCACTTTTATGATGTTTGGAAATGGCTTTATTCTTGTAACTCTATTTTTGAGCTTTTTCACTTTATTTGAGCTTGTGATGAACTAAATGAATTGTTTTCTGTTTGCTTTGCAGGGGATTGGAGCTACTGAGGCTAGGGACAGTGATCAGGGTTGCAGGTGGAGTGATTCACATATGAAGGAAATAAAATTACATGAATTTATACAATAAAATTTGAAATATTCTGTTTTTCCTCAAAACAGAGTTTTGAGGAAAACACATCTCTGAGCACTTGATTATGAACTTTATTGGTACTAGAACCTCCTCATGTGCCTGTTGGTTGTTATTAGACATTTTGAAACCCTTTTTGATGAAACCCTAATGAAACCCTAGACCTAATGACAATGAAACTTTAGAAGAACGACTCTTGAAAATTTAAAGACAAAACGGTGATTGTACATGATTTTGATGAATAAACATGAGCCAGCAAGTAAATGACATGAGGGAAACTATAGGAGAAGCCACTACCGTCAGATGATCCATGCACCTAATGGAATGCAGCTGACTGAGCGAGACACCTCATATGCAATGCAACAAGAGAATTTGATCTCTGGCGGAGGAATGAAGGTACCGACACTAACATTCGTGAGAGTCTGAAGTGTAGGAACTCTCACGATCCCACATAATCCATCCATCCACGGTGGGATTCACCCAATATTGGTCTCACATTGTTACCTTATAGATGTAGTCTAGATCATCATCACTCTCATAATCATGAACTAGTTCAGTATAGTGCCATCCTTTAGCAGGATCCAGGGGTATTATTACGTGCAGTGATTTCTTCTCAAAGATCATCTTTCTCTTATTCAAATTTATTGCCCCATTCATATCAGTAGCCCAGTCAATTCCCAAGAGTGAAGGGTAGGGATTTCTATCTTCCACTATCTCTATTAATTCAAAATCTTCCAGTGCGCTCGCTCCCTCAATATCCACGGTAACCCCCTGCAACCGCCCCATGGGTATGATTTTCTGCTAATTCTCCATCCCTAGCTGAATCAGAGACCATTGCAGCACAGTTCTCCCCATTCGCTCCCAAGTCTTCTTTGGTAGGACATTCGCATTTGACCCCAAGTCCAAAATGACCTGATCCATTTCATACTCTCCTATTTGTGCGTTCAGTCTCATCTCTCATCCCGTCCTTGTCTTATGCTTGCCAATATTTCGTACCATGCACAGCTCACCTGATGCAGTTCTAGCGCATCTATTGATGAGTTCTTGTAGCCCTTTTACAACCTTACTGTTGTGCAGTAACTTCATACAGGTTTCCAAGAAATTTGTGAACACAGAGGGATCTATCTCTGGCTCAAGCTTATCCTTGCTTTCTGAGGTGGAGGCCTTAACGGAGCTCTTCTTAGCTTCCATGAATGCTTTACGAGCATGCTCCAAATCAAAATATGTTGGAAATAATACTGAGAGGGGGGGGGGGGGGGGGGGGGGGGGAGGTGAATCGATATTAGCAAATCAATAAAACTTTTTCATTTCCATACTTAGATACATATACGCTACTTCAGTTAATGGAACCTGCGTGTATACGCAACTGTGTCTAATGCAACTAGCATATATCCAGAATACTTATGATTCAGTTAATCCATTATATGTTGAAATTTAGTTTGTGCATCAGAACTTCATTAAACATATAAACAGTAAGCAGGTGTAGTAAAACAGAACAGATCATCACACACAATAAGCACACATGAACACCAGATATAAGGAGGAAACCCAATGTGGGTGAAAACCCCCTGCTGCAATTCGTCTCTATCTTCTTTTAATTAGAAACTTCTTTTTATAATGTTTTTGTACTGGTGCAGTCTTTAACAGTACGTAGGCTTCTACCTGCAGAAGGCTACAACCTTCTCTCGTTCTCCAGCCTCTCCTGGAAGGGAGCTACAACCCCCTGAGCTCTTGTACTAGTCAATCCATTTACTAGTACACAGGCTGCTACCTGCTGAAATGCTCCAACCTTTACTCGTTTTCCAGCTGCTACTTGGAAGGGAGCTACCACCCCCTTTGCTCTTGTACTAGCTGATGTACTAGTATGTAGGCGTCAACCTAAAATCTTCTCTCATCCTCTAGGGACCACATTTCATACATTTGCAGACTGGATACTCCTGAAGCACAACACCATAATCTGAAGGCCACGTTTCATCCAATTTTCATACTGGACGCATCAACAACATTGAAACACAAAATTTATCATCACTGCAATACACCTACATCATCAATCTCTGAATCACCCAATACTAAAACACCAAAACCCTGCCAACAATATGCAGTCACTAGAACACAGAGAAGAACACTAAACTATGCAACAATATTCAGAACCAACTGTATCATCACAAAACATGCATCAGAGTGTATACGCTACTTGGAAGTGCTGAACCGGCGTGTATACGCAACTTCACCAAGACAAACCAACGTATATGTCATTAATTACTTATTCAAAACTTTGTTGCACATCCTGACTTCAGACATACCCATATCATTACATATACAATGATAATATGTATGTCAGCAACCAGATCTAGTTCATCAGATCTCATAAAGATAAGTCATTCTGATCTAGATCCATTCATCCATCAATACTGAAGCTAAACATGATCAACCAAGCTGAATATGCAGAATATTGACACCAGTAAACAGTCATCAAAACCCATCAACAATCAGAAGCACCTGTAACTTCAAACATCATAGCTCATATGGTATACACTACTTAGATATATCTAACCCGCGTATGTACGCGCTTTTATCACAGTTAACCAGCGTATACATCTGTAAATATTCATTCATGATTTGCAGCTATTTCAAACTTGAGTTTTACCCAGATCATAACATTTACAAAACATTATATGCATCAGTATATAGATCTAGACTAAACCATATAGAGATGATTCATTCCAAGCCATTAGATCCTGATTTGTCCTTAGATCTTGTTCTCCATCAACCGGTGAGATTCCTCCTTAGCTCAGATCAAGCAAAGCATCATGAACCCATAACCTGCATACTAGATCTCATACTTCATCAGATATTCAAGACTTTCTCAATACATTTGCCTAATGATCTTCTTCTCCTTTTATAGTCTTAGGCCTTACTCAATACCATGGTCCAAAACCATTGAGAACCAATACTAGGGACCCAATATCTAGGTTCAACACTTCAGATGCAATACCAAGGACCAAAACCATAGGTCTAAATACCACGGACCCAAAAATAAGCTTTCCGACATGTACGCGCCTTTCCATGCATGAAAGTGCATGCATACGCATACGTGACTTGGTACATAGTGAACCTGCGTATAACCTGAGTGTATACCCTACTTGGTATATAGTGAACTTGCGTATATAATCTTCTTTCTTCATTCTTTGTAGTCTGATCATCAATTCTGTGCTACTGATTTGCTGCACTATGATCTGTCATCTGTGTGAGTTGCCATTAAGGACAACACTTTGTATCATAATGCCAACAATCTCCCCCTTTGGACTTGATGGCAAAGCTAACTTGTCGTACTGAGAACTGTCATCTGATTCCTTTGAGATGTCCTACATCCGATGTATTCTGTCACATCTGATATCTCTTTTGTAGATTCATCTAGTTACATATATAAGTGAGTTGTTCTTATACGAGTGGGTTGCCATCAAGTACAATACATGCATCATAATGCCAACAATCTCCCCCTTTGGACTTGATGGCAACAACACCAAATCACTCTCCCCTTTGACATCAAGGGAAAAGGGTAGACCAAGATATTCTCTTTCCTTGATAAACATTCTGCTGTCCATACTCCCTCTGAGTACCTGTTGAAATCTCTGAATAAGCTCCCCCTTTGTGTATGCCAAGGTGTACCAATCTGTCCATGCTCCCTCTGAGTACATGCTGAAAGCTCTTTTCTTGCTGACGTGTGTTGTTCATGCTCTCCCTAACTGTAAGCAAGGTCTGCAAAAAGATGTTCTACAAGACAGAACATGACTCTATACATCATAAGTGACCTTCCTAGCACCAAGGACTCATACATACATCCATCTCCCAACCAAGTGGGGATATACCAGAATTGACTCATCTACTCAACCAAGTGGGGATATACCAGAATTGACTCATCTACCTAACCAAGTGGGGATACACCAGAAGTTTACATATGACAAATAAGTACATTACATTATTCATCCTAAGCATAGTGGGGAAACCAATGTAGGCCGTTACATGACCTTGATAATAATAAAAGACATAGAGACGAAATATCTAGAGCAAGACTATGAAAGTCACCAATAACTACTATTAGCAGCATCTGTCAATCACTCTTTAGATCAGAAACCATGTTCTCCTTCTGTTCTCCTTTCTGTAGCTGATCCACCTGAACCCAAAATGGCTTGTGTACTCGAATCAAGAGCTTCTAAGGTAATGCCAACAATGCAATATTAGAAGTTTATCTGCTCCCCCTGAACCTGTGCCAGATTGTCTTTGTCAGACCCATATCAGACTCTCTTCAACCAGAGTGTGTCCTCACTAAATTCCTTCAAACCACCATATATGCGACTGTATCTGCACAAATCAGCGTATGTACACGAATCCTCCTCAGGCAACTCGCGTACAACCACTTTCAGATCAAAAACCTGTAAATGTCCTGTAACATGGTATGTCTACATATAGATATCAACTCATCATTTTGAACATCATCATAAAATCATTCTCATTACATCATATGTGAAAAAGACCATAGTCATCTCATCATCATCAAGATCTGCATGATCTTATATCCATGTAACATTACATGGGAATATCCCTTATCTGATAATCATCACTCAACATACGTGAGTGTCAACCTATCATCATATAGATAAGAACTCATCATCATATCTCCAATAATGCAACTCCATATATCCAGCACTATGTATCTTGAGCTCAAGATCATTTGTCAAGGCTTCTTTATATTATCAATATCAACAATCCTCATCCACATGAGCGCCAAGAACTATAGGAATCCTGCATCGTAGCTGTATTATATGATCTTTATGCATATGATGGAATCAACATATGAGTGACTCATCATCAAGTAATGAAGTTGTGTATCACCATGTAAGCACCATATATGTGTTATCAAAGAATCAACCACAAATCTGATCTGAAAATCAACTATGTAACCCCAAGAATCATATGAGATGGACAACTCATAACCATATCATAGCAAGATATATCATTTAGCCATATAAGCATCACCACCAAGGACTACTAACCATAATGCCAACAATACATTATTCAAAACATAAACTCCCCCTGAACCTGTGCCATCTGTTTACTGTCAGATCTGATCATGCATGTATCAGCAATAAGCGTGAAGACATCATCATCATCAAGTTAGGAAAAAACACTCCTAAACATCTTACAAGTATCAAGATATTTCCGCACATCATTAGTAGATTGAAACCATTATCAAACTGAGCAAGTAATGGACTGAATCATATTAGATCCTTTTTCCTGAGCCTGTCCCACTGCTTTTCTCAAACTGACATATACGCGACTGTGCAGTGTCTAACTCACGTATATACGCGACTTCCCTTTATGAAACTTGCGTATGAGATTCAGGACTCTGAAGTTTTACACTTTCAGCTCCCCTTGAGTCTGTTATGTCTGTGTTGTGCTGTGTCTGAGTATATTGTGCTATGCCACATCTTTCTAACTGTACTTCCTTCTTCTTCCATATCTTCAAGCGTGATGATGTTTTCTCCTTTTGATATGGTGCCCGTACTTTGTTCCTGCATTCCTTTGCTATATGTCCAAGATTGTTACATGCATAACATCTTACATGTTTCATATTCCTTCTGTAGCAATCAATGGCTTTGTGACCAAACATATTGCAAGAAAAACAATATCCCTGAAAGTACCTGGAATGTGATGATCTTTCTGTGTGATGATCTTGAACCATTCTTCTTCTACATCTAGCTGCAACATGTCCAAGATTATGACATACATAACATTCAACATTATGCATTGGAGGAGTAAAAGATTTTCTTTGAAGAATTTCTTTCCTTGGCTGTTGATGGGGTTTTCTTCTCATCTCTTCGTTGAGAATTTCAGATTTCTCATTAGAGTTTCTTGCCTCTCCTTGTGAGCTAGATTCACCTTCAGCAGATTCATAAAAACCAAGACCAGTTTTGATAGCAGGAGACCTTTGACTATTAAGAATATCATCCAAGATCTTAGTACTATCTTGAAATCATAAGAGCTTCTCCTTTTCTTCTAATTTATCTTTTAGAATATTTACCTCATCCTGATGTTGCTCTTCCTTTTCAAGATACTGCTTCTTCATGTTTTCTTCAACATTTATTCCTTCTTCCAACTGATGTCTTAGATCAAGAACTTCATTTTCATGAGCATGGAGTAGTTCTTTATGATGCTTCTTTGATTCTTCAAGATCTTATTTTAGCGAGCGGATCATGGCTTCAAGAATTTCATAGTAACTGGATCTATCTCTGAGTTTCTTGATGGTTGTGCTCCTTTCATTGACTTCATTTCTTAATGATGTCACTTCAACTTGCAACTTTTGACATTGATCTTCCTTGTCCTTGAGTAGCTTCCTTACCTTGTTTCCTTCCTCTAGTTGAGCTTTTAGTTTGGTAACTTCTTCTTTGAAGGCACATTCCCTTTTGTTCAATAGATCTTGTTGTTCTCTAATTTTGTCTGTAAGCCTTCTAAATACTACCTCTATTTGATATCTTTCTTGCTCACCCATAAGAGCAAATTCAGTTGCTTTGTTATCACTTTCATAATCTTCACATGGATGGATACCAGAGGATAACAAATTCATACCTGATAGATCTTGTTCATCTTCATTCTGAAGTGATTCTGAATCTGAAGTGCTTCTTCCACATAATCCCCAATCGATGCTCCCACTATCATAGTTCTTCTAAGATGTATTCTTCTTCTTAGGCGCTTTCTTTTTAAGCTTCTTTCCCATTGTTCCACGGATCTCCTTCAAGCGATCAAGCTTCTACCAAAGGAATGCTCTGATACCAATTGTTGGAAATAATACTAGGGGGGGGTGAATCAGAATTAGAAAATCAATAAAAATTTTTCATTTCCATACTTAGATACATATACCTACTTTAGTTAATGGAACCCACGTGTATACGCAACTGTGTCTAATGCAACTAGCGTATATCCAGAATACTTATGATTCAGTTAATCCATTATATGTTGAACTTTAGTTAGTGCATTAGAACTTCATTAACCATATAAACAGTAAGCAGGTGTAGTAAAATAGAACAGATCATTACACACAAGAAGCACACATGAACACCAGATATAAGGAGGAAACCCAATGTGGGTGAAAACCCCCTGCTGCAATTCGTCTCTATCTTCTTTTAATTAGAAACTTCTTTTTACAATGTTTTTGTACTGGTGTAGTCTTTACCAGTATGCAGGCTTCTACCTGCAGAAGGCTACAACCTTCTCTCATTCTCCAGCCTCTCCTGGAAGGGAGATACAACCCCTTGAGCTCTTGTACTAGCCAATCCATTTACTAGTACACAAGCTGCTACCTGCTGAAATGCTCCAACCTTTACTTGTTTTCTAGCTGCTACTTGGAAGGGAGCTACCACCCCCTTTGCTCTTGTACTAGCTGATGTACTAGTACATAGGCGTCGGCCTACAATCTTCTCTCATCCTCCAGGGACCACATTTCATACATTTTCAGACTAGATACTCCTAAAGTACAACACCATAATCTGAAGGCCACGTTTCATCCAATTTTCGTACTGGACCCATCAACAACATTGAAACAAAAAATTCATCATCACTGCAATACACCTGCATCATCAATATCTGAATCATCCAATACTAAAACACCGAAACCCTGCCAACAATATGCAGTCACCAGAACACAGATCAGAACATTGAACCCTGCAACAATATTCAGAACCAACTGTATCATCACAAAAAATGCATCAGAGTGCATATGCTACTTGGAAGTGCCGAACCGGCGTGTATACGCAACTTCACCAAGGCGAATCAACGTATATTTCATTAATTAATTATTCAAAACTTTGCTGCACTTCCTGACTTCAAACATACCCATATCATTATATATACAAGGATAATATGTATGTCAGCAACGAGATCTAGTTCATCAGATCTCATAAAGATAAGTCATTCTGATCTAGATCCATTCATCCATCAATACTGAAGCTAAACATGATCAACCAAGCTGAATATGCAGAATACTGACACCAGTAAATAGTCATCAAAACCCATCAACAATCAGAAGCACCTGTAACTTCAAACGTCATAGCTCATATGGTATACGCTACTTAGATGTATCTAACCCGTGTATGTACGCGCTTTTATCACAGTCAACCAGCGTATACATCTATAAATATTCATTCATGATTTGCAGCTATTTCAAACTTGAGTTTTACCCAGATCATAACATTTACAGAACATTATATGCGTCAGTATACAGATCTAGACTAAACCGTATAGAGATAATTCATTCCAAGCCATTAGATCCCGATCTGTCCTAAGATCTTGTTCTCCATCAACCGGTGAGATTCCTCCTTAGCTCAGATCAAGCAAAGCATCATGAACCCATAACCTGCATACTAGATCTCATACTTCATCAGATATTCAAGACTCTCTCAATACATTTTCCTAATGATCTTCTTCTCATTTTATAGTCTTAGGCCTTACTCAATACCATGGTCCAAAACCATCGAGAACCAATACTAGGGACCCAATACCTGGGTTCAACACTTCGAACGCAATACCAAGGACCAAAACCATAGGTCTATATACCACAGACCCAAAAATAAGCTTTCCAACATGTACGCACCTTTCCGTGCATGAAAGTGCGTGCATACGCATACACGACTTGGTACATAGTGAACCTGCATATAACTTGAGTGTATACCCTACTTGGTATATAGTGAACTTGCGTATATACTCTTCTTTCTTCATTCTTTGTAGTCTGATCAACAATTTTGTGCAACTGATCTGCTGCACTATGATCTGTCATCTGTGTGAGTTGCCATCAAGGACAACACTTTGTATCATAATGCCAACAATCTCCCCCTTTGGACTTGATGGCAAAGCTAACTTGTCGTACTGAGAACTGTCATCTTATTCCTTTGAGTTGTCCTGCATCCCATGTATTCTGTCACATCTGATATCTCTTCTGTAGATTCATCTAGTTATATATATAAGTGATTTGTTCTTCTACGAGTGGGTTTCCATCAAGTACAATACATGCATCATAATTCCAACAAAATAAACCTCTTTCATTGGGGCTTTGTAAACCCATGTACTGTCTTCTAGCTATTTTCCCTTGTCATCCCCTATCATGACCCCACTCTGAAGCACTATATTTACATTTGGATCTTCCTCAAGTGGTTTAGACCTCATCATCTGTATGCTTTGAGTTGGGGGAGGTGGTAGTGCCCCTTTGTCACGTATCCTAGCTATTAGCGTAGGACAGTCTTCCGTTTTATGATCAAACAACATGCAATAATTGCACGGAGGATGCGTCAGATTAGTGCAATCATGGGCATAGTGTCCTGGTCCTCCGTAATTGTAGAAAATCAACTGTCCTCCACCTCTACAAGGCCCTCCTTCGCTTCGACCTTGTCCATTCATTCAGTTCATCACTTTATTTGAGCTTGTGATGAACTGAATGAATTGTTTTCTGTTTGCTTTGCAGGGGATTGGAGCTACTGAGGCTAGGGAAAGTGACCAGGGTTGTAGGTGGAGTGATTTACATATGAAGGAAATAAAATTACATGAATTTATATAATAAAATATGAAATATTCTGTTTTTCCTCAAAACAGAGTTTTGAGGAAAACACATCTCTGAGCACTTGATTATGAATTTTATTGGTACTGGAACCTCCTCATGTGCCTGCTGGTTGTTATTGGACATTTTGAAACCCTTTTTGATGAAACCCTAATGAAACCCTATACCTAATGACAATGAAACCTTAGAAGAACGACTCTTGAAATTTTAAAGACAAAACGATGAGTGTACATGATTTTGATGAATAAACATTATCTAGCAGGTAAATGACATGAGGGAAACTGTAGGGGAAGCCACTACCATCAAGTGATCCATGCGTCTAATGGAATGCAACTGACTGAGCGAGACACCTCATATGTAATGCAACAATAGAATTTGATCTCTGATGGAGGGATGAAGATACCGACACTAAAATTCGTCAGAGTCCAAAGTGCAGGAACTCTCATGATCCCACATAATCCATCCATCCACGGTGGCATTCACCCAATATTGGTCTCACGTTGTTATCTTATAGATGCAGTCCAGATCATCATCACTCTCATAATCAAGAACTGGTTGCGTATAGTGCGATCCTTTAGCAGGATCCAGGGGTATTATTACGTGCAGTGATTTCTTCTCAAAGATCATCTTTCGCTTATTCAGATTGATTACCCCATTCATATTAGTAGCCCAGTCAATTCCCAAGAGCACAGGGTAGGGATTGCTATCATCCACTATCTCTATTACTTCAAAATCTGCCAGTGTGCTCGCTCCCTCAATATCCACGGTCACCCCTTGCAACCACCCCATGGGTATGATTTTCTGCTAATTCGCCATCCCTAGTTGAATCGGAGACCATTGCAGCATAGGTCTCCCCATTCGCTCCCAAGTCTTCTTTGGTAGGACATTCACATCTGACCCTAGGTCCAAAATGACCTAATTCATTTTATACTCTCCTATTTGTGCGTTTAGTCTCATCTCTCGTCCCATCCTTGTCTTATGCTTGCCAATATTTCGTACCATGCATGGCTCACGTGATGCGATTCTAGCGCATCTATTGATGAGTTCTTGTAGCCCTTTTACACCCTTACTGTCTTGCAGTAACTTCATACAGGTTTCCAGGAAGATTGTGAACATAGAGGGATCCATCTATGGCTCAGGCTTATCCTTGCTTTCTGAGGTGGAGGCCTCAACGAAGCTCTTCTTAGCTTCCATGAATGCTTTACGAGCATGCTCCAAATCAAAATAAACCTCTTTCATTGGGGCTTTGTAAACCCATGTACTGTCTTCTAGCTATTTTCCCTTGTCATCCCCTGTCATGACCCCACTCCTGAGCACTATATTTACATTTGGATCTTCCTCAAGTGGCTTAGACCTCATCATCTATATGCTTTGAGTTGGGGGAGGTGGTAGCGCCCCTTTGTCACGTATCGTAGCTATCATCATAGGACAGTCTTTTGTTTCACGATCAAACAACATGCAATAATTGCACGACGGATGCGTCGGATTAGTGCAATCATGGGCATAGTGTCCTGGTCCGCCGCAATTGTAGAAAATCAACTGTCCTCCACCTCTACCAGGCCCTCCTCCGCTTCGACCTTGTCTGCACCCCTGAAATCCTGTCTGTGCCATCCCTGCATTTTGGTCAAGGGGCTATGTTTTAGCCTAAACCCAGTAGGTGGGAGTTCTATCCATCATCACTTCATAGCTCCTGCAAGTACGCTCATCATGTCCTACCGATCTATATAAGTTGCAGAACAACTATTGTGGTGCTTGTACATACTTCTGTAGCAAGTGATAGTTATCTGTGGCATGTTTTCCGACTACCTGATAGATAGCGCACCATAAAGTAGGCACCACACTAGGTATTGCTTGAGCTTCTAGCCTTAAAGGCATCGGTCCTCCTCCTACAAGGTAATTTGCAAAGACTGGGCAATGACCTTTGTCATGACCCTGACTCTTACATTTCAAGCACCATACCTCCTCACGTACCTCTGGCTGAACTGTCCTATCCTGCTTCAGACTTACATCTCCATGCACAAATTCTTTAGTTGCGCATGGATCTGCTGGACTCCTAGATTAGGATCTTGCATTGGAGTCTCATGGAAATTTCTAAGGCCTTTTCCTGAGTTGTTATCTTTTACTGCGACAGTGGACTCCTTAAGTGTGGTAGTAGCGAAGCCACAAACCAGTCGCGATGCTGTCCATCTGTCAAATTCATGTTGTCTTCATGGATTGTACATTTGAGAATTTGATCTAGTTCCCAAGGGGTCTGACCTGGTTGCATCACGATCTCTTTGAATCCTACAATCAACTGCACCTTAGATTTAGGCCTACTAGATTCTCTATTTAGTGCTGCTTGGATGTCTGCTACTCCAAAATTCGGGTTATCATTAGAGTACTTAATATACCAGGTTAGCGCGTGATCCTATGGAGTGCTAACCACTGTCAATTTCTTTATATGATCATCTGTAACACCTTGAGCTTCCCATAAAACCCTCACAATGAACTAGAATTGATATGGGTCCTCATTTCCCAAGCCTTTGAACAAAGGAAACTTCACTATATTTTCCATATTGAACCGTGATGGAGGTGGAGGTGGTATGGGTGAAGTTGGAGGTGATGGCGGTGAAATTGAAGGTGGTGTGGGTAGAGGTGGTATTTGTGGGAATCCTTGTCTTATTAACTAAAAAGCGCTTCGTGGAGAAACCTTCACTGTCGCTTCTTCATCCCTTCGCGAAGGTGAAACCAAGGGGCTATACTCCAGACCCTTATTTCCTTCGTTCCTGCAATTTTTTCCACTTCGCATAGTCTCAAACATCAAGGTACCTGCATAACCCGTTTTTCACACAACAACATTTTAATCTAATTATTCAAATATTTTACATACTTACCTCGCAGTCCTTTGAAAAGCATCACTCCGCTTTGCTATAGCTGACTGAGGTGTTGACTGTGAATTCAGTTACAAATCCTCCTATGATGTGATTGAGCCATTGATCGACAATGCAGGTGATCTTATCCTCCGATGCTTCCAACCTTCGCACTAGCTCTAGGGTCCACACAACAAGACCGTCAAGTTTCCACCTTCCTTGGCTATCTGCTAGCTTCGGGATCCACTCATATAGCTCAATAGGGAAAGAGCATAAAAAGATCTCGTGGATCTTTGTATATAGGTACTGGTCAAACCACTGTTCCTTTTTCAGTCACAGGTTTGTGTTCTCCTGTGCCGCGAATTCATGGATTTTTCTATCCAACTAGTCTCCAATCTCCTTCTTAGTTAGATTCCAATGATATGACATCACACATCTCTCATGCAGATTCTGGTCACGAAAACGGAACCATTTGTTGGTTTGAAGGGGCCTGACCCAGTTTTAGCATTAATTAGCCAAACAAATCCCTACACTACTAGCCCTTTTGGCATCAGCTTGCAGAGTGCAGACTGAAGTCTCACCCGAAGCAGTATGGGGGGATGGTGGAACCAAGTTTTTGCACCCTTGAGATGGTTGTGATGTCGTTTTATCTCTTCTATCCCTACCTTCATGAAGATGATCTTGCTTTAGGGCTTATAAGATAGACCCTCTGTTCTGGCTTTCAATACCCTCACGAAAGTACACGATTGACCTTCGCGTAGCTTTAACGTGTGGCTCTGATACTTTTGCATTACTATAGCAGCGTGCTGTGCATATTCCTCTATTATCCTAAGTGATTCACTTATCTTGTCAAATACTTAATGTTATCACTCATAAACAGATGTTCTTACTTGCATTCACTTAACCAACACATTTACATACATTCACGCATCATATAAGCATTATAAGTGAAATTCATACCCAACATAACAAGATGCATAAATAGGAAATAAAGACCTAGAAATTCTAGAATACTTCTCTTTATTGATAATTCTGGATGGTTACAGACTCGATCGCCCTGTGCACTCAGCTGCAGGGGTCCGTAATCAGTTGCAGACTTCTACCCTAGGCCTCTGCGCACTCAATTGCAGAGCCTCTACCTACTCTACGACCCAAGACTTAGACTTCTTGCTTTAAATCTATGACTCACTTCATCTTATTATCCTCTAACTACTTAGCGCTTAGCTCTTTTTATACAATCCCATGGTCCGCGGACCATGGGTAGATCTTTTACAGCCGAATGTTTTCAATTATTTTTTATCTTTAATGTTATGGTGGAAAACAATTGAATTTTAGTGATCTTTAGTGTCATGTTATTATATGTTTAATGACATGGATGAAAATAGTTGGAATTTTAATGTGTTTCAGATCCCATTATTTTATCTTTAACGTCATTACTAAAGAATGTTGAAATTATACACGGGAAAGAAAAATGTTATTCTACCAAAAACATTAGTGTTTTTTTTTCATTTATTTTACACAAAATAAATTGGTTTTATTGCCATTTTTTAAATATGTTGAAAATTGACCCTAAAAAAAAAACATCATTCCAAAATACACACTTTTCATTTTTTGGACCGCTTCTCATGTTTTTTTGGGATTTTGTGGCTAGAGCTCCTGTTTTGAGTTTACAATTCCCATTTCAAAGTTTAGATTGTTTCAACTTATTATCTAGTATAATGTAGAAGGAAAATTTCCAGCTCAACAACATTTAGACAGATTCAATGATTTAATAGACCTGGAGAAAATAGATGAAGAGGATGTAAAAATGAGATTATTTCTCAAAGTTTCTTTCATGAAGTGAAGAAATCGTTCAAAGGTATTCAAGCATGGAGTATTGTTGATTTCCAAAAATTTCAAGAAATTTTCCTTAGGAAATGGGAAGACAAGAAAAATCCCTTACAAATTTTAACTCAATATGAAAATTTGAGGAGGAATGTTGGTGAATCAGTGCAAGACTTTTCCGCTAGATTCATGAAACTACATAATTCAATTCCAACTCATGTCAAACCCCCTCATGGACGTACTCAACTTCATTATGTTGATGCTTTTGATAGCAATAAACAAGCTAAACCTGATAATAATCCTATATATGTTGTGAATAATGAACTTGGATTTGCAATCTTGTAAAATAATTTTCATTTAGAGGAAGAGTAGCAACATGTTGAAAATCAAATTCAGGAGGAAAAATAGCAAGTACTTGAGGACAATGAAATGTGAAATATGAATTTTGATGGATCTACTTGTAAGGATGGGTCAGGATTTGGAATTTGGATCATTCCACTTGATTGTAGTAGTCAATTACATTCTTTTAAGTTGTATTTTGAATGTAAAAATAATATTACAAAGTATGAGGCCTTAATTATTGGGTTGAATATACTTGGGGAGCATGAGGCCAGCATAATTTATGTGTTTGGAGATTTTGAATTGGTCATAAATCAAGTTAATGGTACATATCATACCAAGCACCCAAGAATGAGGGCCTATAGGAATGAAGTATGGGATTTATTTGATAATTTTTTCTTAGAGCATAAGATTCTAGTCACACCTAGAGAAGAGAATAGAATAGCTGATTCTTTGGTCACTTATGCTAGCATGTTTAAAATTCATGTATATCCAAATAAGAAGTATCTGATAGAGGTTAGACGCAGGAAATCCATTCCAAACAATATTAAACATTGGCAGGTTTTTGATGATGATCAAAAGATTAAAATGTTTCCTGAAATGACTAATGAGTTTGCTAGCACCCCTATTGATGAAAACGAAAACATGAAGCCAAATTTGAGTTTAGATTAAAAATATTTTTTGAATTCCATAGGATATCAAGAAATAATTTAGCTTAAGAATAATCTTATTCCTAAAGGTTTGGTTCCCCTAGAGAAGTTATTTGACAATAATGATGTTGCAGTCAAGCCTAAAATTATTCCTAATGATAGTGATTTATAGGATTGTAATGTGGGAACTAAAGAGGAACCTAAGATTTTTAAACTTTCTAATTCTATGGATCTAGAATAGAAATACAAGTATGTTGAATGATTGAAGGAGTTTGCAAACGTTTTCTCTTGGAGATACGAAGACTTGAGAGTGTATGAAAAAATCATAATCCAGCATAACATTCCAATCAAGGAAAATGAAAAGCCTTTCAAACATAAGCTTAGTAGAATAAACCTAATATTATTTCCTTTGATAGAGAAAGAAGTTAAAAAACTACTTGCTTCCAAGCTAATCATTTCATTGATATTTTCTAAATGGATTTCTAATCTTGTGTCATTCAGAAAGAAGAATGGGGAAATCAAACTGTGTGTAGATTTTCAAAATTTGAATAAAGTTTCCTTAAAGATAACAATTCACTCCCTAAGGTGGAGCACATACTGTAGAGTGTTGTCGCGGTTGAAAGAATTTCCATGCTAGATGGTTTTTCGTGGTACAATAAGATACTAGTGCATCCAAAGGATCAGGAAAAAACAACTTTTACTACACCCAGGGGTACCTTTATGTACACCAAGATGCCCTTAGGATTAATGAATGTTGAAGCCACATTTCAGAGGGTCGTGGATATATAATTTGTAGAGGAAAGGAATGAATTTGTAGTGATTTATTTATGTTATATAATAATATACTCAAAATCTGATCTTGATCATTTGAAGCATCTCAGGCAGGTTTTCTTGAAGTGCAGAGAGTTTGGTATCTCCCTGAACCCAAAGAAGTCAAATTTTTCTATGCAGGAAGGAAAGCTATGGGCCATATAGTCTCCACGAATGGTATCAAAATTGATCCTAGTAGAATTGCAGCCATACAAAAAGTTGAACATCCAAATTTTGCTAAAATTTTGAAAATAATCACTAATATGTTGAGGAAAGACAGTGAGATTAAATGGACAGGTCAAGCTAAGGAATCATTTGATGGAATAAAAAACGCACAATTTAAGCTTCTACCATAGTTAGTCCAAAAATTTCAAAGGAATTTCTGGTTTTTTTCTTTTGCCTCAGACCATATAATTTTAGGAATTTTATTGTAAAAGAATGAGAATAATTTGGAATAACCCATATCCTTTTTCAGTAGAGTGTGGAGAGATTCAAAGTTGAAATATAACATTATGGAGGAATAGGAATATTAATTTGTTAAAGAATTTAAGGATTCCAAGGCATATGTCTTGCATTCCCACATTGTTGGTTTTGTTCCTAACAATGTGGCGAAGGATATTTTAAGCCAGTCAGATAGTGATGGAAAAAGAGGGAAATGGTTAGCGAAATTGCTGGAATGATTTGGAAATCAATCCAACTAATTTGATCAAAGTTCAGGGTTTGGAAAAATTAATGATTGAAACAAATTGCAACAGTTTGGGAATCAATTTTATTGTACCATTCTCTAATGATGTAGATGAAATACCAGTATTACCAATTTATGAAGAATTAAAGTCTTCACCTTGGTACAATGATATCATTTATGTTTTAATGAATTTACAAGCTCCACCAAGGACAAATAAAACTAGAGCTAGATTTTTAAAACTTAAAGTAGTGAAGTTTTGTGTTCTGGATGGTTATTTATATTAGAAGGATCTAGAGGTAATTTTGTTGAATTGCTTGCTTGAGGATGAAGAAAAATAGACTATGAAACAATTTCATCAAGGTTTCTGTGGGTGACATCATTACTAGAAGGCTAATATGAATAAAATTCTTAGAGGTGATTTTTACTGGCCAACAATATACTCAGATGTTCATAAATAAGTGGCAACTTATTATAAATGTCATATTTTTTAGGGGAAAGGAAATTTCTTGTCATTACTATTAAAGCCTATTTCAGTTGGGGAACCTTTCCAACAGTGGGGCCTTAATTTATTGGAGAGATCCATCCATTGTCTTTAGGACAACACAAGTGGATACCAAATAGGCAAGCTACACATATGTTATCATTCGATTCTTAGATAATATTCTATCTATATTTGGTTGTCCAAGAAAGATTATAACCGATAACACCCAAACATTAAAATCTAGGAAAATGGTTAATTTTTTTAATGATTATTGTATAACTCTTATCCATTCCACAACTTATTAGCCTTAGGGTAATGTACTAGAAGAATCATCTAATAATAGTTTGGACGAGATTATAAATAAATTGTTGGAATACAACAAGAAAGATTGGCACGCAAAGTTGAAGTTTGCATTTGGGGTAGACAAGGTTAGCACTAAGAGGTCAATTGGCGCTTCAACTTTCCAATTGGTGTATGGCACAAAGGTAATCTTTCATGTTTATTTAGATATAACATTAATGATTTTTTCAAAAGTAGGAAGAAGAGCCTATTCATATTTAAAGAAGAATTAATTATCTCATCGAAGTTCAATAATTAAGGGAAAAGGTATATGCTCAAACTCAATTATTTCAAGAAAAATTAAAAAGGGTTTTTTATAAGAAAGTAAAGGAAGATGATTTCCAGGTTCATGATTTAGTGTTGAAATGGGATGCTAGAAATGAAGGCGAATGAAAGCATGGAAAATTTGATCTTTTGAAGGGACCTTATAAAATTGTTGCATTTCATGGAAAAAATATTTTCATTTTGTAGGACTTAAATGGGGAGGTTATAAGTGGAGGTCAAATAAATGGATGATTTATAAAATTTTATCTCTCTTGAAAGACAATATTCAGATTCCATTGTATATATCTATTTTATTTTAAAAATTTGGCAAGTGTGGGTGAAACTTTGAAGAATTTGAAGCCCGAGGAGAAGGCTCTAAGATTTGGATAAGTGATTCTCATTAGTTTCAAAAATTTGGGTCTATTTTCAGAAAATTTGAAGTTCATCCTACACAAAAAATTCTTGAAAGGATTGAGTTTTGCAAAGATTTTATTTTATTTTCAAATAAAGTGACCATAGTATTCAGTGTTTTGGAGAAGTTTACAAGGAAAAAAATTTCAACACAGTGGACTAGGAATTGGATCTATCGATACTTTGTCGCCTCGCAGGGAGGACAACATCCCCATTGGATCCCGTTAATATCACATACTAGATTTCTTGGAAATCAACTCTCTTGGGGTCTTGAAATTATACCATTTGTTGGTTTAGATTTCCACTGCCTTTTCATTTGGAAGTGGTCAATTTGGATTAGCCAAAACTTTTCATTTGGTAGTGATCATTTAAATAATACAAGAGGAAGGCGCTGGAAAATAAAAAGACAAAGAATGGTATTCTGAAGAAAAAAAAAAGTGCTACCAAATCAACAAGCACCTCATGATACCAAAATAAATGTCACAAAATTTAATTATGTTCAATCAACCAAATGGATAGACAACTAAGAGTGATGAAGACCAAATTTAAAATGAAATATGATGAGTGCATATGTTAGTAAAAGCTTCTATGTTTTGGTTTTCTGTTTTGTGGAAAGATAGTTGTCAGTTTCAGGGAGTTGCGTGGAATTTTTCAATGGTTTAAGTGGGTTTAGTGTCACTGAGTTTGTTGGGAGAGATGGAAAAAAGTGGACATATATGCAAGAATGAACCAAGAGGTGTTGAAATTCTATAAGCATATCCATAGAAAAATAATCTCTCTGTGCAAGCAAGATGGGAAAAATTTTGTTTAAGATTCCAGGGTTTCAATTATGAAGTGGCTAAAGCATTTACTGAGGGTTTCGATGGGGAATTTGTCACCATCATAAACCTCTCATTTCTAGTTTCTGAGGAAATCATTAGAGAGGCAACATGTTTACCAATTGATGCATAATCATGGTTCAATAATCGAAGCCCAGTGGCGGTCGATATTGCATTTTTCCTTAAGGAAGACCACAAAGGTGAAGATTGGATCTAGAATGTTCAAAGTTCTTGGTTGAATTCTTTTCGAGATGAAACCATAAGGATTATTCAAGCTTACTTCACATGCAAAGGAAGGTATGATAGGGTATGTATGTATCATTTCAAGTTTTTAGCTCATATTGTCAATCAAGTTAGAATGAATATGTTGTATTTTCTATTAAAGAGCTTTAGTAAGATGTCTACCAAGGTTAGGGAAAAACAAAAGACACCTCCTCATTGTATTTTTCAAAGAGGCTTGATAAAAATGTTAATTATAAATTATCCTAGGAAGGTAGGAAGGACCTGGGACCATTTTTTATTTTGGGGTGGTTTTTCCAAAATAATCGCTACCAAATCTAAAGGCAACAAGAGTAAAAAATAAAATAAAAACCAAATCCTTGTGCAAGCCCCTAAAGAAGTTCAGTTTAGTTCCTCCATTCTAACCTGAAACATGAGGAGGGTTTCATTAGATCAAAAATAAGAAAACCCTAACCCATTTCCTATAGTAGAAAATGTTTATACAAGGAGAAATATGCGGCTTGCAAAGGAGAAGTAGTCTGAGGCCTATTAGCCATAGACTCTTCAAAGCCTGACACATGATGTTCAACATGTTGCAAAAGAATATGATGTTGATCCTATGGAAACTAGACAGATGGAGAACTTGAAATTTGACGCAAAATCACATAAGTCTCCCCAAAGAACAAAAGGGAAGAAAGTCATGAATGCAGTTGTGTTTGGAACCAAGAAACCCCATACCAGAGTAACTAACAAATTAAGATTGAGTGTGGAATTGTGACTAGACCCTATTCTAAAGGAGGTCATAAATATATATGAGGATAAGAATTTTAAAGACTTGGTTATTAACACAGAATATTATGCAACAATAGATAGTTCTAAGAAGAAAAGGATATATAGGTAGCGCAGGGGTAGGAAACAAAGTATTTTCTAGGAAGTAAAAAACATAAGCTAAAGCTATTAAGGATAAATGATCTAAACTTAAATAGGAACACAAAAAATTAAAGATATGACCATAAATAAAGATATGCAGTATAAATAACACTTCATTTCATTAATATCAAAATACTAAAATATGCTTACAAACAGAATGGAGATAAACTAGCTCAGGCGATGGTAGCTTATCTCTGAGAAGAGATGTGGTGGCTACATGCCTCTAAACTATGTTACAATGAGACTCAAGGGCCTAATTATTATTGAACAACAAGAGAAAACCCTAAACAACCAAAACCCTAACCCCAAGAGATGTAATGCCAAGAGTTTGTGGGCCTCATTGGGGTTAGTTGGGTAGGAAAATTCACGAGGTCTTAACTTGGTCATATTATCTCCATTTGGCGCATACAATACCTTGTTGGAAAGGTATCTATGAATAATAAAATACTTGCGATAGGATATTTCCTATAGAAGACTCGTGCGTATGGCCATAAGCCTACTACAGACCTCAAAAAAGCGTTGTTTAGGGGGCCAAAACTGCTCTAGAAGTTCAAGACCTATTGGCTTATAGGGGCCCGACCAAGGTTCAGAAGAGTTATTTATCCAAACAAATCTCGCAGCTACCGGCCCTTTCAGCAACAACCCGCGAAGCACAGATTGAGGTCTCACCTGAGGTAGTAGGTGAGGGTGCTAGAACTAGGTTTCCGCACCCTTAGGATGTCTTGATGTGGTATTAGAATGTTTTCACACCATTCTATGGCTTCGCGCCACTCTGCTCCGCATAGATCCAGACCCAGGAAAATCCTTAATACTTATTATTGCGCTGTTATAGATTAGATCTACTTTTTATGGTCTTTAAGCAAACATTTTATAGACTTAACCGGTTCATGCACCCAGAAAAGATAGAGATTTGCATAAACTCATAACATAAGCATATGCGCATAGATCAAACAGTTATATCAACCATCATTTAGCCAGATCCACAATAATTCAGATTTAACATAGAATTTCAGAATCAACTTATCTTTATTCAATTCTTCCACCAATACATCCAGATCCACCCTGCGCACTCAGCTGCAGGGGTCTGCATGCATAGTTGCGGACTCTACCAGGCCTCTGTGTACACAGCTGCAGAGCCTCTATCTACCTACCAACACCCTTGACTCGGACTTACAGACGCTTCAAGACTTCATTCTTTAACAACCCATTACATTCCAGATCCAAAAGTACATACCAAAAACTGACTTCTATCTATTGATCCGTGCTCTATTTATACATTCCCATGGTCCACGGACCATGGGCAGGCCGATTCACTTCCTATTATTTTACATTGTTTTTGGGTGGACAACCCTTTGACTTGACTCCTTTACAATTCACGCTCCACGCACTTTGTGGAGTTCTTACCATAGCTTTCCCAAAATTGTGGGCTTTGAGCCCCAAAACTGTTATGTGGGCCCTCTGCTGACCAACAGTCCCCCAACACAATCATCGTGACTCATCCTGAGTCACTCGTTAGTGCGGTGAGACGTGCTGCCTAGGCTCTACGGTTCACCTCCCTGTGAGTGATGTCCTTCATTCTGTTGCTCCTTCTTTGTCTCATGCAACGCTTCTTTCTTCATTGTTTCTACTAATTCTCGTAACCGATAATGCTCATTCTACTTTGCTCAGTTAACACGGAACATCCCCTCATAGGATTTTAGCTCTAGCTAGGGTGCCACATACGGGACCTCATCGTACCAATGCAGCCATTTTCCAAGTTCATATCTTTTCTTCGCACTGCCTGTTGCAGCTTGTGTTGCAATTTTGCAAGACAATTGTTGCTATCCACGAGATCCCAATCTTCAAGATACACCAGAGACGACTTGTTAATTTCAATTCCACCATTTGTCTCCATATTTACAACTTTTCCCTTATCCTTTAGGATTCGCCGACTAGCCCATGGGTGAGGCCACAGCATCCAGACCAATTCTTCTTCATGTATACAAATTTTCGGCACATCCCCTCCCGTCGATGCTGATCTCTGTGTGGTGCCCATAGCTATCCACACCATATTCTTCAGATAGCCCTGCATCTTTGGCCATATCACAACTCTCAGCCTTACTCCTTGAGCATAGATAACAAAGAGTTCCATAGCGGCGAGAAAACACAACAACTTATAGTTCTCAAAAGCACATCTTGTTTGGTGGAGTTCCCCCTGTGATTTATAAGTGTTTCGAAATTCAAATTCATTGGCTCATGCCTTTTTTGGTGCCCTCATGTTAAGCCTGCGGCAGATCGTTCTAGATCTGGCTTGTACCTTATCTCTTAATTTCCCACCACCCGCTCCCTTTTGCCATAACTTAGACATCTTATCATGACTAGTGACAGCAATGGTCACCTCTCTGCTGGTCAATGCAATAGCACATCCCCATCTACACAACCATGAGACTTGTGACAAACCAAATCTATGCGCACCCCAGGTGTCACGTAGCTTCCTGCCAGACTACTTTATCGTTGTGCACTCTCTTGCAACTGGCTGGAGCGGTGAGACTATCCTTCGGTCGGTTAGTTAGGTGGTTGGCCCACTCATGTAGAACTTCAGGTGACTACAATTTACTCTTCCTGGAAGGGGTCTCCATTGAGCTTAGCAAGCTAGACCGCACCTCCATCTGTAACTTCTTTGACTACATAGGGACCCAACCAATGCATTCGGAGCTTGCCAGGGAATTTCTCGAACTTGTTGTCATATAGTAATACTAGATAATTCTCCTTGAAAGTGCACACCTTGATATGGTGATCATGCCACGCTTTCTCATGTTGTTTCTGTACTTGCTGACAAAATCCGACCAAAAACCCTTCCTCCTCAAGTTCCTCTAGTTGCGCGAGCTGTTCCTCCAAAGCCCCGCAGTCAACCATGCCTGTGATTGCTGTGATTTGCAAGCTAGGTATGATGTATTCCATGGGCATGATGGCTTCCTTACCATAGACTAACCGGAAAGGTGTCTGACCGATCAACTTCTTGCACGTGGTTCGGTAGGCCCATAGCATGGTAGGGATGCGCAAGTCCCAATCGTTTCACTACACATTACAGACCTTAGTCAACACAGTCTCTAAAAGTTTTTTGAACGCTTCGACGATCCCATTCGCTTGCGGATGGTGTGGCATACTCTATTGATGATATATCTGGAATTCCTCAGTGAGTGCGCTGATCATTTCATTCAGAAAGTGCGTTCCCTAGTCGCTCATTAGAATTTTGGAACATCCAAACCATGTCAACAAGTTCTCAAACAAAAATTTCGCCGCTGTAGCAACCGTGCAGTCCTTAACCGGCTGTGCTTCTACCCACTGGATCAAATATTTTGTTGCAATGATGATATAATGTGCACCCATCTTCCCTTGAGGTGCGATAGGTCCCACGAAGTCGATTTCCCACTTCTCGAATGGTTGCAACATAATCTGTGGATTGTGTGGCATTTCATCCCTTCGCGATGGTTTCCCAGTCCATTGACATAAGTCGCAAGCCTGATAGTATGATTTCGAGTCTTGATGTAGAGTAGGCCACCATAGCATTGTGCGAAGAATCTTCTGTACTGTGGTGTGACCCACATAATGTCCTCCAGTGACCCCCCCTTGTGCTTCGGCTAGGATCTGTCCTCGCTCGAATTCAAGTACATATCTGTGTAATATTTCGTCGTTGCCCATCTTGTAGAGGTGTCTTGCAATAACAATAAAGTCTACTGTGTGTATCACCAATTATTTCTTCTGCTGATAGAATATCCCTACGGCGTGGTTCCTGTAGTTAAGAGGTGGATTATGTCTTCAAAATGGCCATCCGCGATGCGCACTACATACAGCTGTGCATCTGGTAGTCCTTCCCTCCAAGTTTGTGGGCTCTTCGTTGTTCTCAATTTGAGATAGGTGGTCTGGGCCTACGTTCAGATGTCTTGGCTTTACGATGATTTCGAAGTCATATTCTTGAAATAATAGCAGCCACCTACAAATGTGCCCCCCCAACACAAGCTTATTCACTAGGTATTTTAGCACAGAGTGGGCAGTATACATCTTAAAGTGTCTTCCCAGTAGATAGTGGCGGTGTTTCGGGAGTGCGTATACCATTGCCAATCCTTCTCACTCAGTAGTGGAGTAGTTCTTCTCAACTTTTGACAATCGTCGACTTGCGAATGCGATCAGATGATCAATTCCCTCCGCTCCTTCTTGAGTGAGTACCGTGCCCAACACGATACATGATGCATCAACGTGCACATGAAATTCGATGTCCCATTTCGGAAAGACTAATATAGGGGTTGATGCCATCTTTTCCTTAAGCGTTTCCAGACTTTTATTGCATTCCTCATTCCAGCAATAAGTAGCATCCTTCTTCAGCAATTGCTCCATTGGTGCCATGATCTACGCATAACTTTTTATGAACTTTCGATAGTAACCAGTGTGTCCTAGTGTGGCACGCAGTTGTTTGACACTTCGCAGTTCTTGCAAATTGAGCATGACAATGATATTCACTGGATCCACCATCAGACCTTGCTTATAAACCACATGGTTGAGTAGGTTCCCGAAGGGGATGAGGAAAGTACACTTCTTTAGATTTAGCGCAATCTGGTGCCTTCGGCAAGTATCCAACATTAACCATAAGCTCGTGGTATGTTTCTTAACTAGCCCAAACATGATCCAATCATCAAGATATGCCTCTAAGAACTTGTGTATAAATTCCTTGAATGCAGCTACCACAACATGGGAGAATATCGTCAACACATTATTTAGTCCAAAGGGAATCACCATACACTGAAAATAGCCCCATTCGGTGGCGAAGGTTGTCTTACTCCTGTCCTTTGGTGCAATCTTGATCTGGTGGTAACCCGAGAAACTGTCCGTGAAGGAGTAGGCTTCATGTCCTTCCACATTTTCCAGTACCTCGTCTATAATTGGTGTTGGAAAGGGATTGTTGACACATGCATCATTGAGATTTCTAAGATCGATGCGGATGCAAATTTTACCCTTTTGTTTCTTCTCCTGCACAACCATAGGACTTACCCAGTCGAACTCCTCTACCAGTTCAATTATTTCTGCTATAAACATCTTGTCCAACTCTTTACGGACCTTTGCGTTTTATTTTGGATTCAACCGGTAAGGCCATTGATTAACTGGCTTTGCATCTGGCTTTAGGGTTATCTTCATCATTCCTAGGTCACCGAGGATCCCTTTTAACTTTGTGATTTTTGTGGGGAATAAATCTTGATATTCTCGAAGCAACTCGACCACCTTTTCCACCATGGCATCGTTCCAATAGTCTCCCAACGTTGCATACTTCGGCTCTTCCTCTGTTTTGATGTTCACTTGTTTCATTTTCAGTGGCGCGGTGATGTCTGAATCCTCGATTACTGGTCTGTGCACCTCGCGACTCCCCTCTGTTTATGGAATATTGATGTTTCTAGGGTCATCCTCATCATCTTCTACCTGCACATTGTAACATTCCAGGGCCTGGCTCAATTGTCGCGACTAGTCTGGCTACACGATTTCTTCTGGTTTCGATGGTATTTTGAAAATATTAGCCTTTACCACCTGCAACATGTCATCCACAGTATCCATCCATTGATCCTCAAAGAGGAAAGTTAACAAAAACCCTTTGCACAAGATACCCATTCGCCTATGCCATGTCGAAGCTATGTTTCAGTATGCCAGTTCCTTGGAATGACGTCCAGGGTATGATAAAATAAGTTTACCCACTTCGGTTGAGGCTCTTCTCCATAGGCTTGGACCCATTTTGTCAGGTGCATGCGCAAATCATCACGTCCTTTGTATTTCTCCCTTATGCGTAGTTTCAGCCTCCCAAATCTTATCTGCATCATGTGCCTATAGCCGTGCCAATTTTCGAAGGTTCCTACATGTGTGCCCCACCAACACGCAGGCATCACATGCAATGACCATTTCAATGCATCGAACTATTGGTGCTCTAGTACCGTGCTTTCAAATTTGATCAAGAATTCATCTACTACTGTTAGCCCATCATACATCGGTAGTTCATGATCCTAATCTCTGACGCAACACTACGATTTAGTCACCCTATTGCAGTTTAACGTTGTTACCCCATTCAGCCGGTTATGCCATCATTAATCTTCTTCCATATTATAGGATTCTGCATGCCCCCACCATATTCTTCCTTACGCCGTCGGATTTTCCCACACTTGATGTTGTGTAGTGATTTTGTAAATACAATCTAATTCATCATCACTTCCTTCATCGCGCATGGGTTCAGTGTAACACGGTCCTTCAGCTGGGCCTAGTGGAATGACTACGTGGATGACTTCTTCTCAAAGATCATTCTCCACTTCTTTAAATTAATAACTCCATTCATGTCGGTGGCCCAGTATATTCCTAATAACACAGGGTAAGGGCTACTTTCATCCACAATTTCGATTACCTCAAAGTTCGTTCGGGTTCTTGCGCCTTATATATCTACCATAATCCCTTGCAGTCTTCCCATGGGAAGGATCTTCTATTGATTTGCCATCCTCAATTGAATAGGAGACCATTGCAGTGTGGGCTTGCCCATGCGCTCCCATGTTTGTTTAGGTAGTACATTTGCATCTGAGCCCAAGTCTAGAATGATCTGATCCATATCATAGTCACCAATCTACACTGTTAACTGCATTTCCCACCGAGTCCGTGAGGCATGTTTTCCCAATTTTCAGATCATGCGAGGTTTAGTTGACCATACGCACCTATTTATCAATTCTTGCAAGCCCTTAACTGCTCTATTGTCGCAAAGCGATTTCAAGCATGTCTCTAGAAAGGTAGTCAACATCGAGGGATCCCTTTCTAGCTCGGATTGATCCCTACTACCTAGGGTAGAGGCCTCCGCAAAGCTCTCCCTAGCTTCCAGACTTGTCTCCTTACGAACTCTTGCATCCTCTTGGGTTGGTTTCCCCTTATCCTCTCCTGTGACCATGCCACTTTTGAGCACCATATTTACATTGGGATCTTCTTCACACAGTTCGAACCTCATCATCTGGACATTCTGCGTCATCGTAGGTTGTGCCACCTTTTTCTCACGAATCTGCGCTATCAGTGTGGGGAAATCTATTAGTTCATGATAAAATTGTTCACAGTAAGGGCACGATATTCTGGTCGAGTTGGTACAGTCCCGCACATAGTGACCTGGTCCTCTGCAGCTGTAACAGATGAGTTGCCTGCGACCCCTTCCTTGCCCCATTCCTCCACATCCTTGTCCACGTCCCTGGAACCCACTGCGCGCTATCACTGCAGCTGGATCCTGACCTTGCACTTTAGTCTGCATTCTATAGGTAGGTGACTGGTCCATCAATAATTGATAACTATGGCAGTCTCATTCCTCATGGCTCACTGATCTACAAAAGTTTCAAAATAGCCACTGGGGGGGTTGTCTCATGTTCTGTAATAGATGACAGTTGTCTGTGGCATGCTTTCCTCCCTCCTGACATATCGCACACCAGAGTACGGGTGCCGCGCTTGGCCCTGCCTATGCCTCTAGTCGCAACGGTGTTGGTTCCCCCGCTGCCACATAGCTTGCAAAGACTAGACAATGATCTTTATCATGACCTTGGCTTCTACACCTTATACACCATACTTCCTCCTGGGCTCCTGGGTGGGGTGCCTGTTCTTGTTTTAACTTCTGCATTTATAAACACAGGTTTTGTATTTGCACGTGGATTTGCTGAACTCCCAACCCCAGATCCTGTATCGGAGTTTCATCCAACCTCATCATTGTCTCTAATGCTTTAACCTGGGTTGAGGTCTTTTGCTGTGACAGAGCCGTCCTCAGATGTGGCATCAGTGACGCCACAAAACACGTGCAGTGTTGTGCATCTGACAACGTCATGTTCATCTCACAGATTGTATTTTTCAATCTCTGATCTAGATCCCACAGAGTTTCACCAGGCATCATCGTGATTTCCTTGAACCCTATGATCGACTACATTTCTAATTTTGGCTGGCTAAATTCTTTTTTTAATTCAGTCTGGATCCCCGCTGTTCTTACATTCGAGTTATCTCTTGAGTACTTTACATACCATTTCAGCGCTCGGTCCTGCAACGCACTAACTAAGGTAGCCTTTTTGTTGTTATCATTCGTAACTCCATACGCTTCCCATACCGTCGTTACCATGAACCCAAACTGTTCTGGATCTTCGCTTCCTACTCCTTTGAATACCGGTAGCTAGATCGCGCTCGTCATTCTAAACCTTTGGCTTGTGTGTCGGTGTTCTATAAACTCATACTACTCTTGACCCAATCAATCTTCAAGATCTGTCTTTGTAGGATTCCAGTGTTCTGACATCAGACACCCCTTAGGCGGATCCTGGTCTTGGTAATGGAACCATTTGTTGGCTTATAGCGGCCTGACCCAGGTTCAGAAGAGTTATTTAGCCAAACAAAGCTTACAGCTATTGGCCCTTTCGGAAACATCACGCAGAGCACGGACTGAGGTCTCACCTGAGGTAGTAGGGGAGGGTGTTGGAACCAAGTTTCCACACCCTTGGGATGTCTTGATATGGTCTTGGAAGGTTCGCACACTATTTTGTGGCTTCGCGCCACTCTGCTCCATGTAGATCTAGATCTAGGAAAATAATTAATACTTATTAATGCACTATTATAGATTAGATCTACTTTTTATGGTCGTTAAGCAAACATTTAATAGAAATAACTAGTTCGCACACCCAGAAAAGATATAGATTTGCATAAACTCATAACATAAGCATACACGCATAGATCAAACAGTTATATCAACCATAAATTAGCCAAATCCACAATAATTTAGATTTAACACAGAATTTCAGAATCAACTTATCTTTATTCAATTCTTCTACCAATACATCCAGATCCACCCTGCGAACTCAGCTGCAGGGGTCCGTGCACACTGTTGTGGACTCTACTAGGCCTCTGTGCACACAACGGTAGAGCCTCTATCTACCTACCAACACCCTTGACTCAGACTTACAGATGCTTCAAGACTTCGTTCTTTAACAACCCATTACATTCCAGATCCAAAAGTACATACCAAAAACAAAATTCTATCCATAGAGCCTTGCTCTATTTATACATTCCCATGGTCTACAGACCATGGGCAGGCTGACTCACTTCCTATTATTTTACATTATTTTTGGGTGGACAACCCTTTGACTTGACTCCTTTAAAATTTGTGCTCCGCACACTTCGTGGATTCCTTACCATACCTTTCCCAAAATTGCGGGCTTTAAGCCCCAAAACTGTTATGTGGGCCCTTTGCTACCCAACAAGACCCATAATACTGCTAAAAATAGTAAATGCTAAAATAAACAAGTAAACAGATAAAACTGACTGGAGGTTTAGGTGGAATAGGTGGGTGGCCACCAATATCCACTTGGATCAATCCTTCCCCCTTAGGAAGCAATGGTCCCCATTGTGTTCATAGCATCCATGATGTGAGGAAATTTATGTTAAACCTGGTCCCTGGTGAACCATTTGCCCTGGTGAAGGAGTTAGCCTGCTTTAACAACTCGATATAGCTAGATCCTCTATTGGCAAGTGTTCTTTATTTGCGTGTCCATGAGCTGATTAGTTGTGTATTTTTCCATGTAGTCTGGGTTGAGTTCTATTGGTGTGAGTTGTTCTAAAATGTTATATGTGTCCAACAATGGTGGAAAGTATGGCTGAAGGTGGTTGACATTGAACACGGGATGCAAACCTAGGAACAATGGGATGTTGAGATTGAAGGCATTGCAACCTACAACCTTGGTGATGATGTCAACGGGTGAAGCTTGTGGTGCGGTCCAATGATGCGATTCTTCTGCAAATGTAGCCAAACTTTGTCACCCACATAGAACTTGTGCGACACTCGATGCTGATCATGGCACTGCTTGTACTTAGCATTGGCTATGTCCAATATATCATGGACTTTTTGGCGGATGTGTTGAATGTGCCAAATGAAGCTATTAGCCCTGTTAGCTTCAGACTGCATGTGAGATGAATCTGTCTAAGTAGCTGCAAATGTTATGGCCACATCAATGGGACATAATGGATGAAATCCCAACCCTACCTGAAAGGGGTTGTGGCCCGTTGAGTTGTGGAGAGCTCTGTTATAGCTATGCTGGACATAGGGGAGACTTTCATCCCATGTGCATGGGTTCTTTGAGTTGTACATGCATAGAATGTGTACGATCATCCTATTGGGATCCCCCCAGGTAATTTTTGGGGCTTAAAGCCCAAGTTTTATTGTAAAGACTCCATGATTTATGGGCACTGCGTGAATATCATCAATGAGTCAGAGGGTTGTCCGCCCTCATTTTTGTAATGTAATGTTGGTTTAAGAGATTTACCCATGATCCATGGACCATGGGATTGTATAAATAGAGTGAGGCTCTAAGTGTAAAGAAAGGAATCGAATGATCTAGGAAATCAATGAAGCAGTGAGTCAAAGTGTAGAGTTGTGTCTTTTGGGTTGTAGAGTAGAAGAAGGCTCTGCCGCTGAGTGCACAGAGGCCTAGATGTCTGCAGCTGAGTGCATAGGGAAGATCGAGTCTGCAACTATTGGAAATATTAATAAAGAGAATTTTTACCCTATTTTTGAGTATCTTTACCTATTTTATGCATTGAAGTATATTGGGTGTGAATTGCAAGTTTATTGTTTATTTACTGCGCGAACTTATACAAATGTGCTGAATCACTAATTATAATATAAGGTATCTGTTTATGCGAAGATAACTAATTTTTATAAGAAGATAAGTAAGATTCATGATGTGACTTGGGGAAATAATGGAGATCGCTGCTCCCGTAGTGTGAAAGCCCCACAACCCCTAGATTAGGGTTGCACAAAGCTGAATATATCAGGGCGCAAAGGCCTCACAAGCCAAGAAAGTGCGTGAAGTAACCTACATGAAGGCATTCATTGTTGGACTAAATCAACCCCTTAGACATCTCAAGGGTGCAGAAACTTGGTTCCGGCATCCCCCCATACTGCTTCAAGTGAGACCTCAGTTCCCGCTTTACAGATTGTTGTCAAAAGGGAAAGTAGTACAGGGATTTGTTTGGCTAATTAACTTTGAACCTGGGTTAGGCCCCAACAAGCCAACAAATGGTTCTATTGTTAAGATTGGAATCTGCATAGAGATGTCTAATTTCGTATCATTGGAATCCAACTAAGAAAGAAATTGAAGGTTGGTTGGACAGGAGAATTCATGAGTTCGTGGTGCGAGAGAACTTGAATTCGTGACTATCAAAAGAAGAGTGGTTAGACTACACAAAGTGGGATAATTTACAGAAAAGTGGGTTATGTGAATACATTGATGTTCAAGGCTACACAAAGTGGGATAATTTACAGAAATGAAGGTAGTGTAGAACTAGAAACTAGCCCCTTGATTTCACCTCTACGAGGCGACTAGGAAGAGCTCGTGAAGGTCTTGCCAAGAAGTGAGATCAATTTGATAAGGCAAAGGATTCCACTTATACCACCCCCACCCACACCACCGCTAGTTTCACCACGTTTAGCCCCATCTTCTCCCATACCACATTCGCCACCACCGTGAGTCAATATGGAAAGCACGATAAAGTTGTCGATGTTCAAGGGAGTAGGAAATGAAGATCCAGACCAGTTTTGTTTGTGATAATAGTTGTATGGGAAGCGTAGGGAGTTATCAATGTTGACTCTCTCTTTTGTAAATCAAGTTCTGATGATGAGTCTTGGTCTAGACTCGAAACGTCGACAAAGCAAAAATGAAAACTGTGGAATATCCGAGTGAAAATACTAAAAAACCTAACCACAAAAATCTACAATCCATCAAGGTGAAGTTGGTCAGTGCTTTGCAGGATCGTGCGTTGACCTGGTATATTAAGCATTCTAATGACAATCCGAATGCAGGGATCATGAATATCCAAATTGCGTTGAACATAGAATTTAGCAGGCCGAAGTAAGAGGCGCAATCGATCGTTGTGTTCAAGGAGATCACGATGCTACCAGGCGAGACTCCTTGGGAATTGGATTAAATACTGAAGTGCATAATTCGTGAAGCTAATATGACTTTGACAGATGGACAACACCGTGAATGGTTTATAGCATCGCTAACACAGAATTTAAGGAATGCATTGTCACAACAGAGGCTAATAACTCAGGCAGAGGCCTTGGAGATCATGTTGAGGCTGCATGAAACCCTGATATAGGATCCTAACCTGGGAGTTCAGCAAATCCACGCATAGTTGAAAAACTTGTGCCTTGTGATGCAGAGACTGAAACAAGACAAGATAGCTCACCCAGAAGTGCACGATGAGGTATGGTGTGTTAAATGTAAGGGTTAGGGTCATGATAAGGACTGTTAGCCTCCTATTGCAACAGGGTTTCATCTTTCATGATTGACATTTTTACATGCCAAATATGTCATACTTTGCAGGCTGCAGTGTTCCATATTTCGACAAAATGCCATGAACTGTGCTAGTCCAAATGGCACTGTTGTATTCCAATTTTGATGAGTTGTTCCAGTTTTGAAGAGTATTTAAAGGGAGATTCAAATAGTCTAATCTTGGTCTCCGTAGGTTTCAATTTCCTGTTTAGAATATAGAGAATGTATCTGTCCAAACAGTTTAATCTTGGCAGATTTGTAGATAGGTAGAGAATCACAGGGACCCAACTGCTTAATCTGGGCCCTTGGTAGAAATAAGTGTAAATTTATATAGGAAAGCATTCAAAAGAAAAATTGTAAATCAGGGTCTGCAAGTCTAAGTGCACCCACCCAAAAAGAAGAAAAAGTGTTAGGAAGGTAGGCTGGGTAGGTAGTTGTGAGGTTGCAAAATGATGATTCATGATCAATCTTATGTTTTAAAGTCTTATATCTTTTCAGATCACAGTTATCAGGTAATTTTTCATCTGGAGGAGCTCGAGCTAGACATAACTAACTTCCCCTTCTTCTCATTTCCCAAGTCATTTAATAACTTCCCCAAAGAGGTCAAGATCTGCCTGATTCCTCTTAGTTCCATCATTCTCCATATCAGCTGCCTTGGTGAAGATCTGCTTTGCTCAAGGATTTCATTTCTTTACATGTTCCTTTCCCCAAAATTAGCCTAAGGTCCCCCACCTTAGTGCCTGCTTATCATCTCCATATTAACTACTAACTCTACTATATAACTCCCTATCAGTTTTCCCCTTCCCCTACTGAAACTATGTATATAAAACTCCCCTATGTAAATATCCCCTCCCTGGCAATATAGCCATATTTCTTATAAGTCAGGGAAAAAGCAGTCTATCTGGGGCTGTTTTTAGCCCATCCGTGTCATAGGAGGATTTAGATGACATCTGGTCAAGCTAACAACCTCTCCCCTAGCCCTAAAACCTTCAAAAAACCCATATTGTGCCCCTATCCCTAAGTCCCAAGTGTAAATATATGAACCCGCGCCCGTTTATAACCCCCAAAACCCACATAAACCAAAGTTTCGAAATCCCACCGCGCTTTATTAAAATTGGAATATTCTGTGTATATTCTCGCCCCTTATCCCTCCGCCACCTAACCTTCGCCACCAACCGTCCAATCACCCACCCCGCAGATCAACGGTGGGCAGACGTTCCCATCTCCCAAGCTGCCCGAAGGTTAGCGTCCGGGAGATGGGCGGTATTCCCGCCGTACTCCCGCCACGCGTCGCCTTCTGGGCTGTGGCGAAGCCCCCTCTGAAAAAACCACTCTTCCTCAAAGGCGGTGCGCCTAGAAACCATTTACTGCCTTCCGCCATACTACGTCAGCACCACGTCAACGCTGACGTCATCCACCTGCGTGGCCTCCTGCCATTGTACCGCTGAGTCACCCTGCCACGTGTCCTACCACATCATCAGACCCGCTGTACTGCCACGTCACCTCCATACATGCTGACGACATCATGCTAACGTCATCCCGCCACATCATCCGCCGTATGAGGTCCGTCATGCTGACGTCATCAGCAATTTTTGCGCGAAGGGCGAAAATCGCACTCTGGAGCCCCGGAATTAGTTTCTGAGGCAGTTTTTGATGCGCCAAATCGCGCATCGCTGAAAAAAATGAGCCAAAATGGGGAATCGTTTCATCGCGTAGCCCCTAGCAAGCCCAAAAGGCGCCGAATGACCCATTTTTCTTCGCGAAGCATGCAAAAAGGAGCAGAAGAGAGTTCTAGAGGAAACAGAGGCCGAACAACGACCATTAACTTGTGATTAGATCCACAGCAAAGGAGAAAAGCAACCCAATTCATTTTTCAGAGAGTATCAGAGGAAAGAGAAGCAGCAAAGTGTACCAATTAAATTGTTTAATGGAAACCTTCAGTTCCCAAAGCAGGTTAACATTGAATGGCCGCTAACAAAGTCAAATCAGGCGGTGAAAGCCCATCCCAGCTCTCAAATCACAGTTGAAGCATTTAAGGCCACCAAACTACAATGGAGCATAGACCCATGCACCCTTATTGCAGAGGCAACTGCACCAAGCCACCAAGGACAAGCACATTCACTTCATTTTGATACGGCAGCCCTCAGCGTAGCCAAAGATATTTTCATGCATTTATTTTAGATAGGATTAGGTCATATTAATTATTCTTTAGGACCTGTTTAGGTCAAGATGTAATAAACAAATTGTAGAGAGTTTTCCCTATATATACCGCCCTCAGCATTGTTTCAAGGGTTGGAAAATTGGTATTTTTCGCTAGAGACTCACATTGTATACCTGAAATTGTTTCTGTAATCAAAGATTGCCGAAAGTTCTAAGAAGAGACTGTTTGATGTGTTATTAATGTTTTTCTGGAGACTGAAGATGGAATTCTTGTGCTGCAACCTGATTCAATAAGTTCTTCTTACCTCTGTTTACTGTTTACCATTATCTAAATAGCAGAAAGAAAGATTAGCTTAGAATTTGCTTAAATACACTCTATGCTCAATTTCTGCTATTTCTTTATGTTTTCCTCTGAATGAATTGGTAATGAATATGAATTCCTTCTAGCTCATATTTACCCCGATTCACCTGTGTGTGCCAATTATCTAGGGATTCTTTACTGCCCCTAGGTAGAGCTCTGTTATCTTCCCCTGTTAAGCTGACTGAGGGATTCTTAACTGCCCCTCATTACTTAGCATTCATCCCATCCTTTAAACCTAAAACATTGTTTCATTTGCAGCTACCTTGCTCCATTTTCTCTCTTGGGACCAAGAAAACGCACCAGCAGTCCTCCTTTTCGACTCCACGCCCAATGGTTTGAAACTTCAGACTATGCTCTACCTCTCTACCTGAGAACATCAATTTTCCCACCAAAATCAGAACAAAAACCCCTAAACTCAATAACTAGCCTAAGATCCTTTTCAACAAAGCTAAATATGAAAGAGAGAGCCCTCTCTGATTGCAGGTGGGCTAGAACCTGCAGTCCAAAGTTGGTCTGTGGTTACCTCGGCCGTATCCTTTTCCGGAGCTTAAGGACAACCTGAGTGATAACATAATGGCGACTCCGCTGGGGAATTTCCTCAGATAGTTTCACGAAGAAGGTAAGAAAGCTCCGCTGAGACCATAAATCAATCTTTTCAATTGCTATTTACCTCTTAAAACTACAGATGAAGCCTGAATGTCAGCCAGGAAGCCTTTGAAACTGTTCTTTGCTTTGCATTAACAGGAGTAAATAAATGCTGCTTCAGTCAATCTTCATGCTAGTTTTAATTTACAAATAGCTGTCCCAAATTTTGATTATTTCTTTGCTATTTCTAAAAACATTCCCAGAAAAATACCAAAAACAAATTCGGAAGCTGGCTTCCAAGAAAAATCCACGACATACAAGGTCAAATCCAGACCCTAATCCCCCAGCTGTTTTTGAAAATCCGAACCTAATCCCAAAGATCCTTAGGAAGCAAGAAAGGCAAGAAGATTTCGCTGATAAAACTCCTGAAACAGCTTACCCAAGCTGTGTTCCAACTCCTGTCAAAGTTTTATTCCGTTCAACTCCGTCTTCCCCTGGTTCATCATCCACATCTCATAGCACTCCTTCCACACCTCCATTCGCTGCACATATTCCCATTACCACTACTGTTGTTCCTGTTATCCCAGTTATCCCTGTCATCCCAGTTGTTCCATTTGTCCCCGTTGTTCCACTTATCCCTGCCAATATGGATAATAGATATACACCCCTGTAATTACCTGCTAATGCTGGGGCTTTACCTCAAGATTACCAATCGAAAATCACGTATTTTGATTCCACTAGGCCTTTCACAGCCATTCAGCATACCAAAAAGATGCAAGACTATTTTGAAAACTATGAAATAGATGATGATAGCGTGAGAGTGAGAATTTTTGTTCAAAGTCTAACAGGTGATGTAAGAACTTGGTTCAGATCACTTGCTGCAAATTCCATAACTACCCCAGATGAGCTGTACCAATCTTTTATCAACAGATGGGAGAAAAAGAAAGACCCTTTGCACATACTAGCTGAATACAATACAATTAAAAGAGGTCCTCAAGAAACTGTTTTGGAGTACTGTGCAAGATTCAATAATGTTTACAATGCAATACCACAGAATCTGAGGCCTCCCTCTGACCTTGCCTTGTAAAAATTTTCGGATGGTTTTGACCCGGATATGGCATACCGGTTAAAAGAAAGAGCTCCTCAGACCCTTGCAGACATGCAAAATGTCGCTGTCAGCGTTGAGGCCAACTTAATTGCCAAAAGAAATAGAGCTAGGATGGAAAGAAGAACCACCTTTAAGGAAGAACCCTCAGCCTTTGACCAGAAGCTTGATGCTATTATCAATGGCCTACAAAGGTTGGGAGAAAGAGTAGAAAATGTTGAGAGAAAAGCATCATGGGAAGGAAAACAGTCCAATACCATAAGGAATCCAAATTTTAGGAAAACGCAGAACACAAATGCTGGTAGGTCTAGCCAAGACCATGACATAAGACCTACTTTTCAAGATAACTATGTTGAAGGATCCACTTCTAGTCAACCCACAGAAGACACTCACATGAATTTGATGGATCTAAAGGGTGAGCACCAGACTTTCCTGAGCCAAGAAGACCAAAATGAACTTCATTACAATCAGTTTCAGACTAAGTCTGGTGAGTCTTTTGATTTTAAACAAGGATATGATACTACTAGGTATGAAGTACACAAACAATATAAGCTGAGAACTAGGACCATTGACATCTCTGAGCCTGGTAAAACAAAGGAAGGCAAACAACCCAACAAGATTAAAAACAAAGTTTTCATGACAGAACCAGCTGATATACCTGTCCCAAACCCGCATCAAGTGACTATAGAAGACATAACAGACACGCAGCCTTCTGTTGAGAAGCCTCTATCACCTCCTTCCTCAAAAGAAAATTCGAACAACGTTCCAAAAAGCCCTCCTGAAACTGTAAAACCGCAAGTAGTCAATCCCCACAACGTTGATAAACAAGAGTGAATCACTGATAATTCAAATAAAACAGAAAAAAATGCCATTATCAACACCAAGACTCCATTGGAAAAATCATTTAATTTAGAGGTAGAAATAGGTAAATTGAAAATACCTGTTCCTCTTTCAGAACTTTCCAAACACGATGTATATAGGCAACAAATTCAAAGGTCGCTTCAAATTATAGAAAACAAAGACGATGTAAATGTTTTGGATGATTCTCCTGAACTGCTATTCGGTCCAGAAGTCAATGGAAAATCAACACATGGACCTTGTAGAGTCTCCACTTTACACTTGGTTTTCCATAATTTTCCACAGTTTTCCCTTATTCATCTCTCCCTTTTGCTCCATTTTTCTGCATAAACTCACCCAGATCATTACATATGATGGCATTAAGCATGATTTAGGGATTTTGCTAATGTGTGACTGTTTTGTTTAGATTTTGATGTATTTACAGGCATTCCGCAGCCATTTGCTGATTCCGCAGCCATCTGATGATCCCGCAGCCTTTTTGTTAAACTAAAGGTTCCACGTGTCATTTTGCCAAATGAGCCACATGGGCACTTAGGAATCAAGGTGCTCGAGGTTCCTGTGCTATCCGTTCAGCCATCCACGTCATCTGTACCTCCGGTCAACGAGGGTCAAGTTACGGTCAATAAAGGTAGCTTAACGGTGATACGTAAGCTGCTAGGTCACGTCAGCCTAAAAGGTGACTTGTCCGTGTTATGCAGGCCGTGGGGGACATAATCCAACTCTGGATTCAATGCCCATATCGACCAGAACCTCCAGCTCATCCACGCAGCATTATGACATGTTTTGTTCCTTAATTACGCATGACAGTTAGTTAGTTTTCCAGTTTTAGTTGTACGCATTAGGCCGTCTTTCAGATGCCTATAAAACTAAGCGTTTGCATACGCTGAAGGTTACTTTTTAGTTGCTGCACTTTATGAACTTGTTGTTATTTTAGAGCATTTGAAAACTCTGTTTTTATAGTGCTGTTCTAGCACTCTGAACTGTATGTTTCTGCACATGGAGTAATAGAAACAATGTTGTTTTGAAGTTTCCAATTCCTTGAGTCTCTTTTGGATGATATGAATGGAGGGCCCCTGTTCATGTTAGCCTTGTAAAGTATTTTATGTATTTTATGTGCAGCATTTCCTTATTTCTTTTCAACATTTCTTTTAGTTGAAATATGTACAACGTAATTTCCTTTCTTGTTATTTCATTTCCAGCCTTTCTTTTTAGCTGATCAGCATTGTTCTTTTGCAGGTTTTTAAGCCCGGGATTGATTTTGTGTTTGTGTATTTTCTTAAATATCTAGTGGTAGTTTTAGTTGACAGATTCAAGTTGCTGTATTTACTTTATTTTCATAGCTGATTTTTTTAGTTTTATTTCTCAAAGTGGTTTGCTAACATATGAATGATCTTTTTATCATAAATTGTCTATCTTTTAAAGATCAGAATATTAATAACTTGCAGCTGGCTTTGGGTTCTTTATAGACTAATCTTTAACTACTCCCTAATCGTGTCTTACACAGTACTATGTGTTAGAGGGAGAGAGTTAGAGAGAGCTGAATATCATAACTAGTCTTTAAAGTAGATTTTCTCATTTTTTTTTATCATTTCTTAGACTTATCTTTAGCTACTTCCTAATCGTGTCTTACACAGTACTATGTGTTAGAGGCAGAGAGTTAGGAAGAGATAAACTTTATTATTGGTCTTTTAAGTGATTTTCTTATCTTTTATTTGCAGCAGCATGAATGGTGTCTAATGCCATTAGAAAGTGGTTCTTTGCTTTCAAGTCATTTATTTCATTCAAGCTTTTCCTTTTCAGCAAGTAGTTAGAAATCACTAATCACACACTCTCACTCATCTAGAATCCACTTTACACACACCATCACTCATCTGTTTATAAATCACCACTCCATTTTAGGAAGATAAATCAACCATAAACAACACCCCCAAACGACAAAAACTCTAAGAGGTTGCTTAAGTACATATAGTACACCTTCACTTCATCAGCTTACGAGCCCCGGGTTGACAATTAATGACATCAATTTAGGAACACTAAATTGACTAAACATTTTGGCGCCGTTGCCGGGGAAGTGAAATTAAGTAGCCATATTCTTAGAAAAAAAACATAAAAAAAAAAAAAAACATAAAAAGATTTCAAGAAAAGAAGTTGATAACCTATCAAAGTATGCTCTCCTCTTGCACTGCAAGGTGAACTGGAGGATCAGAAAAGAGAAAGTTATTGATTTGGTAGTTTTTTGAGTATGCTCTCTTCTTGCACCTAGAGTGAACTGGAAGATCAGAAAAAGAACTATTAACTTGACTTGAAGAAAAAATAAAAAATGACATGCATAGAGCTAGAGATTCTAGAGGACGGTTTTTAGCTAGAGCTCGAAGTTCAATTTTTACAAGTCCATTTGCTTCAAGGGATAGAAAAGAGACACCCCCCTTATCTCCAACCGAAACTCCTAGTCCTAGAATTCCTGGAATTCAAGAGCCAAGAGTTGACTCTCCTACACCTTCTATTGAGTTTGAACCAGGAAGAGACTCTTCTCTTTCTCCTACAGGAAGACCAATTGTAATTGAGGAATTGGAATCATCTGAAGAAGAAGGAGAAATCTCTTCTCATTCACCTTTTGTAGAGGAACCAGAAGATTTTGAAATCCCTAGGAGAATCATCATGGCAGAGGAAGAAGGAGGAGGTAGAGGAGGAGGAGGAAACAACAATAACAATAATGGAGGTAGAGGTCCTATTGGAGGAGGAAATAGAAATGGGGATAATTCATTTGGGTTTCCCATTGTTAATGAGGATTCCCGAGCCACCATGAAAAACATATCACCATCTGTCCTCCCTAACTTCCATGGGTTAAGGACTGAGGACCCTGAAACATTCTTATTTGAGTTTGAAGTGGTGTGTCGAACTTATTACTACCTGGATGACTCTCAGAAACTCAAGTTGTTCCCTTCAACACTGAAGGATCAAGCCTTGAAATGGTTCATGGGGTTACTCACTCAATCCATTAGGACTTGGGATGAGATGAAACATACATTTTTGGATAGGTATTTAGACTATTGTATGCCTACTAATCACAAGGATGAGGTTTTTAAAATGATACAAAAAGAAGATGAGAGTCTAGAAGATTTACTTGAAAGGTTTCAATATAACTTGAAAATAGCAAAAATGAATACCTTGGATGAAGAGACCTTAAAAGCCCTCTTATTAAAAGCCATCAGGGATGAATGGATAGACATCTTAAACATGATGGGGAAAGGGGATATTTATCAACTTTCTCTCAATGACATAGCAGAACTTTGTATCCATCTCTCGAGGGGCAAATCAAAAACTCAAAAAGGGTCTAGAGATCCTTCTCTCCTTAGGGCGAATAAATCTGCAACAGGATCAGTGAGTAGGGCTGAAATCGGCAGTATGCTTGATGAATTTAAAACTGACATCTTAGGGAGTCTTAGTGAACAACTTGATACCCTTAAGATTCACAATAAACAAAAAGCAGAAGTTGAGGCTTTGGCTATCTTTTGCCCGAAATGTAGAAAGAAACATGCTTTAAGGGAATGTCCCTTAGATGCACACGTTGTAGAAACATGTGTAATTTGCTCAGAAACTCATGAGACCAAGGATTGTCCCTCAATTCCTGGCCTCAAAGCAGTCTTTCAAGAGGATCCAGATACACTTGAATCTCTCTGTTTTATTGCAAGGAGACCTTGGCAAGGACAACAGAATCAAGGGTTTAACAACTCTATGAATTCTCAATCCCAACCAAATTGGAATCCTTGGCAACAACCTTGGCCTCAACCTCAAAATGCTTTCCAAGCATGGATGCAAAGCATGCAAAATCCTTATGGGAGATTTGCTCAATTCTATCAATATCCTCCATCATTTCAGAATCAGCAAGCTCCACAACTTCCAAACCAAGGTCAACAACTATCATTGCCATACCCTCAACAACAACAACCTCCTCCACAAAATCAAAATTCTCAATTAGCACTTCAATCCCAACAGAAATCAAATCAACTTCCCTCTCAGCCATTACCAAATCCAAATAATAGGAACCCTCAAAATGCTTACATGATGGAAGGTAAACCATTCCCTACCTATATGGTTGTTCCTCTCAATGAAGTACAACTTAGATCAGGTAGAATCTTAGATCAACCTTCTACAAGTGTTCAACAACCAAGAATTTCTGAGGAGGAATCTCTCAAAGTAAATAAAGGTTCTGAAGTATCAATTCAAACCCAAAATATCCAAAAAGAAAAAGAAAAAGAATCAACCTCTACAACTCCCATAGTTGAGCAACCTACACCTTTAGCTACACCTCCCTTTCCTGAAAGATTTCAAATTGACAAAGGGGTGGAAAAGCAGATATGGGTGCCTGACTATAGCTTCCTAGATGAATTGAAGAATGTATGTATCAAGATCCCCTTGTTACAAGCCATTAAGGAAATTCCCATTCTAGCGAAAACAATAAAGGAGTTGAGTTTGAAGAAAACAGGAAAAAGAACCAGAGATACTAAAAGGATACATCTAGTTGGAAAAATTGCAGACATTATGATGGGTAAGATTACCATGCAAAAGTATGTAGATCCCGGTAGCCCTATTGTCAAAACTCATATTAATGGGGTTGAAATCCCAAATACTCTGATTGACTTAGGAGCCGCGATCAACATCATGAGTAGACAGACCATGGATCAGTTAAAGCTTCCTAACCTTCTCTTCACACCTACTTTGCTGCAGCGTGCAGATAGATCAATCATCAAACCTGATGGTGTATTGGAATATATTCCAGTCTCTCTAGATTCTTGGGAATATCCAGTTGATTTTATGATTTTAACTCCCACGAACAATCTAGGAGGACATCCTCTTATATTAGGAAGACCTTGGCTGGCCACAGCTGATGCTTTCATAAGCTGTAGGTCTAGAGACATGTATATATTAGATGGTAATTCCACCAAGAAGTTCAACTTGTATCCCCTAGCAAAAGCTATAACAGAAATAGGAGAAGATGAATGGGTAGAGGATGAAGATACTATTCAACCTGTTCTAACCATCTCAGAGATTAGTGAAGACAGTCAAATTCTAAATACATTAGAAAATTTTGAAGTATCTCTAGAATATGACTCTACACATTTTCAGATAGATGAAGATATTGAATATCTCTCCTCTAGACAGATGTCTCTCTTCTCAATGGAAGAGTTTGGTAGTTCTACAGTTGAAATCCTTCCAGGAAAAACATTGAACATTAACAAAAACTTGGGAAGACCACAACAAGAAGAATTAACTAAACTGTTGCAAAAACATTCCACCGCTTTTGCATGGGAATACACTGACATGAAAGGAATCGATCCTAAGACTTGTATTCATCACATCTACATTGAAGAAAATAACAGACCTATTAGACAACCACAAAGAAGGATGAATCCAAACCTTAGGGAAATCGTGAAAGAAGAACTCCAGAAATTGCTCAAGGTAAACTTCATTTACCCCATTTCAGATAGCCAATGGGTTTCTCCCTTGGTTATAGTGCCCAAAAAGAATGGTAAATGGAGAGTTTGCATTGATTATCGAGAATTGAACAAGGCAACCTTAAAGGATCATTTCCCTTTACCTTTTATTGATAAGGTACTAGACACTTTAGCAGGTAAAAAGTATTTCTCATTCTTGGATGGTTTTAGTGGGTACAATCAAATTCAGGTAGCACCTGAAGATCAAGACAAAACCACATTTACTTGTCCTTGGGGAACTTTTGCCTACCGAGTACTCCCTTTTGGATTGTGCAATGCACCTGCTACATTCAAAGGGCTGTATTAGGAATCTTTTCAGATCTGATTCATGATTGTGTAGAGGTATACATGGACGATTTCACAATTTATGGTAATACATTTGAAGAAGCTTTGGAAAATTTGGAAAAAGTATTGGTAAGATGTAAGGAAACAAATCTTTCTTTAAGTCATGAAAAGTGTTTTATGATGTTTACTGAAGGGATTGTTTTAGGACATCATATTACAGGAGATGGAATTAAGGTTGATAAATCCAAAGTTGAAGTCATCTCTAAGTTACCTGTTCCAAATTGCCAGAAGGATGTTAGAAGTTTTCTTGGGTTTACTGGGTATTACAGAAGATTTATTGAAAACTTCACCAGGATAGCATCTCCTCTTTTCAAATTGCTTACCAAAGACTGTGAGTTTAAATGGGATCCTGAGTGTCAATCTGCCTTTGAAGCTTTAAAGTCTAGAATATCTGAAGCACCCATCTTAAGGGGGCCAAATTGGAAACTCCCTTTCCACATCTCTACTGATGCTTCAGATACAGCTCTAGGAGCTGTTTTGGGACAAAAGGATTTGATCCCTTATGCCATTTATTACACAAGTAAGAATTTGACTCCCACTGAGTTAAATTATACTGTTACAGAAAAAGAGTTCTTAGCTGTGGTACATGCAATCAACAAGTTTAGACATTACATAACCGGCTATGAAACCTTTGTCCATACTGATCACTCTGCTATAAGATATTTAATGAACAAACCTGTCACTAATGGTAGAGTTACAAGATGGCTTTTACTCTTACAAGAATTCAACATTACTGTGTTAGATAGACCTGGAAAACAAAACACAGTAGCTGATTTCTTGTCTAGAATCCAAAACACTAATGAGGATTCTCCAGTAGAAGATAAGTTTCCAGATGAATACTTGTTTGCAGTGACTACCAAGACTCCTTGGTATGCAGATATGGCTAATTATCTTGTTACAGGGAAGCTTCCTCTACACTTGTTTCCTAATGAGAAAAGGAAAATCATTCAGGAGAGTGCACATTATTCTTGGATTTCTAATGAATTGTTTAAAACAGGGCCAGATTGTATAATCAGAAGGTGTGTTCGGGAAGATGAAATGCCTGAAATTCTTAAGGCATGTCATGATGAACCTTGCGGCGGTCACTTTGCTGACAAGAGGACAGCCTATAAAATCCTTTCTCTAGGATATTATTGGCCTTCTCTCTTTAAAGATGCAAAGCAGTATGTTAGAAGGTGTGACAGCTGCCAAAGAGTTGGGAAACCAACTCCTTCAAATGAAATGCCTCTACAGCCTCAGGTATGCATCGAACCCTTTGAGAAATGGGCTCTAGATTTCGTTGGACCAATTAATCCACCATCAAAGCAAAAAGGTATATACTGATTTGTACTGATTATGTTACTAAGTGGGTAGAAGCAAAAGCATTGCCTTCTGCCACTGAAAATGCAGTTGTTCAATTTCTTATTGAGGATATTTTCACTCGTTTTGGTGTCCCAAGGGAAATTGTGACAGATCAGGGCAACCAGTTTACATCTAAATTGATGGAGAAGCTGATGGAGGAATATAAGATCAAGCACAGAACATCCACTCCCTACCATCCGCAATCCAATGGTCAAGTGGAATCTACCAATAAAGTTCTTGAAGGCATTATCACCAAGACTGTTCATCTTCATAGAAGAGATTGGGCGGAAAGGCTCCCTGAAGCCTTATGGGCCTATAGGACTACATGGAAGAACACAACAGGACATTCTCCCTATGAACTTGTTTATGGGAAGGAAGTCCTGCTCCCCATTGAGTTCCAAATCAAGACCTTCAAGATGGCAGTCCAATTGGGAATGAGCCTCTCAGAAGCTCAAAGACACAGAATGGACCAGCTAAATGAGCTAGATGAAATAAGACAAGATGCAATTCTAAGGACCGATCTAGTTCAGCACCAAAGATCTAAATGGCATGATCGTCATATCAAAGAAAGAAAGTTTCAGAGAGGAGATTGGGCTCTATTGTTTGATTCAAAGTTCAAAGACTTCAAAGTAAAGTTTCAAACTCATTGGCTTGGGCCATATGAGATTGATGAAGTCTTTAGCAATGGAGCAGTTCGAGTAAAAACTATTGATGAATTTCATACTCCTCTTATTGTGAATGGCCACCGCTTGAAAATCTACCAGAAGCCATTCTCAAAAGAAGAGTTTGTCAAATTGTTCAAAGAAGATTCTGCAATCAGGTTGGTGGAGAAGGATTCTTCTCCTCCATCAGCCTAATCTTTGGTTTTTGAAAAAAAAAAAAAAAAAAAAAGAGAAAAGAGAAAAAATAAATAAATGTATGAGCCTGAAAACCAATCTCTGATTGGCAGTCTCATACAGAAAACCTGAGGTGAAAATCAGGGTCACCTGACACCTCATGTTTTCCAATAAAAAAAAAAATCCTTTTTCACCATTTCATCCACCTCATTCACCATTTCATTCCTTTCACTTCACCTCATTTCTTTCTATCATCCATCCATTCATTAATCCATTCATTACATTTCACTCCATCAATAAAGTCATTTTTTTGACAACTAAAGTTATTTTGTGCAGCCAGAGGGTACTACTGTAGATTCCGCAGCCATCTGAAGATTCTACAGCCATCTAACGATTCCGCAGCTCTCTGTACCTGCATAAAAAACACAGTCTGTTTGAAAAGTTACAGTTCATAAGTCATCAATAATAAGTGGAAAAGGGTCATGCAACAGCAACAACACAATGAAGGGTTAGTGGAAAATAATCAAAAGCAATTCAAACGCGGACCTAAGGTATGATTTAAAATCCTAAAATTACAGTTATCGCATTTTGCTAAAGTTCCGGGGTTATGTTTCTTGCCATTAAGTGTAATGATTATCCGTTTTTATCCATGATACGACCAAAAAATCCACGTATCTCCCCACTCACCGGTCATAATTCATCACGATTTTGAAACTGGATTGCGGCTGCTCTTTCATTAAGGGTTTCGTACCTAAATGACGTAGACTGTTGTACTACGTCTCTCCAAGTCATAATCCCGCAGCCAAGTGGAGACCTGTGACCGAAGCCTAAGGATCTAACCGTTTACACCCATCACCTCATAACCCTCATACGCTCATATCACTCCATTTCATTCACGTTGTTTCATTTCCTCATTTCCCTCATTCCGCTGTGCTCACTACGCTGCTACCTCATACTCTGTTTCACGTATTCCTCTCTGCTAATTCAGGTTATCAGTGTTACGGCTGTTACATTAGAGTCGTAATTTTATGGTGTTAAGGCCACTGTTGAAGCCGTGTAGCCTTTTGACTTAGAACAGAGCCGTAAATTCACTGTGTTCAGGCTACTGTTGAAGCCGTGTAACCTCCCTTTTCCAAAAGTTTGAAGAACAAAGCCGTAGAGTCCATGGGTAAACTTTTAAGGGCAGAACCTGAGGGTTCAAAATTTTTGGAGGGATATCCTCAAGTTAAAGAAGCGTTGTAGAAAGCAAACTGGCTCCAATGCATCCAGAAGTTTAAAGGTTACCACAGAGAAGTTACGAAGGCCTTTGCACGTTCCTTTAGGGATAAAGATAATCAAGTGGAGATAGGGGACCTGAAGTTTACAATCTCTGAGAGCAGCATAGCAGAAGCCACTTCCCTTCCACAAACTGGAGAAAGATGGTTTAAAAACCAGTCAGTCCAAGACCAACAGTGGAAGCAAATCTTGAAGAACCCAGGTATGGATACCAGCATCTTTACAAAAGGGATTCCTGTTACTTATGTCAAGGAAGAATGGACAACCTTACTGTTACTAGTGCAAAAATTCTTTACTTGTGAGGGAAGGTTTGGAGTCTTATATGTTTACCATGCTAAAGTCATGATGCATTTCTTAGGAGATGATATTAACCTTCCATATTTTCTACTCTGAAGTCTTAGGAAAATGTGTTCAATGGCCCAAAAGAACCTAACAAACATTGAATCACATCTATGTCATCATGGTCTTGTTAAAATGCTAGTTGAGGAACAGTTGAAAGCAAAAAGAGATACCTGGGAGAAATTTCTTGTAAGAAACCATTTTGAGGAAGCAGGAGAAACCTCTGTGCCTAGAAAGAGTAGGAGAAAACGAAAGGAAGCCACCCCTGAAACTATTGTTCAAGAGGAAACTGTTCAAGAGCAGATTGTAGAAGAAACTGATATACATCATTCTGAACATGATATTGATCCTGAGCCTGCTCAAACAGCTCAAGGAATTATCACAGAAACCCTTTCAGAACTTGCCCAAGAAATTGCTCAAAAGAGAAAAGAGAGTAGAATGAAACAAAAGAAAGATAAAGGCAAAGCTGTAGCTCAAGAAACTTACGCTACTCCTGAGAACTCTAGTGAAGAAGATACTCAGCCCTTAGCACAAAGAATGGCCAAACTTCATGAAACTGCCCTTTCCAAAAAGGAGGAAAAACAAAAGCAAAAAGTACCAAAAGAAAAACAGAGTACCACCTCTGTAAGAAGGAGCAGCAGATTACAAAACAGAAAAGTAGGGGCCACAAAGGGTAAACAGTCATTCTTCATTGAATTAAGCACACCTCAAAAAGGTGTTACAAGTCCTGACTTGGAGAAAAGTCCTTCACACGCTGAGCATCCAGAGAACAGCCCTCCACGTGAGGAAAGTCCATTTGAGCATGAGCTTGAATTTGAACAAGGATCCAAATTTCAGTATGAGCATAACCCAAGGCATTCACCTGAGGTTGACCCTGATCAACAAAAAGTTTATAAGTACTTGGAGACGCTGGAACAAGCAGTGGCTGGGCCAAGCACTGCTCAACCCTTGGAGCAACAAGTCCAATCACTGAAGCAGGAAATATTTGAGCTAGAGGTGCTAAATCGCCACATCAAGCAAGAAAATGAAAAACTGAAGATACAGGGAAATGTGGACAAGATGGTCCAAGACAACACTATGCTTCATATGGGTCTGTGGCAGAAGGAAAACAAAAAGCTCAAGAAGAGATGCAGAAAATTAAACAGAGCTTTAATCAATCTGAAATTCAGGTGTTTGATGAAAAGACCAAGGGTCAATGTGGCCACACAGAGAAAGAAGAGAAGGCTGGATGTCCTAGCTGAGGCATCCCAGCAGGTGGACTGAACCATGTTTTTGATTGCATGAGGACATGCAATACCCTCGCAGTGGGGGTATGTAGAGTCTCCACTTTACACTTGGTTGTCCATCATTTTCCACAGTTTTCCCTTATTCATCTCTCCCTTTTGCTCCATTTTGCTGCATAAACTCACCCAGATCATTACATATGATGGAATTAAGCATGATTTAGGGATTTTGCTAATGTGTGACTGTTTTGTTTAGATTTTGATGTATTTACAGGCATTCCGCAGCCATCTGCTGATTCCGCAGCCATCTGCTGATTCCGCAGCCATCTGATGATCCCGCAGCCTTTTTGTTAAACTAAAGGTTCCACGTGTCATTTTTCCAAATGAGCCACATGGGCACTTAGGAATCAAGGTGCTCGAGGTTCTTGTGCTATCCGTTCAGCCATCCACGTCATCTGTACCTCCGGTCAACGAGGGTCAAGTTACGGTCAATAAAGGTAGCTTAACGGTGATACGTAAGCTGCTAGGTCACGTCAGCCTAAAAGGTGACTTGTCCGTCTTATGCAGGCCGTGGGGGACATAATCCAACCCTGGATTCGATGCCCATATCGACCAGAACCTCCAGCTCATCCACGCAGCATTATGACGTGTTTTGTTCCTTAATTACGCATGACAGTTAGTTAGTTTTCCAGTTTTAGTTGTACGCATTAGGCCGTCTTTCAGATTCCTATAAAACTAAGCGTTTGCATACGCTGAAGGTTACTTTTTAGTTGCTGCACTTTATGAACTTGTTGTTATTTTAGAGCATTGGAAAACTCTGTTTTTATAGTGCTGTTCTAGCACTCTGAACTGTATGTTTCTGCACATGGAGAAATAGAAACAGTGCTGTTTTGAAGTTTCCAATTCCTTGAGTCTCTTTTGGATGATATGAATGGAGGGCTCCTGTTCATGTTAGCCTTGTAAATTATTTTATGTATTTTATGTGCAGCATTTCCTTATTTCTTTTCAGCATTTCTTTTAGTTGAAATATGTACAGCGTAATTTCCTTTCTTGTTATTTCATTTCCAGCCTTTCTTTTTAGCTGATCAGCATTGTTCTTTTGCAGGTTTTTAAGCCCGGGATTGATTTTGTGTTTGTGTATTTGCTTAAATATCTAGTGGTAGTTTTAGTTGACAGATTCAAGTTGCTGTCTTTACTTTATTTTCATAGCTGATTTTTTTAGTTTTATTTCTCAAAGTGGTTTGCTAACATATGAATGATCTTTTTATCATAAATTGTCTATCTTTTAAAGATCAGAATATTAATAACTTGCAGCTGGCTTTGGGTGCTTTATAGACTAATCTTTAACTACTCTCTAATCGTGTCTTACACAGTACTATGTGTTAGAGGCAGAGAGTTAGAGAGAGCTGAATATCATAACTAGTCTTTAAAGTAGATTTTCTCATTTTTTTATCATTTCTTAGACTTATCTTTAGCTACTTCCTAATCGTGTCTTACATAGTACTATGTGTTAGAGGCAGAGAGTTAGGAAGAGATAAACTTTATTATTGGTCTTTTAAGTGATTTTCTTATCTTTTATTTGCAGCAGCATGAATGGTGTCTAATGCCATTAGAAAGTGGTTCTTTGCTTTCATGTCATTTCAAGTCATTTATTTCATTCAAGCTTTTCCTTTTCAGCAAGTAGTTAGAAATCACTAATCACACACTCTCACTCATCTAGAATCCACTTTACACACACCATCACTCATCTGTTTATAAATCACCACTCCATTTTAGGAAGGTAAATCAACCATAAACAACACCCCCAAACGACAAAAACTCTAAGAGGTTGCTTAAGTACATATAGTACACCTTCACTTCATCAACTTACGAGCCCCGGGTTGACAATTAATGACATCAATTTAGGAACACTAAATTGACTAAACAGACCTATTCCACCCTTTTATGTTAGTTTTCATATACATGACAAAGTTTTGCACAATGCTATGTTTGACTCAGGAGCCTCACATAACCTTATGCCCAAAGCAGTTATGGAAAAACTAAACCTGGATGTTACAAGACCATACAAAGATTTATACTCATTTGACTCAAGTCAAGTCAAATGTTTAGGCCTCATCAAAGACTTGTGTGTCTCCTTAGTCCAATATCCCAACAAGACCATCCTCATGGATGTGGTGGTGGCTGACATCCCACCAAAGTACGATATGCTCCTATCAAGATCATGGGGAGCAAAGCTGCAAGGATCCCTTCAACTGGACCTCTCGTATGCCACCATTTCTGTCTTTGGGCAACCAAAGAGACTGTACAGAGAAACGCTGATGAAATATGTGGTGAGTAGTGAGAGCAAGCCTGAAAATTTTCCCATTTACTCAATACATTCTGACATGGATTCCTTTATTTTGTTTAATGATGACACAAATTCTCCAACTGAGGATGAGCCTTTGGCTCTAGAACAACAAATGCACATTAATGAAGAATCGATTACACGCACCCATGAGACTATCACAACAAATAATGCAACCAGCATACAAGAAGAACCTCCTCAAATAGAAATTTCAAATCTGTCCACTGCAAGAATGGCTGAAACTCTTAGCACTAACTACAAGCAAGAAATCACATGGTACTTAGAGTTTGACGGCTCTGTCAACAAGTTAGGGGTAGGGGCAAGTGTTTGGATTCACAACACATATAACAACCATGCACAAGGCCATGCCTACAGACTGAATTTCAAATGCACGAACAACATGGCAGAGTATGAGGCTCTGTTGTTAGGCCTTAAACTCCTCAAAGCTCTAGGAGCTAAAAAAGTGTCTATCCTAGGTGACTCTAATTTAATCATACAACAGATGAAAGGTAATTTAGTTACAAATGATAATAGAATGAGAGCCTATAGGACTGCTGCCACTAATATACTCAATGCATTCACTGAATTCAAGCTTGACAAGATCTCAAGAAATCACAACATTCACGCTCACAGCCTAGCCACTTTTTCAAGTATATGTAAGCTTCCCTTTGACCCAAACCACCACTTCACAGCGGAAATAAAACATAGGCCCGCTGTCCCAAATAACATTAAAGATTGGCAAGTGTTCGAAAATGATTCCCAGATTAATAATTTCCTTACCGTTGAGCATGAATTTTCAAATATTAACATAGATATGGATGCTATGACAGATTCAAAACAGCAAGCAACTGAAAATCAGCAGGCTGTAACTGCTGCAACAGCCAAACAAATCCTAAACTCGACGGTTTTTGACAAAGAAAACATTGAACAGCTGAAACAAATGCACTTGGAAGAAATAGACAAAACAGAGGCAGAGATCATTGACTTAAAGGATAATTTTCTGCCTGTTGGCCTGACCCCACTAGAAGACATGTTTGATGCTAATGATGTGCCCAAAAAGCCAAAATTGAAGCCAATAAACACTGATATAGAAGAACACAACATTGGGACAACGGAAAATCCAAAAATGATCAAACTGTCCAAAAATTTGCCTCTTGATCAAAAGCCCAAGTACATTGATTTATTCAAAGAGTTCCAAGATGTATTCGCTTGGAGTTATGAGGATTTGAAATCCTATGACACCTCGGTGATCCAACACACAATTCCCTTAAAACCAAACCAGAAACCCTTCAAGCAGAAACTTAGAAGAATTAACCCTATGCTTCTTCCCCCGATTGAGAAGGAAGTAAAGAGGATGTTTGAAGCAGGCATAATAGCACCCATCATATTTTCTGAGTGGGTGTCCAATCTTGTTCCTACAAGAAAAAAGACAGGTGAAATAAGACTTTGTGTAGATCTCAGAAATTTAAACCAAGTCTCCTTAAAAGACCACTATCCTTTGCCCAAAATGGATCACATCCTACAAAGAGTAGTGGGGTCATCTAGAATCTCTTTGCTAGATGGCTTTTCAGGTTTCAACAAAATACTTGTTCACCCGGACGACCAAGACAAAACTGCCTTTACCACACCGTGGGGAACATTCAAGTATGTGAAGATGCCATTCGGACTTAAAAACGTTGGTGCCACATTTCAAAGAGCAATGGATATTGCTTTTTCCAAGGAAATATATTATTTCCTAGTTGTCTACCTGGATGACTTAACTCCATTTTCCAAATCTGATGAAGAACACCTCAAGCATCTTAGGCAAATTTTCATGACATGTAGGAAATATGGCATTTCCTTGAATCCCAAGAAGTCCCTATTTGGCCTAGAAGAAGGCAAGTTACTTGGCCACATTATATCAAAAGATGGGATTAGAATTGATTCTGAAAGAATCCAAGCCATCCTCCAGATTCCATTTCCAAGAAACATTAAAGAGCTACAAGCATTCCTTGGGAAAATCAACTTCCTAAGAAGATTTATTCCAAATCTAGCTGAACTAACACGACTATTAAGCAACATGTTAAATAAGGATGTGAAGGTAAGATGATCCCTGGAAACCAAGCAAGCATTTGAAAGTATCAAAACTGCATTAACCCAAACCCCTATCCTCACTAGCCCACAGTTTGACAGAGATTTTATCATATTTTCGTTTGCATCTGATCACACAATAGCCGCTGTCCTGCTGCAAAAGGATGAACAGGGAGCTGAAAAGCCAATCGCTTTTTTCAGCCGAGCCTTAAGAGACGCCCCTTTGAAGTACCCAATAATGGAAAAGCAGGCCTACGCACTTGTTAAGGCCATCAAGGATTTTAGAGTGTACATACTGTATTCACACGTGATTGCCTGTGTTCCACATGCTGCTGTAAAAGACATATTGACACAAGAAGGATTAGAAGGCAAAAGAGGCAAGTGGATTGCAAGCATCCTTGAGTATGACATAGAAATAAAACCAACCAAGCTGATAAAGGGACAAGGTTTAGCTAAACTGATGTCCGAAACAAACTTTCAAGCCTTAGACATTAACCGGCTGGACAATGAACAGGAGCTAGCGACTCCACAGATCAGTGAAATATTTCTGCAATGCCCCTGGTACGCTGATATATGCTTTGTATTGTTAAACCTGTGTGCTCCCCCAAGATTGTCCAGGACCAAGAAAAGATTCTTGAAAATGAAGGCTTTAAAGTTTTGTGTTATAGATGGTGCATTATTTTGGAGAAATCATGAAGGTATATTGCTTAATTGTTTAACCATGAATGAAACTAACAATGTCATGAAAGAATTCCATGCAGGTGACTGTGGAGGACATCTATATTGGAAGTCCACTGCTGATAAAATTTTAAGGGCTGGTTTCTATTGGCCCACTCTTTTTGCAAATGTAAAGAAGTTTGCCATGTCATGTCACAAATGCCAAATTTTTGATGGCAAGAGAAAGCTGTTACCCCTGCCCCTTAAACCCATCTCAACCGAACAACCTTTTCAACAATGGGGTCTTGACTTCATTGGAGAAATCCATCCCTCTTCCTTAGGCCAACACAAATGGATCCTAACAGCCACCGACTATTTCACTAAGTGGGTTGAAGCCATTCCCTGTAGACAAGCCAATGACACTATCATTATCCAATTCCTTGAGTGCAATATCCTTTCTAGATTTGGCTGCCCTGAGAAAATCATCACTGATAATGCCGCTGCCTTTAAGTCCAAAAAGATGATCAGTTTCTGCCATAAGTTTCATATCACCCTGGGCCACTCTACAGCCTATTACCCTCAAGGTAATGGCCTGGCAGAATCTTCAAACAAAAGTCTCATCAACATCATAAAGAAGGTGCTAGAAGAAAACAAGAAGAACTGGCACAAAAAACTGATAAATGCCCTATGGGCAGACAGACTTTCAAGCAAAAGATCAATTGGGATGAGCCCTTATGAGCTGGTATACGGCATGGAGGCCAGATTTCCTTCATCCTTGGGCATTCCTACTATCAAGCTGTTACAGGAGATTCAGGCTGAACCAAATGACATTCAAAGAAGAATCAATCAGACAATTCATCTCCAGCAAACCAGAGAACAAGTTTACGACAGAGCTCAAATTTTGCAAGAAAGGCTTAAAAAGATGTTTGATAAGAGAGCTAAAGCTAAGGATTTCAGTATTGGTGACAAAGTTCTAAGGTGGGACTCACGAAGAGAAGACAAGGGCAAACACACTAAGTTTGAGTTTTTATGGAAAGGGCCATTTATTGTCTCCACTGTTCAGGGAAATAACACATACTTTCTCAGGTCTATAGAGGACAACACTGTTGAAGAAGGCCCTATTAATGGCCGTATGCTGAAACATTACCACGACCCCTTTTAAGGGACATAATTCAGCCTTGTATATATCTTTGTACATTAATATTTGTATATATTAGCATTCTGTTTTTATTTTGTGTAAGCAGGTCGTTTGCTTAAGGAACAGCAGTAAATTTTATGAAGACACAGCCAATGCGAGTATTCCAGTTTTAAAGGCTCTGTCTCTACACCAATTTCAACAAAACAGCAAGAGGAAAACTGTCACATTACAAGCAATTCATGGTAGAAAAGAACTATTTGCAGTCAAAGGCATGTTCCAACAGCATTGTACATAGTTATCAAGCACGCAGAAGAAAGCAGGTGATGCTATACAGTTCACAATAACTCAGTTGAGGAGAGAATGTTTCAGATTTCAAAGTTTCACATTTTTAGCAGCCAGAACAAAGAAGTGTTTCCAGTCTACAGCAACAAATGGAAAAATCAAGGCAATCTGACTTGCTGTTCTTGGCTTTTCACAAGGAAAAGCCATCCCCAAGTGGAGCCATTGTTAGCCTCCTGTTGCAACAGGGTTTCATCTTTCATGATTGACATTTTTACATGCCAAATATGTCATACTTTGCAGGTTGTAGTGTTCCATATTTCCACAAAATGCCACGAACTGTGCTAGTCCAAATGGCACTGCTGTATTCCAATTTTGATGAGTTGTTCCAGTTTTGAAGAGTATTTATAGGGAGATTCAAACAGTCTAATCTTGGTCTCGCTAGGTTTCAATTTCCTGTTTAGAATATAGAGAATGTATCTGTCCAAACAGTTTAATCTTGGCAGATTTGTAGATAGGTAGAGAATCACAGGGACCCAACTGCTTAATCTGGGCCCTTGGCAGAAATAAGTGTAGATTTAGATAGGAAAGCATTCAAAAGAAAAATTGTAAATCAGGGTCTGCAAGTCTAAGTGCACCCACCCAATAAGAAGAAAAAATGTTAGGAAGGTAGGCTGGGTAGTTAGCTGTGAGGTTGCAGAAGGATGATTCATGATCAATCTTGTGTTTTAAAGTCTTATATCTTTTCAGATCACAGTTATCATGCAGTTTTTCATCTGGAGGAGCTCGAGCTAGACATAACTAACTTCCCCTTCTTCTCATTTCCCAAGTCATTTACTAACTTCCCCAAAGAGGTCAAGATCTGCCTGATTCCTCTTAGTTCCATCATTCTCCATATCAGCTGCCTTGGTGAAGATCTGCTTCGCTCAAGGATTTCATTTCTTTACAAGTTATTTTCCCCAAAATTAGCCTAAGGTCCCCCACCTTAGCGCATGCTTATCATCTCCATATTAACTACTAACTCTACTATATAACTCCCTATCAGTTTTCCCCTTCCCCTACTGAAACTATGTATATAAACTCCCCTATGTAAATATCCCCTCCCTGGCAATATAGCCATATTTCTTATAAGTCAGGGAAAAAGCAGTCTATCTGGGGCAGTTTTTAGCCCATCCGTGTCATAGCAGGAGTTAGATGACACCTGGTCACGCTAACAACCTCTCCCCTAGCCCTAAAACCTTCAAAAAACCCATATTGCGCCCTATCCCTAAGTCCCAAGTGTAAATATATGAACCCGCGCCCGTTTATAACCCCCAAAACCCACATAAACCAAAGTTTCGAAATCCCGCTGTGCTTTATTAAAATTGGAATATTCCATGTATATTCCCGCCCCTTATCCCTCCGCCGCCTAACCTTCGCCGCCAACCGTCCGATCACCCGCCCCGTAGATCAACGGTGGGCGGGCGTTCCCATCTCCCAAGCCGCCCGAAGGTTAGCGTCCGGAAGATGGGCGGTATTCCTGCCATACTCCCACCATGCATCGCCTTCTGGGCTATGGCGGAGCCCCCTCTGACAAAACCACTCTTCCTCAAATGCGGTGCGCCCAGAAACCATTTACCGCCTTCCTCCATCCTACGTCAGCACCACGTCAACGCTGATGTCATCTGCCTGCGTGGCCTCTTGCCACTGTACCGCCGAGTCACCCTGCCACGTGTCCTGCCACATCATCAGACCAGCCATACTGCCACGTCACTTCCGTACATGTTGAGGTCATCATGCTGACATCATCCCACCACATCATCCGTCGTACGAGGTCCGTCATGTTGACATCATCAGCAATTTTGGCGCGAAGGGCGAAAATCGCACTCTGGAGCCCCGGAATCAGTTTCTGAGGCAGTTTTTGATGTGCGATTTGTGCGTAGCGCAAATCGCGCATCCCTGGATAAAATGAGCCAAAATGGGGAATATTTTCATCGCGCAACCCCCAGAAAGCCCGAAAGGCGCCGAATGACCCGTTTTTCTTTGCGAAGCATGCAGAAAGGAGTAGAAGACAATTCTAGAGGAAACAGAGGTCGAACAACGACCATTAACTTGTGATTAGACCCACAGCAAAGGAGAAAAGCAACCCAATTCATTTGTCAGAGAGTATCAGAGGAAAGAGAAGCAGCAAAGTGTACCAGTTAAATTGTTTAATGGAAACCTTCAGTTCCCAAAGCAAGTTAACATTGAATGGCCGCCAACAAAGTCAGATCAAGCGGTGAAAGCCCATCCCAGCTCTCAAATCACAGTTGAATCATTTAAGGCCACCAAACTACAATGGAGCAGAGACCCATGCATAGTTATTGCAGATGCAACTGCACCAAGCCACCGAGGACAAGCACATTCACTTCATTTTGATACGGCAGCCCTCAGCGCAGCCAAAGATATTTTCATGCATTTATTTCAGATAGGGTTAGGTCAGATTAATTATTCTTTAGGACCTGTTTAGGTCAAGATGTAATAAACAAATTGTAGAGAGTTTTCCCTATATATACCACCCTCAGCATTGTTTCAAGGGCTGGAAAATTGGTATTTTTCACTAGAGACTCGCACTGTATACCTGAAATTGTTTCTGTAATCAAAGATTGCTGAAAGTTCTGAGAAGGGACTGTTTGATGTGTTATTAATGTTTTTCTGGAGACTGAAGATGGAATTCTTGTGCTACAACCTGATTCAATAAGTGCTTCTTACCTCTGTTTACTGTTTACCATTATCTAAATAGCAGAAAGAAAGATTAGCTTAGAATTTGTTTAAATACACTCTATGCTCAATTTTTGCTGTTTCTTTATGTTTTCCTCTGAATGAATTGGTAATGAATATGAATTCCTTCTTGCTCATATTTACCCTGATTCACCTTTGTGTGCCGATTATCTAGGGATTCTTTACTGCCCCTAGGTAGAGCTCTGTTATCTTCCCCTGTTAAGCTGACTGAGGGATTCTTAACTGCCCCTCATTACTTAGCATTCATCCCATCCTTTAAACTTGAAACATTGTTTCATTTGCAGCTACCTTGCTCCATTTTCTCTCTTGGGACCAAGAAAACACACCAGCAGTCCTCCTTTTCGACTCCACGCCCAATGGTTTGAAACTTCAGACTATGCTCTGCCTCTCTACCTGAGAACATCAATTTTCCCACCAAAATCAGAACAAAAACCCCTGAACTCAATAACTAGCCTAAGATCCTTTTCAACAAAGCTAAATCTGAAAGAGAGAGCCCTCTTTGATTGCAGGTGGGCTAGAACCTGCAATCCAAAGTTGGTCTGTGGTTACTTCGGTCGTATCCTTTTCCGGAGCTTAAGGACAACCTGAGTGATAACAAGGACCACTACCCAATATTCGTGAATTACCTCGTGGGATGAGGACATATGCTGTTAAGACTAAAGGCCCAAGCAGGACCTAGTGCGGCTCCTATGTTGTGGTGCGCAATTTGTCAAATAGGAGGAAAGCATGCTACAAACAACTACCATTTGTTGCAGAAGTACACGCAGAATTTGCAATAGTTGTTCTATAATTTATGCAGATCAGTGGGACCTGATGAGCAAACCTATAGAAGCTATGAATTGATGATGGATAGTACCCCCACCTATAGAGTTCAAGTTGAAACACGACCCGTTGACCAGAACACAGGAGTGGCGCGAACCGGATTTCAGGGGCGCAAACGAGGCCGAGGTGGAGGAGGACCTGGAAGAGGTCGCAGACAACTGATATGTTATAATTGCGGAGGGACAGGACATTATGCCCATGATTGTATGAATCTGACGCGTCCATCATGCTTGTATTGTACATTTTTTGATCATGAGATGGAGGATTTTCCCACACTAATCGCGAGGCTGCGCGACAAGGGAGTGCTCCAACCTCCCCTGACTTAGAACATGCAAATGATGAGGTCTGAGCAACGCGAGGAAGACCTAATGTAAACATTGTTCTCCGAATTGGGATGATGATAAGTGATGATAAAGTAAAGCAGCTTGAAGATAGAACTTGAGTTTGCAAGGCTCCAACGAAAGAACCAGAGTTTGATTTGGAGTGCAGTAAGGAAACCTACATGGAAGCTAGGAAGAGCTTCACTAATGCCTCCACTTCAGGAAGAAAAAACAAACTGGAGCCAGAAATGGACCCATCAATGCTCACGACGTTCCTAGAAACATGCATGAAGCTACTGTGCAACAACGAGGCTGTAAAGGGATTGCAGGAATTAATAAATAGATGCGCTGGGACTGCGCCAGGAGAACCCCACGTAGTCCAGAAGATTGGAAAGCATGCAACAAGGACAGGAAGAGAAATGATATTGACTGCACAAATTGGATAATATGAGATGGACCAATTGATTCTTGATTTAGGATCAGGCGCAAACGTTCTTGCGAAGCAGACATGGGAGCGCATGGGAAGGCCTACGATACAATGGTCTCCTATCCAGCTGTGATTGGCGAACCAGCAAAAGATAATACCTATGGGGAGATTGCAGGGAATCACCATGGATATTGAAGGAGCAAGCATGCTAGCAAATTTTGAAGTGATAGAGATTGTTGATGACAACAATCCCTACCCTGCACTATTAGGAATAGATTGGGCCACTGACATGAATGGGGTGATAAATATGAAGAAGTGCAAGATGATTTTTGAGAAAAAAATATCTACATGTAGTTGTACCTTTGGACCTTGCAGAAGGATCGCGCTACACAGAGCTAGTGCACAACTATGAAAGCAATGATGATTTAGAATGCATCTACAAGATAATTGCGCGAGAGAAAGACAGGGTAAATCCTATTGCGGATGGATGAATCTCATGGGAACGGGAAATATCCTATACATCGGATTCGGATGAAGAGATAGAGCGATGGCAGAACTGGTTACATGAGGTAACCACACTGAACTACAACATGATGACAAGATCATTGTGCTGCATATCAACAGAAGTAAGGGATTTGCCTACTTATGATGGGATAAGTGAGGTAGATGCTTTCTTGATCAGATTTGAAAGAGAGGTGCTGAAACAACAACGTTTCGAGGCTTTGAAATGGGTATTGTGTGCTATGCCTACAAGGTGGTGGGGTACACACCAAGGAAGCTTTGGGGATTGGCGTGAATGTAGGAGAATGATGTGCATGCATTTTTGGAAGCCTCAGATGTGTCTAAAAGACAAGTATGACGGATTGAATGATCTGTGCGCACAACTGTCCATATGGGTACATGCATATTCTAAACAACCTACGCGGATGCAAATGGACTTCACGTTCAGAAACACGGTCAATAAGCAAGTGTTGGCGAGGAAATTACATGAATGGTCCCTCCAGTTGGGATGCTAAAGTGTGGAAGGAATGAGTGCACAGAAGGCTACCCATGCAGAAGCCTTTAATGAAGTGTGCGAAACACTGAACATGGTATATAATACGCAGCGGAGTGATTGGGACCTACATGTACCAGCAGTTCTATGGGCTTATAGGACAACGTGTAAGAAACTAACAGGGCAGATGCCTTCTAGGTTGGCCTATGGAGCAAACGTTGTAGTTCCAATCGAGTATAGTATGCCTAGTCCATGCATAGCAGCGCCGATAGATATGACGGTTTGCGGAGCCTTGGAAGAAGGAATAGTGCAGCTGAACGAAGAGGAACACTTGGGATCTGAGGACGGAATCTGACAAGGTGATCTTAGGCTCCAAGAAATCATGAAGGAAATGGCACGATTAAGAGAGAAAAGTGCTCTGGTGGAAGCAAAAGTCAAGAATCTTGAGGAAGAAATAAAGAAGTATTTTCTTGGTAACAAAACCACGACGATAAAATAGGGTGCGCACGATTACGTTGACGAATTTGGGGACTACTGTTGAGAGTTGATCAACTTAGTTCCTTGGATTGGACCGCATACTACTAAAGGGATCACCCATGGTGGTGTAATGCCAATGGTAAAATACACGACGCAGACAGTAAAAATAAAAGGTGGACTTTCTCCAGGAAAAGTGACAGATGATCAGTTGGAACCCTATACAGGTGGTGCAGCCACCTGACTAGTCATGGGAAGTATAGTATTACTACTCCCGACAGTTGAAAGGAGGTGTGGGACTATAAACTACTCTACCTGAGAGCTGTGCAATGTCGAGGGTGCGTGCAGAAGCAAAGTGTCACAAAGTCCGCGACCGCGCAAGGGGGGGTGCGCTGCCGCGTCGGTTGGCTGGAAAGTGACCGTTGTAGTCACTATTAATAATGTGATGCTTGACTTGAGACCAAATGTAGCAGGCGATAGGCATTTAAGATGACCTTTATGGGAAATACTGGGGAAAATTGGCCGCCAAGGGAGCATTAATGGGCCTGATTTGGGGGGAACAGTTGAATTCAAATTCAAAAGGCGCTATAAAATACAAAGGGCTTCCCATCAAACAACACTTTGTCATTTGTGAATTGAGCTGTCATGCGCCCCGTGTATTCTGATCGAGCCCTGTTTATCCTGTGGAGAGCATTGATTGAGCACCTAAGTGAACAGTCAAGAGATTTCTATATGAACAAGATGGCAGCATTTGAGCAAGCCAGGGAAATCGCGGAGATGATCACCAAAAAGCAGCGTAGGCCATGACCATAGAAAATGCCCCTGAGGGCGCCAAGTTTGTTGGGGAAATCCCTAAATCCTCACGCACACTAAGACCAAAGAAGGACAAATAGCCAATGATTCTGGTGTGTGTGTCCCCTCGAAACTCGTTGCGAACTAAACTAACAATGGAGGAAAAAGGGAAAGCAGTTAACCTGGAAACTGATGAGGAGGAAGAAGACCTTAAGCATCTCATAATTGAAGAAGATAAGGACGAGAGCATGGAGGAAGAAACTTAGGCTGCGCACCCTCCGACGAAGTTCCCCGTGTATGTCCCCCCATGGAAAGGGAAGGCAAAGGTGCCCAAGGACCTCAATGAGAGCAAGAGCTCTCTACAAACTCCGCTCCTCCTAGATGACATCATCTTTGAAGGACCGCACTTGGGAAGGGTGCTGAGCTTAAAATGTGAAGACTGGGATGTTGCTGACCATGAGAAATTCCCTCACTTGGAGACCTCGCAACTCATGAAGCCTAAGCAAAACACCTCAACGGGAGTTATAGAATTAGAGCAATGTAAGTGGTTACGCGGAGTCGAAAAGGCAGGGTTGTTGAACCTACTCTAGGTGCCACATTACCATCGTGCCCTAGTGACTATCTTCATCATCATGCAGCTGCTCTGCCTGGTGCATGCTGGGTGTTTGTGGCTGGAGGAGCCCATCCCCATCATGAATCACCTAATCCATCAAAGTACCTGGCTCTTGTGTAAAAGCAAAGACCCCGCAGACATTTTAGAGGGGAAGAGTAGTGATTTGGTCATCGCGGAGGCCATGAAAAAGAAATAAAACCTAGAGAAGAGAAAAAGGGGATACACGATCTCTAGTATCAACAACAATGTTTTCAGAGTGGCAACTCAGATACTGGCAGGTAAGGTCATGCGGAAGTGCCATGCAGACGAGGTACTCACGCCAGTGGTGGCACTTGCTGAACAGGTCACAGAAGGGGTCTAGTTTATCTGGTCCAAATTCTTGTGCATGGAGTTCTTAGAAAATTTCCATGAGGCACAAGAACAAGGAAAAACTTTCCACTATGCATGGCTTCTACTTTCCATAGTGTGGTGGCTAGGAAATTGCCGGACGATAGTCCGTTCCCCACAATTGCAAGGGTTCTCCCAGAGGCCACGAAGTATGCTTCACTGTGGGCCACGAAGGATGTGAACCGGATCTGTGAGAGTAAAATATTCTGGGTAGTCATGGAGATGAACATCAGAATTGGGATTAACCACAAGCCGCGGTTATCACCCACTATCTACAATAACCTGCAAAGTTTCATAGATTTTAAAGCGGACTTTCATGACATCTACCTAAGGGCGTGCAAGGACCCTATGAAGAAGTGGAATGAGCTACCATATATGGCCATAGATGATGTGATCTTCGACGTACTAGAGACATGGCCACTAGAGTGGCATGCTCTAGACATCTCTGCGCTAAAAAAGTCAGCTTCGCAGATAAAGAAGGAGGAGGAAAAACTATGCGTGGCACAGTTGGTAGAAAATAGAAGAAAATAAGTAGTAGCAGAAAAAGCATAGGAGGTGCGGGACGCTGCACAGATAGCAGCAAAACAGAAATAGTTCACAACAATAGCAACACATAAGGCAGTAGAGAAGAGGCATGAGGGACAGAATTCACCTTTGCCGGAGGAGGAGCAAGAGACGGAAATAGAGATAGATAAGGGCGACGCAAACCCACAGACAGCATCGAAACTATTGAAGTGCCAACGACTGCGAGGGAGATGGGGTCGCGCAAGAAGGTGAAAGCATCTAAGATGCCGATCAACCAGATCACCCTTACTGAGGGTGATCTACATGATATAGGCAAGACGGTGTGTGACGCCACCACAAAAGCCCTCCAGAACTTTGTGGAGGAGAATTAGATTGTGTCGAGGGCCCTCTGAGCATAGATTCAGGAGTTGCAGGTGTGCACTCCTCAAGCTGGTACCCTCTTGACCAGCCTTGCAGTAGGAATAGCCGCATCCGAGGAAATGTTGCGTGTTCTTACAATCAACACAATAGTGCTGCCAGAAGGGGCACTCGTTACAGCAAATGAGGCTGACTGACCTATGGTAGTACACTGAAGGGGATAGGGATCAACATGGCTATGCTCCCACGGGAGACACTCTATGTTCTGCAGGATGGGATTACTGGAGAACTACAGACTAGGGAGAGTTGAACATTGCAGGTGCTGAGTGAGCAGAAGATCAACAAGGAGAAGTTGAGCTTGCAGTGCGATGAGGTCATGTCTTAGAACAGGCAGATGGTGCAGGTACTAGAAGAAGCCTTCCAGATGGTCCCTGAGCTGTCCATCCCAATAGAAACACCAGCAGAGGTGCGCATCTAGAGATTAGTAGCAGGGGTGTGCGAGGCATGAGAAGAAATGGCCAAGGTTCAGTTGGAGCTAAACCTTAAGATAGCAGAGCTGTGGTTGAAGGCGCGGCCTTCAATTCCTCCAGAGGTAAGGGAACAATGTGCCAGCGCCATTACATCAGGGCTGGAGGAGATCAACAGTGATGTAAGGGACTACACGAGAATGTTGGAAGAATCATTTGAGGTCCTCACAAATCTGCAGGAGGACCCAAACATACAATGTTTAGAAACAGAGGCGCATGATCTACAATAGCAGTAAGACAACATCAAAGGGACTGCATAGATGATGGCCCTCACTCAAAATCTCACACAAATGAAATAGGCCAAAGTACTTAAAGAGGCAGTGGACGCAGTGTGGCACAAAGAAGCAGTTTTGAAGGCATGTGTTTAGCCTTGGATCGATGAGGCCTTTGTAATCACAGCAAAAAATGAAGGCAAGCTCATGTAGATGCAGGGGACACAGGAACAGATGGAGAGGAGCAGTTCTGACACCGTAGTTTCAGACCAACGAGTATAGGAGATTTAGCAGGCAGCCACTCAGTGCGCTGCCGAACTTGCATCTGTTCGAGCAGAGTTGGGAGGCCTTCGCATGAATATCTCTACACCGATGGAGTGACTCGAGGGTGAGTCATGATGTTTGTGTTGGGGGCTTATTGGGTGTGGGATCCTCCCAAGGCAAGTGTTGGGGTTTAAAGCCCAAGATTTGACTAAGTCTATTCTAAAGACTCTGCGATTTATGTGCACAGAGCGCGAATATGGTCAATGAGTCAGAGGGTTTTCCACCTCATTTTTGTAATGTAATTTTGGTTTGAGAGATCTACCCATGGTCCGCGAACCATGGGATTGTATAAATAGAGCAAGGATCTAAGTCTAAAGAAAGGAATTGAATGATATAGGAAATCAATGAAGTAGTAAGTCAAAGTGTAGAGTTGTGTCTTTTGGGTCGTAGAGTAAGATAAGGCTCTTAAGATGAGTGCACAAAGGCCTAGTAGTCTGTAGCTGAGTGCGTTGGGCAGATCGAGTCTGTAACCATTGGAAACATTAATAAAGAGAAGTTTTACCTTATTTCTGAGTATCTTTACCTGTTTTATGCATTGAAGTATATTGGTTGTGAATTGCAAGTTTATTATTTATTTACTACGCGAACTTATATAAATGTGTTGAATCACTAATTATAATATAAGGTATATATTTATGTGAATATAACTAATTGTTATAATAAGATAAGTAAGATTCGCAGTGTGACTTGGGGAAATAGTGTAGATCGCTACTCCTGCAGCATGAAATCCCAACAACGCATAGATTAGGGTTATGTGAAGGTGAATATATCAGGGCATGAAGGCCTCGCAGGCAAGGAAAGTGTGTGAAGTAACCTATGAGAAGGCATTCACCGCTCGACTAAATCAACCCCTTAGACATGTCAAGGGTGCGGAAACCTAGTTCCAGCATCCCCCCATACGGCTTCCGGTGAGACCTTAGTCCACGCTCCATGGATTTTTACTGAAAGGGCTAGTAGTACAGGGGTTTGTTTATCTAATTAACTCTAAACCTGGGTCAGGCCCCAACAAGCCAACACATGGGAAGTAGTGGACTTGGTAAGTTTTGTATCCAGCATCGACTAGAGACTTGACCAAAATGCACTCAAGAATATGTTATCCCAATCTGAGACAATGGACTGTGGGATCCAAAAGTGTACCCACACTTGCTCAAACAAGAGCTTAGTAGTGGCCTCTGTTGTGATACTCTTCTTGTGGGTTCCCATGATGGCTATCTTAGAGAAAATGTTGATGACCAATAAAACATAGTCATTGTTGTGCTTAGTAGAAGGAAGGCCCGACATGTAATCCATGGAGATAGATTCCCAAGGTGGACTAGGAGTAGGTATAGGAGTATATAGGCCATGCTTCTTGATGGTTGGTTTGTAAATGGTGCAGGTGGTGGATGATCTAATGTACTTCCCAACATCTTGACAAAGTTTCGACCAATAAAAATACTTTTTCAATACCGCTACTATTTTCTCTACTCAGAAATGTCCAGTGACCCGACTGTAGTGCATCTCCCAAATCGTCTTGGAATGCTCGCTTGAAGGAACACAAATGTGTCCTAGGTGGCATAACAGTGCATCTTGAAGGTGAAAATTTGGAATTTGATTCCCTTCCAAGAGTGTCTAGTATGTGATGCAGAATTATGGATCACTCTGGTAAAGATGCGGCCACCCCAAAGTCTCGTGCCCACAGGAGTCGAGTGCAGTGATCAATGACATGGCTGACAGTTGGTTGAGGTAGTCTGCAACATTATTGGTGATTTCCTTTCTGTAATTAATGTTCAAATGTAATTGTTTCATGTAGGTGCACCATTTCTAATGGAAATTTCTCTACAACTTCTCTTGTGTCTGTATAAACTACAATGGTTGGTGGTCTGTGTGGATGATAGTTTCCTTCCCCATAATGTAATGCTTCCATTGATGGTAGGCTTGCATAATGGAATACATTTCTTTTTTGTAAGTGGGATACTTTCAGACTGTGTCTAAAAGTGTCTCACTATGGTAAGCCTTTGGGTGCCCCTACTAAGTAAGAACTGCACCAATAGCATAGTCATAGGCGTATGTATCAATCTCAAATGGTTGTTGTAGATCTGGTAATGTGGGCACGAGTGCAAAGAAAAGGTGATGCTTCAACTTAAAAAATGCCTTTTGTTGGGTTTCAGACCAAAAACACTTTTCTTTCGCTCTGCCCTTGGTGACTTGACTTAAAGGCCAAGTGATATGAGAGAACTAAAACATGAACATGTGGAATAAATTGACAACAACTATAAAGTCATGGATCTCTCTTAGAGTGGTTGGGGCTAGCCAATCGCGAATGAATTATATCTTGGCTGGGTCCAAATGCACACCCTTCTCATCAATGGCGTACCCTAGATATTGAACCTGGGTCATGGCCAAAGTGCATTTCTCCAGATTGGCACACAACTTGTGTTGTCACGGGGTTTGAAGGACCTATCGAATATGGTGGAGGTTATCTTCCCAACTTTGGTTGAAGATCAAGATGTCATCTAAATACACCACCATGAATTCATTGGTGAAGGGTCACAAAATGTATTCTTCAACCCAAAAGGCATGAAGCACCATTCAAAAAGGACCTCCTTGGATTTGAAAGCAGTATTCCACACATTGGAGGGTTTGATAGGCACCTGGTGATAACCAGACTTCAAGTCAATCTCACTGAAATATTCCCCCCCTTGAGCTGGTCCAAAAGGTCATCTATCCATGGGATTGGTTACCTATTCTAGATAGTGATATTATTTAGCGCTCAATAGTCAATACATAGTCTCAAGGTCCTGTCCTTATTCTGTACCAATACAATCGGGCTCCCACAGGGTGATGAGCTTGGCCCAATGTGCCCTTTCTGCAACATCTCCATAATCTACCTCTTGAGCTCATCATTCTCTAGAACAAAGCATCGATATATCAGTCCATTGGGTAGTGGCATGCCCAGGGTTAGATCGATGGAGTGCTTTAACTGATAGTGCAGAGGTACCCTTGTAGGTGAGGAAAAAATGTCACTTTAATCCTCCATGACCTTGTCCATCTACCACATTTGTGTGGAGGAGCCATGTTTGGAAGTTGTGGCCATAACCTTATTCTTGCCTTGAGGGTGAATGATAAGGAAAGAAAATTCCCTAGTTTGGGAAATCATCTTACTGCATTGCTTTGCGATGATCAAAGAGATGGCGATAGGTGGGGCTACCTCCGGTCTATTTTACAAGTTATTTCCCAAATTAATAATCACAGAGCAAGGTTTATACTCATATACAACAAGTTTCTTCTACAAGTATGATTTTCCTAATAATACATCAGAAACTTCAAGAGGAGAAACATCACACAATACCTCATCTGTGAATGTCTTGATGTTGTAGGGAAGGTGACATGGTTAGATGACATGGAGATCTCGTCCTTGGTGAATACACCTGATGGTGTATAACTGTGGATGTGTTGTCTTCAGTAGGCCCAACTACTTCACAGCCTTGGTTGAAATGAGGTTCTTTTGGATCCCATTGTCTAAAATGAATTGCAGTGGAGAACCCTTCACCCAAATCTGTGAGTGGAAGAGGCATTCCCTCTCCTCTGGATCTTCAGGATCATTCTTCTAGATCTTGGTGGTGTCCATGGTGGCACTAGGCTCCACATCAATGATTTACTTCCCTTTTTCATTCCCCTTTTCATGTTCTAACTCAGAGTTGGATCACACGTCTGAATCAGAAACCTTCAACTCATAAACCAGTGACTTCTTGACCTGACACTCACTTGTGTTGTGAGTGGAGATCTTATACAACTCACACCATTTTCCCCTGTCCTTCTTTGTCTTCATGGTGTTGTTATTTTCTTGTGGCTTCATAGGGTTCTCTTGGGTTGCCTCGCCTTGGCCTTGACCTTTGCTCTGTGGTTTGGGGGTGTTTATTCCTTGTTTTGGATTCGCAAATCCAAAGTCTCACTTATTCTGTTTAAACTTCTGCTCAATCTTGAAAGCGTATCAGTATGTCATGCTGAGTGAGGAGATGTCCATGAACTCCAGCTCATCCTGGATGTACTTGTGTAGACAGTTGCGATACTTGATTACCAATGCCTTTCGAATCCTTGATACCCAAATTCTTGTGGAGGGTATGGAAAACATTTGTGAACTACTACACATCTTGGTCCCTTCCTTGTCGTAGAGTGGTCCACTTTATGTATCTATCTTCATAGCTCCCGGCAGGGTAATATTGTTCTTTGATGGTGTCTCGAAAAGAATGCCAAGTGGGCACGACTGAAAATAGTGAGTATTCCCTCTCGTCCTTTTGTTCATAATAGGTTTCCCACCAGTCCTTGGCATGTAGGGCAGCTTTGAGAAGTGCAAAAGTAATATTTTCCTGACTGGAAAAGTCATGAACTGAAAAATATCATTCCAAAAAATTCACCATTTATCTATAGAATTTGCATCTATCTGGCCTTCAAATATGGAAATATCAAAGTTAACTTGTATCTTGAAAGGAGTGGCACCTCCAGAGTGGTTACTGGATGACGATCGGTTGCCTGTGGGTAGCCGTCGGAGGATTTGGGCAAAGTTATCCATCATCATGTTCCTTTGTCACTCAAGATATTCCTCGAGAAATATTTTGAAAGGATCTCTTGCCCCCTTTTCTTTCTTTTCCTCCTCCATGGGAGGTCATCGGGGTTTGTGAGGTTGGTCTTGCAAAGGTTCAACCAGTTTGAACCCTAATTCCTTATACTCTGACCTCACTGGGGACATGCAAAGAAAAATATAGAAAGAGAAGTCTGCTCTAATACCGTTAATCTGAACTTAAATAGGAACACAAAAAATTACAGATATAACCATAAATACATAGATGTAGCCAAAATAACACTTCATTTCATTAATATCAAAATACTGAAATATGCTTACAAACAGAATGGAGATAAACTAGCTCAGGTGATGGTAGCTTATCTCTTAGAAGAGATGTGGCAGCTACATGCCTCTAAACTATGTTACAAAGAGGCTCAAGGGCCTATTCATTATTGAACAATAACAGAAAAACATAACCCCATGAGATGTAATGCCAAGAGCTTGTGGGCCCCATTGGGGTTAGTTGGGTAGCCAACTTCCTATGGTCTAACTTGGTCATATTATCTTTGTTTGGCATGCACAATACCTTATTAGAAAGGTCTCTCCGAGTGATACATGATCGAGCTTACTGAGAACCTCAAAAAAACGTTATTTAGGGTGTCAAAACTGCTATGGAAATTCAGGGCCTAAAAACTACTAAAAATGGTGAATGCTGAAATAAATAAGGAATCAGATGAAACTGATTAGAGGTCTAGCTGGAATAGGTAGGTGGCCATCAATATCCACCTCGATAAATAAAATAAGTAAAAAGACATAAAGACATGAGTAAAACGACATAGATGTTTTCGTAGTTTGAATAGGGGTGTTGAAGTAATGAGGTAAAGCAACATTGCCAAATGAAATGAAAGTGCATAAAAATATATTTTGTCAGCACTTTGTTTTGGCAATGGTTCATCCAGAATTTTTGGCAGCACCTTCAAGTCAACATTATGGAAGTATACTTTTGGAAACTATTTTGGTTATAGTACGATAATATTGAGAGGATAAATCAAGATATAATAGATTCGTCAATCCACATCAAAGATGACTCATACTTGCCTTGATTTGTGGGGCTATAAACATGGGATTGTTCCAAATTTGTTCTAGATTTTGCTCCATAGTACCAGTTGGCAATTCTAAATATCTAACGCAGTTATATATGAACTCTTTCAGAAGTTGTTCATATAGTTGTTTATGTTCAAAGTTAGGAATGAGAAAATACTATTTTTTTAGTTATCTCATTAGATTTGGATTAAAGTTTAAATATGTATATTTTTTATTTTGTAAATCAGATATTTCCATAAATTGTGGATCTATAGATTGTACTATTTTCTTATAAAACATATGTAAAATAAGGATTGAGGGTTGGTCTTTTTAGCAGAAGAATTGTATTGTGTTTTTTGAATCTTTTTTTATTTTTATTTTTAGTAAAAATTTTCAAGGAAGAAGTATTTGAAGTTTGGATATCAGAGATTCTTGTGTGATGTTTACCAGTCTGTCTCTCAGTGATGTTTAAATTCCATGATGCTTAAGCCTTCATATTTGAATGAGAGTTATATAAGTTGCAAAATCCATCTTTATTGAGATGATCTATTATTTTTCATATACAAATATTATCAATATTTCTTCTAAAGTTACACATAATTCATCTTGATACTCTATTGTAATGCTTTGTTTTCTTCTTCCACCTACCAACTTGATAATCGATGACCTAAATAAATTTTATATATCTTGCCTTTCAGTTACATTTTTTTCCCACTAGATCATGAAATCTTGATTGAAATTAGCCCGTGACTCTGTGCCCAATGGTTATTTTCCTTGTTTTCCAACCAAACTTGCTAGCCTATTATTTTAGATCTAGCCACTAAGTCTATACATTACCCTTTACTATGGTGACATTGATTAATTGAGTCAAAAAGAGATCCCTCTCTAGATTGGAAGGGCTAGCTCCCAATCTAAAAGCATGATTTGAGGTTACACTGGATTTTCCTTTACACACTTGTGTAAATTTTGAGTGGTAACTTGATGATTGTTGTAGGAATATGTTGGAATAATAAAAACATTGGTGGTGTTCCAAGGTTGTCAAAGGAATTGTCGAAACATTGTTATCAAAGAAAACCAAGAACTATGAAAAGTTGGAGTGAAGAGGGTGTCATTGAATATGTTATGGAAGAATGAAGAGATAGACCATTTCTATAAATAAGAGAACATTGAGGATGTTTTGAAGCTTTGGATGTTTTGTACGTAATGGCAAGAATTATGTTATTTTGAAATGACCATGTATGAAATTGATATAAATATCTTACACATATTCCTAGTGTAAAGATCAAAGCCAAAGTTTGACTCATTTTATATTCTAATAAATATGTTTTTGATATAGCATGAGATATATTTTCGATGGTATACTCAAGATATTTAAATATTATTTTGAAAATAATATAAAGGTTTGACACTAGTTTGACAGAGCACTACATAGGTTATGAGTCAATTAAGCAGAAGAGGAAAGGGGGTCTAGGAGGATGAGAAATAATTTTGATTTTCTTAAGTTTCCTAATTTTCATATTTTAACCATGTTCCTTGTTAAAATCCCAAACCACCAAGAATTAAATGAGTACTAGATCATGATGAAGTGTACCTTCCTTGGCTATGAGAGCATGAGGGTTGAATATAATCTATGAGTGTGAGAGACTAAATATCCATAGGGATTTGAACTACATGACTATTATAGTTGTACCTCTTCTTGTGGTCTCTCTCCATGAATTAGAATTGACCATTTGTAATAGATTATACTATGTTCGCTATATTTTTATTTTTTCATTCATTTTGATCCCATTGATTGGATATATTCTACTTGCTCATGCATTCCATGCTAGCATAGACATCATAATGAGGAACTTGTAATTAACCAAGGAGATCTATGGAAGAAAATATGGTGACCTTGTAGGATAAACATGGAATGATATAGAGTAGCATAGACTGTGGGTTTGCTATGAAACCATTCCCATTCCCTATATATTGTTGGTAATTGAGTACTCAATAACCAATAAATATTTTTTTATTATTATTTGAATTTAAAGGTAGATAATGGATTGGACTTCATCTATGCACACAAAGCATTAAAAAAAGGAGAAGGGTTCCTAAATGAATATTGTGTTGGAAAAACCGACAATACTGAGAGGGGGGTGAATCAGTATTGTGTTATTAACACTTTTATATTTCAAATCTTGAATCAAAAATTTGTTAGCAACTTAACATGTGAGAGGATCTAAACATGAACCATATGTATATATAACATGTGCATGTAAACATATAAGCAACATATACACATAGTAAACCATCAAAATACACACACACAAATCACCATCATAAGGAGACACAAAGATATCTAGTGGAAACCTTTTCAGGAGAAAAACCACCCTTTTTGTTGTGTTGTTTCTCTGAATATTCTATTATGTGTCAAGAAAAAGATATATTTTACATAGATTTTTGTCCACCACCAGCAAGGAGATTTGATCCCAAGATATAGTCAGTTGGACACCACCAACTATTATCGAGCCACCACTCCCACAATATTGTTGCTATCCACCACTAGTATGGAATCACTGCTCCAAATTAGCAAGCCACCACTTACTAGAGGCCACTCCTCCACAAACTCTATGCATACCTCATTTCAAAATGTTTCATACTTGATCCCCAAGAAACTATGATCAACAATATCAGTTATGTTATATTCAAACCCTAGAAGCAAGACACTCTCAAACAACGTCAACATAAATAACCACAAGAAATACTATAACTCACACACTCAACCAATACATCAATCAAGCCACTCATGGCCATACTCATCTCACCAATACAAAATTCAAAACACATCAAACCTTATTATATCATCAACATAAGAACAATATGGCATTCTGCCATATGCACCAACAACCCTACAAAACAAATGTCAGTCTCACAATCATGGAGCTACACCAAGCTCTCTATCTCCACCATCAAGCTCTAAATATCTACTACAACATGCTCTAAAATTTGTTTTAGCCATAAAGCTTTGAATCAACACGTCCTTCTTCTGATATGCCTATGAAAACTGTGTCACAAACAACAGATCGAACCTATCCTCTGCATCATAAACTTTGTCACTCTGTTGGCCTCTCCATGCACCATTCTAGTATTTGACCTATGTCATTAGCTTTGTGTATGCACATGCTTTAGTACCTAAAACTTTGTATACTTATATGTTGTAGGAGTTCGGCCTATTCTCTCTGCACTCACTTTTTCTCATGCTTGCTCACCCTATACTCAACCATCTAACCCCCCAATGATAGATCTACTCAATTATTTAAACAACTTAGTCCAGTATCTCCATTACTCAATCACTCAATGCATTCATACTAAATCAATTGTTATAGATGGATATAAAGTAAAATAAGCTATTCCAACCATTACCAAGAGAAATTACCTTAGTTTCAACCTCTACAAATCACTGGAATGCATGAGAAATGCGGGAAAACAGAGTGTAAAAAAGGTAATGTTGGTCCTGCCTTTGGGAAGGGAGTTAATATTAGAGGTAACACTAGTATAATGAAGTAAACCCGAGTTAAAACGTTGTCCATTCACTAGTAATTATGTTACCCTTGTTTCAAACCCAAAAATAAGTTAAAATAACTCCAACTCCTCCTGAACCTGGTCCTCTGCACCTGCAACCATCGCCCAAGCCTGTAGAAACATTACACGATAATATCAAGCTCGTGTCAAGGATCTAAATCATCATGTAAAGGCCTCGAAACTAGTTGACATCATACCAATAAGTCATTTTCAATTCCTTAGACATCTGCACACCTTCAATACCTATGCGTAACTCTGTAGCACATCAATCAACCCATCCATCAAGGCCAACATGATTGGACCACTAAACCACGTTGATATCAATGCAACATGGTTGACAACAATGCCAACACAAACCAACTACAAGCATGAAAGCCATAATGCAAAGAATCTCCCCCTATGGCATTGACAACAACCACACATAATCTCCAGAACTTCAATCTTCTAGTCTTCATCTTCCCCTTTGACATCAATGGAAAAGGGCTAATTCATTTTGATTAGGTAGAAAGCACGTTGTAACACAAGCACAAGCACAAGCACTAAACCATCTTATCTCTACATGGCTGCATAGTAATGCATATCAAAAAATATCCATGCTTTGCACATCAATAGCAAAAAGAAGCATATCGAACCAATAATTTAGCAGTATCCATTGGGAAACATGTCAAACCAATCAATCTCTAGCAGCAACAACAATATATCTAGTAATATGCACATGAGGCAACCACATATAGCATCAATGAACAACATCATAATGAATAGAAATATGTGGAAACTATGAGCAACATCAATCAAAATATGCAACAATATCCACATGTGGTAGCAACCCATACTCTCCATAGTAGAAAACACATGTCAATAGCACAATATGTTGGATCAACACTTTTACAAGAGCCACAGACCATCTTTAAATGCATATCTTCACATCAACATCAATGGCCAATCATCAAACTCTATGCTCATTTAATGAAGTAAAAAACCCCAACAGTCATAGCATATCATGAGGCACATCATTAACACCTCCAAGTGGAACATAATTCCAACAATGGATGGCTGAAGTAAACAAGAACATATAATATGTCCCCCTTGAACACATGCCATCTCCAAAATAATCTTCCAAACTATAGTGAACTACTTCCACTGCAATCATTTCTTCCTTGCCACAAGAAAGAAGCACAAGATGTACTAATACTCCATATTAACATGACTAATTAACATATAACATTGAAAATACATGGATGTAGCAGCGACACAAGACCCCATACATGACTTCATAAGCATTGTACATGGTTTTATCATTGAAGTTCATTATTGTTATAACATATCCTTTGGGCCATTGATCCAACAAAATAACATTAAATGGTTGTTACAACGTCATTAGCCCATACATATGGCTATAGGAATACTTCATGAGACTCCTCCAAAAACATGCCTACCACCATGAAGACTCAACTCACTAATGATTGTACTCTCCACCAACATAAAATGATAAAATAATAATAAATACATGGTTTTAATGATGAGCATATAACAACCCAAACGTGCATGGTCCATATCTCAAGTCACTCTATTCATGCCATTACAACAATGTATCCATTCTCATGTTACGGTAGCTGAAAAATAATCAATTAAAACTGCAAAAAGGCTAATATAACATGTATTTCCACTCATAAACAATAAATACACCAGCTGCAAGAAATATGAGCGAAAATAAATAGAAGAATAAAGAACAAGCCTTGAAACCCTAGATACAAGCATATCTCCTCCTTAGCAAAATATACCTCACATGAGTATGTTAATCCTATTTATCTGGAAATGCATGGAAGCACTAGATCAAAACTCACTACTATTGGTACTCATCAAGTTGTCAACAATCCCCCTGAGACCATGTCAGTCTCATATGTATCTTTGTAGTCAAATAGATCTAGCATGAAAGAATGGAATATAGTAGGGGTTGATCTCTCCTACTTAGTCTAATGAGGAAGAGTCCTCCCTTAATCTCTTCTTTCTTCTCACTCTTCCTTTCAATGCATACACATAATATGGTGTCATGACTCCTTTAGAAATCAATCCCTTTGACCCTTCTTTTAGGATAAAACAAACTTTGGAGTTGAATACTCCATCAACCATTTGCATCACACTTAAAATATTGTGTTTTAAGCCTTCAATGAGTGATGCATTATCTGCATCGGTTCTCTTCTCACAAATATTGGATATACAACTTCCCAACACTCTTGTTGGTTCATTACCTTTGAAAACAACATGGCTTCTCTTGGTTCTCTTCAAAAATTGAAATATTCTTTTATCTCCTGACACATGGTGGGAAAATCCATTGTCAATGTACCACCCATCATCCTCATCACGCGATAAAAGAGGAATACAACACCTTCCTAGTTGTTCCTTCCTTTTCTTCCACACAATTCTTTATTGGTTTCTTGGTTGAGCACTCGCCTTTATCTATTTATTTTGACTAGATGGCTTGAAGGACCTAGGAATATTACAATATTTGGCCTTGAGTTTAAAATTGTGACACACATAACACTCTATATGACCAAGATATGAAGCCAAAGGATATGATCTTTTGCTGCTCATGTCAGATATCCATCTCCTCATGCTAGATATGTAGTAAATGGCATTGTGGCCAAACATGCTATAAGAACAACAATAACCATTAAATGAACTTGTATACCTGAAAGAGGGTACTCTCCTTAGATGTCCAAGCTACTACATAGATATGTACAATCTACTCCTATAAGTAGTTTCCATGTGTCCAAAATTATGACAACTGAAGCACTTAATCTCTCCCATCAAGGCAGCAAAGGAGTTTTCACTTCTCCTATGAGATCTACCACTATCAACCCTAGGAGCGAATGATCTTCTAGATGTGAATGATCCTCTTAGTTCTATTCTTGTTTGTTGCTGATAGATTTTCCTTCTCTATCTTCTCTTGTTGTTATCACTGGTCACAACATTTGACACATGATTATTTAGTTCTTTGTTGTTACTCTTGCCTAGTTGTGAGCTACACTCTCCAAAGCCAATACCAAATCTGTTCATAGGGAATCTTTGGTTATGAAGCATATTGTCCAAGTTCTTGGTGTCTCTCATGTTGATTTAGCTGAACATTCTTCTTCTCTAATTTTTTCCTCATGGAAACCACTTCACCTTCAAGCAGAATAACTTGACGCCATTATTCCTTTAGTTGATTAGACAACACATCATCGATTCTTTTTTATATTTCCACCTAGCTCAAAATAATGACCTCCTCCTTGAGATCCTTCTCATTGTCATCACAGATTTGTAATAACATATCATGCTCACTACATGCATCTGTTAGTCTACCAACTTTTATAGAAAGCTTTTCAATGACATCCATGGAAGATTCATATCTAGCCTTAAGGAGCATAAATATATGACCATCATCTTCATCACTAACCAAATCTGAATTATTATCATCGCAACTATCTAAAACATAACTTGAAATTAAATCATTACAACTTATACCTTTAGATTTATTGTCATGTTGCACAATTGGTTCAACTAGATCTTCTTCCTTCTTGGATTTGTTCTTCTTCTTCTTCTTCTTTTTGTTTCTCTTCTCTAATTATCCATCATTTTGTTGCTACTAGTTCCATATAACATAAGCTGTCTGTCCCAAATATCCTTAGTAGATTTTGGATCTACTATTTTGTCAATATATGTAGTATTGAGATTCTCACAAATAATGCCCCTTGCTTGAGCATCGTTTTGCATCACACTTGTTGGCATGGAATTTTTTCCACATCCTTCAAAAACACATTTCAAATGTCAACACCATAAGCTTATAATTGAGATTTGACTTTAAATTCCCATACCTAGAACTTTGCAGTAGTTAGAATAGATACTCCTTGAGCATTCATTCTAAAAATAAAATGATAATATTTCTCAACCTTCCTCTTGGATCTTCTCTTCAACGACTAAGATGCTACCAAGAGCCCCACTCTGATACCAATTGTTGGAAAATTTGGCAATATTGGGGGGTGGAACGAATTAGTATTGTGTTAATAACACTTTTTACTCCTATCGTTCAAATCTTGAATCAACCATTTATTAATAGCTTAACATGTGAGAGGATCTAAACATGAACCATATGCATATATAACATGTGCATGTAAACATATAAGAAGCATATACACATATAAAACCAACAACACACATACATGCACAAATCATCATCAAAAGGAGACACAAAGATATTTGGTGGAAACCCTTATGGGAGAAAAATCACCCTTGCTTTCGTTGTGTTGCTATGAATATTTTTTTATGTGTCAAGCAAAAGATGTCTTTTACATGTATTTTTTTCCACCACCAGCTAGGAGACTTGACCTCAAACACATTTAACCAACCACCACCAACTAAGAGACTTTACCTCAAACAAATTTAGCTAGCCACCACTCGTTAGGATGCTCGATCCTGTTGAGAAATCTAAGGCAACTAGTTAGGGAATATACTTAATTTGATTTATATTCCTTTGAAACTTTCTTGTGATGTTTATTCATTCTTATTTTCAATTATTAGGTTCTTATCATCAAGATAAATGCGAAAAATACAAAACATAAGATGTAGGCACTTAACCAGGGCAAACTCTTAAGAAGTGGAAAGCCCAGTCAAACCCTTCCACTAATAGATTCAAACCAAAATTCAGACAAACAAGACCCAAGACCAAGAAAAATCACTTTCCTCACTCCACCAAGTTAGCCTTCCATAAACTACAAACTATGACTTCAACCCCACTCTTCTTTCTCCTACAACTTTCGATTTCATGCACCTTCTCATCCCTGTAATACTTCAAAGAATTCACACATGTGGCAGAGGATCAATGACTTTAGACTTTATCTTGACTCCTTTCTCTTCTTGGGAAAGGATAGATTCTCTTTTGCATTCCATTTCATATTCTAAGCTTCAGATCAGATGTGTTGTATGTCTACTTCAACTATTTTATTGCACTTGTATATATAGTAGTTCAAGTCTCCAATATTAGGGTGACTTGTCAAATGTTCTAAGGACAAATTGAAGGAGTAGGGCATGTCGACATATAGGAGAGGAAGTCGACCTAGTGGAGAAATATTTTTGACACAAAAGAAATTTTCTTCTTTGACTTAAGGTGCCTTGGAGGGTCTTTTACATTATGATTTTGAATTTGACACAACACAAAAATCATAGAGCACTTAATGGGTGTTTTTACCTATTGACCGTTTGACCTAAGCATGAAACCCATGCCTTAATAAGTTAATTTATTTTACAATAAAAAATATTTTTTCTTTCTTTTACAAATAAAATTATGAATACCGACACTAGTTACATTCTTCAACACTCCATATTAACTAAGGAGGTATTCATAATTACATATATACAAAGGTACATGGAATATCTCAAAATGATATGCTCTAAGAAGACTCAAAACACACGCTGTTCTACAGATTGGATACTTGACCAAGGTATCTACCTGGGGGGGACTAAGGCATGTTCCAATCTTTAGCCACTATAGGTAAAATTAGGCTTTAGCTCTAACAACAACCCAAGGATCTAGGTATCATATCTAAGGTCAGACCTCCACAAAACCAATGATACCCTACCTACTTTGGGATATAGACATCATCATAGGTAGGCCAGATGTCCTCCCAAGCATATTTTTTCCCCAAGATGAATCATATCTCCCTATAAAATAAATCAGATATATCCACCAGTCTAATCATGCCTAAAAAATGTTTATCCTTCTTATGGAGAGATCTTGCACAATCACAACCCCAATCAATAATAAACATTCAACACACACACACACACATACAAATATGTTTAGCACAAACCTTCATGGTCCTTAATCATTATGATGTTGCTTAAATCATCATCATATTATCCAAATAAATCTCATTGGAAGCTTCCTTCCTCAATTTCTCCGCAACACTAAACTCAACCTCAACGCTTTTCAAAACATTCAATTCATCTACAACTTAACTCATGATTAATCAATTGTGGTGGTTTAGTTATTCTTTGATATAAAAAATCCTAATGGCCTTCACATCATGTTTTCAACTATGGTTGAGTTTTACTTTTATTCAACCAAGCTCCCTCTCAACTAGGGATATATTTATATTTTCTTTATCCAAGCTTTTACTAGGGAAAAATTCATCAAATTAAGCCACACATTCTCTTTCTTTTCGCACCATCATATCATCGGAGAAATTCAACCTTTCAAAACATCATTATTACAATTCTCACTTGGAAACAAGGTCATCAACAATGTATGCTTCAATGTCACCAAGATTCTTACAACTCCCTCTTTTCATCATGCTCAACATCATCATCAAGTCATCACCAAATATCTTCAACATCTTGAAGACTATGTACCTGCAAATCTTCAGCAACAAGTACAACCAAGCACAAATATGTATATACAAGAGCATGAAGTCAACTTTATCAATATAGGGTTAGCATTATAATGGGAGCATTTAGGGTTATCAAATAAGAAATCAAACTATACTTGGATTTTCAATTACCAATTATTACAACTTTCACACCCTAGATTCTTACAACAAATTTTGCTAGGGTTTTGTCACAAACCCTAGATTCCATCAAAATTAAACCTAAGATATAACTAATCAATTCCAAACATAGAAAGAGAATTTTACATTTAGGGATTTCAATATTATGCCCTAGAATTTCATGTCCAATTCTACTAGGTTTTTGTTACAAACCCTAGATTTCATTAATAAAACTAAATCATGTATATCAACAATTATGATAGAATTTCATATCTGGGGATTCATTATTATTTCCTTATATCAATCTCTCACTAGGGTTTTTATCGTAAACCCTAGATACACACATCAGAATTCAACAAGTTGACCAATATAGGGTTTTAATTATACGAAAGCACATATACCTAGGGTTTCATTCCGATGACCTTACTTTTAACTGTTACAAGGTTTTGTTCATCAACCCTAATTTACCAAACCCTAAGAATCTAGGGTTTCACTATATATTCTAAATGTCAATGGAAAAAACTAAAAGACTAGGGTTATGACATTACCAAAATTCTAAGCAATAAAAGAGTAGGATTTTATCATACGATCATTTATCAACAAACCCTAAGTAGACTAGGGTTTCATCTATATTGTCAACATACCCTAAACATCAAAAGGATAGGATTTTATAGTGAACCCTAAATTTTAGGATTTCACCAAAGTGAACAAAATGGAAAAAGATAGTATTGTGAGGGTAGATTCAATCTAGAGATTAATCACCCTAACAATAATCCTTATGATTAAAAACCCTAGACATAATAAAGTTAGTAATACAATGAAGATTTCAAAATGAATGTTCCTTATAATGAAGAAGATTAGTTATAAATCTGATAGATTGAAACATACCTAAAGTTTCTCTTTTACAAGGGCCTTGTAGGGTTTCTTCATTGAAGGACTCCCTCTTAGCATCTTCATGGTCTATTTCCATGAGTCAACTTGTGCCCAAGCACCTAACTTGCAATTAACATTTTTACCTTATATTTTATTCCTTCAATATACACCTGCAATATTTATTTAAAAACACAACCAAAATATACAAGAACAGCTAGGGTTTCCATTACTTCTTAGAAAATGAATTTCTGGGGATTTTGAGTACAAACCCTAACTTGCTCTAAAGTGCAAAATGTTAAAAACTAGATATCATTCAATTCTATTTTTTCCATGAATTTTCATATACCTACAAACCTTAGATATCATGATTTAGAGTTTCATAGAGGGAACAAGAAAATAAGATAAGGGTTTTTCATATGTATTATCTAGGGTCTACAATCCCTAAATATTAACAATTTTTATTACAATAAAAACTAGCCAACCCTAGAATCATATAGGTAGCCAAATTATAAAAGCATAAACATGTTATACATACCTCAAAATTACATACCTTTATTTTGATGTTCCATTTGTTGTTTGTTATAGAAAACTAAAAAAATATTATTAGATGATAAAGACATAAAGAACAAAAACAACACTTGACTTTGATGAGGACTGCAAATTGGTTCAAAATGTTAGATTATTTCTCTTTACTGTAGTACATGATTTGAAGGTGTTATGTTGCTACCTCATCAGGGATACTTGCTCAACAATACCTTCCATTCTTCAATGGTATATTGTGTACCTAATTCTTTCTTTTCTCTCTTTTTCAAAATACAACCCTACTGATCATTCTTAACTTTCTGTTGGAGTAAAATTTAGAAGTTGCTAAACAAGGTTCTCCTTTTGTTGTTGTAGACAGAGATATATATGTTCCTTGAACTTGTTCAAATACAGATTATGTTCCTCTAAATTAGACTTCAAAATAAATTTTATTATGTCAGCCATTTGTGATCCTTCCAAAATAATTTCATCCTTTTTCTATAGGGGTCTTGGTTCCTTTAACTTTAGGGTGATTGTAGCTTTGTAGTAGTCTTCTCAAGTAGGCCTCCATTACTAAATATTTCATCCCGTGTTATTTTTTGACTTCAAGGACTACCTTCAAAATTTATGACTTGGTCATCTTGCTAAAACATGTGCTGACTATAGAAAATAATGATGATTTTAGAACCCTTAAACAATACTTAGAATTTCACTTTATTCCACAAGGATCTCAGCCTTAACTAAGCTCACAAATGTGTTATTCGACTCTTATGGGTACTTTGACCTATAAAATCAGGTACATGGCTTGTTTTCATATATCTACAGATATATATATATATATATATATATATATATATATATATATATATATATATATATATATATATATATATATATATATATATATATATATATACTTGAAATTGTTCCTAGATATGTGCTATTTTACAGATCAGATTTTCTTCTAAGTGGCACAACTCAAACAATTCCTTTGAAACCCTATTTCTTGACATGAATCTGATATTTAGTTTTCGTACTCCTTTGACCATAGCTCTGACACCATGTTGAGAAATCTAGGGCAGCTTAGTTATCACATATACTTAATTTGATTTCTCTTACTTTGACACTTTCTTATGGTGTTTATTAATTCTTCTTTGCAATTTATTAGTTTATTATCATCAAGACTGTTGGAAACTAGATCACTACTGGAGGGGGCTGAATCAGTAGCGAATTCACTTATAAAATTTTTCTCCAATTAAATATTATTTAACCACGCCTAAACCAAAACACAAAAGCATAGATCAGAGCATCAAATATAAACAAGAATGCATGAAAGCTATCAACACAATGGACACAAATATTTCTAGTGGAAAACCCTCTCCAAGGAAAAAGAATCACCTTATGTTGTGCTGCTCAAATATTCTATTAGTCAAGAAAATTATTTACATAGATATATAAATGGATACTATCAAATGTATACTCTTCCTCATATGGATCTACAAACTACCATCCACTAAAGGCCACCACAATCAATGAGCCTCGTTCAGTTTCTGCCGAACTATGTCACCACCATTGGATTGAGAGAAATGCTCACTTATATTGATTTCACCAGAGTCCTTGAACTCCACTCCTATATGTGGTTATCATTTCAAAATGTTTCAGACTAAAACTAAGAAATCCTCAACATGAACACCACGGCAACATATCTTGAAAGAACACAATCAAATACCAAATCCACACCACAAAATGCAAAAAATATCTTCACACACTACAATAAAACATTATTTCTTCTCCTTTCTCTCTATAGAAAATGTTGGTAGAAACATACTCTACTATTTGCTGCAACACTTGCAAAATTTTTCATAAATTCTGCATCACAGAAACTCACACAGCTTGCATACAATCTTCTAAACTCACACTCACTCCACACACAAGATAATCAACCATACTATCATTGAGTTTCCTCTAAAATATATATGCATTGAGGTGCTCAATTCAATAATTTCCAAGAACTACTGAGCTTCACAAACTCTGTTCATATGCTTGATTTGATCCAGATTCACCTCATTGACTTGATCAAGCCACTAACTCCACTTTTATTTTGATATTTTCAACTTTTATTAGATGCTATAGCCCTCTAAACTTTTCTAACCATATGTCAAAAAGTTTCGAACACGAATGTTACCATAATACAAAAATTCGATGAGTTGTGTGAGGAATGCAGATAAAAAACCGTGAAAAGGCTAGGTTGCATGCACAAATCTGTACAAACTCGACTATAGCTCATCAATCGCTCCCATAGTACTATTTTCTAGTGATTGTAAAGTTTCAATCACTCCCATGACTCACCATCCATGTGACTAGGGTAGAGGATGAAGGAAAAGTCAATAAAATCATCTCAAGACTTTGCCAAAATTCAGGGACACCTTCATCATCTTATAAACACAACTCAAAGCCTTTGTATCAAGTTTAAAACTGATGAAATAAGACAAGGACTCCTGCAACATGTCAATGCCAACTAGACCCTAATCTTCTCACCTCATCACCAAGACTAGCACCTCCATCTCCTCAAGCAACAATGTGAACTTGTCTAAACACCTCTAACACCTGTAGCAACATCTCTAACTCATGTAGCAACATCTCCAAGTCCTGTAGCAGCAACATCATGTCATCCAACTGCCTCCAACACTGGTAAAAGTACTTCCAACATATCCAATGCTTCCAACACATGTAGAAGCATTTGAAACACCTATAACAAAAATCCAACCACCTGCAACAACAACATCATATGATAAGACAATCATAACATGCCTTGTAGCCATCTCTACATAGCCTCCAAATCACCTCCACTAAGCCATGCCACAACCAAATTGACATCAATGCCAACCAATAAGACCATTAATCCAAACATGCATCACACATTAAGAGGAGGACTAATCATCATCAGGTAGACATAAGGCATATGATGAACAATACCATGACCATGACCCTGTTGACATAAATGCAAACACTACAATGCCAATAAACTCCTCCTTTTGCATTGATTTCAACCTCAATCCAACATCTTAGGTTGATCTCCATACACTGTACAACACTGAAGTTGATCTCTATCCATCCAAATTCTCTCCCAATTTGACATCAATGGCAAAGGGCCATACCAACACTAAAGACAATGCCAATAATGTGTGAGATGAGAGAAGTGCTCCCCTTGTCATACTCAACACCATGCATATGAAAACCAAGAAGTATCTCCTGCAAGATAAGAATGTGAAACAAGAAACTCTTCTACCAACACATCTAGTCAATGCCATGCAATCTCTGAAATTGAACATGCTCCCCTTAAGCATGTAATGAAGTTGCAATCACACTCTGCTGCAATAATCCTCCTTTCCAAGTGCAAGATAATATTACTCATGAACCATTACTCCAACTTACTTTAGAAAAGATATACAATTAACTACAATACATACAATGTTTCATGGAGAAAATACATGGTTGTGAAAAAAACATAGGATTGACATATGCCTTCTCTACACCTATCATCAACCAAGACTTCTATGGACCCAATTGTACATCATGCACCCAATACATTTGGGCTACATCAAAGATATACAAAGTAATACATGACTTGGACTTTGATTAACCCATACACAACTAATGACAAGACATACTAGACACCATGGGTCTCTCCATGAGAAATACACCAAAACGATGACACAATGATAGTACATGGCTCTTACAACTACACACATTGGTGCTCTCTTCTATGCATGCCCAAAACATGAAAAAACATGAGTACATGGCATCAATGAGCAAAGACATATGCTCCATATGTAGTAGCAACAATAGAAGTACTATCCAACACATATGCTAGCACATGGCCACTCTACACCTTGGCCATCACCATCCCAATTATGAAGATCATGTAGAAAAATCATGATAACCACCAACAACCACCACCATGCTCCACATGTGCACCAACAAAAAAATAAACTGATAGCAACAACATAGCAATATGTCGTAGAAGTAACATATACATCCTCAATATCAATGTATTAAGCATCAATGAAGCTCAACAATAGGTAGCATATAATATCATCAATATAAATCTTGTGCAACAAATCAACAAGCAATAGTAAAACACTTGTAGCTTAAGGACCAATACACTAAATGCAATCGAGTAGCAATAACAAAGCACTAATCTACACACTATCAATAGCAAAAATATATTTTTCAATATAACACCATCAACAACATAATCTCATATTCTCCTCAACATAGGTGAACAACATATCATTAATGAGGCACAAGCAACAAATGAGTGAGCAACAAATCATCACTTTATATCAACAACAACAACATAATATCCAACAATAAAGTATTGTGAGCAGCACATGATTTCATCCTCTCCATAAATACACATGATCTCATCCTTCAATATGCATCAAAATATCATGACCAGTAGCAATCATCCTCCTCACGTCTCATCCATCCAAAAACACACTAGCAGAAACATGATACATCTAGAATAGAGAACATGAGCAATAAAATATATACTCTAGATGAACTATCTCCATTGCATCATCAGATCCCCATGAAAGCTATATATAGAAAAATATAACATAAATTGGATTTACCAATACGAGCACTATCAATGCACAAACTAAGTCATATAAGCACACCATCCTTCAATATGTTGTAGCAATAACAAAATTATTCCTTGCATCAAATCAATCTAAAATATATGCACCATATGCTCCTACATAGGAACACAATGCAAATCATCTGCAACTCTATTAGGAAGCAACAATGCTCCCCTTGAATGTGTGATCCTCTATCACACCATAATCAAGCACATAAAAATACAAGGTTGAAAAATCTCATTAGCATCAATAGAAATCAAAAAATAGATGTACATGGTTGATCCAACTAAAAACACATTGGAATAGAAATAGTTCAAAAATGAAAATTCACTCCAAACTTCCTGAACTCCCCTTGAACACATGCATCTCTCAATATGCATATTTATCATCATGCACTCTTTTAGATATGGATGCACATCCAGAAATATAAATTCAACTGATGATGCAACCATATACTCCCCCTAAGACCATGTATGCCTCAATTTTTATTGGATTTCCTTGTTTCTCTTTTCTCCTCCAAACTTTCATCTGTTGATCCTTCTTCTTCTTATGTGATTTTCCTTGCATATTCTCCTCCCTTTGGTTGGATCTCCTAAAACACATGGGAAGCTTGAAATCCTTGGCCTTATGGCCAATATTTTCACACACAAAACATCTTATGTGACCAAGGAATTAAGGAATAGGCTGATATCTTTTGCTAATCTGATTTTTATTCCTTGCATGTGCCCTACAGTCAATAGCCATATGCCCAAAATCATAGCATGAGAAACAATAACCATAAAATGGACTATTATACCCAAAAGATGGATATCTTCTTTACATGCATGCTTGAGGTTGCTTCTCATTTGGCTGCTTCTTTTGATGAGAGGGCATGATCTCTCCACTACTGCAGATTGTTGCTATATGTCCATGAACTCCACTGTTATAACCCTTGCCGATTTTATTCTTCTTCATTGACCTTGTTCGCTTGTTATTCTACTTCTTACATGGATATTCATTCTTATTTTTCTCACTGCTACTAGTTGATCCAATAATTTGTTATTTTCTTTTACATGCTTGAGCACTAGTTTTGAATCTTTCTAATTATTCTCTTGCAGATTTTGTTTTAACCTTCAATTTTTGGAACACATCCTATAGTTACTTGTATTGCTTCCTCATGCCATTTTCGATTTTCTTTCCTTCTTCCAATTGAGTCTTCAAATCTAAAATGTCTTCTTTGAAGGAACACTCATTCATCAAATAGATGTAGCAACATTCATTGGTCTTTATTTCCAGCTATGAGTTTTTTAATTTATGCTTCTAGGGCCACTATGATTTCTCTTCATCTAGGTTTTTGATCTATTCTTGTTTTCTCACAAGAAAGATGCTCAATCTATCATTGCTATCACTAGTGCCTTCATATTCTTCTTGTGAGGAGGCTTGATTTATCACTTCAATAAGAGTAGAATCCTTTGCACTTTTCTCCATATTTGAAATCTGTAATTTTCCTCCAAGATACAAAATTTGCAATTTGTCCAACATCTCTTTTGTAGTCTCCTAGTGTCTCACATGCATGCTATCAGATTTGAAATACTATGCAAAATAATATTTCTAGCCAAATCATTAGATTCATCTTTAACTCCATATTCAATTGATAACAAAATATTTTTATCAAGAGATAAAAAAGTATGACTCCAATTTCATCTTCCAAATTGCAAATTTACCTACATGAATCATTGGAATTCCTTGTTTATCCATTTTGAAAAATTTGAAAAAATCTTCCAAAATATCCAAGATCCACTCTCTAATGATCAAGCTACAACTAAGAGCCCCACTCTAATACCAATTTTTGGAAACTAGATCACTACTGAGAGGGGGGGTGCGTGAATCAGTAGTGAAGGCACTCATAAACTTTTTCTCCAATTAGTTATTCTTAACCATGAATAAACTGAAAATCAAAAGCAGAGATCAGAGAATCAAACATAAACATGAATCCATGAATGCTATCAACACAATGGACACAAATATTTCTTATGGAAAACCCTCTCCAGGTAAAAAAAACCACCCGCTATTGTTGTGCTTCTCAAATATTATATTAGTAAAGAAAATTCTTGACATAGAGATATAAATGGATACTATCAAATGGAGACTCTTTCTCATGCAGATATGTTATCACTGGGCTATAAAGGGTTGGGTTATGTCAACCTTCAACCCTACGTAACTATTTCAAAACAAATTTTTACTAGAAGTTATCCCTTCCAATCTGAGAGGGCTCTCTGAATATACTTAAAATTTTTACTATGATAAGATCAAAAATTTGAGATGGCTAACTCTGGTTTTCTTTTTTTATGTGGTTTTATAGGTGAAGGAGAATGTGATGGTTTCCACCATTGGGCATGGATTCAAATAAAGGAAAATCATTGAAAAACAACAATTCTTAATGGAAACTGAGGCATATCTAGCTTTAAAATTGATATCAAATAAACATTTATAGTCATACACAACAAATGAAGGAAGTTGGTGCACTTGTCATGAATTCCAAGTAATCAGATTGCCATGAACACTAATAGAAACATAAAGAACATGATGAGAAAATATAAAACATAAAGCCAAACACATGAGTCTCAGGTAGTAAAACAGAGTTGTTGCAACATATGTATTAACTGAGGAATTTTTTTTACAAAGAGTGGCCTCCTTCACATTGTTAATCCCTCTTTAGTAAAAAATAACTACAAATATATAGACCAACCTATCCATTGTATCATTAATTACAAAATCTGCCACTTGGGGCTAGAATCGGTCATTTTAGATTCGTATTTGGCAACTATTGAGAAACTTTAGGGATTTTTTGTTTTACACAAATTTCAACTCAAATAGGACTCTTCTATCTTAATGAGCTCAACAAAATTCTGTTGGTGGACCTTATCGAATCCAACCAAATGCTAAATGTGTTGCTGATGTGTCTCATGCCACGTGGATGTGCTGATCTAGTTGACTTTGCTGAGATGGACCTCCACCAAGTCAAATTTTAAAATTTCTGCAATAAATCTGGCTAGGAAAAATTCGGTAAAATAGGCCTCAAAGATAAGTGCATATTATCCAAACCCTGAAAGATGTGTAAAACCTGAGAGAAATTTAAGTAGATGAGCCCATGTTGAACAAGAAAATCCTTCATATTTCCAAAATTTCTTACCATTTGGTCAGAAATGGAGCTTGAAGTTGACTACTAAAACAGTCATTTCCAAAAATTTCGTAGCAATTGTTTTTTTGTAGCAAATTCAAAAAACACCTCTCTACTACCTCTCTGCAAGTTCTGCAAGTTTTGAGGTCTTCCTTGATGTTTGTAAGCTAAATACATGCCTTTAGAACCTCCTTTGCTGATTTTTAGACATGTCTTGACCTTCATGAAAACCTATAACAGTTTTGTAGAAAAAAACTAGTTTTACTATGGGGAGTTGCTACGAAACTGTTAGGACTTCCGTAGCAAATCCCCTGTTTTTATAATTGGATTTGCTATGGAATTTTGTAAAAGTATTTAAAATCCAATTATGGATGGATAAGCATGAGGCACATAAAAATTTGAAATTGAAGCTTTATGACAAACCCCTTTTTAACTTATATGGACCCCACATCATGACATGATGACCAAAAACACAATGATCATGAACCCTATTTTGAGAAACTTTGAACACCCTAGCTAGTTTTGACCAATGACTAAAATAAATTATTTTCCTAAGTGTTATCATGGATAACAGTGACTGGAAGTTATTCCTTCCAATCTGAGAGGTTTCTCTCAAATGTTTATCAAATTCACTTAAAAAAACTCAAACTACATATGACTAACTCTAATTTCCTTTTTGTGGTTTTTCATGTGAAGAAAAATGTGATGACTGCTACCATTGGGTATGGAGTCAAACTAAAACAAATTATGGCCAACAACAATGTTTAATGGAAGCTGAGGCATCTATAGCCTTAAAACTGATATCAAATTAACATCCACAGTCATACATAGTAAATGAAGGAAATTGGAGCAGTTTGATAATATTTGCAAGTAATCAAGATACTACGTAAAACATAAAACAACATGGTAAGAACACATGAAATCCATGACATGAATCTCAGGTTTAAAAATAGAGTTACTACAATTTTTCTATTAACATGAACAAAATATTACATAAGGTTATTTCTTCACATTATCCATCAACTACAAAACCACAAAAAAGAAATTAGAGTTAGTCATCTGTAGTTTGAGTTGTTTTAAGTGAATTTGATAAACATTTGAGAGAGCCCTCTTAGATTGGAAGGACCAACTTCTAGTTCAAGTGCTCTAAAATAGTTGGACTAGGTTAGAGGTTGAGACATCCCAACTCTTTGTAGCCCAGTGATAATGGGATCTATGGACTACCATCCACTGAAGGCCACCACGATCAACGATCCTCACTAGGTTACTCCTGAACTATCGATCGACTCTACAGACTCTGATCTATTGGAAGCGACCATGACAAATGAGCCTCGCCTAGTTTCTGCCAAACAATCCAACCACCATTGGATTGAGAAAATTTCTTGCTTATATTGATTTTTCCGAAGTTCTCCAACTCCACTCCTCTATGTGGTTCTCATTTTAAAATGTTTCAGACTGGAATTGAGAACTTCTCAACATGAACACCATAGCAAAATATCTTCAAAACACACAATAAAATTCAAAATCCACTCAACAATCAAACACACTACAATCAAACACTATTTCTTCTTGTCATTCTCTATACAAAATGTTGGCTGAAACATACTCTATTATCTGCTGCAACACCTGTAAACTGCTTTATAAATTCTGCATCACACAACTCACAAAACTTGCATGCAATCCTCCAAACTCACACTCACTCCACACACAAGAGAATCAACCATTATATCAATGAGCTTCCTCAATATATAGATGAACTAAGGTGCTCAACTCAATAATTACCAAGAATTACTGAGCTCCACATACTCTGTACATATGCTTGATTTGATTTGGATTCAACTCACTGACTTGATCAAGCCACTAACCCCAATTGCCTTTTGATATTTTCAGCTTTTATTAGCTTCTAGAGGCCCCACAAACTTTTTTACCATATGCTAAAAATTTTTGAACAAGAATATCGCCATAATACCAAAATTAGTTGAGTTACGTGAGGAATGCAGAGAAAGACTCGTGAAAAGTGTCGGTTACATGCACAACACTGTACAAACTTGACTGGAGCTCCTTAGTCACTCCCACGAGCCTATCTTCTGGTGATTGTAAAGTTTCATTCATTCCCATGACTCACCATCCATGTGAGTGGGGCAGAGGACGAAGGAAAACTCAATCAAATCATCTCCAGATGGGCTTCCCTAGGGGAGAAATACCATACCATGTGGGTTCATAACTAGGGATATATATTGAGGAAAATAAGACATAATATTTTGAGCATATAATAGGGGGTAAAGGGTTTTAATATTGATAGGTATAAAAAATGGATCTCAAAGTTAATTAAAAAATATAAAGGGGTATAAAAACTGCTAATGAAAAAATGGAAACCTACAATATCTAGTGAAATTAGGGACTTTTTAAATTGGTAAGGTGTATTGGGTTCGTACTGGTAGGGCGTTAAATAATGTGATTTTTAGAGGTAGTTTCCAATATGTATTCAAATTAAGGGTATTTTTTAGTATTCCATGAACACAAATACTATGTTTGAGGTTGATTGAGTGAAGCCCCTATAATCATCTCAATAATCTGCCAGACTTCAGGGACACCTTCATCATCTTCTAAATAGACCTCCAAGCCTCTGTAATAAGTCTGTAACTGATGATATATGCGAAGGACTCTTGCAACAAGTCAGTGACAAGTTGTCCATATTCTACCAACCTCATCACCAATAGCAACACCTCCATCTCCTAAAGTAGAAATCACAACCTATCTAAACACCTCTAGCACCTGTAGCAACATCTATCACTCTTGTAGCAACATCTCCAACTCCTACAACAACAACGTGATGTTATTTAGCTACCTATAAAACTGGTAGAAGTACCTCCAACACATTTAGAAACATATCCAATGCTTCCAACGCATGTAGAAGTATATGCAACACTTGTAGCAGCACTCCAACCGCCTTCAGCAGTAACATCATATGACAAGCCAATTATAACAGGCCTTCAGCCATCTCTACTCAACCCCCAAATCACCTCTATTAAGTCATGCCACAACCAAATTGACATCAACTCCAACCAACAAGACCATTAAACCAAACACTCATCACACATCAAGAGGAGGACTAATCATCATAAGGTAGACATAAGGTATATGATGAACAATGCCATGATCATGACCCTGTTGACATCAATTCCAACACTATAATTCCAAAAAACTCCCCTTTTTCCTTGATGTAAACCTCAATTCAACATCTGAGGTTGATCTACATACATTATCCAACACTAAAGCTGCAACTCTAAAGTTGGTCTATATCCATCCAAATTATCTCCCTCTTTGACATCAATGGAAAAGGGCCATACCAACACTGAAGACAATTCCAATAAGGTACTGGATGAGAGAATTGTTACCCCTATACTCAACACCATACAGATGCAAACCAAGAAGTATCTCCTGCAAGATAAGTGGTGAGCTCCAGTATTACAGCAAGAATGTTGCAACTCCCGGGACTCCCTTCTTTACTTTTATCAACCCGGTAGTTCGTAACAAACTTGGAAGCGACGGTGTTGTATGCACAAATACTAGCTCTTGCCACAGCTGTCACTTGGTCAGCTGGCACAAGTCCACTAGGGGCTTAATCCAACTTCTATGAGCTCTGAGAATAAGATTTTTAACTGATGGATGAAATCTAACTTAAAGAAGGCTGATCTACTTGCAGAAAGAAGCTGGAAAGCTGAAAGGAAACGTAAACCCTAGCAAACCCTAATTTTACCAGCTATCCCTATCGATGCAAGAAAGAGGATGCAAGCTACTGAAAGAAATTCCATTGACTTCTAGGAAGGTAAATACATGTATCTAAGCTACTTCTACAGTAACATCTGGAAAAAACATCTTTTTGTATTTTTGAATAAGTTGCCAGAATTATTATGCACGCGATTTGACTGTGCAGAGGTGGATTGGCAAGAGGAAATGCTTGGATGAGGTCGGGAAGGTTCAGAGAGGGCCTAAGGGGTCCCTAACACCCTTTCAGAGAGTTTCACAGAGTTTGGCTATCAAGAAACCTCATTCGTGAGCTTCTATAGGAAGTCTGCAGGGGTTCTACAGGATGTCTGGAATTTTTCTACAAGATGTTCAGAAATGGGATTTTGGAGGATGGATGGATGGAGAAAGATGAAGGAGTGGGTATGGAGGTAGGATAAGGGTTGGAGGTGGTCCAGGACTTGGTGGATGGAGTTGAGAACAGATGTAGATGGTTGGATTTTTTCAAGGAGGACTAAAGCAAGGATGCACAAAAAACTAGGGTTATGTGAGCAAATGGAAAACGTAAGGCTAGAAGCTGAGCTGAGGGATGGAGCAGATGGGTTTGCTGGAGTACGAGTAGGTAGAGAAGTGGTACAGGTGCTCTGCAAGTCATTTTTCCAACTGAACCGATGAAGACTTGTAAAATCAAAGACCTAGTTACGTTGACCTAATCTGATCTAGCTGTCAGTAAAGAGAATGAACAAAAGTTTGAAATACAATGAAACCATGTATTCTAACTCATGCAACTAAGCAAGAAAAAGTCTGAACTTGTAACCAACTTCTACACATGAAAATCAAACACTAGTGATTGCATGGCAAAGAAAAATCAGTGTTTTTGTGGGCAGCAAGGTCACCTTGATCCCAGCTCCTAATCCCACTGAGGGAGAGGTGAAATCAGAGGTGTTTGATGGCCCTTTTTTGAAGCTTTTCCTTGTTAACAACCTATCAATGAAATCTGAACATCAAGAAGTCTTTCTAACCATTAACAATGACCTAGTTAATCAACAAGATTTAATCTACTTAACAGAGCTGATTTTGCAAATTCATAAAGAACAAATAACAATACATAAAGGAGGCCTTAGCACTCGGGTTGGGCCCAACCCCAAGAGCTGCAGGCTCCTATAAAGAACTCATATCTGATGCCAAGTAAAACTGCTTCTCATTACTCCAAAATAATCATCACAAGAAAGTTGTACAATAGTAGCTAAGAAAAATGAGTTGAAAAAGGACAGCACTATAGTGAAAATACCAACAGTTCCAAAAGTAAACTACGAAGGTTGAGCCCTTCTTATTTATACAATACGAGGGGGCTAGCAGCCCTCCTAGATTCAAGGGACTCGGCTGTTCCAACTGCTAGTAGACAGTCACTCTTCCCAAAGCTACTTGGCTGCCTTTAGAACTCGTTTTGGTGGCCTGTTGAGCTCGGAGTTGAGGGTGGAGATTTCGAGGAAGGGCCATTTAATTCCACAGAAAACCTCCCTACGAATCCTCACCTCAAGCTTGGCTGTCACCTGGGCCATAATTGCTTGGTTTTTCTCCAAAATTTGTCCAAAAAATATGAAATGACCACGTATTAGCCTCCTTGGTAGAGTGACCACCCTTATTCATTCAAATAACATAAACATATTAGAGAAACATGCATAATCTACGAAAAATGGAGGATTGAACAAGGAAAATTATGCAAAATGAGCCTAATAAGTTACCCAATTCGGGGCTCATCATCACCCCCCTGCTAAATGGGTTGCTCATCCTCTGAGAAACTAGTCCAACTCATCATCCTTTATGGCTTTGATCGCCTCCCTCACGTCCCAGGCCTTTGCTGTGATATCCTCTTCTCGGGCGTGGAATCCTGCCTTCCTTTCCACTTCCTCCCATTGTCTACCTTCCTCCTCTTCCTTCACTCCCTCTAGCAATCCTAAAAGTAAAGGAGGACTGAATTTCAGGCCAATCCAATTGGCCTACAAAGTCTACATCAACTGTTTGTAGAGAGGTACCCTTGCCAAGGCTTCCCTCATCCTGGTGGGAGAGTGGTATTCTTTTATCTTCAGGCTGTGAGGCAGTGTGTTCCACTGCCTTGTGCAGGCATGCATGCAGTTTTCTCCCAACAGTCTCTCCATGTCCTCAAAGTGGACAATGGCTTGAGCCTGTTGCTCAATGTATTCCGGTAGATCCCGAGGACTGTTGGCTAAGTGCTGGTGGGCGCTTATCACTGCTGATGGGTCATCCTGCGCTGCTCTGATCATGAGAGGCTCACTAAGCTCTCTGCCTATGATACTGCGAACCTCTGCTGCTCTCTTCTTGTTATAGACATTTTTGTGCCTCGCGTCAAGGAGCATGGAATGTCAATAATTACAGGGATCCTCAGTCCCTAAACATGTTGTTCTTACCCCTAAAAGAACAAGGTCATCAATCAACAGCACTTCCAATCAGTTCTCCACCTGAAAACACTTCAAAACAGGCTTATTTTGGATCATGTCAGCTGCTTAACTGAGCTTCTGCGCTGGAATGCAACAGTCCCACTCTGTACCTGCGCTGGAAGTCAAGATTAATGAAGGCTACCTGCGCTGGGCGAGATTGGCCAAGTGGCACAGTCATCCTGCAAGGTGTCAACTGCCCAGGAAGCTTCCAAACTGACACTTCGTTCATGAGATTTGCCCTGTGATGAGTAAGAGGTACTTGATCACCATGTGTAAGCAAGGATCTCCAAGTGGACATAGGAACTGAAGAGGGAGAGGACACTAGTCAGCTCTTTGCCAGCCTCAAGCTGACTCATCCTTTCCTCTTCTCTCCTATATATAGAGCTCTTCTATGAGGTCTAGGGAGGCTGGAATTTTGTATAAGCAAGGAGGTGCTGTTGGTATACTGCCAGAGCTATTGGGTGATTGTTTTACTAGAGGTGAAGAGGAGAGTTCTTGCTGCCGAGGAAGTGCTGCTGGATTGGAGCCATCATCATTGGTTGTAACTTCCTCTGGAACCCTGTTACTTTCTATCAATAAAGTTTGCATGTTCTCCTATATACTTGTTTTACATAGATGTTTTGTGTTTACATGTATATTTGATGCACCCTAATCCATGCTTCAGTTATGAGTACATGTATCTTGTAGTTTGCTCTCTTGTTTTGTGCAGGTTCTGTGTGTAGCTGGATCGGCTAGGAGAGCAAAGAGCTGGGAACGAGATACAAAGAGAGAAGGACAAGGATCGACTAAGCGAAAGACACCAGGTTGGTTGACCTTCTTTCCATTCTCTCTGTATTTTCATAAAGTGAAACATGAAAACTTTATCTTCTGTTGTTGCTAAAGACTGTCACCTTTAGAGTAGGGTTAGTGTCATCCGCATCGGATACTTTTCCCCACAACACTTCTCCTCATGGCTCATCCAAGAGGCCATGGCCATAAGCTAGACATCTCCTATCACCATGTTGTGATCCCATGCGTTCATGTTCGGAAGGGTGAAGTTGTGCAAGTAGAACTCTAGTAATTTGGCCCTATCCTCAGATGAACTACTGCCACATAGAGCTACAAACTGATGATAATTTTGGAATGGGGTGATGCCCCTTTGGGCCAAGGTATTGATCTGAAACTGTAACCACTGATCCTTGAGGTATAGGGCATAGGATTTGGCAGGCTACCTACGCTGTAGAGCTTCCATTGCCCAGCTGGCCATGCAAGCCAGTTGGGCCTCCTTTTCTTGTACCTGCTGTTTCAGAGATTGTGTTTCCAATTCTTTTTCCTGTAGCTGTCAATTAAATGTCTCAATTTCAATCTGCATCCCTTCCTTTCTCTGCTGTTCATCAGGGGTACCTTTGGCTGTTTTGGGCTCCTCCTGTTGTTGTTGTTCTTCCAAGATATGAGGCCTGTCTTCCTTCCTCTGTCCCTGTAATTGTAGCTGCTGTCTAAGCAACTCATTTTCTTCCTGTAGCTTGACCCGCTGGATGCTCACAACATGTCGTACTAGAGCCAATTCCCTTCTTGCCTCCTTGAGTTGTTCCTCCAGAGGACCTATGTCTGCCACACCCTTGGACTTAGTGGTTTTCATCCAAGTGTGGGTCCTCACTCTCTCTTCTTCTAGTGCAAGGAAAAGTGGCACTATGAACTTTTGAGGAATGATCTTTCCGGCATCTAAGAAGTTATAATAGGAGCCCAAGCTGGGTTGGGGGCTAGGTTCCACAATGTTCTCCACCTTTTCTTCCTCCTATGGTGATTTAGCTGCCTCACCTTCCATTGCTTCAGTCTCCTTCAACCTAACCAGTGTTTCCTGTAGAATAGTCTCAACATCTTGTAGAGAGGCCTTTGTGTCCAACATTTTCATTCTCTCCCTCTAGGTGGATGTCTTTGGGCTTCCCCGTTCATTAGTGATGGATGCCTGGGAGGGGGACCTCTCCTTTTGTGTGGTACGGGTGTCTACAATTGTGATTGGTTCTTTTGATGGTGGCTGGGGTCTGCCAGTCTTAATCCTCACACTCCTTCTTGCCTTAAAATACAAGGGAGGCTCCCTCTTTCGCTTTCCCTTCTGCTTGGGAGATGTTCTTAGGGTGGCCATCACAACTGCTGCTTCCCTAGCTAAAATTTCCGGTGATTTTTCCCTCTGTTGCTCTATCTTCAGACTTCCTATAGAAAGTCTTGTGCTGACTGTTTTCTATCTTCCTGTAGAAGTAGTTTTCGGGCTTTCTGTAGAAATAGTTTTCATTGTTTTGGCCTACTTGGCTGGGGGTGCCTTCTCCTTCAATTTTGTTGTGGTTTCCTTGGATGTGCCCTCACTTTCTTGGACTTTTTCAGTCCTTTCTGCCCTGATTTGCAATAGTTTCTCCCTTGGCGTTTGTGCCTTTATTCCACCTACAGTTTTGGGCTCAGAAGCTTGGCCCTTCTCTTGTTTCTCTTTTTTCTTTTCCTGTGGTGGTCTATCCTGGGGTTCCTTACCCTTGGCTTTCTCTTCTGCCTCAATGTGCTCCCTTTCCCCACTGCTGGATGAAGTGAGTTCCTCGGCCAGAATCTGGATATCATCATTCTTGGACATATTGCGGAAAATCTCCTAGGATAGAGGGACAGTATAGGTATGGAGGGCATCTTCTACTAGAAGCTTGATAAGCCCATGATGAGCCAGCTGGTCCGGTGTCCCTTCCTTTATTTTTGAGCCACACTCCATTAATGACTGTAGGAGGAAATATGGGATGCTTAACTTTTGTTCTGTGGGTAAATCCATCTTATGCCTGAGCTCAGTTAACAACCAGAAGTGATAACCATATACAATACTGAACCACCCCTCACAGGTAATGTATTTCATGATCTTAAGGCTGATCTCGCTCCAAAATGGATGTAGGCTGCCTCTCCAAACCCCATTTTTATCCTCTGAAAATTGTTCTTCTTGTAGGAAGAATTCCTTTTTGGCCTTCTGACCCAATTTCCTTTCCTCTTTATCCCAGGGTATCCCCAATGGCAAATCAGTGACCCGACTAATGATTTGTGGGGTGAGTTTTAAGGTCAATCATCTGAAATTTATAGTGGCCAGTATCTTGGATTTAGGCTACAGAGACATTAGGAATTCTTCTGTTACCTCATCATCGTGACCTTGAATCTTGTCACAGAAGGTCATCTAATTGGCATGGGTAAATAGGTCTACCACCTCGGGGTTTTCTCGCAATTTCCTTGAATCCGAGGGTTCCTTTTTGATAAACCCTCCCGGCATGGTGAAAATTCTCTGTTTTGGCTTGTGTTCTGATCAGAAGGGGAATTTTGTGTATGGTTTACTCTGATTCTCAGGACAGGGTTTCTCAGATGTTTGTATCTCCCTTTTCACCAATTCCCTGGTTATAATACTGCTGCTGCCCAAAACTTGACTGTCAAACGGAAATTAGGCTCTCACAGACAAAGTGCAGAGATTGATTGTCACACCAATCACATACAGGTCACATTCTTTATGCACAGGTCAGCCCTTACAGAGGTTTATCGTTTCTACAGGAGGAATTTGTTAACAAGAACCATGGAGGAGAATGTGACACAGCATCATTTGAAAGAAATTTCATGTATCATATAAGCAAAACACCATTCTTGACCCACAGGCAGACTTGTTTTAACTTTCCCTACTCCAAACAGTTTAATTTACCACCTTTCGAAATATCATGCATGGGTATGGCGTTTTTCGAGCCTACCTCTCTTCAAAACTCCAATTTCGATGCCAAAGACCTGGATTTCTCTACTTTGGGAGGCTATGTTGTGCTTCCTGTAGAGCTCCTTCCTGTAGAGAGCTTTGCTAGCTTCTGGAGGATGTCACGGCGCTTCTGAGCGAGCCTGGGATGCGGGAGGATTTTGAAACGGGCCGAGAAGCTCGGGCTAACGAACTACAGAGGAGGAGGACGTGTACGTTATTGAAAACTGGTTGCAAGAGTAAATGATAGTGGTTAATGTGAGTGTTAGGGCTGAAGGATTTTGAATTACAGCGCAATTCATGGCATGGGGGTGAGGTGTCCAGGCCGATCCGTTGGCCAATGTCACAGCCATCATTCTCCGGCGTGTCTCTGACCGCCATTTTTCTATCTCTGCCATTACCCACCGTCATCACTGCCCATCCGCCGATTTCACTGCAAATCCGCTGATTTTCCTCGACTAGACACTTCCCACGTGTCGGCTCAACGTCCCTTTGGCAGATTCGAGCGTAATCGAGCTCGTTCGGATCCCACGAGGCCATTCGACTGACTGTGGGTGGCCAGTTGACTGGCCACCAAATTTGTTCAATCCACACCATTCACAGACATGCAATTTTCATAGTATAGTCTATGTAATTTGACGAAATAAGGTTAGGCACTTACCTGTGTGGCCGTGGACATGCTCTGCAGGTTTCCGGACGTGGAACGATGGCTTTGCTCACTGCTGCTTCATCCACAGGTGCTAGAATTCCCTCGTTCATTGGTTGATGCTGCATGCAAGGCTTCGGGACCCGATCCACTGGTGGTGAACATTGCATGCAGGGCTCTGGCTTTTCTCAGCTGTCGAGGAGGTGTTCACGTTCAAGCAGTGCTGGTTACATGCCTCCTGCATTGATTTCAACTGCTATTGACTCCATAGTGTGTATTCCAGGCAGATCAGCTGCTACAGGATTCCAGTAGTTGCTTCTCCTCCTGGGCTGCATGCTGAAACGAGCAGGGTTGCATTCACGATTGAAGGGTCCTGATAGAGATTTAACAGGTAGAGTGTGTGGGCCTTCATGTACTTGATTTTTCCCTTGAAAAAAAATTGCAATATGTGGAAAACAGGACTCTTTGCATGACTGTGCAGGAATACAGGTCTGGATTGTTGTAATGGCGGTGGAAAGAGATGAAATCGGTGATGGATGGAAGAGAGGAGTGGTTGCAAGTCTCATCAATAGACTTCAAGCTTTAAATCCCTTTCCATAATCGACTTTTGCGTGCCCGAAGTCTCTACAGGATGTTTCCTGTAGAAATGCAGAACTTCCTGTAGAAAGCCCTGAAACTTCCCGTAGGAGGTTGAATCTTGACCGGAATGTGTCCAAATCCTAGAAAAAGTGAGTGGCCATGGAGGGAGTGTCTGTGAGGATGTCTGGTAACTTGGTACAGACCCCTGTCCTTGTTTTGTGTGACCTCCTTTATCTGCACTGCATTCCCTGCAACCTGCAATAATTCTTCAAGAGATAAGACCTATTTCTTTTCTTTTTTTTCTCTTTCCTCTTTTTCTTTCTCTCTCTTTTTTTTTTTTTTGAAAGACAGCAGGGGCGCCTTCATGAGGTTTTCACCCCCACTATCTGCCCTAGGTGCCTCAGAGAGGTTTTCACCCAAGGATCTTTTTATTCAAATTCTTTATTTTCTAAGAGACAGCAGGGGTGCCTCCCTGAGGTTTTCACCCTCACTGCCTGCCCTGGCCGCCTCAGAGAGGTTTTCATCTAGGGATCTTTTTATTCCTCTCTCTTTTTTTTTTTGATGATCAAGGTGTGGCCGGAACAGAGGCAGAACCCTGCTCTATTACCAGCACTGATTTTTCCACAGTTTCAATGAACTCCTGCCTTGAAAGGGGTTTCTTGTAGATTTTCAATCGATGCCCATTGACAAGCATGGGGATGGCTTCTTCATCAATGGTCCTAATAAGGAATAAACCATTGTTATTGCATTTCTCCACTGTATATGGTCCTAACCATCTTGTCCTCAGATTTCCTTTGAAATCCTTGTATCTTGAGTCATACAGCAGGGCCCAATCTCCCAGCTAGAATTGCTTTTCATTAAGGTGTCGGTCATGCCATATCTTCCTCTGGAGTTGAACTACTTCCGAGTGGAGGAGGGCCCGCATTCTTTGTTCATCTAATCCATTCAGCTGCAATAATCTTTCACGTTGAGCATGGCTAAGATCTAGGTCCAACTGAGTTTCCACCCTTAATGTATTGTACTCGAACTCTATGGACAACAAAGCTTTCTTCTCGTAGACCAGCTCATAAGGTGTGAAACCAGTTGTAGTCTTCCAAGTGGTGTTGTAGGCCCAGGTGGCCTCAACCAGGCAATCTGCCCAATCCTTTCTGCTGCTACTCACAACCTTAGTCAAAATCCCTTCCAATGCTCTATTAGTGACTTCCACCTGCCCATTTGCTTGAGGATGATAGGGGGTGGAAGTCTTGTGCTTGATCTTGTGATGAGCGAGAAAATCTTCAATCAGGTTGGAGGTGAACTGGCTTCCTTGATTTGTGACTAACTCTCTTGGGTAGCCATACTTGTAGAAGATATTTTCCCTCAGAAACTTAGCCACCTTTTCTTTTGTTGCTGCTTTGATTGCCTTCGTTTCTACCCACTTGGTCAAATAGTTGGTGCACACAATGATGTAAGACCGTTGCTTTGAAGGAGGGTTTATAGGACCCACAAAATCCATGCCCCACTTCTCAAATGGCTCGAAGGTCACTTGAGGTTGGAGAGGCATTTCATCCCTTGGAGTCGGTTTTCCCATCCTCTAACATCGGTCACACTGGCTAATGTATCTTCTGACATCTTGATGAAGAGTAGGCCAATAGTAGCCTGCCCGTAGAATTTTGAAGGCAGTCATTTTGGCTGCAAAGTGGCCTCTACAAGGCCCGTCATGACAGGTTAGGGGGATGTCAAAGACTTCCTCCTCCCTAACACAACATCTCAAGATCTGATCTGGGCCAAGTTTAAACAGGTTTCCCCCGATCCAAGTGAACGGGGCACTCTTCTTGTCAATTCTTCTCTTCTCCTCTGAGGATAGATGCGGAGGGAACTGTGCCGAGACCAAGTAATTTTCTATATCAGCAAACCATGGAGAGAGAACTGAGATAGAAAACAGATGTTCATCGGGCATCTGGTCATCCACTGTTCCTTCTTCACCTGCAGGCAAGTCCAATCTAGACAAGAAGTCAGCAACAACATTTTCCTTACCTGGCTTGTCAACAATCGTCAAAACAAATTGCTGCAACAAAAGTAACCATCTAATGATACGAGCATTGACATCAGGCTTATTCACTAAATATCTAATTGCAGCATGATCAGTGTGTACAAATGTTTGATAACCATTGATGTAGTGTCTGAACTTTTTTACGGAATGGACTACAGCCAGGAACTCTTTCTCAGTTATAGTATAGTTCATTTCTGCCTTGGACAGGTTTTTGTTGACGAAGTATATGGCATATGGGAGGTTCTCCTCAGCTTGTCCTAAGGCTGCCCCTATGGCTTTGTTCGAGGCATCAGTGTGGATGTGGAAAGGTAGGGCCCAGTTTGGACCTCTCAAGATCGGGGCGGACACCATCTTATCTTTCAACTCATCCAGTGCCCCTTGATAGTTGTCAGTCCATTTAAACTCAACATCTTTCCCTAAGAGTCCAAACAATGGTGAGGCTAGCTTACTGAAGTCTTTAATGAATCTTCGATAATATCTTGCTAAGCTTAGGAAACTTCGAACATCTCTTACCTTTTGAGGACGTGGGACCTTTTGGATGATAGCAATTTTATTAGGATCCACCTGTAATCCTTGCCAAGAAATGGTATGACCTAGCACGGTCCCTTCTGTCATCAGGAATTCACATTTTTCGGGACTGAGGGACAAGTTCATCTCAATGCACTTGGCTAGAACTTTCCCCATATTAGTCAATGCTTCTTGGAAGTTGGACCCATAAGGAGTAAAGTCATCCATATAGATTTCTACCGAATCATGGACCAACTCAAAAAAGATGCTCAATACTGCTCTCTAGAAACTGGCAAGAGCATTGCATAGCCCAAAGGGAAGGACCTGGTAGGAAAAGGTACCCCAAGGATAGGTGAAGGTGGTTTTATCTTGGTCTTCCGAGCTGATTTGGATCTGGTTATACCCGCTGAACCCATCTAGGAAAGAGAAGAACTTATTCCCTGCCAGTCCATCCAACACCTAATCTATGAAAGGCAAAGGGAAATGGTCTTTCTTGGTGGCTTTGTTAAGTTCTCGGTAATCCACACAGATTCTCCACTTCCCGTTCTTTTTGGGCACAAGCACTAGAGGTGAGACCCGCTCACTATCGGAGATAAGGTAGATGAATCCTGCATCCAATAATTTTTGCAATTCTTCTTTGACAATTTCTTTAAGGGCTGGATTCATTCTACTATGATGCTGCCTAACTAGTTTAAAATCTTCTTTAATGTAGATGTGATGGGTACAGACCGAAGGATGGACTCCTTTCATCTCCTTATAGCTCCAAGTGAAAGCATCTAAATGATTGTTCAGTAAGCTACACAGCTCCTTCTCCTGGGAAGGAGATAGGGAGGAGCTGATCTTTAAAGTTCTTTTGAGACCAAACTCCACATTCTTAACTCTGGGAGAGGTTGGATCAGTCACACAGAGGTCCACTAAGGTGCTGGCTTGGGTATCTTCCACCAATTCCTCTAAGGACAGTGCACTCGGAGGTGGATTTTGAATCAATGTTTCAATCAAATCATCCTCGGTTTGAGGGCCACCCCTAGTGGTTTCTACTGTGCACAATGGTGCAGAGTAGACCTCATCCTCATCTCCTTCTTCCAACCAGAGTGGTAAGTCATTTTCTAGCAGAGGTTGGGCAGGAGGATATAGGACTAGTTGCTTGGACATAGGCCCCTTTTTAATGGTCATGCTTCCAGCTCAGAAATTGATGTAAGCATCCGCAGTGGCTAACCAAGGCCTTCCCAAAATGAGGGGGTATCCTGTGAGATTTTCCTTTGGTTGAAGGACCAAGAAGTCTGCAGGGTACTCCCAAGAGTCAACAGAGACCAAGACATCTTCCACAATCCCTTCGAGAGTCATGGTGGAGCGATCTGCCAACTGCAAGACTATCGAGGTCTTCCTTAAGGAATTCTGAAGGTTGAGTTTAAGCATGGTGTCCCTGGCAATCACATTAATGGAAACCCCTAGATCAATCAAGGTATGGGGAATTATGGTGCCATGTATGTGGACATCAACTACAGGACTCCCAGGGTCCAAATACTTTGGGCAGATTACTTGCCCCAACATTAGATCGGATAGTTGTCCGATGACATTGATAGTCGAGGCATCTCTCTTTCTCCTACCTGGGTGCCTGAAACACTTCTCCTTAATCAATTTGTTGTATATCGGTACATCTTTGATGGCCTGGAGAAGTGGTATTTTCACACACAACTATTTCAGTTCTCACAGAAGTTCAGTCTCCTCTGGGTTTGGGTGTGTGGTTACCATTAGTCACTCAGGAAAGGGTGGAATGGATTTGGGTTCACTTTCCTATTTCTCTTCCTCGTCCTTTGGGGGAGGAGGTTGGTGATCTAGAAGGGTCTTCCCAGATCGCAGGTTGATCTCCTGGATCTCCACAGCATAGGTAGGACATGTCACCTCCCCAATGTATACCTACTAGGCTTGTCGATTGTTGGGGTTCGGGTTCGGTTGAGCAGGCATCTGGGGTTGTCTTGGAGGAGGAGGAGGTCATGGTTGTGGCTGAGCCGGTGGTGGAGGCAGAATGGCGGGGGGAGAGTTGTATTGGGGCCTCCACCCTGGCTGAGGTTCCTTCCATTGAGGCTGTGGCTGGACATGTGAGTGAAACGAATGAGCAGTGGGTTGAGTATGGTATTGAGGTGGATAAGACCACGGAGGAGGTGCAGACCAGGAAGGATGAGCAGGGGGACCCCAAGAAGGCATGTGAGCAGATTGGTTGGGGCTATAATAAGCTTTGGATGTCCCTTCCATTCCTTGCTGGTAAGGTCTGAGTCCATGCGGCCTCCTTTGGTTGAGGAAGTAGAGAGGTTCAGTGGGTGCCTCAGTCCCTTGTTACATGGCTTTGAATCCGGGCAAGGTTGGGAATTGGTTTTTGGGGTGGTTCTCCTCACAAACGAAACATACCTCTATTGAGTGTAATGGAAACTCGTTCTTAGGGTGCTTCCTCGTACATCTGGGACATAAAATGGCCAAAGCCATCTCAGCTTCCTCTTTCTTTTGTTGGATTCAGAAAGTATCAAGTTGCGTGGCAATGGTCTGTCTCATCTCACTTTTGAGGTCTTCCATCTGATTAGCAAACTCATGCTTGGAGAAGGTAGTACTAGCTGAAAGTGGATTCCCCCTACCTCTTTTCTGGGCTGCCCTAGAGTGGTTTCTAAACACAGTCTTTATGTCCTCATAAGGTAGTTGGTAAATGTCTCCCCCAGCTAGCATGTGAAGGGTATCTAGAAGGTCTTCAGGGACTCCTCAGAGTAGAACCAACCTTAGAGATTCAGGGTCAAGTGTGCACCTAGCCCATTTATAGCTAAGTTGGAACCTTTCCTCGTAGTCTTCTAAAGACTCATCATTTCCCATGGTCATCCAAAAGATTTCTCCCTTGGTTTCCTTAGACCTACAGTAATCCCGGTATTTGTTGTTAAAGGCTTGCTGCATCTGAGCCCAAGTAGTGATACTGTTTCCAGGTAACCCCATAAACTAGCGTAATGTTGCATCCTTGAGGGTAGAGGGAAAGAGTTTCAACTTTTTCTCATCTTTTGTATAGTCATAAGTTTGAAAAAGGACAAAAAACTCAAACCAGAAGGTATCAAGGTCTTCAGTGGTCAATCCATGGAAATGAGGTAAGGCTGAGGGACTTATGTTCTTCATTTTCATGTCCCCGTTGGTCTCTCGGATGGGGAAGGTACCTTCAATTCTCTCGTCATTGTCTCTACCATTTCTGTTGTCACCCATGGTCTCAAAAGGAATGTTTTCTTGCTCTTCTTCTGTTATAGGATCTTCGTATATCTTAGGATTTTCACCTATAGGTTCTTCTGGATCACTGCCACCAAAGAAGAGAGAAGGATGACTCAGTGAAGTGGTGGGGGTGTTGGGTAGGAATTTTCCAGTGTTATCTATGTTCCTACGAAGCATGAAAGGATTTTTGGTTGCTTTTGCTTTTTTTCTCTGCTTGTACCTGCAAAACTAAAACAGATGGAATTGCAACTAACTAAAATCTATCTTGCAGAAATGAAAATGCGGAATTGAAATGAAAGTAGGAAAGGACTAATCTACTTTGCTGAAATAAAATTGCGAGAATGAAATGCTAGACTACGCTTGCAGAATTGAAATTGCGGAATTGAAAGGCTAATATATGAAAGAAGGAAATGTCTAATTTACTTTTGCAGAAATGAAATTGCAGAATGGAACTAAAATAAACTACTTAGCAGAAGGTTAGATTAGGAAAATAGAAGAAAAGCAGCAATCACAAATACTCTGACGCTTCCCCGGCAACGGCGCCAAAAAGAGTGGTGAGCTCCAGTATTGCAGCAAGAATGCTGCAACTCCGAGGACTCCTTATTTACTTTTATCAACCGGGTAGTTCGTAACAAACTTGGAAGAGACGGTGTTGTATGCACAAGTACTAGCTCTTGCCGTAGCTGTCACTTGGTCAGCTGGCACAAGTCCGCTAGGGGCTTAAGCCAACTTCTATGAGCTCTGAGAAGAAGCTTTTTAATTGATGGATGAAAGCTAACTTAAAGAAGGCTAATCTACTTGCAGAAAGAAACTGGAAAGCTGAAAGGAAACGTAAACCCTAACAAACCCTAATTTTACCAGCTATCCCTACCGATGCCAGAAAGAGGATGCAAGCTACTGAAAGAAATTCCATTGACTTCTAGGAAGGTAAATACGTGTATCTAAGCTACTTCTACAGTAACATCTGGAAAAAACATCTTTTTTTATTTTTGAATAAGTTGCTAGAATTATTATGCATGCGATTTGACTGTTTTAACTGTGCAGAGGTGGATTGGCGAGAGGAAATGCTTGGATGAGGCCGGGAAGGTTTGGAGAGGGCCTAAGGGGTCCCTAACACCCTTCCAGAGAGTTTCACAGAGTTTGGCTATCAAGAAACCTCATTCGTGAGCTTCTACAAGAAGTCTGCAGGGGTTCTACAGGATGTCTGTGATTTTCTACAGGATGTCTGGAATTTTTCTACAGGATGTTCAGAAATGGGATTTTGGAGGATGGATGGATGGATAAAGATGAAGGAGTGGGTATGGAGGTAGGATAAGGGTTGGAGGTGGTGCATCTCTTGGTGGATGAAGTTGAGGACAGATGTAGATGGCTAGATTTGTTCAAGGAGGACTAAAGCAAGGTTGCACAAAAAACTAGGGTTATGTGAGAAAATGGCAAATGTAAGGCTAGAAGTTGAGCTAAGGGATGGAGCAGATGGGTTTGATGGAGTACAAGCAGGTAGAGAAGTGGTACAGGTGCTCTGCAAGTCGTTTTTCCAACTGAACTGATGAAGACTTGTAAAATCAAAGACCTAGTTACGTTGACCTAATCTGATCTAGCTATCAGTAAGGAGAATGAACAGAAGTTTGAACTATAATGAAACCATGTATTCTAACTCATGCAACTAAGTAAGAAAAAGTATGAACTTGTAACCAACTTCTACACATGAAAATCAAACACTAGTGATTGCATGGCAAAGAAAAATCAGTGTTTCTGTGGGCAGCAAGGTCACCCTGATCCCAGCTCCTGATCCCACTGAGGGAGAGGCGAAATCAGAGGTGTTTGATGGCCATTTTTTGAAGCTTTTCCCTGTTAACAACCCATCAATGAAATCTGAACATCAAAAAGTCTTTCTAACCATTAACAGTGACCTAGTTAATCAGCAATATTTAGTCTAATTAACAGAGATGATTTTGCAAATGCATAAAGAACAAATAACAATACATAAAGGAGGCCTTAGCACTCGGGTTGGGCCCAACCCCAAGAGCTGCAGGCTCCTATAAAGAACTTAGATTTGATGCCAAGTAAAACTGCTTCTCATTACTCCAAAATAATCATCACAAGAAATTTGTACAACAATAGCTAAGAAAAACGAGCTGAAAAAGGACAAAACTATAGTGCAAATACCAACAGTTCCAAAAGTAAACTACGAAGGCTGAGGCCTTCTTATTTATACAATACGAGGGGGCTAGCAGCCCTCCTAGATTCAAGGGACTCGGTTGTTCCAACTGCTAGTAGACAGTCACTCTTCCCAAAGTTGCTTGGCTGCCTTTAAAACTCGTTTTGGTGGCCTATTGAGCTCGAAGTTGAGGGTGGAGATTTCGAGGAAGGGCCATTTAATGCCATAGACAACCTCGCTACAAATCCTCACCTCAAGCTTGGCTGTCACCTAGGCCATAATTGGTTGGTTTTGCTCCAAAATTTGTCCAAAAAACCTGAAATGACCACGTATTAGCCTCCTTGGTAGAGTGACCACCCTTATTCGTTCAAATAACATAAACATACTAGAAAAACATGCATAATCTATGAAAAATGGGGGAATGAACAAGGACAATTAGGCAAAATGAGCCCAATAAGTTACCCAATTCGGGGCTCATCAATAAGCATGCGAAACAAGAAACTTTGTTGCCAACACATCTAGCCATTGCCATGCAATCTTTGAAAATGAACATTCTCCCCCTAAGCATGTACTGAAGTTGAAATCACACACCCTTTGTTGTTGTAGCAACACATCTGCCTGCTACAATAAGCTACCTTTCCCTGTGAAAGAGACTACTTCTCATTAACCATGACTCAAATTAAATTTGGACAAGATATACAATGAAGTACAATACATACAATGCTTCATGGAGAAAATATATGGTTGTGACAAGAAGATAGCATTCACATATGACTCCTCTAGACCTATCATCAAACAAGACTTCTATAGACCCAACTTTACATCATGCACCCAATATAGTGTTGCTACATCAAAGATATACAAAATAATACATGACTGGGAATTCCATTGACCCATACATAGCTAATGACAAGACATACTAGACAACGTTCGTCTCTTCATGAGCAATAAACCTAAAAGATGAAACAATAATAGTACATGGCTCTTACAACAACACATAATGGTGCTTTATTCTATATATGCCCAAAACATGAAATAACATGAGTACATGGCGCCAATGAGCAAAGATATATGCTCCATATGTAGTAGCAACAGTAATAGAAGTACTATCCAACACATATGCTAGTGCATGGCCACTCAACACCTTGGTCATCACCATTCCGACAATGAAGATCTTGCAGTAAAAACATGGTAACCATTAGTAAACACCACCGTTCTCCACATGTGCATCAAAAACAAAATCAACTGATAGCAACAACATATCAATATGTTGTAGAAGTAACATATACATCCTTAATATCAATGTACTAAGCATTAATGACACTAAAAAATAGACAACATATAGTATCATCAACATAAATCTCGAGCAACAAATCAACAAGCAGAAGTAACAACACTTGTAGCATATGGACCAATACATGTAGTGCAATCGAGCAGCAATAACAAAGCACAAATCTACTTAACAATAGAAGCAATAAAGTATTTTTCAATATAACACCATTAGCAACATAAGCTCATCTTCTCCTCAACATAGGTGAACAACATATCCTGAATGAGACACAAGAAACCAATTAGTGAGCAACAAATCATCACTATGCATCAATAACAACAACATAAGATCCAACAATAAAATATAGTGAGAAACAAATGATTTCATCCTCTCCATATTTATACAATATCTCATCCATTAGAATGCATCACAATATCATGATCATCAACAATCATCCTCCTCATGCCTCATCCATCAAAAAACACATGAGCAACACCATGATACATCTAGAATTGAGAACATGAGTAATAAAATGCATACTCTAGATTAACTATATCAATCAAATCATCATATCCCCATGAAATATATATATATATATATATATATATATATATATATATATATATATATATATATATATATATATATATATATATATATATATATATATATATATATATATATATAGATATATATGACATGAATCGGATTTAGCAATATGACCACTATCAATGTACCAACTATGTCATGCAAGCAGACCATCCTACAATATGGGGTAGCAACAACAAAATTATTCCCTGGATCAAATCAATGCCAAATATATGCAATGCATGATCCTACATAGGAACACAATCAAAACCATATGCAACTCCATTAGGAAGAAACAATTCTCCCCCTGAATGTGTGATCCTCCATCACACCATAATCAAGCACATAAAAAAACACATGAGCAACAACATGATAAATCTAGAATTGAGAACATGAGCAATAAAATGCATACTCTAGATGAACTATCTCCATTACACCATTATACATACACACACACACACACACACACACACACATAGATATAGCAAAATATGACATAAATAAGATTTAGCAATATGAACAATATCAATGTACCAACTATGTCATGCAACTACACCATCCTAAAATATGTGGTAGCAGCAAAAAACAATTTCCCTGTATCAAATCAATGCTAAATATAAGCCCTACATACCCCCACATAGGAACACAATGCAAACCATCTGTAACTCCATTAGGAAGTAACAATGCTCCCCTTGAATGTGTGATCCTCCATCACACCATAATAAAGCACATAAAAATACTATTCTGAAATATATCATTAGCATCAATAGAAATCAAAACGTATAGATGCTCCAAAAAAAATCAACATATGTACATGGTTGATCCAACTAAAAGCAAACTGGAATAGAAATAGACAGTAAATTAAAGTGCACTCCAACCCTCAAGAACTCCCCCTAAACATGTGCATCTCTCAAAATGTAGATTTATCTTCATGCACTCTCTCAGATATGGATACACATCCAAAAATATACATGCCATATGCTCCATCTAAGACCATGTAGGCCTCTATTTTTTATGGGAGTTCCTTGTTTCTCTTGTCTCCTCCAAAATTTCATATGTTGATCCTTCCTCTTCTTATGTGGTTTGCCTTGCATATTCTCCTCCCTCTAGTTGGATCTCTTGAAACACATGGGCAGCTTGTAATTCTTGGCCTTATGACCAATATTGCCACACACAAAACATCTTATGTGTCTAAGGAAACAAGGAATAGGATGATTTGTTTTGCTGATCTGATTTTTATTCCTTTCATGTGCCTTGTAGCCAATAGCCCTATTCCCAAAATCATAGCATAAGAAACATTAACCATAAAATGGACTATTATACCTGACAAATGGACATCTTATTTTAATACATGCTTGAGGTTGCTTCTCCTTTGGTTCCTTCTTTCGATGAGAGGGCATGGTCTCTCCACTACTACATGTTGTTGTTATATGTCCATTGAATCCATAGTTATAAAACTTTCCAAATATATTCTTTTTCTTTGACCTTCTTTGCTTGTTATTCTGCTTCATGCATGGCTCTTGATTCTTATTTTTCTCAGTGCTATTAGTTTCTCCAATAATTTATGATTTTCTTGTAGATTCTTGAGCACTAGTTTTGAATATTTTAATTCTTCTCTTGCATATTTTGCTTCAGCCTTAATTTTTCGAACTCATTCTCCATCTCCTTGTATTGCTTCCTCATCCCATTTTCAATTTCCTTTCCTTCTTCCATTTGAGTCTTCAAATCTGAAATTTCTTCTTTGAAGGCACACTCCTTTTCATCAAACATTTGCAACAAAATTCCTTGGTCTTTATTTTTAGCTATGATTCTTTTAATTTCTACTTCTAGGGCCACTAACTTTGATTGCTCTTCATCTCAGTTGTTGATCTCTTCTTGTTATCTCACAATATTGATGCTCGGTCTATCACTGCTATCACTAGTGCCTTCATCTTCTTCTTGTGAGGAGGCTTTATTTTTCACTGCAATAATAGTATAATCCTTTTCATTTTTCTCCATCTTTGAAATCTGCAATTTTCCTCCAACATGGAAACTTTACAACCTGTCCAACATCTCTTTGGTAGTCTCACAGTGTCTCACATACATGCTATTAGATTTTAAAATACTATGAAAAATATTTTTTTTATCCACATCATTAGATTCATCTTTAACTCCATATTTGTTTGATAACAAAATATTTTAATCAAGAGATAACAAAATATGAGTCCAATTTCATCTTCCAAGTTGCAAATTTACCTACATGAAGCATTGGAATTCCTTACTGATCCATTTCGAAACATTTACAAAAATATGCGAAAAACTCAAAGATCCACTCTTGTGTGATAAAGCTGCAACTGAGAGCCTGACTTTGATACCATTTGTTGGAAACTATATCACTACTAAGAAGGGGGGATGTGAATAAGTAGTGAAGGCACTTATAAAATTTTTCTCCAATTAATTATTCTTCAACCATGCATAACTTGAAACACAAAAGTAGAGATCAAAGCATCAAATATAAACACGAATCCATGAAAGCAATCAACACAATGGACACAAATATTTCTAGTGGAAAACCCTCTCTGGGGAAAAAACCACCCATTGTTGCTACACTCCTCAAATATTCTATTAGTCAAGAAAATTATTTAAATAGAGATATAAATTGCTACTATCAAATGGAGACTCTTTCTCATGCATATATACAAAATTCCATCCAATGAAGGCCACCATGATCAAATATCCTCACCCGATTACTCTTGAACTATCAATCGACTCTACAGACTTTGATCTACTGAAAGCCACCATGACTGAACTCTTCAACCACCATTGGATTGAGAAAACTACTCACTTATATTGATTTTGTTAGAGTCCTCTAATTCCACTCCTCTATGTGGTTCTAGCTTCAAAATATTTCATACTAAAACCTGGAACTTCTCAACATGAAGACCATAACAATATATCTTCAAAGTACGCAATCAAATACCAAATATATACCACAAACTGCAAAACAATATCTCCACACGCTGCAATCAAACATTATTTCTTCTCCACACTGTCTATACAAAATGTTGGTTGAAACATACTCCACTGTCTGCTGCAACACCTACAAACTGCTTCAAAAATTCTACATTACACAACTCACACAACTTGCATACAATCCTCCAAATTCACACTCACTCCACACACAAGGGAATGAACCGTACTATCCTTGAGCTTCCTCCAATATATAGATGAACTAAGGTGCTCAACTCAATAATTACCAAGAACTATTGCGCTTCACAAACTCTATCCATATGCTTGATTTGATCCAGACTCATATCATTAACTTGATCAAGCCACTAAATCTACTTTCTTTTTGATATTTTCAACTTTCATTATATTCGATAGACCCCACGAACTGTTCTGACCATATGCCAAAAATTTGTGAACAACAACGTCGCTAGAAGACCAAAATTATATGAGTTTCATAAGGAATGCAGTGAAAAACTTGTGAAAAGGATCGATCACACACACAACATTGTACAAACACTGCTGGAGCTCCTAATTTGATCCCACGGGCTTGTATGCTAGCAACTGTAAAGTTTCAGTTGCTCCCATGACTCACGATCCATGCAACAAGGGCAAAGGATGAAGGAAAACTCAATCAAATAATCTCAAGACTATGAAAACGTCAAGGACACCTTCATCATCTTCTAAACATACCTCCAAGCCTCTGTAACAAGTCAGTAAATGATGATATAGGCCAAGGACTCCTGCAACAAGTTAGTGACAAGAAGTCCCTAGTCTGCCAACTTCATCACCAATACCAACACCTCCAGCTCCCCAAGCAGCAATGGAAATTGTCTAAACACCTCCAACACCTGTAGAAACATCTCTAACTCCTGTAGTAGCATATAAAACTCGTGTAGCAATAACATCATGTCATCCAAATGCCTACAACACTGGTAGCAGTACCTCCAACACATGTAGCAACATATCCAATGCTTCCAACACATGTAGAAGCATATGCAACTCTTGTAGAAGTGGTACAACCACCTACAACAACGACACCATATGACGATCCAATCATAACATTCCTTGCAACCATCTCTACTTAGCCTCCAAATCACCTCCACTAAGTCATGCCACAACCAAATTGACATCAATGCCAACCAAAAAAACCATTACGCCAAACACTCATCATACATCAAGAGGGCGACTGATCATCATCAGGTACACATAAGGCATATGATGATCAACACAATGACCACGACCTTTTTGACATCAATGCCAACACTACAATGCAAACAAACTCCCTCTTTGGCATTGATGTCAACCTCAATCTAACATCTGAGGTTGATCTCCATATACTGTCCAACACTGAAGTTGCAACTTTGAAGCTGATCTCTATCCATCCAATTATTTCCCCCTTTGACATCAATGGAAAAGTCCATACCAACATTGAATAGAAATCCAATAATGTGTTGGATGAGATAAATTCTCCCCTTGACATACTCAACACCATGCAGATGCAAACAATGAAGTATCTCTTGCAAGATAAGCATGTGAAACAAGAAACTCTACTACCAACACAACTAGCCAATGCTATGAAATCTTTGAAAATGAACATGCTCCCCCTAAGCATGTAATGAAGTTGCAATCACATTCTCTTTGTTATTGTAGAAACACATATGCTTTTTGCAATAAGCTTCCTTGCCAAGTGCAAGAGGCTACTACTCATGAACCATGACTCCAACCGAATTTGGACAAGAGATGCAATGAAGTACAATGCCTACAATGCTTCATGGATCAGATACATGGTTGTGAAAATAACATAGGATTGACATATGACTCCTCTACTCCTATCATCAACCAAGACTTCTATGGACACAAGTTTAGATCATTCACCAAATATACTGGGGCTACATCAAATAGATACAAAGTAATACATGACTTGGACTTCCATTGACCCATACATAGCTAATGACAAGACATACTATACACCATGGGTCTCTCCATGAGAAATACACCCAAAAGATGACACAATGATAGTACATGGATTTTACAACTACACACAATGGTGCTCTCTTCTATAAATGACCAAAACATGAAATAACGTGAGAACATGGCATTAATGAGCAAAGATATATGCTCCATATGTAGTAGCAGCAATATAAGTACTATCCAACACATATGTTAGTGCATGGAAACTCAATACCTTGGTCGTCACCATCCCAACAATGAAGATCTTGCATTAAAATCAAGATAACCACTAGCAACAACCACCATGCTCCACATGTGCATCAACAACAAAACACTGTGATAGCAACAACATAGCAATATGTTGTAGGAGTAACATATACATCCTCAATATCACTTTACTAAGCATCAATGAATCTCAACAACAGGAAGCATATCGTATATCCTGAGCAACAAATCAACAAGCAACAATACCAGCACTTGTAGCATATGGACCAATACATGCAGTGCAATCCAACAACAATAACAAAGCACTAATCTATGCACCAGCAACAAAAATAAAATATTTGGAATATAGCACCATCAACAACATAAGCTCATCTTCTCCTCAACATAGATGAAAAACATATCATGAATGAGGCATAAGCAACAGATCAGTGAGCAAAAAATCATCCATATACATCAACATAAGATCTAACAATAAAGTATTGTGAGCACCACATGATTTCATCCTATCCATAAATACAAAATATCTCATCCATAAGCATGCATCAAAATATCATGATTAGAAGCAATCATCCTCCTCATGTCTCATCCATCCAAAAATACATGAGAAACAACATGATACATCTAGAATAGAGAACATGAGCAATAAAATGCATACCCTAGATGAACTATCTCCATCACATCATCAGATCCCCATGAAATCTATATATAGAAAAATTTGACATAAATCATATTTAGCAATATGAGCACTATCAATGCATCAGCTATGTCATGCAATCACACCATCCTGCAATATGTGGTAGCAATAACAAAATTATTCCCTGCATCAAATCTATGTCACATATATGCACCACAAGCTCCTACATAGGAACACAATGCAAACCATCTACAACTCCATTAGGAAGCAACAATGCTCCCCCTGAATCTGTGATCCTCCATCACACCATAATCAAGCACATAAAAATAGAAGGCTGAAAAATCTCATTAGCATCAATAGAAATCAAAACATATAGTTGCTCCAAAAACTATAAACAAATGTACATGGTTGATCCAACTAAAAACACACTGGAATAGAAATAGATTAGAAATGAAAATGCACTCCAAACCTCATGAACTCCTCCTGAACACATGCATCTCGCAATATGCATATTTATCTTCATGCACTCTTTCATATATGGCTACACATCCAAAAATATACATGCAACCATATGCTCCACCTGAGACCATGCAGGCCTCCGTTTTTATGGGAATTCCTTGTTGCTCTTTTCTCCTCCAAACTTTAATCTATTCGTCCTTCTTATTTTTATGTGGTCGGCCTTGCATATTCTCTTCCCTCTTGTTAGATCTCTAGAAACACATGGGCAAATTGCAATCCTTGTTCTTATGGCCAAGATTGTCACACACAAAACATCTTATGTGACCAAGGAAATAAGGAACAGTTTGATATATTTTTCTGATCTAGTTTTTATTCCTTGCATGTGCCTTGCAGTCAATAACCCTATCCCCAAAATCATAGCATGATAAACAATAACCATAAAATCGACTATTATACCTGAAAGATGGATATCTTATTTGCATGGATGCTTGAGGTTGCTTCTCCTTTGGCTGATTCTTTTGATGAGAGGGCATGATCTCTCCACTATCATAAATTGATGTTGTATCTCCATGAAATCCACAGTTATAACACTTGCCAATTTTATTCTTCTTCTTTGACCTTCTTCGCTTGTTATTCTACTTCCTACATGGATCTTCATGCTTATTTTTCTCACTGCTACTCATTGCTCCAATAATTTCTGATTTTCTTGTAGATGCTTGAGCACTAGTTTTGAATATTTCTAATTATTCTCTTGCATATTTTTCATAATCCTTCAATTTTTGGAACTCATCCTCCATCTCCTTGTATTGCTTCCTCATCCCATTTTCGATTTCCTTTCCTTCTTCTAGTTGAGTCTTCAAATGTGAAATCTCTTCTTTGAAGGCACACCCATTTTCATCAAAATTTTGCAACATTCGTTGGTCTTTACTTTTAGTTATGAGTCTTTTAATTTCTGCTTCTAGGGCCACTAACTTTGATTTCTCTTCATCTCACTTGCTGATCTCTTCTTGTTGTCTCACAAGATTGATGCTCGATCTATCATTGTTATCACTAGTGCCTTCATCTTCTTCTTGTGAGGAGGCCTAATTTGTCACTGCAATAAGAGTAAAATCCCTTTCATTTTTCTCCATCTTTGAAATCTGTAATTTTCCTCCAAGATATAAACTTTACAACCTATCCAACATCTCTGTTGCAATTTCATTGTGCCTCACATACATTCTATCAAATTTTGAAATACTATGCTACATAATGTTTTTAGCCAAATCATTAGATTCATCGTTAAGTCCATATTCAACTGATGGCAAAAATTTTCATCAAGAGATGAAAAATATGACTCCAATTTCATCTTCCAAGTTGAAAATTTACCTACATGAAGCATTGGAATTCCCTGCTGATACATTTTGAAAAATTTGCAAAGATATGCCATAAATGCAAAGATCCACTCTCTAGTAATCAAGCTAGAATTGAGAGCCCTCCTCTGATACCAATGATTGTAAACTAGATCATTACTGGGAGAAGGGGGGGGGTGAATCAATAGTAATTGCACTTATAAACTTTTTCTCCAATTAATTATTCTTTAACCATGCATAAATTGAAACACAAAATAAGATATCAGAGTATCAAATATAAACATGAATCCATGAAATAAATCAAGACAATGGACACAGATATCTCTGGTGGAAAATCCTCTCCAGGGAAAAAAGCCACCCATTGTTGCTACACTGTTCAAATATTCTATTAGTCAAGAAAATTATTTACATAGAGATATAAATGAGTATTATCAAATGGAGACTCTTTCTCTGTGGATCTAGGACTACCATCTACTAAAGGTTACCATGATCAACGATCCTCTCTTGGTTACTCCTAAACTATAAATAAACTCTACACACTTTGATCTACTAGAAGAAACCATGACCAACTAGCCTCGCCTAGTTTCTTGTTAGGTGTGTGTTATATTCTTTCCATGACTAGTCTCACACGTCGAGCGTAGTAGGAGGTCGCATGGGTGTGTGTGTTCGTTGCGCTCGATGCAATAAGGGGGGCGAAAATCCCCCTGTCATGGGGTTTCAGGGGGGTAGTAACCCCCCTATACAAGGTTTGGGGCAATGCCCCGAGAAATTTGTTTTGGACCCTATATTAGGTGGGAAGACCTACCGATGGTTTTGTGAATGGGTTTTACACATGGTTTTGGGCATGATGGTTTTCTACCCATGATAGTTTGTAGATCCAGTCAAGGGAACTACAATTATGTTCTAATCTAGGGTTAATGGATTGTCGTTTATGAATGCTTCGGCACGTATATATATGTATTGTAACATTGAAAGGAATATAATGAAAAATCAATCTGGTAATCCCAGTTTTAGGATCCAGGCGGAAATCTCTGTGTATTTGTTTTTTGTTTCTCGCCATTGCATATTTCTTACTTTTTTAAGAATTATTTTGTAGGTAATTTATGTATAGGGTTAAAACCTATATTTCTATCAAACTATCCAACCACCATTGAATTGAGAAAAATGCTCACTTATATTGCTTTTGTCGAAGTCCTTCAACTCCGCTTCTCCATGTGTTCTCATTTCAAAAGGTTTAAGAGTGGAACCAAGAAGTTCTCAGCATGAACACCACAACAACATATATTCAAAGCACAATCAAATACCAAATCCAAACCACAAACTGTAAAACAATCTCTCCACACACTACAATAAAAAATTATTTATTCTCCTCACTCTCTTTACAAAATGTTGGTTGAAACATACTCTACTATGTGTTGCAACACCTACAAACTACTTGAGAAATTCTACATCACCCAACTCACACAACTTGCATACAATCCACCAAAATTACATTCACTCCACACACAAGAGAATCAACCATACTATCATTGAGCTTCCTCCAATATATAGATGAATTGAGGTGCTCAACTCAATAATTACCAAGAACTATTAAGCTTTAGAAACTCTATTCATATGCTTGATTTGATCCAGATTCATATCATTGACTTGATCAAGCCACTAACTTCACTTTCCTTTTGATATTTTGAACTTTTATTAGATTCTAGAGACCCGTGAACTTTTCTGACCATATGTTGAAAATTTTCAAACAAGAACATCTCCAGACTACCAAAATTAGATGAGTTGCATGAGGAATTCAGTGAAAAACTCATGAAATGGCTTGATCGCACACACAACATTATACAAACATGAATGGAGCTCCTAATTCACTCCCACGGGCCTATATACTAGCAACTGTAAAGTTTCATTCGCTCCCATGACTCACCATCCATGCAGAGGATGAAAGAAAACTCAATCAAATCATCTCAAGGCTCTACCAAACTTCAGGGACACCTTCATCGTATTCTAAACAGACCTCCAAGCCTCTATAACAAGTTTGTGATTGATGGTATATTCCCAGGAATCCTTCAACAAGTCAGTGATAAGTAGTCCCTAGTCAACGAACCTCATCACCAAGACCAACACCTCCAGCTCCTTAAGCATCAATGGAAACCTATATAAACACCTCCAACACATGTAGAAACATCTCTAACTCCTGTAGTAGCATCTCTAACTACTGTAGTAGTAGCATAATGTCATCTAATTTCTTCCAAGACTAGTAGAATTACCTCCAACACTTGTAGAAACATATCCAATGATTCCAACACATGTAGAAGCATATGAAACACCTACAAAAGCACTCCAACCACCTACACTAACAACATCATATGACAAGCCAATCATAACATACCTTGGATCCATCTCTACTCAGCCTCAAAATATCCTACACTAAGTCATGACACAACCAAATTGACATCAATGCCAACTAACAAGGCCATTAAGCTAAAAACTCATTACACGTCAAGAGGAAGAATAATCATCATGAGGAACACATCAGGCATATAATGAACAACAGGATGACCATGACCCTGTTGACATGAATTCCAACACTACAATGCCAACAAAGACAAATTCCAAACATATAGAACACAAGGTGTAGGCAGCCAGCCAAGGAAAAAACCCTATGAAGGGGGGAACTTGGTGAAGCTCTTCCACTAGTAGATTCAAATAAAAATTGAGACAACCAAGGCCCAATAACAAGGAAAATGACATTCCCCACTCCAACAACCCTACAAAACAAATGTCAATCTCACAATAATGGAGCTACACCAAGCTCTCCATCTTTACCATCAAGCTTTAAATCTCTAGTACAACATGTTTTAAACTTTGTCTCATTCATCAAACTCTGAATCAACACATTTTTCTTCTAATACACCTCTGTACAAGCTCTGTAAACTTTGTCACAGACAAAAGTTGTTGAAAAGTGTGCAACAAGAAATGCTAAATTTAGGAAGTGCTAAAAATCGAACTACTAAAAATAGCACATCTAAAAATAGCAGTTTGGCCAATGAGAATTTTGGCCACCTTGGGTGAGAAGTGAAACTGCTAAAAATAACATCTTCTAAAAATAACATTTCTGGGTCCCTTCCTATTTATAGTAGTCCCTAGTCTATCTATAGGAAGTAAATTCGAATTTGGTCTTACCAGCAGTTTGGAATATTAATTAATTAATTCTCCATGAGTTAATTAGTTAAGGAAAAGAAAACTTGAAGTCTTTGTGAGAACATGCAATTATTTCTCCACTAATTGGGGAATGTGTCCTTGATTTGCTCCACTGATTGAGGAATTCAGGATGAGTTCTATATTGAGAGGATCATTTGACTTAGTTTAACTTAGCCAAGTTCAGTTAGATTAATTTAACAAGTTGTTAAGTTAATGAGATATAGTTTGTTGATGCTTGCATGCATATGACAACTGTTATTTTCAAATAACTGTGTATTCACTCATGGATAATTGATGCATGTCAGTTCTGTCAGAGACCCAGTTGAGATTAGATGTGGAACAATGTACTATTAGATGCTAGGATATTTCTAGTAAGTATTCCTTGCATGGGGAAGGAAGCTTCTTCCTTCTATGACTGTGTAGTTTGACCTGAAGTGCCAGCAGGTATGATCAAGCCAATTTACATGTGTTTTGTAATTGGAGCCCAATCAAAATTTCACAAGGAAATAGGAGCTTGGACCTAAGGTGCATTCTTTATATACAGGGCTAGGTAGTGAGCTTTATCATCATAGTACAAAGAGAGCAGGATAGCTTTTGAGCTGATTATTTTTGTATGTTGTTGAGGATTTCCACTTGATTGATAATACAGAGATGGGGTTTTAGGATGGTGATTTTCTCGGATAAATTATTCTGTGTTATGTGTGATTGATTCCTTTTTATCAGTTATATGTTTTCATGCTTGATGTTGCTCATGGTTGATTAGCTTCCGCAAAGTTTATGGTAGATGTAGATCTAGTATTATGCTTTAGTACATTGCATATATGAGTTTGATCTGCAGGTGAAATTTCTACATGATATCAGTGAGATAGTTGATTTCTAGAGAAAATTATACATGGTATTGGAGCACAGGTGATCAAGGAAGAACAATATACAACAAGGAATTTGAAGTTTATTATTCGGGATATAGATCTCAAGTTCTTATCACATCTATTTCACAAATGGCGTTCTATGGTTTGAGGCTTGAGTATGCCCTTGATGGCAGCTTGAACTATATCACTTGGAAGGATCGCATGTAGGTAGTATTGGATGATAACAACCTTAAGGAATTCATTGATCAAGAAGTCCCTAAGCCTACTGATGCTACTCAATTGGCGGAATGGAAGAAGTGTGTGGCTAGAGATAGGAGAATTCTCTTTGAGGGAGTGCGAGATCAAATTGTCTCGAGCCTCCATGGGAAGAAGACTCTATTTGCAATGTGGAAAACATTGAAAGATTTATATCAGAATTGTAGTGATCAGAGGAAACTAGCACTTTTGGACAAACTTAGAAAGATCAAGTGTGAAAAGGATGAGACGATCTCTATGTATCTGACCAAGCTCATCACATGCAGGGATGAACTTGCAAGTGTAGGGGTCATGACAGCTGATGATGATATGGTGAGTCTAGCGCTCCTTGGCCTTCCTAAGAGTTGGAATAGCTATCAAGACTCGGTTAATGGAAGGGAGAAACTGCTAGATTGGGAATGACTATGGTTAGATTTGATGCAGGAGCAGAACAGACGGAGCACCTGAGATGGTTCTTCATCCATGGATGATGAGGAGAACTGTGCCTTAGCGAGTAAGGCAAACAAGGGAAAGGAGGAGGTTTGTCTTTCTGAATCCAGTTCTTCCAACGGTGGGAAGAAGGTTGACAAATCAAAAGTGTGATGCTTTTGTTGTCATGAGGTGGGCCATTATGCTACAAATTGTCCACAGAGGAAATCCAAGAAGGGATCCAGGGAAGGATCTGAAGGTGAGGCACTTGCTTCACAGTCTGAGTTGGATTTCACACTCTTCACATGCATGGTTTAATCCATGGTGGGAAGTGGTTGGCTTCTTGACAGTGGAGCTTCTTTCCACATGATCGGTGACAAGATTTTGTTCAGTACTTTGGAGGAGAAAGATCTCTAGATACTCATAGTGATGGGCAATGATGAGAAGTATAGTGTCTCAGGTGTAGCACAGTTATTTTTTAGAGGGAGCATGGAGCTTACCTTACCTTGACCAATGTCAAGTATGTACCAGGACTGAAGAGAAACTTGGTGTCGATCGCGATGCTGGAAGACAGAGGCTATGATGTAGCCTTCAGTAAGGGAAAGGTTTTCCTTAAACACATCATCACTAGACAGGTGAAACAGATTGGTTCACGGGTCAAGAACCTGTATGCTCTTGAGGTTCAAGATGCATGGAAAGCCTTGAGCAGCAAGGCAACTGATGGAGACTTGGTGGTTGAGAGGGAGGGTATGTTACCTCTCAACATGTAGCGCTAGAAGGAGTCTTAAATGATTATGGAGGAGCCACGATTGGTGCATCAGCTTCAAGAGGTTGTGGAGCAGCCACAACAGGGGAAGCTGAGCGGAGATCGAGTAGAGACATCTACTCATGTAGAGACCTCCAGTGGGGGGAAACTTCGAGCCAAGTGGGCAAAGGGATCACATGTAGCCATACCTCCAGGTAGGAGGTGGGGCGATATAGAGTGATTGTCCCAAGGAGGAGGGGCAGGATCCTTGAGGTACCCAGCCTCTTAGATGAGACCTTACTACGCGAGCCCCAATGTGGAGTAGCAGGAACTAACTGATTAGGTAGAGACAGATGCGAATGGAGCAACAGAGAGAGCTACAGGGCAGGTAATCCCAGGACAACACAGAGCATGCAGGCTACAGTAATGCGAGAGGCACATGTGTGTTGCATAGTGCAGGGTAGCACAGAGAAGGGTCCAATGGTGCGATATGCATGGAGTTGTTGCAGTAGCACAGAGATCGGAGAGGGAGCACTTGTCAGCAACAGGTAGAGATTCAACATCATAGTATGTTTCTAGCCCAACAGAGAGGTCAATTGGGAGATTTTTTGTTTCGAATGTTGCTGGAGCAACCGCACTTGGTAGATGTGTTGCATGCAGAACATTCCAGAGTTATAGGATCGAGTTCGAGAGGAAGCCTTTCTTGTTGAGAGGGAGTGTTGAAAAGTGTGCAACAAGAAATGCTAAATTTAGGAAGTGCTAAAAATAGAACTTCTAAAAATAGCGCATCTAAAAATAGCAATTTGGCCAATGAGCATTTTGGCCACCTTGGGTGAGAGGTGAAACTGCTAAAAATAACATCTTCTAAAAATAGCATTTGTGGGTCCCTTCCTATTTATAGCAGTCCCTGGTCTATCTATAGGAATTAAATTCGAATTTGGTCTTACCAGTAGTTTGGAATATTAATTAATTAATTCTCCATGAGTTAATTAGTTAAGCAAAAGAAAACTTGAAGTCTTTGTGAGAAAATGCAATTATTTCTCCACTAATTGGGGAATGCGTCCTTGATTTGCTCCACTGATTGAGGAATTAAGGATGATTTCTATATTGAGAGGATTAGTTGACTTAGTTTAACTTAGTCAAGTTCAGTTAGGTTAATTTAACAAGTTGTTAAATTAATGAGATATAATTTTTTGATGCTTACATGCATGTGACAACTGTTATTTTCATATAACTGTGTATTCACTCATGGATAACTGATGCATGTCAGTTCTGTCAGAGACCCAGTTGAGATCAGATGTTGAACAGTGTACTATCAGATACTAGGATATTTCTAGTAAGTATTCCTTGCATGGGAAGGAAGCTTCTTCCTTCTATGACTGTGTTGTTTGACCTGAGGTGACAGTAGGTATGATCATGCCAATTTACATGTGTTTTGTAATTGGACCCCAATCAAAACTGCGCAAGGAAACAGGAGCTTGGACCTAAGGTGCAACCTCTATATATAGGGCTAGGTAGTGAGCTTTATCATCATAGTACAGAGAGAGCAGGATAGCCTTTGAGCTGAATCTTTTTGTATGTTGTTGAGGATTTCCACTTGATTGATAATACAGAGATGGGGTTTTAGGCTGGTGCTTTTCTTGGATAAATTCTTCAGTGTTATGTGTGATTGATTCCTTCTTATCAGTTATATGTGTTCATGCTTGATGTTGCTCATGGCTGATTAGCTTCCACAAAGTTTATGGCAGATGTGGATCTAGTATTATGCTTTAGTACATTGCATATATTAGTTTGATCTCAGGTGAAATTTCTACATGATATCAGTGAGCTAGCTAATTTCTAGAGAAAATTCTACAGCAGTCAAACTCTGCCTATGCATCTTAAACTTTGTCATTGTGTTGGCCCCTCCATGCATCATTATAGTCTCCGACCTCTACCATTACCTCTATGTATGCACATGCTTCATTAAAGTATCCTATGTATACTCATATATTGTAGGAACTTGACCTCCTCTCTCTACATTCGCTTATGTTCGCCCTACACTCAATTCTGTAACCATGATCTAACCTTCCAATGATAGATTTTCTTAACTATTTAAAGTCCACCATCTTCACTACTCAATCACCCAATTAATTCACATTACGTTAATCATTATAGATGGAGATAAAACAAAATAGAAATTTCCAATAATTACTGAGGGCAATTACCTTAGTTTCAACCTCTATAAATCATTGCAATGAGCAATGAATGTGGGAAAACAAAGTCTAGAGAGGGTAACATTGGTCCTTCCTTTGGGAAGGGCATTACTAGGAGGGGTAACATTAGTCTAATGAAGGAAACTTGAGTTAAAATTTTGACCATCCTCTAGTAACCTATGTTACCCTTGTATCATCCCCAAAATTGAGGTAAAATAGCTCCAAATCCTCTTGAACTTGATCCTCTACACATGAAACCATCTCCTAAGCTTGTAGAATCATTACACCATCATATCAAGCTCATGTGAAGGCTCTAAATCATCATTTCAAGGCCTCCAAAACTATCTAATTGAGTAGCATGTCAAGGCCCCCAAACTAGTTGACATCATTAAAATAAGTCATATGCTCTTCCTTAGCCACCTCCACACATTCAATACCTCTTCACAACTTTGTAGCACATCAATCAACCTAGTAATCCATCAAGGCCAACATGATTGGCTCATTGAACTAGGTTGACATCAATGCCAACACAAACCAGCTACAAGCATGAAATCCATAATGGCAATAAAATGAGTTAGAGAAATGAATGGGATTCTAGTAAGCTTGAAGAATTGTGTAGCAAAGAAATGGTATATCCCTAGTGTTGTGTCTGCTAGTAAAGGAATTTTCATGTTCGAGCTAGTTGCAAGGTCTCCTAGAGAGTTCTATAGTAAATAAATTGGTTGAATATAAGTGCCATTAGTTTGGGAGTGTTGTAGTGTTTTCTTCTCAATGATGTATGAAAAGAACCCACTTAAGATTGTGGATGAAAAAAATCTCAACAATAGGAATGACTGCTAAACATTGTAGATCTGCAACTATTGATAGAAAAAGAACCTGCCAAAATTTTGATCTATGCTACGATCATAGTTAAATAGTGAAAGAAAGAGTAATAACCCCAAACATCCAATGGAAACTAGATATGTAAAGAATTTATAATAACACCTTTGAAGAGAACAAATAAATGTTACTAGTCCCCCTCTATGGGATGGGTTCTTGGCTATCCTCAAACGTCTTCAGCTTATGTAGAGTCTCTCTCCTCTATAATGCATGAACCCAGAAAAAATATGGTGTGCAATAATGAAAATAATTAGAGTTACAACAACGAGTGCAACAATGAAAATAATCAAAAGTGAATAATGAATGGAAAACCCTTCTATTTATAACAAAATATTGAGTTATCCTCGAATAATGAGCAATAATACAATATTATTGATCCCATTCTTGGAATAACCACTTGGAATATTTTATTATATTTGTTTCGGAGGGAGAAAGTATTTAAACTTTTATTTAGAAATAATAAATAAATAAATGATTTATTTATTATCTCAATGAATTAGTTAAGGAATAATAAACAAATAAGGGTTTATTTAATTATTCCTAATGGATTTAGTCAAATTTAACAAAGAATAATAATTAATTAGTAATCAATTGATTATTCTTAGAGAAAAATAAGATAAAAAATGATTTATCTGTTTATTTTTCATCATTGGGTCAAATTTAACAAGGAATACTAATAAAACAATGGTTTAATTAATTATTCATAGAAGAAAATCAAATAAATATTGATTTATTTAATTATTTTTCATGGGTTTAACTATAAATTACTTAATAAAGGTGGTTTATTAGGTAATTTCTCATAGTGAAAGCAATTTTACTATGGTAAAATTGGCTTTACAAGGTGTACTTCGATCCATATAATAAATTAGGCTAGATGATCAATTTTTTTATGATAACAGATTTCCCCCCAATGTATGAGTCTTAGGAGTAAAACATATGACCAAAATACGTCGTAAAGACACAATCACTTAGACAACAGAGGGGAGTCAAGGAGAGAGAGAGAGAGAGATCAATGAAGCTGAAGCTGAGAGAGGATAATGACAAAGGGGGCAAGACTAAGTCTCCTTTTATGTTGTGGTACTAGACCTAAATGAGGCAGGGCAGGCATACCCATACATGCTGAGATAACTTAGTACAAAAATAATGGTTCACCTAGAAATATAAAACTGAGCAATGAAGTACATGATGAATGGTACATGACATGCTGGCATAACAGAGCCAGAAAATAATACAATGTGTCCCATATACATAATGCACCTGGTAAAAACATGAGTGAGGACTGAATGCAATAATATCTGAGTAAATGAGATACAAATCCCCTTACCTCAAAAAATGGGTGGGAGGGGGGGTAGAACAACTAGAGAAGCCCTATTGAACAAGGAAGGGCTCTGCAATACTGAACAGATCATTTGGAGGAGATGTGCATGCTATGAACACTGTGATCGGTAGGAATCGAATCCATCAACTCTGTGGAACTGCATTTCAGTTTGTAGCATAATAGGTATACATCTTGGCTTGTGGGGGGGGTATCTAAAGGGAAACCCCCTCATGAGGTTTGAAACATCTCACACACACCTGGGAATCACTAGGACAATATGCTGCATCATTGGACCATTAAGTGTATGGATCACAAACATGAAATGACCAAGTCAAAGGGAAATAATGAGACCCTCTGCTCGATCCAAGGCATCGAACAAGAATGGAAGCTGGAACCAAGATACACCACCCTCTAGGTTATTCTTCTGGAATAAATGAGCTGATGTTGACAGAATAGGGCCCGTGATAGATGATGCAATGAGGATCCTCAACTAAAGCATGAGGGAAAATAGTAATGTGACTAATGGAATAACACTAGGGATAATGGGAAAAGTGGGCTGAGGGAGAAACAAATGACTATCCTTGTCAGAGCATAAAGTGCATGGTTGACCTAGCAGCAACTGACTCAACTTCGGAGGGATGGGGACAGTATGACTGGAGGCAAAAATGGGCAACACGGGATGAACGATAATCAAATATGGATGGAATATTGTTACATGATATGATGGGACATGAAATAGACTCCAAGAATGCAAGGGTGACTCATCGTGGACGCTCTAAAGAAGGGTGACTCGATGATGCTGCCACACAAACTAGGCCCGGTGGGGACCATAAAAAAATGAGTAAATGATGGTTACTCACAACAAAAATAGACATATGGTATGACAAGTATTAAGAGGAGGTGGACCTCAAAGTACAAGTGTCTCTTTATGACTAAATTTGATTTTAAGAGGCAACGAAGTGACCTTACATGGAAAAATGGTTTCCTGGTGAAGTGTTAAATGATCAAAAACTAAGGAAGACCCATTTTAGAGCTCAGTGAGAGGTTTCCAATGGTGCTAATGGTTCATCAAACTAAGCTATGGTCTAGTCGCAATGGGCGATAGAAAAATTGGGGATTTTTGTATAAAAGGGCATTTTACCTCCAATTTGGATTCATTTTATAAGCGAGATGTGGTGAATTTGGAGAGGAGTAAAAGGCACTAAATATTGTGGAGACTGTATCGGAAAAACCAACCGTTGGAATCAAGATCTACGACTTTCATGCAAGTGGCCTTAATTGTCTAAAGATGGACTTAATGCTTCTTGGAATGATGGTTCCTGGTGAAGAATTCAGGGAAGAGGAAAGCGTGAATGAACTACTAGAGGAGCTCTAGAATCATCCTCACCCACTAAGTCAAACATGGGGACTCTATGGACATAGAGTAGAATATTTGAAGAGATGGTATCAAACATCTATGATATGTGATGGGCATATAGATCATTGGGGAGGCCGGTAGGACAAATTGTCCAAGGAAAAGGAGGATAATCAGCCATACGTAGTTCTGATGGGATCTGTTAGGGCCTAGATTTCTCTTAGGCTGAAAAGACAAGGTTCTAGGTCCACATCAAACAACGCTCAGCCTTGTAGCTAGCCCTACGAGGATAGGAGAGGGCACTCTCCGGGTCAATATCGGCAAAAGGTAATCGATGAGGTTCGAGCTGACTAAATTTGCAACTGATCTTAGGCTAGGTATTAAGTGCAGGGATTTGATTTGGTTTTTTAAGGGTTTTGTTGAAAAAATGGGAAAGGCAAAGTGAGATGAGATAGATCTGATTGACAATGGTGAGGTGAGATATAGATCAGAGGTGAGGAGCAAGGAGAAGAGAGTCTCAATAATTCTCCTTAAATAGATGAAAACGTGGAAATTTAAACAAATTCAAAGGTAGAGCATAACAATTATGGATTCCACCTTAATCACTCATTTGTTTCAAATTCAGAAGAAGAAGCATGAAAATGATACACATAACACTAGATAAACTTAAAATTACTTAGAGAAGCACACCATCAAAACATAAAGCCACATGGATCCCAAACAGTGTTGCAAAACCCTGGTCTTTCCTTAGCCAAAAATGTAGAGATAGAATGTACAATAGAGTGCCAAGCTTTTCCCAAGAGTCCAACCCTAAAAATGACTTAGAAAATACATGATATAGACTAGCCCAACCTATTCCCTTGCCTCTATGGGTCGAGCTCATCATTCTAGGATCTGTTTCAACCAATTCTAAACAAAGCACTAAAATCTAGGCAATCAAAACAACTTGCCTCTGTAAGGTAGGAAACTGATTCATTCATTAAATTTTCACTCTTTGGTGAATGAATCCTCTAGAACAAGTAACTAAGTGTAAAAATTACATCATGTTGAATCAATTACATCAAGATAGGTCAAAATAACATCACAAAGAAAAACTAGTCAAACTGGCCGAATTTTTGAGCTGGAAGGTGAAAAATTGGTCAAAAAACCTCTGTGCGCCGTGCCAATTTTCTGTATGCATCGCGCCATTTTGATGCTATTTTTGAGGCACTCTATGAAGTCCAAATTGTGCCCAAGTGTGTTTGTTGGAAAGCCCTTCCTATCTACTTTCCAACCCAAGTGGAATTTCTGAATTTGGTGCCCATTTACCCCTCCAAAACCTCAATTTCCCAAGACTGCTTCCTATGTGTGAAATTATGGGCAGAGAGGTCATTTTTAGGGTGTTTTTGACCTCCTGAGGACTCAAAACTTGCCCAAACTTCTTGGCCATGCACAAACAGTCATGATTTTTCCTGAAAAATCCAAAACTATAATTTTTTTTGCATTTGGAGCTTCCAATCGTAAGCGCGCGCCACATGGCGTGGCACACAGGGAGAAAACCCCTGTTTTTTTGCACAAAAATTTACAAAAATACCAAAAATGCGCTAAATTTCTTGAAATTTGGGTTGGAGCTTCCTTATCAAGTGTTATGCTGGGCTAAAGAGGCTTTGGTCAATATCTGAAGACGATTGAGCTCCCTTTGCCTCTTTTGCTTCTTGATTGCCTTCCTCAATTTCGCCTTCAAATTCCTGATTCGGGCCTTGCACACTTTGTTTCGCGCATGTAGTGGAAAGCCATGTGTCTCAGCAATGCATGATCTTTGTCGGCCTTATCTAATAGCCTCTATAGGTGCATGTTAACTCTCTCGATATTGGCCTCTCTATCCTCATTAATTTCTTGCTCCAATGACGTGAGCTCAACTCTTCTCCTTTCTGCAGCTTGGCTATGCTCACGGATGTTTTGTAGCTCCATGATCACTTGCTGATCCTCAAGATGTTTGTTCCTCTGCTCCAAGTATTTCATGGTCCACTTAGCCCTCTCCAAGTCAAGGGATAAGGCTTCGATCTCTGTTTGCTGCTCCTCGATGATCTCTCTAAGTTTGGTGCTTTGTGGACCTGTATCTGTATCATCATCATGAAGGAGAATGAAGTCGGTCTCTCATTCACCTGATGGCTCACCTAAAGGCCCCTCATCCTGCATTGGCCTCTTGCCTTTGTCCTGTACCTGTGATGTTGATGGAGGAAGTGAGGCTCCTTCCACCCCGAGTGGAGATAACACTCGCTTTGCCGCTGCAAACAAATGTTTGGTGCCTCTCTGACATGTGATGAATACCAACACACTAGCAGTCTCATGGCGCTCATACTGATGAGAAGATTCACCCTCATGCTTAACCTCTGATACTCCCCGTGAAGCTTTGAAGAAGTCACGAGAGATGAAATCATCTGAAGTGATGCCCTGCAATCCAAGCTGATGAACCACCAAAATTTTAATAAGAGAAAAATGATAGACACTGTTAAGTTGATGCTGAGGTGTTTTATGCTATATAAAGGTGGTCATCCTCTCTATGTTCTGGCAAATGAAGTATGGAATGTTCATCATTCATACCTTAGTGAAATGCATGAGAAACCTGATGTGATAAGCATAAAGATGAGAGAACCGTCCCTCACAGCTGAAATATTTCATGATCAATCTCATTAGTGGAGCATATTCATCTTTCAGATATCAGAACGGGAACACTCCCTTGAGCTGCCTTAAGAAGCTGGTTTTAATGTATGGCTCATAATGTTGCTGGTCAATATTCTGTTTCTTGTCCCATGGTTCGCCGATATTCGGTATACCGGTTGCTCATGAGACAGATTATGGTGTAAGTGGGAAGGTGACACCAGCCAAGATAGCTTGATATCCGTGCAAGTGTAACACAAAAAGACGAGCCAACTCATGATGAAATTGGACACTAGCCACCTTTTGACAAAACTCATAGCATGACTGATGCTGAAAAGACTGCATAGCAAGAGGGCAGGCCTGCAATTCTGAAAGGGTGGTCGGTTCTTCCCTAACATGTCTGCCACTTTTATGAGGCCTCCAGGGTGCCTGTTCTTCCAAGGGAGAGTCACTTTGGGTTTCTACCTCATAGTCTGATGAATGCTTAGATGCCATGACTGCTGTACAAAATACCTTGAAGACAAGATGCTACTGTATATGAAAACTATTTGACTATTCTTTAGGGTGCAAAGTTTGCCAGCAAAGTTTTCCACCAGAGGGAAAAAAGAAATGCAACAGGGACTATTAGGGATTGTTAGGAAGGGGAAACAATAGTGAGGAATGGGAATTATTGGGAGAAAATTAATAGGGAAATATGGGAGTGGGTTTGAAGGATTTATGTATGGGAATAGGGTTCAGGGCTTGGGACCATTGTATAGGTTTTGAGGTGTGAGGTTGGAGGATTTGGGATAGAGAATGTAGGAGAAGGAGTAATGAATTTATGTGATAGGGAATTAGGGATTGGTGAAGATAAGGGAATAAGGGGAAGGATAAATGATTTTGGTGGCAAAACTGTGAGCTTTGAAACCCTGGTAGCAAATTTGTTTGTGTTTATAGAAAGAGGTTTGAATTTTTGTTTCAACCTTTATCACCCTTACACCACCATCTCTTATCATAAAATTTGATGCAACATCAAGATAGCAAGCCTACCTGGAAACTCCACGCAAAGAATGAGCAATTTGAAAAAGTTTGAAACAATTTCGAGCTTTGAACTGTGTGCACTGTGCCAAAATCCCGATGCACCATGCGCTCTCTGTGCGCCATGCCCGTTCAAATTAACACTGGGCAGAAACTCCCAGTGCGCTGCGTGCTTCCAGTGCGCCGCGCCTCCTGTTATGTGCATCGCACTGGTTAGCTGCAAGCTCCTTCGCCCCAAAACACACACTTGCTCAGTCAATTCACTTTGAAAGCTTTCCCTCGACCTTCGTATGCACAATGACATTCATCTTCATGGAAAAACCTTTATAAAGACATCAATTTGATTTTTGGTTCTCCAAACCCATTTTTGTAATGTTTTGCAATTGACACTTTTTCACAATTAATAGAACTCTGACTTTTTGTTTCCTCCTTGATTTTTTGGTTGAAATGATGAATTTCTTGGCAAATTTTTGCAGGAATAGCTAACATGGGATTTGGAAAAGGAGACCAGGGCTGCGCCTAGAGAATTCAAGAACTGAAAATTTTGGAAAATTATTACAAAAAATGAAATGTCGACTTGTCTTCAAAATAAAGTTTTGAAGAAAAGTCATAATCCATCTATATGACGATAAAAATCTTTTGAAATAACAACTTATAAAGGACCTCCCTCTGGCCTGTTGGATTTATTAGACTTTGTCGAAGACCAAATTGACTAACCCTAGACCTAATGACTAAAATTACTGTTATGACCTAGAGACTGAAACATGACTGCAAATGACTTTTAAAACTTGATTTTGATGGACAGACGTGAGCCAGCAGTGAAAAGTGCGAGGGGGATGAATGAAAAAAGCCCTTCCATCAGATTTATGGCATGCTCCTAACGAAATGCAACTGATCGAGAGAGATGGGACACCTAAACATGAAATGCAAAAAGAGTTTTGATCTCTAATGGAGGGATGACCAGACCAACTCTAACATTGGCTCCAATGGGGACAGTAGCTCCTTGGAGGTTCCAAGAACGGCAGATCTCTGGAAGAGCTAGACAGTGCCTTCATCCATTGGGCTATGGAGTTATTGTTTCGATAGACAATACAAGACTTTTGACTCAATTTATTTTCCTGAAACTTGACTCAAAATGACTCGATAATAACACTAAAATGACTAAAAACTGACTCAACAAACTGAACTCAAAACTGAAATATTTCTTCAGAATTATAGCCTTCACTTCGGGCCCCAGACTGAAGAAAATATCACAGCACACACTTGCAGCGAAACTGAAATAAAATGGTATTTACAATGACAATGATGACAACAAAAATAACTCAGAAAAGGTATCGCTTGAGCAGCCGACCATTGACCGGCCCTCCTGGACAATCTTCCCCGTTCATCTCCTTCAAAAGAAAGGCATTCTGACCCCAGTACGCTACAATCTTATAAGGACCTTTCCAGAGATTGTCAAACTTGCCGTGCTTTCCCTTTTCCTCATTCCTTGCATCCCACTTTAACACCACATCATCCAACTGAAATGTGTCCGCCTTTGCTTTTCTATCATAAATCTTTTTAATTCTCTCCTGCAACTTGAATGTGTTTTGAAAAACATCCTCCCGTGTTTGCTGCAAGTTGATCATTTGATTTAGTCTTCTCTGCATTAGATCCTCTTCACTACCAGCCTCTTGAAGAAGTTTGATTACCAGAGCTGCAAGAGAGGTAGGGAACACTGTATCAACTCCATAAACTAACTCAAAGGGGGACATAACAATGGATTTCTTTTGACTCACACTATCTGCCGAAAGTGCATGGACCAGCTTCTTATGCCAACTCTTCTTGTTGATTTCTAGCATTTTCTTAATGATATTAACCAAATATTTGTTGGAAGACTCCGCCAATACATTTCCTTGTGGATGATAGGCGGTTGAGTGCCCCAAAGTAATGTGATACTTACTACAAAACTCAACCATCCTTTTTGACTTGAAAGCTACTGCGTTATCAGTGATTAACTTATTCGGGCAACCAAAACGAGACAAAATATTATTTTCAAGGAATGAAATTATGACCACATCCATAGCTTGCCTAGTGGGAATTTCTTCGATCCACTTCGTGAAGTAATCTGTCGTTGTGAGGATCCATCTATCTGACCTGAAGAAGAAGGATGAATTTCACCAAAGAAATCCAACCCCCACTACTGAAAAGGGGCACTCACCTCAATGAGCTTAAGCGGCAATGGCTATAATTTTTGTTTCCCTTCAAAAATCTGGTAGTTATGACAGCCCTTAACAGTCTTGAACACATTAGCAAACAATGTCGGCCAATAGTATCCAACCCTCAGAATTTTGTTTGCTGTTTTTTTCCAAAAAAGGTGACCACCACAATCTCCTTTATGGAAATCCTCCATGACCTGCTTCGCTTCTTCTTCCACCAAACAATTTAACAAAACGCCACCGGGATCTTTCCAATAAAGTGCAGAATTCAAAATACAAAACTTAGCAACCTTCAACTTAAGAGTTCTCGCTTTGTTTCTAGCCATATCTGGTGGCGCACACAAATTATGAAGTACATATATGATATTTGAATACCATGGAGAAAGAACAAACATTTCTGATACCTGAAGTGACGAACTTTCCTCATTTTCATCGAACATAGCAGCGATCAAATTTATGTCTAAGACGTGCAAATTTGATTCAGCCATCAACTTCGCCAAACCCTGACCTTTAACAAGCTTTGTGGGTCTTATCTCCACATCATACTCCAGCAAAGCTGCTATCCACTTGCCACGTCTTCCTTCAGGATCGGTCTGGACCAAAACATCTTTGACAGCAGCGTTAGGAACATAAGCTAAAATATGGGAATGCAGAATGTATACACGGAAATATTTCAGTGCTTTTACAAGTGCAAGAGCCTGCTTCTCAATAATGTTGTATTTCAACGCAACATCCCTTATAGTCCGGCTGAAGAAAGCAATGGATCTTTCATGCTCATCCTTTTTCTGCATTAACACAGCTGCCATAGTATGTTCTGAAGCAAATGAAAACAATATAAAATCCTGAGTATAATCTGTGCTGATTAGAACCGGAGTTGAAGAAAGAGTCAATTTTACCAAATTGAAAGATTTTACAGCCTCTTCTGTCCACGACACTTGGCTGTCCTTCTTAAGCATGTTTGTAATCTCCCTTAGATATTCAACAAGATTAGGAACAAAGCAACGTAAAAAATTCATCTTACCATTAAATGATTGAATCTCTTTCTTATTCCGGGGCAGGTCAATTTGCGGAATCGCTTCGACACATGCTGGATCAATACGGATGCCATCTTTTGAGATAATGTGCCCAAGTAGTTTGCCTTCATCCATGGCAAACAAACTCTTCTTAGGATTCAATGACACACCATATTTTCTGCACTTTTCAAAGACGATTTTCAAATGATACAAGTGTTCTTCATCTGATTTGGAAAACACAGTCAAATCATCAAGGTACACAACCAAGAAGACATTCTTCTCATTTGCGAAAGCCAAGTCCATTGCCCGCTGAAAAGTGGCACCCGCGTTCTTCAAACCGAAAGGAATTTTGGCGTAATGAAAGGTTCCCCACGGAGTGGTGAACGTAGTTTTGTCTCGGTCATCTTCATGGACTAAAATTTGGTTATATCTGGAATAACCATCGAGTAGTGACATGCGAGATGCTCCAACTACTCGCTGAAGTATGTGATCCATTTTTGGTAGCGGATAATTATCCTTCAATGAAACTTTGTTGAGATTTCGAAAATAAATGCACAAACGAATCTCACCGGTCTTCTTTCGGACGGGCACCAAATTAGATATCCAATCAGAAAAACGGATGGGAACAATGATGCCTGATTTGTACAACTTGTTAGCTTCCTTCTCAATTGATGGCAGCAATTTTGGATTAAGCCTTATTAACTTCTGTCTGAAAGGTTTTTTATTAGGCTTAATAGGAATAGTGTGCTGAATTATATTTGTATCATATGTCTTCAAATCAGAATAGTCCCATGCAAGCACATCGGCAAAAGATGACAACAAATTGATATATTTGGCCTTTACCTTCGGTGGCAATGCTTTGGACAGCTTTACCATATTCGGATCCTCGGTTGTTCCAATGTTCACGTCTTCGACTCCCTTTTCTGTTGGCTGCAATGTTGGTTTGCGGGCTACGTCATCATCATCAAAGAGTTCTTCTAAAGGTATCAAGCCTTTAGGAATCACATTATCCTTAAGCTGCAACACTTCCATTTGATTGATCTGCACATCATCTTTACCATCATCATGTTCTACATCAATTGAGGTATCTTTGAATTTACCTTTGTTTTGTAGAAAATCATTAATCTCCTCATCATCTTGGAAAAATTGCCAATATCTCTGATTGTCCGGGACAGTCAGATGGTGCTTCACATGGATTTCAAATTTATTGCTTGAGTTCATAGGAATCTTCAAATTACTGCTGCCTTATCAAGTGCATCAGCAATACTGTTTTGAATACGAGGCACACACGTCAAAGTGTAATCTGAAAATAGCTTCAAAATGTCTAGAACATCATTCCGGTATGCCCGCATCTGAGGATGATTTGCTTGATATTCGCCTTTAACTTGCTTAATCACCAATTTAGAGTCGCCATATACAGAAATCATCTTAGCATTCAGCTTTCTTAGTATCTTTAGCCTAGCAATCAAAGCCTCATACTCAGCTTCATTGTTTGAGCAATCAAAAGCAAGTTTGTAAGAACATACCCGCACATTACTCGGCACTTTGATTCGAGCGGAAAAAGGACTACGTACCCAAATTCCAATTCCAGCACCATCATTTCCCACTACGCCATCAAAATCCATGGTCCACAAGCCATTTTCTTCTACTTCTAAGTGCTGAAACTCTTTTTCCTCTGTTTTTTCTGCTTGCTATCCATCATCTTTTTCTGATTGCTGAACGGTATTTCCATGTTCTTGTCCTTCTCTCTTCAAAACTTCTCTGAAATTTTCTATTATTTCTGGAATATCATCTGCTACAACTAACTGACTATCAATATCATTGAAACTATCTGAATACAAAACAAAAGACTCGAGATCTGTATGTACATAATTAATCGGATGATTAATTGGTTTCTCCTTGCTTGTAATCATGTATTTCATTTTCTGCTCATGATACAATTTTCTCATTTGGCCAAACACTAGAATCGTTGCATAGGAGAAATCAAGCTGCATAGTTCCTTTGATCTTTTCTCCCCAAGACCTTGAAAGAAGCATACCGAATCGGGGAGGAATGTCTGCCACAAAAAATCCATCAAAATGTTCTTAGCTGGAATCTGATCCAAACTGACCACCAAGTCTTTAATAAGCCCAATACATCTCACCCTGCTGGAATCAAACGAATAGAGATCATGGTACTTCCTGGTAATGTCCAAACCCAACTTCTCCATGATAGCTTTTGGCATAAGATTGTGGGAGGCGCCAGAATCAAACATAAAATTATGCAACACAAACTCATGAACTCTCAAACTAATATAAAAAGGAGGCACATCACTGTCAGGAGACCCACCATTCAATGCTGGTCCAAATATCAGTTCAGGTTTATCGTCTTCCACACTCACCATGTCGGACATTGGATCAAAATTCAGAATTTTGGAAACCTGCCCTCTATAATTGTTGTTCCTCATCAGTTTTGTCAAAGGAATAGACACCTTCAATTTAGAAATTTCATTTTCTAAACTAAAAGTGGAAGTCTTCTCTACCTCTTTGGCTGGAACTTCTTTCTTCTTGGCTTTATCTTTTGATACAATGGGCTGATTGACTCATTCATTTGCTGATGGAGATTTTTTAGGCATAGGATTAGCGACTTCTTTGCCTTAATTGGGTGCAACTGGTGGCTCATTCTTAGATGTTGGACCTTCCTTTCTCTTTTGGATTGGATTGATGGGGAAATTTCTGTTTCTTAATGAATATTGACGCTGCTAGGCAGACAAGGCATGCATATACCCTCTTTGATACTCAACCGACTCATCTTCAAGAGTTGTGTCATTCGACAAGATAAAATATGCATCATGCTGTACCGCTGAACTTTCTGCATACTCATCATCTTCAGTGATAAATTTGGGCATATCATCAAGAGTAAAGAAGTGATTTTCTTCTCCTATTACATGGTCTTCATCATCAGATTCAGGGCCAACAAAATTCTGCTGAAGAGGTGTCTTTACTTATTGCTGTTGTGATGCCGTTTCTTGTGCTCGCTGCTCACGTTATTTGATCCTGAATTGTGGCTTCTGCTGGCCACGGAAATTGGGATTATGAATCTGTGGTTCAGGCTTATCAAGTGTCAACCTTTCAATCATCTTTTCTACCTTGTGTAGCACCTGATCTGAGGTAGAGGCTTCTTCTTTTATTGAGACTTTCTTTTCAGCTTTTATTCTAGCTCGCTTGTCATTCAAATTTGCCTAAACACTAACGGTAATTTTCTACATCTCTTCTAAGGTGGTTGGATCTCTCTCCCTTAACTGATAAGCCATGTCTGGATCAAAACCATCTGGGAACTTAAGCAAATTTGGTCTTCTAGTTGGCTTTAAATCATCTGGAATTGCATTATAAACCACATTGAATCTAATACAATAGTCTTGAACGGACTCACCCGCATTTCACTTGATCTTGGTATATTCAGAAGTGATTTGCAGCGGATCTTTCTTTACTTCCCAGCGTTCCAAAAACTGTCTTTTAAGCTCTTCTAATGTAGGAACACTTCTAGCTGGAAAAGCTCTGAACCATTTTCTTACCTCGCCACTGAAAGTCTGCATGAATAACCTCATCATCACATTTTGTCCATCGATCTCATGGAGATCGAAGAAATCCGTCATTTTGTCGACATGTTGTTGAGCTGTGATACCCTGAGGTGTGCCATCAAACAAAGGGATTTTGCTTTGATAATCTGCGGGCATGTCATTCAAAACTTGAGGCAGCGTAAGAGGTGCAAACCGAGCAACCATTGCTCTTGGTGGATTTGGTCTGGGGGATGTTGGAGGAGTGGGAGCAGCTGATGTATGAGGTGTATGCGGAGGTGAAGCAATTTTAGATGTAGAAGGAGTAGATGGAGGTGAATTTACAACAGACTTTTGATCAGCAATATTAGGTTGCGGGGGAAGGGTGGGAATTAAGGGAGGTTCGGTAGGGATTTTCAAAGCAGATGCCGTTACGGAAGATCCGAGGGATACAGATGCAGCTTCTAGGAAATCAGTGATATTTGAAATGTGAATTTCTCGCAATTGATTTTTTATTTATCTCAACTTCAAGAGCTGCAACAAAGTTAGGATTTGGAACTATCGAACCAAGAGAACTTTCGTATTTGGTTTCAAATAATGACAATTCAAACTTTTCATCAAAATCAAGCTCTTCAAGATACTCAAAAATTGTAGGACATGAACGAGATTTAAACACAGGAGTGACAGAGCTTTCTTGGCAAACAATTCTTGAAATCAAATTAGAATTCTCGTAGAAAGGAGGAGGATTTGGATCTGGATTAGCTCTGGTATATCTCTTTGAAGCCAGCATGTTATTTTCAATAAATCAAAGGGACATAGACAACTTACTTAGCCTTTCAGATTCTAAACTTATCATCCAAAGCTTAGAATTCTCAAATGTAATAGGGCAATTTACAGGTCAAGTGTCACGATTACAAGCTAGACCGCAGATTGACTGAAGCAGCATTTATCTACTTGCGCTAATGCACAGCAAAAGCGTTTCGAAGGCTACCTGGCATAGCTTCAGGCTCCGTCTGTAGCTTAGAAAACCAATGACATCAACAAGCAAACCATTTTCTTCCCCAGTATGGTTGCCACTATGTTAGGGCCTAGATTTGTCTTAGGCTGAAAAGACAAGGTTCTAGGTCCACATCAAACCACGCTCAGCCTCGTAGCTAGCCCTACGAGGATAGCAGAGGGCTCTCTCCGGGTCAATCTCGGCAAAAGGTAATCGATGAGGCTCGAGATGACTAAATTTGCAACTGATCTTAGGCTAGGTATTAAGTGCAGGGATTTGATTTATTCTTTTAAGGGTTTTTTTGAAAAAATGGGAAAGGCAAATTTGGGCTCGGGGATGAGGCACAGTTTTTGCAGAGTTTTGATTGGGGCAAGGAAGGCAATCGTTTTGATACTTTAAAGCAAGTGAGATGGATAGATCAGACTGGTGAGGAGCTAAGGAGAGCAAGAGAGTCTCAAGAATTCTCCTTAAATAGATGAAAACGTGGAAATTTAAACAAATTCAAAGGCAGAGCATAACAGTTATGGATTCCACCTTAATCACTCATTTGTTTCAAATTCAGAAGAAGAAGCATGAAAATGATACACATAACACTAGATAAACTTACAATTACTCAGAGAAGCACACCATCAAAACATAAAGCCACATGGATCCCAAATAGTGCTGCAAAACCCTGGTCTTTCCTTAGCCAAAAATGCAGAGATAGAATGTACAATAGAGTTCCAAGCTTTTCCCAAGAGTCCAACCCTGAAAATGACTTAGAAAATACATGATATAGACTAGCCCAACCCATTCCCTTGCCTATAGGGGTCAAGCTCATCATTCCAGGAGCTGTTTCAACCAATTCTAAACAAAGCACTAAAATCTAGGAAATCAAAACAACTTGCCTCTATAAGGTAGGAAACTGATTCATTCATTAAATTTTCACTCTTTGGTGAATGAATCCTCTAGAAAAAGTAACTAAGTGGCAAAATTACATCATTTTCATTCAATTACATCAAGATAGGTCAAAAATAACATCACAAAGCAAAACTAGTCAAACTGGTTGAATTTTTGAGCTGGAAGGTGAAAAATTGGTCAAAAAACCTCTGTGTGCCGCGCCAATTTCTGTATGCACTGCGCCACTTTGATGCTATTTTTGAGGCACTTTCTGAAGTCCAAATTGAGCCCAAGTGTGCTTGTTGGAAAGCCCGGCCTGTCTACTTTCCAACCCAAGTGGAATTATGAATTTGGTGCCCATTTGCCCCTCCAAAACCTCAATCTCCCAAGACTGCTTCCTATGTGTGAAATTAGGGGCAGAGAGGTCATTTTTAGGGTGTTTTTTACCTCCTAAGGACTCAAAACTTGCCCAAACTTTTTTTCCATGCACCAACAGTCATGATTTTTCATGAAAAATCCAAAACTATAAACTTTTTTTCATTTGGAGCTTCCAATCATAAGCGCGTACCACGTGGCGCGGCGCAGAGGGAGAAAAACCCTGTTTTTTGCACAAAAATTTACAAAAATACCAAAAATTTTGGAGCTTCCTTATCAAGTGTTATGCTGGGCTAAAGAGGCTTTGGCCAATATCTGAAGATGATCGAGCTCCCTTTGCCTCTTTTTCTTCTTGATTGCCTTCCTCATTTTCGCCTTCAAATTCCTGATTCGAGCCTTGCACACCTTGTTTTTTTCCATGTAGTGGAAAGCCATGTGTCTCAACAATGCATGATCTTTGTTAGCCTTATCTAAAAGCCTCTCTAGGTGCATGTTAACTCTCTAGAGATTGGCCTCTCGATCCTCATTAATTTCTTGCTCCAATGATGTGAGCTCAACTCTTCTCCTTTGTGCAGCTTGGCAATGCTCACGAATGTTTTGTAGCTCCATGATTGCTTGCTGATACTCAAGCTATTTGTTCCTTTGCTCCAAGTATTTCATGGTCCACTTAGCCCTCTTTAAGTCAAGGGATAAGTCTTCGATCTCTGTTTCCTGCTCCTGGATGATCTCTCTAAGTTTGGCGCTTTGTGGACCTGTATCCATATCATCATCATGAAGGAGAATGAAGTCGGTCTCTCATTCACCTGATGGCTCACCTGAAGGCCCCTCATCCTGCATTGGCCTCTTTCCTTTGTCCTGTACCTGTGATGCTGATGGATGAATCGAGGCCCCTTCCACCCTGGGTGGAGATAACACTCGCTTTGCCGCTGCAAACAAATGTCTGGTGCCTCTCTGATATGTGATGAATACCGGCACACTAGAAGTCTCATGGCGCTCATATTGATGAGAAGATTCACCCTCATGCTTAACATCTGATACTCCCATGAAGCTCTGAAGAAGTCACGAGAGATGATATCATCCTAAGTGATGCCCTGCAATCCAAGCTGATGAACCAAAAAAATCTTAATAAGAGCAAAATGATAGACACTTTTAAGTTGCCGCTGAGATGTTTTATGTTGTATAAAGGTGGTCATTCTCTCTATGTTCTGGCAAATGAAGTACGGAATGTTCATCAACTGTACCTTGGTGAAATGCATGAGCAACCTGATGTGATAAGCATAAAGACAAGAGAACCGTCCCTCACAGCTGAAATATTTCATGATCAATCTCATTAGTGGAGCATATTCATCTTTCAGATATCGGAACGGGAACACTCTCTTGAGCTGCCTTAAGACGCTGGTTTTAATCTATGGCTCATAATGCTACCAGTCAATCTTCTATTTCTTGTGCCATGGTTCGCTGATATTCGGTATACTGGTTGCTAATGAGATAGATTCTGGTGTAAGTGTGAAGGTGACACCAGCCAAGATAGCTTGATCTCCGTGCAATTGTAACACAAAAAGACGAGCCAACTCATGATGAAATTGGACACTAGCCACCTTTTGAAAAAACTCATAGCGTGACTGATGCTGAAAACACTGCATAGCAAGAGGGCAGGCCTGCAATTCTGTAAGGGTGGTCGGTTCTTCCCTAACATGTCTGCCACTTTTATGAGGCCTCCAGGGTGCCTGTTCTTCCAAGGGAGAGTTACTTTGGGTTTCTACCTCATAGTCCGATGAATGCTCAGATGCCATGACTGTTGTACAAAATAACTTGAAGACAAGATGCTGCTGTATATGAAAACTGTTTGATTGTTCTTTAGGGTGCAAACTTTGCCAGCAAAGTCTGCCACCAAAGGGAAAAAAAAATGCAACAGGGACTGTTAGGGATTGTTAGGAAGGGGAAACAATAGTGAGGAATGGGAATTATTGGGAGAAATTTAATAGGGAAATATGGGAGTGGGTTTGAAGGATTTATGTATGGGAATAGGGTTTAGGGCTTGGGACCATTGTATAGGTTTTGAGGTGTGAGGTTGGAGGATTTGGGATAGAGCATGTAGGAGAAGGAGTAATGAATTTAGGTGATAGGGAATTAGGGATTGGTGAAGATAAGGGAACAAGGGGAAGGATAAATGATTTTGGTGGCAAAACTGTGAGCTCTGAAACCCTGGCAGCAAATTTGTTTGTGTTTATAGAAAGAGGGTTTGAATTTTTGTTTCAACCTTTATCACCCTTACACCACCATCTCTTATCATAAAATTTGATGCAACATCAAGATAGCAAGCCTACTTGGCAACTCCACGCAAAGAATGAGCAATTTGAAGAAGTTTGTAACAATTTCGGGCTTTGAATTGTGTGCGCTGCGCCAAAAACCCAGTGCATCGCACGCTCTCTATGCACTGCGCCTGTTCAAATTAATATTGGGCAGAAACTCCCAGTGCATCGCGCGCTTCAAGTGCGTCGCGCCTCCTGTTATGTGCATCACGTCGGTTAGCTGCAAGCTCCTTCGCCCCAAAACACACACTTGCTCACTCAATTCGCTTTGAAAGCTTTTCCTCGACCTTGGTATGCACAATGACATTCATCTTCATGGAAAAACCTTTATAAAGACATCAATTTGATTTTTGGTTCTCCAAACCCATTTTTGTAATGTTTTGCAATTGACATTTTTTCACAATTAATAGAACTCTGACTTTTTGTTTCCTCCTTGATCTTTTGGTTGAAATGATGAATTTCTAGGCAAATTTTTGTAGGAATAGCTGACATGGGATTTGGCAAAGGAGACCAGGGTTGCGCCTGGAGAATTCAAGAATTGAAAATTTTGGAAAATTATTACAAAAAACGAAATGTCGACTTGTCTTCAAAACAGAGTTTTGATGAAAAGTCATAATCCATCTATATGACGATAAAAATCTTTTGAAATAACAACGTATCAAGGACCTCCCTCTAGCCTGTTGGCTTTATTAGACTTTGTCGAAGACCAAATTGACTAAACCTAGACCTAATGACTAAAATGACTGTTATGACCCAGAGACTGAAACAAGACTGAAAATGACTTTTAAAACTTGATTTTGATGGACAGACGTGAGCCAGCAGTGCAAAGTGTGAGGGGGATGAATGACAAAATCCATTCCGTCAGATTTATGGCATGCTCCTAACGAAATGCAACTGATCGAGAGAGATGGGACACCTAATCATGAAATGCAAAAAGAGTTCTAATCTCTGACGGAGGGATGACCAGACCGACTCTAACAGGATCTAGGCTAAGACTTAATTGAGAAGATGGCTGGGGGAAAACTATCATGCCCCAAGAATGGGATGTTGATCTGGTATGCAAAGACTGGAATGATGCCCCTAGTAGGAGGAGTTTACAGAGCATTGTTGTGTTTTGAGTGATCGAAAAAGGAATTCAAGCATCTCAACCCAACTTGGCACAACATCCTCCAAAGGAGATGTAGGGGCCTATGTGCCCCTAGTATGTTATGGCCGTACTGGATGTATTTAGAGTTGAGATATACAAACACTTATATGATACATAATATGATTATGCATTTTATATGACGATGATGGTTCGCCATTTGTTTTATTTATGGTTGTCTTCTGTGGTATACATGTGATAAATTCCAATCTAGAATGTTGTCTGTGATGGTATCTACATAGTGATTTTGGGATCTAGGCACATGATTGAAAGTAATGGTTTCAAACTCACATAGCAATAGATTCACTCATAGATGTTTTCTAAATAGGACTTGGTTAGCACATGATGCACACCCTTCAATTGCATGTAAATTAGAAAGGAATCTAAACGAACATGAAGATGAAGGATGCAATGAGAAAGGGAATTGACTAACAAACCTATCACTGCATCATATTCGGCCTGATTATTGGTGGCAGATCCTTGAATGCACATGTCGTTTGAAAGGACTAACATATGCAAAGGGGTAAAAATGGCCCAGGTTGTTGAGGCTAGATTAGGGGAAAAGCGACTTGCACCATAGGCATGACCAATATATCGTGTGGATGATGGATCCATCTAAAAGGTGAAAAAGACAACAAATGATATGACGTGATCTACCTAAACTACATGGTAGAAATAAAGACACGCAAATCAAAGGGATGTGCTGTGAGCAACATTTATTGGGGTAGAGCGCATTGGGAGAATTAAGAAGGAAATGACCTTCAAAATCCTCTAAAGAAATGCCCCCTTACTTAAGGGTAGGGGTAATCAGTGATAGAAATAGCATCCATGGTGTCCCCATTAGGCTAGGAGATGGGTGGACAGGAGGAAGACTGACTACATGATGTAGCGGTATTACCTGGTGCATCAACCTAAGAGAGAAGGTTAATATACACATTGTCTTGAATGGTAGATGATGGACTGGTAGATGGAGGATCTACTGATGTTGAGACCTGGGATTTTGTCAAAAGAGGTCCGATAGAAATGCGCGCAACAACCTTAGGAAGGTTTTCTAGCGAGGAACTCGAGGATGATGACAGGTAAAGCATGGGGCATGTGGTGTCCATCATCTCGACATCGGGGGGAGGGATCACAATAGTGGGGCCAGAGTTTCCATTTTTGGTTGACTGGTGGTACTAGAATCCATAGGTAGAGAAGTAGAGGCTCTACTACTAGTGGCCTCGTTTTCACGAATTGCCCGAAGGAAATTGCAAAACTCATCGAGATGAGGGAAACAATGGGAATAGTGACCATGAATATCATTTTTGGTGTCCCAAATTGCTCTATTTTGACCATGTTTCCATAAACTTTAACCTCTATTTTATCTCTACTTAACCCTCTCATTCCTGCACTAGTCCAAGATAATCATCTATTCCTACATATGCTTCGTATTTCATAATTAAGATTTATTAAGTGCTTTATTAATTATTTTACATAGATTTCATGCCTGTTAGTATCTCTTGTAACTTATGTTTAATTTCCTAAAAGTAATTGAAGAACTAAGTGTTAATTATGAGTTAGCATGATCAGTGTAGGCAAATTCCTGCACTACCAACGATGTTGCTCTGAGATCTCTGTAACAGTTCGAATCCTTCCATGTGGGCATTTTGATCCACGACTCCTAGTTTAGTTGTAGACTAACTAAGGTTGGATATCGACGGTGTATAGTCAGGGATACATGCCAAGGATGGTCTACAGCCAGCGAAGTTCGTGTTCCATTATAACTATTAGCCAATTTTGTAATATTGGTTGTTAGTCCATTCAGCCAAAAGGCTTGAATAAGGAAATATTGTAATTAGAAGAATTGGGCTAAGGCTGAAAGACTATATAAAATGTAGACTATCTAAGTTGTAATTTTATTCACTGTGTAATTTTGTATTTCCCTCAGCTCTGGGCTGGATTTAAGCCATCATGTATATTTTCTGATCAAGTTAATACAAGGAACTCGCCATTTTATCTACATGCTGTGTCTAACTTACATTTTATGCATACTTGAGTGCTGATTCATTTTGTTTCCTAAACGGGAAACAAACTGGTTGGCTAGGGTGTTGGGTTGTGTTATATTCTTTCCATGACTAGCCCACATAGTTAACCGGGGGGTTAGAGGGGGGATGGAGCCCCCCCTTCATTGTGTCGATTGTGTAGCGGGGGGGAGGAGGTCACAGGGGGTTTGAGGTGTACCTGTAACCCTACTTTATGGGGTTTGGGGCAGCGCCCCGGAAAATTTTAGATTTGCACCCTATGTTAGGTTGGGCAGACCCACCTATGGTTTTGTGCATGATTTTCATACATGTTTTTTGGACGCAATGGTTTTCAGTCCATGGTATTGGACGCGATGGTTTTTCAGTCCATGGTATTGGATGCTTTGGCATGTATAAATATGTATTATAACATTGAAAGGAACATAATGAAAAATCAAGCTGGTAGTCCTGGTTTTGAGATCCAGGGGAAATCTCTATGTATATGTGTTTTATGTGTTATGCTCTCACCTTGTTTATTTTATGTGTTTTAGAATTCGTATGCAGGTAATTTTTGTATGGGTTTAAAACCTACATTTGGTATTAGAGTAGTTTTGGCTTCAAGGGGACGCCTTTGTCGCTGAGGGGTTTCGCTCGGACCTGTGGTAGACCCTGTTCAGTGGGAGATCTATGAGATCGATTCTAGTGGTGAAAGAAGATGGCGAGCAGTGGAAAGATAGAGATCGAGAAATTTGATGGTCATAGTTTTGAGTTGTGGAAACTCAAGATGGAGGATCTGTTCGTGGATAAAGATTAGTGGATCACGGTAGATCTGGGCACTAAACCAATGGGAGTGTCCGATGAAGAATGGAAGAAGTTGGATCGGAAGGCAAAGAGCACAATACAATTTTGTGTCTTAGATTTAGTATTGCTGAATGTATCAAGGGAAGCTACGACAAAGGCTTTGTGGGACAAGTTAGGGACTTTTTACCAATCTAAGTCTCAAGTGAATAAACTATTCCTGCAGAAAAAGTTATATAACCTGAGGAACAAAGATGGAGACTTGGTGACAGAGCATCTGAACGCATTTAATATTGTGGTAAGTCAGTTAGCATCTATTGATATTAAAATTTCAGATGAAGATAAGTGCATTAGTTTGTTGTGTTCTCTACCAGATTCGTGGGATAGTTTGGTTATTGCAATAGGTAGCAATGCAACTGCCTTGCAGTTTAATGAAATAGTCTCAGCTTTACAGACGGAGGATATGAGACAGAAAAATATGGAGAGCTAGAATGGTGATGCCTTGTTTGTACAAGGATGGTCCCAAAACAAAAACAAAAATAATTCATCGAGTGGGAGATCTAAATCTATAGGGAGATCTAAATCTCCAGGAAAACCTGTAAAGGTGGTGTGCTAGAAATGCGGAAAGGAAGGCCACTTTAAAGGGGACTGTAAATATAAAGTTCCTGACAAAGGAAAGGGATCTGATAAGGCTCCTTCTGTAGAGGTGAAAACCACCTCGGATGAAGGTGGGGATGTGTACTTGTCTTCTTCAAGTACACATGTAGATCATGAGGCATGGTTAATTGACTCAGGTGCATCCTTTCACTTCACTCCCCATAGAGAGTAGCTTTGTGAGTATGAGAAATATGATGGTGGTGATGTCTTCTTAGTGGATGATAGGAAGGCTAGAATCATTGGTCATGGAAAAGTAAAGTTGAAGTTGCAAGGTGGAAGGGTCAAAATGCTTCTAGGTGTTCTACATATTCCTGCATTAGCCAGAAATCTTCTTTATGTAAGCAAGCTGGATGATGCAGGTGTAAAAACAGTGTTCGAGAAGGATACCTGCAAGATGGTTCAGGGATCACTGGTATTGATGTGGGGAGTTTGGATTGGAACTCTGTACAAGCTGCAAGGTAGCACGGTTGTTGATGGTTGAAACAATTTTGTGGTTCCTGAAAGTGGAGCAGAAAATCTAGTGGTCTATGGAGAGAAGACCATGTTGTGGCATCAAAGGCTTGGACATATTCTAGAGAAGGGCCTTGAATAATTCATGGTAAAAGGTACGATTAATAGCTCTCTGGATTTTGATTTCTGTGAAAATTGTGTATATGGGAAGAAGAATCGGGTGATTTTCCCCTATGGTAGTAAGAGGGTGAAACAGATATTAGAGCTTGTGCATAGTGATGTGTTTGGACCTATGAAGGTTCCATCACTGGGTAAGTATGTGTACTATGTATCATTTATAGATGACTTCTCAAGGAATACATGGACATATTTCCTTAAGAAGAAATTTAAAGTCTTCGACAGGTTTAAAGAATTTAAGGCTCTGGAGGAAAACTAGACAGAGAAGAAGATAAAGGTGCTGAGGATAGATAATGGTGGAGAGTTTTTCAGCAAGGAATTTGAAGAATTATGTAAGAAGTGTGGTATATCATGGTAGAAGACTACTCCATAGACACCTCAACAAAATGGAGTTGTAGAAAGAATGAATAAGACATTAATGGAAAGAGAAAGAAGCATGCTCAGTGGTGCCAGGTTAGGACAAGAATTCTGGGCAGAGGCAGTGGATACTGCATGTTACTTGGTCAACAAGTCACCTTCATCAGTGTTGGAGGATAAGACTCCACAAGAGGTATGGACTGCTAAGAAACCCTCTCTTTCACATCTGAGGGTATTTGGATGTGATGCATATGTACATTTTCCAGAGGAGAAATGAACCAAGTTGGATAGTAAATCTGAAAAGTGCATATTTATTGGGTATAACGATGGTTTAAAAGGTTATAAGCTTTGGAACCCAGTATCAAGGAAGGTTGTGTACAACAAAGATGTGGTGTTTAGAGAGGTAAAATATGTTATTAAACATGAAGGCCAGCGAAAGGAACCTAAGAAGATAGAGTTTGAGCTAAAGGAGGAGGAATCAGACTCTACAACAGAGGAGGAATCAGAAGATGAAGAGCCACAAACTATGGTTGTGAGAAGATCAGTTCGAGAAAGAAGGCAGCCAGAAAGGTATAGTCCATCTACTTTCTGTTCAAATTTTGCTTTGTCTGTTACTGACGATGATCCTAGAACTGTGAAGGAAGCAGTTGGATTCAGAGGATGGAAAACTCTTGAAAGAGGCCATGGTTGATGAAATGGCATCTTTGCACAAAAATGAGGGTTGGGATCTGGTGGAGTTTCCGGCTGGAAGGAAACCCATTGGCAGCAAATGGGTGTTCAAGAAGAAGACAAATGCAGAAGGAAAAGTGGAGAAATAGAAATCTCGGTTGGTAGCAAAAGGTTATTCTCAGGTGTCGGGAATTGATTTTGGTGATATTTTTTCTCCTGTTGCCAAGGTAACTTCTATTAGATTACTTTTATCTGTTGCTGTTGCTTTTGATTTTGAGGTAGAACAGATGGATGTAAAGACAACATTTCTTCACAGGGATCTGGAAGAGGAAATCTACATGAAGCAACCTAAAGGCTTTGCGGTGAAGGGTAAGAAAGAAATGGTATGCAAGTTAAAGAAGTCTTTGTATGCGTTAAAATAGTCACCAAGGATGTGGTATCAGAAATTTGATACATTTATACGGGGACTTGGCTTCACCAGAAGCAAAGCAGATCACTGTGTGTATTTTAAATTAATTGGTGACCATGTTATTTATCTGGTCTTGTATGTGGATGATATGTTGCTGGTTGGAAATTACAAAGAAATTATTCAGGATTTGAAGACCCAATTGTCCTCCAAATATGACATGAAATATCTTGGTGCTACAAACTACATTTTGGGCATGGAAATTAAAAGAGACCGATAAAAGAGGAAGCTCTGGTTAAACCAGAGGAAGTATATCGAAACAATACTGCATAAGTTTAATATGCAGGATTGTAAACTAGTGAAGGTTCCTATTCCTATAGGTGTGAAGTTATCTACTGAACAGTGTCCCAAGACACAAGAAGAGGAACATGACAGGTCCTGTGTTTCATATGCAAGTGCAGTCGGTAGCTTGATGTATGCAATGGTCTATACTAGGCCAGACATTGCACATGCAGTGGGAGTATTGAGAAGGTTTATGTCAAAACCAGGGAAGGAGCACTGGACAGCAGTGAAGCGGGTTTTTAGGTATTTGCATGGCATTAGTGATTATGGTTTGTGCTACCAAGGAAGTCTAGGATTGGACAGAGTGTTGGATATTCATGGCTTTGTTGATGCAGAATGGGCTAGAGATATGGATCAGAGAAGATCTACAAGTGGGTATTTGTTTAACCTATTTGGAGGTGAAGTCAGTTGGATGAGTAAGAAACAATCTGTAGTGGCACTATCAACTACAGAGGCAGAATACATGGCAGCCAATCATGCAAGCAAGTAAGTAGTTTGGTTGCAGAGATTGTGTTCAAGTATGGGGTTAGTACAGGAAGCTATAAGGATATACTGTGACATCCAAAGTGCAATTTTCTTGTAAAATAACACCGCATATCATTCAAAGACAAAGCACATTGATGTTTAGTATCACTTTGTGAGGGATATGATAGAAGAAAAAAAGGTTTTGCTGGTAAAGGTGGACACTTTGAAGAATACTACAGATGCATTGACAAAATCTGTGAGCTCTAAGAAGTTCTCTTGGTGTAGAGAAACAATGCGCATTGCAGGGCTAGATAAATGACTAAGCTCTCTTGTGTCCCCTTGTAGAAAGAAAACAACAAGTGGGAGAATGTTGGGTTGTGTTATATTCTTTCCATGACTAGCCCACGTAGTTAACTTGGGGGTTAGAGGGGGGGCAGAGGCCCCCCTTCGTTGTGATGATTGTGGGGAGGGGGGGGGGGGGGTCGCAGGGGGTTTGAGGTGTACCTGTAACCCCACTTTATGGGGTCCGGGGCAACGCCCCAAAGAATTTTGGTTTTGGACCCTATGTTAGGTTGGGCGGACCCACCTATGGTTTTCTGCATGATTTTCACACATGTTTTTTGGACGCGATGGTTTTCGGTCCATGGTATTGGATGCTTCAACATGTATAAATATGTATTATAACATTGAAAGAAACATAATGAAAAATCAAGCTGGTAGTCCCGGTTTTGGATCCAGGGGAAAATCTCTGTGTGTATGTGTTTTATGTGTTATGCTTTTGCATTGTTTATTTTTATGTGTTTTAGAATTCGTATACAAGTAATTTCTATACGGGGTTAAAACCTACATAGGGCCCAACCAAGCCAACTCGTTTAGCCTTGTTCTTTCGGCATTTAAAAGGTCTGTGTAAAAATTTACTTACAGTTGCGTGGTTTGAATGGTTCTTATATTTATTTTAGAAGTTCTTAGCTAAATTTATTTCGTAGTTAAGTGTGAATAGATCTGTAGTTTGGAAGTTGATTGAGCTTATTTCTTTCCTGTAATTCCTTTCCTGCAATTATTGTCTTGGTTTTCTTTCGTTCAGGTAGTGCAGGAAGATTCTTCCTGTACTAGTGCATGTAGTTTCTTGCACTCTGGTTTATTCATTTACTTCATAGCAAATGTTACATTTCTGCTTATCATTTCAGTTATTCCTGCAAGAAAAAGTATTATTAAATCCAATAATCATTCTTAACATTAAGAGTATACTTTTGAAGGATCTCAGGATGTTTATATGAATTAAGAAAGGATGTTATTACAAACACTTTACACTTGCATTTTATGACTTAAGAAAAAGTACAGAAACATTAAAAGCGGGTTGCCGAAGCTAGCTAATGCATGCAAATTACTTTGACTACTGCTTTGATTATTTCAAATTGTCTTCATTTTATGAAGTTGACTTTCATTGAAGCATTTCTTTTCCATAGAAAATTTATCTCAGAATTTAGTTTGCAATTGACATTATTTTCAACACATCTTTTAATTCTTTCAAAAGTAAATTGGAAACTTTGGTGAAGGAAGCTCTGTCTCAGTGCAAGAGCTTGTCTTTGGTCATGGGAACAAAGTGCTCTAATCCCTAAGGCTTAGAGCACCTCAGAAAAAATATAAATCTTCAGTAAGGAAGGTAAAATATACTTTTGCACAAAATTAGTGTACTTACACTAGTGCAAGCAGATTGCAATAGTACAAGAACAAGTTGTTTTTGTAGAAGGAAAACCAATTGGGAAACAGATCTCTGCAAGGACCCACTTGTCTGGCTGTGAGCCATCTATACTAGAGATAAACATAGTATTTCATTTCAGCATTTAATATTTCTTCTAGTTGTATGAAAGTTCCTTTACTTGATTTCCTTGCAAATTATTCTTTTACATTCCCACACTAGAGTTTCTCTGGTGTCGATTGCCTTTAAAATCGTTTTCTGTATGATTCTGCAACATTTCCTTTTAGAAGTAGGATTAAGAAAAGGAAAAGTACATACCACTTTTGGCATTGCATGTGCTTTGTATCTAAGTTTACGAAACCCTCGGGTTGACAATTAAGTGTTGAGGAGTTTGTTTAAGTGCAATTCCTGCACCCAACATTTTGGCACCATTGCTGGGGAGGCGATTTGAATTGGTAAGAATTTTCCGTTTTTTGCAATAGGGGTAAGTTTGCTATTATTTTTTCCCTGCAGTGTGCTTCTATTGTTTGGAGGAATTTATAGGTGTTGAGTTATTTTTGAAATTGCAGCTTTTATTTGAATTTCATTTTGTCATTTTTTTGAAATGAATGCCTAAAAGAGGTAGGGGTCTGAAGCCCACTAGGGGCCAAAGAAATACTGATAAATCTAAAACCAAATCTCATATTGGGCCTTCTTTTGCAAGTAGAAATTCCAAACAAACTCAGACTCATCATGTAGGAACAGTGCAAAAAGGGGAAGAAGGAGGTTATTAGAACCCATAGTCAGCCTTGTCAGCCTGTTGAGAGCGGTTCGCGTGGAAAAACAATAATGGCAGATCAGGAAGACCATGCAAAAGGAACTGGTGAAAATCAGGTAAATGAGGAACAATCCACTTTTGGATTCCCAATTGTGGATCCTGACACACAAGTACAAATGAAAAATATTTCACCATCAGTTCTTCCTCATTTCTCTGGTAAGGTACATGAAGACCCAAACTCTTTCTTATTTGAGTTTGATATTTTTTGTAGAAGTTATGATTCTTCATCTGATGCCTAGAAGTTAAAGTTGTTTCCTACAACTCTCAAGGATGCAACACTCTGTTGGTTCATGGGACTGGGAGGAAACACTATATCTTCTTGGGAGCAAATGAAGAGAGTGTTCTTGTCAAAATATCAGGAATATTGTAAAACTAAGAGATATTCAAGATGAAATCTTTACAATTGTGCAAAATGATGATGAGACTCTAGAGGACTACTTGGAGAGATTCATGTATATCCTTCAAAGGTCAAAGCAAAAATTTGATCCAAGTACCATTAGAACCTTGTTCTTATGTGGGCTTACTGATCATGCCAGGAATAATTTAAATCTATTAGGACAAGGGTGTATTGCTCAAAAATATTTTGATCAAATCTGTGACTTGTGTAGGAAATTCTCAAGGAACCAATATACATCCTATAAAGGAATTCAGAATAGAAACAAGAAAAATGAATCTACTGATGCTATGATTATTTGATTAGAAAAAAAAATGGACAATATGAAAATTGAAATAATGAACACTGTCAGTAAAAAAATAGACTCTTTGAAGTTTCAGCAAAAACTTGTAGAGGAACAAGAGTCATTGTCTATTTTTTGTCCAAAATGTAGAAGAAAGCATCTTTTAAGAGAATGTCCTCTCAATATTAAAGAAACTAATAAATGTGCAATTTGTGCAGAGAACCATGCCACAGAAAAATGTCCCTCCATACCTGGGCTGAAAGCTGTACTTGAGGGAGGACAACCTGAAGTCGAATCACTGCATGCTATGGGAGCACGAAGAAACTGGCCTCAGGTAAGTGAAAGTATGGCTTCTTAACCTCCACTACATTTTTTGGTTATAATGAACATTCATATTCCTATCCTAACACTAGTCACTCTCAACATTGGCAACATGGGAACCAATATCAGTATGGACAACCCTCCCAATCTTGGCAACAAGGATGGAGAGGGCCAAACCATTCACACCATTCACATCATTCCTATCCTGCACCTATGCAGTCATACCCTCCTACATATGCACCTTACCCAATGCCACAACCATCATTACCTCAGCTGAGTCAGCCAATGCCACCATTACCTTTACCTCCACTGTTTCGACCTTCTCAGCTGCCTACTCAACCTTTACCCAACCCCAATAACAAAGTGGTACAAATGATCCATTCTATGAACCTGCTTTCTTCATCCAGATATCAGTCCATGCCAATTGGAGTCAATGACCTCCAATTGAGATCAGGGAAGATAGTAACCTCAGAAAATCAAAAGAAGCCTATGGTGATTATCAATGAGAAAGGAGAGGAGGAAACTCCTGACCATTCTGAAAAATATGACACCATTCAGCCTATCCCCGTACCTTCTGAGCCCTTGTCATCTTCTTCCAACTAACCTCCCTATCTAGAGAGGTTAGTTGTGGAGAAGAAAGACCCCATTCCTAAGTCTAGCCTAGCTTCTAAGCTTAGGAACCTTTTCATAAGGGTTCCTTTACTGCAAGCTATTAAAGAGATCCCCATTTGCACATAAATCATTAGGGAACTCTATCTCAAGGAGCTAGGAAGGAGAATATTAGAACCTCAAGCCATTCAATTTGTTGGTAGAGCAGTAGATTTAATGACGTGGTGTATGCACATGGAGAAATATACTGACTGCGGAAACCCTGTTGTCTCTGTCCAGATAGGTGATGTCCTCATCTCCAATGTACTTATAGACCTGGGGGTAGCCATTAATGTTATGACCAAGAAAACCATGGATCAACTTGGATTGGTCCATATTCGTCCTACTCCCACTGTGCTCGAACTAGCAAATAGATCTAAAATCAAGTTGGAAGGGGTGTTGGATGATGTGGTCATTTCCCTAGACTCTTGGGAATATCCCACAAATTTCATTGTGCTTCAGCCAAAGAATCCTATGGGAGAACATCCCTTGATCTTGGGATGACCATGGCTTGCCATAGCCGATGCTTATATCAGATGTCATTCTAGTGGCATGTACATTTCCCATGGAGATTCCAGGAAGAAGGTCACATTGTATCCACCCGCTAGATCCATTTAGGAGCTCTGAGACACTTTATGGTTAGAATACCCTAGTGATGAGGAGAGTCAATCTATTTCCTTGATACATCAGAATGTTGAGTTCTCGCATGAGGGTGAGATTCAAGACTTCCTGAATAATCTAGACACTATGCCTAATTTTGAGTCATTGAGTCAGATTTTTAGTCTAGATTTTCAGAAAAGATATGACTCTCTACCTCCCTCACCACCACCTCTAGTGACACTTTTGTGTGCTCTTGAGCCTAATACCACTCTTGTTGAGGTTAGTCCAGGTAAATCCTTGCATATTAGTTCAGACTTGGATCCTTCCCAGCAAGAGTAGCTTGTGAATTTGTTGTGAAACCATCTTGATGCCTTTCCATGGGGCTATGAAGATATGAAAGGAATCCCTCCTGAAACTTGTACACACCATATCTATATTCAGGATGGAGCTCGACCTATCTGATAACCCCAAAGGTGAATGAACCCAGCTCTAAGAGATGTTGTAAAGGAAGAATTGCAAAAACTCTTAGATGTTGATTTTATCTATCCTATTTCTGATAGCTAGTGGGTCTCTCCATCGGTATTTGTCCCAAAAGAAGATGGGATATGGTGAATTTGTATTGAATACTGAGAACTAAACAAAGCCACTCTCAAATATTACTTCCCCCTTCCTTTCATTGATTAGGTACTCGATACCCTTGTTGGTAAGAAGTACTTTTATTTTCTAGATAGCTTTAGCAGGTATAACCAGATACAGATTTCACCCAAGGATCAAGACAAAACCACTTTTACATGTCCATGGGGTACATTTTCTTACCAAGTGCTTCCCTTTGAGATATGTAATGCCCCAACTACCTTTCAAATGGAAGTCTTGGCTATTTTTGTTGACCTTGAGTGTGTGCAAACTATATGGATTTCTTTTATGTCTTTGGTGATTCATTTCAGGAATCCCTCAAAAATCTAGAAAAAGTACTTCTTTGCTGCCAAGAATATCATCTCGCCTTGAGTGAAAAAAAATGTAGATTAATGTGCAAGGTGGGGGTGGTTCTTGTCGATCTTATTTCTGACAAATGTATCCAGGTTGACCCTACAAAAATAGAAATTATTTTGAGTCTCCCTATACCCAAAACTCAAAGGGAAGTGAGAGGTTTTCTAGGACATGTGGGCTACTATAGGAGATTCATTGAGAATTTCTCAAGGACAGCTACACCCCTTTTCCGAATTTTGGCTAAGGATAGTGAGTTTTCTTGGTCCATAGCTTTCCAACAGTCCTTTGAGACATTGAATGAAAAACTAGTCCAGGCACTAGTTTTGAGAGGACCAAGCTGATCCCTGCCATTTCATATTTCCTCTTATGCCTCAGATACTACTATTGGTGTAGCTTTAGGACAAGAAGAAGACAAACAATCTTATGTTATTTATTTCATTAGGAAAAACTTGTCACGCACTGAACTAAATTATATGGTTACTGAGAAATATTTTTTAGCTGTAATTTTTTCCATTTATAGATTCAGACATTACATTACAGGATATGAAGTCTTTGTATATACTGACCATTCCACAATAAGATAATTGATGAATAAACCATTAACTAGCAGTAGGGTAACTAGGTGGTTATTATTGTTACAGGAATTTAATATTACCATTGTTGATAGATGAGGAAAATCGAATGTAATAGCATATTATCTTTCAAGATTAAACAATCTTGTTGATGCAATTCCTGTTGATGATGATTTTCCTGATGAACATATTTTTGTTTTTTCAACAAAATCCCCATGGTTTGCTGAAATAGCTAACTATTTAGTCACTGGAAAATTACCACCTCACTTATCCACTCGTGAAAAGTAGAATATCATGCAGAAAAGTTGTTGCCTTGTTGGCACCTGACCCAAGTTCAGAGTTAATTAGCCAAACAAATCCTTGTACTACTGGCCCTTTCAGCAATAGTCTGTGAAGCGCAGACTGAGGTCTCACCCAAAGTAGTATGGGAGGGTGCTAGAACCAAGTTTCTGCACCCTTGAGATGTCTGAGAGGTTCAACAGGTCGCACTGTTTGTCCCTGTGCGCAGGTTACTTCATGCACTTCTTACGCCCTGATACATTGCCTTCGTGTAGCCCTAACCAAGGGTTGTGGAGCTTATGTGTTGCTAGAGCCATGCTCTATGCTATTACCCTAGATCTTACTTATCTTCCTATACCAGTTAGTTACCTTTGTGTACTTGGATGTATTACATTATAATTAGTTATACAAAACATTTATATAAATTCATGCAACAAATAAATAGTATACTTGCAAATTATACCCAATCATATATTAAAACAGGAAAATATGCACAGAAATATGGTAAACTTCTCTTTATTGATTCTTCCAATGGCTACAGACTTGACCTGCCCTACGCACTCAGTTGCAGGGGCCCGCATACTCAGTTACGGACTAATTGGACTTTGTGCACTCAACTGTAGAGCCTTCCCCTACTCTACGACCCAAAGACACACTTTACTCTTTTACTCAATCACTTAGACTTCTTATCCTTCTTATGCCTCCTCTCTACACTTAGAGCCTCACTTTATTTATATAATCTCATGGTCCACGGACCATGGGTAGGTCTATTAAGCCTACATTACATTACAAAACAAGGGCGGACAACCTTGTGACTCTATCATAATTTCGCACTCTCTGCCTACAATTCGCGGAGCTTTTACAAAACAATTTGGTAAAAACTTGGGCTTTGAGCCCTAAAACATGCCTTGGGGGGATTCCATGCCCAACAGGCCCCCAAAACAAACATCGTGACTCACCCTCAAGTCACTTTGTCGATGCGGGGATCTTTGCGTGGAGTCCTTCCAATTCTGCTCGAACTGCTGCAAGGTCGACAGCACACTGAGTTGCTACCTGTTGGATCTGCTGCATGTGTTGTTCTAAGACCATGGTGTCGAAAATGCTTCTCTGCATCTGTTCCTCTATCCCCTGCATGTGTGCGAGCTTACCTTCAATTTTTGCTGTGATGGTGAAGGCTTCGTCGATCCAAGGCTGAACGCACGCCTTCAGGACTTCTTCCTTGTGCTATGTCGTGTCCACTTGTTCTTTCAACACTTTGGACTATTGCATCTGCATGAGCCTCTTAGTGAGGGCCACTATCTGCGCAGTTCCTTTGACATTGCCATACTGTTATTGGAGTTACCGCACCTCTGTCTCTAAGTGCTAGATGTTGGGGACCTCCTGTAGATTTGTGTGGACTTCAAATGACTTTTCCAACATGTTGGAACAGTCTCGCACTACACTGTCAATCTCCTCTAGTCCCCCTACAATAGCGCTAGAGTGATATTCTCTAACTTCTGGAGGGGTTGACAAGTTGCGCCTTTAACTGTAGCTCGACGATCTAAAGGTTCAGCTCCAGCTAAACCTTTGTCATTTCCTCTCACACCTCACGCACCCCTGCTGCTAGCTGTGGATGCACGCCACTGCTGGTGTGTCTGTTGGGATGGTCAACTCCAAGATGCTTTGGCAAGCTTCATCTAGTACCTGTACCAGCTATCAATTCTGCGACACCACTTCATCACGCTGCAAGCTCAAGTGTTCCATGTTGATTTTCTACTTGCTGAGGACCTGTAGTGAGCAACTCTCCCTAGTCCGCAGTTCTACAATTATCCCATCCTGTAGAACGTATAAGGTCTCCCATGGGAGTGTAGCCATGTTGATGCTAAGACCCTACAGTACACTGACCGTTGGCCTCTAAGCCTCATTTTTTATCACTAGTGCCCCTTCTAGTAGCACTACAGTTTTTTTCACCTGAACGCACAACATATATTCGGCAACCGTTGTTCCGACTGCGAGGCTGGTCAAAAGGGTACCAACTGGAGGATGGAACACCTGCGACTCCTGTAGTTGCGCTCTGAGGGCTGCCAACACAATTTGGTTCTCTTGCATAAAATTTTGGAGGGCCTCAGAGGTGACATTGCGCACTATCTCGCTGATGTCATCCAGATCACCCTTGGTTAGGGTGATTAGTTCAATAGACAACTTCGATGCCTTGACCTTCTTGCGCGGCCCTGTCTACTCTATCAGGTGCTGGTGCTTTAACTGTGTTGATGCAGTTTGTGGGTCTGCACCTCCCTCTTTTTCCTCTGCTTCTTGCCCATGTGAAGGCGACGTTCGGCCCTCACGTGCCTTCATGTCTACCTTCTACGTTGTTGTTGTTATGGCCTTTTCCTGTTCAGTTGCTATCTGTTCAGCGTCTCGTGCCGCCCATGCTTCTACTACCGCTACCTCCTTCCTTCTCTTTTCGGCGAACTATGTGAGCGTAGTCTGACCTCTTCTTTCTTCCTTTGTGCCATCAACCTCTCTATCTCTATGATGTCCAGAGCGCACCACTCCGGTAGCCATATCTCAAGTACGTTAAAGATGACATCGTCCATGGCTATAAAGGGTAGCTTTCTCCATCGTTTGGCCGGGTCCTTGCACGCTCTGATGTATATGCTATGGATGTCTACTTTAAATTCCACAAAACTCTACACGCTATTGTAGAAAATGGGCGATAACCACAGCTTGCGTTTGATCCCCATTCTGAGGTTCATCTCCATGAACACCCAGAATATCTTACTGTCGCGGATCCTATTTGCATCCTTCGTGATCCAGAGCGAAGTGTACTTCGTGGCCTCCAAAAAATCCCTGTCAATTGTGCGGAATTGACTATCTTCCAGTAATTCCCTTGCCACGAGTACTATGGATAGCAGAAGCCACGCATAGTGGAACATTTTTCCCTATTCTTTAGCTTCACAACAATTCTCCAAGAATTCCTTGCAGAGGAACTCGAACTAGTTAAACTGGACCCCCTCTGTGCACTGTTCAGCAAGTGCTAACACCAGCACGGGTACCTTGTCCGCGTGACACTTGCGCATAACCTTACCGATCAGTATTTGGGTCGCCACTCTCACTACTTTATCATTGATGCTAGATATGGCATAGCCCATTTTCTTCTTCGCCAGCTTGTTTTTCTTCTTCATGGCCTCCGTGATGGCCAAGTCACTGCTCTTTCCTTCCGAGATGTTTGTGGGGTCCTCTCCTTTACATGGAAGCCGGAAAATGTGGTGAATCAAGTTTTCTATGATGGGGATGGGCTCCTCGATCCACAAACACCCATCATGCATCAGGTAGAGCAGTTTCCCGATGATCAAAATTGTTATTGGGGCACGATGGAAATGCGGCACCCAGAGAAGGTTAAGTAGCCTGGCCTTTTCCACTCTGCGCAACCACTTTCATGGCTCCAATTCTGTAACCTTCATCACAGTGTTCTGCTTGGGCTTCATGAGGTGCAAGGTCTCAAGGTGAGGGAACTTTTCGTGGTCAGCAAGGTCCCAATCTTCAAATTTTAAGCTCGGCACTCGTCCTAGGTGCGTGTCCTCAAAAATAATGTTGTCTGGGAGGAGTAGGCTTTGGAGCAAGCTCTTGGTCTCGTCAAGGTCCTTGGGCACTTTAGCCTTCCCTTTCCATGAGGGGACATAGGTAGGCAGCTTTGTCAGGGGGTGCACAGGCTCAGTTTCCTCCTCCATGCCTTCGTCCTCGTCCTCTTCGATGATAAGGTCCTCCGGGTCTTCTTCTTCTTCATTAGTTTCTATGGTGATGACTTTCCCCTTCTCCTCCATCCATAGGTTGGTGCGTAGTGGGTTCCGCAGGGACACGTGTATAGGAACCACCGCTTGTTTTTCCTTCTTTGGTCTTGGCATGCACGGTGGTTTTAGGATTTTTGCCACAATCTTGGCACCTTTTGGAGCATCCCCCATGGTCAGGGCCTACATAACCTCTTTGGCGGTCATTTCTGTTATTTCCATAACTTCCTAAGCCGCTACCATCGTGTCCATCCAGAAATCTATCACTTGCGAACTCAAGGGCTCAATCAATGCTTGACACAAAACAAACAGGGCTCTGCTCAATAGCTCAATTCGCAAATGACCAAGTGTGTTTGCTGGGTATCCCCTTGTAATTTATAACAATTTTTGAATTTGAATTCGACTGTTGGCCCCAAATCTGGTTCATTAATGCTCCCTTGGCAGCAAATTTTCCCAAATCTTTCCCATAAATCACATCTTAAATGTCTATCGCCGGCTCCATTTGGCCTCAAGTTGAGCATCCCGTCATGAATAATGACTTCAATGGTCACATTTTGGCCAACCCGCATGGCAATGCAGCCCCCTGTGTGTGGTCGCAGACCTTGTGACTCTTTGCTTCTGCGTGTAGCTCCAACATCACACAACTCCCAGGTAGAATAGTCTATAGTCGCATGCTTCCTTTCAACTACCTGGAGCACTAAGACTATACTTCCCTTGGCTAGTCAAGTGGTCGCACCACTTGTGTAAAGTTTCATCCTTTCATCCATCACGTTTCCTAGAAAATACCCACCTTTTATTGTTACGGGTGGCATTGCACACTTTAACATCTGCAACGCGCTACCCTGGTCGATTCGTTTAGTAATGTGCAGTCCAAGCCAAGGCATTAGATTGATCAATTCGCAGTGATAAGCCTCAAATTTTTCATCATGATCGTGCACATCCTGCCTTATCACCTAGGTCTTTTTACTGAGAAAATCTTCCTTTATCTCATCCTCCAACTTCTTGACTTCCGTGTTTACCAGACCACTTTTCTTCCTTAATAGTACCCTTTCTTCTTCAAGTTCTTGGAGCCTAGAACTTCCCTGTTGGATTTCTTCTTCCAAGGTTCCTCGAACCGTCGTATCTACCAGTGTTATCATGCAAGGTCTAAGCTTTTCATGTACTATAGGGCCTGCATCATTTACTTTATACTCCAGCCTTGGCAGTGCCTACGCGGTCAGGTTATTGCACGTGGTCCTATAAGCCCATAGAACCGTTGGTACGCACATGTCCCAGTCATTCTGATTCGCATTGTGGACCTTGTTCAACACTTCGCGTACTTTGTTAAAGGCTTTTGCATGGATATAATTTTGCACACTTGGTCTTTCCATACTTCGTGGTCCTAACCGGAGGGGTCGTTTGTGCCATTGCCTTACCCACACCTTCTTACTAATTGTGTCTCCTACCATGAGGACTATGTGCATTCGTGCAAGTTTTGCACCATATGCCTATATTCACCTAGATAAAGTGGGTGCATGGGTCGTTTTGTCTGACAATATTGTCTGTTAATCACATCAAAGGCTTCCCAAACCATGTGTTCATCATTCTTTTGTAGTCGCGCCAGTCCTCAAAACTTCTTTGGTGTGTATCCCACCATATTGTGGGTGTAGCTTGCAGTACCCATTTCAGAGCGTCGAAGCACTGCTGTTCTGGCACTTCTCTTTCAAATTTGTTCAGGAAGTCATCCACCTCGCTTATCCCATTATACATGGGAAGATCACTTACCTCTGTTGCTACACAATGCATCGACCTCGTCATCATGTTACAGTTGAGCGTGGTTACCTCGTGTAACCGGTTCTGCCATTATTCTATCTCCTTGTCAGAATTTGATGTGTAGGAGATTTCGCACTCCCATGAGATTTGGCCATGGGCGGTTGGATTTACCCAGTCTTGCTCCTGCACAATTATCTTGTATATGAAGTCCAGATCATCGTCATTTTCGCAGTCGCGCATTGGCTCTGTGTAGCACGATCCTTATGCAGGGTCTAAAGGTACCACTACGTGCAGAGACTTTTTCTCAAAGATCATCTTGCGCTTCTTTAGATTTATCACTCCATTCATGTCAATGGCCCAATCTATTCCTAATAGCATGGGGTAGGGATTATTGTCATCAACAATCTCTATCACTTTGACATCTGCTAGCGCGCTTGCTCCTTCGATATCTACTGTGATTCCCTGCAATCTCCCCATAGGTAGTATCTTTTGCTAGTTTGACATTCACGGTTGGATAGGAGACCATTGCAACGCAGGCCTGCCCATGCGCCCCCATGTCTACTTTGGCAAGACGTTTACGTATGATACTAGATCCAGAACCACATGGTCCATCTCATATTCCCCAATCTGCACGGTTAATCTCATCTCCCTTCCTATTCGCATTGTGTGCTTCCTAAGCTTCCAGACTACGTGCAGTTCTCTTGCTGCGGTCCCGACACATCTAGTTATGAGTTCTTGCAGCCCCTTTACAACCTTGCTGTCGTGTAGCAGCTTCATGCATGTCTCCAAGAATGTAGTGAGCATCAATGGGTCCATCTCCGGCTCCAGTCTGTCTTTACTTCCTAAAGTGGAGGGATCAGCGAAGCTTCTATTAGCTTCCATGAAGGTCTCCTTAGCGCGCTCCAAATAAAATTTGGGTTCCTTCGTTGGAGTCTTGTGAACCCAAGTACTTTCTTCAGGTTGCTTGTCTTTGTCATTTCCTGTCATAATTCCACTCCAGAGCACGATATTTACATTAGGGTCTTCCTCGTGTGGCTCAGACCTCATGATTTGCAGGTGCTGAGTTGGTGGAGGTTGGAGTGCTCCTTTATCGCACAGCCTCGCTATCAGTGTGGGACAATCCTCCATCTCATGATCAAACAACGTACAATACAAGCATAATGGTCACATTGGATTCATACAATCGCAGACATAATGCCCTGGCCCTCTGCAATTGTAACATATCAGCTGTTTGTGACCTCTTCCTGGTCCCCCTCCACCTTGGCCTCATCCGCGCCCCTGAAATTTGGTGCGTGCCATTCCTGAGTTTTGATCAAGGGGCCGTGTTTTAGCCTGAACTCTGTAGGTAGGAGTTCGTTCCATCATCATCTCATAACTTCAGCAGGTGCGCTCATCATGTCCCACCGACCTACAGAAATTACAAAACAATTTCTGTGAATTCTGCGTATACTTTTGTAATTGATGTCAGTTATTTGTAGCATGCTTTCCTCCTATCTGACAAATTGTGCACCATAGTGCAGGTGTCGCACTTGATCCTATTTTTTCCTCTGCTCTTAGTGGCATTGGCCCTCCTCTCACAAGGTAATTCATGAACACCAGGCAATGGTCCTTGTTGTGCCCCTGGCCCTTGCATTCTACGCACCATACCGTATCATGCATCTTTGGGTAGGTTGTCCTGTCTTGTTTCAAACTCTTCATCTCAAGACACAAGTTTTTCAATTGCGCATGAATCCGCTGAACTCCCAAGTTAGGATCTTGTATCAGGGTCTCATGCAATCTCATCGCGACCTCCAAGGCCTCAGCTTAAGTGCTTAGCCTCTGTTGCGACAACGCGTTCCATAGATGCGGTGTTAACGATGCTACAAACCATTCGCAGTGTTGCCCATCTATTAACTTCATGTTCACTTCAATAGTTGTGCACTTCAGTCTTTGATCCAACTCCCACAGGGTCTCACTTGATAGCATCGTGATTTCCTTGAACCCAATGATCGAATGTGCCTCTAGATTTGGCTTGCTAAATTCTTTGTTTAGTGCATCTTGGATATCCGTGATCCCTGCATTCAGATTTTCATTGGAATGCTTAATGTACCAGGTCAGTGCGCAATCCTGCAAAGTGCTAACCAACATTGCCTTCTTTATATTTTCATCCGTGACTCCCTGTGCTTCCCATACAACTTTTATCACAAACCAAAACTGGTCTGGATCTTCATTCCCTACTCCCTTGCACAGTGGTAGGTTTATCGTGCTTGCCAATTGCTTCGCAATGGTGGTGGAGGTGGTATGGGTGAAGATCGGGGTGAATACGGTGAAACTAGAGGTGGTGTGGGTGGGGGTGGTATGCGCGGAGTTCTCTTCCTTATCAAATTGATCGCACTTCTTGGTGAGACCTTCGCGAGCTCTTCCTCACCCCCTCGCGGAAGTGAAATCAAGGGGCTAGTTTCTAGTTTTGTGTTGCCTTCATTTATGTAGATTCTCCCACTTCGCATAGCCCCAAATATCAATTTATTCACATAACTGATTTTCACATAGTAGCATTTTAATCCAAGTGTTTAAATATTTAACGTACTTACCTCGCAGTCCCTTGAGGAAGCATCATCCTACCTCTCTATAACTGACTGAAGTATCTACTGCGAATTTGGTATTGAATCCTCCTATGATTCGATCGATCTAGTGATCGATGACGTGCGTGATCTTATCTTCTGATACATCCAATCTGCGCACCAATTCTAGAGTCCACACAACAAGTCTGTCGAGTTTACACCTTCCTTGGCTATCTGCTATCTTCACTATCCACTCGTATAACTCAGTCGGGAAGGATGTGAAGAAGATTTCATGGATCTTAGTATATAAGTAGCAGTCTAACCATTCTTCCTTTGATAGTTTTGAATTCATGTTTTCCTGCACCGCGAATTCGTGAATCTTCGTGTCCAACCAATCTTCAATTCCTTTCTTTTTCGGATTCTAGTGATACGACATCAGACATCTCTATGCAGCTGCCAGTCCCAGAAACGGAACCATTTGTTGGCTTGTTGGGGCCTGACCCAGGTTTGGAGTTATTTAGCCAAACAAATCCCTATACTACTGGCCCTTTCGGCAATAGTCCACGAAGCATGGACTAAGGTCTCACCCGAAGTAGTATGGGAGGGTGATAGAACCAATTTTCCACACCCTTGAGATGTCTGAGAGGTTCGACAGGTCCCAATGTTTGTCCTTGCATGTAAGTTACTTCGTGCACTTCTTACACCCTGATACACTGCCTTCGCGTAGCCCTAACCAGGGGTTCTGGAGCTTCAGCACTGCTAGAGCTGCGCTCTGCGCTATTCCCAAGATCTTACTTATCTTCCTATACCAGTTAATTACCTTCACGTACTTGGATGTCTTATGTTAGAATTAGTTATACAAAATATTCATATAAGTTTGCACAACAAATAAATAGTATACTTGCAAATTATACCCAATCATATATTAAAACAGAAAAAGATGCACAAAAATATGGTAAACTTCTCTTTATTGATTCTTTCAATGGTTACAGACTCAACCTGCCATGTGCACTCAGTTGCGGACTACTTGGCCTCTACACACTCATCTGCAGAGCCTTCACCTACTCTTTGACCCAAAGACACACTTTAATTTTTTACTCAATCACTTAGATTTCTTATCCTTCTTATGCCTCATCTCTACACTTAGAGCCTCGCTCTATTTATACAATCCCATGGTCCACAAACGATGGGTAGGTCTATTAAGCCGATATTAGATTACAAAATGAGGGCAGACAACCCTGTGACTCTATCATAATTTCGTGCTCCTCGCCCACAATTCGCGGAGATTTTACAAAAATATTTGGTCAAAACTTGGGCTTTAAGTCCCAAAACATGCCTTGGGGGGATTCCATGCCCAACAAAAAGTGCTGCATATTCCTGGATTCAAGGAGATCTCTTTTACACCGGAGCAGATCTCATTATCCATAGATGTGTAAGAGAGGAGGAAGTGTTTGATATTTTAAAATCTTCTCATGATGAACCTTGAGGGGTCACTTCGTCGATAAGCGTACTGCATACAAAGTGTTACGAACTAGCTATTTTTGGCCTTCCTTGTTTAAGGATGCCAAACAATATGTCAAGCGGTGTGATCGCTGTCAGCGAGTTGGCCAGCCTAATAAAACCAATGAAATGCCTTTATGTCCTCAGGTTATGATTGAGCCTTTTGAAAAATGGGCCATTGATTTCGTAGGACCAATAAATCCAACATCATTAAATAAAAAGCATATTTTGGTTTGTACAGATTTTTTTACAAAATGGGTAGAAGCTAAAGCTGTTTCTTTTGCTACTGAAAGAGTTGTTGATTTTATTTTACTGAAATATTTACTAGATTTGGTGTGCCTAGAGAAATTGTTTCTGACAATGGAACATAGTTTATTTCTAATATAGTATAGGGTGCGATGGAGTAGTACAAGATACGACATAGGAAATCTACACCATATCACCTAAAAGCAAATGGTCAGGTGGAGTCCACAAATAAGGTGATTGAGTCCATCCTTGTAAAGACGGTAAATATTCATAGAAAGGATTGGGCTAACAAATTACTGGAAGCATTATGGGCATACCGAACCGCTTGGAGAAACATCACAAGACACACACAATATGAGTTGGTGTATGGAAAATAAGTCCTCTTGCCAATAGAATTCTAGATTAAAACTTTCACGACTGCAGTCCAATTGGGGCTAGATCTCTCTAAATAACAGCAACAACATCTTCTACAATTGAATGAGTTATATGAATTCCGATGGATTTTTTTCATCAAAACATCTTGGTTCAATAGCAATGCAAGAAGTGGCATGACAAGTCCATTCAGAAAAAGAAATTCCAACCAGGTGATTGGGTACTCCTTTACAATTCTAGATTCAAATATTTTAAAGGGAAATTCCACACACGCTGGATGGGACCCTATGAGGTGGTCAAAGTGTTTGAAAATGGAGCGGTAGAAATTAAAACTATTGATGGATGGAATTCTGTGTTCCTGGTAAATGGGCATAGATTGAAGGTATATTTTCAGCCCCTTACTAAAGGAGATTTTATGCAGCAAGTCCAACAACAATTTGAAAAGGAGTTGGTAGGTGGTAACACCAACCTATTGAAGATTTGATTCCTTCTTGTCCTTATTAAAAAAATAATAAAAGAGAAAAATGACAAAAAAAAAGTATAAAATAGAGAAATAAAAAATAAAATAAAATAAAAAAAATTTTCCTGTAATCAGTTGAATGACATGGTTGCAGAAGGATCAACTTGAAAACAAGCATGTTGGCAAGAAGATCAAAATTTTAATAAAAAGGGAATGTTACTTGATTTTTAGATATGTTGGCTGCCACCAGGAAGAAGCAAGTTCGAGAAACGGAGCCCTTACCCAAGTTTTGCGTAACTAGCATGGAATTTTTTTATCCAAGTAAACACTTAATTCCTGTTGCAATTACTTTTCCCGGCACTAGTGCAGGCATATTTTCAATGTAAAAAAAAAAAACTATGCCTTTCTTATATTTCAGGTTTTGGAAATTCCCACTATTTATTTTCTAAAATCCCCGATGAATTACCTTCCTCTTTCTTCTAAGAAAACTACCCAACCCAATTTCATAAAATCCCTCTTTTCCCCTAAATTTTTTCCACATCCTGTTATGTTTATCCACCTTGGTGATATTATTCCTGGAACCCCTGTTATAATGTTCCTTCCCATTCTGAAAATTACCCTTTTACCACTTTTTTATTCTCTCATAAATTGATTGTAGAATTTGACGTAGTTAATCTAGAAGGCATGCTCATGAAACACCAAAGGAGGGCGAATAAAACGTTTCTTGTATATTGAGGCAATTTTTTTTAAATCCCAGCTACAGAATTGTATTCTATCAGAATTTTTGTTTTGGTAAAATCCCTGGTGCAAGATGTGTAGTGAAAGCAGTCAGTGCAAGCACGGTGCAGTGCAAGCAGGATCAATGCAGGAACGTGACTGACTATGGAAGAAAGTGTAAAATAAATTTCACACAGTCCAGGAGCATCTTATTAAGGATGTTTATGGAACTTTATTACCCTACACATGAGTATTGATAGATCATAACATTATATATTTTTTAATTAATACTCTGTTTTATCATTTACTGACTTAGGAAAATTTTTAAAGTGCAAGATATATTGGGTTCTGAAATCTAATTTTTTTAATGAGTACTGAAATATGTCTTGATTAAATTATGAGGTAGACTGTGGGATAGTACTGATTGTCTGATAACCTGTATTCACCTCCCTTGAAACAATCTCACATTACTTGTTCATTATTATCTTACCTCGTAACCCAATCATTATGACCATTGCACCACCACTGCATAAGCCTCCACCACATCCAATCATTATTTCTCACCCGTAGCAGGTTGATATGTATCTGCATCTAATCCGAGGAGTTGTTTTCATCATGATTGGTTGGGTGGGACTGAAAAGACAGAGGATGGATGAACCTCCAACATAAAGCTCTCAACAATTGTTGGTATCACTCACCGAAATCCTTTTGAGGTTGTGACCGAGAATTGTGAAGTGTAATTCGAACATGGCACCTATAAGGAATGAACCATCGTCCTTGAAGGAGATCGAGAAGACTGCAAAACATCGAAACAGTCTTGCACTATTGCAAGAATCCGGGTTCCTTCCATTTTTACAAAAGTTTGATGGTTTCGACATGGCTGTGGTACTGGAGTTCACAAAGATGTTTGAAGGAGGCTGAGTTAGGGTTGGCTCATTAGAATTCAAAGTCATGGAGGAGTCCATTGCGCAAGATACAAGATTGCCAACTACAAGGGGGCAGTTGTTCAAAAAGGAGCAGCTCGGGAAGAAATGATGGCATTGGTTTTTGGTTGACAGAAAGCTTAAGGTTGATTGGAAGAAGGGACTTCTGCAGAGTGCCATGATTAGGAAATGGTGAGACCTCCTATTCATATTGCAGAAATTTGTGACCTGCGAGGGACATTATACATTAGCGTTCATGTATCACCTTCGACTGTTGCTGCACTTTGAGTCGAGAAAACTTGTTAATTTCCCTTACTACCTACTCAGAAGTTTTAAGAAAATGGCGAAGGGTGTGTAGAGTGGGAACACAAGGTAAGTCACGAATAAGCTATATCATCATGGGCTTATCACAATCCTTGTCAAGAAAGTGCTGGAAGAAAAGGGAGTGACCTGGGAGGCATTCCTGAAGGAGTTTCGAGCGAGGAGTGTAGGGAAGTCTGCTAGCAAGAGTACAAGCAAGAAAAGGAAGGCAGAGACATCATCCCCTACCAAGAAAAAAGGTAAAAGCACATTCGTGCAAGAAAAAAAAAAGTCTATCGAAAAAACTCCGCCCTCAGCAAATAAAAGAAAAATCAGAACCTCGACGAGGAAGAAGATTGTCTCTCTAGGGACGAATCAGTCAAGCTCTCCAATTGTGATTGACGAATCACCCCAAGTTTTGCCTAAAGATCATAACATTTCAGTGCTTGCAGATGTAGCAGTCCACACCATGGTAAACAAGGAGAATGTTGAAGACGACATATTGTTGTCTACCTTTGTTCGCAAATTAAGAAAGAGGAAGACGACGCCGAGTGTAGGTGAAGTTCAAGCAGAGGGTCATGAGGATGATGAGGCACAACACATGGAGACCCTCGATAATTTTGATGAATATGACATTGAAACCCTCAATGTCCTTGAGGAATAGGGTACTGAAGCCCCTGCTATTTTTGAGGAACAAGGTACTGAAACCCCTACTAGTTTAAATGAACAGGGTACTAAATCCCTTGAAGAATTGGAAGAACAGGGCATTAAAAACTCTGTGGAGTTGAGTGTGAAAGCTACTGAAACCCTTGGCATGAAGGCTGTGTATAGCACCAAAACCCTCGGTGATAAGGAAACCTCGGGCACAGAAACTTTGGCAATGTCATAATGCAAACGTTGGACGACCTTGATCTTGACAATGACGGGACTTGTTTTGAGTCCGTTGCAGAGAAGGTATTTACACCAGAAGATATGAGCATGGAACCCTCTACTCTCTACCTCAATAACCGAATAGTAGAATTGGAGCAGTAATTTCATGACCTAGAGGCTCTAAACCAGGTCATGAAGGAGCAAAATTGGCAAAAGAAAAGCGAGGTAGAGCTACTCGCAGAGGTCAAGAAGTAGAAACAAAAACTAAAAGTATGGAAGTATCGGGCTTCCAAATTATAAAAACGCCTCAAGAAGGTGACTAATCAGCTGAAAAGATCCTGAGGTAAAAATCCAAAGGTAGTGAAAGCAAGAATAAGTATTGAATTACAGGATTGAGAGCTAGCCATCCACTTTTAAATATTTTTTGCAGAAGGTAAAATGTTGTGTGAGGACACAGAACAGCTTAGGGATGGGAGGACGTTCGTGTCCCAAATTGCTCTATTTCTACCCCATTTCCATAAAATTTAACCTTTGTTTTATCTCTACTTAACCTTCTCAATCCTGCACTACTCCAAGATAATCATCTATTCCTACATATGCTTCGTATTTCATAATTAAGATTTATTAAGTTCTTTATTAATTATTTTACATAGATTTCATGCCTATTAGTATCTCTTGTAACTTATGTTTAATTTCCAAAAAGTAATTTAAGAACTAAGTGCTAATTATGAGTTAGCATGATCAATGCAGGCATATTCCTACACCACCAATGATGTTGCTCCAAGATCTCCATAACAGTTTGAATCCTTCCACGCGAGCATTTTGATCCACGACTCCTAGTTCGCTTGCGGACTAACTGAGGTTGGATATCGGCAGCGTATAATTAGGGATACATGCCAAGGATGATCTATGGCGAACAAAGCTCTAGTTCCATTATAACTATTAGCTAGTTTTGTAATATTGGTTGTTAGTCTGTTCGGCTGAAAGGCTTGAATAAGGAAATACTATAATTAGTAGAATTGGGATAAGGCTGAAAGACTGTATAAAATGTAGATTGTAGGAAGAACCAAGAGAGCGATCTAAGTTGTAATTTCATTCACTGTGTAATTTTGTATTGCCCTCGGCTCTGGGCTGGATTTGTGCCATCATGTATATTTGCTAATCAATTTAATACAAGGAACTCACCATGTTATCTACACACTGTGTCTAACTTACATTTTATGCATACTTGAGTGTTGATTCATTTCGTTTCCTAAATGGGAAACGAGCTAGTTGGCTAGGGCCCACCCAAACCAACTTGTTTACCCTTGTTATTTCGCTATTTAAAAGGTCTATGTAAACATTTACTTGTAGTTGCATGGTTTGAATGGTTCTTATATTTATTTCATAAGTTCTGAGCTAAATTTATTTCGTAGTTAAGTGTGAATGGATCCGTACTTTGGAAGTTGATTGAGCTTATTTCTTTCCTGTAATTCCTTTCCTACAATTCTTGTCTTGGTTTGCTTCTGCTTGGGTCATGCAGGAAGATTCTTCCTGTACCAGTGCATGTAGTTTCCTACACTCCAATTTATTCATTTACTTCACAACAAATGTTACATTTCTGCTTATCATTTTAGTTATTCCTGCAAGCAAAAGTATTGTTAAATCTAGTAATCATTCTTAACATTAAGAGTATACTTTTGAAGGATATGAGGATGTTTATATGAATAAAGAAAGGACATTATTAAAAACACTTTACACTTGCATTTTATGACTTAAGAAAAAGAACAGAAACATTACAAGCAAGTTACCGAAGCTAGCTGATGCATGCAAATTCCTTTGACTGGTGCTTTGATTATTCTGAATTTTTTTTGCTTGATGAAGTTGACTTTCATTGAAGAATTTCTTTTCCATAGATAATTTATCTTATAATTTAGTTTGCAATTGCAATTCTTTTCAACATGTTTTTTAATTATTTCGAAAGTAAATTGGAAACTTTGGTGTAGGAAGCTCTGTCTCAGTGCAAGAGATGGTCTTTGTCACAGGAACGGAGTGCTCTAAGCCCTAAGGCTTAGAGCACCTCCACAAAAACATAAATCTTTAGTAAGGAAGGTAAAATATACTTTTATACAAAAGTACTGTACCTGCACTAGTGCAAGCAGATTGTAATAGTACAAGAACAGGTTGTTTGTGTAGAAGGAAAATCAATTGGGAAACAGATCTCTACAAGGGCCCACTTGTCAAGTTGTGATCCATCTATACTGGAGATAAAAATAATATTTCATTTCATCATTTAAGATTGCTTCCAGTTGTGTGAAAGTTCCTTTACTTGATTTCCCTGCAAATTATTCTTTTACATTCCCGCACTAGAGTTGATTTGGTGTTGATTGCCTTTAAAATCATTTTCTGTATGATTCTATAACATTTTCTTTTAGAAGTAGGATTAACAATAGGAAAATTTCATACCACTTCTGGCATTGCCTGTGGTTCGGCTCTAAGTTTACAAAACCCCCAGGTTGCCAATTAAGTGTTGAGGAGTTTTCTTAAGTGCAATTCTTGCACCCAACAATCACATAGGCCACAAGGATGGTTTGTGAGAAGCGTTTTGAGTTTCTTATGTGGGACCGGTATGTTAACATGGAATACCATAATATTCAACTCAGGGAATGTGTCATGAACCAAAGGTTTAAGTTGAGGAAGCTCACGACAATTGTTGGTGGTGTGCCCAACGACTTCACACAAAGTGCACGGGGGTGTCATCTTTGGGGCTTTAGGGGCTGGAGGAGCTTGGGGAGCATTGTCCTTCAAATATTTCCATTTGGCTTTGCCCCCCTGGCCAAATGCTTTCACAATAGGAACTGGTTCCTGTTTAGGTTGTGATGGAACTGAAGCAGCGGCAAGGGTTATGGGGACCGGTTGAACCAGGGTCAAAGCGTGATACAGTTTTGGCTAACCAAGCAGAGTTTTTATAGGGGGATCGATGTACCATAATTGGATCCCTAGAGTCATGTTAGGAAGGACTAGTGAAGCCATGACAGGTACAAAAAAAATTCCCAGAGGGGGGAACAAGAAAGGTATTTGGTTGGAAAGATAATGTCCCTGCAGAATAGCTCCTGGATAGTTAAGACCTAGAGGAATAGTTCCTGGAGGAAACATAGGAGAGGCACCCACAAATGGAGGAGGTCCTAGGGGAGTGCGTCCAGAGGGTTCGTCTGGAAGAGTAACAACAGGGTGCTACAGAGCTAGCTATTGATCAGGTGTACCAAACTGCTTAAGGGTAGCCCTTCGAGACACTGGTGCAAGGAGTTGAAGGCTGGTTGTTAGACATCGATGAGATGATGGACTCGGGGGAGGTCATAGATGTCAGCATGTAGTAATTCAATTGATCAATGACATTGATCTTCGCTTCATGGGGGAAGCACATATTGCAGAACACCATAGATTCGACATGTGACATGGCATATGTATAACTATGACCTAAGAGGATGTTGTAATCCAAAGGGGCATCAATGACTTTGATATCAACATGGACAGTCTTCCTCGCAAGGGTCACTGGACAGTTGTGGTACATGCCAAGGGGATGGGAGGAGTTTCCATCCCATGCACGCAAAGTGATGGTGGAGGGGGAAAACTCAGGTGACTTGAGTTTCTTCCAAACAAAATCGTACATCACATAGGTGTATGCACCTTCATCAATAATGCATTTGGAGATGATGGAATTACAAAATCTAATTGGTATCTGGAAAGCAACAGATGAAGGTAATGGGGGGTGCTTTGATGTATCAATTGTGAAGACAATCAAACGATTATCGCAAGGATCCATTACACCCAAGGAAGTTAGTATAGCTTTATTTTGGGAAGAGCACGACTGGAGGCCTTCCAGTGTCGACATTGCAGCAAGTGATTGCACCAAGTTGTCTACTATACTGTATGTATGGGTAGCTTTGTTAGAAGCTGCATTATGGCATGATGGTCCTTTTGGGATCTTGGGAATGGCCTGAATTTTGGGTTGAGAGATTTGTAAAGGACCATTCAGTGTCGTAAGAGGCTCAACAGACACTTTGATATTTGACTCGGCAGCTGACAAAGTGGAGGGCTTGTCATATTGATGCAACTGAGTTTGTAGGTTGATATGGGATGGGTTAACCTCATCAGAGTTCATCATCAAGAACTGGTAGTCATCGGGACTAGAAGGTTGGGGAAGGTGGGTTGCTTGACCTAGCTGGGGTTGAGCAGCAACAAAACCTTGCTGAGGGAAAGGATTTGTGAGCACGGTCGGTTGAGGTGGCGTAGGATTCTGAGGCGATTGTTGGCCACGAGAAGTTGCTTGAGCTTCCCACATCTGGTGCATCTGGGGTAAAAGAGGACACTCATGTGTATAGTGGCCATGTACACCACAACATGTACAAGGCTTGTTCATATGAATAGCCTTGTTCTACTTGGGCTAGCCACCCTGTTGCTGGTTGTTGGTGTTAGTCTAGTTCTCTTAGGGTTCACTAGGTTGGTTACCCTGGTTACCCTTGTTACCCTTCCCCTTATTCTTTTTCTTTGAATTTTGGGGATTGGTATCTCTACTATGCAAACACCTAGCCCTTGGGGGGGTGGTTACTGGGGCTGAGGATGCATGGGATGCTGCAGTGCTAATTCCTGAGGGGTTGGAGCACTAGGCTGTGTGTAAGAAGGAGCAACAGTTTGGTAGACAAGTTGAGGCTGTGGAAACATGTTGCTAGCAGGAGTGGCATAAGTGTTGGAGGAACTGGTACCCCCCTTGTGGATAGACATAACTCTGCTAAGTATATGGTGAAGAGTGTGAAAGGGATCCAATGATACCGTCAGTGAAGTGAGATGTCCTCATCCGATTGGCACTTCCAGGACATGGGAGGTCAATGATGGTATAGACATAACTGGATTGTGCATAAATCAGATCATATCTCAAAGCAGTCTAGAAAGCTTCTTCCTCGGTCTAAGGAAAATGGGACGTGACATATTTCCCAATGGGGGATAAAAGGCTCTTAAGAAACTAATCTAGATATACACAGTCTTCGAAAGGTGGGGCACGTCATGTGCTCTGCCTTTGACGCCACTCTTGAACATGGTCAAAAAGGTGAGTGGTAGAGGATTGATAGAATGTTGTCAAAAGCTTAGTACCAGTGTCATACCAGAGAGGTAACTAGAAATAGGATAAGAATTCTTTAGTAAGCATTGCGAAAACAGAATAAGAGGTGGAGGGATGGTCTACATACCATTTTATAGCGTCTCCAATGAGCGTGCATTGGAATAGCCCAAAATGAATGGAGTCATCAATTATGGAGTTGGACAAACACCACAAGTGGAAGGATTAGACATGGTTGGTAGCATCCTCTCCAACAATACCCTCAAACTTTAGGATGTCTGAGGGAAGCTTAGTTGTCATAGAGGGCCAACTAGCATCATGGTGTATGGGGTCATTTATCAACTGGTTAAGATCTGGTAGACTTAACCTAGACATAAAGGGGAGCATGGGGGCTGCCAGAATGGTTCCTGATGTTGGCATTATGACACAGGTTTGGCGCTATGACACAGGTGTTGTCCTTGATGGCAACTCACTCAAATGACAGATCACAGTTCAGGTTCTCAGAATGAAGGAAAAAGAGATATACGCATGTTCCTCTTAACCAAGTCGTGTATACACGCATGATCACCAATCAAAAGGCGCGTACACATATGCATGCACTTTCATGCAAGGAAAAGCACGTACATGTGGGAAAACTTATTTTTTGGTCCATGGTATTTAGTCCTTGGTATTTGAACCTATGGTTTTGGACCATGGTATCTCATCCGAAGTGTTAAACCCAGGTATTGGGTCCATGGTATTGATTCTCTATGGTTTTGGACCATGGTATTGAGTAAGGCCTAAGACTATAAAAGGGAAAGGAGATCATTAGGCAAAGGCATTCACTGAAGTATTGAATATCTTATGAAGAGCAAGATCTAGAATTGGGTTGTGGTGCATAGCTGGATCTGAACCAAGGAGGAACCTGAGCGCAAGAAGGATAAGTTCTATTGATGGGTCAAGATCTTAAGGCTTGAATAGTAATATCTATTTGTGATTTTGATCTGTTATATTTGGCGCATGACTTGATCTATAAATCTGATAATATGGATATAACTGATGTCTGAATAAGTGAAAATGGAAAATTATCTTTTATAGATTTGTACGTAGGTTTGTCACAAAAGAGGCGTGTATACACGTTGGTTCAGTAAGTCAAAACATCGTATACGTAGGTTGGCCTTAATACAAAAGCGTATGCACGTAGGTTCTACATATTGAAGTAGCGTACATCTCATGAAATATGTTTTAGCTACTTTTGTTTATTGCTGCAATGTTCTGGGTTTAGGATTGGTTTCTGGTTATAGCATTCAGAGAAGTAATTGTTTGATTCAGTTTTGATTGAAGCAACGGAGATTGGTTGATGCAGATATATTTGATGTTTGATTGATGTTATTGATGGATCCAGTCTGAAAATTTATGAAATGTGGTCCCTGAAGAAAAGAGAAGGTTGTAGCCTTCTATAGGTCAACACCTACGTAGTAGTACATCAGCTAGTACAAGATCCAAGGGGGTTGTAGCTCCCTTCCAAGAGAAGATGGAGAATGAGAGAAGGTTGTAGCCTTCTACAAGTAGAAGCCTACATACTGGTATAAGTCTACACCAATACAAAAATTGTAAAAAGAGGTTTCTTATTAAAATAAGATAGAGACGATTGCAGCAGGTGGTTTTCACCCACATTGGGTTTCCACCTTATATCTTGTGTCCATGTGTGTGATGATCTATTATTTTTTACTGCACTTGTTTACTATTCTTATGGTTAATGAAGTTCTGATGCACTGATTAAAGATCAACATTTAATGAATTATAATTTTACTGATATACGATGGTTTCTTTAGCCACACTAGCGTATATACGCAGTTTCCCTTAACTAAAGTAGTGTATGAAAATCTGATTGTGAAATGAAAAATAATTGATTTGATAATACTGACTCACCCCCCCTCTCAGTATTATTTCCAACAATTGGTATCAGAGCAGGTCCTTTAGAAGAAGCTTGATTGCTTGAAGGAAGATCTATCATCATGAGAAACTACGAAAAAGAGGCATCTATCAGGCCACCAATCTTTGATGGGAGAAACTTCGTCTATTAGAAGGTAAGAATCACAGCCTATCTTCAATCTCTTGGTATAGAAGTTTGGGATATCGTGGAAGCAGGATACACATTTCCATCAGCAACTCCTACAGATACAGCTGGTAAGAAGCAGCATGAAACAAATGCAAAGGCTGTCAATATTCTATTAGGGAGTTTATCTCAATCAGAATTTGTCAAGGTTATGCAGCTCAAAACCATAAAATAAATATGGGACAAGATCGTTCTAAGCTATGAAGTAGACGATCAGGTAAAACGTGAAAAACTACAATCTCTCATAATTCAATATGAAAATCTCAGAATGCACAATGATGAAAGTGTGGATAATTATTTCTTACGTATAGATGAGATTGTTAATCGTATGAAAAACCTGGGTGAAGAGATAAAAGAAGTTACTTTGGTTGAAAAGGTTCTAATATCTTTGTCTTCTAAGTTTGAATCAAAAGTTTTTGCCATAGAAGAAAAGCAGAATCTACAGAGCATTACCATGTCACAGCTGCACGGGATCCTAACTACTTTTGAAATAAGAAAAGGGGGACTATCAGACAGGAGAGAAACCGCATTCAAAGCTTCGGGAAAAGGAGATTACAATGAGTCAGGACATATGTCAGAAGGAGAGGAAGAATCAAAATCTGTCAAGAACCTTCAACGGGGTTCTGGAAGATTCAAAGGTAAGCTACCTTTTAAACGTTTTGCTTGTGGAAGAGTCAGTCACTATGCAGCCAAGTGTCCTCATAAAGATAAGCTTCACAAAGGTAAGGAATGAGTTAGATGGAACAGAAAACATAATGTAAGTAAGAAGAGCTATTATACTCATGAAGACAATGATGGATTTTAAATTAGTGATGAAGATGAACAATGTAATGATTATAGACTTTTGATGGCTTTTGAAGATGATGATTTCTTGGATGCTATAGATGAAAATGATCTCTATGAAGAAATTTCTAAACTTAAAATCTGTTTAGAAGAAAAGAGTATGATCATAGATACTCTGACATTCCAACTTGCTGAAAGGGAAAAACACAATGAAAAGTTAGAATATGAAATTGCGGGACTTAGAAAAGATATTGAGAAAACAAAAGCTCTTAATCTTAGATTTGCTAAAGGATCTGAAACCTTAGATAAGATTATCAAAGTGCAATTTTCTCCTCTAATCAAGACAAGTCTTGGATATTCTGAAGAAGCATCTCAAGCATAGCATCCATCCACCTCCAAAAGCTATCTTGATGCAGCAAGGAGAAGTGAATAGGTTTACAATCGATAGCAAAGGCATAAAGAAGATCACCAGGTAAATCAGGATCAATCTACTTCAAGGATGAACAGAGATCACCAAGTAAATCAGGGGCAATCTACTTCAAGGATGAACAGAAGCTATAACCAACCGTAGGTAAATCGTTATCAATTTGCGTCAAGAATGAATGTCTATGGAAACTACAATCACCTGGATGGTAGGTTTGATAATCGCAGGAATTTCTTCAATGGCAAATGATTCTCTTGTCATAACTTTGGACACAAAGCGGCTCAATGTGTTGCCTATAAGACCATCATGACTAGAGAAGCATGAAATCAAAGGAGTGTGACTGGGATCATGAAAAGGACCTACAATAACTTTTTTTCTATTGAAAATTAAATAGAATTTTCTATTTGCAAAAACTTCAGTCATGAAGATTCTGAATGCAGGAGTAGGCAAACAACTCAAAAGGAGCAAGCTTCATTGAGTTCCAAAACATGGAGAAAGAAAGAACCACAACCAGAAAGATGTGGTATAGCCTTATATGCGGAAGGACAGGAAAATCAGTGGTACATCGACAGTGGTTGCTCAAAACATATGACAGGTGATAAAGAAAAACTTCAGTCATATAGTGCCTTAGAAAAGGAAAGGAAGGTCTCATTTGGAAATGACACCCCTACACTCATAAAAGGTAAAGGTTCTGTTCTTTTGAAAGAAAAGGTCAAAGTTGGAAATGTTATGTATGTTGATGGCTTAAAGCATAATCTATTGAGTTTCATTCAAATGCGTGATCAAGGAAATGAGGTAATATTTTGATCAAATGGATGTATTGTTCGTGAGCTTGATACAGGAGAAATAGTGATCAAAGGCATAAGAACTCCAAATAATTTATACATACTCAAGGGAGGACAACAAAAATGTTATCTAAGCAAGAATGATGAACACTGGATATGGCACAGAAGGTTGGGGCATCTAAGCTTCTCTCAGATAAGGAAAGCATGCAAATATCAGGCAGTGTGTGATCTCCCTGACATCAGAATTCTAGACAATACAATATGCAAATCATGTCAGTTTGGTAAGCAAACCAAAACTAATTTTCCTGAGAAGGAAGGATCAGCTAGTAAGCCACTTGAACTTGTCCATACTGATTTATGTGGTCCATCCAAGAAAAAGTCACCTCAAGGAGAAGAATACTTCATATTATTCATTGAAGACTTTTCCAGGATGTGTTGGATAGGACTTCTAAAGCATAAAGACGAAGCTTTCAAAAAGTTCAAAGCATTCAAAGCCTTGGTTGAAAATGAATCAGATCATAGAATCAAATGCCTCAGGTTTGATCGAGGATGGGAATTTACCTCGGATGAATTTTTCGATTTTTGTGAAGAACATGGAATAAGAAGGGAATTCTCTACTGCAAGGACTCCTTAGCAAAATGGAGTAGTGGAAAGGATGAACAGAATGGTTCAACAAATGGCTCGAGCTATGCTTGATGAGTTTGGAACTCTCGCAACCTTCTGGGGTGAAGCTACATTTTTTTCCATTACTATTCTCAACAAAACAAATGTCCGGGTGAACAACACTCAAACTCCTCATGAACTTTGGTATGGTAAAACTCCTACAGTAAAATACTTCAAAATTTTTGGAAGCAAATGTTACATCAAAAGAACTGATGAAAACCTTGGCAAGTTTGAACCTAGAGCAGATGAAGGAATTCTCCTTGGTTACTCTTCCCAAAGCAAAGGATATAAGTGTTACAATAAGAGACTTGGAAAAATTGTTGAAAGTATTGATGTAGTGGTTGATGAAGAAGCAAACATTCCAAGGCAGGTAAAATTCGAAGATTTTGAAGATGATGAGGACTATCCTTCAACATCAAATCAGACTTATAATGAAGAAGAAACCTATGAGGCACCAGAAGAACAGATAAGGGTAGAAGAAAAGACTCCATCCAGGTATGTCTAGAAGAATCATCCAGAGACTCAAAGTTTAGGGCATAAAGAGGTAGGTGTACAAACAAGAAGAAATATTTCAAAAGCTTCAAGCTATCTAGCATTTCTCTCCTCCACTGAACCACGAAATGTAAGTGAAGCATGCAAAGATGAATGTTGGGTCAAGGCCATGAATGAAGAACTTGAGCAGATTGAAAAGAATAACACTTGGGAGCTGGTTCCTAGACCAAATGATAAGAATGTCATAGGGACAAAATGGATATTCAAAAACAAGCTGAATGAGAATGGAGATGTTATTAGAAACAAGGCCAGACTTGTTTGTAAAGGGTATGCTCAAAAAGAAGGTATAGACTTTGAAGAAACTTTTGCACCAGTTGCTAGACTTGATGCCTTAAGAATGTTCCTTGCTCTTTCTAGCTTTCATAAGTTCAAAGTATATCAAATGGATGTGAAATTTGATTTTCTAAATGGAGACTTAGAAGAAGAAGTGTACATTGAGAAACCAAATGGATTCATCCTTGGAAATGATCCAAAACTTGTATGAAGACTCAAAAAGGCTCTCTATGGCCTTAAACAGGCTCCAAGGGCTTGGTATTTTCAGTTGGACAAATATCTCCATCAACAATGTTTTTCAAAGGGATCAATATATAGCAATCTATATATAAAAATTGACAATGATAAATTGCTAACACTTGTTGTGTATGTTGATGATATCATCTCTGGTAGCAATGAAGAAACCATGAGTCAAAACTTTGCTTTGGTGATGCAAAAAGAATTTGAAATTTCCTTACTTGGTGAGCTCACATATTTTCTTGGTTTACAAATCCAACAAAACAAAGACGGTATTTTTCTATCACAAACCAAGTACCTCAAGTAGTTCTTGAAGAAATATGGGATGGAGGATTCGAAACCAATATGTACCCCTATGGTAACAAGATGCAGCCCCAACGCAAATGATGAATCAGCAGCAATACATCAACCAACCTATAGATCCATGATTGGTAGTCTGATCTATCTGACAAGTACCCGACCAGACATCATGAATGTAGTAGGAATAGTTGGAAGATTCCAGGCAAATCCAAAGGCATCACACCTTCAGGCAGTTAAGATGATTTTCAAATATCTTCAAGGAACACAAAATTATGGCTTATGGTATCCTAGAGATACAAATTTCACCCTTCATGTATATACAGATGCAGATTGGGCAAGAAGCGTGGATGACAGAAAAAGCACTAATGGTGGTGCATTCTTTATGGGTTCTAGATTAGTATCTTGGTTCAGCAAGAAACAAAGCTTAATTGCATTATCTACAGCTAAAGTAGAATATGTGGCTGCTGCATCTTGCTGCACACAACTCCTTTGGATGATGCAAACATTGCAAGATATTCAAATCATTTGTACTCCACCTATCTCCATTTTTTGTGATAATACAAGTGCAATCAATATTTCAAAGAATCCACTCATGCATTTGAAGACCAAGCACATACCTATCAAATATCATTTTCTCCGGGAAAAAGTGCTTAAACAAAAGGTCAAATTGGAGTATGTTCCCTCCAAGGAACAGGTTACTGATATATTCACCAAACCACTACCCAGGGAGACATTTGAATACCTCAGACAGAAGCTGGGAGTAGTTGATGCATCATCTTGCTGTTGAAATTATCTATTTCAAAGAATAGTGGTTGTACGTGAGTTTGATGAAGCGTATCCACATACATACGCTTGTTTCTGTGGATACAATCGCGTTTATGTTGGTTTGAAGACAAATAGTGGGGCTAGACTAAGGATGAAAAGAGTCTGATATGGGTCTGACAGAGACCATCTGGCACAGGTTCAACGGGAGCATATACTTCTAATAATACATTCTTGGCATTATCTTAGAAGATCTTGGTCCATTTTCTTTCAGGTGGAATAGGTGCAGAGGGAGATCATGGTTGGTAGTCTTGATGATGATTGACAAATGCTGCTAATGTTAGTTGCTGATGACTATCATAGTCTTGTCTCAGATATTTTGTCTCCATGTCATGTATTTCCTTTATTATCAAGGTCATGTAATGGCCTATCTTGGTTTCCCCACTATGCCTAGGATGGATGATGTAATGTTCTTGTTTTATCATGTGTAAACTTTTGGTGTATCCACACTTGGTTGGGTAGATGAGTCAATATTGGCATATCCCCACTTGGTCGGGAGATGGATGTATGTATAAGTCTTTGGTGATAGGAAGGTCATTTATGATGTATAAAGTCATGTTTCTTCTTGTAGAACATCTTCTTGCAGACCTTGCCTACAGTCAGGGGGAGCATGGACAGGACAGCAGAGCAGATAATTCAACATGTACTCAGGGGGAGCATAACCCTTTGCCCTTGATGACAAAGGGGGAGAATGACTTTGAGTGACTTGGGGTTGCCATCAAGTCCAAAGGGGGAGATTTTTGGAATTATGACACAGGTTCAGCGCTATGACATAGGTGTTGTCCTTGATGGCAACTCACTCAAATGAAAAATCACAGTTCAAGCTCTCAGAATGATGGAAAAATAGATATACGCATGTTCCTCTTAACCAAGTCACATATACATGCGGGATCGCCGATCAAAGGGCGCGTATACGTATGCATGCACTTTCATGTAAGGAAAAGCACGTACGTGTGGGAAAAATTATTTTTTGGTCCATGGTATTTAATCCTTGGTATTTGAACCTATGGTTTTGGACCATGGTATCTCATCTGAAGTGTTAAACCCAGGTATTGGGTCCATGGTATTGAGTAAGGCCTAACACTATAAAATGGAAAGGAGATCATTAGGCAAAGGCATTCACTAAAGTATTTAATATCTTATGAAGAGCAAGATCTAGAATTGGGTTATGGTGCATAGCTGGATCTGAACCAAGGAGGAACCTGAGCGCTAGAAGAAGGATAAGTTTTATTGATGAGTCAAGATCGTAAGGCTTGAATAGTAATATTTATATGTGATTTGATCTGTTATATTTGGCACATGAATTGATCTATAAATCTGATAATCTGGATATCACTGATGTCTGAATAAGTGAAAATGGAAAATTATCTTTTATAGATCTGTACATAGGTTCGGCATAGAAGAGGCGGGTATACACGCTGGTTCATTTAGTCAAAACAGCGTATATGCAGGTTGGCCTTAATACAGAAGCGTATGCACGTAGGTTCTACATATTGAAGTAGCATACGTCTCATGAAATATGTCTTAGCTACTTTTGTTTATTGCTGCAGTGTTCTGGGTTCAGGATTGGTTTCTGGTTACTGTTAATGTATTATGGTTACAACATTCAGAGAAGTAATTGTTTGATTCATTTTTTATTGAAGAAAAGGAGATTGGTTGATGCAGATATATTTGATGTTTGATTGATGTTATTGATGGATCCAATCTGAAAATTTATGAAATGTGGTCCCTGAAGAAAAGAGAAGGTTGTGGCCTTCTGTAGGTTAGCACCTACGTACTAGTACATCAGCTAGTACAAGAGCCAAGGGGGTTGTAGCTCCCTTCCAGGAGAAGCTAGAGAACAAGAGAAGGTTGTAGCCTTCTGCAGGTAGAAGCCTGTGTACTGGTATAAGTCTGCACCAGTACAAAAATTGTAAATATAAGTTTCTTATTAAAATAAGATAGAGACGATTACAACAGGTGGTTTTCACCCACATTGGGTTTCCACCTTATATCTTGTGTCCATGTGAGTGATGATATGTTCTGTTTTACTGCACCTGTTTACTGTTCTTATGGTTAATGAAGTTCTAATGCACTGATTAAAGATCAACATTTAATTAATCATAAGTTTACTGATATATGATGGTTGCTTTAGACACAGTAGTGTATATACGCAGTTTTCCTTAACTGAAGTAGTGTATACAAATCTAATTGTGAAATGAAAAATAATTGATTTGATAATAATGATTCACCCCCCCCCCCCTCTCATTATTATTTCCAACACCTGAGATTGTTCCACCTGATGTGACCACCGTTATATTACTTGAGCCACCACCAGTTTGGGTTCCTGCACTAGCTGTGGGTCCAGACATGGTGACGATATGTGGTGAAGGAGGCTCAGAATCAGATGAGGAATCAGGAGGAGCGTCAAGATGGGGACTCGGAGAGATTATATGAACTCGAACCCAATAGGGAGGAGTACTATGCCGAAGCAGAAACTTGGATTGAAGGCCTAATAGTATCCATGACACACGCCTTGGTGGTGCAATGATGGAAGGACACACAAAACACGAAAATGGTGAAGGGAGATCAACAATATATCTTCTTTCTCTTATGCGATGAGATAAATTGATTATGTTAAGTGTTGGCTTGGTGGTGTAAACCAAGCACTCTTCGCTTAAGGTGTTCTTATGTGTGAAAGTGTATTAATTGATTAAGCCCAGATCATGTTTGTAAAAAAAGAAAAAAATCTTGCTGCAAATAAACTGAAATAAATAACATAAAATAAACAACAAAACAATTAACTAAACCCCACCCAAACTGGGTTTGCAAACACTGTACTGCTTGGTGGCTAAACTGATGGAAAATACACTGAAACAGTCAAGAGATCTAAATGTCAGTGTGACTGGGATCAAGTGACTCTAAGCTGCTGGAAAGTGGTGCAACAACAACAAAAAACCAAAGGGGAAGATCGCTGCAAAAAGATAGGGAGATGGGTGAAACACCTAGGGAAACTGATGGGACCCTGAGGAAAATGACCAGACAAGTTTAAAAGTGAAACTATGGATGGTAGCAACCTATCTTATCAAATATGAAACAAAAGGTTACAGATCTAGAAAATGTGGTTGGAAGTGTTGCAAAAACTCAGACTTCTCACTCAGTTAAACTCCTCCTAGAAAGGTGGAAGTGTACTAGAAGCCCTAGGGGAGGCCAAATTCAACTTTGACGAGTAAAATAGAATGGATCAAGGCCTAAGTGAGATGAGACAGAGGTTAGATACCTAGTAGAAAATTCTCAGCAAAACCCAGAAACAGATATGAGAAAAACCCTAAAACCCAAAAATCACAGGTTTTGGCCCGTTTTTTATGAAATCACACTTTTTGGGCAGAAATCTCCATTATGGTGCCCAGATCACACCTTTTGGGCTGAAAATTATGATTTTTGCTCCGAGACTCTCGATCTGCAAATTTCAGAAAAAAGTGTCACCTTTGCCGCGGCTGGTTTTTGTGACCTGTGGAAACGATCAGAAAACTTACAGAAGTTGGAAATTTATTAGATCTAGGGTTAAAACACAGGAAACATTAATAGAATTGAAAAAAGAAGAAACCCTAAGCTGAAAACAAAAGGTCACCCAAGTTTCTAGATCTGAAGTATAAAACCCAGTGGAGTCGCCAATTTTTTGTGGTGTTTTCTTCTCAATGATGTATGAATAGAACCCACTTAAGATTGTGGATGAAAACCAATCTCATCAATAGAAATGACTGCTAAACATTGTAGATCTGCAACTATTGATTGAAACAAAACCTGCCAAAATTCTGATCTATCCTACAATCAGAGTTAAATAATGAAAGAAAGAGCAATAACCCCAAACATCCAATGGAAAACAAATATGTAAATATTAATTTTATAATAACACTTGTGAAGAGAATAGATAAATGTTAACAATCCCCCTCTATAGGATGGGCTCTTGGCTATCCTCAAACATCTTGAGCTTCTGTAGAGTCTCTCTCCTCTATAATGCATAAACCTAACAAAAATATGGTGTACGACAATGAAATTAATCAAAGTTACAATAGTGAGTGCAACAATAAAAATAATCAAAAGTGAATAATGAATGGAAAACACTTCTATTTATGAGAATATATTGAGTTATCCTCGAATGATGAGCAATAATACAATATTATTGATCCGATTCTTGGAATAACCACTTGGAATTTTTATTATATTTGTTTAAGAGGGGAAAAGTATTTAAACTTTTATTTAGAAATAATAAATAAATAAATGATTTATTTATTATCTCAATGAATTAGTTAAAGAATAATAATAAAAAAAGGATTTATTTAATTATTCCTAAGGGATTTAGTCAAATTTAACAAAGACTAATAATTAATTAGTGATTAATTAATTATTCTTAGAGAAAAATAAGATAAAAAAATGGTTTATTTGTTTATTTTTCATGATTGGGTCAAATTTAAAAAGGAATAATAATAAAACAATGGTTTAATTAATTATTCCTATAAGAAAATCAAATAAATAGGGATTTATTTAATTATTCTTCATGGGTTTAACTATAAATTACTTAATAAAGGTGGTTTATTAGGTAATTTCTCGTAGTGAAAGAAATTTTACTATGGTAAAATTGGCTTTACATGGTGTACTTTGATCCTCTAGTAAATTAGGCTATATGAACAATTTTTTGGTGATAATAGGGAGACTGACCTAAGTGTCATTATCTTGTTCCCTTCACCCTAGTCGCCTCATAGCCCAACTTGGAGATGAAATCCATAAAGGATTTCCTATTGTTGTGTGCAAAATTGCTCACCAATGGCCAATTTCCTCAACCCAACTTATCTAGAAGAAATTATTCCATCTCTTATCGAATCCCTATTACAATTCTATTAATATCCATATGATTGAATTGAGTAATAGAATTCATGAATGTTTGTCCATTGCATATCTTAATTGTTCCTTGGTGAGTTTGAAAGGCCTTGGATTTTATTTGGCTTGAATTATCTATTGCATTGGAGTTTATATATGAATGATGATTTCATTAATAGGCTACATGCTTTTAGGATTCCATATGCCTTAGAATTTATTTGGTTAAAATCCATTATGCATTCGATATTATGTTATACATTCAAAGCTAAATGGCATGGCCCTAATACAGTTTTGAATGGTCTATGTATAATTTTTTTATCTTATAAACATAGACCGTTCAAACAAGAAAATTACCGATTACCCATTTTTATGAGGTAGCAAAAAGATATTCCGATTTTGAAAAGTGGCTATTCACAATACACTTTTTTTAGCATATTTTTGGCACTCTAAATTTTCTTACGTATCAAGTATGAACAATTTCTTTTTAAAATGTGAGTAATTTTCATGCTGATTTTGAAAAGCGTTGATGTGGCATCAACACATTTTTTTTCGAGGGTTTATTTTTGACACATTAAATTTTCTAATGTCTTCTTCTTCCTTGAAATATTAAATTTAAGTGTATTTATGTATTTGTGTTTTTTTATTTTTCTTTTCAACTGTTTTTTTTTTTTAACGAAATCTTCATTTTTTCGCATAATAAAATAAAATAAAAATGGGGTCAATATTTTAAAGTTAGGATTTAGACATGTTTATGTATAGCTAATTAATATTTCAACTCACATCAAATAATTGTCGCAAAAAGAAATAAAACATTTGACAAAAAATACACATTTTGAGACTTTTTGTTAAAAATGATGTGAAATAAATGATATTTATGAGGAAATCTTAACAAAAAAACTTTAAAAAATAGCATTTTTTATGATTTTTATGTCAAAAATTAATAGTAATCACAATTTCTTTACAAAAAATAATGATTCACATCAAAATTAAAGTGAAAATCAGATAATACAAATATTAAACATATAACAACAATAATCAAATACTCATTCTTCTCATAAAGTCTCAAAGTCAAAATATTACAGGTAAAAATAATGAATAACTCTCAAAATTGAGCTTGATTTGCAAGCATAACTTAAATTTAATCAACAATATCATATAATGCATGTTTGTCATCTTCTAGAGCTTCATTATTTTTTTTCTTCCACAATATTTCCTGCTTCAGTTTGACCATTTTCCTCTTTTAATGAATCTTTGATGTCTGCAAATCTCTCAAAGTGTCATTTGATGGCATTGTTGTCATTGTGGCAAAATACCAGCAAAATAAAAGTATGAAGGAGCAACATAGGAAGAGGAGTTGATTGATTAATGTCGATTAATGTTGTTAATGTAATTGCAAAGGCTGAAAGTGATGTGAAGTGCAAAGGTTGGAAAATATATGTTTTCATTATACATAAAAATGTAGAACTGAAAATGAAGGGACAAGCTTATGAGTAGTTTTTGGAAGTCTAAGATACAATGCCTCATTTCATATTCCTGCAAAGAATACAAACATCCAATATTCCTTGCTTATAAAATATACCATATGGAATGGAAACATGACCTTTTTTTGGAAGAAAAATAATCTTCATAAGAAGGTGGATGAGCAGCAAGGAAAGAGATGCAAAGTGAAAAGGAGAAGTAGTGTAGCAGTAGATTTGACAACATAATTTTAAATGAGGTAACTAGCATTTGTGACATGATGTTGTGATTGAGAAAAATTTTCCCCTTTCTATGTTGTAGCTTGAAAAGAAACAAGTTGTAGCCTATTGAGGTAGGAGCCTCCTGTCGGTTGTAGCCTGCAAAAAACTTGTGGGAGTTGGAGCTTCCTTTGAGTTAGGAGCCTCTTGTAGGTTGGAGCCTAAAAAAAAATTGGTGTAATAAGGAGTAGAAGCTTGCCTTCACGTCATTTTCAGCCCAAAATTCGTGGTTTTCTCCCTTCAGGGTTTCCACTTATATCTGGTATCTTCATGTGTTTATTCTTGTGTGTTGTGTGAAGGTTTTGAATACTTGATAATTAAATCTAAAAATTTCTCTCCTTGACACCTGCAAAAGGAATTCAATAATAATTAAGCACAAATATAAATCATTAATTACATAAGAAGAAGATTAAGTAGAGAAGAAATTAAAATATTGAATATATATGATTCATACCCCCTAGTAATTTTCAATCATAAATGTCAATTGGTATCAGAGCAGGTTCCTTCAGTAGTAATCCTAAGTCAGTAAAATGGCTAGTCATGAAGGATGCTCAACAAATAAGCCCCCTCTATTTATTGGTACAAACTGTGCCTTCTAGAAAGTAAGAATGAAGACATATTTAATGTCTCTAGGAATAGAAGTCTAGGCTCCTATGATGATGGGGTATCAAGATCCAAAGAAAACAACTAGTGACAAAGATGCCAAACTGGATTTTATAGCTAGTGAAAAAGATATAAATGCACTTTTGAGTGGTCTATACGAGTATGAATTTATCAAAGTAATGCATTGTGAGATAGCTAAAGATATCTGGGTTAAATTAGAAAATGTTCATGAACGAGATAAAAAGGTGAAGATGGCCAAATTACAAGTGTATAGAGCGCAGTTTGAGACCTTAAAAATGAATGAAGATGAAGATATAACTAAATTCTTTTAAGAGTTGATGAAGTTGTAAATATGATGCTGGGTCTAGGAGAAACAATCAATGAAAATGTAATAGTTCACAAAATTTTGACGTCACTACCTTCTAAATTCAATCCAAGGTTTCAACTATTGAAGAAACAACAAACTTTGAGAATTTAAACATAGCTCAACTACATAGCTCTTTGACAACATATGAGATGAGAATTCGAAAAGGGAAGGCAACAAGTAGAGAGCTAACTTTCAAGGTAGACAAGCCCATAGAAGAAAAGGAGTGGTCATGCTCAGGTTCTGATAAAGAAGAAGAAAAATTTCTCAAAAGGTTGAAGAAAGGCGTTAGTATAAAGAAAAAATTCCATTTAAGTGTTTCAATTGTGGAAGAGTGGGAAATTATGCATTAAAATTCCATTAAAAGAAAGAGTAAAATCAACCTAAAGCGAAAGAGAAAAACAAGTCTACCAAAATGTAGAAATAAATACAATTCAAAAGGAAGAATTTCTATGCTTAAGAAGATAGCAGTGGATCTAAAAGTTTCAATGAATCCTCTAGTGAATATGGAACTAGTGAATTCATGTTGATGGCCTTGGAAGAACTTCAAAATGATTTCCAGGAATATGAAGAATAAGAGGAAGGTGAGGTATACCTTGAGGGGGAGTTAATCAGTGCCCTAAATGAAATAAAAAGGCTTAAACCAAATAATAGAAAGTAGAAAGAGATCCTATTGAAATATATAAAGGAAGAATCAAGTTCAGAAGACATTATCAAGTTGAAAGTTGAACTTGAAGAAGGAAATAAGGTCGAAGGAATTTTAATGAAGCAAATAAAGGAGAAAATCCAGGAGTGTGAAAGATTGGAGGAAGAGGTGGTATGTCTAATGAAAAAGATAGATACGGCTCAAAATGGACTAAAAATGAATATTCAACAAATAAAAGAGTATGAAAAACTAGATGTGATATTAAATGCTCAAAGGCCTCCACTCATAAAGACTAGGTTAGGCTATGAAGGACAATCCAATGAATCTAAGGTAGAGGATAAAAGGACAATCACCTTTGTAAAAGATGCTAGGGGGATGATTGCTCACATCAATTTGAGAACAAAAACTTGAGAAACACTTAAACATCAAGTGAGAAACTATGAAGGAACATTGTCGATAATGTACGAAAGGAAAAAGAAATGGACAATCAAACAAAAATACATCAGAAACCTCACTTCTTTAGGAGACAAGATTATCAAATGTCAAGATGGTTAGATTCTCAAACAACATCCACTAACAGGTACAAATATTTGTTTTATGGACATTGTTACTACTGTAAAAAAAATTGGACATAAAACCATAAATTGTACATTTTATGTTAGAAGAATTGATGTGGGAAATTTTAAGATGAGAAACAATGGATTCACAAACTTTTAAAAAACATGAATCTAAACAAAAATGCATTTTCTCCTTTCCTTGATATCATTGGGTGTTTCTATTGTCACAACTTTGGGCACAAGTCTTATGAATGTCAACTTAAAAGTAATATATTAACATCTCAGAACATTTATAAAACAAATGGATACATGTAATTGAGAAAGAAGGTAGAAGAAAAGAAACATAAGTGTGATCTGTTTATGTATGCTCAAGATCAAAACAATGAATGGAACGTGGACATTGGCTACTCTAGACATATGACAAGGGATAAAAGCAAGTTTTCTTCCTTGAATGAAAATAAATCTGGAAATGTCACATTCAGTAATGATGAAGCAAGAAGAATTAGAGGAAAAGTTACAATCAGTTTGAACAACGAAAGAGGAAGGGATCAATATGTACTATTTGTAGATGGTCTAAAACATAATTTGATGAGTGTAATTCATATGTGTGACAAAGGGTGTGATGTCCTCTTTAGATCTCAAGACTGCGAAATTAGGTCAACATCTTCAGGGAAGGTTCTGGCTAAAGGAGTTTGAACTAAGAATAATGCATATATCTTGAAATAAGAGAGTGAGGAATCTTACATCAACAAACAAGATGAATCCTGACTATGGAATAGGAGATTGGGGCATCTCAACTTTGATCACATCATTAAACTCAGCAAGAAGGAAGCAATCAGAGATCTACCAACAATAAAGAAGCCTCAAAATACTATCTGCAAGTCATGTCAAATGGGTAAACAAACACGAACATCATTCAAAGTCAATGATAAACTATCAAGTAGTAAGAATTTGTAGTTAGTTCATATGGATTTGTGCGGGCCTTCTAGAATAAAAGCACCAAGAGGAGAACAATATTTCATTCTAGTAATCAATAACTATTCAAGGGTGACTTGGGTAGCATTTCTCATAAATAAGTCAGAAGCATTTGAGAAATTTAAAACATTCAAGGCATTGGCAGAAAATCAAATAGGGTGCAAGATAAAGTGGATAAGGTCAGACAAAGGAGGTGAATTTACATCAGATGAGTTTGCAAACCTATGTAATGAATTTGGGATAAAACAACAATATATTATTAAGGACATGCCGCAAGAGAATGGAGTTGTAGAGAGACAAAACAAGTTTGTTCAGCAAATTGCCAAAGCCATGATGCAAGAAAGAAACATTTATCAAACCTATTGGGCAGAAGCGGTGCACACAATGGTACATATTCTCGATAAGGTACATCTCATAACAAATTTTGATAAGATACCTTATGATTTGTGGCATGAGAAACCAACATCAATTAAGCATTTTAAAGTATTCGGGATTAAATGTGATATCAAAATAATCATGAAAAGCTAAGAAATTTTGATGCTCGATCTGATGAAAGAATATTTTTTGGATATTCGTAAAAAAAGTAAGGGATACAAATGTTATAATAAAATATTGCATAATATTATGGAATGCATAGATGTTAAGGTTAATGAAGAGCCCCCTAATAAAACAAGAGCACAAGTTTTATCAATCCTCCAAATCATCATTGTCATATAAATAAAGAGAGTGAAGTACAAGATGAAGAATCAAAAGATACAAAGACTTATTCAAAAGGACCCTCAAGACACACTCAAAATAATCATCCTCACAATCAAATTATTCGAGATGAAATTGGAGTACAAACAAGGAAGAAACTAACAGAAAAATCTGAACAAGTTCATATAACTATGTTGTCACAGATATGGCCAAATAAATTTGAAGAGGAAATTAAAGACAAAAATTAGATAGATGTTATGAATGAGGAGTTAGATAAAATTGAGAAGAAAGAGACTTGGGAACTAACACCAAGACCTATCAGAAATAATGTCATTGGCACAAAATGGATATTCAAAAATAAGATGAATGAACAGGGTCAAGTTGTTATAAACAAAGCTAGACTAATGTGTAAGGGTTACTCACAAGTGGAAGGTCTTGATTATGAAGCAAATTTTGCACTAGTCACAAGACTAGAGGCAATCAGGATGCTTTTAGCCTTTGCATGCTACAATGACTTCAAGGTGTACCGAATGGACGTGAAGTATGCATTCCTAAATCGTGATCTTGAGGAAGAAGTCTATATGAAACAACCTGAAGGTTTTTCATTATTAGATAATCCTAACTATGTCTACAGGTTAAAGAGAGCACTATATGGTGTTAAACAAGCAGCATGGGCATGGTACTCTAGATTGGATAAGTACCTTCAAAAATGAGGTTTCAAGAGAGAAGGAGTTGATAGTAATTTATACATAAAGGCTAATGGAGATGAATTACTGATTATAGTTGTGTATGTGGATGATATTATGTTTGGCAATAACAAATATCATCTAGTAGAATGGTTTTCTGAAGAGATGAAGACCGAGTTCTAAATGTCTATGATTGAAGAACTTACCTTCTACTTAGGATCTAGATCCTACAAAATCCTAGAGGCGTATTCATTTCTCAAGATAAATACCTAAGAGATATGTAGAAAATATTCCAAATGGAAGATTGTAAACCTATCTCAACTCATATGACTACTAGATATAAGCTATGTGTAGATTATGGATCACCTGATGTGGATCAAAATCTTCACATATCTATGATAGGAAGTCTGTTATACCTAACAACTTCTCGACTAGATATAATTTTGGCAGTTGGATTAGTAGGAAGATATCAATAAACACCCAAACAAAGCCATTTGTTAGCAACAAAAAGGATATTCTGGTACTTGAAAGGAACTACATGTTATGGATTATGGTATCTAAAAGGTAAGGACTTTACATTGACAACATACATAGATGCAAATTGAGTGAGCTGTGTGGATGATAGAAAAAGTACAAGCAATGGTGAATTCTACTTAGGAGAGTCTTTGGTGGCATGGTTAAGCAAAAAACAAACACAAATTTCTTTATCTACTACAGAAGCTAAATACATAGCAACTACAGCCTGTTGCACACAAGTGTTGTGGATGAAATAGACACTACATGACAAGAAGGCAAATTTTAATGAACCTATATCTATCAAATGTGACAATACGAGTGCAATAAGCATTTCAAAAAATCTTGTGCTCCATTCAAAGGCTAAGCTTATACCAATAAAGTACCACTTTATGAGAGAACAAGTTTCTCAACAAACAATGAAGTTGGAGTACATACCCATAAAAGAAAAAATAACAAATATATTTACAAAGCACCTTGCTAGAGAACTATTTGAATATCTGAGAAACAAGTTAGGGATAATTTGTGTAAACTCTCTTCAATAATGTGACTTCAAAAGGAGAACCTAATATACTGTTAGCCCTGAGGTTCAGTGCTGACTTTTGGAGGGTCAAAAGGAGGCTCGGTCTGCTCCACTACTATCAAAGGGGCCCCACCTGGGTCAATTTTCCCCTTCTCCTCTTACCCCGATCACATTTCACCCTTCCCATTTCCCAAATTAACCTTCTAATCCCCCTGTTTGGCCTCAGCCCCAAGCGGAAAAGCTCAAAGCTCCCATAAACCCAGCCATATGCCTTTACGCGCTCATAACTCATCGCACAACATTTCCGCCATTGATCTTCTCCCACCAATCCATCAACCCATAGTGCACCTGATAAAAGAAAACATGCCCGATCACTCCCCGCCATCAGATCACCTTCGCCAGATATAACAGTCCTCCGTCATATCACACGAGCAACTAGCACGGACAATACCAGCGCGATATGGGCAGTTTCTCTCTCTCCTCCACTGCTACGTGTCATTCATTTAGTGGAATCGCATGGCTTCTGACAATTATCACTTAATGCCCAAGGCCCGCGCGATGAAAACCAGTACCGCTTAGGAAAAACCACTCCCGCACGCTATCACCCGCCGATCTTCACTGCCTGATAACCATCTGATCTACCCATTGCCAACGACCTGGATAGGTCCCGCTCTCACCATGACTGATATCCTTTATAAATTGATCTCCGCCACACATTCTCCTACATCCGATAGCCACAATTCACGATCATCCCAGTCGTTCATCCCCCATGCAATCCAACCCCATGTCCAGTCTGTTACCTGAGGAAGAAGACAACTAGCTTTGTTAGCCTGGTAACAGTCTGACCCCAACAACCGAATTAAACAGAGAGCATGAACGAATAGAGAAAAGGACAGCACAACATCTGAACTGATCAAGTTGTCACCGTGAAGAAGCAACTTCATTTAGAGACACTATTAGACAGTTAAATGCATTTGGTGGTCAATTAAAGACCCCCCATCCCTAAAAGGCCAAGGGGGGAGTTGTAATGAAAATTTATAAATAGCCACTAGAAAGATGTAATCAAGGTTGGAAATTGTGTTTTGGTTCAACTTCTGGAGACTGTAGATATTCTGTAACTTGCAGCGTCTCATCTTCATTTTCAGCAATGCAAGCTTCTTTTGCTGTTAATTGCTCAATGCCCATTTCTCTTCTGTTCTAAACTTGTACCTGGAATGTTTTATTCATGATATCTTCTATGCCTAATGCTAGATAACTGTCATCTTATCTCTGTATTAGTAAATTGAATGTATCAGTGAGTAGGTCACTCAGGTTTCTTTTGTATCTAATGCAAGATAACTGTCATCTTATCTCTGCATTGATAGAGTAGATTTGTAAGTTTCTTTACTAGTTGCAGCTAGCCATCATACATTTTGTATGCATCTACAGGTGTGGTTAATATTCATCTATTCACCTAATTCCCAAACTGTTGAGCATTGGTGGTTTAAAGCCTTGTAGCCTGAGGGTGTTCATGCATTTCTGGAGTGAAAACAGAGTAGAAGTGGTTATCTGGCTTGAACCAAACCATAACCCATCCCAATAAGTTCCTAGATCCATATTGAAGATTATATGTTACCAAGCATCTCTGAGCTACAACCTAGGAGAGTTTCCTGGAGCCCTAACATAATTGGCGCTGTTGTCGGGGAGAGGAGATTGAAGCTCAGCTTCCCTGGGAGAACGACACAGATCCAGATTTGATGATAGACAAAATCTGGACACATTTTTGGTTGTAATCATCTATCTGGCGACTCTACTGGAGTCTAAACCTCTTGGTGACTCCACATCATAGTTCTGGCTCAGTTTGTGAGGCATACTTGGAGAAATCCTCAGAAGTCACCAGCTGACCCAGTACCTGACCCTGAAAAGATCATCAAAGGAAGAAAGATATCACAGAAAGGAGAATCAGGATAAGGTAAACCTATACAATCTTATGCATCTCTGCATGAAAAGCTTGTAACAGAGCACATACATGTTGAGAATATAGCCTCTAGCACTAGCAGTGAAGAAAAATTTTCAGAGATTCATAAAGCTCCTTATTCTTTAGGTTCTCCTCTTGATTTAAGCTCGAAGGAAACCTCACCTCATGTCCCTCATATTCCTTTAGTCCTGTCAGTCACTCCTCAGCTCTCTATCATTTAGACTACCAGTACTCTACAATCCACTACAACAATGGTAGGTCCATAAGCACCCACCAAAATGGAAAGAATTATAGCTGCTAGGTATGGACCTCTAGTACTGCCGACTCCTTTGAATGCAATGCATGCAGGAGAATATCATAAATGTATGCCTAAGTTCACTGGGGCAGAGGGAGTAACAGCAGAAGAACACCTCGATTCATTCTATAACTATGCAGATAACCTAGTTATCAGTGAAATTGATGTATGGATGAGAATATTTGTCCAAAGCCTAGATGGAGAGGCTAGAAAGTGGTTTAGAGAATTGACCCCTAGGTATATAGCAGACATTAAGGCCTTAGACGATGTGTTTCTAAAGAATTGGGGGGATAAGAAAGATCTGCTCTATTACCATACTGAGTTTGGCAACCTGAAAAGAGAAAATGGGGATTCATTGTTTGATTCCAATAAAAGGTTCAATCGTATGTATAGAAAGATACCAGCTGAAGTGAAACCTACTCCCAGCGCTACCAAACTCACTTATGCCAATGCCTTTGATTCTGACTTCTGCCTGCTATTGAGAGAAAGAAGATGTGCTTCTCTGGCTGAGATGCAGGATGCAGCTTTGGAGGTAGAGTCTAACATCATGGCTGCAGAGAAACTCAAATGACATGCCTACCAAAGGAGACAGAGGAGTGAATCTTCTTCATCTTCAAACCCCAAGATAGACAAAATGGCCAAGATGATAAAGTCATTGGCCTCTGAAATCTCCAAGCTGAAGGTTGAGCAGCATTCAGGGAAAGGAAGGGTTCCTAATACATTTGCTCCTAGAAATCCAAATCCGTATAGGAGAGCAAATGAACAATCACAAATCATGCAAAAGGGCAAAGAGGCCAGTGAAGAACAGAAGATGAAGACTCCTTTCCAGAACGTAGTCATGGAGGAGGAGCAGTTTGATGAAGAGGATGAGATCCACTGCATGGAAGACAAAGGTAGTACTTCCTTTTTTACACTAGCTGCCTATGAGGTGTCATTACTCGAGGACCAGACCAGCCAAGAATGGGACAGACAAGCTGTTTTACAAACTGACGATCAATAAATATATAACCTATAGTCAAGGATGAGTAATGTCAAAGAAAACCTTGTCCCAAAAGCTGTTGTCCCCACAAAGCAGCAGATTAGTAGACAGAAGCGACCAGTGGCTGATCCTCCCATCATCCTCAAAGCACCATCTCAAGATGTAAGAGGCCCTGACAAGTCCCCTTCCCCTTTCAGTTTTTAATCAAAAGTACAGAAATTAAAAATATATGTGCCTCTGATAGAACTAGTAAAGAGTGAGGCCTTTAAGAAGCTCGTCCTTGATACCCGTGAGCTCAAAGCCACACATGCATCTAATGACTATGTGAATTTACAATATGACAAACCTACAGTTGTGCTTAGCCCAATGACTGAACCATCTGATGATAGCTCCCCATCATTTTATGTCTACTTGACCATTCATGACAAAACCCTTCACAATTGTCTACTAGACACAGGTGCCAGCCATAATCCGATGCCAAAGGTTGTTATGGATGAGTTAGGCCTTGATATCACTAGACCCTATCATGACTTGTTCTCTTTTGACTCAAGAAAGGTGAAATGTTTGGGGTTAATCAAAGACTTGGCCATCACCTTGTCTCAGCTGCCTATGAAGAGCATGATGATGGATATTATGGTAGCAGATGTACCTCCTAAGTTTGGCATGCTTCTTTCCAGAGGGTGGATTAAAATATTAGGTGGGACGTTGCAGAATGATTTGTCTTATGCTACCAGTTTTTGGAGGTGAAAGCAGGATATTATACAGAGAAGCTTAGCTGGCATATATCATTAGTGATGAGAAGCATCTCACTAATCATCCCATTTATGTTTTGGACACTAATTTTGGAGCATGTATTCTCCAAATTGAAGAATCCCAACTGGCCTCAGTGCAGCTCAAGAAACCAGTATGCCAGGTCATGGGGAAATAAGGGCCATAGATTTGGGATATGTTCTTTGATGGAGCTTGCTCTAGGGAAGCTGCAGGAACAGGTGTAGTGTTGGTATCCCCAACACACGAATGCATACATCTGTGTTTCAAACTGACTTTTCAGGTCACCAACAATATAGCAGAGTATGAGGCTTTGATATTGGGCTTAAATTCTGCTAAAGTAATGGGAATCATAGACATAAAGGTGTTTGGAGATGCTGGTCTCATCATTCAACAAGTGAAAAAAATGTTCCAAGCAAAGCACCCAAGGTTAAAAGCATACAGAGATGAGGTATGGAGGCTCAAAGATTCTTTTAGTAGCTTTTATATCTCATATATTCCGAGAGTAAAAAATCATCTTTGTTGGACACCTAATCCTAAGTGGGTTAGTGCGGAAGTCGAATGGACAAAAGCAGTCCAAGAGACCTTGGGATCTGAAACCCAAGAGTCACATATTGTACTATAAATGTATATCTGATGTTAATAAAAAATGTACTCACTGATTTATCTTTCCTATTCTATGTTTCCCATGTGTGTTTAACATGGTATCAGAGCGGGCGATCTCCTGTCCTGCTCTATTGTGAGCCACCTGTTTCTGTGAGCCACCTATTCCAGCGCTGCCATTCCACTGTTGTGAGCAGTCCTGGACCTCTGCCATATTCTTTTCAAGCACTGCCTTATAACGCCTCTGTCATCAACGCCTCTGCCCTGAGCACTGCACTGCTCTGTCCTGCGTTGCTCTGCCTCTGCCTGGGATATGCTAGTAATTGAATATCGCTGCTCTGTCCTGCGCTGCTCTGGGCCTGACACTGTATCTCTGCGCTTGTCAGAAAAAAACGCTTCTGCGCCACTGTGTAGTAACGCCTATTCTCTTCGGTTTTTTTGATACCATTGTGTGCGTTATTCTTTGCATTTCTCTGTATCTCCCATCTCATGTCGGTGTCTGCAACGCAGTCGAAGATCTTAGGGTGAGACGGTGAGGAGAATTGAATTTGAAACCAGTGTTAAAGGAATGTTTAGTATGTCACAGTCTTCGCTGAAATCATCCGAATACGACTGCTGAGCCGCTGCAAATAGTCCATTATTGACCACAGTTCTGCTGCCCTGGAATTGAATTAAGCAGAAACAAAAGATAATAAAATCAGCCCTCGAGAATCGAGTAAGAGCCATCATAGCCATGGTCGCTGAACCGTAATGTGATGAAATGCCACTGGCTTTCTTTATAATACTCACACCTCGGCCACGGTTGTTGAGAATCTGAGACTTGCACGGTGTGAACGCGCATAAATAGCTCCACCGATTTTAACTGGAATCGACTCGTCGTCTGCTTTATGACCTGGATGGTCTGCAACGCAGTCGAAGATCTTAGGGTGAGACGGTGAGGAGAATTGAATTTGAAACCAGTGTTAAAGGAATGTTTAGTATGTCACAGTCGTGCTTGGGAAGCATATGTTTCTACTGCACCACAAACATGAGTCTGTAGACCCGCTAGTATGGACATGAGAGTGAAATCACTCTTTCACCGATGAGCTTCAATGGAGAACAAGGTTTTCGAAAATAATGAGGTATTCATGTGCTATCAATTGATTTTAAAAGCTTATTGGGTATTTTCAAGATCATTTTTTCAGATTGAGGATGTACATGAAATTTTGGGCATGAGAAATTGAGCTACAGGACCAAACTGAGGCTGAGTTTAAATCTGGAAGTTATCATTCCCATTGTGGTCATAGATTGTAAAAAAAAAAAAAGGGTGGCTCGAAATTCTTCTTAGAAGAGGTAGCTTGAGCATCTAGTCACAGCGCTGAGTTCCATTCACTGCTGGAAAGGCTATCCTCACTTATTGGACTACATACAGTTGGTTAGGCTGAGCGTATTATTTGTGGGGGACTCATTCTCTGTCAAACCATGGTCGTATTCTCCTCTCTGCTGATCGTAATGCTGCACACCTCTGTTATTGTGCGTAGATGCCAAGAAAATTGAGTTTTGGGGCCGTGAATGTTATTTGGACTAAGGATAAGTCTGTTGTTTATGACTGGACGTAGCTAGGACTTTATTAATACAAAGAAGAGACTTTTATGAGTGGGGACCACAAACTGTCAGATGCTGAATTAAGTAGAGGGCCCACGCTACCCATCTTTCACTGTTAAACGTACATGAAGAGATTTTCATATATCACATGGGTGTCTGCATCCCTTGCTGGGAGACGTGTGAGCTGCTGGTGTAATTTTTCACTGGAACCCCATTCGAACTGCTACAGGAAACCAGGAGGGGTCTCTGTATGTTGGGCTACATACTCACGAAATTCCTGAGCTGGTACACATGTTTCTAGGTTCGTACCAAGGCTGGAACAACGGTGTAAATGTCATCTTACAGTGAAGATAAATGCCTGGTCTACACTGATGAAGCAATATTTTGATTTAGTTATTGTACTGAGGGAACCTGTGTATTGTTTTCATAGCTGATATATGCGCTGTTTTTAAATACTGTTTTTTTGGCATCACGCTCTTGCATCCGCTTTCTGCTTTTATTGTGGATTCCTGAATGTTTACATGTTGGGGTTGGTTGTTGAAGATTCAATGAATGGTTGTTGAAGATTCAATGAAATTTTGTGAACTGGAGCCCAAGGGAAAGCATGTATTGATCGCTGCCATCTACTGTCCAAGAATACTGTTGTCCAAGAACACTGCTGTTCTGGTGCATTAACTCGATGACTGTGCTTGGTACTTTTTTAATATTGGATTCATAATTTCTGCATTGACTTCTTCTTATGAAGTGTGGAGTTCTCCTTATGATGTGCATGGAGGAAAGGATCACTGGTATTATTAATATGATTTATGCTCACTGGGTCTAAAGTTGATATCAAATTAAAAATTTTAAGTTCTTCCACAAGTATTTGTCCAGCATATAATATATTTACATGAACCAACAACAAGGAATGCACCACCTCTGTTGGATGTAGTTGTGATACCCTTCTGAGTGGAGTTTATTCTGACATTGTGGGACCACGAACACTGTATTGTTGACTAATATAAGCCAGAGGACCAGCACTGTACAGTTTGCTAAGTATTTTAACATGTAAGGAGGTCTATCACTGTTGTTTCAGCGTGGTAGAGACTCATTCCAATGCCTATGACCTGAGCAAGTGTTGGAGCAACATTCTGGGTCTAAAAGTCCTTGCTGGAATTTTACTCTCATTGCTTATCTTCATTGCTAGAAAGTGGCAAGATCAGAGAACTGTGTTATAATTGTTGAAGTTTTGATAGCCATCATTTAGTGAAGGAGTATTTGAAGGATCCAAGCAAGTTTGCAGTTGCTGTTGCCCCAGTTGTGGTATTAAAACTCATTATAGTATATGTCCACATATATATGCATTGATTCATTTGCTGCACATTTATAAAGGATATTGTTGTGTACTGTGAGTGGGTATTACTTTTCTGCATTGAGTAATAGTTGTGATCAGTTTTTAAGGTGTAAATCTGACATTGAAGCAAAAATGGCTAGAACCAGTGAAGTATTACAGTTCCTTAAAACTCTGATATTATCTACTATTGATGACACATTACAAATCAGCAAAGGATCTCTCTCAGAAATTCAGACATGTCTACAAAATGCACAGGAAAAGATCGATTTTTTGCAGCTTGAATCACAGCGACAGCAAGAAGAGCTACATCAAAATCGACACCATTCTAAACCTGTTTCTGTTCAGAACATTGAGACAACCACCCATCAGCAGCATGTTAATAATGGTACAGTTCATTCAAATAAAGCAGCAATTATACATGCAGATCCAGAAATTCAGTCTGCACTTCCCAAGCCCATCATCAGACCTTGGGAACAACTTGTCCACAACAAGCACAGAACTGGTCTTGGATATGACAAGGACTTGTCTTTTCATATTCCAGACTATGCCAAGCCCATTCAGTTTCAGAGTGCTGGATTCATTCATAACAGTTCACCTGCTCCTCATGACAGTTCAGCTTCAGTTGTTCCAGATTCCGCCCCTCTTCTACAGCAACAACAACAAAAACAACACATCATGAAATGCCAACACTGTGACCGAGTTGGCCATCTGAAAGATCACTGTTTTGATCTTCATCCATGTAAGCACTGTCATAAAACTAGCCATTCTTCACACAGATGCTTCAGCAACAAACACTCTGCAAGAACGAAGATTCATCTTGGATGGATCGCTTCTTGGCAATGGGCATCAACAGCCAAGAAGATATTCCAAACACATATCAGAACTTGTTCCAGAGTATTGAACAATCTTGCAGTTGAGTTTTCTCCATCCTCTCACCTTGTATCTGACATGGGGGGAAATGATGGTCATCTATAAGCTTCAAATTCACATCAAGCGAGCCTGAGCCACAACCTGCCACACTAGTTTCAGAGTTGTAGCCAGAGACAAAGATGCCCGTGAACAGATTGAGAACACTTCCTCTAGCAGAAGACACCAGCTTCTTGCCAGTTTTGGAAGAGTTCTAGGAATTGCATTAAGCATTCCAGAGTTGTTGGTCATCCTTAAACCATAACATATTAAGAACACTTCCTCTAGCAGAAGACACCAGCTTCTTGCCAGTTTTGGAAGAGTTCCAGGAATTGCATTAAGCATTCCAGAGTTGTTGGTCATCCTTAAACCATCACAGATTAAGAACACTTCCTCTAGCAGAAGACACCAGCTTCTTGCCAGTTTTGGAAGAGTTCCAGGAATTGCATTAAGCATTCCAGAGTTGTTTGTTATCCTTAAACCATCACAGGTTGAGACTTCCCTTTTCAGGTTGAAGTTTTACCTTTTATGCGGGGTGAGACCTCCCTTTTATGGTTGAAGGTTTCCCTCTTTAAAACAATAGGATCACTTCCTCTAGCAAAAAACTTCAGTTTCTTGCCAGTTTTGGAAGAGTTCCGGGAACTGCACTAAGCGTTCCAGTGTCGGTGGTCATCCTTAAACCACCGCCATTTTTTACCAACATTTCATAGAGCACATTCAGCCTAGTGCTGCCATGCATTTTTTGCACATTTTGTATTACAGCTCTCTTCTAGGACTCATACATAACCCTTCAGATTAAGGGGGGGAATGTTGGACACCCAATCCTAAGTGGGTTAGTGTGGAAGTCGAATGGACAAAAGCAGTCCAAGAGACCTTGGGATCTGAAACCCAAGAGTCACATATTGTACTATAAATGTATATATGATGTTAATAAAAAATGTACTCACTGATTTATCTTTCCTATTCTATGTTTCCCATGTGTGTTTAACAATCTTACTGATTCCCTTGTTGTATCTGCAAGAATGTTCATCCCTCCCATGCCTCCTAGATTGACTTATGAAATCCAAGTAAAATACAGACCATCATTGCCTGATAATGTCAAGTATTGGAAAGTCTTTGAGGATTATGATGAATTAAATAGGTTTCTACAAGTCATTGATGAATTCTTTGAAATGCAAATCGATCAAGATAATGAAACCATGGAGGAATGCCATCAGTCTCAGCTAAGAAACAAAATTGGTCAGGACAACATTGTACAATTGCCTAGTAACCATATACCTAAAGGGTTGGTGCCTCTAGAGAAGTTGTTTGACCATAATGATGTGCCTTATAAGCCTACCCAGAAAGATAATGAGTCTGCAATCCATAGACACAATATAGGGAGCCCAGATCACCCAAATTACATAAACCTCTCCACCCATTTGTCTGCTACCCAAAGTTTTGAATACTGCACCCTAAAGAAGCAATTTGCTGATGTTTTTCCCTGGGAGTATAGTGACCTTAAGACTTATGACAAGAACATCATTTAGCATAAGATTCCACTGGAGAAAGACACCATCCCTTTCAAACAGAAACTAAGACCCATTAGCCCTCTACTACTTCCTTTGATTGAAAAAGAAATTAAGAAATTGTTGGCTGCCAAGATCATAGTTCCACTGAGGTATTCGAAATGGGTAGCCAACTTGGTAGTAGTGAGGAAGAAAAGTGGGGAAATCCAGTTGTGTGTCAACTTCAAAAACCTGAATAGATGCTCTAAGAAAGACAACTATCCCCTGCCCAAAATGGAACATCTAGTGCAAAAGGTTTCAAGGGCTAGAGTCATGTCTTTCTTGGATGGATTTTCAGGGTACAACCAGATGGTTGTACATCCGGAGGACCAAGAAATAACTGCCTTCACCGCTCCTTGGGGCACTTTTATGTACTCCAAGATGCCTTTTTGATTGATGAATGTTGGGTTTACTTTTCAGAGGGCCATGGATATAGCTTTTGTGGGAGAAAAGGACAAGTTTGTCATGATTTACCTTGATGATATAACAGTTTCCTCCAACAGTCATCAGGCTCACATGCAACATCTGAAGAAGGTGTTTTTGAAGTGCAGAAAGTTTGGGATTTTAGTAAATCCCAAGAAGTCACAGTTCGCTCTAGAAGAAGGAAAACTTTTAGGGCACATTGTTTCTGTTGCAGGTGTTAAGATTGACCCAGAAAGAGTCAAAGAAATACAGACATTATTTGTTCCAAGGTCTAAGAAGGACATTCAGTCCTTTTTGGGTAAGATAAAATTTGTAAGGAGGTTTATTCCCAATTTTGCAGAACTAGTGAAACATATCACCTCCATGCTGAAGAAGGGATCAGAGATCAAATGGATAGATGCAGCAAGAAAATCTTTTGAAGACATCAAAAGAGCCATTATGGAAGCTCCCACTCTAATTAGCCCAGACTATAACAAGGAGTTCCATATCTTCTCTTTTTCTTCCTGTGACACCCTTGCAGCAGTCTTGTTGTAGAAAAATGATGAAGGTACAAAGCATCTAGTGGCCCTTTTCAGCAAAATTTTAAGAGATGTTGAATTAAGATATGACATTATTGAAAAACAAGCTTATGCTCTCATTAATTCCTTGAAGGCATTCTAAATCTACATTCTGCAATCTAAGGTGATTACCTATGTACCTTCTACCTCAGTAAAGGATGTCCTAACATAGCGAGATGTCGATGGAAGAAGAGCTAAGTGGATTGAAAAACTCATAGAGTTTAGCATAGAGGTAAAGCCCATAAAGCTTTTCAAAGTCCAGGGCTTGGCTAAGCTTATGGCTGGGGAAAATTGCAGTCTGATGGACATAAATTGCATAAGTGCAGATTCAGAGGTAAAGCAAGTAGAGGAGGAACGAGAGCAGAACCAGTCATTAGCTGAGAATTTGGCTTCTTGTGATTGGTTTTCCAGTATAGCTCATTTCTTGTTGAAGCTAGAAGTCCCTCCAAGGCTTAGTTCAATTCAAGCCAGAACCATCAAGCTCAGAGCAGCCAAGTTCTGTATTAATAAGAATGTGCTTTATTGGAAGGACCTAGCTGGAATCCTCTTAAGATGTCTAGACAAGGAGTAATCTATGGAAGTCATGCACTATTTTCATTCCAGCATCTGTGGGGGACATCATTATTGGAAAACCATAGCCCACAAGATTCTGAGAGCTAGATATTATTGGCCCACTCTACTCTCTGATGTGTTTTCATTTGTGAAATTTTGTGATAAGTGCCAAAGGTTTGCAGGAAGACAGGAGCTGAAATATTTTCCCCTGAAACCAATACACACTAATGGTCCTTTCCAGTAGTGGGGTTTAAATTTCATAGGTGAGATTAATCCACATTCCAGTGGCCAGCATAGATGGATTTTAGTAGCCACTGATTATTTCACCAAATGGATTGAGGCCATCCCCACTAACAACGCTGATCACCAGGTTGTCATGAAATTCTTGACAGAAAACATTTTCACCGGGTTTGGCTACCCAAACGAATTGGTTATAGACAATGTAATAGCCTTTAAGGCGAAAGAATTGGTGGACATGTGTGACTCAATGGGCATTAAATTAGTGCATTCCACCTCATATTATCCTTAGGGTAATGGCCTAGCAGAATCATCCAATAAAATCCTGGTAACGATAATCAAAAAGATGTTGGAAGACAACAAGCGGAGCTGGGATTCCAAGCTAAAGTTTGCATTGTGGGCTGGCAAGGTTACCACCAAAAATTCCACAGGGAGCTCTCCATTCAAGCTGGTATATGGCACTGAGTTTGTTTTCCCAATCCAATTGGTCCTCCCTGTAGCAAAATTCTTTCAAGAAGAGTAGAACGAGGAAAGTGACATGGCAAGGAGGATGAGTGACTTGGCTGCAGTTCATCAGATCAGAGATCAACTAATTGAGAAGTCTGTAATACATCAAAAGAGAATCAAGGAAGCTTTCGAAAGAAAGGCAAAGGGGGACAATTTTCAGGTTGGTGATTGGGTTCTCAAATGGGATGCACTGAAGGAAAAGAAAGGCAATCATGGTAAATTTGATGCTCTATGGACAGGACCATTTTTCATCTCTAAGGTCTAGGGAAACAATACTTTCATGTTGCAGAGTTTGGAAGGAGAAACAATTTTTGATGGCCCAGTCAATGGACGGTTTTTGAAAATTTATTTTGTTTAAGGCTTTCAGGCCTCAGTATTGTAAATATGTTATTTTTCAAAGTTTTAGTGTAGGCTTAGATAGACTCCATGCCCAATGGAATACTAGGTAATATTTCTAATCTGGTTTCTCATGTAAAACGTAGTGGTCTACAGTTCTTGAAACCTCACAGAGAGGATTTCATCCCCAGAAGGAGCCAGTGTTAGCCGTGAGGTTTAGTGCTGACTTTTGAAGGGTCAAAAGGAAGCTCAGTCTGCTTTGCTGCTATCAAAGGGGCCCCACCTGAGTCAATTTTCCCCTTCTCCTCTTTCCCCAATCACATTTCACTCTTCCCATTTCCCAAATTAACCTTCTAACCTGACAAAACCCCCCCTGTTTGGCCTTAGCCCCAAGTGGAAAAGCTCAAAGCACCCATAAAACACAGCCATATGCCTTTATGCACTCATAATTCATCGCACAACATTTCCGTCGTCGATCTTCTCCCACCAATCCATCAGCCCATATTGTGCCCGATAAAATCAAACATGCCCGATCACTCCCCGCTGTCAGATCACCTTCGCCAGATCTGACGGTCCTCGCCCATATCGCACAGGCAACTAGCACGGACAATACCCATGTGATATGGGTGGTTTCTCTCTCTCCTCCACCGCTACGTGTCATTCATTCAGTGGAATCGCGTGGCTTCTGACAATTACCACTTACCGCCCGAGGCTCGCGCAATGAAAACCATTACTACTTAGGACAAACCACTCCCTCACGCTATCACCCGCACATCTTTACCGCCCGATAACCATCCGATCTACCCATTGAAGATCCAATGGCCCAGATAGGTCCCGCTCTCACCATGACCGATAGCCTCCGTAAATTGATCTCTGCCACACATTCTCCTGGATCCGATGGCCACCATTCACGATCATCCCAGCCATTCATCCCCCATGCAATCTGGCCCCACGTCCAATCTATTACCCGAGGAAGAATTCAACCAGCTCTGTTAGCCTGTCTGACCCCAACAACTGAATTAAACAGAGAGCATGATCGAATGGAGAAATGGACAACACAGCACCTAAACTGATCAGGTTGTCACCGTAAAGAAGCAACTTCATTCAGAGAAGACAGCTAAATGCAGTTGTTGGTCAATTAAAGAACCCCCATCCCTAAAAGGCCAGGGGGGTCATTGTAATGAAAAATTATAAATAGCCACCAAAAATATGTAATCAAGGTTGGAAATTGTGTTTTGGTTCAACTTTTGGAGACTGTAGATATTCTGTAACTTGCATCATCTCATCTTCATTTTCAACAATGCAAGCTTCTTTTGATCTTAATTGCTTAATGCCTATTTCTCCTCTGTTCTAAACTTGTACCTGGAATGCTTTATTCATGATATCTTCTATGCCTAATGCTAGATAACTGTCATCTTATCTCTGTATTAGTAAATTGAATGTATATCAGTGAGTGGGTCACTCAGGTTTTTTTTGTATATAATGCAAGATAACTGTCATCTTATCTCTGCATTGATAGAGTAGATATGTAAGTTTCTTTACTAGTTGCAGTTGGCCATCATACATTATGTATGCATCTGGTGGTGTGGTTAGTATTCCTCATCTATTCACCTAATTCCCAAACTGTTGAGCATTGGTGGTCTAAAGCCTTGCCTTGTACTGTGAGGGTGTTTGTGAGGGTGTTCATGCATGTCTACAGATTAGAAGTGGTTATGTGGCTTGAACCAAACCATCCCAATTAGTTCCTAGAACCGTATTGAAGATTATATGTTACTAGGCATCTTCAAGCTACAACCTAGGAGAGTTCACTTGAGCCCTAACATATACCACAGAGTATATTAAAATGAGCATGATCTAAGGGGAGATTATAGGAGCAAAAAGGATTAATGAGGAGGAACAAGAGGTTTATGATTATGTCAAGAATTTGAAGTAGTTAAGAAGCAACAATAACAAAATCATCATCAAATTGCGAGATCAAGCCACTTTCTTTAGGAGCTAACAATAATAATGAGGTTCACCATTCAAAAGTCCATTCTTCAATGAATTTTTTTCACATGTATATATATCTGGTACATACACTTGTAAATAAATATTTTCAAGCATGCATAGTACTTCTAAGACAATTGCATATCTATTCAAAGCATGTTGGAAAATAAGCCTAACTTATTGTATAATTGTGTCATCAATTTTTCTCAAAATTAATTCATTTTCTGATAAATCTAAGTGTTTATATGGAGTGCATCAATTTACATTATGATGATCCCTGTTAAAAATTTGATGTATGAAAACTTGAGATCCAATCAAATATAAACTTGGAAGCAAAATAAAATGTACTACCATAAAATGTTGTACCAATGTAAAGGATAATTTCATGTACATATCCCTTATGATTGCACGAGGCTGCTATTGAAATGAAAATGGCTAGGTAAATAATTAAGTTACACTATTACAGTTCACTGCATCACTAGGATTTCTTTAAATCCTTCATCACTGTTATTATGAACTCAATTATTTAGATGCAAGAAGAGTTAAAGTGTATTCATCATCAATAAAATAAATCTCTTGAAAAACGTCAACAACATAGTTGAAGATAAAGATTAGATAAAGATCCACCATCTCTTGAGGATTTAAATGATTAATCAATACATCAAGAGCTTACAACTTTCTAAACCATAACATTAAATTCAAATAGATCATTCTTCATATCTATTAAAGATGCATAAAACAAAACTCATATATCTCATTGCAAGCAAATGAACAGACATTCAAAACCTCTGTGTTTCCAAGTCTATTCTCTACAATAATCAAAATGCAATTTCTGGGCATCCAATAGTGAGAAAATTTAGAGAAAAACAATTTGTTGAACAAAAGGCTACCATTGCATGCCATTGAAAAGGGCATCACTAGCATTGATTATTTACATACATTAAAAATATTCAAAGAAAAAGGGAGATTCCTAAGAGTTCAAGAAAAACTTAGAATATGCACCAGGAAAGAAATGGCAACCCAAAAAGAATTGAGCACTCAAAGCAATTCACCTATATAATGGAGAGAATGATTTGTTGAAGAAAAGGTGTCAAAAGGAAAAAGTAACTAAAGGTTAATAATGATAGGTACAGAATGGCAGAAGACAAAATGGGAACAATATGACAAGAGACATAAAGATAATAAAAATGGACAGCCCAACATAAATATGTTACTAATGCAAATGGTTGAATGGATAGTGCTCCAACATTAAATTTCTGAATACAGATAGGCAAAACGTTACCACCTGCACCTCAACGTAATTCTATTGGAGAGAAACTGAACGCATATTATTTGTGGCCTAAACCAAGAGACAAATAGTATTATTATTATTTGCTCCAATGTTATTGTTGCAGCAAGAGACAAATAGGTATTTTGCAGCCAGAAATCCTATCATTTTCTCAACGTACATGCCTCAACCTATATTATTTGCAACTCTTATTATTTTCTCCAGGAAATTTACTTTGAGCTCGAGAGTTATATTGTTTCAATGTTTATGCTCCAACAAATACTTCTCAATGTATATACTCCAGCGTTATGTTGGTTCAACGTTTACTTCTCACTGTTTATGCGCCAGTGTATATGCTAAATGTATACTGCTCAACGTAAATGATCCAAGATCCAAGCTCCATCGTTTGGACGTATTATCATCTCAACATATTATCGTACTATCATTTTGGTATTATCATATTATCATTTCAACGTATTTACCCCAAGATGAACGCTGCATATAATATTTGCACCTGAACGCTGCATATAATATTCACACCTGAACGTATCCGACGTATTTACTCCAAGCTAAACACTGCATATTGGCATGGAGAAGAGATTATCAAATTGGCATCGAGCATGGAGCATTAACGCATTGTGTATTAATGGAGCTATCCACCAACGCATGAATGGAGATTCATAGTGTATGGAGTAGCGTATGGTTTATGGGAGAAACATACGTTTCATTAAATAAGTGTTTGTGTTTGATATCAGAGAAGCTAGGGTTATAGAATGCTTTTTTTGTACTGGTTGACATCATAACCAATATCAATCCCTTAATTACAATGCGTTCATGCAGTGCATCATTATTCTTGGAGCCTCTTTGCATCGTTATATGTTATTCAGGATCTGCAATGCTCGCATGATGAATCACAACTATTGTCGCTCTCTCTCTCTACACAAACCAAACAACTAAATGGTGAAGTAAGGAAGAAACCACCCCAAGTGCAGAAAATAGAAAAATTGCAGCTTATTGAAACCAGGAAATACAAGTCAAGGAGGGCAGTGTCGATGGGGGTTCGGTATAGAATCTCAAAGACTTAACCCTATCTTTAAGTCTCATGGACGAAAAGACGAGCGAATAATCTGGTGAAGGGAGCCTTTCCGCCAGAAATGATACTCCTACTAGATCAGATTGCGATTTAATAAAATGGATTGCATGGATTTGTGTCATGTACGGGCTAGAAGTGAAGCACCAACAATGAACGATGGTTATCATTGGAGGAAGTATGATTAAAAAAATAAAAATATTTTTTTGGTATAAAGGCAATCCTTGCCACAAAGCATATTATCATTGCATAGCTGTCCGAGGATGAAAGATGCAGGTCCAAATATGTCACGGAGACATGTCTATATTGGTCACCGTATACCAGAGGACACACATTCCAATTGCTGTGAGAGCCATGGCATACACTACTGCTGCAACGGTTGGCATGCTTATGTTGGATCAACCTCCAACCTCAAATCGATGAATGCCAATCCATGTCTAAGATGAATGCCAATCCATGTCAATCGATGAATGCTAATTTACTGTTAAGAGCATCCAGATTCAATGACTATGAACATCAAATCGATGAATGTCAATCCATGACTGAGATGAATGCCAATCCATGTCAATCGATGAATGCTAATTTACTGTTCAGAGCATCCAGATTCAATGACTATGACCTCACTTATTTATTGTTGACATATATATTGGTATATTTAATGTGCCATTATTGATATCAAATCAACAACACACAACATGTATAGAGTGTTGCCTTACATTATGCATAAAATTCTGATTCTGAGAGGGAAATAATAGAGAGACTTCTGAACTTTGGCTTTTATTATCGCAGACTGGACCACTTTTCTGTAAAAACATTTAAAATATTAATGCCACCATATTCTCTTTGCAGCAGATATTTGTAATAGGGTTTTGTGCTCTAACACTAACAACTGGCAGAAAGGATTGATTTTAACATGACAAGTCACAGTTAATGCACTTTCAAAAAACCTTAAAGTATGGTTTAACAACTGGCAGAAAGGATTGATTTTAACCTGACAAATCACAGTTAATGCACTTTCAAAATACCTTGAAGTATGGTTTGAATTCATGATGAGACTTTAGAAGTTTTTATCCCGTATTTATTTGCATATATTCATAGTATATAAACCATATTTCACATGAATGAATGTCTTTTGTCATTCTTATGCAATATAGAAAGTCATAAGTTGCAATGCTGCGGGATAATCCATATGTTTAGTTTCCTCCTACTCCAAGCATTTTCATTGTGGAGGTGATCAGGGAGTAGTTTTATTGTGTGTATCGTCTATCAAAATTGTCAGATCGAAATAGCATATCAATAGGATACTACAAATGGACAAATGCCCGTGATTTTTTTTTCAAACTCATTATATTAACAAGTGAAGCTGCGACGCAGGAGTCCCTGCGTGAAGTTGAGCCTGCGTGACAGTAGCTGCTTGCTGGTTCTCTAGTAGCTGTTCGATCCAAACCCATAACCTGAAAGCTAGAAAGCCAGCCAGCTACATAGCATAAGGGATAGGTAGCATAAGTACCATAAACTATCTTTTAACTGTAACTGTTTGAGCATTTTGTTCATTTTTGTGAATTATTGTTGTGTTTTGTATGTTGCGGAATATTTAAGAGAAGCATTGCATTTTATTAATGAAATGGAGGTGTGTAGTATATATTGTAGAGTCACTAAGAGCTGAATCTAGGAGATTGGCCCCCATCGCCAGGGCTTCACGAAGTAATTCATGCTACTGCTTACGTTAATGCCTCACCAGAGCTACTTGTGGAGGGATCAACAATCGGAGAGCTAATAGCAGGTGGCCTAGAGACTCCCCCATTAGTACATGAATCCAACTGCCTAGAAGAAACGATGCCAGAAGTGGAGGCCAATCAGATTGTGTCATTTTATCAAGGGGAGGAAACATGCGGGTTTTGCAGTTTGGACGAACATGAACCTTTCACGCTCTGGGACTGAGAAACTAACAAAAACTGTAATCTCGTTGCTGCCTCTGATTTCATTGTTTTTCTACGGTTACCATGTGTTGCATAATGTTTATGTACGTTCAAATGTTGACAGAAGCTCGGTTTCTTTAGTCAGCTTATGCTGTAATCATTAGGACGTTGACAGCGGTTTGGTTTTTTTTCCTTTCCTGCAGGTTCAAATCACTGTGCATCCGAAAGTGAAGCGCTTGAAAATTTTAATGAATAAAACAAATTTCTAAACAATGAGAATGGCGTTGTTAATTATGTGAATAATTAAGAAAATTAACTAAAACTTAATATTAATATAAACTTTTACAGTATTGGAAGGAACTGAGACTGAAGCGCACGAAACGTCTTCATATTGTTCAAGGAAGCATGTCTCTGCCTTATTTGAAGAACATAATGTAATGGGCTGTCGTAGGCTTCGATTTTTAAGAAGCAAAATGCAACTTTTGTATACCACAAGTTTTAATTTAAACTTGCTAACATTTCACAATTAGATCATAACCCAAAGCCAATGAGAAACAACAATTGGGAGGCAATAAATAACCCAATGTCACCCATTAACAAAAGTTGACATTGATTTTTGCTGCATCGAGTTGCTTTCCTTTGTTTTTCAGATTAATTCACAACACGGCTTAATAAAAATAGCTAAGAGCAAAAGGTAGGCAAAGCCTTAATGACAAAACTATTTCACATTGCAGTAGAACTGATTCAAGTTCTTATCTAACTTATGAAGTTATTAAGACACGGACATTCACTGTAGGCCGAGAGATACATGCTGTCTGCAGTCGAGCAGAGACGGTGATGGCGGACCCAAATGCATATTTGAAGCATCCGTTGTACACCTGTAACAGAGAAAGAAGCGGGGAAATAAGACAATGCGTAAGATAATGCAAAAGAGATGTTAATTTTTTTTTGGTTTCTTTTTTCTTTGTCTTTCGACTTTTACAATGTCAATAATCAGAAGAGTCATGAGAATAAGTGCTAAGAGAAACAATGCTGTGAGTTCAGTAAGTTGGCTTATGCTAATGGATTCCATGTTATGTGAAGCGGGGAGGTGTATGTGAATATCCAGGTGCAGAGGAGGCCAATTTATACAAAAGTTCAACGTGTTTGTAAGGTGGTTTTAAGTGTGAATGGTGCTAAAATACTTGAGGTGCAATTAAGTGGTCGATAAGACATGGGGAGCGAATGGGATATGGAATGATGTATTTGGCGGTAGAAGTGATGTATCTGACATCGAGCAATCTTAGTGGTAGATTGGGTGCAACAGGAGATCTATGTCAATATCTAGGTGCATAAATAATCTTGAAGATCAGATTGGATCAGGGCAGTATTTAATGAGGGGCATATCGATCTGACATGGGGTTCAAATGGCATATGGAATGATGGATGTGGCGGCAGTATTAAATGCGAAATTAGGTGCCCCTTGAGTCTGTGGCGGTAGATTAAATATGTTCAGTATTTAATGATGGGCATATCGATCTGACATGGGGAGCAAATGGCATATGGAATGATGGATGTGGCGGTAGTAGTAAATGCGAAATTAGGTGCCCCTTTGAGTCTGTGGCAGTAGATGCACTACTACTGGATTATAAGCGATGAGCAATGGTACTACTAAGATGAAACCGGACCCTATGATGAGCAAGAAGCTGTTTGCACTACTACTGGATTAGGGTTTGTTGAAGAGATCAAAATAGATCCACTGTCCTCTTATGATCTCAACAAGATTAAACCCCGAATATGGAATAAATACAAAAATTTTAACAGCAAACCTTGTGACTGACCTTTGGAATTTTACCATTCAGCATCCTCTTCATCCCACACACTTTTTGGTTTCTCTTTAGCAGCAACTGGAACAGCCGGTACAAAATCCTCTGATTCTGCACATCATTTGTAAGCAATCATGAATTAGGATGTGTCTGACTAAGGACCAAAAACAAGTTTAAAAAAGTATGATAGAAAACATACATCGAAAGAAAACAAAAACAAAATAAAATCACTGCATAGGAAATAGCATTAATAATGAGAAAGGGATCCTCTCAGAAGTTTCAACAAGAAGAACTGTTAAATTAAACTCTAAATGAAGCCCATACGAACATGCATAAGAATAGATGGTCTTTACGATGGCATACAGAAGTAATCCACTTACTATTTGCCTAGGTCTGCCAAATAATAGCATTCTTTTTGCTTGTAATGGCAAACAGTATAAGATACAAATGGATAATGATTCTTTTTATTTCATGATCGACCTTCTATTCCAGACAATACACACTACAAGAGCATGATAATACCATATCTTCCATGAAAATCATTGTGTCAAGAATGAAGATTTTCAAGTAGTATAAGAAATCCTCCATTTGACGGGCATGCCTGCTAGAAGCAATTGGAGAGCACTAACTGCATTATGGTAACAGATTCGTAGATCTAGCAGATCAGATAAGCTCTTCCCTATAAGAGGATAACAATAATAGTTGACTGCAATATTATCCTGATATGTGTAGCTTGTTAGAAAAAGGCCCTTCCTTTTTATCAAGAACAACAATGCATGGGCACTTGCCTAGTACGATATAGTAAAGAACTTCTTGTTGAGTTTATGCTATCAGATATCTAAGAGGTTATAGTATGACTGTAATAAGCTAAGCTTAGAATAGATATCTTGTTACTTTTTTTAACAATGGGTAATTTCCTCGATCTAGATGCCTTTCCCTTTATAAAACTTATGTCTTTGCTTGGGATGTGTTTGGAATTGAATAGTACTATTGCTTACTGTATGGATTGGATTATGAATTCTGGTATAACCTGATGAACACTAGTCATTCAGACAGAGAGTTCAGTTTACTTAATTATTCTAACTTCTAATAAGACTGAAATATAGTTAGATTTGTCTTAAGTAAAAATCAGTAAATGCTTGACCAATGCGGCCCTGAGGCCATTGGTCAATTTAGAAGCCAACATCAGTTATTATATGGCATTTGCCTCTATTGCATATCTGAAAACACCAACATATTTCTGCTTAGATGATTTACAAAAAATAAATCAATAAAGTTCTTTACTCCTGTTTTCATCCTCTTGGGATCTAATGAGTATCTACGATGCTGCTACTTGTTCGGAAGACCCGATGCTATTTTTATATCACGTTTAAAGCAAAGTAGTCAGCTCTGGATCTAAGCATCACAAGAAAAGAATCATAACAACTTTATTATCATTTTAAATTCAGGACTTAAAACAAAGAGGCCCATGCCTACCTGTTGTTGCATGAACAGTGGTCATGAGGGCCTCAGCAATACTAAATTCTTCATTCACCACCTGTAGCCAGTCCATGAGTATTCGTTTCAGTTTTTACGGTGAGCTAATTCAATGCGATTTGTAAGAATAGTATTATATACCTTTGCAAGAGGAGCAAGGCAATTAGTTGTGCAACTTGCATTTGAAACAATAGACGTCTTCAATCTGTGGATTGCACAGCAGAAGGTCTTCCAATTCAGCTGGTGCTATCTGAAATGGTTTTCCATGCCATAATAAATAGCATCAAATGAATGTAATTGAAAAATTTATCAAGTGAGTATAATGAATTACTGTTGGTATTAAACGAGAATTAACTAGACATACCTGGAGTCCCTTGTATTTGATGAGCCCTTTTAGTCTGTCTATAATATATGTCAATTCAGAGTAAAATCATAGCTTAGTAGTGGATTTAATTTTACAGATGGAGTTAAAAACAGTCTCTGCATAATTGTAACTGTTTTCTGCTCATAAAAATCTTGAAGGATGCTAATAAAATTCATATAATCTCATACATATTTTACATTATATCCTAATGTGTTTTTACCTTTCATGACCATAGGGCCTCGGAAGCATAATTCGCCTCTTCTGTTGGGAGGCAAGGGCTTCCCCGTTACAATATCAACTACCTTAGCCTCCACATTAGGGACTAGTATGCCTACTGAACCGTAATGCTTGATGTCGTTTCCTTCGCTCTTTATGACTGAACCACTCATCTCAGTCATTCCATACATCTGCAAAAATGATGAGTAGAACAATCAGGTAAAAACCAGTTATAAATTGAAAGGGAAACTTTTCAACAACAGAAATGCTCACTAGATTCAGGTAAACTGAGAGATAAATTCTACTAGGGAGATCGTCCATCAAGCCTTTGTATTTATAAGTATACACAGCATTGCAAATATCAACATGAACGTATGCTCATCTCAGGTCTAAAGAGGAGGATGCATATGAAATATTCAGACGTTCCTCCAAGCTAGAGCAAAGCATTGGACAGAGAAATAAAGAGTAGTCGTATAAACCCTGGTAACCCTTCAAAACCAAAAATGCCCACAGATTTGTCAATCCACAATGAAGCTAAAGATAATTGGCATTCTGCATGAACCATACAGAGAGTAAGATAATATATTTACAAACCTTAAACTAAAATCACAACTTAACATCAGCATTGACAAGCATATTACCCTGGTATAGTGGTTCTGGTGGAGGCTCCAACAACAGGCAAGAAGGAATGTTGTCCAGCTAAGGGCATTCCTTGAAACTGTCTCACCAAAGTAGTTGTTATTATATTTAAACATAAATTGAAGTTCATTAAAACTATTAGTAAAGTGAATATGCCAGTTAGAAAAATGAATACGACAGACTGCCAAATGTTGCATGCGCAAAGAAACGTGGCCACATGTTAGCAACGTAAAGTGTCTTCTCGTACACAAGCCTCTCCATGTTTATGGAAAGCCACGATTTGAATGTGAACGCATCCCCAAGAATTCGTCTTCTGGAAGATTAATAAAGGGCAAGGCCTACAAAATGCTAGAGCGTGGGCACCGATGACAATGGTGGAGAGCTCATTCTTCACGCAATCCATGGCGATGAGTTTGGAAAACCAGAGAGGATCGTTGCTCTCGAGGAAGAAAAAGGTAGCTACAATGGCTCTGTTTATAGCCAGGCTCCTCCCTATGATTATCTCTACTATGGTTCCTCCCTGTATGGTGACCTGAGTGCTCAGAGAATGAGGGAGTGGATGGCTTATCATGCCAAATTATTTGGGCCTAGCTCGCATTTTGTTTTTCACGATGCAGGTGGAGTGCATCCCCAGGTTAGAAAGGTGTTGGAGCCATGGATCAGGGCAGGTCGAGTGACATTGCAGGATGTAACAGAGCAAGAACAATATGATGGGTAGGAAAACACTGAAATGTGTTTTGAAGGAGCTCTCTGGTTATACTCAGTTCACTATTGAGCAATATTCCATGTCCAATAAGCTTTGCTTGCAGAAATTTAAATCTTCAAAGCTAGGGTTTGCAAACAATTTTTACCGAAATCTTGAAAAACCCGGCAAGCAAGTTCTCTATTGAGCAATATTCCATGTCCAATAAGCTTTGCTTGCAGAAATTTAAATCTTCAAAGCTAGGGTTTGCAAACGATTTTTACCGAAATCTTGAAAAACCCGGCAAGCAAGTTCCCAAAAATATGGAGTATCTTGAATTAAATATTCGTAGAAAATACTGAGGGCTCGAATACAATTTTTACCGGCAATTTAGAATGCTTTCTGGCAATTCGGCAAAGAAGTTTCCACCGGCAATTTCGAATGCTTTCTGGAAATTCGGCAAAGAAGTTTCCAATGGACGTCCAGAGATCTCAAATTCACCAGACTCGTCACGGATTCGGGCAGACACTGCAGCAAGAAATTAATTTTGCAAGTAAAATCAGATGAATGCGATCAAGAAAGTCTATATAACGATGCAATATTTCTACCTTTACCTTCATATTGTTATTAGAAAGGTCAAGTTTAGAAATGGTCGACAGCTTCTTTGCAGAGTCTGGCAAGTTAAAGAGTATAAGCCTGTTAAGTTCGTGGTTCCGTCATTAGGATCTGGGTGCTCCGGCCCCCCGCCTTCGCTGCTGAAACAACTCGATCTACGTCTGGCTGTTGTGGTTCGCACAAGGACCCTGTCGAGGCTTTGAGAGAAACCAGAAGAATGAAACTGGTGCCCTGTGTGACCTGTGTAGGAGACGAGCGAACCGAACGGGGTTTTGCGCACAGAGGTGTTGATATTGGGGACTCTCCTGAGCCGGTAGGCTGACACCTCCCGCCATGCAACCCTTTAGCATACGGCGGACACCTGCACAACAGCAACCAAACCTTATCATATGTATGCCTGTTCGCATATAATACGAATTAACATTAAACATTAACCAATTAATGTTAGCATTAAGAGGAAACCGCTCACGGTCAGGCCCAGTTCATTGTGCGGAAATAGCAATTTAGGCTATGGTCGGGCCTCTTCCGCCTCGGGAAGAGGCCAAATAAGATGGCGAACGCAAGGAAAACTCCGAACTTTACAATATAACTGTAAATAACACACGAAAACCTTGCAAATTAATGCTAACTGGCCTCCGAACGGTTACTATAGTCCCTGCTGGATGCCAGATGGCAGGGACTAATAAAACCATTATGTCATAGTTCCATATTAAGCTACAAGTATGGAGACTTGTATTGATTACTGCTTTTGAGTATTAGTTGCGTGTAGGTTCAATGGATCATAGGCTTGTCATCTATCTATTTGCGTCTATAGTATGAAAAGTTGAAGTAAAGATGAAGGCATATGTTTTGTTAAATGGAGTTCCAAGGCATAGTTGTGCTGAAATCTTATGCTCACAAGTTTTTTGGTGGAAGCTTGTTCAAAGCGCACCAATGCTACCATTTGTTTAATGTGAGATAGACAGTGGAAATTGCATATCATTGGTATTTGATATTCGATAGTCAATCTAATCTAATCCAAAAAAAATCAAAGGGCCCCTCTCCAAACATGAATTCTGCAAGGCTCAAACAGTCACAACGCCAAGTCCGACTTCACTATTGTTGAGTTCAACTTTGTTGAAAATAGTGGGCATCTGCAATTTTATTTGTTAGTATGGAGGATTACGAAAGGACATATGAGATTTCTCTTTCACCTGATGTTCGTATGATGTTGTATTCTCAGCATGGAGCTCAGATCATTTTCACATACTTGTTGAAATTAATTAAGAAAAAAATGTGTCTTGGGAAGATAATAATGATTAAGTTGGTCGAAAGTGGAAAATTACCAGAAGGTTTTACTGGACAGAGGACATCAGAAAGCCATACTACTGATGTTATATTAATGTGTGATTCAAATGATCAAGTCGTAATATTGCAAGAGAATCAATTAGCTGAAGCACCAATGGGGACATCCACAGATTTTGATTCAAAGGAATTCATGCGTGCAATGGAATATTGAATATGATGGTTCTCAAGGAAATGCTACGAAAAATTGAGGGCCACATCCAAGTTTTATCAGGAGCGTGATTTTGAAACTGCATATACGCTAGCAAAGACCATATTGCAGGAAATGTGGAGTTGTTATCCTAGAAAAGTAGTGAATAATATCCAACTGAAGTCATTGTTAGATTTTGAATTCCATTCAATTGTGTATTTGAAGTCAGTTGAGAATTTGAAAATATTATGTAAACCCCTTGTCATTGATGTCAAAGGGGAGGTACGCAGAGAAGAGTAGAACAAAAATGTTGAGAAGTGTTTTTCCATCAATAACAAAGGGGGAGATTGATGGCATAGTGTATAAAAAAATGTAGATAAAACAATTTTGATTTGTCTTTATGTAATCATTACAGTTTGAGTCGCTTTATTTCAACTCTATTTTATATTACAATATTTCTTTCAAAACTGAAAATGAAGAGACAATCTTATGAGTAGTTTTTCCTCATTTCATGTAGTTTTTCCTCCTTTCATGTTTTTGTAAAGAATATGAACAACAAATATGGCTTGCTTATAAAATATACCATGTGGAATGGAAATATGACGTTTTTTGGAAGAAAAACAAACTACATAAGAAAGTGGATGAGCAACAAAGAAAGAGATGAAAAGTGAAAAGGAGAAGCATTGTTGCAGGTAAATGAGGTAACCAACATTTGTGACATTATGTTGTGATTGAGAAATGTTTTCCCCTTTCTATGTTGTAGCTTGAAAAGTAACAGGTTGTAGCATGTTGAGGTAGGAGCTTCATGTCGGTTACAGAAAACTTGTCGGAGTTGGAACTTCTTTCGAGGTAGGAGCCTCTAGTAGGTTGGAGCCTACAGAAATATGATGTAATAAAGAGTAGAAGCTTTTCTTCAAATCACTTTCAACCCAAAATTCATAGTTTTCTCCCTTCATAGTTTACAATTATATCGGGTGTCTTCATGTGTTTATTCTTGTGTGTTGTGTGAATGTTTTGAATACTTGATAAATAAATCTATAAAATTATCTTCTTGACACATGCAAAAAGTAATTCAACAATAATTGACCACAAATATAAATCATTAACTGTGTAAGAATAAGATTAAGTTGAGCATAAATTAAAATATTAAATCACCTCAGTAATTTTCAATGATAAATATCATTTTCTAATCATTCCATATAATAGTGGTTGAGGTTCCTTTGCCTTTTTAGCCACACATGATTCATTAAAATCCCCTTTCCTTAAACCCACTTTTTGCATGGCATCTGGAAGAAATTGAAGAGCATTAATTATTTGTTGAATAAAATTGTATTGTAGTGAATCTTTTTCAATGGAAATGCAATTTATTCCTTTTTCGTAGGCAAATTCTAGCGTTGTACCAAAATAATTAAGTAAATTAATATAAACATATAAAAACTATAAAAAAAAATTAATTCATTTTTATATAATAAAACTTACCTGAACTTCGAAAACCGAATCTCATTCATTTGAACATAAATCTATAAGATAGTTAATCAATGCATGTAGTTTTTTATAAATGTTAACTATCTCTCTTTTTACATCTTTATCCTCATATGTTAGTTTTCTTATGACAACATCATGAACTAGTACTTGCAATGACTCTTTCCATGTACTCGATTAAGAAGAATAGGCTTATAGCTATAATGTTTTGTCCAATATTCAATATGGATGAACTCACAATCACTTATAATTGGCTCATCTTCAAAGAAATAACATTTAATTTTTTCTTGTAACATGACATAATAAAAGTTCAATTAGCTTGTACATAAATCGATTTTTTTTAACATTAATTAAACATACAATTTGAATGTCTTACCATGTAAGTTGCATCATTGAGTTTGATTTTCCCTTGAACCTTGTTAATAACATTGCAAATTGTGTGTATGAATGAAATTCCACAAATATCCAAAGTGGTGATGTTGTGACTTCTTGAAATCCCATAAACACTTTATTCAAAGCTTGATAAGTATGACTCACTATCATATCCAATGTTTGGGAAATTCAAACCATGAAGAATATCTGCAATAACTAGGGCATATTCCCTTTAGGTATGATTTTTGTGATGTCTTCACAATCACCTTGTATTATTTGATATTGGATAGTGTCAAGCCCATTCCAAATGAAATGAGTAAGAGTACGATCAAGTTCAACATTCATAAGACCTTGCTTTCTCAGTATTTCCAACTTAATTTTTTCAATAAATCTTTTGAAAGTGTTAGATACTCCATCTGCATCCTTCTTCGACATCTTTAATGAAATAAACAAATATATGTATAAATAATAAAATAAAAATAGTTTACAAATGAATAAAATGAATGTAAAAATCAACATATCTTTTTGAATGCAAGATAAAAGTCTTTAAGTGTTGTTGAAAAACTTGATTCTAGGTAGTTGTGTACAACATCATATCAACTCTCTTCATTCAATATTTTAACCATATGTTCTTATATTTTAATATTAATATTATGGATGAATAAATAAAGTAAAAATTGTTAATATAGTGATATGTATAACAAATAAAACCAACAATAATATGGTATATTTAAAATAAAATTATAATCCAAGAAAAAGTAAATATTGGCTTTTAGACATATGTGGTTTGTATCTTCTGAGTTAGTTATCAGAGAACCCACAGTAATAACCATATTTTGTCAACGTTTCAAAATTCCAACGTTGACAAAATATGGTTATTACTCTGGGTTTTTTGATAACTAACTCAGAAAAGTAAATATTATTCAACAAACATACTTTTGAAATTTTGAGCATGTTTAGTGTAATGTGATTTACATGACTTCACACGACATAGTATTGGTTTTACTAGTTTGTCATCCTTCACTCCTTACAATGTTCTTTAAGGTGTGATAGTCATATCATTTGGAAGTTGCTCCATTTTAAGACTTGCCTTAGTGCTGGTACATATTATGGGTTTAGAATTCTTAACCTTCTAATTTTTTATGACAATATTCTCGCACATGTCAAAAATATCATCAATCAATATCCATATCTTCCCAGTTCTAAATTCCAATTGGAAAATGTTATCCATGCCTCTGAATAAATGTGAATTTGCTTTTCCACCTTTTGAATTTATTTTATCCTTAATTTACTAACTTGTTTCCGTACAACATTCCTTCTTAAAGCTGAGACTGACTTTTGTCTTATCTCCACCACATTTTTCTACAAATTCATTATGAATAAATCTGGCCCTTTGGATTGATGTCATATACATTTTATATTCATTATCTGCATTATGATCCCATGCCAATAACTTTTCTTATGTTTATGTTAAACCAACATAAATGATGCATTTCATTGTTTCAAAAAAGAGAGTTATTGGGATATTCCTCGATCAATTGTCTTTTAGCCTTTGTTGAATGGTTCCCTCTAGTTACATAATATTTGTATTCAAAACATTGTGTCCTCTCAAATGGCTCTTTGTTGGGAACTTGATTTGGATCAACAAGAATCACATAATCCACCACATGTGCATATGGATTGTACCTAAACAATGTTTTAAAATTTTGGACATGCAGGTGATGTGCTTTTCTAAGTTGATATTGATATTGTCCTTCATTTGGCCTTTAGAATTGGCTAACATTAAGTTGAAATGTTTTTCCACGATTAATTGATTTATTCTTCATCAAATGATATTGAATTGCATTTTGTTTTGTTTTAATAATGTCATCCTCTAAATCAGCACCTAGTGGTATGATTTCTCTATTGCCTTTATAGCTTTCACTTTGATCTTCACTGTTCCCCATGATTTTTACAGATTGACCAACTTTTGATTTCTTCTTATTAGTTAACATATCTTCTTCTAAATAAACAATATCCTCATCATCAACTGGAAGAGAGCCATTTGTGGCCATTATTCTTTTTGGTGTTTTACTTCTTTTCTCCTTTTGAACAAAAATTTTAATCTCCTCCTCACTAATGGTAACATATTTTTCAGCTTCAGCTTCAACATCAACTTCCACATCTTCAAAACAAACATGTTTAGCTTCACTAAATTGCCCACCTTAGTGATTTTTGTTGATCCTATGTATGTACTATTGCAGTGTCATGAGTTATTTCTCTTTGCTTCTTTCTCCTTTCTTCTTTTGTCTCTGTGTAAAAACTGTTAATCACATTCATAATATTTGGATCTAGATAATAAATACCCTCCAACATGATTGAAAAAATCTTAGCAAAATCCCATCAAACAAAATACAATATGTCAATGATCAATAATTTCTAAAAAAATAATGATCCTTACAACAATGCATAACACAAAAATATAAATAAGCATACTTACGATGTTATTTGCAATGTTGGCTGTGATTTCTTCACACAACTATGTATATTTTTCATATGTGTCATACTTGACCTTTGAGAAATGATATCTAACATTTTCATGTGTCTTGGGAAATTTTGTAAGAACATAAAGAGTGTCTACATTCGGGACCTAACATATGTTTCGTACTCTGCCCATCACCTCATATGGTTCACTAAGGTTAATCATACCACAACATAGATAGATATGTATACCTTTATCACTTTCACTATCTTTAGCATGCCATCTAAAATTTGTTTTATTTATTTATCGTGCATTCGTCCATTTTGAAATAACCTTAAATGTACTTGATGGGCTAGTTGCTTGATGTTTACAATGTTTCTCAGTCCGGGTACGTTGAGCAGTATTTATAGAGCGTTCAGTTGCAACTTTAAATTATGTAATTGTTCTCTTTGTTCCAGAAACATTCACAGAGACCTTCATTGATACCATCTTCCTGATATATATATATATATATATATATATATATATATATATATATATATATATATATAAACAATTTAAAAAAAACATATAAATTTTATTTTAAAACAATATAAATTTAAAATAAAGTAAAAATATAACAAAAAATTAGTTTTTAAAAAATAATGGGCGGTGAATGCCCGTGATTGGCGCTACCAAGGCCGAGTAGACTCGCCCACAGGCCTTTGACCTCCTACCACATCAAGGGGTCGTTTGGCAGAGCGAGGGGTCGAAGGCCTGTGGGTGCACCTTTCGTGCCATGGCAAGCTCGGCTGGGGCCAAAGGCCTGCGGGTAGGCCTATCGGGCCACAGTAAGCCCACTTGTTGGGTTGAGGAGGCGATTTTGGGAATCGACCCCTCGGCCCACATATATATATATATATATATATATATATATATATATATATATATATATATATATATATATATATATATATATATATATATATATATGTTTAATTTTCTTTTAAACAATTTTTATATTATTTAAAAAAAAAAATAGATTGTTTTTAAAAAAAAATCAATAACCATAATTTTTTATTTAAACGGAATATTTTTTTTTTTTTTGTGCATCAATTGAAATGCTTCCCAAGACAAATTAAAAAAATGCAAAAAATAAAATTAACACCACTTTTTTCATTTCAAAGCCCATATATATATATATATATATATATATATATATATATATATATATATATATATATATATATATATTCTCTTAAGAATCCTACAAATTTGGGGTTTTTTCTGTCTTCTTCGCTATGAAAATATTAAAAAATAGAGTTTTTTATGTGGTTTTTCCCGTAAAATATGATAGTGCAAAAAAAACTTCAAAAAAAAAAAGAAAAATGCAACTCCTTCACAAAATTGCTCCAAACGTTTTTTTAAAAACCTAGAAGACTTGATGTGATGTGATGAATAGAAACAATGAATGTTATTATATAGTGAAGATTGTGGGATTGCTTTAGCGTTTCTCGAATGTGGGATTAAAATTAAAATTAAAAAAATTAATATATAGTTAATATTATAGGTTTAGATTAACTTTTATTCATTGTGGGATAAAAAATAAAATATTAATTATAAAAATTAATTTAGTTATGTAGTCAATGTTAAATAATTTAAATAAAAAAATTATTTTAATTTCGAAAGAATGCATTAAACGAAATTTTTTGTGGATATTTTGAATAGAAAGTAGGGAGAAAATTGTCAAGACCAAAGTTAAGTAAAATGTTTTCAAATAAATTTTAGATGAAAATTTTGGAGGAAATATTTCAAACGAACTTTTTGGAGGGAAAAATTTTGGCAAAAGTTTTTTAGGGGAAACTTTGGAGGGAAATTTAGAGGGAAATTTTCAATTTCTAAGCTATAAATTGTCATTGGAAGAGAGTGCATTTGTATCATTCAACACCTTCTATTTGAAAGTCATGGATTCTTTTGATAGTGAAACTTTTCTTCAAGATGACAACAATTGAAGCACATGTTCCAATGATTAAATTTATTTTGGTAAAGGGATCGCAAGGTCAAAATATTTTGTTGCTAGAGCAAGAGGGAAGGGATTAGTTACAAGGTGATTTGTTGACAGGTGACCTTTAGCCAAGAAGCTTCAATATGAAATCCATGCAAGGGACAATTGGTAAATTCATCTTAAGTGTGAGGAATTTAGACATTGGAAATGCTCTTGAAGAAAATTCATTATGCTTTTTTATGGGGCCTCAAAAAGCAACCTTTGGGTGGTGGGTGCGAGGGTGATCATTTTTATTTCCAAAGGAAATCAAGACATAAGCTTTGAATGAGGTGTAGGAAGAGCTACCAAAAATTAGGCTAAGGTTCTTGCACTATATCAAGGGTGAAACCGTATTGCCCCAAGATGAATAAGAGAGTAATTGTGATTGAAAACACAACAACTATTAATAGGTTCATGCATTGCTCTACTTTTTCTAATGGTAATTTAGAAAGTTTCATCTAACAGATACAACAAGAGGACAATTACTTTGAATCAATATAGTTATTTCATGTCCTAAGAGACATGAATAAACAAGTTGACCACTTATTAAATGAAGCCTCTAAACTATAATGTATAACTTTAAAGGTAAAAGGGGCATTTCATTCTCCCTAATACCTTAATTAATATGTTATGGTATATTAAAATTTTTGCATGCCACCTTCTACCCAAGCTAAGTGGCACAAAAAATAAAAAAGGAAGGATGAAAGTTGAGAATAACCATAATCATTGTACCATCGCACTTCAAATGTAATAGGGGATCAACTATATCAACTCAACTTTAATTCAACCATGGACAAAGGTGGGAAAATGGAGCTTGTTTAGGTCTAGGGGTTAGTTTGTCGACATTTCTCTATGTTGAAAAATGTAACTAATGTGAGTCTTCACAATTGTATTTAGAGTCATGATGTAATATATTTGTTGAAAGAAAGAAAAAGAAGTTTTATTATAAAATAAATTGACTTATTATAGCATGGGTTTCATGCTTGGGTCAATGGTTTTTAGATCAAAGCCTCCATTATAGGCTTCTAGGGTTTATGTCAAGTATCAATGTCCATGTTGTTGAAATATGTAACTAGGTTTGGTCTTCAGAATGTCTATTGTTATCATAATTTTATGTATTTGATGAAAAGAGAAAAATAAATTTATTATTTTCATTCTTGATATATGGGTTTCATGCTCAAGGTAAACTTATTTGTAGGTCAAGCACCCATTGAGTACTTCTAGGTTTTTCACCAAATTATGAATTCAAAAGAGTCATTATATTACATGTAAGACCCATTTGGGCATCTTGTATTATGTCAAATAAGTTTATTTGAGTCATAAAGGACCCTCCAAGCCCTTGTCAACGAACTGCAACAAGTCAACTTCATGGAGGCAAATTTTACCCCTAGAAAGCCTATATATAAGAGGCATTCGACCTCATTTGTAGCACACATTCAAGACATACAAAGAAGAAATAAAAAGACTTCGATATTAAAAGGTAGAAGTCTTAAATCAAGTGAAGTTCAAGAAGAAATCTAGGGTCAAAGGTTTTGGATCTCTCTCTCTTAAGAGCAATGAAATTCTGAAGTTGCTAGACGAAAAGTTATTGGAAGTTGAAGTTGTTGGAAAGTTGCTAAAGGTTGAAGTTGTTGGAGGTTGAAGTTGTTAGAAATTTGTTAGAGGACGAAGCTGTTGGAAAGTTTCTAGAAGTCAAAGTTGCTGGAAATTTGTCAAAGTCAAAGTTGCTGGAGAAGTTGTTGGGGTCGAAGTTGTTATTGGATGGTCAAATTTTGTTGTTGTAATATGTCCAATGAAATCACATAAAGAAGGAAGGTTGACTTGCTCTTGAAGGGGCCTTTTTCAATCGTCTTATGTCTTGGAATTCGTCATTTGAATATTCTATAAGAAGAGAAGTATTCTCGTGGGTTTTCCTCTCAAGAGGAGAGGTTTTGGCCCTCATTGATAGCCTATATATTGTGCCCTCTTGTCCCATTGATATTTATTGTTTTGTAGTTGTTTGATGATATAAAACACAATAATAATCAAATTTAAAAAGAATCTAATAAAGTTAAGTAAAAATGCATCACAAGCAGTTAGCAAATTAAGAGAAATCACCTAATCTAGTTACCCCTATATTTCTCAACATGGAATCAGAGCTAAGATGACAAGACAAGAAGAGGCAGTTTGAAGATCATCAATTTAAGAATGACACATAAGGGATGAATACAAGAAGATCATCAAGTAGGACTAATCCCCTCATCATCTTCAAGGAAGGAATTAAGGAGCATCAAAGAGGACTACCCATCACATCTCAAGGATCATATCATCTTGAAGGATCGACACTTTATGGAAGAATAAGACCTCAAATATACTAACTCACTCAAATAAGGATTCTACATTTGAAGCACCTTGGGGAGCATCCACATTCTACATCCAAGAAAATAAAAAGAACCACTATCATCTTTGAAGAAGGAATACATCTTCAAGAAAGCAATCATCATCAAGAAGGGATCTTTAATCATAAACTCCATCAAGAAGACATTAATTTGAATATATCATCAACAAAAGTAGAATCTTCACTTGAAAAGTAATTATTTCATATTTGTGTTTGAATCTACTATCAAAATGAATTCATTCTACAAGGAAAGCAACATTCTAGTTAGGTCATCAAATTTCCTTGCATGGAAGAAGAGGATATATTTGATCCTCATAGAAAATGAATTTATTAGACATGTTAAGGGTTCAATCTCCAAACCATCACAAGAGGAATCTCAAGAACTATTAAAGTATATGAAAGGGGAAATAAGGGCTCAAAGAATCCTTGTAGAATTAATCAAGGATTCCCTCATCCCTTATGTAGCAAAGTTGGAGAAAGAGAAATAAATCTATGATAAGTCGGTAGAACTATTTTCAAACTATAAAAAATGACGGTGTCAAAGGAATAATGGGTAGCCTGATACCTTATGAGGGTATCACAAATAAGAGATCAACTACAGGAATTGGGAGAAATAATATCTGATAAAGAAATGACTATTGTTGAACTTAGTGCACTACTTGATGAATGGGGAAACTTTGTACCAAGTATTTATGGAAAGGAGGAAGTCACTCCATTCAGTGAACTTTATTCATTATTTAAAATTGAAGATGTTGGATCAAATGAACAAGTTCGAGCATATGTTGCCATGTCTAGGAGAAAAGAAAAGTTTGGAAAGTTTGATCCTCGAAAAAAAAAGAAGATCGATATGTCAAAGATATAATGTTATGAGTGTAATAAATATGGGCACTTTAAAATGAATTGTCCTAAAATTAAGAAGAAGAAAAAATAAGAGAAAAGAAAGAAATGAATCCCATGTCATTGAAGAAGTGGAAGAACCTGAAAAGAAGAAGACAACGAAGGAGGGGTGAAAGACCTCTACTATGACTAAAATATACTTGAGTTATTTTCAGTTTTGTAGAAGATACAAATCATGATGGAAAGAATCACAAGCATCAAGATGCATTAGAGCTAAAATAAAGATGACGTTGTCATAGAAGCTTCGAGGGATACTTGAAGTAGAAGTCTACATGATTGTAGCAGTCATCATGATAGAAAGAAATTAGCTCATGGAATCTCCATTAGAAGCATGTAAGGACAACCGAAGTAGTAGTATATATGGTTAGAAGAAAGTCATCCAGCATGATAGAAGATAAATAAATCATCATACATCATCAACATTATAAATGATCATTTGCATAATAGGGATCAATTACATCCTCCATTAGAACCTTTATAAGAAAGTTCACCTCTAACTGGAAGAAGTGTCTCACTGATATTCTACAATCCACCTTGTGTGGGATCCACTTGTAAGGTATGATGACGAAGATGTGCAACATGTTGAATTTCTTTAAATTACTTTCATCTTCAAACAAGAAAATTAAGTTGCTAGAAGGAAGTATAGATGTTGAAAATAAGGAAAAGGTATGTATATATTTGATAGATTCATGTCATCATATAGTTTTAAATATCTTGGTTGAACATGATCGAAGAAGAAGGATATCTTCCATTACAATGATGCATTAAGGCATGTAAACAATGTGCCTTTAACTCTTGTACATATTGATAAGATGAAATAAACATAATATGACCTCATATGGAATATTAGGTGGTTGACAATCATGGTTCTTCTGTTGAAAGAACCATGTAAAGAATATCTTGAAAAAAACAATATGTGAAGAAAGGAAGAAGAGTTAGTGAAAGATGCAACTATAGTCATGTAATATAAGAAAAGTGATCAACATCCAATAACTAGAAGGATTAGCTATGACATCTCCATGAAGAAGGTATGAAGACCCTGATAAAGTTTGTAAAGGAAGGAGACTCTTGATATTGAAAGTCTTGGAGATGGATTCATACATGTGCAGGATGTTGATGTTGCAAGAAATTGATGTCATGATGAAAGGTCATCATAAAAAAGTAATTTTGATTTTATTCTCATTATGGTTTTTGAGAACATTTGGTTGGGCTAAAACATGGCTACCAAAAGAGAGTTGTAGAAGTTACCTAGAACTTGTACTCATGAGAATGGATGGAACATCCTGAAAGAAACATGACTTGGAAGAGGTACCTGTATGGAGGATAGCTAGATTTGGGCTAGAAGACCACTTTCTGAAGAACAGAAGTATGACATGACTATTAGTTCAACCCTATGCCTTGTTAAAGAGAAAGTGATGTAGAAGATGACCATTGCCCTACAAATAATTTATGACGAAGAAGGCTCCATGATGAAGAAGATGAAATTCATGACATGATGTAGAAAGAGGAGCCATAAAAGTAGTTGATAGTACCATGTTCTCCACCAAAGAGTAGATAGTTGTTGTTGGAAACAAGTGTTGGCTTAAGGGACCTAACCCAGGTTTAGAGTTATTCGCACCAACCAACAAAACACTAAGTGTTGGCCCTTTCAGCAACAACCTGCGTAGCATAGGATGTAGTCTCACCCGAAGTAGTATTGGGGGATGCTAGAACTAGGTTTCTGCATCTAGAGGCTTGTGTGATGGTTTCCAAAGGTTCTTAGTTTAGATCTGCCTTCACACAGATCTATTCCTTCCAGTTGTCAACTATTTTAAACTCTATCAAAATGACCTTTAGATCTTCGCGAAGGTACATGATCGTACTTAACTTGCATAAAAGTTACATATTCACTACTTTCGCGTAATAAATCATTTCCCTAGATTTTCCTTCACGCAGATCTACCCCTTTTCAAATAGATAATTACAAAAAATCTATCTAATACTTCACAAAGGTAATTATTTTCAATTATCATGTATAAATATTCTAGATCCCACATTTTCCCGCAGTAAATACACTTTAATTCATAGAAACATACCATTGAGTGAAGATGCATAAACTTAAACAAAAATAGGGAAAAAGGTACATATGTAATAGATTCGTTCCAAGGCAATCTTTATTATATTTAACATTCAGTTATAGACTCTTTCCACCCTACACACTTAGCCGTGGGGGCCCGCGCAGTCAGTTTTGGGGACCCGAAGTTTTCCAGTAAATACACTTTAATTCATAGAAACAGACCATTGAGCGAAGATGCATAAACTTAAACAAAAATAGGGAACAAGGTACATATATAATAGATTTGTTCCAAGACAGTATTTATTAGATTTAACATTCAGTTACAAACTCTTTCCACCCTACACACTCAGCTATGGGGGCCCGCACAGTCAGCTGCGGACTTACCAAGGTCTCCTCACACTCAACTACAGGAGCCTTCCCCTTTCGCCTAAGTACAGGAAACAAAATTTTCCTGCCTTAGCACCTTTCCCTTACAATTATTCTCTACCAAAAGTTCGATACTTAGAATCATTATGAATTAACTATATATAGCCTTTCCATTATAGTACCATGGCCCGCACACCATGGGTGAGTCTCAAAACCGACCTATCACCTACCCATATAAGGGACTAAGGCCCCTTTGACTCTTACTTAACTTCACGATCTACTTTCACATTTCGTGGAGACTTTACATTCTTTTATGAAAACTATTACAAAACTTGAGTTTTATTAGATATCATTTTGGGATTCAACTGCGTTAAGTAAGTCATTCATGTATGACCATTTCCATGAGAGGTAGTCGTAACTGACTGATTTCTCATGATTTTTGAATATTTCACTTAGCCCTCATTGCATCGGGTGATTCTCACAGGGGTGAAGAAGTGAGATTGAAACTAGTGAAATGAATCACATAGCATCAATCATGACTTCCGTGGCTTGCACCCGGTAACCAGGACTTCCCAGGAGGTCACCCAACTTGAGTTTTACTAACAAAATTTGACCTTAGGGATCCCATCCCAATAGGCCCCCAACACAAAAATGGTGACTCGCCCTCAATTCACTTAGATGGATTCTCCACTTTGTGGCAGAGTTCACTAAAGTCCATCTTCAACACTTCAAGTTCCACTATTCTCTGCACAATGACCTACTGCACTTATTCAAACAACTTCTTTGTAGTTGGCGCCTCCATCAGGCGCATGTTCCATTGTGTCTACTGGAAAGTTTTTAGTTTCTCTTGGATAGATAGAGTAACCTAGCTCACTTTCTCTGTCCATGTCTGAAGTCAAGTTTTCAAAACTTATTCCTTGTGCTGCAGCTCCTCAACCTGTGCCTGTAGTACCTTCAATTCCTGTAAGTGTGTGAAGCGCTGGATTGGCATGAGAGTGTGCACAGTCACCTTGATCTCATTAACTTTCTATTGTGCCTCTCTGACCTTTGTACCCAATATCTGCAAGTTAGAGTCCTCTTGTAAAGTGGTCCATAACTCCATTGCATTTTCAAAGACATAATTGCAACTTGTTACTGCATTATCCAAGATAGCCAAATGTTCCTTGATGGTTGTGGCGCATTTCTCCTTGATGGTTGTGGCGTACTCAACTGCAGTTCCGAGATCTTCATCTCAAAATCAAAAGTAACTTAGCCTACCTCTTTGTTGGACTATTGCAGTGCAACGACCAATTTTTGAACCTTTTCTAACGCAACTGCATCCTCTGGAATGTGTAGCTCTGGTATTGAGCTACACACTTGTGTAATTGCAGCTAATAGGCTTTGGCTTCGCGTTGCAAGCTCTTCTTTTTCCTTAAGAGCTTGAACCTTCTTGGCGAGGATCTATTCATTATTCATTTTAACTTTGCTAATCACCGAAAGCAGGCATTGTTCTATGATCTGAAGCTCAGCTGATACCCCCTGATGAAGTGCATGGAGGGTCTGAAGTGGCAGCATAGCTAAATTCATACCTAGTACTTTGATCTTTCGAAGTTGGGTGTTGTCTTCGATTGACTCTACACACAATGTTCTTTCTAGCAAGGAAATGACTCTGAGGTCCAGATTCTATTTTTGTTCCATGCCGCTCATGCTCTCTTGTTGCAGGCTTGCTTGAACCTTGCTCAGTTGTCTAACACTCACCTAAATTCTACCTATCTGAATCTGCAACTCTCGCAGATCCTTCTAGACACTCCCTAATGTTTGCGTGTATTGTTGCTCAAACTGTTGCCACAGTTCTGTTGTGGTATCTAATGAGAAACCTGTTGCCATAGTTCCATTGTGGTATCTGATGAGCCTCATCATTGGGTAATTATATGGGCCTTAACTCACCTCCTAGCTTAGTCGAACCAACGTTTCTCACAACTTATTACATTTGTTTTTAATATATTTTGTTTACGAGATGATTTAGAGTTGGATATTATACCTAGTGGACTAATATGAATTGAATGCAGGATTGAAGGAGAAAATCAAGGAATTTGGGCAAATACTAAGGTTAAAACTTGAATGGGACAACAAAGAGGGATTGTAGGAGGTAAATCCTCCTCATTTACTTCTCCCCCATTCGAATATTCCTCCATCCATCACACCAGCTCGGAGTGCAAGCAATCAAGCCATGAGGATTAGAAGGTAGCCGAGCAAGTGAGAGACAAAGAGCTAGTTTTTATCCAGTTTGGGAGTCAAGCTTCCCTAATTTTAATGAATTAATTGGGGACTTCAGTTGTATAAGCAGAGAGGCCTAGAGCCTCATTAGGATTTGAATTTTTGGTTGAAAATGCTAAGCTATTTTCGAGCTCCAGACTTGTGAAAGTTTTATTGATGTAATTTTCTATTTTGGTAATAAGAATGAGTTTTGTTTTGAGCCAGCACTGAGTTAACTCAGAGGGCTAAAGCTATATGGTTAGGGCCCAACACTAGTAGCCAAGGCTCCTCTTTCTTGTATATGTATGTTTAGATTAGTCTCATAACTTCATTTTTAATTTGCCTTTAGATGTGTTTTCATTGCAAGTAGTGTAGATTGGATTGGTTGTTTATTAGTTTGCTTCCATTTGTGCCTTACTTTAGTAGCAGGTTAGAAGGGATAAAAGGAATACCACAAGGTTTGTATTGGGCACCTTGGCCTCATTTCCTCCCTTTGGGATCATGATTTGAAGAAGGAACCTTTATGCCACCCCAAAAACACATATTTCTATTTCTTGCATAAGCTTTAGGGTTTACTATATTTAAGTTAGCATTTGATTAGTTTTTCAAAGTAGGATTTCATTTCCATCTCTTCTATCTTCACTCTTCCAGTAGATCTCATCCATTCTTTCATTCCTTTCAGCAAATTTCCTCATGCATAATGTAGGCAGTTAGTTCATTAATTATGTTTTTCTAGCTTATGGGAATGCTTCTGGTTTACATAGTTTTTTGGGAATTATACATGTTTTATGAGGAGCAGGTGCTTCAGGAGTAGATAAAGACTTCATAGCCAACAACCACTTTCCACTTCATCCACCATAGTCATTCCTTGTTTTCACCATTGCATTCACTAGTTTTCATCATTTTACATAGAAATTCTTCCAAGCACATTGAGTGAATCCAACCATCCTCTATCTTTTTCATTGACTTTTGTGTGATCCTAGACCTTTCCTCACTTCATTCCACCCATCTACCACCTTCCTTAAGCCTTCATTCACCTCCAACACCTTCCATTTTTCTCTCGGTTGTATCTTGTAGGTTTAGAGGGAATCCTGTAGGTTTTCCTGAAATGGCCTATTTTGAGGCCGAATGGCACCATTGCCAAGGAGGTGTCTAAGTAATATGTGAATACTTCTTCTTTCTTCTATTTCTTGTTTCTGACATTCTACCATTATTTTATTTTTGCAAAAGTAATTTAGTTTCTTCCTTTTTCATTCTACATTTTTTGCTTTCCTTTCCATTTTGCAAGCAAGATTTCAATTCAACAAGTAATTTTTCATTCAGTCAGTAGTTTTCATTTAATCAACAATTTCAATTCTACAAAGGACTTTCCAAGTTTGACAAAAAAAAAACACACAAAACTAACCCAAAAAAAAAATTCCTTTCATGCCTTGTAGGAATAGGGATAACTTAGAGAATTTTTGCCAAATACCCCCACTGCGTCAAACAACCAACCTTACGTGAGCAACTTGCCATATTTGAACAACCTACATGGGAAGAAGAAGAAGAAGAAGAACCCATTCCTACTAAACCAATGGCTGAAAACATAAATGACAGAGGGAATAGAGAGAGAGTTGAGGATGCCTTCCCCATTAGGGAAACCAATGGGGACACTAAGATCAAAAATATAAGCCCCTATGCCCTACCTCATTTCCATGGCTTGAACACAAAGACCTTGACACTTTATGTCGAACCTATGGCTATACAGATGATGAGAAGAAGTTAAAACTATTTCCATCTACCCTCAAGGATGCATCATTGTGTTGGTTCATGGGTTTACCTAGGGATAGCATCACACCTTGGGCTTAGATGCAGCAAGCCTTTAGCAACAAGTATTGAGACTATTGTTGGTCAAAGGATACTAAAGAAGAAATTTTTAAGATGACCATAGGCAATGATGAATCCCTAGAGGATTACAAAGAAAGATTCCATCTTAGTTACAAAAGAGTCAGGTGCACACTTGACCCTGAGCCGCTAAAGTTGGTCCTGCTTAGGGGAGTAAGGGAAGATCTTAGGGATACCCTACACTTCTTAGTAGGAGGAGATACCTACCAATTACCCTATGAGGATATCAAGACTATCTTTAGAAGCCATTCTAGGGTAGCTAGGAAAAAGGGTAGGGGTAGTCAACCTATGGTCAGTACATCCTCCTCCAACTCATCCATCAAGGGTGAAATGAGAAACATGCTGGAAGATTTCAAAAGTAAGATGCTGCAAACCTTTGCCTTGCAATGGACACTATGCATATTAAGATAAAGCAGGAGGAAGTAGAGAGAGCCTTAGCCATTTTTGTCCTAGATGCACCAGGAGGCACCCTAGGAATTAATTTCCATTGAATTCTATTGAAATTTTCTTAGTTTGTGAAGAAAACCACTCCACAAACAAGTGGCCTTCTTTTCCTAGACTCAAAGATGTATATCATGGAGCTGAACAGGTCTCTGAGCAGCTCTGCTACATAAACCAAAGGAGACCTCATGGGCCTAGACCATACCAGCAAGGAATGCAAGGGTCATCCCATGCATATTACAACCCCAACCCGACCACAGTCATACCTTCTTGGGGACCCCCTACTCATCCTTCCTGGTCTATGCCTCTTCCTTGGTCCTTTGTATCTCAGTATCACTCCCAGCCAGCCAGCCAATCATTTCAACCATATGCTCTGCCACAACCTCAGTGGAATGCACCACCCCAGGGGTGGAGGCCCCAATACAACAATGCTACAACTTTATTGCCTCCACCACCTTCCTAACCACAGATGTTACACTCTACTCCACCCAAGCAACCCCAGATGTCTTCCCAGCCAAATTTGAACCTGAACAACAGATAGGCTCAACAAGTATACAGTGGAGAGACATCATATCCAACTTATGTTGTGTAAATACAAGAGATTAACCTGAGATATGGGAGAGTTCTCTTGGATAACCAACCTCCACCTCCACCTAGGGTGGTTGAGGAAGAAAGAGAGGAAAGCATCCTTAATGTGAATCCACCCTTTCTTAATAGATTAACCCAACCACCCTAGCCTACCCCAGAAGAGACTAAACTTCTGGGAGAATTGAAAAATCTATGTGTAGAGATTCCACTTCTCCAAGAAATAAAATATGTTCCAATTTACAATAAGTTTATTAAGGAGAAGTGCTTCAAGCATCCAGGGAGGTGAAGAATAGATGCCCCTACCATAATGTCATTGGACAACTGTTCGACATAATGCTGGGGCAGGTAAGTTGTCCAAAGTATTTGGACCCTGGAATCCCTGTAGTAGATGTGCACATCAATGGCACCATTGTCCCACACACTTTGTTCGATCTTGGGGCTACCATTAATGTGATGACCAAGGACACGATGCTCAAGCTCAACCTCCAAGGTTCATTGAGCAAGACCACAACAGTTCCGCAACTTGCAGACCACTCCATAGTCACCCCTGAGGCGATTTTAGAGGATGTGATGGTCTCCATTGACTATTGGGAGTACCCTGTAGATTTCCTAATTCTCCAACCTAAGGCTAAGCTTACTAGTTACTCTCTCATCCTTGGGAGACCCTGGTTGGCCACTGCCAATGCTTACATTAGCTGCAGAGCTGGGAATATGACCATCAATAATGGGCATATGTCCAAGCAGTTGGTCCTATACCCTCCTGATTAGCCATCTCTAGAGCATGATTTACCTTTATGGTTGCGGGAGGAGGAAGAAGATGAATTTTATTCTACATAACTTTATACTTTAGAAACAACCATGGGAGGAGGACAATAGGATGAAGATGATTTCATTGAACACCTACTCCAAAGTTCAACTCCCAGTAGATTTCCCTTAGAAGATGTAGTAAAGGAAACCCAGAAAAATCATCCAATTAACCTATTCTAGGCCGATTCCAACCCCCTCCATGCCAAAACCATAGATTTTGGTCGAGATAGAACCTTGAAAATAAATCCATCTCTTTCTTATCTCCAAGAAGAGAAATTATGCAACATGCTAAAGGAACATTTAGATGCCTTCGCTTGGAGTTACAAAGAAATGAAGGGAGTACACCCCGCAGTGTGTACTCACCACATATAAATCAAAGTAGGTTGCAAGCCAGTCTGATAGCCCCAAGGGAGGATGAATCCAGCTCTTAAAGACATAGTCAAAGAAGAACTGCAAAAACTGCTATATGCAGGATTCGTTTACCCTATCTCTGATAGTGAGTGGGTATCTCCTTTGGTGTTAGTTCCAAAGAAAAATGGTAAGTGGAGGATTTGTGTCGATTATAGGGAGTTGAACAAAGCCACAAAGAAGGACTATTTTCCTCTCCCTTTCATTGACCAAGTGCTGGATGGCCTAGCAGGGAAAAAAAATTTCTCTTTCTTAAATGGATTCAGTGGGTACAACCAAATCCATATTAGCCCGGAATACCAGGATAAAACCACCTTCACTTATCCTTGGGGTACTTTTTCCTATAGGGTTCTTCCTTTTTGCATATGCAATTCTCCTGTCACTTTCCAAAGAGAAGTCTTGAGTATGTTTGCCAAGTTAGTCCATGATGCGATAGAAATTTATATGGATGATTTTACACCTTATGGCTATGATTTTCAAGAGGCTCTGTCCAACCTAGGAAAAGTACTACACAAATGCATTGAAATGAACCTATCCCTCAGTCCTGAAAAATGTGAATTCTTGATGACTGCAGGGACCGTGCTAGGTCATTCAATATCTCAGCAAGGATTGCAGGTGGACCCAAACAAAATAACTGTCATCCAAAGGGCCCCATGTCCTCAAAATCAAGGAGATGTCAGAAGTTTCCTAGGGTTAGTTGGATACTACCGAAGGTTCATAAAGGACTTCAGCAAGCTGGCCTCTCCTTTATTTGGGTTGTTGGCCAAGGACTCTAAGTTTATATGGTCAAAAAGCTGTCAAGAGGCCTTAGACACCCTAAAGAACAAGTTAACCACTGCACCGATTCTTCGAGGCCCAAATTGGGCCCTTCCCTTTCATATTCGTGTTGATGCCTCACACAAAGCCATAGGAGCATATTTAGGTAAGATAGATGAAAAATTGGCTTATGATATCTACTTTATTAGTAAGAATTTGCAAAAGGCTGAACTAAATTACATAATGACCGAAAAGGAACTCCTAGCCATTGTGCATTCATTGAAAAATTTTAGGCATTATATTACAGCCTATAAAACATTTGTGCATACTGACCATGCTGCAATCAAATATTTAATGAATAAACCAGATGTGAATGCTCAAATTATAAGATGGTTACTTTTATTACAGCAGTTTGATCTAACTATTGTTGATAAGCTTGGTAAGGAAAATGTTTTTGCAGACTTTTTGTCCAAATTAAATTTTCCTGTAGGTGAAGAAGGAATGGTTTATAACCAATTACCGGATGAGCACTTATTTGCTATTTCATTTCTCTCTCCATTTTTTGTTGATATAGAAAACTATTTGGTATCTGCAAAGTTTCCACTGAACTTTTCCTCTAAATAAAAAAGCAAGATAGTGAGGAAGAGCACCCCCTTCACTTGGATTGGGGGCAATCTCTTCAAACTTGGCCTTGATCAAATCTTGAGAAGGTGTGTTAGGGAGGAGGGAGTTTTTGACATCCTTATGACCTGTCATGATGGGCCTTGTGGAGGTCACTTTGCAGCAAAGAGGACGGCATTCAAAGTATTACAAGCAAGCTATTATTGGCACACTCTTCATCAAGATGTGAAAAGATATACTAGTCAGTGTGATCAGTGCTAAAGCATGGGAATGCCTTCTCCAAGAGATGAAATGCCTCTGTAGCCTCACGTGAATTTTTAGCATGGACTTCATTGGACCTATTGACCCTCCTTCCAAACAAAAGAAGTACATCATTGTGTGCATTGACTATCTGACTAAGTGGGTTGAAACCAAGGCAATTAAGACAGCAACAGAAGAGAATGTAGTTGAGTTCCTGAGGGATAATGTATTTTACAAATTTTCATACCCAAGAGAGTTGATCACAGACCAAGGTAGCCAGTTTACCTCCAACATGATTGAAGACTTTCTCAGCCAGCACAAGATCAAGCATAGAAGTTCCACTCCTTATCATCCACAATCTAATGGACAAGTAGAGGTGAGAAATAGAGCACTGGAGGGCATCTTGACCAAAGTGGTAAGCAATAGCTGGAAGGATTGGGCAGATAGAATAGTTGAGGCCACTTGGGCCTATAATATCACCTGAAAGACCACCATTGGATTCACACCCTATGACCTGGTCTATGGGAAAAAGGCCCTGCTATCCACTGAATTTGAGTATAACACATTAAGGATGGTAGCCCAACTAGATCTAGATCTCAGCAGTGCACAAAAAGAGAGATTTCTCCAATTGAATGGTTTGGATGAGTTCAAAATGTAGGCCCTGCTACATAAATAGGTAATTCAAATTCAAAGGAAGATATAGCATGATAAGAAAATCAAGGAAAATCAATTTCAAGAAGGTGATTGAGCTTTGTTATATGATTCTAGGTATAAAGACTTCAAGGGAAGTTAAGGACAATATGGCTATGACAATATGTTGTAGAAAGATGCCATGATAATGGTTTAGTACATATCAGAAACATAGATGAAGAGGCCATTCCTTTGCTTGTTAATGGATACCGACTAAAAATTTACAAGAGTTCATTGATGATAGCAATAAAACAATGATGGTAGTGGAGCAAGTTTCAGCTCCTACCTCATCAAATCAATGAGAAAAAAAAAAGAATAAGGACTCGGGTAAAAATTTCGATGAGGTACCTAAGTCCCACTATCGGGTTGAAAACCTCTTGGGGTGGCCCAATGGTGTCAATAAAAAAAATGAGAATAAAAAGATTCCTGGGTGAAAACCTCTCTTGAGGCGTCCAGGGAAAACAACTAGGATGAAAACCTCTCAGAGGCAGCCTAGTTGTTTTCAAAAAAACAAAAAAAGAGAAAAATCATGAAAATTTGTATTTTGCAGGTGAGCAAGAAGGATTATCATAGAGCAAAGGAGGATCACCAAAAGACCTATTTCACTCACGTTTATTTTTCCACTCATTTTCATTCATCACTCTACCATTTCTTTCATTTTTTCCACTCCTTTCCTTGAGATTACAAGAGAACTGTGTTTTCTACAGGATGCCCTATAAACCTACAAGATCCCCTGAGAACCTACAGGATGGTCCTGTAGGAATCACAGTGACCTAGAAATCCTACAAGAAGCGACCCTAAAGGAAAAAAATGACCTGCTATGTCAATGAAATAGCACCCCTACATCATCATTCCATTACCATACCTATGTCCACCTTCATCACCCCTGCATTCGCCCTTAAAAAAATATCAGTTTCAAAAAACAAAATTCATAGTCTTAAAAAAAGAAGGAAACAGAGACAATAGGGAGCATAACCTGAGTATTCCTCATTCTCCACACTCGTATTCTCCTTCTCCATCCATGTCACCATCCTCAAACTCCCAGCAGAAGGTATGATTAAGAGTCCTGAGGGAGAAGCATCTACAAGACATCATGTAGTAAATCCTGCAGCAACCTATCCCACATAATAGAAATCATGAGAACACCAAGCTTCTAGCATGGTGATCCAAGAGTAGAAGGGACTCCAAAGAAGTAGCAACACCATCATCTTCAACACCAGGTACTTGCACCACAAAAAAAATCATCAAATAAAAACAAAAAAGGGAAGAAGAATAGCATTCAGCCAATACACACAGCAAGCACCTCCGGTCTTCAACCACTGTAGCAAGTTATTAAGAACGATAGGCAAGTATCCCGCTCACTCTCTCATGTGCATAATGTAGTCAAAATATGTAAATGTTACGAGTAATTTAGTTTATAAGCGAAAGGTGGCCATTTAACTTGGCCTCCTTCAATCAGTCAACAAAGACAAAACAATTTGTCCTCTCACACATGGCAATAGTCAAATCAGAAAAAGAAAGAAGAAGGACAAAAGCAGTTAAGGCTACAGAAGCATGAAGTGGGAGTTGATTACAAGGAAGTGGGTAATGATGAGGTGGTAGTGGGGACCAACGGTCCAAAAATGGAAATCGTAACTCGGCTGCCAGCACACCACTTCACCCTAAATGACCATAAGAGGAAACAATTGTCATCCCCATGCATTCATGCATTTATTTCCTCAAGGCTCACTCTCACAAGCCACTCTCATACCCAGGCAACCTACAGCAAGGAAGACACCATCGTTTTTCTACATAGGAAGTCCTACAAGATTACACAGGAAATCCTACAGGATTTCACATAGGATTCATACAGGATATACAGAGATAGTCTACAGAATAGGCTGAGAGGAATTTCAAAGGGGAAAACATGGGGGTTTCCCACATAAAATACTATGAAGAGGTAGGCTTTGTAATTACATCCCTCTTTCCAAGTAAATTGAACAAAAAAATCCACTAGTTTGAGTGAATTTGGCAGTTGTGCAAGAGAATTGTCCACACAGTCATCTCAGTCTTTTACTTATGCATTTGAAAATTGTATCAACCATCTCATCTCCTCAAACCCCACCAACCAAGATGATAGGAGGGCTTAATAGAAGGGATCCCACTAACACTGTGAGAATCCAACAACACCCTTAGGTACTAGAAATCTTCACAAGGCATAATTGGATGGAGTTTTTTGAAAAATTTAGGGGGTATGATGATGAGGTGGCCCAAGATTTTTCTCTCTCCCTCATTCCACTTAAAAAATTCCATGCCACTGTTGTGGTAAGAGGCCTCTCCATAGGACTCACCTCTGAACTCATCAGTAGAGTTACCACACTTCCCCTAGTAGTACCATGGAGGAAGGAAGACAAAGGAGATAGCCATGTTGCCAAAACGAAATTCTTTTTAGAAGGTGAGGAACCCATTAATGACAAAAAAGTAGTAAGGAGTGAAAGTCATCCATATACCTGGAATGAGGTGAGCTACCAACTTATCAAATACATTTCATGTGAGGGTAGGTATAGTGTGGTCTATGGCTATCATTGTAGGCTCCTTGAAGAGTTGAGATTTGGAGTAGAAACACCCCCTAACCAGAGGCTCAACATACCATACTTCCTGTTGTAATCACTGATAGATACAAGCATCAAGGTGCAAGAGGGAAATTCCCAACAATTATCTCACCATGGGTTAATTAGTATCCTTATAAAAGATGTCGTCCAAAACCTCAGAATTCCTATACAATGGTCAGTTTTTCAGAGACATGCAGGCAGAGGAAGACATCAAACCTCTCACGTATGATGTTAGTCCTACTGTCAGTGGAGAGGAAGAGGAAGAGACTAAAGAAGAGGAATAAGGAGAGTAAGAAGAAGAAGAAACATAAGGAGATGAAGATGAGATGGATGAAGAAGAATATAAAACAGAAGAAAATGAGGAAGATGAAGAAGAAGAGGAGAAAGAGAAGGAGGATGATGAAGAAATAGAGGAGGATGTTAAGGAGGAAACTGATAAATAAGATGATCATATACAAGAGGAATAAGAAAAGAAAGACATAGGTGAAGAAAGAAATGGGAAAGAGGGGGAAAAAGACAAGGAGGAGTCACCTAGGGTGTCTCTAGAACCCACTGAGAGAGAGGCAGTAGCTGCCCTCACTGCTCTTAGCACCCCCATCAAGAAAAAAGGCAAAATACAGAGGCAGACCCCCTTATATTTCAGGACAAGGAAAAGCACAAGAATAAGGCAGGGGAAACCCCAAACACCAACCAAAATTCCCATTGTGATTGAAGGCTCACCTAAAAAAAAGGATAAAATGCCTTCCCCTAAGTCTCCTATCACCTATGTGAGAATGCCTATGACTAGATCCACCTCCTCCAAGGGAAAATAAATCCTATAGGATACATAGTAGGATCTACAGGAAGAAGAAGCAGTCATACATGATACTCTTCTGAACCTACAGGAGACACAAAAATTGGAAAAGGAGGTAGGCCAACAACAAGAAACTAAATAAGAGGACGCAGAGTCAAAAAAACCTAGCCCCCAACCTAACCTTGACTCCTACTACAGGTTTATTGAATGAGGTAGGGTCATTCCTCAAAAATATTCCACTATTCTTCGAGCTTGAGAAGGAGAGAGCCAGAATTCACCAATGGATGCAGATCGCCAAATCCAAAGGGGTGGAAGACATTGGGCACATGGAGGAGGAGCTCAAGGAGAAGGGTAAAGAGATAAGTAGCTTAAGAGACATAGAGGCCATAATGAAAAATCAACTAGAAACAGAAAATGCATGGTTGAGAGGACAGCTGGAAGAAAGAGGGAATCAATTGGCATGTATGGCCAATCTATCTTTGGAAGCAATCCATTGTAGGATTCCAGCTAAATCCTATGCCCTATAACTCAAGGAACAGTGGTTGCAATTCCATATTAAGACCCTAGCACAGAGAGGCACCATGCCATTTTAGGACTATAGGAAGTTCATTGATCTTTGTGATCATAGCACACTAGAAAATAGGGCCAAGATGTTTGAGTTTGATTTGCACAACATGGCCTTAGTAGACATGAATGTATGGGACCCTAATGCCAAGCTAGGAAATTTATAGATGATGGCTTTGGCGTCATCGATGAACCATGAGGAATCAAGGGTTGCAGAGATGAAGAAGATATTGGCAAGAGAGAAACTGAACTTCTTATTATTAGATCTGAACAGTTAGATCCCATGGCCCTCATTAGTACCCATAATTGGATTGCAAACGATCCTCAGCTTGCACCTAGATATCTTGTTTCCCAAGAGCAAGTAATTTCACATTTTGAGGACATGTTCAGGCTGTTAGGGGATGATAGCATACATGCTTTCCTAAGGAGATGTAACACATTGCCATACAACTTAAAGATAAGAAAGTACCACTCTCCTCGAAGACTGAGAGAAGCACTAAATAGGACACCCACGTACAAGCAATCTACGCAAAGGCTGAAAGTAAATTGGAATTACCTAAAACTCAGTCCACCACTACTCTTAGGAATGCTAGAAGGAAGGAAGGAATAAGAAGAAGAAAAGAGGTAGTGGGAGGCGGTATAAAGGAAAGTAGGCTTCTATGAACAAGAAGAGGAAACCACAGTAGAGGCATGGGATGTCAGGGAGGCCACTAGAGCTATGAAGGATATGGATATTGATGGAGTTTCTCAGAGGATGAGCAGCACTTTTAGTATGGGGGTGATGATGAGCCTCATCACTAGGTAATTATATGGGCCTTAATTCACCTCCTAGCTTAGTCAAACCAATTTTTCTCACAACTTATTAAATGTTTTTTATTCTCTTTTGTTTATGAAATGACTTAGAGTAGGATATTATGCCTAGTGGACTAATATGCATCGAATGTAAGATTGAAAGAGAAAATAAAGGAATTTTGGCAAATACTAAGGTTAAAACTCAAATGGGACAAGGGAGAGGGATTGTAGGAGGTAAAACATCCTCATTTACTTCTCCCCCATTCAAATATTCCTCCATCCATCACACTAGCTCAGAGTGCAAGCAGCCAAGCCATGAGGATTAGAAGGCAGACAAGCAAGTGAGAGACAAAGAGCTAGTTTATCTCGAGTTTGGGAGACAAGCCTCCCTATTTTAAGGAAGTTGTTGGGGACTTTAGTTGTATAAGTATAGAGGCCTAGAGACTCATTAGGATTCGAATTTTTGGTTGAAAAACTCCAAGATATTTTCAAGCTCTAGACTTGTGAAAGTTTTATTGATGTAATTTTATGTTTTGGTAATAAGAATGATTTTTATTTTGAGCCAGCACTGAGTTAACTTAGAGGGCTGAAGCTCTTGGGTTAGGGCACAACTCTAGTAGCCAAGGCTCCTCTTTCTTTTGTCTATATGTTTAGATTAGTCTCATAACTTCATTGTTAATTTGACTTTAGATGTGTTTTCATTGCAAGTAGTGTAGATTGGATTAGTTTTTATTAGTTTTCTTCCATTTGTGCCTTACTTTAGTAGCAAGTTAGTACAAATAAAAGGAATACCACAAGGTTTTCAGTGGGTGCCTTGGCCTCTCCTCCCTTTGGGATCATGATTTGAGGAAGGAACCTTTATGCAGGCCCAAAAACACATATTTCTATTTCTTGCATAAGCTTTAGAGTTTACTATATTTAAGTTAGAATTTGATCAGTTTTGCAAAGTAGGATTTCATTGACATATCTTCTATCTTCACTCTTTTAGTAGATATCATCCATGCTTTCATTCATTTCAGTAACTTTCCTCATGAATAATGTGGGAAGTTAGTTCATTAATTCTTCTTTTCTAGCTTATGGGAATGCTTATGGTTTACATAGCTTTTTGGAAATTATACATGTTTTATGCAGAGCAGGTGCTTCAGGAGTAGACAAACACTTCATAACCAACAACCACCTTCCACTTCATCCACCATAGTCATTCCTTGTTTTCACCATTGCCTTCACTAGTTTTCATCATTCTACATAGAAATTCTTCCAAGCACATTGAGCGAATCCAACCATTATCTATCTTTGTTGTTGACTTTTGAGTGATCCTAGACCTGTCCTCACTTCATTCCACCCATATACCACCTTTCTTAAGCCTTCCATCACCTCCAACACCTTCTGTTTTTCTCTTGGCTGTATCCTGTAGGTTTACAGGGAATCCTATAGGTTTCTAGTACATCCTGTAGGTTTTCCTGAAATGGCTTGTTTTGAGGGCGAATTGAGAGGAAACCTCTAGGAAGTCACCAAAATCCTACCAAGGGTCTCCCACACCATCCAACCATCTCCTAAACCTTCCATCCAGCCTCCAACATCTTTAATTCACTCTCACATCACCAAAAGAAATTAGTTTGTATACTTGATTTTGCATGAAAAGGTGAAAAGACAAAAACAGATTTATTTCAGTCCCTTTACTTGCACATTAGTGATGTTTGATGCTTATTACTTCCATGCTTAGATAGTAGCATTTTTTTCATGTTAATTTAGAATTATTGCAAAGCATAGTTTCTTGGTAGTTAATTAGGAAATCGTGTGATTTAGCATTGAAATTCAGTCTTTTCCATTATTGCAGTAGAGTAGCTATCCCTTAGAGAAAACTTCCCCTTCTTCCATCAAGAAACCAAGCTTCTTCTAACTCCATAGAATTTTGGCATGAAAACCCTAGTGGTCTCTCACCAGCTGAACCGTGACGAAAGGCAGAACCATCACTTTTACTTGTGTATACAACACTGTCACCTCCAAGTTTGTACAAACCCCAATTTGACAAAGTAAAGAGGTAGCCCAGGAGTTGCACCATTCTTGCTGCAATACTGGTGCTCATTAGTATCACAGACCTTATCCCTGATTACGTCCAAGTCCCCCTCAGTGAGGACCATGTGATCTGTGTGTGCCTATTTTTCCGATTTTTGCTTCTTCCTTGGTCCATAAGTTGTCTCCTTTTGGTGCTTCGACAGCCTAAAAGGAGTGCCCTACACATCACCCCCACCTCCTTCCTACTTGGATTTTTCCTACTCTTAAGTATGTTGGGAAGCCGATGCTTTGACTTCCACTGTGTCCTCTTTTTTGGCGCGCTCTTTCTCAACACGTTCTTTCGTAGCGCACTCTTTTTTAGCATGCTCTTTCACAGCAGCTTCCTTAGCAACAACGTATTTCTTCTTTTAAGTGGCCTTCTCGCATGATGTTTATTACTCTACTTCCTTATTCTTCTACTCATTTTTTGTCTGCACAGAGGATCTACCTCCTCCTTTACTGGTTCCTATGCCAAGATTTGTGGGCTCCTGTCACTCTAGATTCCATAGTCCCATGATTTCCTTCACATCGGCCACCATAACTAAGTATGGAAACTTGTGCCATATCTTCTTAGGGTCTCGCCACACCTAGATAGATATGTTATGAAATTCGGTCTTGAATTTCGTTAAGGTCCGCAACCACTCAAACAAGGTTGGAGACAACCTTGGCCCCTGACTTATGACTGTGTGGACGTCCATCTAGACCAATATCCAGAATACCTTTGACTCTGTGATCCTCTTCGGATCCTTTGTTGCCCACAGCGAAGTGAACTTCGCTTCGTCTAATAAGTCTTCATCGTGCCGAGGGAAATTACTATCCTCTGGTATTCATTGTGCAACTAGTGAAATCATCAATAGGAGTCAGGCATAGTGAAATGCCTTGCTTTCCTCCTGTGCTTCATGACAATTTGCTAGGAATTCCTTGCAAAGGTACTACACCAGTTGAACTGCACCACCTTTGTGCATTGTGCAGCCAACTAAATTACTTGCGTTGGAACCTCGTCCACGCTACATTTTCTCATGATCTTCCCAGCGAAAATCTTAGCAAAAAGCTACACTGTTTGGTCTGTAATTGAGTAGATGGAGTACCCATTCGACTTCTTGACTAGCCTAAACTCAGTTTTCATCTTATCCGTGAGCTCCATCTTTTTTCTCTTGCATCCAAACTCCTTGGCAAGATCTGCCCCTTTATAGGGAAACTTCATAATTTGATGTATCAGCATATATGTTATAAGGATGGGTTCACCTAACCATAAACACCCATCATGCACTAGTGCAAGCAGTTGGCACACATAGACAGTATTGATAATTGACCAATCGAAGTGTGGCACACACAACATATGCAACAATCTGACCTACTCGATACCTTTTACCCATTTTCATCAGTTCCAACCTTGTGACCCTAGTTTCTTCATAGTAAATCTTGGACATGTATTTATTGGTGGTCAAATGAGGAAATATCTCATGGTCGACAAGATCCCAATCCTCCAGCTTTAACATCAGGATATGCACTAAAAGCGCACCTTCAATTGCTACTTCTTCCAGTAACAACAATGTAGAGACATGAATTTGTCTGAATCCGGGTCCTTGGTTACCTTCTCTTTCCCTTTCCATGGAGGGATATACATCGAGAGCCTAGTGATAGGCTCGCCCTCATCGGCATCCAAGTCGTCAATTCCATCGCGGAGTTCTTCTACATCCAAATTCACTAGTTCCTCTGGCTGCTTTTCCTTGTCCTTCCTTTCTTTCTATCAAACCTTCGAGTTATTTCTTGGTGATCACCTCACCGGTATAGATTGTGTTTTCTTCTACTTCTCCTTAGTAACTGATTACTTTTGCCTAGGAAACTTCGGTGCCGTAGGCACAGAAGACGTAGCTTCCATTGACACAACTTCAGGGATCTTTGATTGAGAGACAGTAGCTTCGAAACTTGCTGGCACAGATATTTGTTCAAGGATAAGCTTTTGGCTATACTCAAGAAACTTCATGATTGTCAGGCTTGTGACGAAATCCTCCCAAGTCTGTCGTTTCATAGAGAAAAAACAAGAGGGCTTATACCAATCTTTCATAAAGAAAAGTGTTCTTCAGTAGACAAACATGCTAGATTTATAGGCGATTCTAAATTGGTATTCGACCATTCCCTCCATTTTTTGATAATAAATCCATCTTCGGTGGAACATCTCCAAATATTTTCGCCATAAATGTTGCCTACCTGCTCCTCCTAACGAGATTTTCACTATCCAATCATGAACAGTGACCTCAATGGCTAGTTTTGGACCCAGTTGCGCGGCGGCAACCCCCATGGAGCGGCTCGTCCATCATAGCTTCTTCTATCACAGCTGCTTCTATCGCAACTTCTTATGGTGTACTTTTTCATTCGTCATGCAATCTACATATTGCGGTTTCCTCTTTTTCGAGTAGTGTATTTTATAGTCCCGTGCGCCCTTTTAGCTACCTGGAGTGCTAAGACTGTCTTGCTACCATACAGTCATTGTGCAGGGGTAGGATCCCCTGTATACAACTTCAAGAAACTTCCATTCACCCTTCCTTGAAATATTTCGCCATTCAGCTTTCTGAGTTGAACTGCGCCACCATCTGTGATTTCCTTGACTACATAGGGTCCCAACCAGTTCATTTGGAATTTACCTGGAAACTTTGTGAATTTACTATCATAGATCGAAACCAAATCGTTCACCTTAAATGTGTGAAACTTAATATGCCTATCATGCCAGGCCTTCTCACATTCCTTTTGCACTTGCTGGTGAAATCCTGCAAGAAACCGGTCTTCTTCCAACTCCATCAATTGCGCGAGCCGTTCCTCCAAGGTCTCGTGATCCATCATCTCTGTCAAAGCTACAATGCACAGGCTTGGAAAAATATATTCCATGGGCATCACCACCTCGATCCCATAGACCAATCTAAATGGATTTTGGCCTGTCAACTTCTTGTATGTTGTCTTGTATCCCCATCGAACCACCAGGATGTGTACATCCCAATCGTTTCTCTTCACGTTACAAACTTGTCAACGCATTCTCCAAAATCTTATTGAACTCTTCCATTGTACCATTGGCTTGGGGATGATATGGCATACTCTTTTGATGGTACACTTGGAACTCTTCGAGCATCACGCTGATTATTTCATTCAGGAAATGCATACCCCTATCACTCATCAATACCTTAGGGCAACCAAACCGCATTAAGACATATTCAAATAAGAACTTCATAGTTGTAGCAGTAGTAAAATCATTTCCTGGTTGCACTTCTGCCCATCTAGTTAAGTACTCTATCATGGTAATAATGTACCATGTGCCTGTTTTCCTTCCTGGTGATTGTATCGGACCTACAAAGTCAATTTCCCATTTCTCAAATACTTGTAACGAAACCTAAGGGTTCAAGGGAAGTTCATCTCTTCGCAAGGGCTTACCCATCCTTTGACAAGCATCACATGCTTTACAAAATGCCTTAGAGTCTTTATGTACTATTGGCCACCATAATCCTGCGCACAAAATCTTCTACACATTCAATTTTCCTACATAATGTCCTCCCACCACTCCTCTGTGTGCTTCAGTGAGGATACTAGCACGTTCAAACTCCAGAACATACCTTCGCAATATTTCATATGTTCCCATCTAATAAAAGTGACCTGTAATCACAGAAAAATCAGTCGCACGGACCACTAGTTCCTTTTTCTATTGAGTAGAATACCCTTCTAGAGCTCTTCCAGTAGACAAAAACTAAATTATATTAGAAAAATGGTCATCCACAATGTGTGTAGCAAAGAGTTTCACATCTAGAAATCCTTCATCCAAACTAGTTGGTTCTTCACCTATTTTTATCTTGGATAGGTGGTCTGGTCCTGCATTCAACCTTCTAGGTTTCACAATCAATTCAAAGTTATACTCCTGGAACAATAACAACCATCTTCATATTCCCCCCCAACATAGGCTTATTGACCAGGTATTTCAGCGTGGAATGATCTGTGCGCATTTTGAAGTGTGCGCCCAACAAATAATTTCGGAACTTCTGCAGCACGTAGACCATTGCCAGCCCTTTGCGCTCTGTAATGGAGTAATTCTTTTCAGCCTTTGAAACTTTCCTACTTGTGAAAGTTGTCAAATGATCAATTTCTCCTTCTCCTGCCTGGGTCAATACCGCACATAGAACAATGCAAGAGGCATCAACATGAACGTGAAACTCTTTCTTCCAATCTAGGAACACCAAGATCGATGCAGTCACCATATTTTCCTTCAGTACATCTAGACTGCACTGACACTCTTCATTCCAACAAAACGTCGTGTCTTTCTTCAATAACTTTTCCATCGGCACAGTTATCTAAGCATAAGCCTTGATAAATTTTCTATAATAACCAGTGTGCCCCAGTGTCATGCACAACTACTTTACATTCCTGGGAGCTTCTAAATTCACAATCACAACTATTTTCACAGGGTCCACCATTAATCCCTACTTGCATACTACATGGCCGAGCAAAATTCAAAGAGGCACACTGAATATACATTTCTTCAAGTTCAACTTGATCTGATATCTGCGACATGTATCCAGCATAAGGCACAGACTTGAAACATGGCACTTTTCTAATCCGAACCTAGTCCAATCATCAAAATATAATTTATGAATAAACTCCTTAAACACCGAGATTACTACCCTAGAGAAGATTGTGGGTGCGTTCTTCAGTATGAATGGCATTATTGTATACTAAAAACAACCCACTATGTCGTGAAGGTTGTCTTGCTACGATCCTCCAGTGTGATCTTTATTTGATGGTATCCTAAGAACCCATTAGTGAATGAATAAGCCTCCTGTCCTCCAACATTCTCTAACACTTCATCTGTAAACGGTGTTGGGAATGGAAAATGCACACATGTATCCTTTAACTTTCTCAGATCTACACATATCTAAATTTCTCCTTGTTGTTTCTTTTCCTGGACAACCATTGGGCTCACCCACTGGGATTCTTCTACTAGCTCAATGATTTTGACCTTTATCATCTTATCAAGCTCTTTGCGCATATTTTCTTTATACTTTAGATTGAGTCGATAAGGTCTCTGCTTTATGGGCTCTGCATCAGGTTTCAAAGTAATTTTAATTACACCCAAATCTCCTATGATACCCTTCAGATCCGAGAACTTTGTTGGGAATAGATCCTGGTATTTGCGCAGTAGTTCAGCCACCATATCAACTGTATCTTCATCCCAATAGTCTCCTATATTCGCGAACTTAGGCTCTGTGTCAGATCCAATATTTACTTGTTAGGTTTTCAATGGTTCTATTACATCAGGGTTCTTTGTCTAAGGTCCCTCAACTTCGCACTGCCCCTTTGACTCTGGAATGTTAACATTCCATGGAATTTCTTCTTCCTCCTCAACAATCACATTATAACATTACAGCGCATGGCACAGCTGTGTACTCCAATCTGGCTGAGTCCATTCTATCGGTCAAGGAAATTTTAAGGATGGAAAATTTTCTTGAAGTTCAAAAAAATTGGCGAATCTCACTAATCCCTAATATCCAAACTATAAAATGTTTATTGATATATTTGTAAAATTATTCAAATTTATAATGATTTTATATACATTCTATATATAATGTTGGCAATTTTTAAGGGAAAATAATTTTATATTCTAAAATTTGGGTGAATCGACTTTTATAAAATTGGAAATTGGAAAATCTTTTTTGTGGAAAAATCACGGAAAATTAGCCCACTGGGTGAACATTAGGCCCTAAAATTTTCCATGCTATTGGTTCCTTAGGTATCCTAAAGAATATAGCTTTTATCTCTTGAAGCAGTTCATCAATGCATTTGAACCCATCCTCAAAGATGAAAGTCAGTAAAAAACTTTCTCTTAAGATTTCCCATTCAATTGTCCCATGGTGAAGCTTTGTTTCCAAATACCAGTTCATGGGGATTGTATCTAAGGTATGACAGAAGATGTGCAACCATTCTGGTTGTGGCTTCTTTCCCCAAGCTCTAGTCCACCACGTAAAATGCTCGTGAGGATCATCCTTCACATTGTATTTCTTAGTCATCCTAGTATTAGCATATCCAAACCTTAATTTCGTCATCCTTCTATATTCCTTCCAACAAGCAAAGTTCTCCTTCTGCGTACCCCACCAATGGGCAGGTGTAGCGCGTAGTGCTAATTCAAGCTCTTGGAAGCGATGTTCTTCAGGCACTTCCCTTTCAAACTCATCCAAAAACATATCAACATCACTAAAACCATCGTAATGTGGAAGCTTTCTTACCTCAGTCGAGACACACTACAGTGATTTGGTCATCATATTGCACCAGAGCGTAGATACTTCGTGTAACTGATTCTGCCAGTGCTCGAGCTCTTCATCCGAGTCTAAGGTACAAAAACTATCCCTATCCCAAGAAATTCATCCATCATTCATAGCATTGATCCAATCTTCGTCTCGTGTTGTGAGCTTGTATATCTGATCCAGATCATCATCATCCTCCACAAATCCGCGAACAGGTTCAGTATAGTGCGTTCCCTCCACAGGGTCTAGCGGTACTATAACCCTAATCACCTTCCTTTCAAAAGTCATCTTCTGCTTCTTCAAGTTGATTACACATCCATATCAAAATCCCAATCAATTCCTAGTAGCGAGAGATATAGATGTTGTCATCACTATTTCTATTACGTCAAAATCCACCAGAGCACTTGCTCCTTCAATATCTACCGTCACACTATATAAGCACCCCATTAGAATAATATTTTGTTGATTGCCCATGCATAGTTGTACAGGAGACCATTTTATCACAAGTCTCCCCATCCTTTCCCACGATTTTTTAGGTAGCACATTTGCATCTAACCCCGTATCCAAGATTACTTGGTCCATTTCATACTCTTCTATCTGCATGGCTATCCTCATTTAGCATCTCATTCATTTCTTATGCTTACCTAGCTTACTTACAACACGTTGTTCTAAAAGAAGCTTAATCTTACCCACATATTTGTCTATTAGCTCTTGGAGTCCTTCTACCACCTTCTTATCACACAACAACTTCATACGGGTCTTTAGAAAAGTGGCTAACAGTGAAGGATCTACCTCCTGCATCGTACTAGTTTCTAATAGTTTCTCCTAACTTCCTGAGGTGGAGGCCTCAGCAAAGCTCTTATTTGGTTCCATGAAGGTATCTTTAGCTTTATTAAGGTCAAATTCTACTTCTTTATCAGCAGCCTTACACACCCAACCTTCAGCCTCATGCTACTTTCCCTTGTCTTTCCCTGTGGCCATACCACTTCTTGTCACTATATTTACACTATGATCTTTTCCGTGAGGCTCTGCCCTCATCATCTGTATGTTCTGCATAGGCTACTAGGTCTACATCTTCTTTTCTTGCATATTTTCTATAAGGATCGAGCAATATTCTATCACCTGGTCAAATTGTCTGTAGTATTTACATGATGGACGTGTGGGGTTTTGGTAGTCTCGAGCGAAGTGTCCTGCTTCACTAAGAATATAGAAAATAATCTAGCCACAACCTCTACGAGCGCCTCCTCCTCTTCCTCTTCCACAGCCTTGGAATCCTCTGCGCGATGCACCATCGCCTTGATCTTCAGGCCAATTTTCTGCCTACGTTGAGTAGGTAGGGGTCCTATCTATCATTAGTTCATAACTTTGACAATGAAATTCATCATGACCTATAGACTTGTAGAAGTTACAAAACAACTACTAGCGGTTTGCACAAACTTCTGTAGTAAATGGAAATTATCTATTGCATGTTGTCGAGTAACCTGACAAATAATGCACCATAGTACAACTCTTGTGCTTGGCCCAGCAGTATTTTCTGACTTCAGGGGGATAGGTCCCCCCGCCAAAAGGAAATTCTGATAAACTAGACAATGGTCCTCATCGTGACTGTTAGAGCCTAGATTTGCCTCAGGCTGAAAAGACAAGGTTCTAGGTCCACATCAAACCACGCTCAGCCTCGTAGCTAGCCCTACGAGGACAGGAGAGGGCTCTCTCCAAGTCAATCTCGGCAAAAGACAAGCGATGGGGCTCGAGATGACTGTAATAAAAGAAAATTTTAGGCTAGGTATGAAGTACAAGGGTTTGATTTGAGTTTTTGGGAGTTTTGTGTTGGAAACAGGGAAAGGCAAATTGGGCTCATGGATGAGGCACAGTTTTTGAAGAGTTCTAATTGGGGCAAGGAAGGCAATCATTTTGATGCTTTAAATTGAGTGAATGGATAGATCAGACTGGTAAGGAGCTAAGGAGAGCAAGAGAGTCTCAAGAATTCTCCTTAAACAGATGAAAGCATGGAAATTTAAACAAATTCAAAGGCAGAGCATAACAATTAATGGATTCTACCTTAATCACTTCATTTTCTCAAATTCAGAAGAAGAGATAGGAAAATGATACACATGACACTAATGAACTTACAATTACTTAGAGAAGCACACCACCAAAAACATAAAGCCACATGGATCCCAAACAGTGCTGCAAAACCCTAGTCTTTCCTTAGCCAAAAATGCAGAGATAAAATGTACAATGATATGCCAAAGCAATCCCAAGTGTCCAACCCTGAAAATGACTTAGGAATTACATGATATAGACTAGCCCAACCCATTCTCTTGCCTCTAGGGGTCGAACTCATCATTCTAGGAGATGTTTCAACCAATTCTAAACAAAGCACTAAAATCTAGGCAATCAAAACAACTTGCCTCTATAAGGTAGGAAACTGATTCATTCATTAAATTTTCACTTTTTAGTGAATGAATCCTCTAGAACAAGTAAATAAGTGCCAAAATCACATAATTTTTATCCAATTACATCACGATAGATCAAAAATTACATCACAAAGCAAAACTAGTCAAATTGGCCGAATTTCTGAGCTGAAAGGTGAAAAATTGAGAAAAAATCCTCTGTGCGTCGCGCCAAAATATGTATGTGTCGCGCCACTTTTGAGCTGATTTTGAGGCACTTCCTGAAGTCCAAATTTCACCCAAGTGTGTTTGTTGGAAATCCCTGCCTATCTACTTTCCAACCCAAGTGGGATTTCTGAATTTGGATGTCATTTGCCCCTCCAAAACTTCAATCTCCAAAGACTACTTTTTGTGTGTCAAAATAGGGGCAGAGAGGTCATTTTTTGAGTGTTTTTGACCTCCTGGAGACTCAAACCTTGCCCAAAATTCTTGGCCATGCACCAGCAGTCATGATTTTTCATGCCAAATCCAAAAATACAGACTTTTTTCAGTTTGGAGCTCCCTAGAAAAAGTGTGCGCCAGGTGATGCGGCGCACAGGGAGAAAAACCCTGTTTTTTGTACAAAAAATTTCCAAAATATCAAAAATGCCCTAAATTTCTTGAAATTTGAGCTCGAGCTTCTTCATTAAGTGTTATGCTGGGCTAAAGAGGCTTCGGCTAGTATCTGAAGACGATCAAGCTCCCTTTGCCTCTTTTTCTTCCTTATTGCCTTCCTCAATTTTGCCTTTAAATTCCTAATTCGGGCCTTGCGGACCTTGTTTCGTGCCATGTAGTGGAAAGAAATGTGTCTTAGCAACGCATGATCTTTATCAGCCTTGTCCAACAGCCTCTCTAAGTGCATGTTAACTCTCTCGAGATTAGCCTCCCGATCCTCATTAATCTCTTGCTCCAATGACGTGAGCTCAATTCTTCTCCTTTGTGCAGCCTGGCGATTCTCGCGGATGTTCTATAGCTCCATGATTGCTTGCTGATCTTCAAGCTATTTGTTCCTCTGCTCCAAATATTTCATGGTCTAATTAGCTCTCTCCAACTCAAGGGATAAGGCTTGGATCTCTGTTTGTTGCTCCTGCATGATCTCACTAAGCTTGGCACTTTGTGGGCCCGTATCTGTATCATCATCATGAATGAGAATGAAGTCGGTCTCTCTTTCACCTGAAGGCCCCTCATCCTACATTGGCCTCTTAACTTTGTCTTGTACTTGTGATGCTGATGGAGGAAGAGAGGCCCCTTCCACCCCGGGGGGAGATAACACTTGCTTTTCCACTGCAAACAAATGTCTGGTACCTCTCTGATATGTGATGAATACCGGCACACTAGCGGTCTCATGGCGCTCATACTGATGAGAAGGTCCACCTTCATGCTTAACTCTGATAATCCCTGTGAAGCTCTGAAGAAGTCATGGGAGATGAAATCATCCCAAGTGATGCCCTGTAATTCAAGCTGATGAACCACCAAAATCTTAATAAGAGCAAAATGATAGACACTGTTAAGTTTCTGCTGTGGAGTTTTATGTTGCACAAGGGTGGTCATCCTCTCTATGTTCCGGCAAATGAAATACGGGATGTTCATCATCCGTACCCTAGTGAAATGCATGAGCAACCTGATGTGATAAGCATAGAGACGAGAGAACCGTCCCTCACAGCTAAAATATTTCATGATCAATTTCATTAGTGGAGCATATTCATCTTTCAGATATCAGAATGGGAACACTCTTTTGAGCTGCCTCAAGAAACCGACTTTAATGTATGGCTCATAATGCTGCCGGTCAATCTTATGCTTCTTGTTCCATGGTTCACCAATGTTCAGTATGTCGGTTTCTAATGAGACAGATTCTGGTGTAAGTGTGAAGGTGACACCAGCTAAGATAGCTTGATCTCCATGTAAGTGTAGCACAAAAAGATGAACCAACTCATGATGAAATTGGACACTAGCCACCTTTTGACAAAACTCATAGCATGATTGATGTTGAAAACAAAACATGGCAAGAGGGCAGACCTGCAATTCTGTAAGGGTGGTCATTTCTTCCCTAACATTTCTGCCACCTTTATGAGGACTCCGGGGTGCCTGTTCTTCCAAGGGTGAGTCACTTTGGGTTTCCAATTCATAGTCGGATGAATGCTCAGATGTCATGACTGTTGTTTTTCAAACTGCCTTGAAAATGAAGATGCTGGTGTATGAAAACTGTTTAGACTGCTCCTTTAGCAATGTGTGCCAACTCTGCCACCAAAGGGGAAAACTAATGAAACCGGGACTGTTAGGAAAGGGAGATAGTATCAAGGGATTAGGAATTATTGGGAGAGATTTTTGTTTTGGAAAATATGGGAGGGGGTTTAGGAATTAGGTGTGGGAATAGGGTTTTATGGTTTTTCACATCTGACAGTTTTGGGAAAAGGAATTTAGGACAGGGGTTTAATAACTTTAAGGGATGGGCAACAATGGGGTCAAGGAACAAAGGGAATTAAGGACAAAACAAATAATGGAAAAGAGTAACCTTGGTGGCGAACATGTTTTGAAACCCCAGGCAGCAGTTTAGATGTGGGGCATTCAAAATGATAGGGTTTGATTGTTTATTTGGAAGCTTAACACATCAACCATAACATACACCATAAACTTGAATGTTGAACAGTGAAGAAGGAACTCAACCTACTTGAATTCAAAAGAAAATGGCACGATTTTGGCATTTGAAAGACGTTCTAGAAATTTTGGGCCAAACAGCTGAGTGCGCCGCGCCGCTCACCCAACGCGCCGCGTCATCCCAGTGCGCCATGCCCATTCAAAACTACACTGGGCAATTTCTCCCAGTGCGTCGTGCCACCTGCTCTGTGCGCCGCGCCAACCAAATTTCCTCCAACTTCACCCAAAACGCACACTAACTCGACAAATTTGCTTTGAATGGCTTCTCTTTGGTCTTGGCATACAAATGACCTTGATCTTCATGAAAAAATATTTATAAAGACATGGGTTTGATTTTTGACTCTCCAAGACCCATCTTTATAATGTTTTGGCATTGGCACTTTTTCTATTTTAATACAACTCTGTTTTTTTAATTTCCTTTTGATTTTTTGACTGAAACAATGAAATTCTTGGAAAATTTTTGCAGGGATAGCTGACATGGAATTTGGCAAAGGAGACCAAGGCTGTGCCTGAAGATTTAAAAAACTGAAAACTTTGAAAATTTATTACAAAGGAAAAAATGTTTACTTTTCTTCAAAACAAAGTTTTGAAGAACAGTCGTAATCCATCGATATAATGATGAAATTTGCGAAATAGAAAACATGTGTAGAACCTCCCTCTGGCCTATTGGCATTTGAACACTTTAACGACTCAATTTTCGAAACCCTGGACCTATGATTGACATGACTCATAGCATCCAGAGATCAAACATTGACTGTCATGGACTTTAATAAACGACGATGAAAAAACCTAAGCCAGCAACTATAAGACATGAGGGGAATGAATGACAAATCTCTTCCGTCATATTTATGGCATTCTCCTAGTGGAATGCAAGTGATCGAGCAGGATGGGACACTTAAAAATGAAATGAAAAAATAGTTTTGATCTCTGACGGAGGACTGACAAGACCGACTCTAACATTGGCTCCAATGGGGATGGTAGCTCCTTGGAGGTGCCAAGAACGGCAGACCTCTGGGAGAGATAGACAGTGCCTTCATCCATTGGGCTATGGAGTCATTATTTCGACAAAGAACACAAGATTCTAACTCAATTTATGTGACTGAAACTTGACACAAAACGACTCGATTAGGAAACTGAAATGACTGAAAAACTGACTCGACAAACTGAACTCAAAACTAAAATATTTCTTCAAAATTATAGCCTTCACTTTGGGCCCCATACTGAAGAAAAGATCATAGCACACACTTGTAATGAAACTGAAATAAAATGGTATTTACAATGATAATGATAATAGCAACAATAACTCAGAAAAGGTACCGCTTGAGCAGTCGACCATTGACCGGCCCTCCGGGACAATCTTCCCCATTCATCTCCTTCAGAAGAAAGGCATTCTGACCCCGATATGCTGCAATCTTAAAAGGACCTTTCCAGAGATTTTCAAACTTACCGTGCTTGCCCTTTTCCTCATTTCTTGCATCCCACTTTAACACCACATCATCCAACTGAAATGTGTCCGCCTTTGCTTTTTTGTCATAAATCTTTTTAATTCTCTCCTGCAACTTGAATGTGTTTTGAAAAACATCTTCCCGTGTCTGCTGCAATTGGATCATTTGATTTAGTCTTCTCTGCATTGGGTCATCTTCAGTACCATCCTCCTGAAGAAGTTTGACTACCGGAGCTGCAAGAGAGGTAGGGAACACGGTATCAACTCCGTAAACTAGCTCAAAGGGGGACATACCAATGGATTTCTTCTGACTCACTCAATCTGCCCAAAGTGCATGAACCAACTTCTTATGCCAACTTTTCTTGTTGATTTCCAGCATCTTTTTAAGGATATAAACCAAAGATTTGTTGGAAGACTCCGCCAATCCATTACCTTGTGGATGATAGGCGGTTGAGTGCCCCAAAGTAATGTGATATTTATTACAAAACTCAACCATCCTTTTTGACTTGAAAGTTGTTGCGTTATCAGTGATTAACTTACTCAGGCAACCAAAACAAGACAAAATATTATTCTCAAGGAATGAAATTATTACCGCATCCGTAGCTTGCCTAGTAGGAATTGCTTCAATCCACTTCGTGGAATAATCTGTCGTCGTGAGGATCCACCGATGCTGACCTGAAGAAGAAGGATGAATTTCACCAATGAAATCCAACCCCCACTACTGAAAAGGAGCACTCACCTCAATGGGCTTAAGCGGCAAGGGCTGTAATTTCTGCTTTCCTTCAAAAATCTGACAGTTATGACAGCTCTTGACAGTTTTGAACACATCAGCAAACAATGTCGGCCAATAGTATCCAGCCCTAAGAATTTTATTTGTCGTTTTTTTCCAAAAGAGGTGACCACCACAATCTCCTTTATGGAAATCCTCCATGACCTGCTTCTCTTCTTCTTCCACCAAACAATTTAACAAAACGCCATCGGGATCTTTCCAATAAAGTGCATAATTCAAAATACAAAACTTAGCAACCTTTAACTTAAGAGTTCTAGCTTTGTTTCTAGCCATACCAGGTGGCGCGGACAAATTCTGAAGTACATATATGATATCTAAATACCATGGAGAAAGAACAAAGATTTCAGCTACCTGAATGGACAAACTTTCCTCATTCTCATCGGACATGGCAGCAATCAGATTTATGTCTAAGACGTGCAGATTTGATTCAGCCATTAACTTTGCCAATCCCTATCCTTTAACAAGCTTCGTGGGCCTTATCTCCACATCATACTCCAGCAAAGTTGCAATCCACTTGCCACGTCTTCCTTCATGATCTGTCTGGACCAAAACATCTTTGATAGCAGCGTTAGGAACATAAGCTAAAATATGGGAATGCAGAATATACATGTGGAAATATTTCAGTGCTTTTACAAGTGCTAGAGCTTGCTTCTCAATAATGTTGTATTTCAAAGCAGCATCTCTTATATTCTGGCCGAAGAAAGCAATGGGACTTTCATGCTCATCCTTTTTTTGCATTAATACAGCTGCCATAGTATGCTCTGAAGCAAATGAAAACAATATAAAATCCTGAGTATAATCCGGGATGATTAGAACCGGGGATGAAGAAAGGGCTAATTTCACTAAATTGAAAGATTTTATAGCCTCTTCTGTCCATGTCACTTGGTTGTCCTTCTTAAGCATGTTTGTAATCTCCCTTAGATGTTCAACAAGATTAGGAACAAAGCAGCGTAGAAAATTCATCTTACCATTGAACGATTGAATCTCCTTCTTATTCCGAGGTAGGTCAATTTGCTGAATCGCTTCCACACGTGTTGGATCAATACGAATTCCATCCTTTGAGATAATGTGCCCAAGTAATTTGCCTTCATCCATGGCAAACAAGCTCTTCTTAGGATTTAGCGACACACCATATTTTCTGCACTTTTGAAAGACAATTTTTAAATGATACAAGTGTTCGTCATCTAATTTGGAAAACACGGTCAAATCATCAAGGTACACAACCAAGAATACATCCTTCTCATTTGCGAAATCCAAGTCCATTGCCCTCTGAAAAGTGGCACCCGCGTTCTTCAAACCGAAAGGCATTTTAGCATAATGAAAGGTTCCCCACGGAGTGGTGAACGCTATTTTGTCTCGGTCATCTTCATGGACTAAAATTTGGTTATATCCAGAATAACCATCGAGTAGTGACATGCGAGATGCTCCAACTACTCGCTGAAGTATGTGATCCATTTTTGGCAACGGATAATTATCCTTCAATGAAACTTTGTTGAGATTTCGAAAATCAATGCACAAACGAATCTCACCTGCCTTCTTTCGTACGTGCACCAAATTAGATATCCATTCTAAAAATCGGATGGGAACAATGATTCCTGATTTGTATAACCGATTGATCTCCTTCTCAATTGATGGTAGCAATTTTCGATTAAGCCTCCTTAACTTCTATCTGAAAGGTTTTTGATTAGGCTTAATAGGAATTCTGTGTTGAATTATATTGGTGTCATATGTCTTCAGATCAGAATAGTCCCAAGCAAACACATCAGCAAAGGATAACAACAAACTGATATATTTGGATTTTACCTTTGGTGGAAATGTTTTGGACATCTTTGCCATCTTCGGATGTTTGGTTGTTCCAATTTTCACCTCTTCGACTCCCTTCTCTGTAGGCTGCAATGTTGGTTTGCGGGCTACATCATCATGATCAAAGAGTTCTTCCAAAGGTATCAAGCCTTTAGGAATCACATTATCCTTGAGCTGCAACACTTCCATTTGATTGATCTGCACATCATTCTTTCCGTCATCATGTTGTACATCAATTGAGGTATCTTTGAACTTACCTTTGTTTTGCAAAAAATCATCAATCTCCTCATCATCTTGGAAAACTTGCCAATATCTTTGATTGTCCAGGACAGTCGGACGGTGTTTCACATGGATTTCAAATTTATTACTTGAATTCATAGGAATCTTCAAATTACTTGCTACCTTAGCAAGTGCATCGGTAATACTATTTTGAATACGAGGCACACACGTCAAGGTGTAATCTGAAAACAGCTTCAAAATGTCTAGAACAACATTTCGGTATGCCCACATTCGAGGATTCTTTGCTTGATATTCACCTTTAACTTGCTTAATCACCAATTCGAAGTCGCTATATACAAAAATCCTCTGAGCATTCAGCTTTCTTAGGATTTTTAGGCCAGCAATCAAAGCCTCATACTCAGCTTCATTGTTTGAGCAATCAAAAGCAAGTTTGTAAGAACATACCCGCACCTTACTCGGCACTTTGCTTGGAGCAGAAAAAGGACTGTGTACCCAAATTCCAATTCCAGCACCATCATTTCCCACTGCTCCATCGAAATCCATAGTCCACAGGCCATCTTCTTCTTCTTCTAAGTGCTGAAACTCTATTTTCTGTATTTTTTCTGCTTGCTGTCCATTACCCTTTTTTGATCGTTGAATGGTATTGCCTTGTTCTTGAGTTTCTTTCTTCAAAACTTCTCTGAAATTCTCTGCTATTTCTGGAATATCATCTGTTGCAACTAACTGACTATCAATCTCATTGAAACTATCTGAATACAAAACAAAAGACTCTAAATCTGTATGTACATAATTAATCGGATGATTAATTGGTTTCTCCTTGATTGTAATCATGTATTTCGTTTTCTGCTCTCAATAAAGTTTGTTCATTTGACCAAACACAAGAATCATTGCATAGGAGAAATCAAGCTGCATAGTTCCTTTAATCTTTGCTCCCCAAGATCTGGAAAGAAGCATTCCAAATCTAGGAGGTATATCTGCCACCACCACATCCATCAAAACGTTCTTTGTCGGAATCTGATCCAAACTGACCACCAAGTCTTTAATAAGCCCAATACATCTCACCCTGCTAGAATCAAATGAATAGAGATCATGGTACTTCCTGGTGATGTCCAAACCCAACTTTTCCATGATAGCCTTCGGCATAAGATTGTGGGAGGCGTCGGAATCGAACATAGCATTATGCAACACAAACTCATGCACTCTCAAATTGATATAAAAAGGAGGCACCTCACTGTCTGGAGACTCACCATTCAATGCTGGTCCAAAAATCAGTTCAGGTTGATCATCTTCCACACTCACTATATCAGACATTCGATCAAAATTCAAAATTTTGGAAACCTGACCTCTATAACTGTTGTTCCTCATCAGCTCTATCAAGGGAATGGATACCTTCAATTTAGAAATTTCATTTTATAAAATAAAGCAGAAGTCTTCTCTACCTCTTTGGCTAGAACCTCTTTCTTCTCATCTTTATCTTTTGATACAATTGGCTGATTGACTCTTTCATTTGCTGATGGAGATTTTCTAGGAGTTGGATCAGCAACTTCTTTTCCTTTATTTGGTGCAACAGACAGCTCATTCTCAGATGCTGGACCTTCCTTTCTCTTCTGGATAGGATTAATGGGGGCATTTTTTTTTCTTAATGAATACTGACGCTGCTGGGTGGACAAGGCATGCATATACCCTCTCTGATACTCATCCGAATCCTCTTCAAGAGTTGTGTCATTTGCCAAGATAAAATCTGCATCCTGCTGTACAACTGAACTTTCTGCATACTCATCATCTTCAGTAATAAAAGTAGGCATATCATCAGGGGTAAAGAAGTGATTTTATTCCCCTATTACATGGTCTTCATCATCAGATTCGGGACCAACAAAATTCTGTTGAAGAGGTGTCTTTACTTGCTGCTGTTGTGATGCTAGTTCTTGTGCTCGCTGCTCACACTATTTGATCTTGAATTGAGGTTGTTATTGTCCACGGAAACTAGGATTCCGGATCTGCGGTTCAGGCTTATCAAGTGTCAACCTTTCAATCATCTTTTCTACCTTGCGGAGCACCTAATCTGAGGTAGAAGCTTCTTCCTTTATTGAAACTAACAATGTAAACTTTGAAATGGGAACTGATACTGTTACTCATTTCGTAGAGATAGCTAAAAAGTGACCTGATTTTGAAAATGGGTGATGCAGAACGCACATGTTTTTTCTAGAGCATAGTTTTTGGCACTTTAATTTTTTTTATGTACATCACGTTTTAGAATGGTAGTGATTTTCATGCTGATTTTAAAAAGTGAGCATTCTGCATCACACTCCTTTTTTAAAAGCCCTGTTTTTTGGCTTTAAATTTTTTAATGTATAAAATGTAAATAATTATTTAGTAAATTTGATAATTTTTTAAGTGGTCGTTTTCTTCACATTTTCTTGTTTTTTATTATAATTTTAAAAAAAAAATCGTGAGGTTTTTACTATTTTGCATTTGTAAATTAGAAGGTCAATATTTAGACTTTTCGATATTCTACATATTTATACATCCTTAATTAATTTTTCAATCGATATGAAATAATTGTTTCTAAAAAACAATATTTTTTAACAATGGACATAAAAATAACCATTTTTAACATAAATATAACTAAAAAACTACACGTTTTGATAATTTTTTGTTAGAATTGACATGTCAAAATCACAATTTTTATACGATAAGTTTAACTAAAAATGGTTAAATAATAGCTTTTTCTATGAATTTCATGTCAAAAAAATAATAAAATTCATTTTTTTTCAAAAAATAATGATTAACTTAAAAATCAATGCAAAAACTCACATATTACATTTATTGAACGTATAACAACCCTAATTGAGTGTTTATTCTTCTCATAAAATGTCAAAGTCAAAACATTGCAAAGCTTGATTTACAATCATAACTTAAATTTAATCAACAATGTCACGTAATCCAAACTCTTCGTCCTCCAGAGTTTCATCATTGTCCTCTTCCACAATATTTTCTGTTTCATTTTGCTCATTTTCCTCTTCTAATGGGTCTTTGATGTGTGCAAAACTCCCAATGTATGTCTTTCCAAACATTCCATGTAATGGTGGTTGGGGTTCCTTTGCCTTTTTTGCCACACGTGATTCACTAAAGTCCCCTTTCTTCAACCCAATTTCTTGCATTGCATCTGGAAGAAATTGAAGAGCATTAATTCTTTGCTGAATGAAATTGCATTGTACTGGATCTTTTTCAATTGCAATGCAATTTCTTCCTTTTTGAAGGCAACATGCTAGTGTTGTACCTAATTTTCAAGCACAAAAGAAATAATGAACTAAATTATTACAATGACATATTAATTAAAAAAATAACATATTCAAATTCAATTCCATATAATAAAACTTACCTGAGCCAGAAAATAAATCCAAAACCCAATCTCCTTCATTTGAACAAATGTCTATAAGATAGTTAATCAATAACTGTGGTTTTTGATAAATGTTAACTATCTCTCCTTTTGCTTCTTTGTCTTCATATGTTAGTTTTCTCACAACAGCATCATAACTCAGTATTTGGCTATGACTCTTTCTGTCTACCCGATTAAAAATCATAGACATATGGCTATCATCTTTTGCCAAACTATCAGTATGAATGAACTCATAATCATTTATAAATTGTTGATCTTCATTGTGAAGAAGATTTGACTTTCCCTGTAACATGAAATAGTAAAAGTTAAATTAACTTGTACATAAATAAATTTTTCAACATTAATCAAATATACATTTTAAACGTCTTACCATGTTAGCTGCATCCTTGAATATGTTTTCCCCTTGAAGCTTGACAATATCATTGCCAATTGTGTGTCTGAATGAAATGTCACAAATCTCCATAATGGTGATGACATGACTTCTAAAAATCCCGCAACCACTTTACTAAAAGCTTGATAAGTATAAGGGTCACTATCATAGTCAATGTTTGGAATATTGAAGCCATGGGGAATATCTGCAATGACTAGGGCATAATCCCTTTTAGGTATGAGTTTAGCAATGTCTTCACAGTCGCCTTGTATTACTTGATATTGAATAGTGTCTAGCCCATTCCAAATGAAATGATTAAGAGTTGGATCAAGTTGAATATCCTTAATACGTTGCTTCCTCAGTCTTTCGATCTTTATCTTTTCGATAAAGGTTTTGAAACTATCTGGCACTCCATTATCATCCTTCCTCATCATTTATAAAATAAACAAATATATGTGTAAGTTATAAATTAAAAATAGTACACAGGCGAATAAAAATGAATCTATAAATCAAGATACCTTTTTAAATGCAAGATAAAAAGATTTTAATGTTGATGTAGAACTTGAATTTGGATAGTTGTGTACGACATCATCCCAACTATCTTCATTCAACAATCTAACCATTTGTTCTTGAATTTTCATGTAAACTTTGTGACTGCATAGATAAAGTAACAAAAAGTTAATATAATGATATGTATAAAAAATACTACCAAGAACAACATGTTTTATTTAAAATATAATTATAATCTAGAAATAAATAAAAATATTTCAAGAAACTTACTTTTGAAATTCTTCAGACATTTCCTCCAATGATAATTCCCCTGACCTCACATGAGATAATATTGTTTTGACAATTTTCTCATCTTTCACTCCTTGCATCGCCCTCCAAGGTGTGATAGTCATATCGTCTGGAAGATGCTTCATTTCAGGAGCTAATTTACTGTTGCCACATATGAATGGCTTAGACTTTTTGACCTTCTGGTTTTTAATGGCAATGTCTTCCCACATGCCAAAAATCTCATCAATCAACCTCCAAACATCTCCAGTTCTAAATGCCAATTGGAAAATGTTATCAACACCTCTGAATAAATCACTATGTTTGTTTCCCTTTCCACCTTTTGAATTGGTTTTCTCTTCAATTTGATATCCTATTTCCATACAACATTCCTTTCGGAACTCTGCAGTAACTTTTGTCCTATCCCCACCACATTTTTCTTCAAATTCACTATGAATAAATCTAACCCTTTGGATGAAAGTCATAGACATCCTATATTCATTATCTGAATTATGATCCCATGCCACTAAATTTGCTTCTGTATCAGATAAACCAGCGTAAATGATACATTTCATTGTTTCAAAATGTGGGTTATTAGGATATTCCTCCATCAATTGTCTTTGAACTTCTACAGAATGGTTCCCCCCAAGCACATAATAATTGTATTCAAAACATTTTGACTTATCAAATGCTTCTTTGTTGGGAACTTGAAGTGGATCAACAAGAAGCACATAACTAACCACATGAGCATATGGATTGTACCTCATCAATGTCTTCAAGTTGTGAACATGCAGATGATGTGGCTTTCTAACTTGATATTGACATTGTCCTTCACTTGTTTTATTGGTTTGCCTGACATTAAGCTGAAATGTGCGACCAGCATCAATTAAGTTTCTCTTTGTCAAATTCTCTTGAATGACATTTTGTTTTGTTTTGATAATGCCATCTTCTAAATCAACTCCTGGTGTAATGATTTCTCTGCTTTCTTTTGAAGTTTCACTAGGTTCTTGACTGCTGGTAATGACTGCTTCAAAATCATCAACTCTACTTTTCTTGGTCATAACATTCCCACCAGAGTTATTCTTGGGCATTGTTACTTTTGGATTTTTATGGCTCTTCTCAGTTCCAATGTCATCTTCAGTAATGACAACATATGTTTCATCGTCAATTTCAACTTCATCGTTCTCAAAAGTAACTTGTTTACCCTTGCCAGATTTATCCACCAGAGACCTTTTTTTCTGATTCTTTGGATGTAGTTTTGTAGCATTATCAATTACTTCATTTTGCCTTTTTTCCATATTTTTTTCTAACACTGAGTAAAAACTGCTGACAACTTTCATGATATCATTCTCAATGAAATGAATGCCTCCCAACTTAATTGAACAGCTTTCAACGAAATTCTGCCAAACAAAATATCATATGTCAATAAAAAACAAAGTTAAAAAATATAGTGAGACACTTTAAAAAATGCAAAATACAAATATAAATAATAATACTTACGATGTTTTCTGTCATCTCACTTATGATTTGACTACACAACTTTGTAGATACCTCGCTCGTGTCATACAATGAATATGATAGTTGGTATTTAACCCTTTCATGTGACTTGGGAGCTTTTGTAAGTATGTAAACAACTATAGTGTCCGGTACCGAACACATATCTACGACTCTTCCCATCACCTCAAAAATTCCATTATCATTCGGTATATCGATATATAGATATATATTCACATTTGCGCTTTCTCTTTCTTTCACATACCACATTCTTGATGGAAATTTCACCTCTTTCGAATTCTTCCAGTCTGAAATCATCTTCTTATCACTTGCGGCACTTGAAAGATTTGTAGCCATGAGCTCAGGTGGAGTTCGTTCACCAATGTTTCTTTTAGTATCACCTATATGAGTCTTTGGTCCAGAAAGATTCACTGAAATTCTCTTTGATGCCATTTTCCTGAAGAATAGAAACACATAAATCAGTAAATAATAAAAACATATTAACTTAAAGTAACAACGAAAACATATCATAAATTTTAATCAACAATCGCCCCACTCGCCTGCCCCACCACTCCGGGTGCCCTCACCCGGCCCCCCGCCAGACACCCTCACCCACCCGCCCACCTCATCTGAACCCCCCTCCGCCCGGGCTCCCTACCTCTTCCCACACCCGCCCACCCTGCACCACCTCACCCACCCGCTCCAACCCTCCTGACGCCCTCACCCCTTCGGGCGCCCTCGCCCGCCCGTCTGCCCGGCGCCCTCACCCACCCACGCACCCCAACCGAACCCCAATCCGCCGGGGCTCCCCACCTCTCCCCCAACCCGCCCACCCCGCACCCCATCATGCACCCCTCACCCACCCGCTCAACCCCTCCCGGCGCCCTCGACCGCCCCCCCCACCCGATGCCCTCACCCACCCGCCTGCCTCACCCGAACCCCCCTCCGCCCGAGCTCCCTACCGCACCCCCTCACCCCGCACCCCTTAACCCGCACATCCCGCACCCCTTCACCCGCCCGCTCCAACCCGCCCACCCCGCCCCTTTAGGCGCCCTCACCCGCCCACCCGCCCCACACCTCCGGGCGCCTTCACCCGGCCAGGCGCCCTCACCGGCCCCCCCGACCGGCGCCCTCACCCACCCGGTCGCTTCACCCGAACCGCCCTCTGCCCGGGCGCCCTCGTGCAAGGGCCACCCGGGCCGCCCGCGCCCTCGCCCGGCAGGCAGGGCCGCCCTGCCTGCCGGGTGAGGGCGCGGGCGGCCCCGGTGGCGCCTGCACGAGAGCGCCCAACCTCGTGCAGGCGCCACCCGGGCCGCCCGCGCCCTCGCCCGGCAGGCAGGGCGACCCTGCCTGCCGGGCGACGGCGCGGGTGGCCCGGGTGGCGCTTGCACGAGGTTGGGTGCCCTCGTGCAGGCGCCACCGGGGCCGCCCGCGGCCTCGGCCGGCAGGCAGGGTCGGGCGAGGGCGCGGGTGGCCCAGGTGGCGCCTGCACGAGGTTGCATGCCTGCCGTGCGAGGGCGCGAGCGGTCCGGGTGGCACCTGCACGAGGGCACCCAAACTCGTGCAGGCGTCACCCGGGCCGCCCGCGCCCTCGCCCGGCGGGCAGGGCGATTCCCGGAATCACCCTGCCTGCCAGGCGAGGGAGCGGGCAGCCCGGGTGGCGCCTGCACGAGGGCGCCCCCCCCCCCCCCCCATGCAGGCGCCACCCGGGCCGCTCGCGCCCTCGCCCGGCAGGCAGGGCGATTCCGGGAATCACCCTGCCTGCCGGGCGAGGGCACGGGCGGCCCGGGTCGCGCTTGCACGAGGGCGCCCCCCCTCGTGTAGGCGCCACCCGGGCCTTCCGCGCCCTCGCCCTGCCTGCCGGGTGAGGGTGCGGGTGGGCTGGGTGGCGCCTGAACGAGGCCGCCCCCCTCGTGCATGCGCCACCCGGGCCGCCCGCGCCCTTTCCCGGCAGGCAGGGCGAGGGCGCGGGCGGCCCGGGTGGCGCCTGCACGAGGGCGCCCAACCTCGTACAGGCGCCACCCGGGCCACCCGCGCCCTCTCCCGGCAGGAAGGGCGACCCTGCCTGCCGGGCGAGGGCGTGGGCGGCCCGGGTGGCGCCTGCACGAGGGGGGCACCCTCGTGCAGGCGCCACCCGGCCGCCCGCACCCTCGCCCGGCAAGCAGGGCGATTCCCTCCGCCCTCGGCCTCACCCGCCCTCCGCCCACCCGCCTCACCCGCCCTCCTCACCCGCTTGCCCACCTCACCCGCCCTCCGCCCGCCCGCCTCACCCGCCCTCGTGCAGGCGCCACCCGGGACGCCCTCGCCCGGCAGGCAGGGCGATTCCAGGAGTCACTCTGCCTGCCGGGCGAGGGCGCGGGCGGCCCGGGTGGCGCCTGCACGAGGTTGGGCGCCCTCATGCAGGCGCCACCCGGGCCGCCCGCGCCCTCGCTCGGCAGGCAGGGCGATTCCCGGAATCGCCCTGCCTGTCGGGCGAGGGCGCGGGCAGCCCGGGTGGCGCCTGCACGAGGGCGGGTGAGGCAGGCGGGCGGAGGGCAGGTGAGGCGGGCGGGCAGGTGAGGAGGGCGGGTGAGGCGGGCGGGCGGAGGGAGGGTGAGGCCGAGGGCGGAGGGTGTGTGAGGCGGGCGGGCCGAGGGCGAGTGAGGCCGAGGGCGGAGGGTGTGTGAGGCGGGCGGGCGGAGGGCGGGTGAGGCCGAGGGCGGAGGGTTGGTGAGGCAGGCGGGCGGAGGGTGGGTGAGGCAAGCGGGTGGGCGGATGAGGGCGCCTGGGGGTGGGTCGGGTGGGCGGTTGAGGGCGCTCGGGTGTGGGTCGGGCGGGCGAGTGAGGGCGCCCTGGTGTGGGTCGGGCGGGTGAGGGCGCCCACGGGTGGGGCGGGCGGGCGGGCGGGTGAGGGCGCCCACGGGTGGGGCGGGCGGGCGGGCGGGTGAGGGCGCCCGCTGGCAGGTGGGAAGGGCGGGCGGGTGGGTGAGGGCACCCGCCGGCGGGCGGGCGAGTGAGGGCGCCCGTGGGCGGGTGAGGCGGGCGGGCGGAGGGCGGGTGAGGCCGAGGGCGGAGGGTGGGTGAGGCGGGCGGGCGGGCGGGTGAGGGGGCCCTGGGGTGGGTGGGGCGGGCGGGCGGGCGGGTGAGGGCGCCCGCGGGTGGGGCAGGCGGGCGGGCGGGTGAGGGCGCCTACGGGCGGGAGTGGCGGGCGGGCGGGTGGGGCAGGTGGGTGAGGGCGCCCGCGGGCGGGCGGGCGGGTGGGGCGAACGGGCGGGCGGGTCGTGACGGTCGCGGGCGGGTGGGGCGGGCCGGTCGGGGCGGGTGGGGACGAGTTGGGTGGGCGGGTCAGGGCGCCCGCGGGTGGGTCGGGTGGGCGGGTCAGGGCACCCGTGCCGTGCGGGCGGGCGGGTGAGAGCACCCGGGGGTGGGTGGGCCGTGCGGGTCAGGGCGCCCGGGGGTGTGTGGACCGCCCGAAGGGGTGAGGTGTCTGGGTGAGGGCGCCGGGAGGGGTTGGGTGGGCGGGTGAGGGCACCCGGGCCGGGCGAGCGGGTGAGCGGGGCGTGGGTGGTTCGACCGGAGGGGTGGGGCAGGCGGGTTAGGGCGCCCGGGCCGAGCCGGGCAGGTGGGTGAGGGGGGATGGGGTGTGTGGGCCGGGCGGGTGAGGGGGCTCGGGCCGGGCAGGCGGGTGAGGGGGGACTATCAGGGCGCCCAGAGGGGTCGGGTAGGCGGGTGAGGGGGGGCGCTGTTAAGGCGCCTGGAGGGGCCAGACGGGCGGGCGGGCGAGGGGGGGGTGGAGCACCCACTGGTGTTAAGAAAATGAGGTTTACCGGGCCCACCATGCTCACGATTTTTCATGAAACTAATTTAATATGAAAGTTTTCAAGAAAAAAAATTAACTTACCTTTTAATTGCGAGAATTCTTCGTTGATTATGTTGTTGATAGCGATTTAGCTGCTCCACAAATTCACGACCTCTTTCAACGATTTTTAGAAAGCCTGGATGTGATGTTAGTAATAGTGATAATGAAATTTTAATATGTAAGTGAAGTTACAAGGATGTTTTACTGTACGGTTAATATGGGATAATTTGTTTTACAATATTATAAAGTGAATATTATTGATTTGTTTTACAACAGGTTGAATGTGGGATAATTTGTTTTAAAATATTTTAAAGTGAATATTGTAGTATTGGAAAGCGAATAGTATATGGTTTAACTATTATAATAATTGTAGAAGTTGTAGTGTACAATTTTAATTATGATTTCATAAAAAAAATTAGTTTACATTTTCCAATAAATTGTAGAACAAAGTAATAAATGTAAATAAATTTAACAGATTTTTTGGAGGGAAATATTTTCGCGAAACTTTTGGAGGGAAATATTTTCGCGAAATTTTTTGGAGGGAAAAATTTTGGAGGGAAAATTTCATTCTTTAAGCTATATGATATCTTTAGGAGACTCTCCATTTGTATCATTCAACATCTTCTATTTGAAAGGGATGGATTGTTCTGATAGTGAAGTTTCGATTTATACACGATCAACTTCTGCATCGCGTAACAACTCTATTCATATTGATGAACATAGCGGGAATTCTTCCACTATGAATAGAAAGTCACTTCTTCCACTTAGTCCTGATTCTAAGGACTATGACAGTAGCACTGATGAAAGAGGGGATGGAGAATTTCAAATAAATAAAGAGTCACAGATTCCACTTAGTCCTACTTCTAAGGACTATGAAAGCCGCAGTGATGAAGAGCATGATGGTGAAGTTCAAAAGAACAGAGTGTCACGATGTCCACTTAGTCCTAATTCTGAGGACTATGAGAGCAGCAGTTTTGAAGAGCATGATGGTGAAGTTCAAAAGAATGGAGGGTCACGGTGTCCACTTAGTCCTAATTCTGAGGACTATGAGAGTAGCAGTTTTGACAAGCATGATGGTGAAGTTCAAAAGAATGGAGTGTCACGGTTCCGAGGACTATGAGAGCAGCAGTTTTGAAGACCATAATGGTGAAGTTCAAAAGAAGGGAGTGTCACGGTGTCCACTTAGTCCTAATTCTGAGGACTATGAGATCATCAGTTTTGAAAAGCATAATGGTGAAGTTCAAAATAAGGGAGTGTCACGGTGTCCACTTAGTCCTAATTCTGAGGACTATGAGAGCAGTAGTTTTGAAGCGCATGATGGAAAATTTCAAAAGAATGGAGTGTCATGGTGTCCACTTAGTCCTAATTCTGAAGACTATGAGAGCAGCAGTGATGAAAAGCATGATGTTGATTTTCAAAAGTATGGAGTGTCAAAGTGTCCACTTAGTCCTAATTCTAAGGACTATGAGAGCAGTAGTGATGAAAAGCATGATGTTTATTTTCAAAAGTATGGAGTGTCAAAGTGTCCACTTAGTCCTAATTCTAAGGACTATGAGAGCAGTAGTGATGAAAAGCATGATGTTGATTTTCAAAAGTATGGAGTGTCACGGTGTCCAGTTAGTCCAAATTCTAAGGACTATGAGAGCAGCAGTGATGAAGAGTGGGATGATGAAATTCAAAAGATTGGAGTACCACAGTGTCCACTTAGTTCTAATTCTGTAGACTATGAGAGCAATAGTTATGAAGAGCGTGATGATGAATTTGAAAATAATAGAGTGTCACTGTGTCCTCTTAGTCCTAATTCTGCGGACTATGAGAGCAGCAGTGATGAAGGACAGGATGATGCACTTATTCCTAATTCTAATGTGTATAAAGGTAGCAGTGACAAAGGACGGGATGTAGCATCTTCAATAAGTAAGTCACATTTTCAACGTAGTCCTAATTCTATGGACTATGAGAGTAGCACTGGCAATGCATATGAGGAATACTATCCATTAAACATCGAGTCAGATTTTCCATTCAGTCCGAATTCTAAGGACTACGACAGTAGCACTGAAGAAGCAGAAGATGAAGAATATCCTCCAAGTCAATATTTGAAAAGCAAGGATGATCATAGTGTGGACAACATTCCTCTTAATGATGATGAAAAGCCTTATACAAATGATGACCAAATGATGGAGATGTTTCCAAGAAACATTGTATGAAGGAGTAGGAGCAGACCTTTTCGTATCAATGCAAGTTGTTCTAGTTATACAAGGGGTAGAGCAGAATATCTGACGAGAAGAAGTTCTATTAGTGCTCTCATTTCAAGTGAATGTTGCCAAAAAGATTGCTTGAAACATATGGATTTCAAATTTGCATTAGAAAGCAGGAAGAGATATTTGTCAATGAATAAAAGCATGCAAAATTCATATTTAGTTGGGTGCATGCAATGTACATTGTCAGGTTATGATTATCATATTGGGACTTTTTTTATCTGTAGAAAAGGTTTCAAAATGTTTCATTCGATTGGGAATTTTCGTCTCTCGAGAATCCAAGAAAATTTGGAAAAGGATCCCACATTTTATTCAGAAGTACGTCATAAAAGACAGTTTGGTCCATTATCAAACACTGCAATGTCATGGATGAAAGATTTCTTTTCAAAGCATGGAGAGTGTATGCCAAATGGAGAGACAATACATATTCCAGATAATTTTTCAAGACGAGAAATCTACAACTTATACAAAGAATATGCAGAAGGTGCTGAGGGACATGGCCAGTTTATTACATATCAATATTTTGTGAAGGTATGGAAGAAAGAATTCAACAATGTCCGTATTCCTAAGAAGACAAGGATGGGGATTTGCAGTACATGTGCTTGTCTTAAATCAAAAAGGGACAAAAGTGAAGGCTCAGAAAGAGGTAAGCGTTTATAACTTTAACTTTTAAAATTGTATAGTCATCAACTATGAAAACATATTTCTTAATGAATCTCTTTTATGTTGTGTAGATTTAATTTTCAAACAACTTCAGGAGCATCGCGAACAACAAACAAACGAAAGGAAGAAGGTGTACAAGCATCGAAAAAGGTGCTATGATAATCCGAATAAATATTTGGGTTTGATAATTGATTGTATGGACCAAAAGAAAACACTTTTACCACATTTTGTTCGCACACCCAAAAATTTATAGGAGGAAAACTTTATTCAATTTCACTTGGTCAGTTGTATGGTATTCAATGGGAAAATGTTGCCAAGGGTGTACTTCACAGCTCCAAATATTCATAATGATGAAAATCTGACCATAACTATAATTCATGATGTGATTTCTCATTGGTCTGGTAATCTTCCTGAAGTTTTGTATCTACAATTGGACAACACTTGCCGTGAAAACAAAAATCAAGTTGTTTTTGGATATCTAAACATGCTTGTTGAATTGGGAATTTTTCAGAAGGTAAAGGTTGGTTTCCTTCTTGTTAGGCACACTCATGACCATATTGATCAGATGTTCAGCCATTTTTCAGTCACATTGAGGAGGAAGGAAGTTGGTAGCTTCCCATCACTAATTGAATGTATTAAGAAATCATACATGCCAGAGCCTACTTTTGATGTGTTGGAAGAAACTATTGACATGCGAAGGTTTATTCTGGGATCATATGGTGAGGGGAGATGCATTGAACAACTTAATGACATTAGCTTCCAACATCAATTTTGTATCAAAAAAATTGATGGGAAAACACTAATATGGGGCAAGAAGTATTCAACTACTACAGAATGGGCACCGTCATCAGGATTGCAATTTTTGAAGTTCATTCCAGATCATCCAATATTTGCATCAAAAATATTGTTATTACAATTAGTTGGTGAAGTTCAGAATGCACGTAGACATAACAGGGCTATAAATTATTCTGATTGCCTGGAAGAAATTTAAAAATGTATTAGATATACATATGAGTACTTTGACATTGCTAATTCATTTTGGTGGGAGTCGTTTTTCAATAATCAAAGTGATATCATTTCGACAACAATAAATGAAGATATACCTTTGAAAAATCCATTTATTTGGCCACATAATGTGTCGAATGAACATGAGGAAGTAAACATTGTTGAACAACAACAATCTCAAGGTATTATTAATTCTTCGCAGGCAGAGGAAAGAGAGATGTATATTGGTTCCAGAAGATCTCGTGCACAACGTGAAGCCATGGAAGACCTTTATAGGGGTTCAGTACAGGATATTAAGGAGGGTTGCATGATTGCAGTGCTAGCAGATGGAGATCCCAATGGCTATCCATTTTGGGTTGCTAAAGTTATAAAGGTCTTTACAGAAAATGAGGATGTTACAAGTGTTGAAGTACATTGGTATGCCACAAATACACACCCATTCAATGGTGTGTATAAGCCAGAGATGGTAGTTGACAAAAAAAGGGCGGAAAAAGAAAAAGAAAGGGTACAAATGTAAATCGCCGCCGCACAGAAATATTAAAATTGGAGGATGTAGACATACTTGTTTATGACTTCAATTTAACAAAGAGAGGAACTCTTCGCTTCAAGACGATAGAGATTCTGAAAAGGTTGTTACCAGAAGGAACAGTGTTAACATGGGAGTCACCTGAAACTAGTCGTAGATCTAGAAGAATTTTGAAACCTGAAATGTTGGGCATGCATGTGGACTCAGATGGGGCACTAGTTGATGAAAGAGAAGAATATGGAACATCTTCGTCAGCATCCAGTCACTCATCTGAAGATGTGAATTTTGATGGTGTGCCAAAAAACATGAGTGATTTTGAATATTTGTTTAAGACATTTTATATAATTGATGTATGCATCGTATCTTCAAATAAAATTAATGTTTTCCATATGGTGTTAAATGAGAAGTTATGAGGCATTTTTATGTTGTTGGATTATATGTCTTAGTTATGATAAATTTTATTGTTTAAAATATCTACAATGCAATATTAAATTAGAGATATAAAATATGTTTTATTCAATATACAAATAATGACTTTTGAATGCATTTAGTGATGTAATTTGTTCTTAATGTCATGGTTTTTTTTATTTTATAGTTGAAAAAATTTCAAATTTTTTTGTATATAGTATGTTATGGTTGAAAACATGTTAAATTTATACTTAGGAAAGAAAAATGATATTCTACCAAAAACATTAGTGTGTTTTTTCCTGCATAAACAACTTTGTTTGACACATAGAAATTTGGTTTTATTAGCATTTTTTTTAAATACTGAAAATTGACCCTAAAAAAAAATCATTGTTCCAGCGTCATCAGTTTCATTTTGAAGCTATATTTTGCACAAAAAATTCATAGTAAATTTTGTAGTCACTACCAATTTTAAAACATGTTCAAAATTGACGCCTAAAAAATAAAAACATCGTTCCAGTATACACACCTTTCGTTTTGAGCACTGTTTTTGATGTTTTTTTGGGGTTTTTTGGCCAGAGTTCCTGTTTTGAGTTTATAGTTCCCGTTTCAAAGTTTACATTGTTAACTCTCTTCTCGGTTTTCAATCTAGCTCTCTTATCATTCAAACTTGCCTCAACACTAACGGAAATTTTCTGCATTTCTTCTAAGGTAGCTGGATCTCTCTCTCTTAATTGATAAGCCATGTCCGGATCAAAACCATCGGGGAACTTTAGCAAAGCTGACTTTCTAGTTGGCCTTAAATCATCAGGAATTGCATTTTAAACCACACTGAATCTAGTACAATAATCTTGCACGGATTCACCAGCATTCCGCTTGATCTTGGTATATTCAGAAGTGATTTGAAGAGGATCTTTCTTGACTTCCCAACGATCCAAAAATTGTCTTTGAAGCTCTTCTAATGTGGGAATACTTCTAGTTGTCAAAGCTCTGAACCATTTTCTCACCTCACCTGCGAAAGTCTACACAAATAATCTCATGGTCACGTTTTCTACATCAATCTCATGAAGCTCAAAGAAATCTGTCATCTTATCCACATGTTTTTGTGCTGTGGTACTTTGAGGTGTGCCATCAAAAAAAGGAATTTTACTCTGATAATCTGCGGGCATGTCACCCAAAACTTGAGGTAGTGCAAGAGGTACAAACCGAGGAGCCATTGCTCTTCGTGGATTTGCAATCGGCCTTGGAGATGTTGGGGGAAAAGGTGCAGCTGATGTGTGAGGTGAATGAGGAGGTGTATGTGGAGGTGAAGCAATTTTGGATGTAGAAGGAGTAGATAGAAGTGAATTTACAACAGACTTTTGATCAACAATAGTAGGCTAAGGGGGAAGGGTGGGAATGAAAGGTGGCTCCGTGGGAACCCTTGAGCTAGATGGAGTTGCGGCAAATCCAAGAGTTGCAGAAGTAGCTTCTAAGAAATTAATGATATTTGCAGCCTCAATGTCAGTTTGGAGCTGTCTTAGAATGAAATTTTCAATGGGCTTATTAGATTTTTCAATTTCTAGAGCAGCAAGAAAGTCTGGATTCAGGACGATAGACTCAAGAGCATTTTCAGATTTGGTTTTAAACAATGACAATTCAAAATTTTCATCAAAATCAAGCTCTTCAAGATACTTGAAAATTGCAGGGCAAGAACGAGATTTGAGCACGGGAGTCACAGAGCTCTCTTTACGAACAAGCCTTTAAATCAGATTGGGATTTTCATAATAAAGGGGAGGATTTGGATCTGGATTAGCTCTGGTATATCTCTTTGAAGCCAACGTGTTATTTTCAAGAAATCAAAGGAACACAAATAACTTGTTTAGCCTTTCAAATTCTAAACTTATCATCCAAAAGCTTAGAATTATCAAAGGTACTGGGGCGATTTACAGGTCGAGTGTCACGATTACAAGCTAGACCGGAGATTGACTGAAGTAGTGTTTATCTACTTGTGCGAATGCAAAGAAAAATCATTTCGAAGGCTACCTGGCATAACTTCAGGCTCCGTCTGTAACTTATAAAACCAATGACATCAACAAGCAAACTATTTTCTTCCCCAATATGGTCGCCACTATGTTAGAGCCTAGATTTGCCTCAGGCTGAAAAGACAAGGTTCTAGGTCCACATCAAACCACGTTCAGCCTCGTAGCTAGCCCTACGAGGACAGGAGAGGGCTCTCTCCGGGTCAATCTCAGCAAAACACAAGCGATGGGGCTCAAGATGACTGAAATAAAAGCTAATTTTAGGCTAGATATGAAGTACAAGGGTTTGATTTGAGTTTTTTGGGGATTTTGTGCTGGAAACAGGGAAAGGCAAATTGGGATTGGGGATGAGGCATAGTTTCTGCAGAGTTCTGATTGGGGCAAGGAAGGAAATCGTTTTGATGCTTTAAATTGAGTGAATGGATAGAGTAGACTGGTGAGGAGCTAAGGAGAGCAAGAGAGTCTCAAGAATTCTCCTTAAACAGATGAAAACATGGAAATTTAAACAAATTCAAAGGCAAAGCATAGCAGTTAATGGATTCTACCTTAATCACTTCATTTGTTCAAATTCAGAAGAAGAGATAGGAAAATGATACACATAACACTAATTAACTTACAATTACTTAGAGAAGCATACCATCAAAAACATAAAGCCACGTGGATCCCAAACAGTGCTGCAAAACCCTAGTCTTTCCTTAGCCAAAAATGCAGAGATAAAATGTACAATGATATGCCAAAGCAATCCCAAGTGTCCAACCCTGAAAATGACTTAGGAATTACATGATATAGACTAGCCCAACCCATTCCCTCTCCTCTAGGGGTCGAGATCATCATTCTAGGAGCTGTTTCAACCAATTCTAAACAAAGCACTAAAATCTAGGCAATCAAAACAACTTGCATTCATTAAATTTTCACTTTTTAGTGAATGAATCCTCTAGAACAAGTAAATAAGTGCCAAAATTACATCATGTTTATCCAATTACATCAAGATAGATCAAAAATTACATCACAAAGAAAAACTAGTCAAACTAGCCAAATTTCTAAGTTGGAAGGTGAAACGTTGAGCAAAAATCCTCTATGCGCCGCACCAAAATCTGTATGTGTCATGCACTTTGGAGCTGATTTTGAGGCACTTCCTAAAGTCAAAATTGAGCCCAAGTGTTCTTGTTGGAAATACCTACCTGTCTACTTTCCAACCCAAGTGGAATTTCTGAATTTGGATGTCAATTTCCCCTCCAAAACTTCAATCTCCCAAGACTGATTTCCGTGTGTCAAATTAGGGGCAGAGAGGTCATTTTTTGAGTGTTTTTTACCTCCTCGAGACTCAAAACTTGCCAAAACTTCTTGGCCATGCACCAGAAGTCATGATTTTTCATACCAAACCCAAAAATACAAAACCTGGTGCGGCACACATGGAGAAAAATCCTGTTTTTTGTACAAAAAATTTCAAAAATATCAAAAATGCCCCAAATTTCTTGAAATTTGGGCTGGAGCTTATTCGTTAAGTGTTATGCTAGGCTAAAGAGGCTTCGGCCAGTATCTAAAGATGATCAAGCTCCCTTTGCCTATTTTTCTTCCTTATTGCCTTCCTCAATTTTTCCTTTAAATTCCTGATTCAGGCCTTGCAGACCTTGTTTCGTGCAATGTAGTGGAAAGCCATGTGTCTCAGAAATGCATGATCTTTATCGGCTTCGTCCAACAGCCTCTTTAAGTGCATGTTAACTCTCTCGAGATTAGCCTCCCGATCCTCATTAATCTCTTGCTCCAATGACGTGAGCTCAATTCTTCTCCTTTGTGCAGCCTGGCGATTCTCGTGGATGTTCTATAGCTCCATGATTGCTTGTTGATCTTCAAGTTGTTTGTTCCTCTGCTCCAAATATTTCATGGTATAATTAGCTATCTCCAACTCAAGGGATAAGGCTTGGATCTCTGTTTGCTGCTCCTGGATGATCTCACTAAGCTTGGCACTTTGTGGGCCCGTATCTGTATCATCATCATGAATGAGAATGAAGTCGGTCTCTCTTTCACCTGAAGGCCCCTCATCCCACATTGGCCTCTTACCTTTGTCTTGTACTTGTGACGCTGATGGAGGAAGAGAGGCCCCTTCCACCCCGGGGGGAGATAACACTCGCTTTGCACTGCAAACAAATGTCTGGTACCTCTCTGATATGTGATTAATACCGACACACTAGCGGTCTCATGGCGCTCATACTGATGAGAAGGTCAACCTTCATGCTTAACCTCTGATAATCCCTGTGAAGCTCTGAAGAACAGGGGAGATGAAATCATCCCAAGTGATGCCCTGTAATTCAAGCTGATGAACCACCAAAATACTAGTAAGAGCAAAATGATAGACAATGTTAAGTTGCTGCTGTGGAGTTTTATGCTGCACAAGGGTGGTCATCCTCTCTATGTTCCGGAAAATGAAATACGGGATGTTCATCATCCGTACCCTAGTGAAATGCATGAGCAACCTGATGTGATAAGCATAGAGACGAGAGAACCGTCCCTCACAGCTAAAATATTTCATGATCAATTTCATTAGTGGAGCATATTCATCTTTCAGATATCGGAATGGGAACACTCTTTTGAGCTGCCTCAAGAAACCAGTTTTAATTTATGGCTCATAATGCTACCGGTCAATCTTCTGCTTCTTGTTCCATGGTTCACCAATGTTCAGTATGTTGGTTGCTAATGAGACAGATTCTGGTGTAAGTGTTAAGGTGACACCAGCTAAGATAGCTTGATCTCCATGTAAGTGCAGCACAAAAAGACGAACCAACTCATGATGAAATTGGACACTAGCCACCTTTTGACAAAACTCATAGCATGACTGATACTGAAAACAAAACATGGCAAGCGAGCAGGCCTGAAATTCTGTAAGGGTGGTCAATTCTTCCCTAACATGTCTGCCACCTTTATGAGGCCTCTGAGGTGCCTATTCTTCCAAGGTTGAGTTACTTTGGGTTTCCACTTCATAGTCAGATGAATGCTCAGATGTCATGACTATTGTTTTTCAAACTACCTTGAAAATGAAGATGCTGGTGTATGAAAACTGTTTCGACTGCTCCTTTAGCAATGTGTGCCAACTCTACCACCGAAGGGGAAAACCAATGAAACCAGGACTGTTAGGAAAGGGAGATAATATCAAGGTATTAGGAATTATTAGGATAGATTTTTGTTTTGGAAAATATGGGAGGGGGTTTAGGAATTAGTTGTGGGAATAGGGTCTTAGGTTTTTTCACATTTGACAGTTTTGGGAAAGGGAATTTAGGATAGGGGTTTAATAACTTTAGGGGATGGGGAACAATGGGGTCAAGGAACAAAGGGAATTAAGGACAAAAGAAATAATGGAAAAGAGTAATCTTGGTGGCGAACATGATTTGAAACCCTAGGTAGCAGTTTAGATGTGAGGCATTCAAAGTGATAGGGTTTGATTGTTTATTTGGAAGCTCAACACATCAACCATAACGTACACCATAAACTTGAATGTTGAACAGTGAAGAAGGAACTCAACCTACTTGAATTCAAAAGAAAATGGCACGATTTTGGTATTTGGAAGACGTTCTGGAAATTTTGGGCCAAACAGTTGAGTGCGCCGCGCCGCTCACCCAACGCGCCATGCCCGTTCAAAATTACACTGGGCAATTTCTCCCAGTGCGTCGTGCCTCCCCAGTGCGTTGCACCACCTGCTCTATGCACCTTGCCAGCCAAATTTCCTCCAAGTTAACCCAAAACGCACACTAACTCGACAAATTTGCTTTGAATGGCTTCTCTTTGGTCTTGGCAAACAAATGACCTTGATCTTCATGAAAAAATCTTTATAAAGACATGGGCTTGATTTTTGACTCTCCAAGAGCCATCCTTATAATGTTTTGGCATTGGCACTTTTTCTATTTTAATACAACTCTGTTTTTGAATTTCCTTTTGATTTTTTGACTGAAACAATGAAATTATTGGCAAATTTTTGCAGGGATAGCTGACATGGAATTTGGCAAAGGAGACCAGGGTTGCGCCTAAAGATTTCAAAAACTCAAAACTTTGAAAATTATTTCAAAGGACAAAATGTTGACTTTTCTTCAAAACAGAGTTTTGAAGAACAATCGTAATCCATCGATATAATGATGAAATTCGTGAAATAGAAAACATGTGTAGAACCTCCCTCTGGCCTGCTGGCATTTGAACACTTTAAAGACTCAATTTTTGAAACCCTAGACCTATGATTGACATGACTCGTTGCATTCAGAGATCAAACATTGACTGTCATGGACTTTAATAAACGGCAATGAAAAAACCTAAGCCAGCAGGTATAAGACATGAGGGGAATGAATGACAGAGCCCTTCCGTCATATTTATGGCATGCTCCTAGTGGAATGCAAGTGATCGAGCAAGATGCGACTCCTAAAAATTAAATGCAAAAAGCGTTTTGATCTCTGACGGAGGACTGACAAGACTGACTCTAACAGTGACCATGACCCTTGCATTTTAAACACCAAAATTCCACACGCACTTCAGGTTGGGCCTCCTTTCCTTTCTTCAGGTTATTCAACTCTAAGTGCAAGATTTCCAATTACAAGTGAATCTACTATACTTCGATGTTTGTATCCTGTATTTGTGAGGCTTCCAACAATATCACACTCTCTACCGCCTCTGCTTGGGTTGCTATGTTTTGTTGTGACAGTGACAATATTTAGTGTGGTAAGAATGATGCAATATACCAGTCCCGATGATGTGAATTTGAAATCACCATATTATCCTACCTGATTAGGCATTTCAATCTTTAATCAAAATCCTAGGATGACTCACTTACATTTTGTCGAATTTCATTGAACTATGTTACCGACTGTGCCTCTGATTTAGGCTTTCTAAACACTTTATTGAGTCCCTGCTGGGTTTCTGCCAACGTCGCATTGGGGTTATTAGTGCAGTACTTGATGTACCATGTTAATTCTTGGGCATGTAAGGCTGTCACCAGCTTCACTTTCTTGATTTTATCATTCGTAATCTATTGTGTTGTCCACACAGTGCTTGCAATGAACTAGAACAGTTTGGGGTCTTTTCTCCCTACCCCTTTAAAAATGGGCATCTTCATTGAGTTCATCATGTTAAATGGTGGAGGTGGAGGTGAAGGTGCAGGCGTATGCAATGGAGGTGGAGATGGAGGTGGAGTGGATGGACGAGGTATTCGTGGGATACCCTACCTAATCAATTGTACCACACTCTAGGGTGTACTTAGGGTTTTCCCTTCGGCATCACTCGAAGGGGATCCGATCAACGGACTATACTCAGAGATTGATTCTATGTTCTGTCTAAAGGGTTTTCCACTTTGTGTAGTTCCAAACATCAAGGTAATGTCATAATCCATTTTTCACATAACAACATTTTAATCCAAGTTTTTAATGATTTCAAGCACTTACCTCACAGTCCTTGAAGCACCCATGCTCTACTTCACGGTAACTGACAGTTATATCGATCACGAACTTGGTCAAAAATTCCCTGAGTGTTCGATCAATCCAGTGATCGATGACTTGCATGATGTTTTTTTGTAAAGCTTCCAAGCACCTCACCATCTCTAGAGTCCACACAATAGGGCCATCAAGTCTCCACATACCCTGACTGTCTACCAATCTAGACAACCACTCGTGCAATTCGCTAGGGAAGAAACATAAAAAGTTCTCGGTTTCGTCTAAGTATAGGTATCTACTCAACCATTGTTCCTTGGATAACCACAAATTTTTGTTCTCCTGAGCTGCAAACGCGTGTTCCTTTCGATTGAGCCACTTCTCAATTTCTTTCTTGGTAGGGAACCACTTATTTGACATCAAACATTCCTCAAATTGATCTTGATGCTGGCAACGGAATGATTTGTTGGCTTAAGGGGGCCTGACCCAGGTTCAGAGTTATTCACACCAACTAACAAAACCTTAACAACTGGCCCTTTCGGCAACAAACTTCTTAGCGCAAGCTGCAGTCTCACCCGAATCAGTATTGGGGGATGCTAGAACTAGGTTTCTACATCTAAAGACATGTGTGATGGTTTCTGAAGGTTCTTAACTTAGATCTGCCTTCACGCAGATCTATTTCTTCCGGTTGTCAACTGCTATAAACTCTATCAAAATGACCTTCAAATCTTCGCAAAGGTACATGATCATACTTAACTTTCATAAAAGGTAAAGATTCACTACATTCGGGTAATAAATTGTATCCCTAGATCTTCCTTCACATAGATCTACCCCTTTCCGAACAGCTAGTTACAACATATCTATCCAATACTTCGTGAAGGTAATTAATTTCCCTTATCATGCATAAATATTATAGATCCCATAATTTCATGCAGTAAATACACTTTAATTCATAGAAACAAACCATTGAGCGAAGATGCATAAACTTAAACAAAAATAGGGAACAAGGTACAGATGTAATAGATTCAATCCAAGGCACTCTTTATTAGATTTAGAATTTAGTTATAGACTCTTTCTGCCCTGTACACTTAGCTCTAGACTTACCAAGGTCTCTGCGCACTCAGCTGCAGGAGCCTTCCCCTTCACCTAAGTACATGAAACATACTTTTCTTCCCTTATCACCTGGCCCTTACAATGATTCTCTATCAAAATTTTAATACTTAGACTCGTTATGAATTAACTATATATAGCCTTTCCACTACAATACCATGGTCTATGCACCATGGGTGAGTCTCAAAACCGACCTATCACCTACCCATACAAGGGACTAAGGCCCCTTTGACTCTTACTTAGCTTCGCGCTCCACTTTCACGTTTCGCAGAGTCTTTACATTCTTTTACAAAAAATATTACAAAACTTGACTTTTACTAACAAAAATTGACCCTAGGGATCCCATCCCAACAATAAGTCCCTAGTTGAGAGGGAGCTCGAGAAAATCCCTAGTTAAGAGGGAGCTTGAGTATATTCCCTTTATAGGAACGAGTATATCCTCCCTAATTGAGAGGGGGATATAGACACATCATTCTTGTCTTCATGTTATAAAGAAAGAAAAGAGGATTGGGTAAGCATATGGTTTCTGATACTCTTTGAGGATGTGGTAGGGCATCAAAAAGGTAAGAGTAGTTGAAGAGGAAATTCCTTAAGGATGTGTTAATCCAAGACAATATTTTTCCTAGAAGGACATATCTTTTGAACATTCCTTAAGAGACAATGATGATGGTCTCTATCATTAATTGTCTCGCTAGCATTGTGCTTTGATCTTGTGGAGAGATAGTGTTTTTAGTCAAGGCCTTTCTATGTGACAATGTTGCTTGGTATGATGAGATGCAATGAGATAATCTAAAATAATATATTATGAGATAGGTTACCAACCTGACTCTTCTTATGATAAGTCTTCAATATGGGAATGTCAAAGTACCATGTGTGGATTATGAATACCTCTCTAGTTAAGAGGGAGTGTTGAAATATGTAACTAGGTTTGGTCTTCATAATGTCCATTGTAATCATGATTTTATGTATTTGATGAAAAGAGAAAAATAAATTTATTATTTTCATTCTTGATGCATGGGTTTCATGCTCAAGGTAAATTTATTTGTAGATCAAGTATTCATTGAGTGCTTCTAGGTTTGTGAGAGAATTATGAAGTCAAAAGATTCATTGTCATACATGTAAGACCCCTTTGGGCATCTTGTATTATGTAAAAGAAATTTATTTGAGTCATAAAATACCCTCCAAGACCTTGTCAAGGAGCCAAAACAAGTCAGCCTACATGAAAGATCAAGTCGTCCTCATGGAGGAAATTCATGCCCTTGGAAATATTATATATAAGACACATTTGACCTCAATTGTAGCACACATTCAAGACATACAAAGAAGAAAGAAAAATAGTTTGATCTTAAAAGGTAGAAGTTCTAAGGTAAGTGAAGTTCAAGAAGAAAGCTAGACAAAAAAAAATTGGGTCTCTCTCCCTCTCTTAAGAGAAACGAAATTATGAAGTTGCTAGATAAAAAGTTGTTGGAGGATGAAGTTTCTGGAAAGTTGTTGGAGGTTGAAGTTGCTGGAAATTTGATAGAGGAAGTTTCTGGAAATTTTTTGGAAGTTGAAGTCGTTGGAAAGTTTTTGGGGTCGAAGTTGTTAGAGAAGTTGTTGGGATCGAATTTGTTGATGGAAGGTCAAAGTTTGTTTTCGTAAGTTGTGCAAGGAAATCTAATCAAGAAGGAATGTTGACATGGTCTTGGAGGGGTATTTGTCAAGGGTCTTAGATCTTGGAATTCATCATTTGAAGATTCTATAAGAAGAGAAGAATTCTAATGGGTTTTCCTCTCAAGGGGAGAGGTTTCAGCCCTAGCTAATAGCATATATGTTGTGTCCTCTTGTCTCAATGATATTTATTTTTTAGTGGTTGTTTCATGATAGAAAAGACAATAATGACAAGTTGAAGAAGAATCTAATCAATTTAAGTAAAAAGACATCACAAGTAGTTATCAAATTAAGAGAAATAACCTAATCCAGTTGCCCCTAAATTTATCAACACATGTCATAATGTAATAGACCCTTGTTGGGTTTCTCCAATCAAGAAAGAAAAATATTTTTATGTAAAATAGGTCATTTAGGCCTCCTCCACCAAGCCGGCCTCAATTTGGACAAGTCAACCTAATTAGGGAGGCATAATCCACTATAAAAGGGTAGCAACTCAACTCATTTGGAGGAAATCCACAAGAGGTTTGATCTATAGTAGTTGGAGGCAAAGAACGAGTGTGAAATTAAAGGAAGAGCAGGAAAAACCCTACTGAAGGAGAAAGAAATATTTTTCAAGAAAAAAGGAGTCAAATTCTCTCTCTTTACTCTCACACGTGTGAAATTTTGAAGCTGACGGGGAGGTCAAAATTTCAGATCTACAGTAGGGCCAAAATTTTGGAAGCTAGGGATTGAAATTATGGGTTGTTGTTGGGATGAAGCTGCTAGACAAGAAGAGATTACTGAAGTATTGTTGAATCATCTTGGAAGGATGACTTGGTGGAGGAGGAAGGCCTTTTTGGTCTAAGATCTTGGTCTACCTCAATTTTATTAGTGGGAGAGTTTGATTGGGTTTTCCCTGAGAGAGGGTTTTAGTTTTGGCTGAGTGCCTGCATCTGATGTTGTTGATCTTCATGTTTTGATGATTGCTTAATGAATAAAAGATAAAATAAGAAGATAAAGAGAAGATAATAAGACTACAAGAATATCACAAGTAATTATCAACATAAGAGAATATTTTTTCCTTTCTAAGTTTCTAACATGGTATCAGAGATAAGGTGAAGAAGGAAAGAAAAAAAAAAGGTAGTTTAAATATCTACTGAAGAAGGAATAAAGGAACATCATTAAGGAAAATATCATATAAACTTTAGAATACCTATATCAAGTGAAGGAGATATTATAAATTCTACGACAGTTTCAATTAAGACCAAAAATGATCTAGAAGGAGCCTACAACTATAGGGCATGGAAGAAGAGGATAGATCTTATTCTCACTAAGCATAAATTTTTGGTTCTTGTTCAAGGAAAAGTTAAGAAACCTACATATGATGCAAGAAAAGAGAAGTTCATGGAAATAGGCACCTTGGCCATGAATCTGATAGTAGATGGAGTAAAGGACAATCTAATCCCATACATATCCAATATAGATTCTTCTCAAGAAATGTATGAATCACTATCCAAGTTATTTACCATCAAGGGCATTGGTCAAATAACTAGTCTCGAAAATGAAATAAGAACAATAAATATGATCAAAGGTGTTATTGTTTCATCATATTTTGTAAGGATATCTAGAATAAGAGATAAAATCCAAGTGATTGATGAATTTGTACTAGAGAAAGAATGTATGATTGTTACTCTACTAGCTCTACCAAAATCTTGCAGCTCTTTTGCATAAGAAATTAGTAGTTGGAAAGATACTCCAACCTTTGAACAAATGTTGAATGCATGCAGTCAAGAAGAAGCATGCATCTCGTTAGTAAGTGACAAAAAGGAGGATGAAGAAACGACACTTATAATGCCTACTTTTTTCATCACAAGAGGAAGGGAACATACAAGAAGTTTAAAGTACCAAAGAAGAAGGATGATCTATCAAATATTGAATGCTACAATTGTCATAAGATGGCACACTACAAAATTCAATGTCCTGAAGATCCAAGGAACAAGAAAAGAGAAAGAGAACATGCAAATGTCATTCATGGAGCTCCACCTAAGAAGAGCAATATTTAAGAATCTGAATTCAAATACTTATTTGCTAAATTCTCTTAGGGATACTATCCCTTTCATATCCTTCTACTTTAAGTTTTGTAATGTTTTATTTTATGTTTTGATTTCTAGAGGTCATAGATCTAATATATCTTTTTAGAACATTCTTAATTATTTTTAAAAGTTGTAGGTATCCCTCAAAAGGATTGGATGAAGAGGGAGCCTTCACCATTTTACCGAAATATAAGTATCTTGTTCCTTGTTTCCTCTTTATGTTTGGTTTCCTCCTCACATCAAGATTTGTTTGTATTGTATACTAATAACCTTTTCTTTATATATTTCTTGGTTAGGAAAGCTTTCTAGAATACACAAATTTTATCAAGGAGACTTCAAAGGAAATACTTGAATCATGAAAGAAGTTATGTTGCAAATAATCCCTTCAAGAGCTAATGTCCTACAAGTTTTGTTAAAGAACAACTCAAGGTATGTCTTAGACTACAAGTTTTGTTACAAGGTTCTCTCCATACAATAGGTATGATCATTCTCTTTTGACAATTTCTTTACATTATTTACATCATTATCTCTATGATTTTAAATCTTAAAATTCTTATTAGGGTGATTAATCATTATATTAAATCTATCCTCGTTATACTGTCATCTGATCATTCTTGTGAAACTCTAACCCTTAGGGTTCACTATAAAACCCTAGCCTCTTGTTGATAAGGGTATGTCAATCTTAATAATTAAACCCTAATCTACATAGGGTTTGTTGATAAAGTCCATAACATATAATGAAATCCTATTCTTTTGATGTTTAGGGTTTAGATAATGTTATGGTAAAACCTTAGCCATTTAGGATTTGTTGTTGATGTCTAAGTTATACAATGAAACCCTAGATTTTTAGGGTCTGGTAAATTAGGGTTTATCAACAAAAACCTTGTAATATCTAAAATAATATCCTAGGACTGAATCCCTAGGTGTATATTGATTTGTATGATTGAAACCCTAGCTTGGTCAAAATTGTTGTATATATAACTTCGATGTATTGATGTTTGTATCTTGGGTTTACCTAGTATATATTGATATGAGATCCTAGTGCATGATAAGGAAATCCTAGATATGTATATGCAAGTATTATAACTTGATTGTTGATTAATGAAATCTAGGGCTTATAACAAATCCCTAGTAGAATCTGTTATGCTCTTAACCTGCAAGATGATACCCAAATATAGAATATGCGAAGAAAATATACCCAGAACACAAAATAGCAATGATTTTATTATTCAGAGAGTAATGTTCACTTGCCTCTTCGAGGGGGAAACCTCCAATAGAGCAGAGCTCGACCACAAAATAAGACACAATGCTCCTCGCAGGGAGTCTCTATCCTTTATATATGACTCATACATGCAATACCACGGGCCAATACCGTGGGTTTTATTAATACCATCTATCTAATACTACGGCCCATTTGCAACTAACTGTGGTTCCATCATTAATTGCAGATTAACCACTTACAATTATTAATATGGGCTTTATTGAATCTTGACTATGACGTGATCCCATTACATAAATAAGGGGGTTAAGGTGGGACCCTAACATGCCCTCCCCCTTAAGACTAGCCTTGTCCTCAAGGTTGAAGCTGCGGAAACTGCTTAAGAATAGTGGTTGGTTCCCAAGTTGCATCTTCCGGAGAGATGTCTTTCCATTTGACGAGGACTTCCTTAATCATGCGGCCGCGCAGTTGCTTGTCTCGTGTGTCTATGACCTGTTCGGGTTGAAGCCAGATGGACCCTTCTTCATCCAATTCAGGTAGACTGGTCTAAATTCTGAAATTGTTCCCAATCACTTTCTTGAGGCATGAGACATGGAAAACTGGATGGATTTTTGCAGTAGGTGGAAAGGACAACTTGTAGGCCACTTCTCCAATGCGTTGAAGTACTTGATATGGTCCGTAGAATTTGGGAGAGAGTTTCTGACACCCCTTGTCTTTGAGTGATGTTTGCTTATATGGTTGGAGCCATAAAAAGACCTGATCCCCTTCTTGAAATTGGCGCTCTGAGCGATGCTGGTCTACCTGTTGCTTCATGCGGTTCTGAGCTTGATGAAGATTCTCTCGGAGATGGGCGAGCATGGTTGCGCAGTGTTGTAGGAGTTGATCCACTGCTTGTACTTTTGAGCATCCCTTGAGATACGAAGTAGGTGAAGGCGGGAGTTGACCATATACTGCTTCATAGGGAGTCATTTTGGTGGTGGCATGATAGTTGGTGTTATACCACCATTCAGCCAGAGGTAGCCATTGTACCCAAAGGTGTTGGTTTTCTGAAGTGAAACACCTAAGGTAGGTTTCTAGACATTTTTTGATGGCTTCGGTTTGACCATCTGTTTGCGGATGATAGGAAGTACTGAGTTTTAGTTGACTGCCTTGTATTCTGAAGAGTTCCTGCCAAAAATTACTAGTGAAGATCGGGTCGCGGTCGGACACAATAGAAGTGGGAATGCCATGCAATTTGAAGATCTGATCCATGAAATATTGAGCAACCAAAGTTGGTGTAAATGGGTGGGGTAGGGTGCAGAAATGAGCATACTTCGACAGTCGGTCCACAACCACCATGATGACTGACTTGTTCCCTGACTTTGGAAGACCTGTAATGAAATCCATAGAAAGCTCTGTCCAAATTGATGCCAGAATGGGCAATGGTTGTAATGTGCCTGGTGTGTTGACGGTTTCCCCTTTGTGGCGTTCACAGACATCGCATTCTGCTACGAAAGTAAGGATGTCCTTTTTCATGCCTGTCCAAAAAAATGATCTTCTGGTGCGAGCATATGTCTTCTAAAAGCCTGGATGTCCTGCAATGGGAGATGAGTGCAATTCTGCCAAAATGCGACTTTTGAGGGTGGATGTTGGTGATATTACGACTCTGTCCCTGTAGCGAAGAATATCATCCTGCCACGAGTAGCCCTTGGTGGAATTTGGATCTACCTACAATTGATAAATGAGTTGGGATAGCCCAGGGTGTGAAAACCATTCCTTGCGAGCCTCTTCAATCCATTCTGGAATGGGGAGGGAAATTGCTAGCAGAGTACTTTCTTCCTCAAATTGGCGAGATAATGCATCGACTACACTATTGTCTTTCCCTTTCTTGTAAATGATCTCATAATCATATCCCAACATTTTGGCGAGCCATTTATTTTGTTGTGGGGAGGATAGGCGTTGCTCCAAAAAATATTTAAGACTGTGATGATCTGTGCGGATTTGGAAACGTTGCCCCAATAAGTAAGGTCGCCAAGTCTCGACTGCATGTAAGATGGCCATCATTTCTTTTTCGTAGGTAGATTGGCCCAGATTCCTCCCACTTAGTTGTTGGCTTGTGAAGGCCAAAGGTCGCCCTTCCTGCATTAATACCGCCCCAATACCTGTCCCTGAAGCATCACATTCAATGACAAAGGATTTGGTGAAGTCAGGTAGTGTTAAGACTGGAGTGGAATACATGGCGTTTTTTAGAGCGGTAAATGCTTGTTGTGCTTCCTCATTCTAGAAGAAGGAATTTTTCTTTAGCAGTTGAGTGAGGGGCTTCGCTATGCAGCCATAGTTGCAGATAAATTTACGATAATAGCCTGTGAGACCCAAAAATCCTCTCAAGCTCTTCAAGGTCTTAGGTTGAGGCCATTCTTGCATTGCCTGGATCTTTTTGGGGTCCACCTTGACACCTTCACACCCTACAATGTGGCCCAAGTACTCAACTTCTTCCATCCCAAACGAACACTTGGACACCTTGACAAATAATTTATGCTTGCGGAGCAGTTGCAAGAGTAGATCTACATGCTGAAGATCTGCAGCCCAAGCGCCACTATAGATGAGGATGTCATCGAAGAAGACAAGGACAAATTTCCTGAGATATGGTTTGAGAATGTGATCCATAAGGCTCTGAAAAGTAGAGGGGGCATTACAAAGACCAAATGGCATGACCAGGAACTCATAATGGCCTTCATGAGTTCTGAAAGCAGTCTTGGGAATGTCGACTTCCTTCATGCGAATTTGGTGGTAGCCTGAGCGAAGATCCAACTTAGTGAAGAATTGAGCCCCATTGAGTTCATCCAGCAAATCGTCAACCACCGGGATGGGAAATTTATCTTTGACTGTCAATTTATTGAGGGCCCTGAAGTTGGGACACATCCGCCACTCCCCATCTTTCTTGAGCACCATGACCACTGGGGATGAATAAGGACTAATGTTGGGACGAATGACACCGGCTTCCAAAAGTTCATTGATTATTTTTTCTATTTCATTCTTTTGGGTAAACGGATATCTGTATGGCCGCACATTTGGGGGTTGGGCCCCTGGAACCAAGGTGATGCTATGATCATGTTCCCCTCGCAAGGGTGGAAACTCATGAGGCTTGTCAAAGACCCGCAGATGGTTATTTAAAATCTGTTGCATCTCAGGATGAATTGGCAGAGACTTGGTTTCGACTACCTGGATGGCATTAAATTGAGCTACCACTCCATGATTGCCCTTTTTTAACAATTTTTCCATCCTATGCGAGCTGATGATAGAGGGGCCTCCTGCCTCGAGTCCACGGAGGGTATGTGTGTAGTTGTTCTGCTTAAAACTCATATATAACTCCTGGAAATCCATTGTGATTGGCCCAAGAGTGCGGAGCCATTTAGCGCCGAGGACAATGTCGCAACCCCCCATGTGTATGGCAAACATGTGGGTTTTCAACTGATAATCCCCCATTTGAAGTTTGACATTTTCACAGCGGCCTTCACATTTCATTGTGCCCCCGTCTGCAATTTGGACTTGGAAGTTAGAAACTGCTCGTACAAAACAATGCACTGCTTCTGCGACTTTTTGATGGATAAAATTATGTGTACTTCCACTATCAATCAAGACTACTACTGGGCGATGTTTAAGAAAACTTATGATTTTGAGAGTTTGAGGGGAAGAAATCCCTGCTAACGCATGCAGCGAAATAACTAGTTCATCAGGGACATTGTCCTTTTGGTTGTCTTCTTCTAGTGCCTCATGGTCCTCAAGCGGTGGATCTTCCTCTGTTGAGTTGTAGTCAGTGGCATCTATTTGAAAAAATTTGGGCTCCTTGCATTGATGACCTGGGGAGTATTTTTCATCACAGTAGTAACATAGTCCTTACTTTCTTCTTTCGGCCATTTCCGCAGGTGACACCTTTTGGACCTTAAGTGTTTGAGTCGTGTTGTGAGCATGTGGGGGGCGACCTTTAGCGGAGAAATTTGGGCGACTGTATTGGGCTACTAATGCATGCTCCACGTTACGAGCTACCTTGCAAGCCTCCGTCCATGTGGGAGGGTGGTGCAGTAGGACTTGAGCTTTGATGGCTTCTTTAAGACCGCTGATAAAACATTCCGTGTAGAACGCATCTGAGAGACCCCAAGTGCGGAAGACTAAGGCTTCAAAAGCTGTAATATATTCATCTACTATACCAGTCTGTCGGAGCTTAGTAAGACGACCCAAAAAAGAGTCCTCCTATTCAAAGCGGTCTTGAAGAGCTTTTGTAAATTGGGTCCAAGTCCTAAAAGGTCCATTGCAACGTTGATGCCATTCCCACCATTGCCACCTTTCATTGTCCAAGTACATGCTCCCCAACATAAGCTGAGTCGCATCATCTAAGATACGATTCAGTTTGAAATACTGCTCCATTTGTGCTATCCATGCCGACGGGTGAGAACCGTCAAATTTATGCATATCCAACTTGGGAGGTCGCTGACTGGGTGGTTGGTGGGTGTGCCAGACGTGAGGAGAGTGGCTAGACTCACCCTCATTGTATCCATTGCCATTATACGCCTCCTCGTGGGCTTGCTCCTTGTCCTTTGAGATGAGTTGTGCGACCTGGCAAAATAGTCTGGTAAGCTGAAGGCTAAGGGTGTGCATGGATTCTTCAAGTTTGTCCATCCTTTCGTTGGCCATCGCTTGAGCTCGATTTTCTACCATACACCAACCTGATGAAAATTTGGGACCACCTAAAATTTTCCACTAATAATTGAATGGTACCACAGTGCTCAGCTTGTCGTCCTGATTCTGATGGGCTAGATCACCAATAAGTGCCTCGGAAGATCTCAGACTCGTTTTTTTTTTCTTTTTTTTTCTTTTTCTGAAAACTCCTAACGGAGTTTTACTCCTTCCTTATCAATACTGCAGTGGCCAAATCCTCAAAATGTCAATGCTGCCAAAAGTCCTGCGAAAATTATACCCCGGTATAGGAACCCTTCACAACGACTCCGATCTGGGGATCTGAGAGATATGAACGGTGGATCTGATGGCGGAACATACTGCTTCTACGGATCTCATGGATCTAATAGATCGGAATGGCTGATCTGCGAACTCGAGACTGCGGGATTGATGTCTGCTACTGTTGCACCCCTTTGCACAGGCGGATCTAGAAGAGATGATGTGTGATCCCCCGATAGAAAAGGGAACTAAGTTCTTGAGGAGTGTCAGGTGCTACAGATCGCAATATACATAAGGGTCTGGCAGTAGTACTCAGCCCAATGTTTCAGGGCTCTAACTAAGGAGGATCGACCATACCCTTAGCCGTACAACCCGACTACCCTATCGTACGGGTGAGTAATCTCCCTGAGTGCTGTTCTTGGTGTACTGTAGCCGCAAGACGGCCGACGGTTTATCTATGGCGAGGTTTCAAGGGAGCCTAGGGGGCTTCCGATATACCCAGAGGGTACGTGGACGACAATCCGTGCGCGGTTCTGTCTAATGCGCTACTACTCGAAGGGGTACCCACAGGGGTTACAAGGGAGTCCAACAGACGTGACCACCTCTTGTATTTCCTGCGTGCATGCCTCCCCAAATCCGCAAGTTTATGCGCTCAATGATAGATCCTGTGGTTTAAAGACGCCGGAACACGTCTCTAGCCAAAAAAAAATTGCTAAGAAATGGAGATCCCACCGGCCCTAGAAAGTGCTCTGGTACCACTTGTTATGCTCTTAACCTGCAAAATGATACCCAAATACAGAATATGCGAAGAAAAGATACCCAGAACACAGAATAGCAATGATTTTATTATTCAGAGAGTAATGTGCACTTGCCTCTTCGAGGGGGCAACCTCCAATAGAGCAGAGCTCGACCACAAAATAAGACACAATGCTCCTCGCAGGGAGTCTCTATCCTTTATATATGACTCATACATGCAATACCACGGGCCAATACCGTGGGTTTTATTAATACCATCTATCTAATACCACAGCCCATCTGCAACTAACTGTGGTTCCATAATTAATTGCGGATTAACCACTTACAATTATTAATATGGGCTTTATTGACTCTTGACTATGACATGATCCCATTACATAAATAAGGGGGTTAGGGTGGGACCCTAACAGAATCTGTTGTGAATTCTAGGAAGTAAGATTGAAGCCCTAGATGTATAGTGCGATAATTGGATCGATATCTTGATTGAGTTTCTTTAAATCTTGATGATGAAGTCTAGGGTTTGTGACAAAACCCTATCAATTTGTTGAAGTGTAAGATGTGACCCTTGTTAAATGTGAACCTAACTAGGTTTAGGTATTTGATGTCTAAAACTTGAATGTTTTGATGCTTCAATTGTAATGACATGATTTTGATGTAGTTGACTTCATGCTTCTATATATTTGTATTTGGTTGTACTTGCTATTAAAGTTCTGTAGGTACATAATTTTCAAGATTTTGAAGATGTTCAAAGATGACAATAATGATTGGCATGATGAAGGAAGCTTTAAGAATGATGATGATCAAGATGACCTTGATGCCATGAGAAAGAAATGAAGCCTTAGAAGGATAAAATTACTCTGATATTATAAAAGAAGTAATTTGTTGATCTCACTAAGTTGAGAGGGATATTGGATAAAATAAAGGGTATATCTCCCAAGTTAAGAGGGAGGGCATATTATGACAGTCATATTAAACACCTTGAATAAAGAATGAATGAAACTATTTTAGATAGATGTTTATGATTCATGAAGTTTCTAAGAAAAGACTTGAAAAATATTGAGGTTGTATTTGGTGCTATTGAAGAAGTGAAGGAAGAAAGGTTTTGACAAGTTGTATCTGAATAACTTTATGTAGATATGAGTAGAAATAGGATTATTGAGGGCTCCAAAGGTTTGTGTGTGTGTGTGTGTGTGTGTGTGTGTGTGTATATATATTCGAAGGTTTATTACTGATTGGGGTTGCGAATTATGCTAAATCTCTTCGTAAAAGGGTTGAATGTTTCAAGCATGCTTGGATTGGTGGATATATATGACTAGGAGAGATAAAGCATATTGTGGCAAAAATATGCTTGGGAGGACATAAGGTTGGCTTATGTGTTGATGTCTAGATCCTGAAGTGCGGAGGGTGGTGTTGATCATGGAGCTCTAACCTTGGATACGCACCTAGATCCCTGGGTTGTTATTAGATATTAAAAGCCTAATGGTACCTAGAATGGATAAAGATTGAGTACACCTTACTCCCACCATATTAGAGTACCTTGGTCAGGTATTCAATCTGTAGCACTGTGTGAGTTGTGAACTCTTCATAGATCATATCATTTTAATATATTCCATGTACCTCGATATATATGAAATTATGAATACCTCCCTAGTTAAGAAGGAGTGTTGAAAAATGTAACTAGTGTCGGTCTTCATAATTGTATTTGATTCATGATGTAATATATTTGTCAAAATAAAGAAAAAGAAATTTTATTATAAAAAAATTGAATTATTAAAGCATGGGTTTCATGTTTGGGTCAATGGTTTTTAGATCAAATCCTCTATTGTAGGCTTCTAGAGTTTAAGTAAAGTACCATTGTCCATGTCATAATGTAATAAACCCTTCTTGGGTTTCATCAATCAATCAAGAAATTTATTTTTATGTAAATAGGTCATTTAGGCCTCCTCCACCAAGTCGGCCTCAACTTGGACAAGTTGACCTAATTAGGGAGGAAGAATCCACTATAAAAGGAAAGAAACTTGACTCATTTGGATGACAATCACACGAAGCTTGATATATAGTAGCTGGAGGCAGAATAAGGGCATGAAATTAAAGGAAGATGAAGAAAACTATAGTGAAGGATAAAGAATCTTTGTCAAGAAAAAAGGAGTCGAATTTTCTCCCTTTCCTCTCACATGTGCGAAATTTTGAAGCTGTTGGGGAGGCCAAAATTTCAGATCTGAAAAAGCCTGGTCGAAATTCTAGCAGATGGGGGTCGAAATTCTAGATTGTTGTTGGGCTAAACTTGTTGGACAAGAAGAGACTACTAAAGTATTGTTGAATAATATTGGAAGTCTGAATTGGTGGAGGAGGAAGGTCTTTTTGGTCTAAGGTCTTCGCCTATCTCACTTTGATTAATGAAAGAAATTGATTGGGTTTTCCCCTAAAGAGGGGTTTTAGCCCTGGATGAGTACCTACATCTGGTGTCGTTGACATTCATGTTTTGGTTTGATTATTGCTTAATGAAACACAGATAAAAGAAGAACATAAAGAGAAGATAATAAGACTACAATAATATCACAAATATAGTATCAACATAAGAGAATCTTTTTGCCTTCTTTATTTTCTCACACTCTATTTGCACTTGGAGAATCCCTGAAGTATAGTTTGGAAGTGTTTCTCCATAGCATGTGTTTAGTGAATTCTTGGATGAATATACTAATCTATCCAACACTTGAGGTGAGTATCTTTATTTATTTCTTTACATTCCTTAGCCTATTTTTGGTGAATTCTCAAAACTTTCTTTCAATCCCATCTACCAATTAAAGTGTGATGCAGGGTGATGCACTTTCTTTGAAATTGGTAACATTCATTGTTTTGTTCAATGTCAAGATCCCCTTAGTGTGCATAATGGGACCTCCATATTTTCTGCTATATGAAAAATTCATATCTAAGAGAAAAATCATATGAATGGGTTCGCGGTTATAATGGAAAGTCTACTCTAGCAAAAAATGAAAATTGATAATTTTGATGTCAAGTGTAGTGTATTGCACCATGAAGCTTCAGATTTGGCCAATGACCCTTAGTCAACTACCTCCAAATACAATATGTCCATTGGTTCAAACATTAATAAAAACATCCAGAATGAGACTCTATATGATATACCCATACAAGTAGACATGGTGAAACTCTGCAGTAGCCAAAAAAGAAAATTGAGAATTTAGAGGCTAAGTGTAGTGTATTGCTTCATGAGGCTTCAAATTTCACCAAAGACCCTTAGTCAACTACCTCCAACTACAATATATCCACTTGTTCAAAGTTAACATGAACATGGAGAATGAAACTATATATTTGTATGCCTACAAAGGTGAGCATGGATGGAATTGACCAAAAATCAAACTTATAGAAGAATTCTTTAAATAGATTTAATTTTCTCATATTTTTTAAAATTGGCCTTTTTAAGGCTTTCTGTTAAAATAATTGAAAACTAGTCCTTTTTTTTGGATTTTTGCATATTCGCTACAAAGATAGTATGACATTTATCATTGTTTGCAAATTTTAGGATTTTTACTAAATTATATATTATAGGATGACCCTTTTTTGGTATTTCATAGTGTTTAATAATATTATGAATGTTTGAATATAAAAATTAATCATTTTTTATTAGTTAACGTCGTAATAATTAAAATTTCTATATGAGGTGTAAAAAGTTAGTTTGTGTGGTGTTTAATCTTATTAAGTCTCAAGTTTAAATCTTCTTTGGAAGGGTTGAGGGTAAAACCCAAGTATGAGAAAAATTGTTTCAAAGGTGTCCAACATTAAGTAAACAATCTTGATAACAACATCTTATAGTTGGATATGGCACCTACTCATGATTTTTCGCAAGTTTATGCACTTTCCAGGGGCTAGAGCTTCATAGCCATAAAAGTTGATGAGAATGTTCAAACACTAGATTTTGGTGCAGACACATTTTAGGACAGGGTCTCGGGGTTAGAACATCACGTTGTGGTAGGAAGATGGGAATTCAATAATATGGTTGGTCCTTAGATGAAAAATTGGGTAAAGGGACATTAGGCTCCCATTCTTAAATATAGGCCCAAGATCAGTATGCATTACAAAAATTGGTATTAATTTCATTTTCTTCATGAGGACGACGTGGGAAAAATATTGGACTCCCCTTGGGTGTGTGGGCGCAACTTTTTATCTCTGCAACATTGGCACATTGGTTTCAATCTATTTAGGGAGGTTCCTCGCAAGAAGTTGGTATGGGTTAAACTCCCTAGCATTCCATTATAATTTTGGTCCCAATCGGCATTGGTTGATATTGGAAATTCCATTGGAAAAATATTTTATTTAGTGGACAAAAGTTTGGTGGGTTTGGACAAAGGCATGGCTTGGATTTTAGTGGAAATTAATCTTTTAGGCGACCCACTAACGGAATTGATTTGATATTGGGAGTTTACTCTTTTTGCCAAAGAATAGACTACTAGGGGATCCACTTTAGATGTTTGCTATGCTATGAGACATGACATCTATTAGCGAATTATCCTCGATGCTTGGGAACTTCACATAGTTTTCATATGAATATGGGGAAATCACAATCGTCGGGTTGTGTAGGGTCTAAAGGTTTTGATTTGATGTTTGTTGTGGATTCAAAAGGTGCCCTACTATCGACTCCATGTACTGGAAGATGTGCTTAGCTTTTCCTTCCCCCCAATGCAAATGATGTGGTTATTGAATTGGATATGTTTAAGTCTAATAATTATAAAAAATGTACAATGGATTTGGGTATTCCCACTAGACACAAGGATTCCCAATCATTGGATTTGATTGTGGTTTTGACCCCTGTGGCTGACATTTCTACTACCAATTCAGTAGGACCGGTTCATAAGTTACCTTCTCCTTGTATGAACACCATACTCTATTTTGGATTGAATTGAGTGTCACAATTTTCACATCTCTTCCCCTTTTATGGAAGGACTCTCCTGTTGCTGGACCTAAATTCCATGGGGGTGATTTGGGGGTTATCTAGGACTCCATCTACGAAATGATCCTATCTTCCTTATGCTTTATTACATTCATCGAAGATCCGTTTGGTTCATTTTTGTTGGAAAGGTAACTATTTTTGGTCTTGATAGTTGTTTTTGTACTAATTTCAATATGTATCTTATGTAACAAACTAGAAAAGAAAAAAAAAATTATTATTGTAAAGCGTGAGTTTCATGCTTGATCTAGTTGTATATTGGTGGCCACTCGCCTATTCCACCTAGACCCCCCAATCAATTTCATCTATTTCCATATTCATTTCATCATTGACTATTTTTAACAGTTTTTTTGGGTCCTGAACTTCCAGAGCAGTTTTGACCCCCTAAACATCGTTTTTTTGGGATCTACGGCTGGTCCACAACCATAGGAAAGGGCCTATGGAAAAACCTATAGTACTCAAAGATACATTTCCAATTAGGTAGCATATGCACCAAACGAAGATAATGCGACCAATTTATGACCCTAGGAAGTTGGCTGCACAACTAACCGTAACCATGCCCATAAACACTTGGTGTTACATCTCCTGGGGTTAGGGTTTTGGTTGTTTAAGGTTTTTTCATGTTTTCCAATAATAAATAGGCCCTTCATCCTTATTGTAACATAATTTAGAGGCATGTAACCGCCACATCTCTTCTCAGGGATAAGATACCATCGCTCGAGCTATCTTATTTCAATTTTGTTTGTAAGCATAGTTCAATAGTTTTCTATTAATGAAATGAAGTGGTTTTCTCCATCATATTTGTGTTTATGATTATATATGTAATTAGTTGCGTTCCTATTTAAGTTCAGATACAGGATATTTTGGCCTCACCTACAGGGGTACCTTTGCAATGTCAGGTTAAGTACTCCATCAATCTGACCTGGGCACGTCGCGGACCAATGGACCAATCTACGACACTCTGTTCTAGAGAACGATGAGATCAAGAGGCAGATTCGGGAACTATTGAAGAAAGGGAACATCAGGAAAAGCTCATCACCTTGTGGGAGCCTGATTATATTGGTACAGAAGAAGGATGGGACCTAAAGGCTTTGTATCGACTATCAGGAATTGAATAAGATCATTGTCCGGAATAGGTATAGAATCCTGCGGATTGATGACCTTCTGGACCAGCTCAAGGGGGCCAAATATTTGTGCAAGATTGACTTGAAGTTATGTTATCACCAGGTTCCTATCGAACTCTTCGATGTGTGGAAGACTGCCTTCAAATCTAAGGAGGTCTTTTTCGAATGGTTGGTCATGTTGTTCGAAATAACAAACACCCCTGCAACGTTCATGAGACTAATGGAAGACATCTTGCGACCCTTCACCAATGCATTTGTGGTCGTGTATTTAGATGACATATTGATCATCAACCAGATTTTGGAAGAGCACCTCCACCATATTTGACAGGTCCTTCAAACCCTACGCCAACACAAGTTGTGTGCTAACTTGGAGAAATGCACCTTTGGACTGACCCAAGTTCAATATCTGGGGTACGTCATTGATGAGAAAGATGTACATGTGGACCCATCTAAGGTACAAGTCATTCGATATTGGCCAACCCCAACCACTCTAACACAGCTCTACAAATTTTTGGGTCTTGCCGATTTATATAGTATGTTCATGTTGGGGTTCTCTCATATCACTTGGCCTTTAATTCAAGTCACCAAGGGCGGAACGAAAGCAAATATTTTTTTATCGGAAACCCAACAACAAGTGTTGTCCGAGTTGAAGAATTGCCTCTGTTTTGTACTAGTTCTCACATTACCAGACCTGCAACAACCATTTGAGATTGAAATAAATGCCTCTGATTATGCTATTGGTGTGGTTCTTATTCAGCATGGGCATCTAGTGGCTTACCACAGTGAGACACTTTTAGACATAATCTAGAAGTAACCCACTTATGACAAAGAAATGTATTCCATTGTGGAGGTCTACCGTCAATGGAATCATTACATTCTAGGGTAGGAAACGGTCATCCACACAGACCACCAACCTCTATAGTTCATACAGACACAAGGGAAGTTGCAGAATGATCGCCATCAGAAATGGTCCACCTGTTACATTAAGTATAAGAAGGGCATAACCAATAATGTTAGTGACTTCCTTAGTTGACCATTGGTCATGGCGTAGATCACTGTGCTCAACTCCTATGGGTATGAGACATCGGGGTGGCCGCATCTTTACAAGAGTGATCTAGAATTCAGCAGCATCTACTAGACACTCTTGGAAGGGAAGCAAGTTCCAAATGCTCACCTTCAAGATGCACTAGTATACCACCTGGGACACATCTTTGTTCCTTCAAGTGATTGTGCCATGATGATTTGGGAGGCGCACTACAGTCGGGTCGTTGGACAATTCAGAGTAGAGAAAATAGTGGCGGTATTACAAAAGTATCTTTAATGGCTGAAACTTTGTCAGAATGTTGGGAAGTACATTAGATCCTGCATCACCTATGCCATTTCCAAACCAACCATCAAGAAGAAATGCTTGTATACTCCTCTACGTACTCCTAGATGGCCTTGGGAATCTATCTCCATGGATTACATGTCAGGACTTCCTTATACTAAGTGCGACAACAATTGCATTTTCATGGTCGTCGACAGATTCTCTAAGATGGCCATCATTTCAGCCCGCAAGAAGAGTATCACAATAGAGACCACCACTAAGCTCTTCTTTGAGTGAGTATGGCTACACTTTGGGATCCCACAGTCCATTTTCTCATATTGGGACAATAGATTCCTGAGTGCGTTTTGGTCAAGTCTCTAGTCGATGTTGGATACAAAACTTACTAATTCCATGGCTTTCCATCCCCAAACTGATGGTCAAACAATAGTTGTGAACAGGATGATTGTACACATTCTTCGAATGTACAACTCAAAGCATCCATGCACATGGGATGAAGGTCTCCCCTATGTCCAACATAGCTACAAAGAGCTCTCCACAGCTCAAAAAGCCACAACCCCTTTCAGGTAGGGCTGGTATTTCAGCCATTATTCCCCATTGATGTGGCCATACCATCTGCAGCCACTCAGGTAGATTCGGCTCACGTTCAATCCAAAGATGAAAGTGCTAACAACTTCATTGAGTGTATTCAACACATCCGCCAGTAGGTCCATGATATATTGGACAAAGCCAATGCTAGGTACAAGCAACACCATGATCAACATCGAGTGTCACGGGAGTTTCATGTAGGCAACAAAGTTTGGCTACATTTGTAGAAGGAGAACCTTCCTAGACCCCACTGCAAGCTTCGCCCATTCTGATATGCACCATACACCATCACCAAGGTCGTTGGTGACAATGACTTCAAGCTTAACATCCCACCATTCCTTGGTCTACACCCAGTGTTCAATGTAGATCACCTTCGGCCGTACTTTCCATCATTGTTGGACACATCTAACATTGTAAAACAACTCACACTAACAGAGCTCAACCCAGACGGCATGAAACAGGCCACAACTGATCAAATCATGGACACACAGATCAATAACACTCACCAACAATGGATATAGCTATATCGAATTGTCAAAGCAAGCCAAGTCCTTCACCAAGGCAAGTCGTTCACTAGGGACCAGGTTCAGCAGAAATTTCCTCACCTCATGGAGGGTCTGCATGAAATGGGGACCATTTCTTCCTAAGGGGGGAGGAATGATCCAGGTGGATATTGGTGGCCACCTGCCTATTCCACCTAGACCCCCCAGTCAGTTTCATCTGTTTCCTTGTTCATTTCAACATTTACTATTTTTAGCAGTTTTTCGGGTCCTGAACTTCTAGAGCAGTTTTGACCCCCTAAACGACATTTTTTTGGGGTCCACGACAAGCCCATAGTGATAAGTAGTGGCCTACGATGAAACCTATAGTACTTAGAGAGACCTTTCCAACAAGGTATCGTACGCACCAAATGGAGATAATATGACCAAGTTACGACCCCAGGAAGTTGGCTACCCAACTAACCCCAACGGGGCCCACAAACTCTTGGTGTTACATCTCCTGGGGTTAGGGTTTTGGTTGTTTAGGGTTTTCTCATGTTTTCTAATAATAAATAGGCCCTTGAGCATTATTCTAACAAAATTCAGAGGCATGTAGCCACCACATCTCTTCTTAGATATAAGCTACCATCACCCAAGCTATCTTATTTCCATTTTGTTTGTAAGCATAGTTCAGTAGTTTTGTATTAATGAAATGAAGTTTTTTCTACTGCATCTCTGTGTTTATGATTATATATGTAAGTTGTTGCATTCTTGTTTAAGTTTGTAATAATGTTATTTATTGATGGCCTTCTAGATAAAAGAATGTTCTTCATGCTTCTAGGGTTTGTTAGGCCATAAGATTTATTTGCATGAGTCAAGAGATTTAACACCATGTTTATAAGACCCTCCCAGGAAAAATATATCTCGTAAAAAAAAAATGCGTCTATAAAGTCCTGGAATCCTCCAAAGTACAAGTCGGCCCTGGAAGCTTCAAGTTGGCCTAAAGGAGAGAATTTGACCCCTTGGAAAGGCTATATAAAGGAGCAGTTCTACTACATTTGTGATTCACTCACCAACAAGTTCGATATACAGCTAGCAGAGGCAAGGAAGGTGGAGCGAAGGTCCAGAAGGAAAAAGGAGAAAAAGAAATCTTTTTTTTGGGCTCTATCTCTCCCACATGTGCAAAGTTCTAGGATTATTGCAGCTACAAAGAAGGCCAAAATTGCAGGTCTAAGTTGCAGGAGGGTGAGGAGTAGTATTAAGTTAATGGAAGAAGGAATACTTTTTCTTGATTTTGTTGACTTTAGAAGGTGCTATCTTGCTCTAAGAAGGATCTCTTGAAGAATAAAAATTAGGGTTTCTCCAGCAACTACATGGCCAAAGTTGTAGGTCGAAGTTGCATAACAAAGTTACAGGGTCGGAGTTGTGGTAAAAGTTGCAACTAGAAACAGGTTAATACATGATTGAGTTGTGATATTGGAAGGGCTAACTTAGTGCTTGGAGGAGGACTTTTCTAGGTTTTTGGGTCTTTATGGCCTCATTTGAAGTAGATTCTATAAGAGGAGAAGAGTTTCTAGGTTTTCCCCTAAAAGGGGATTTGCCATAGCTTGGAGCCTAATTTCTATGTCCGTGGTCTTTATTTTGCTATTGATATTTGTTTGAGGAAGAAGATATAATAAAGAAACATAAGATGAATAATAAAGTTCATAAACAAGTATTAAAGTTAAGGGAAAATGGAATTAATAGCTACCACTTTGCATTTTCCAACATGGTATCAGAGCTAAGGTGAACAAGAAGGCAACTAGAAGGATCATCTTATGGAGAAAAGAAAGGTTTGCTAAGGGGAAAAGGAGACCTATTGAGACAAAAGAAGGGTCTCATCAGAAAATAAATCTTGAAGAAGACTGCAAAAATATTGTTGTTCTCTCTTGAACAAAGGATCTAGTTGGAATACCTCCCTAAAGGAAGCATCAAAGGATTTTGGTATCATCACTTTTGGAATCCATTATTGAAGTCTCTTTGAAGATCTCGAAATATTTAAAATAACTGGAGACATCATCGGAAGGGGAATACTCTTGATTATCAAGTAAGTATCATACTATTACTCTATGTCTAAATCTACAGGTCATATGGATTTTTTTTGCAAGGAAGACAATAAGCTCGTTGGCTCATCAAATTTCCTAGAATGGAAGAAAAGGATTGACCTGGAGCTTAGAGAACATAAAGTGATGGAATATGTTACTAGTGAAATTATTGAACCAAGCAAAGACAAGACTCAAGAACTAGAAAAGTACAAAAAAGGAGAATTTAGGGCACAAAGGATCATCATTGAATCCATTAAGGATCCTCTTGTTCCATTTGTTTCAAATTTCAAAACTTCTAAGGCTATGTATGACAAGCTAGTGAATTTGTACTCTATAAGTACATCAGGACAAATGATGTCTTTGAGGAACAAGCTATATATAATGAAGAAATCAAAGGATGAGGACATGACATCCTTTCTAACAATTATTTGTAGGGGCTTGGAGAGAAAATTTTAGATTCAGAAATGACCCTCTATGTAATAAATGCATTACCACCAGAATGGAGCAGTTTTGCAACAAGTATCTTTTTGGGCGTAATAAAAAACCTAACATTTAATTTTCAATCCGGGAGTTCATAAAATTAGAGGAGCAGCACTGGAAATTCCAGAGAAAGACTTTAGCAACATGCACTAGTTAATACAATGACATCACACCGTTCTGGAAATTGGATTCCCTCAAGAAAAATACTTGTCACAAACTTAAGGAAAGGAAATTCAAATCAGCATAAACAATCCTAATCAATAAAAGAAAAAAGGCAGATATCTGAGACTAAATGTCAGTGCAGTCATAGGAGAAGGAAATAATTAAATTGTTAGGTGCATTTGTCTTTGTTACAATGTTTCCTCCCTGGCCTAAATCATCATTCTTGCACCACAACAACGTTCCTGCACTGTGTTATCACTTAGAACTAAAAATTTGATGCATATAATTTTCTATCCTAGCCCGATGACAAAGGTCTGTGTTAGTTCAATTGAGTTTTAATTTTCTTTCCTTAGGATTTGGAGTCTTAAAGAGTTTCTAACTCAAATCATTCTCAACTCCCATTGGTTCTCCTCTACTCATCATTGTTTTGTAGCCACCTCTGTGTCTTATGTAAGCCACCGTGTCTTTTAGTAATTTCGCAGCATAATTCCCATTCGCCAGTTTCGCAGCGCAATCATGATTAGGCAGTTTCGCAGCGCAATCATGATTAAGCAGTTTCGCAGCGCATCATGATTAAGCAGTTTCGAAGCGCATCATTAAAATTTGAAACTAACAGCGCTGCGAAATCATGGATTCGTACTTCCGCAGCGAATCTTTCCCGAAATATCAAGTCCATTAGGTGAGTCATCAGCCATGTCTTCTCATGTCAGTTCATATATATCTTCCATCACGTTTTAACGTTCATTTCCACTATCACCACCACTAGCTCTGTTGATACGCATGTATTATCATTCCCAAGAAATTTCACCGTGCATAAGCCTTAATGATGGTCGTAAGTCTTGCATGAATGACAAATCTGCAAGATTATGTCTTGAAAGGTTTTAAGCGGAAAGATTCAAAATTCAAGCGAGGTTGAATTCAAAAAGAAGTTGAATCACAATTCCAACCGGAGCTGGTAGTCTTTGTGTGAGAAGATTTGGAAGAATTCATGGAGAGAAAAGAGCACAGATCCAGTAAACCTCTAAGGACTGAACCCAAGGGCCTGGATATAACGCTGAGAGATGAAGGTGTGAAGAATGCATTTAAAAATGCTAGGTGCTGGAACTTTTGCAAAAAGTTACAAGGAGGGCATGCGCAGGTAACTAAAGAATTTGCACTAAACTTCACTAGTTTAAATTCAAAAGTAGCCATGTTAGAAGTGCAGGTGTCTCCAGAAGCAATATCCGCTGTGACAGAGATCCCAAGAGGACAAGAGGAATGGTTTAAAAATTTCAAATTTGACCTGAATCCTTGTAAGGAGTTTTTAAAGGATGCATATGTAAATGAAGATTTGAGTAGGGGAGTGCCCAGGAATTATGTCAAGGAACATTATGCTCTCTTACTCACCTGCATACAGAAATATTTGACTTGTGAAGGAAGGTATAATAAGGTTTATTCTTACCATTTCAAGCTGCTTTTGCATTTCACTGGGAAAATCTCCATAGACCTACCTTTTTATTTGTTCCGTAGCTTGAGTAAGATGTGTGATAAGGTACAGCTGAGAAAAGAGGATTCTGAACTCTTTGTTTCATCATGGTTTGATCAAGCTACTGGTTTTAGATGGCCTCCAGAAGATAGACAGAGACTGGAATTCTTTTATTTTTATGGCTGGATTCCAAAGCAAGACTGGCCTCACTCCTCAACCGGCCAGAGATTTCACAATAGCTGAGCTCCAAAAAGAGGCAAGAGCCAAAAGGGTTCCAAAGTCACAACTAAGAAAACCAGTGAAGCCTCTCATCATCCAAGATCAACCTCAGCAAATAACTAAGGAAAAGGCTCAGGGTAAAAAGAATGTGCCCGAAACAAGCACATCTGAAGCAGTCTCAAGGGTAAGAACAAGAAGTCAAATAATGAAGGAAAAAGGTAAAACTGTAGCAGTTGAAGAGAGCCCAGTGTCCAAGGCAAATTTGAATGATTTATTATAGGCCATTGAATTCGAGCAGTCTCTACCAGTCCAAATTGAATTGATGCAGTCAGAGCAAGAAGGTACCAAGAAATCCAAGGCTTCAAAAAGGCTTAAATTTGATAAGCCAGCTGAAGAATTCATTTTTAAACCCAGAAGACCTATGACAAGGAGGTTCCAACAAGTACAAGAAGCACTGCCGAGAACAGAGGAAACAGGGGAAGGAACACAAAAAGACATGGGAAAAATAGCCATTGCATCTCAAGAAGATAATATAGCAGCCATACAGAGACAATTAGAGTCAGCCAAGTATGAGATTGCTAAACTAAAGAAGGCCGCTAGAAAACATGCAGCCATACATGCAAAATATTATAAAACCTTATGGGAAGGAAATGAAGCTGTAAAAGCTCAATTGAATTCAGTGGTTGATGGCCATGCACAATTTCACACCTGGACAGTACCAGCAATCAAGGAAGCTAAGTATATCAGAAGGATTAATATGCAACTGAGAGCTGGGAATAGAGCTATGAGGAAACAAATTGAAGATTTGAAGACACAGCTGAACCAGCTGCCTGCTAAATGAGTTTTTCACTTCAAGTAAGGTTTTGTTTCAAATTTTTGACAAATTTGCTTAACCTTATTTCTCTGAGGAAATATAAATCCCTGTTCAACATGTGGAAAGTCGAAGGGAGTTTTTTGGCAATCAAATATTCGGTTAATAAAGATCTCGGGTCAAAGGCAAATTGTTTTAAATAATTCAGCATTTTCGTAGCGCGCTACGAAACTGCTGAAGATGTTGTTTTTAACGTAAATCAAACAGTTTGAATTATGAGCGGGAATTTTGAAGGGAAACGCCTAAAGGGAATGCAAGAGATCATCTGGAGCTGTCAACAGTCAATCAGGTCAAGACAGGTGGGTGCTTTAAAAGGGTTGAATATTCAAATCCAATTTTGAATTTCTGTCATAAAACCCCTTGATCACCGTTTAAGATATATCAAACGATTTGCCTACAAGAAGTTTTTGCCTGTACACATGTTCATCAACAAAGCTTACAGCGTACCAAGGACATGGCAGTCTTCCACATCTTGGGTAATTAAAGGCGAAAGAACATGCTTCTGTGCATTCGAAGATTTTGGAAAAACTGAAGCCGAGAAGCAAGGGTAACCTCCAAATATCTCTGAGCAGTTAAAAAGTTTCAACATTCCAGGTCATCATGGGGCATTAAATACCCATCTCAGCCATTTCAGCCAAACTGAAGGAGGACCAGGTGTCAAAGAATGAGGAGAAGCCATCATGCATACAATATGGAGTTAGAGTCATAGTAGATTTAGAACTCTAAAAACGCTCCAGTCAGCACTTTATTGTATTTATTAGTTAATTAAATAGTTGATAGGTGTCATTAGAGGTAGTTATCGAATTCCCCTCATGCTGGAGGCGGAATCTCGATTAGTTAGAATAAGAATTCTATATATAGATGAAACAGCAATGTAATGAGGGTTGGAAAACTTTATGACAGAGCATTGTATTTGGCTTATGTAAAGACAGAATTTCAGTAATACAATTTAGCTTTACTTCTCAGGATTCAAGAAGGATTTCTATGTTCAGAATGTATGATCTTGTCCTTTCCTAAGTATTTTACAGTTTTATAAATGTATAATCACTCAGAATTCACTGATTGTGCTCTGATTTCCTGTATGCATTTATAAACTATGGTTTCATATGAGTTATGTTCTGAATTTTCAAATGCTGAATGCCCTGACTTCTATGTAAAGTCAAGATCCTTGTTTATTGAAGTGTTGTTGACTCCATAGGCCCAATGGAAACTTGTTTAATTTTTTTCCAGCATCTATATTAGTCACAGTTATTTCACAAAGAGTTAGCCATCTTATCTTAATCCAAATCATTAACCCATCTAGAGAGAGCCCTCTCAGGTTGAGGAGGCTAAGCCTCAGCCTAAATTAGGTTTGAAACAGTTACTTGAAGTCTTCCTGGTCTGCAGCCTTCCAGGGCTTGATTTTGAGATAACATTTTGGTGCGTCTGCCGGGAGCCGAAGATTACTCATTCCCGAAATTATGAAGCTGAACTTCTGAAGGTAGCAGGAACTCAGAAGGTTTTCGAGGCTGCATTCTACCTTGGTGACTCCATACAATCTTAAAGTTAAAAAGGTGGCTTCGAGAGGAAGATATACAAGGAGTAATCCTGACCCAAATCCACCTACTCTTGTGGATAATCCAAACACCATCTCAAGGAGCATGCAAAGATTTCCTGATATACCAGGTACTTCTTCATCTGTATCAAAATCTCTGTTCCCTGAATTTTCTAGAAGTCCTGAAGATAAAATTGTTGATGATAAAATTCATGAGGTATTGTTGAGGTCTGAAAACGAAGAAGAGCTTATTGGAATTGTTTTAGATTTACAAAAAAGAGGCATTGATACTTCATCTTTAGTGTCACAAAAGGATAAGGAAGAGTTTTGGGAGGTTGTTACTTCAGAATTATTATTAGAGGAAGAAGACTTGAATCAACTCAAAGAACTTGATCCTTTTGAGGTTTTGCTCAAGTCCAAAACTGGTTTACCTCTCCCAAATTGGAGTTCCTTTGTCAGTGGTTTGCAAAGTCCAAATAGCCCTTTTCATACTAGTACTTTATCTTCTGCCTCTGTTAGTCCAAATAGTCCTCAGACACTATCTCACACTAGTTCTGGTCCCACTGGTCATACAATACCTGTTGTCACTGCTCCTCCATTCATTATGGCTATACCTGCTAGATATGCTCCTCTAGCTCTCCCTGCTGTTTTACATGATCTTCCTAGCAAATATGCTGCCAGAATTCCAACATGGGGAGGAGATGAAGATATTACAGCAGAGGAGCATGTGGATAGGTTCAATGATTTTGTTGACAGGGAAGAAGTGGATGATGAAGATGTAAAACTAAGATTGTTTGCCCAAACTTTCATTGGGGAAGTCAGAAAATGGTTTAAAGCCCTTAGAGCCGGAAGCATACATAGTTGGGTTGAATTTGAAGATAGCTTTATAAGGAAATGGGGAAACAGAACCAACCCTGTCCAAGCCCTTACTGAATACAACAATCTTAGGAGAGCTCCAGAGGAAACTGTCCAAAACTTCTCTAAGAGGTTTAATAAAATATATAATTCTATTCCATCTCATTTGAAACCTCCTGGAGCTTTGGCACAGTTGAGATATGTTGAATCATTTGATTCAGATTTCTCTCTTTTACTCAGAGAAAGAGAATCTACCACTCTTGCTGACATGCAAAATGATGCAATTAAGGTAGAGGTGAATATGCTTGCTGCTAAGAAATCAAAGATGGCAAAGACTAAGCTGAAGGAAGAAGAGAAGCCTTCTACTTCTGCTCAAGAAGACAAGTTTGAAACAATGATGAAAACCATGGAGAAATTGATGGACCGACTAGCTCTTGGGAATGCTTCTGCTCCTCCAGCACAACAAGGACCTCAATTCAGGAACCCTCAGTTTAGAAGACCTCAGAATCAGCAAAGGCCAAGAGACAACAGAAATCAGCAGGCAGATCCTCCAGTGAGACCTCCCTTCCAACAAAATTTGGTAGATGAAGAGGAAGAAGATGAACCTGAAGTCCCTGAGGAATCAATCCATTGTTTTGATGAAGAAGTGTCAGGGATTTTCCTGACCAAGGAGGAACATGATGAGTCCAGCATGATAAAATCGGGAGAAGAGCCTTCGTATTTTTTAAAGGGCTATCAGCATGCTATCTTTGAGATGCAAAAGCACTACAATCTTAGGAACAGAGATGTTCCTATTACAGCAAATAAAGCACAGCCCAAGAAGAATATCTCAAAGACAGCTGATGATAAAAAGGAAAAATCAAAGGTAGTTGAAGGTAAAGATGATTCTCCTCTTGATAAAAAGGATATTCAAATTTCTTCTCCTCCCAAAGAAGTTGACAAGACTACTTCTGTTTTTAATACTGAGAATGAGATTGCAAAAATTAAAATATCAGTCCCTTTTAATGAAATTCTCAAGGTAGACAAATACAGAAGTAAAATTGTTGAAATGCTTAATTCACAACCAGGGGTGGCTGATATCCTAAATGTACGAGAAGATAATCCTATTATCTGTTTGGGTCCAAGACTTGAGGATGAACAAAATGAAGAGTTTCCCCCTTTCTACATAAGCATTACCATTCATGATATGACTCTACATAATGCTATGTTAGATTCGGGGGCATCACACAATCTCATGCCTAAGGTAATCATGGAAAGACTGGGGTTAGAGGTAACTAGGCCATATAAGGATTTATTTTCCTTTGATTCAAAAAGAGTCCATTGCATTGGTTTGATAAAGGATGTTGTTGTGGGGCTCACCCAAATTCCAGCAAAAACAACTGTTATGGACATTGTTGTTGCAGACATTCCACCAAAGTTTGGGATGCTTCTTTCAAGGTCATGGGCAGCAAAAATCAAGGGCACAATGCAGATGGATCTAACATATGCTACCATCCCAGTGTTTGGTGAAAAAAGGAGGTTGTATCGTGAAACAAGGATGGCCTACATGGTAAGCAGCAAAGAAAAGCCTCCGAATATTCCTATTTACTCATGTGATACTGGTCTTGGATCAGCTATCCTTTTCAATGAATCAGTTGGAAAAGAATCACAAGATGAATCTGCAGAAAATCAGTGTCAAGAAGGGCAGCAAGGAGATGAAAGAGACAACATGGGCTGCTGGTCATTATACTTTGATGGATCAGCAGGAAAAGAAGGGGCAGGAGCTGGGATTTGGATCACTAGTCCAACTGAAGAAAGTAAGTTTCTCTCATACAAATTAAACTTTGATTGTACCAACAATATGGCTGAGTACGAATCTCTGGTTTTAGGTTTGGAAACCTTGATAAAGTTGAAAGCTAAAAACATTGCTGTTTGTGGAGATTCTGAACTGGTAATTAAACAAGTAGAAGGTACATATCAAACTAAGGATGCAAGGATGAGAGCATACAGAAATTTAGTGTTGGAGATGTTGGAAAAATTTAAATCCTATTCCTTCAACATCAAAACCAGAGATCAAAACTCTATTGCAGATTCTCTTGCTGTTTCAGCCAGTCTTTTTATTATTCCTAAGCATTCTTCTGAAAGCTATGAAGTGGAGGTTTGCCATAGACCAATCATACTGGATAATATCACAAATTGGCAAGTTTTTGAGGATGATCAGCAGGTAAGGAACTTCATTGAATTAAAAGAAGAGTTTGAGCACAATCAGATAGATCATCAAAATATGTTAATAGAGTCAAAAGAAAATTCTGAAGTCTTACAGTTACAAAATAACTTAATTCCTAAAGGCTTCATTCCTCTTGAAAAATTATTTGATCAAAATGATGTGTTCAAAGCCCCAAGACTACAAGCTAATGAAGAGGAAGTAGAAAACTGCAATTTAGGTGACTCGGTTGTGCCTAAAATAGTCAAGATTTCCAAATTCCTTTCAGCTGGTAAGAAGACTAAATATGTTGAGATGATGAAAAGATTCATTGATGTTTTTGCATGGAGCTATGCTGACTTGAAACAATATGATTCTTCAATCATACAGCATACCATTCCAATTAAGCAGAATGAAAAGCCTTTTAAACAGAAGCTAAGAAGAATTAATCCTCTTCTAATGCCATTGATTGAAAAAGAAGTGAACAAGCTTTTTGATGCTAAAATTATTGTCCCAATCAGATTCTCAAATTGGCTTGCTAACTTGGTACCAGTCAGAAAAAAGAATGGAGAGATCAGAATTTGTATAGACTTCAGGAATTTAAACAAAGCTTCATTGAAAGATAATTACCCTCTCCCTAAAATGGATTTCATTCTGCAAAACATTGTTGGTTCACAAAGGATGTCTATGCTTGATGGCTTCTCAGGGTACAATCATATTCTTGTTCACCCAGACGATCAGGAGAAAACAGCTTTCACTACACCATGGGGAACATTCATGTATGCAAAAATTCCCTTTGGCCTCATGAATGCAGGAGCAACTTTCCAGAGAGCAATGGATATTGCTTTTGCTGAAGAAAAGGACAAATCAGTGGTGGTTTATCTTGATGATATCACAGTTTTTTCAAAAAAAAAAGAAGACCACTTAAAGCACCTTGAAAGGATCCTACTGAAGTGTAGGAGGTTTGATATTTCTCTAAACCCAACTAAAAGTATTTTTGCTCTAACTTCTGGCAAACTGCTTGGTCATATTATTTCTGAAGAAGGAATTAGGATTGATCCTAATAGAGTTAGTGCAATTCAAAAACTGGATTTACCAAGGAGTAAGAAGGAGGTTCAATCATTTCTTGGGAAAGTTAACTTTGTTAGAAGATTTATTCCTAATTTTGCTGAAGTTGTCAAGAACATAACAAAGATGTTAAAGAAAGGAGCATATTTTAAATGGACAGCTGAAGCAAAGAAATCATTTGAAGAGATCAAGAAGGCACTTACTCAAGCACCAGTACTCATCAGCCCGGATTTTACCAAGGAGTTTCTCATCTTCACCTTCGCTTATGAAGACACAATTGCTGGAGTTTTATTGCAAAAAGGAATTCAAGGTACTGAACAACCCATTTCTTTCTTTAGCAAGACATTGGCCAATGCTGAATTGAAATATAATATCTTAGAGAAGCAAGCCTATTCATTGGTGAAAGCAATTAAGGATTTCAGAATTTATCTTTTGCACTCTCACATTATTGCATACGTGCCAAATGCTGTTATAAAAGATATTCTTACACAAGCTGATCCAGATGGAAAAAGGGGAAAGTGGATAGCAAAACTGTTGGAGTATGACATCGAGATCAAACCCACCAAGTTGGTAAAGGGTCAAGGCCTAGCCAAGTTGTTGACTCAATCAAATCTGGACTGTATTGATATTAATTTAAGCACAAAAATCTCAGAAATCTCTGAAAATGAAGAGGAATTGGTCCAGATAAATGAAAAATTCTTGATCTCAGAATGGTACAAGGATATAGCATTTGTTTTGCAGCATAATAGAGCTCCTGATAATCTTTCAAAATCCAAAGCTCGGTTTACCAAATTGAAATCTCTCAGATATTTTGTGTATGACCAAAATTTGCTTTGGAAGGATGCAGGAGGGATATTGTTAAATTGCCTCATTGAAGAAGAAGCTAATAAGGTAATTGATGAGTTTCATAGAGGGGATTGTGAAGGACATCACTATTGGAAATCCACTGCAAACAAGATCTTGAGAGCTGGCTATTTTTGGCCAACTATGTTTAGAGATATCTATAAAAAGATAGCCACATGCCATGAATGTCAAGTGTTTGGAGGAAAGAGAAAGCTTATGCCAATGCCCTTGGTTCCTATTTATGTTGAAGCACCTTTCCAGCAGTGGGGATTAGACTTTATAGGGGAAATACATCCTCCTTCATCAGGACAGCATCGCTGGATTCTTACAGCCACCGATTACTTTACAAAATGGATAGAGGCAATACCCACAAGGCAAGCAAATGATTCAGTGATTATTTCTTTCTTAGAAAACAATATATTATCAAGATTTGGTTGCCCAATCAAGATCATTATAGACAATGCTCAAGCCTTCAAGTCAAAAAGAATGATTAATTTTTGTCATCAGTATCACATCTCCCTGGGACATTCTACTGCTTATTATCCACAGAGAAATGGATTGGCTAAGTCATCAAACAAGAGCCTTGTGAGAATCATTAAGAAGCTACTGCAAGAAAATAAAAAAGCTTGGCATTTGAAACTGAAATATGCTTTGTGGGCTGACCGGATTTGCACAAAGAGGTCCATTGGAACATCACCATATGAGCTAGTATATGGGGCAGAGGCTATATTTCCCACATCCCTAGGGGTACCAGTAATGAAGCTGATTCAAGGATTAGAAGAAGAACCAAATGCAGTACAACGAAGGATCAATCAGCTAATAGCTTTGCAGGAGAAAAGAAATGAGGTGTTTGACAATCATCAACAAAACCAGAACAGGATCAAGAGAGCATTCGACAAAAAGATCAAAGAAGTTACATTTCATATTCATGATAAAGTCTTGAAATGGGAAGCTAGAATTGAAGAGAAAGGTAAACATGGTAAATTCGAAAATTTGTGGAAAGGGCCATATCAAATTTCTGCTTTCCATGGGAATAACACCTACATTTTACAAGAGATTGATGGAACACCATATGCTGGAGGACCTGTTAATGGCAGGTTCCTAAAGCATTACAATTGATTGAATTTCTGCCAAGTATCTCACAAACATTGTATATAACCGTTTTATTAGTGTTTCTTTGTTGCAAATAAATGACAAGCTGAACAGGAAGCTCAAGCCCGAGGTGAAGGCTCACAAAACTAGAAAGGGATGCTTGTCAACTCTGTTTATGTTTTCATAAATTGGACAAAGCACTGGACCTGCGAGTTCTTAGTGTACTACAGGAGCACACTATCCCAAGTGGAGCCACTGTTATCACTTAGAACTAAAAATTTGATGCATATAATTTTCTATCCTAGCCCGATGACAAAGGTCTGTGTTAGTTCAATTGAGTTTTAATTTTCTTTCCTTAGGATTTGGAGTCTTAAAGAGTTTCTAACTCAAATCATTCTCAACTCCCATTGGTTCTCCTCTACTCATCATTGTTTTGTAGCCACCTCTGTGTCTTATGTAAGCCACCGTGTCTTTTAGTAATTTCGCAGCATAATTCCCATTCGCCAGTTTCGCAGCGCAATCATGATTAGGCAGTTTCGCAGCGCAATCATGATTAAGCAGTTTCGCAGCACATCATGATTAAGCAGTTTCGCAGCGCATCATTAAAATTTGAAACTAACAGCGCTGCGAAATCATGGATTCGTACTTCCACAGTGAATCTTTCCTGAAATATCAAGTCCATTAGGTGAGTCATCAGCCATGTCTTCTCATGTCAGTTCATATATCTCTTCCATCACGTTTTAACGTTCATTGCCACTATCACCACCATTAGCTCTATTGATACGCATGTATTATCATTCCCAAGAAATTTCACCATGCATAAGCCTTAATGATGGCCGTAAGTCTTGCATGATTGACAAATCTGCAAGATTATGTCTTGAAAGGTTTTAAGCGGAAAGATTCAAAATTCAAGCGAGGCTGAATTCAAAAAGAAGTTGAATCACAATTCCCACCGGAGCTGGTAGTCTTTGTGTGCGAAGATTTGGAAGAATTCATGGAGAAAAAAGAGCACAGATCCGGTAAACCTCTAAGGACTGAACCCGAGGGCCTGGATATAACGCTGAGAGATGAAGGTGTGAAGAAAGCATTTAAAAATGTTGGGTGATGGAACTTTTGCAAAAAGTTACAAGGAGGGCATGCGCAGGTAACTAAAGAATTTTCACTAAACTTCACTGGTTTAAATTCAAAGGTAGCCATGTTAGAAGTGCAGGTGTCTCCAGAAGCAATATCCGTTGTGACAGAGATCCCAAGAGGACAAGAGGAATGGTTTAAAAATTTCAAATTTGACCTGAATCCTTGTAAGGAGTTTTTAAAGGATGATTATGTAAATGAAGATTTGAGTAGGGGAGTGCCCAGGAATTATGTCAAGGAACATTATGCTCTCTTACTCACCTGCATACATAAATATTTGACTTGTGAAGGAAGGTATAATAAGGTTTATTCTTACCATTTCAAGCTGCTTTTGCATTTCACTGGGAAAATCTCCATAGACCTACCTTTTTATTTGTTCCGTAGCTTGAGTAAGATGTGTGATAAGGTACAGCTGAGAAAAGAGGATTCTGAAACCTCTTTGTTTCATCATGGTTTGATCAAGTTACTGGTTTTAGATGGCCTCCAGAAGATAGACAGAGACTGGAATTCTTTTATTTTTATGGCTGGATTCCAAAGCAAGACTGGCCTCACTCCTCAACCGGCTAGAGATTTCACAATAGCTGAGCTCCAAAAAGAGGCAAGAGCCAAAAGGGTTCCAAAGTCACAGCTAAGAAAACCAGTGAAGCCTCTCATCATCCAAGATCAACCTCAGCAAATAACTAAGGAAAAGGCTCAGGGTAAAAAGAATGTGCCCGAAACAAGCACATCTGAAGCAGTCTCAAGGGTAAGAACAAGAAGTCAAATAATGAAGGAAAAAGGTAAAGCTGTAGCATTTGAAGAGAGCCCAGTGTCCAAGGCAAATTTGAATGATTTATTGCAGGCCATTGAATTCGAGCAGTCTCTACCAGTCCAAATTGAACTGATGCAGTCATAGCAAGAAGGTACCAAGAAATCCAAGGCTTTAAAAAGGCTTAAATTTGATAAGCCAGCTGAAGAATTCATTTTTAAACCCAGAAGACCTATGACAAGGAGGTTCCAACAAGTACAAGAAGCACTGCCGAGAACAGAGGAAACAGGGGAAGGAACACAAAAAGACATGGGAAAAACAGCCATTGCATCTTAAGAAGATAATATAGCAGCCATACAGAGACAATTAGAGTCAGCCAAGTATGAGATTGCTAAACTGAAGAAGGCCGCTAGAAAACATGCAGCCATACATGCAAAATATTATAAAACCTTATGGGAAGGAAATGAAGCTGTAAAAGCTCAGTTGAATTCAGTGGTTGATGGCCATGCACAATTTCACACCTGGACAGTACCAGCAATCAAGGAAGCTAAGTATATCAGAAGGATTAATATGCAACTGAGAGCTGGGAATAGAGCTATGAGGAAACAAATTGAAGATTTGAAGACACAGCTGAACCGGCTGCCTGCTAAATGAGTTTTTCACTTCAAGTAAGGTTTTGTTTCAAATTTTTGACAAATTTGCTTAATCTTATTTCTCTGAGGAAATATAAATCCCTGTTCAACATGTGGAAAGTCGAAGGGAGTTTTTGGTAATCAAATATTCGGTTAATAATGATCTCGGGTCAAAGGCAAATTGTTTTAAATAATTCAGCAGTTTTGTAGCGCGCTACGAAACTGCTGAAGATGTTGTTTTTAACATAAATCAAACAGTTTGAATTATGAGCGGGAATTTTGAAAGGAAACGCCTAAAGGGAATGCAAGAGATCATCCGGAGCTGTCAACAGTCAATCAGGTCAAGACAGGTGGATGCTTTAAAAGGGTTGAATATTCAAATCCAATTTTGAATTTCTGTCATAAAACCCCTTGATCACCGTTTAATATATATCAAACGATTTGACTACAAGAAGTTTTTGCCTGTACACATGTTCATCAACAAAGCTTACAGCGTATCAAGGACATGGCAGTCTTCCACATCTTGGGTAATTAAAGGCGAAAGAACATGCTTCTGTGCATTCGAAGATTTTGGAAAAACTGAAGCCGAGAAGCAAGGGTAACCTCCAAATATCTCTGAGCAGTTAAAAAGTTTCAACATTCCAGGTCAACATGGGGCATTAAATACCCATCTCAGCCATTTCAGCCAAACTGAAGGAGGACCAGGTGTCAAAGAACGAGGAGAAGCCATCATGCATACAATATGGAGTTAGAGTCATAGTAGATTTAGAACTCTAAAAAAGCTCCAGTCAGCACTTTATTGTATTTATTAGTTAATTAAATAGTTGATAGGTGTCATTAGAGGTAGTTATCGAATTCCCCTCATGCTGGAGGAGGAATCTCGATTAGTTAGAATAAGAATTCTATATATAGCTGAAACAGCAATGTAATGAGGGTTGGAAAACTTTATGACAGAGCATTGTATTTGGCTTATGTAAAGACAGAATTTCAGTAATACAATTTAGCTTTACTTCTCAGGATTCAAGAAGGATTTCTATGTTCAGAATGTGTGATCTTGTCCTTTACTAAGTTTTTTACAGTTTTATAAATGTATAATCACTCAGAATTCACTGATTGTGCTCTAATTTCCTGTATGCATTTATAAACTGTGGTTTCATATGAGTTATGTTCTGAATTTTCAAATGTTGAATGCCCTGACTTCTATGTAAAGTCAAGATCCTTTTGTATTGAAGTGTTGTTGACTCCATAGGCCCAATGGAAACTTGTTTAATGTTTTTCCAGCATCTATATTAGTCACAATTATTTCACAAAGAGTTAGCCATCTTATCTTAATCCAAATCATTAACCCATCTAGAGAGAGCCCTCTCAGGTTGAGGAGGCTAAGCCTCAGCCTAAAGTAGGTTTGAAACAGTTACTTGAAGTCTTCCTAGTCTGCAGCCTTCTAGGGCTTGATTTTTAGATAACACACTGGAATGATGTTCTTGTAATAAAGAGATGTTCCTGCACTGGAAGTATCTATTGTGCATGCACTAAAGATTTCGACCTTTATACAAGAGCTATGGATTCTTGTACTAGAGCACTTTATTCTTGTACCAGGATATCGATTCATGTACTGAAATAAAGGTTCATGTACCAAGTAATCAGTGTTCCTCATCTGGAATTTATCTAGGACAAAGAATTAAAGGTATTACAGACTCATGTGCATGGATGTGCCTATGTTACTTTATGCAATGGATCGATAAGATTGCAAAATACACAGACACTGAGGCAGTTAGAGAAAACATAACAGGAAAACATGTAAGACAACAAGTTTAATAAGGAGTTCACCCAATGCTCCTGGGCTACGTCTACTGGTCCAGCTCTCTGTAGTGGCCTCTCTATTATGTTTTTAAGCAGGGTTTTTACAACAGTGAGCTCAATTCGCGTCTCACTAAATAGATGAAAGTCAGTAGGAATGGACTGCAAAAACTCTCCTTACTGAAATTCGACCTCTGAGGGTCATAGTAGTATGACAGGCCTATGCCGAGGAGTTTGCTTGAACCTCTCAAGCCTTCTATGGAGTACACATACTCTCTGACTCTCTTTGGCTCTGTCTGGCTCAATGTTGCCTTCAGGTCAACTCGACTTCTACTCTCTGTTTTCTGCTCTTACCTATCTGCCTTCTTGTGTTGTTTTTTTTCTTCTGTCAGGTCATGGCTTTAAAGCCAGTCTATTCTTTTGACTGTTCGTTTCCACTTCCTGGCCTTCTGGTTTCCTTAACCCTGCCCATTCAAATTCCTCTGCTCTGCATCATCATCACTGGGTAATGCCTCATAGGGAGGTGGCCACCTGTTTCCTAACGAACTAGGTGTCAGATTCCTTGAATCATTTTTGAATGGCTATTAATTTTGTTTGCTTCAAGATTGCTCGCGAATAATGAATCGTTTGCCAACTCATAATACACGTTGGACTTCAAATCCCCTATCATCTTGCTTTTTGACTTGTCAAATCCAGTCAGTCATCCGGATGCATCTATGCCATTGATTTGGGCCCCCCAGATCCTACGGTCGTCCTTCATATCGGGTGGACAAGTTTCACAATGTTTACTCGTTTGATTCGGGCAGTTTTCTCTCTCATCCACTGAACGCGTGTCGCTTGATGTGTGGCATCGAGCGGGACTCAGTCAAAATTGATTACCACCTCAAGGCCTTCCAATATCCTACCGGTTTGTGGAATCCTGTGCTACGGAACCAAATGCATTACTTTTTCTAAATTTTATAACGATTTCAGGTCTGGGTGCTTCGGGACTTTCCTTCACTAAGGGGGACACCCTGCAATACACGATTATCACTAAGCTCTTTAGCGTTAATCACGTATTAGAAACCACCCCCGTTCCTTGATTTGGCCTCCGATTTTTCCAGTTTGCGTCAGTGCGCATTACCATGGGCCAATGGTTTGCGCGCTCGACTGAGGGTCCTCATTGCTCCGCTCTAACCATAACCACAACTGTTACGAGGATTCTGTTGTGGGGAAAAATGCCTATGCAGGACGATCCTATCCACCTAAGGTGTGACAGTGCCTTAGCAACAAACAAGGACGGCTATTCTGGTTTCTTCCTTTATGAAATGTGAAAGATGAGAGATAAATGGACTTACCGGTGTCTTCCGTTTGTCCCTCGATCCGGTCTCTCTTCTCTTTGGGAGTTCACAGCTACTTGCCTTCTCACTCGCCCAGCTTCAGCAGGTTCATGCAAGATCACAAGAGAACAGCTACTCGCCTTCTTGCTTGTCTAGCTTCAACGGGTTCCTGCAAGATCACAAGAGAACAGCTACTTGCGACAAGAGAATAACACTACACAAAGACAGATATTCACATTCATAACTAGTTTAGGATTAGAAATAAACCAAATACACTAATGCAATCATACATCAAAGACACATCAGTATATAGGAGAAACCAAGATAGCTTTATTGATGAATAACAAGGTTCAGGAAGAGATACAACCCAGAGGGCTCCAATCCAGCATCTCCTTCCCAGCAAATGGAATTCCTATCTTCACCCCCTTCAAAGCATTAAGCACCCAATGATTCCAATCTCAAACCAACAGCAATTCTTTGCAATAACAAAATTCCAGCCTCTAGATCTCATGGAGGAGAGATCCATATATAGATGTTTGGAGAGAGGGTGAGTCAGCTTGAGATCTGACTAGTGTCCTCTCCCTCTGTCAGTTCTTGATTCCACTTGGAGGTTCTTGCTTCCACTTGGATATTTGGAACCTCTTACTCATCACCAGTCGAATTCCCTGAGGCAAGTGTCATTTTGGAAGCTTCCTGGGTTTTGACACCTTGAGAAATGAGCCTGCCACATGTCCACTCTCGTTCAGTGCAGGTAGCCAGTGTTCCCTTTGACATTCAACGCAGGTAGCCAGTGTTGTCTTTGACATTCAGCGCAGACAGCTAGTGTAGCCACTGAAATGATCCTGAATTGACTTGTTTTTGAGCAGTTTCTGGTGGAGAACTTCTGTGAATTGTTGTGGTTTGTTAGCCTTGTTCCTCTAGGGGTAGGAACAACATGTTTAGGGACTTTGGATCCCTTAGATTATGGACATTTCATGCTCAATGTTGTAAGGCACTAAAATGTCTATAACAGTTGCCCCCTAAAGTATGAGGTTGTTTATCGGGTGAAATGCTTTATCAGGGGAATCCGAAGTTCATCCAATGCTGAGAGGAGACCTGTAATAAGATACAATACAATACATTATTTTTCATACTGCTTTCATTATCTAGCTGAGGCGGGCATTCCCATGCTTAGCTTTATAAATTCATTTTTTTGTACATAGAACAGACAATCGTCTGGTGGTAGACTGATAATTTTGATGAAATTATAATCCTTTGAGTAGGATGATTATCTGCTGCAACGATGTACATGTCAATGTCTTTATCTTTCCTGAATATATATCGCAGCCCGGATGGATGAAACTAGATCCGATGTCTTCAAACTCGTTCGATCTTCACTCTAAGTACAAGTCGATCCATGTGAGAAATGTTCTGAAGTCGAACATGGAAAGACATCGCTTGATTACCGGTCAATGATGTAAACCGTTAACAAGCGCGAGAGGAATCACCGATAATGATAATGACCCTCAAGGTACTGCATTACAATTCACGTGGTGTGAATAAAGGACTTGGCATCGAACGCCACGCAAAATCTTTAGGTCGAAGGTCATTGATGTATACCTGTCGCCGGAAGTGAGAAACTTGCCATTGAGGCATGCAAGCTTCAAAGTACTGAAGGGGTTGTTCCTAGATCAACTTCTTGGATAATGAGTTGATGTCGACAAGAAGCGATCCGTCAAAGGAGGGCCTTAATGAATCCCACATCAGTGACACGGAACTGAGCTAATGATTTTGATGGAGGTGAAAACAATCTGTGACATATGATTCAGGGTGGCGGTCATGAAAGGATGAAGGATAATGTATGGCAGTGGATGGGACACGGCTGACTTTTCTGAACGACTTCTCTTGAACATATGGCGACACTGATGCGATGAATTGGTAGCATTACCCCAAATATGGATGGTATGGCGAGACCATGGATGTGACCGGTGAATGAAACAACCCAACCCGATTGTGGTACGGAGGAAAAGTGTCATGTTCAAGAGCGACTTGCTACCATCAAAGTTTTCTTGAGTTTCTCCCAATTTTTCCCCAGTCATTGCTGACCAGTACCTCTTTATTTTTGTCAAGCTTGAGGAGGATAACATATGCTTTTTCTATAACCTGCCCTTCGGGCAAGCCTATCGCTATGTTTTAACGAGCCTAGCGATAGTGAAACTCGTTCTCATCTAAAGACAAGTTTGTCGCTATTAATGATTTTAACGAGTCTAATGACAAGGATAAATTAGTCCTTTTCATTTTTAGAGAGTCTGAAAAGGTACATAAAGTTAACTCCAAAAGTCCTTTTTCGACATCTAATCCCTTAAGTCCGAAAAAGTATAAAACAATACAAAAGGGATGAGTTTTCGATAGTTTTAACGAGCCGAATAAAACAAGCGCTCGATCTTTTTGTGTAATAATCCCTCAGGTCCAAAAAGATTAAAATCTAGAGGAGGGATAGCACTTCCTGTCCCTTTAACGAGCTGGAAGGCCAAGGACTCGGCAATCTTTTCATATTTTACGAGTCAGATGAAAAGAGCTTAAAGAAGACTTGTCTTTTGAGGAACGAGTGATAAACAGGGTTAGCAGCTGATTCCAGGTACAGGTTGGAATTTTCCAATCACGGCAGTGTCACAAGGATGGCTAGGTGAGATCACTCTTCGCAGCTGTTCCTCAAAATGGGTAAACAATCATATGGAGGTGAACGATCGGCCAAATGAAAAGTGGAGGTGACGGTGCAAACACGACCAAGGCTTTAATGGCTGATGATATTACATTCACAGTGGTTATTTACCAGGAATTTGGTTCATTTTTTATTTTAAAATGAGGTTAAACGCTGGTGGAAACACTTGCTCATTGCTTATGTTTATTTTTTAACGAGCATGAAGTCTGCGTTAAAACTGCTCGGATCTTGCGTTTATTTTTTAACGAGCATGAACTGTGTGCTAAAACTGCTCGATACCCAGTCATATGATAAGAGTGTCTCATTGAGATTTTATTTTTATGGAGCTTCATCTCACAAAGCTATGCCCCACATCCTTTCTTTATGCAAGTTAGGAAATGGCTAACCCAAAAAACAGATAAATAACGCTCTTTGCTTGCACTCCAAAAGGTTTTCATGCCCCTAGGTATAAAGTATGATTTCAAAGTTACCTCTACTTCTTTTCCGTCAAAATAATTGTTTTAACGAGAGAGGCTTACCTCTTTCAGGTTACCCAAAGATTGTATCGTTAATCTTTCAAACAAAACACTTCCTCGGCAATGTCTACCGAAATAGACAAAGGTGAGTGACAACGAGCGCCAAACACATAACTTTGACAAAAGAATCTTATTCCAGAATAACCCTCTTCCAGCATGGGCAGGGTACAGACTAGTCATATTCTCCCGCGGAAACCTACCCTATACCCAATGTTTTCCTGCCGAAGCAGACCAGGACGCATGCCCCTTGGGTTCCAGTCATATCCTCCCGGATTACTCGCGCTCATCAGGAGGACGGACCGTGGGTTGAGACACTTCTTGCGTGAAGAGACCATTTAGGGATGGTATATGACTATTTGCGATGCGTGATCCGGGAAATGAAAGTTGGTCCACGAGATTGACCACTCTTCCTTCATGTAGAAAACACATTACTCTAAAGAGTGAGGAGACGATGGCTCCCATGCAATATATATAGTCTCGTCTAAGGAGTAGGTTATAATCCAAGGGTCCTTGAACGACCATCACGTTCATTTGAACGGTCTTCCCTTTCAATGTTATGGGCACATTGGGGAGGATCCCTAAAGGTCGATTGGTTCCTTTATCAAAACTTGATAGATTTCTCATTTCATGCAAAAGCGTTGGTGAACCAAGCACTTTCCAAGCAATAGAGGAAAGGATACTCACAGATGCCCCCTCATCAATGATAGTGCCAGCCATTACCATTCTGTATATTTGAACGATAATTCTGAATGGTATGCTTGCTGGCAACCGGGGTCTGCCTAGTTGGTTCCAGTCGAACGAGACAACTAGGTTGCTTGGTGGTGGGACCGAATAGACGGCCGGATATCGCTCTGAAGAACTTCCTTCCTGCGATAAAGGAATGGGTGCATTGCCCCCGTGTTCTTCGGAGTCAGTGTTGATGAAGAGAATTTGGACGGTGTCGTCTTTATTCTCCTCTGTGATGGTATCGTTCAAAGATAGAGCCTCTAAAGGCAAAACCGGGTCAACTGCCGTCTCAACCTTTTGACTTTCGTCAGGCATGGATCCAGACGGTTCATCTTCAATGATAGGTGCTTCGGCTGACCACCTGGCGGGCCAGCTGGGTTCTCAACTAGTGAAGGACCTGGCAGGAGTTTTTGATATCCAGGAGGAAGTTGCGCTCATAAAATCGGGCGATCTTCCATAACTCTTTTAGCCTCATCTAAGAAGGGACAACGGTGGATGGCGTGGTCGCCTTCAAATAGTTTGCAAGGAAATATAGCTTTCCCTCTCTGTCTTGGGACTTCACTTTCACTAGTCGACGGTGAGCTGTCAAAATGGCTGTCAGAGGTCGACGCTACCGAATTGTGAAAACGGGGAGACCAGTCCCTTAGTATCCGAGGGATGCAGGGACAATCTCTGTGGAAGTGGTCTCCCTTGCATATGACACATGGCGATTTAGGCCTGGTCAGTGCTGTGTGTGGATTTTTGTCAGACGACACTTGTTTGCCCCCAGTCGCTTTTGGCTCCTTCTTCTTCTTCTCTTTCTTCTTCTTTTCCTTCTTCTCCTTAGGAACCTGGTTTTTTGTTTTACCAGTTCCGTCAAGCGAAGAGGAAGGAGGAGAGGAAGAGTTAGATGAAGTAGAAGGCTGGTTGGCAACCCTGGTCTGGTCTAACTGTTGACTCGACTGTTCAGGAATAGTGGTGTTCTGAACGACATTGGTTGAAAAGAGCCAGACCGGTAGGCCAATTGTCAGTCCTGGAAACGACAATGTGGCCATATGGGGTGCACCAACATCTCCCCAAGAGGAGAAGGGACTAGGATTTCCACCAAGGGAAATTCCTTGGTTGGTGTGCTCCATTTTTTCAACCTAAAGATCAACGCAGGAATAAAGGGTGATTGTTCCGTTTAAAATAAAATTTTAACGACGCTTAGACACAACTTGCTTTTTCAGTTTTAAAGAGTCGAGAAAAAGCTAAAGATGACTCTAGTCTCCTTCGATGTTTTAACGAGCCCGAAGTGACAAATGCTCGGATGGACTTTTTCTGTTATAGAGTCTGAAAAAGGCCAAAAGGAACTGCTCTGGAGTTCTAGGCAGAGGGTGTGCCAAACTTTTCGCAAAATTGCAGAATACTTTTTAGGGTACGGGCGGTCGATCTTCCTGAATGTTGTGTTCAGTGCATTGCGATCAGTAGGGCGGCCGACACGGCTTCCTAAGGATAAAGTTTTTATGCCTATAGGGGTCTCCCAATATATACGCGATGGTACGTGGGAGCACAATCCGTACTGGCGCTATCGTCCCTCAGGAGGAATCACCCACCATCCACGAGATCGACAGTCACCAGGCTTTACGACGCCGGAACACGTCTCTAGCCTAGACCTCTATGTTGTGTGTTATGTTGCAAAGCGTTGTTAAGTTCATTCAATTTATTTTAGGTTGATATTTTTAGAAGTTTTCCTTTCAAGGTTCACCACGAGATGTATGATACAATTCCTAAATGTAGTCTAAAGATGATAAGCAAGCTTTAAATCTTTTCAACTTTGAAAATCCTAGCTACTAAGGGAAAAGAAAGACACCATATTTTCTCATAGAGCAATCAGCACACTCTAATGCACTTTTCCTAAATCAAACATGCAAACTATCAAAATGCAAATGCACAATGCAGGTGTTTGTTTTCCGCTTTCTTAGTATTGATGCCTACAAAGAAAGCTTTTTGTAAAACTTTGAATTTGCTTTTAAATGACAAATACAAACAAGTTTACTTTTTCGAAATCAGAGAGGGTAGAAGAGATTACAACACTTAACGATTTTCGAAATGAATACTTGTTCCAACACTTAAAAGAGACAAACTCAAACCAATAAGCAAGAGTAAATGTATAATCAACTGCAAACAGCCAATGAACTCTCTTCTAAGATCACAATCAACAGATCTGAATCAAGGGCTACAGGATGACTATTTCACTCATGCAGAGGAAAACTGCAAATGATGCCACAAACACATAAAAACACTCACAGTCATTTTGTACAAAAGGAAGTGGAATCTAAGCAGAGAAAAGGAGTTATCAGACTGGTACCTATGCTGGTTACAGGCTGCAAAAATCAGAGATCAAAACAAGGAAAAATAGAGCTGCAGAGAACCCCAGCTGCACAACGGCAAACTGGTTCAGCGCAACCTCAACACAGGGGTTTTGACATTCAGCGCAGGTAGCCTTCACAGGACCTGCATTGAAATGCAGAATCCCTTCACTGGGTCTGCGCTGAAGGAGAAACTCTCGTTTCCCACAGGTTCTGGGTCACAGATTGCTATTTAATTCACTGTTTCAAGCCAAATAAAAGCAACAAGCAAGGTGTAATCAAAGGGATGCTTTGAGGGGGTACTAAGATCTATCACAAAGGATCATCAAATCATTTGTGAGTCCATTGTTCAGATCATAGACAAGTCCAGTGATTGGATCAAAGCAGCAACTGTCTACTTTGCATCTAGGAAAAGCAGATGCAGTTTGATTGTTGCTGTCAAGTCTATGAAACAAACAATGATGAAAACACAAATAAAATGACTAAACAAATCTCCCCAGTGGAGTCGCCAATTTGTTGTGGGGAAAAATGCCTATGCAGAACGATCCTATCCACCTAAGGTGTGACAGTGCCTTAGCAACAAACAAGGACAGCTATTCTGGTTTCTTCCTTTATGAAATGTGAAAGAAGAGAGATAAATGGACTTACCGGTGTCTTCCGTTTGTCCCTTGATCCGGTCTCTCTTCTCTTTGGGAGTTCACAACTACTTGCCTTCTCACTCGCCCAGCTTCAGCAGGTTCATGCAAGATCACAAGAGAATAGCTACTCGCCTTCTTGCTTGTCCAGCTTCAATGGGTTCCTGCAAGATCACAAGAGAACAGCTACTTGCGACAAGAGAAGAACACTACACAAAGACAGATATTCACATTCATAACTAGTTTAGGATTAGAAATAAACCAAATACACTAATGCAATCATACATCAAAGACACATCAGTATATAGGAGAAACAAGATAGCTTTATTGATGAATAACAAGGTTCAGGAAGAGATACAACCCAGAGGGCTCCAATCCAGCATCTCCTTCCCAGCAAATGGAATTCCTATCTTCACCCCCTTCATAGCATTAAGCACCCAATGATTCCAATCTCAAACCAACAACAATTCTTTGCAATAACAAAATTCCAGCCTCTAGATCTCATGGAGGAGAGATCCATATATAGATGTTTGGAGAGAGGATGAGTCAACTTGAGATCTGAATAGTGTCCTCTCCCTCTATCAGTTCTTGATTCCACTTGGAGGTTCTTGCTTCCACTTGGAGATTTGGAACCTCTTACTCATCACCAGTCGAATTCCCTGAGGCAAGTGTCATTTTGGAAGCTTCCTGGGTTTTGACACCTTGAGAAATGAGCCCGCCACATGTCCACTCTCGTTCAGCGCAGGTAGCCAGTGTTCCCTTTGACATTCAACGCAGGTAGCCAGTGTTGGCTTTGACATTCAGCGCAGACAGCTAGTGTAGCCACTGAAATGATCCCGAATTGACTTGTTTTTGAGCAGTTTCTGGTGGAGAACTTCTGTGAATTGCTGTGGTTTGTTAGCCTTGTTCCTCTAGGGGTAGGAACAACATGTTTAGGGACTTTGGATCCCTTAGATTATGGACATTTCATGCTCAATGCTGTAAGGCACAAAAATGTCTATAACAAATTCCTTCTGATATCTTTGACTTTTCTAAGACTTGAATCTTTTGGCATAATTTGAAACAGTCATGAAAACTTAGAGAGTGTTTAAGATCCAATTTGGATCACGACCTTCCCACTGAAAAGGCTTTTGGACCACCAAAAGTTGGTTTTATTTTAAGCATCAATCAAGTGAGGGTATTGCTTCCTCGCTTGCTCAATTTCTATCCATTTCGATTGCTTGGCTTTGAACCTTTGAGTTCAATCCTGAGGTATTCAACATCTCCTCTACACATAGTTCTTACCTTCCTGTCCAGAACTGTATCTTCCTACAATTCATTAAGATATTCAGGCAACAGATCATCAATAGAAGGCAATGGACTCTTCTCTTCGGGATCTTCAATTAATGAAGGTTCAAATAGTCTCAAGCTGTCTACATTAACAACTGAGTAGATGTCGATGTAAGCTGGTAGATCAAGGAGAAAAGAATTCTCACCAATTTTCTCAAGTATCTTGAAAGGTCCATACCTTATTGGCTTCAGCTTCTTACCTTCACCTTGCATTTTGTCTTTGCTAATATACAGCCAGACTTGATCACCAACTTGGAAACTATGCTCCATCCGATGCTTGTCATGCCTTGCCTTGTACTCGGCTTGGCTCTTTTCTAGCTATTCTTGTACTGCTTGGTGAATCTCTTGGATTTGTTCAATGAACTTTGTTGCCTTGTCCACATCACTGTGTCCATCAACTGCTATGTCTTTACCAAAGACAAAATCCAAGGGAGACCTTGGTGTGAAACCAAAACAGGTCTCAAAAGGAGATCTCTGTGTAGAAGAATGTTTAGCTCAGTTGTAAGCATGTTGCACATAACATAAATGTTCATCCCAAAGTTTGGGATGCTTGCTGCAATAGCCTCTAAGCAACTGGATCATTGTCCTGTTGACCACTTCTATTTGGCCATCTGTTTGCGGATGAAAAGTTGTGCTCTTCTTCAGCCTGGTGTCCATCAATTCCCACAAACTTGACCAAAATTTCCCAACAAATCGGGTATCTCGATCAGATATTATGGAAGTGGGTAATCCAAAATGAACCCATACATGCTGAAAGAACAACTTTTCAGTTTGTTCAATTGTAATCTATTTGTTATAAGGTATTAAAATACAAATTTTGCTGAACCTATCCATAACAACATATAAATAGTCATGGCCTTTCCTAGATTTAGGCAGTCCTCCAACAAAGTCCATGGAAACACTTTCCCAAGGATGAGAAGGAAATGGTAGTGGAGTGTACAAGCCTAGTTTTCTATTGTTGGGCTTGTTTTTAGCACACATGGTACACCCTCTTACATATCTAGAAATCGCCTCATTCATTTTTGGCCAATAAAAAATCTTTGCAGCTATGCAACTGTTTTACTTACACCAAAGTGACCTGATATTAGAGAAGTGTGTGCTTCTCGAATTATCTTTACTCTTTCAGTTTTTGGAATGCATAGCTTCCCAAAATGATACAAGAGTTGGTCCTTAACATGATAATCCAATTCTTCTACTCGTTTTCCTTGACTTAAAGTTGCATATACATCTTTAAAATCTATATATTAAGCATATTGTTCAATGTAGCTTTCATGTAATACTGAATTATGCTTAAGTATAGTAGATGCATTTATAATTGGTCTGGACAAAATATCTGCAACTTTATTGTGTATGCCCTTTTTATATCTAATGACTAAATGAAACTGTTGTAGAAAACCCATCCATCTATAGTGTCTTGATTGTTGCAACTTAGTTTGGGAGTGTAGATATTGAAGTGGTTGATGATCAGTATGTATAACTGTCTCTTTTCCCATTAAGTAATGTTTCCACTTTTTCATACTCTGTACTAATGCATACCATTCTTTATCATATTTGGGATAGTTAACTACTGCAGAATTAAATGTCTCAGAAGGATAACATATGGGTTTACCGTGTTGCATCAACACTGCTCCCATGGCATATTGAGTGGCATTTGTTTCAATCTCAAATGGTATTTGAAGATCGGGCAGTGCTAGTACTGGTGATGTACTAATCTTTTCTTTCAAGGTGTCGAAGGCTTTCTGCTATTTTCCTCCCCACTGAAACACCTTGTTCAATCTTGTTAAAGCATGTAAGGGAGCTGCAATTAAGGAAAAGTTAGAAATAAACTTTCTCCAATATTTTGTTGCTCCTAAGAATCTTCTAACTTTTGTAGTAGATTTGGGTTTAGGCTAGTTTACAATGACTGCAACCTTAGAGGGATCTATCTTCAATTCACCACCCCCTAGTATATGTCCCAAATAATTCAAAGATGTTTTACCAAATTCACATTTTGAGAGTTTAACATAAAGATTTTCTCTTTTCAAAACATCTAGAGTCTGATTAACATGCTTTAAATGTTCTTCCCACGTTTTGCTGAATATAAGAATGTCATCTAGATATACAATAACAAAATCATCAAGAAAATGTCTGAGTACATCATTCATTACTCTCATGAAAGTAGCAAGAGCATTAGTTAAGCCAAAAGGCATAACCAGCCACTCATACAATCCCTGCTTTGTTTTGAAGCAGTCTTCCATGCATCTTTCTCTGCAACTCTGACTTGATGATAGCCACTATGCAAGTCTAACTTGGAAAAATAAACAACTCCTTTCAACTAATCTAATAGATCATCTATGTGAGGAAGGGGATAATGATTTTTTATCGTTATCTCATTCAGTGCTTGGTAACCAATGCACATTCTCCACGAGCCATCTTTATTTCTCACCAAAACAATTGGAGACCCACATAGTGATGTGCTAGGTCTGAACCCCTTCTCGAGCAGATCCTGTACCTGCTTCTTGATTTCTATATTCTCTAAAGTAGACAACCTATACATTCCGATGTTAGGCAATGGAGCATCTTGTTGCAAATTAATATCATGAACTATTTCCTTTTCGGGCGGCAGACCTTTAGGTTCTTGAAACAATATATCATATTCTGAAACAACTTTTTCTAAATTAGCTTGTTGTTTAGCATCATAGCCCTCAAATACATTGGTTTTATCAGGTTTCTTTTCCTTTACAACCATCAGTAAAAATTGTTTGCATGAATTTACAATTCATTTCATCTTCCATGAGTTTATGAGAGTATAATTATTCTTGAGCTTATGAGCTCTTACAATATATTCGATTCCATCTTTAACGAGTAGATACTTGTTCTTAGCTCTATAGAAAATAACTTTTCTATCATACAAGTAAGGACTTCCTAAAACAATTCCACATATATCCAAAGGAACTATATCTAACTCAACCTCATCTACAAATGCTAACCCAAAAAGAAAACTTAAGTCTACATTGTCTAGTTGCTTGTAGCTTTGCTTTATCACATAACCAACCTAATGGATATGGATTCTTGTGAGGTGTGGTTAGTAATCCCAACTTCTTTACAATTGCTTCAGAAATTAAATTTACTTGTGAGCCACTATCAAACAAAGTATCAATCTTTTGATGAAAGGAAATAACTCAAATATGAAAAAGCTCATGTCTTTTTCTCTCATTTTCTTCATTATCAGTAGTTTGTGCAGAATTACTAGTAAATGCTTTAGAATTTTTACCTTTGATACCTGTGGTTGCGATTGTTGCTTCATCTCCTGAGCCTGACCCCAAATCCTTTTGAATAGTTTCAGCAGTCTTCTTCTTCTTGCCCTCGAACTTCTTATGTTTCAGCTCCGGATGCGGAATCCAGCAGTGTTCATCATGCCCATCCTTCTTATAATGAGTGCATGAAGAATTGCTTTTCTGTACAATGTTTGTCTTCCTCTATTTCCATTTCTATTTTCTTTTCTCCTTATTTTTGCTTGCAGTGGGTTTGGATGATCCCCCAATTTCTGGGTTCCCATCCTTACCTCTAGCTTCTATATGCATAGCCTGAACAGATACCTCATCTATGCTAGTGGGATTAAACATGAGGATAGTGTGCCTCATGTAGCTGTAGACCACCTATATACTTCAACAGAGTCTCAGGTGAATCTAAAGAAATTCCTAGAATCAAATCTCTTTTCCTAAATTCTTGGGTGTAACCTTGTACATTTTGTGCTTTTAGTTGTCGAATAGTTTGCCAACTCATCATGGCTTGCTGCATGTAGGCTAGTGGATAGAATTTTTTTTTAATTGCAGAAAAAATTCACTCCAGATAGAAATAATCTTACCATGTTTCTTCATGTCAGCTTGTGTCCTGCCTTCCCACCATACCAAGGCAGTGCCTCCAAGGCGTAGGCTGACTAGCTAAATCTTACTCTTGTCTGAGTCAATGCTCTGCACTCTGCAATAAACATCAATCTGTCTGATCCAATTATCCAGCTTCTCTACATTAAACTCTCCATCATATATTGGTAAATCAAATTTAACATCTAATTTAATCAAAGATGTCTTCTTTTTATTTTCACGGCTATTAGGAGGTGTGAGAAATTTTTCTTCTTTCCCTTTGCCTTTAGAGTGGTCATGGAGGAGAGATTCTTCTACTGCTTTGTATTGTTTGGAGTTTGATGAATCTTCATCTCTATTTTTCTTAAATTCCCTATACATTTCCTCCACCATGGATCTCATGGTCATAAAACTATCCATGAACTAGGGGTCTGATTCCAAGGGATTTTCTTCTGTCATTTTCCTCTTAGAACAAACTCTTCTAATTTTCAGGTTAGTTTCAGCCAACACTCCTCCTAATTTAAGCTTTGATCTAGTTAGCATTCAACAACAAGATCCAGCACAAGCTTGTCTAACCTTAGTAACCTAGAGCTCTGATACCACTTGATCTAGAATTTAACCAGGACAAAGAATTAAAGGTATTACAGACTCATGTGCATGGATGTGCCTATGTTACTTTATGCAATGGATCAATAATATTGCAAAATACATAGACACTGAGGAAGCTAGAGAAACCATAACAAGAAAACATGTAAGACAACAAGTTTAATAAGGAGTTCACCCAATGATCCTGGGCTACGTCTCCTAGCCCAGCTCTCAGTGGTGGACTCTCTATTATGTTTTTAAGCAGGGTTTTTACAATAGTGAGCTCAATTCTAGACTCACTAAATAGATGAAATTCAGTAGGAATGGAGTGCACAAACTCTCCTTACTGAAATTCGACCTCTGAGGGTCACAGTAGTATGACAGGCCTATGGCGAGGAGTTTGCTTGAACCTCTCAAGCCTTCTATGGAGTACATAGACTCTCTGACTTTCTCTGGCTCTATCTGGCTCAATTATGCCTTCAGGTTAGCTCGGTTTCTACTCTTTTTTTTCTACTCTTAGCTATCTGCCTTCTTGTGTTGTTTTTTTGCTTCTGTCAGGTCATGGCTTTAAAGCCAGTCTATTATTTTGACTGTTCGTTTCCACTTCCTGGCCTTCTGGTTTCCTTATCTCTGTCCATTTGAATTCCTCTGCTCTGCGTCATCATCACTGGGTAACGCCTCGCAGGGAGATGGCCACCTGTTTCCTAACAAATTAGGTGTCAGATTCCTTGAATCATTTTTGAATGGTTGTTAATTCTGTTTGCTTCAAGATCGCCCGTGAATCATGAATCATTTGCCAACTCATTATCCACATCATACTTCAAATCCCCTGTCATCTTGCTTTTTGACTTGTCGAATCTGGTCAGTCATCGAGATGCATCTCCATCGTTGATCTGGGCCCCCCAGATCCTACGATCATCCTTCATATTGGGCAGACAAGTTGCACGATGTTTACCCATCCGATGCGGGTGGTTTTCTCTCTCATCCACCAGACGCATGTCACTTGATGTGTGGAATCAAGCGGGACTTAGTTAAAACTTCTTACCGCCTCAAGGCCTTTCGATATCCTGTCGATTTGTGGAATCCCGCGCTACGGAACTAAATGCATTACTTTTTCCAAATTTTATAGTGATTTCAGGTCTGGGTGCTTTGGATCTTTCCTTCACTGAGGGGGACGCCCTGCGATATGTGATTAGCGCTTTAGCGCTAATCACGTATCATAAACCACCCCTGTTCCTTGATTTGGCCTCCGGTTTTGCCAGTTTGGGCTAGCGCGTGTTACCATGGGCCAACGGTCTACGCGCTAGACTGAGGGTCCTCGTTGCTCCACTCTGGCCATAATTGCAACTGTTACAAGGATTCCTTTTGATAGCTTTGATTTTTCTAAGACTTGAATCTTTTGGCATAATTTAAAATAGTCATGAAAACTTAGAGAGTGTTTAGGATCCAATTTGGATCAGTTCATGTGCTAGGTTTCCAAACCACTTGTAGAAAATGAAAAGGTGTTAACTAAGGACAAATTGCAAGAAAAAACAGAGGTGATAAAGTAAACACTCATAGGCAAAAGACTCTTTAACTAATCATGCATTCAGAAATGAAAGGTACTTCGAAAGTTAAAGAGAAAATACTTGCTAGAACAAGGAACTTCTTTCATGTCAAAAATAACTATCTGATTCAAATACCAACAGGATTCTTCCTGAGATGACTGTTATTATGTAAATTAGATTTGCAGTTATTATAAATAAAAGTTTTAGCTTGAAGGTCTGTTTAATAATTTCAATGTTAAACTGAGTTACTACCACAAGGGAAACAAGTGCAAGTATAGATCTATATAATTTAAATAGTGTTCCATTAGACGTCATAAAGATAAATTCATTCTAAACTGAAATTTGATGCTAAGAATGCTTGGAAACTCACTCAAAAATAAAACACAATTTGCAAAAGAAAGCAAATGAATCTTGCAAGAAATAAAAGAACTTGTAGAAGTAAACTAAGCAACCTTCACTTGTAGAAATGAAAATGCACCAGTGCAAGCAACCAAAACACACTCGTTTTGCAGAAAGGAAATTAAACATGCATCAAAGGAAAGTAGGGTTAACCCAAAAAGTAGGAAATAAACACACCCAAGCCTGCACACTTTGGATCTGAATCACACAACTTACATAGAATTCAAAGCCTATTAACTATGAAAGAATGAAATACGATCTGCTCAAACCTTGCATAAAAATAAATTTAACACACCTTACGAAAAAGGGAGAATGATCTGGGTTGGTTGGGCCCTAGCCAACCAACTCGTTTCTCTATTACAAAATCTGGAAAGTCAAGTGCTAAAACAATGCATCACATAAAACATTAGAATAGGAAATGAACAACTGTCATATCTCCTTGGATAAACTTGAATGTTTGCTGCAATTTTACATCAACACTTTGAATCCAACCTCCAACTAATCATAGGGAAGGGGGAAGAGCCCCCTAAACTTGATCCAAAAGCATGGAAGTGCAATACTGGGTTTCTCTTCCTCCTCCTCACGTTTGCATAACTCCTTTTTTAATAACATTTTTTACATTACAAATTTGTCTTTAGACAATCCATTCCTTTGCAAACAATATGGGGATTGAATCCCAACTAATTATAATCAATATAATATCAATACAACCATTGCCCCATTGAAAGAATGCAAATTTGATACGAATTTTCCAAATCTGGGCACATTCTGGAATTCTGGAAGAATTGGTATTTTTAACAAACCGCCTCCAAATAACTCTTTGTATCTTCTTAACCATTATGAATTTTGGAAAATGGCCCATGCTTTACTCATTTTCCTATGCTAGGAAAACAACCCATGTTTCATAATTCTAAGCTTCACTATAATAGGCATGAAAATCGAGGATGTAATTGGCAATCTAGAAATTACTATGAATTCAGGTTTGAAGCATTAATTATTCCCTAAATATAAATCCATATGACCTGGGTATATCTTGACTCATGTGGAACTGTTCAAACAACATTTTGAACAAAAACCTCTTTCATATTTTCCCAGAAATGTGTCAATGTATGAAAGCCCCAAATTGGTGTAGGAATGTTGTTGTAAAAACTAAATTGATGCAGGAATGCTGTAAAAAATGAATTGGTGCAAGAATTCGATGCATTGTGCAGGAATCGTTTTCATATAGGTAAAAAGGTAATTTACCATGTTTAAACCTGCAAACACAAAAACCATCATTAATAATGGCTTAAATGTCAAATCTCATTAAAACAAGGGAGATGTGTTACACAATAAATATTACTTTATTGCTTCTAAGAATACACAAAATGTCGACAATAACCATACAATATAAGAAAAATTACGAGGGATTTCCGAATAAAAATGGATATAAAACAAGAAAAGGCAGACGCCTAAATGTTGATCAACTTGCATGTCCCCATGTAAGAAAACCAATTGTTGTATTATCTCTCCCTTGAAAAAAAAGAAGATTTCAATATCCTTGGAAAATTTCCTGCTATATATGATTGTTCTAACAATGGAGATATATGTTGATTTATTTCATGCTGGATTACTCATTCATTAATATTTATTCCAACAAAATATGATACCAAGAAAAAAATGCTAAACTGTAAGGATAGTGTCATAATGAAATAAACAACCATCAAAATTTCCATAAGGCATCTCAAGAGTAGCCTTAGATAGAATTTTTTCGCCTCAATAGCCTCATTGCAAATAAAAGTGACCTGATTTGAAAGTGACAACATTAAATATGGATGGAAATAGGGAAAAATAAACATAACAAAACAATACCTTTCCATAATGACCATCTTACCATTACCCAAGCATATAGCTGAAGCTCCTCTTGTTCAAGCAAAGTGAATCGCATGCACTAAGGGTCCCACATCCATAAAAACCAAATTATTTCTAAAATATAGAACTCAAAAGCACATTATTGAAAGGATCTTAAATCCATTCTCAGAGATATATGATACTGAGTTAAGGGAAAGACGAAAACAACTAGGTAAATTAACTTTAATACCACAAGATGGCCTTGCTGCCAACATGCGTCTATAGCCTCGACAAGGATGCTTTTTAACCTAATGAAATGCCTGTATCACACCTATTAGATATAGATTCAAAGTCATTTAAAAGTATATACTTTGATTTGGGAATTAGCTAAAGGCCACTATCTTGGCTTGGTAACCAGCGAACGACAGTGTCATTCACAAGAGATAACAAGAATGAACAAGTCAGCTCATGATGAGACCTCTTGTCTTGCAGCTTTTCAACTGAAAGCCATTACCCTGGCTTGGTGACTAGTAGCATTAATGTCATTCTCGTTAAAACCCATGACCATAGTAGGTCAACTCGTAATGAGGCCTCCTATCCCTCAATTAATATGTTAATGTTAAAAAAATCTAATTATGATCAACCTTAAATAGGTTACTTAATAGGTGGGGAGGCAAATCAGCTCCTTAATAGCACAGGATGATGTGAAAAGTTTTTAATTACTAATTTTTACTCGTTGGTCCTTCTACCCTAAAGACTAATTTTAAAGAAGACATCGCAGATAATGACTGAAAGATTCCTCAAGTTGATCATGCTAGGGTTATTATGAGTGCTTATTATGGTTTTATAGGAGTGGTCCACCATAGGAGGCTTTTCATCAATACCTTCGAAGAGAAACTTGAAAATATTTCTTGGATGGAAGTATGTTAAGATTACGAATGGAAATTACAACAATAACAATCCCCCTAAATGACCCAATGAATAATATCATCCAATAATCAAAGTCACTTTATAAAATATGAGGCATTAAGAGTGGATTTCTTCTGACAAGTCTTACCACAAGAGTGCATTATGATAGAAATTTCAATAGTTGTGCCTTAGGAATTGCAATTTCAAGAGTGCTGCTATAACAATTTTATTCCAAATGGCATTTTTAGTTATTGTTTCTATATTATCCTACCCTAATTTAAAGAGAGGAAGATTTCCTTCAGGTGTAGGAATACTTCCAATGTAGCCACGTGCATAAAAAATACTAAATATACTCACACTCGGGTTTAAAATGTAAATTTTAACGCATATCAGAGTATGAGAAACCAACTTACTTACTTGATATGGTACCAATAGCTTTTGAATGATGAGGGAATGGGGTGTACTAACAATTGTTTGGAACCAGGATTCAATAGGACCCACATATTAATGGTTCTCCAACTTGTATAGGCCTTCGACAGCTTCAAGTTTGCTCGCTTTAGATTAACAAGGATGGTTAAGGGAAACTCTAGGGTTTTCTTCTTTGTGAGCTTCAACAACAGTTTTCAAACAAGTTCCAATCATAGATTGCTGCTCTAATGGTTTATGGATTAAAGTTTCTTCCTGAGGTAAATGTTTTGTGGCAATAGAGGAAGTTTCTGGATTCACTCCTCTCCCCTCTCTAAGAGATATGACATTACATTTGATAGGGAGCAAGTAGGAAAAATAGGTGTTTTAAATTGTTGTGAAACTTGATTGTTGAAATTAGGGTTTGATTGCACAAATGGTTGGGACCATAAAGAGGGATAACATGGTGGTACATTGTACAAGAATTGCAACTGTTGTGGCTCAAGTAATGGAATTTGCATGGGGAATTTCCCTAGAGAGGAGGCTCCAAACCATCCTTGAGGCTACACGAATATTTGGCTAGAGGAAGAGGGCAATTGTGGGACTATGGTGGGTTATTGAATCAAAGGAGGATTATAAGTCTACCATGGAACTGTGGGGTTGTAGATGTGACGAGGAACCTACTAGGGACAATAAATATTACTCCAAGTATTAAATGATGATGAGTTTTGAGTTATACCTGGTGTTTGATTTATTTCCTTACTTGATTCATTAAATACCTCTTGAAACCATGACAATGATGGGAAATAATTTGTTGAATGATCCTCCTTAGACTGCTTCCGTTCTTCCTGCAAAATCATCCAATTGTAAATTTAGAAAAGATTTTGTAGCTCCTATTTTTGTAGTAGATTCCAAAAATTGAGAAGAAAGCTCTCAAGGATTCTTACCGATCTTGGAGATTCCTCTTGAATAACTAATGTACAATTTACAAACATCATCATATGGTAAGTGAGAAACCTGCTCCTATCAAATTTAAAGGTTCTAAAAATTCATCTTTGATTCCTTTGAGTAGGAGTGTTTTCAAGTTCTCTTTTACCAATTTCTTATGTTTTGATTTTTGGAGGTTATATCTAAATCGCTCCACATAATCCTCCAAGCTTTCATTTTCCCCTTGTTTTAGTCCAAAATATATTCACTGGCCTCATAGTAATCTTGATATTTCTCCAAGAATATATTCTTCATGTCTTCCCATGTTTGAATGCAGTTCACACCAAGGCTCATGAACTAGCAGAGAGCTGCTCCTTTAAGAGTAAGAGGAAACACTTGCAACCTTTGAGAATTAGTACAATAACCATATCCTCTACAAAGTACTTCAAACTCAAATAATAATGTATTTGGGTCTTCATTTTCCAAACCATGAAATTTTAGTAGTGTGGATGGGGGAATATTATGCATTTGAGACACTCCTAGATCAGTTGATAGGAAATTCAAAAGTAATGATGTTTGTCGTTTCTTAGCAAAATAAAAGAGGTTCTCTAGGTACTACTTCGAGACTCCTTCTTTGAATGTTCTTGGCAACTAATCAGTGAAATAGGTGCATTGAATGATTGATGTTAGCCTCAAAACTCTTTATTGAAAGATGCCTCGAAATACCATTTATCTGTCTTTAACAAGCTAGTTGGTATATATTGTTATCACGTGGTTGAATAGATAAAGGGGGGGTTCTTACAACACCCAAGAAATGAAAAAAAAACTTTAAAATAATGCAGGAAAGAAACAAATTCCAAGAATAAATTCTAAGGAAATAAAATTTTTGAGAAAAACTAGGTAAAGATAAAACAAAACTATAGCAGGTTACCAAGGTCAATCCCCTAAGCGCCTCCCCAGAAACGACGCCAAAATGTTGGGAGTAATAAACAATATAACATTTAATTTTCAATTCGGGAGTTTGTAAACTTAGAGGTGCAGCACTGGAAATGCCAGAGAAAGACTTTAGCAACCTACACTAGTTAATACAATGATATCACACCATTCTGGAAATTGGATTCACTCAAGAAAAATACTTGTCACAAAATTAAGGAAAGGAACTTCAAATCAACATAAACAATCCTGATCAAGGAAAGAAAAAAAGGCAGATATCTAAGACTAAATGTCAGTGCAGTCATAAGACAAGGAAATAATAACCGTTAGGTGCATTTTTCTTTGTTACAAGTTTTCCTTCCTGGCCTGAATCATCATTCCTACACCACAACAACGTTCCTGCACTGGAATGATGTTCCTGTACTAAAGTGATGTTCTTACACTGGAAGTATGTATTGTGTTTACACTGAAGATTTCGACCTTTATACAAGAGCTCTAGATTCCTGTACCAAAGCACTATGTTCTTGTACCAGGATATCGATTCCTATACTGAAACAAAGGTTCCTGTACCAAGAAATCAGTGTTCTTGTACTAGGTTTCCAAACCACTTGTAGAAAATGAAAAGGGTGTTAACTAAGAATAAATTGCAAGGCGAAACAGAGCTGAGAAAGTAAACACTCATAAGCAAAAGACTCTTTAACTAATCATGCATTCAGAAATGAAAGGTACTTCGAAAGTTAAAGAGAAAATCCTTGCTAGAACAAGGAACTTCTTTCATGTGAAAAATAACTATCTGATTCAAATACCAGCAGGCTTCTTCCTGAGATGACTGTTATTATGTAAATTAGATCTGCACTTATTATAAATAAAAGTTTTAGCTTAAAGGTCCCTTTAATAATTTCAATGTTAAACTGAGTTACTTCCACAAGGGAAACAAGTGCAAGTATAGATCTATATAATGCAAATAGTGTTTCATCAGAGCTCATAGAGGTAAATTAACTGAACTTTCATGCTAAGAATGATTGGAAACTCACTTAGAAATAAATCACAATTTGCAAAAGAAACCAAATGAATCCTGCTGGAAATAAAATAACTTGCATAAGTAAACTAAGAAACCTTCACTTGCATAAATGAAAATGCACTGGTGAAAGCAACCAAAACGCACTCGTTTTGCAGAAAGAAAATTAAACATGCGTCAAAGGAAAGCAAGGTTAACCCAAAAAGAAGGAAATAAACACACCCACGCATGCACACTTCGGATCCAAATCACACAACTTACATAGAAGTCAAAGCCTGTTAACTATGAAAGAACGAAATACAATATGCTCAAAACTTGCATAAAAATAAATTTAACGCACCTTACAAGAAAGGGAGAACAAGTTGGGTTGGTTGGGCCCTAGCCAACCAACTCGTTTCCCTATTATGAAATTTGGAAAGTCAAGTGCTCAAACAATGCATCACATAAAACATTAGAACACGAAATGAACAACTGACATAGCTCCTTGGATTAACTTGAATGTTTGTTGCAATTTTACATCAATGCTTTGAATCCATCCTCCAACTAATCATTGGGAAGGGTGAAGAGCCCCCTAAACCCAAACAACATGGAAGTGCAATACTGATTTTCTCCTCCTCCTCCTCATGCTTGCATAACTCTTTTTTATAACATTTTTTACATTACAAATTTGGCTTTAGACAAGCCATTTCTTTGCAAACAATATGGGGATTGAATCCCAACTAACTATCATCAATAGAATATCAGTATAACCGTTGCCCCATTGAAAGAATGTAGATTTGATACGGATTTTACAAATCTAGGCAAATTTTGGAAAAATTGGTATGTTTAACAATCTGCCTCCAAATAACTCTTCGTATCTTCTTAACCATTACAAATTTTGAAAAACAGCCCACGTTATACTCAATTTCCTATGCTGCGAAAAAAACTCATGTTTCGGAATTTTAATATTCGCTATAATCGACATGAAAATCGAGGAGGAAATTGACAGTCTGAAAATCGCTGCGAATTCGGGGTTGAAGCATTAATTATTCCCTAAATATAAATCCATATGAAGTGGGTGTATCTTGACTCATGTGGAAGAGTTCAAACAACATTTCGAATAAAAACCTCTTTCATATTTTCCCATAAATGTGTCAATGTATGAAAGCCCCAAATTGGTGCAGGAATGTTGCTGTAAAAACTGAATTGGTGTAGGGATTTGATGCTTAGTGCAGGAACCATTATCATATAGGTAAGAAGGTAATTGACCATGTTTAAAGCTGAAAATACAAAAATCATCATTAACAATGGCTTAAATGTCAAATCTTGTTAAAATAATGGAGATGTGTTACACAATAAATATTACTTTATCGCTTCTAAGAATACACAAAATGTCGACAATAACCACACAATATAAGAAAAAGAATGAGGGATTTCCAAATAAAAATGGATATAAAACAAGACAAAACAAAGGCCTAACACATCTACTCTAAGAAAAACTCAACTCTTTTTTATGAGTTGTGGGCTCAATAATTTTAGAAGAAACTAGGATCAAGGCAAAGGATGGCATTGGATCAAATGAACCGTCTCAAGCCTTTATAGCTCAAGTCAAGAAGTTGAAGAAGGGAAAGTTTGGTAACTCCAAGAAGAAATATATGTCCAAGGTTCAATTCTTTAATTGTAATGAGTAAGGACACTTTAAGAGGCATTGTCCAAACCAGCAAAACAACAAAAGGAAGGAAAGAAGTAAGGCTCGCGTAGCTGAAGAAATGTGAGAACCTAAGAAGAAGATGAGAAATAAATTTACTATTAAGAAGGCATCTTGTTTGTTAGGTTCTTTATAAAGTTGGTCTTTCCTTTAAGATAGTATGCATTTTTGTTTACTTGATTTTGTATAGCATCATAGAGAGAAGCATGTGTTAGTAGCATACTTAGAGTCTACTTGGTTAAGTTGCTTTGTAGAAATCATCTAGCCTTTAAAGATAGTTAGGTTGACCATTTTGCATATTGTTCATCTAGGCATTATCTAACATTATGTTAGAGATATTGATCTTTCTAAGATGGATAATCACGATCCTGTAAGAATCATCACTTTGGAAGGTTCTTGGAAGAAGCATTATAACAAGGTTAGTATACATTCAATATAGTATGGAAACGATATTGTTAAAGGGATGAAGGAATGCAATGGATCAAGTTGTGGGCTCATTATGAGAGATATAATTAGATGATGGAATAATAAGCATAGGAATACATATTGAAAGTAACTCTTGGATAAGATTCATGCGTGAAAAATCTTGTAACATGCTTTGTATGATTGTGTGATGCTTAAACGGGAAGAATTTGACTTACTTAAGAATAAAGAATTAAAATTTCTATATATTATGTAGAGTAATTATTAACATCCAATGTAAGCTCCAGAAGAAAAGTTCTAACTTGGTAATCAAGTTCGATCCTCGGGCACTCTGATGCATGAAGGAATATTCGAGTGGAGATGGATCATAAGGATGTTGATGATTGGATGAGAAAGTCATCATGGTGATGTAATTCTAATTTGAATTGTTGTTTCTTATCTAGTTAACATATTATTTTGCTACCTGGAAGGATATTGTAGGAATATATATGAGGAATGTTGAGGCAAGCTCAACATAGGATACCTGGAAATTATGAAGTCAAGATATATTCATCTTGGGATTGCAAGGTAGAAGTGCAAGAAGATAACCTAAATGTCATCAAGGGAAGATCACTTTCATGAAGAAGTTATAATCAAGCTTGAAGTTTAGGAAGGCTCAATATAATTCCTTCATCTATGATGACAAGATGAAAGTGATGAGAAAGAGAGATGACCTGGATCCCGTCACAAGATTGAAGAGTGAAGATGGCTTTTGATACCTTATAAGAAAGCAAGCTCAATATGAAGGAAAGAGAGAATCATGTAGCCATGAAGAACAAGTAGTTGATACTCTAATAGACACGTTATAAGGTTTGTGGTGTTGACTTTCCAAATAGAAAGGAAGTTTGGAATCTCCTCTAGTTTTGAGAGGGAGTAAATGAGTCTCCTTGAATAGAAGAAAGAATCTATTCTCGAATCAAGATGGAATATGGATATCCTCTTTAGTTGAAAGGGAGTGATGTTGGACATCACATGTGCATTCTCTTCTTCATGTGTCAAGAACTTGACCAGGACTAGCAGTCATAAATCTAAGTGAAGGTCATGAAGAGAGAATGGGAGAGGATTGGATAAGCCTGTGTGGTTTCCTTGAGGATAAAACATCCAAGAAAGGAAAGGAACCGACATGCTTTAAGGATGGGACAAGTATCCAAGATAAGGGTGGTCGAAGAGGACATATATTATTTGAGGATTCAGGTATGGAAATCCAAGATAAGGATAGTCCTAAAATGACATACCTTGTGAACATCCAGATGGGGTATGTGCCTTGTAGAGGTAGTGTGGTATCACATGTAGAGCCTCCCAACATAATGATCTCAAATAAAGTTGAGATTGTCAAGATAGGCCTCAGTGATAGTGATGTTTTTAACAATGATGCTTATAGTTTGGCTTATCAATCTGACTCTTCTTATTAGAAATCTTCAGTATGAGACTGATGTTGTACTAGTGGTAGAATTATGAATACCTCCATAGTTAAGATTGAGTGTTGCAAATATAACTAGTTTTGGTCTTCATAATTGTTGTTGTATTCATTTCAATATGTATCTTATGTAACAAACTAAAAAGGAAAAGAAAAATTACTCATTGTAAACATGGATGTTATGTTATTTATTGATGGTCTTTTAGGTAAAAGCATGTTCTTCATGCTTCTAGGTTTGTTAGGTTGTAGGATTTATTGTCATGAGTCAAGAGAGTCAACATCATGTTTATAAGACCCTCCCGAGAAAAATATATCTTGTAAAAGAATTTATTTTGAGTCTAGAAAGTCATGGAAACCTCCAAAGTACAAATCAGCCTAGGAAGCTTCAATTCGGCCTAAAGGAAGGAATTTGACCACTTGCAAAGGCTATATAAAGGAGTAGTTTGACCTCATTTGTGACTCACTCACCAACAAGTTCGAACTCTCTTGAAACTTTCGATATACAACTAGAAGAGGCAAGGAAGGTGGAGCGAAGGTCTAGAAGGCAAAAGGAGGCAAATAATTTCTTTTTTGGGAACTATCTCTCCCACACGTGCAAAGTTCTAGGATTACTGCAGCTACAAAGAAGTCTAAAACTGCAGGTTTGAGTTACAAAAGGATGAGATTGAATATTAAGTTGTTGGAAGAAGGAATAATTTTTCTTGACTTCATGGCCTTAGAAGGAGTTATCTTGCTCTAAGAAGGATCTCTTGAAGAAGAAAAACTAGGGTTTCTACAACGGCTATAGGGTTGAAGTTTCAAAACAAAGCTGCATGACGAAGTGGCATGGTCGAAGTTACAACTAGAAGCAGGTTAATGCGAGATTGAGTTGTGATATTGGAAGGGATGACTTGGTACTTAGAGGAGTACTTGGTCTAGGTTTTTGGGTCTTTGTGGTCTCATTTGAAGTAGATTCTATAAGAAGAGGATTTTTTTGGTTTTATCTTAGGAGGGGCTTTGCCCTAGCTTGGAGCCTAATTTTTGTGTCCATTGTATTTATTTTTCTCTTGATATTGGTTTAATGAAGAAGATCTAATCAAAAACATAAGAAGAATAATAAAGCTCACAAACAAGTATTAAGGTTAAGAAAATTTCAAATTAATAGTTACGACTTTGCATTTTCCAACTATTTTCTAGGGACCTTTCCCCTACAAATTATGTAGGCAACAACATCGAATTTATTAAACAAATTTTGGAAATAGGATTGGATTCTCTCTCCATTCGTTTGAATATACCTCTATCATATTGTGTGATGGTTAGTCCAAATTCTAGAAGGAATATTACTATTCGTAAAAAGCAATGAGCCAAACACTTAAAGGAATTGCCTATTGATCTGGTCTCTCTTATTACTTCATTAAAATATATGGATGATCTGGACCCTATCCAAAATTCCTCTCCTATGACTTCTTATTCTCAGGCTCTTAGAGAAAGTGTGCCCGTCTGGAAGAGTCTAATATGAAAACTGTGTCATTAAATATTAGAGGCTTGGGGAATTCCTCAAAATACAATGCCCTGATATTTTTTATTAAGTCTCTTTGTCCCTGGATTATTCTTCTTCAGGAGACGATGGTGCCTGGGGATAAGGCATGTCCATCTCTATTAATAATTTTCCTTGGTTGGAGGGTTTGTGTGATGGATACTCTGGCTTTATTGGTAGGCCTGGATGCTCTTTAGGATCCTTGGGTTGTTAACTTCTTGGCATACAAATATTTTGCAAGTTTATTTCTTTTGGGTTTTGTCAGAGGATCTTGTTTCAGGTTTCATATATTGAATGTATATGCCCCATATGAATCGAGACAATGGTTATGGGATAGGTTGGATTCCTGTGGGATACTAAATATTGGTTCCCTAATTTTGTTGGGTGACATGAATTTTACTGTGAATGTAAATGAGATATATGGAGATAAATGTAAAATGGCTCTGTTGGGGGGCTACTTTAAGGGATTGTTTGATAATAATAACTTGATCAATATTATACTGAATCCCCTTATTCCAACTTGGAGGAATTGACATTCGAGGCCCGATGGAGTAGCTAAGTGATTGGATCACTACTTGATACATGAAAACTTGTTTGAGAGGTTGGGCTCTTTATGATCTTGGGTAGTCCCATCGGGGCTATCTCATCATGGTTTGATTTTTCTTCAGTGGTGTGGGCATAGTGATTGGATAGGATTTCCCTTAAAATTTAACCATACTTGGCTTGAAGACAGTGAATTTGAGAACTTGGTACGATCCACATGGTCTACATAGGAAAATGTTCAGGGGTCTCCTAGATGGATAGGGTATGTCAGAAGCTCAATGGTTTAAAGAAAGTGGTGAAGTGATGAACTAGAGATAGGAAGTAGTCATACATTAAGGAATTAATTGAAATAGACAAAACTCTTTTGGCATTGTCCGATCCTATATCACATGGTTATTTCTCTGATGCATAAAAGAAAATTGTATTTGGATCTCAAGAGGTGTAAGAGGGAGATCCTAAAATCATAAGAGGCGAAATGGAGATTAAAAAGTCGGGCCATCTGGGTTTCTTGGGGAGACAAAAATACTAAATTCTTTCATACATTTGCTTTCGACCGGAGGAGGGAAAACACTATATGGGAATTGAAGGATGTTAATGGATGTAGCATATATTCACAAAGGGATTTGCATAAAGAGGTTCTCCGGTATTTTGGAAATCTATATAGGGCTAGGGATGGGGTGGATTTTAAAAATCAATTGGAGGTCATTAATAATTATCCTCAAATTTTCAACGAAGTTTATAATGCACATGTTGGCAAGATTATCATAATTGAAGAACTGATGGTTATCCTGAATTATTTTGCTAAGGGCAAAAGTCTTGGCCCAGACATTTGGCTGGTGAAAATTTTCCTCCATTTCATGGATATCATGGAACAAGATTTGCTCAATTTAGCTGAAGAATCAAGAACATCATGTAGCATTTCTAATGCGGTAATTTTCACCTATATTACATTGATATCTAAAGTATCATGTGCTTCTTCTTTTGTGGATTTTAGGCCCATTTCTCTTTCCAATTTTGTGTACAAATTGATCTCAAATAGCATTGCTATTAGATTGAAAGACAATATTTACTAATGTATCACGTCGAAGAAATTTAGGTTACTAAAAAATTGACATATTCAGAATGCAGTGGCCATAGCATGGGAATGTCTACATTCCATCAAGGTTAAAACATGGATTCTTGTATGATAAAAATTAACTCGGTTAAGGCATATGATTGCGTAGATTGGGTTTATTTATGCACGATTTTACATAATATTGGCATTTCTTTGAGGAACATTGATTGGATTATGGCATCCATCACATTTGTTAATTTTGTTTCTTTAATCAATGGTATGCCTTCTTGTTTTTTCAAGGCCTCCAGAGGGTTATGACAGGGTTGTTCACTATCTCCAATTTTATTTTTGTTGGTTATAAATGGATTGAGAATAAAGATATCAGTGGTGCAATTTAATGGGTCTTTCTCAGGTGTGAGGATTACAAAAAGCATTTCTACATATCCCATCTAATCTTTGTGGATGATGATCTCTTCTCTGGGATATTTTCTATTATACAATGGTTTTCCATGCATCAGTTTTTTTTTTTATCTCTTTTGGTGATGCTACAGGTCTCTACATGAGTAAAACAAAATCCCTATTGACTGCTTCCTCTCCTGAAGTGGCAGATGTTTTGGAGATTGCCAATATTTTGTGGTGGATAGGACATCTTTGGATCGTGGATTTAAATATCTTGGTTTCTTTCTAAAACCAAATTGTTATAGTATCAAGGATTCAAGAGTTGGTTGATTGTTAAATTTGAACAAAGGTTGCTTTTATGGTCTCGTAAATGGTTAACTATCGGTGGTAGATTGGTTCTTGTTCAGGTGATATTACAAAACATTGTGGTTTATTGGATGCACCTTTATATGCTACCCAAAAGCATCATTCTAAAGATAAATTCTATCATTTCAAAGTTCCTTTGGGTTGGATCTAAAGGTGCTGAAAAAATCCATCTAGCTCGTCTAGATATCCTTGCTATGAGTAAGGGGGATGGGATAGTAAGAATATAGAAAAATTAAGTTGGGCTATGTTGATGAATAATTTTTGGTGTGCTTTAAATACTAGTGGTTTTTGGCAAAATATCATAAAAGAGAAATATATGAGAAATAGAACATTGATGTCATGAATCAAAGATGGGGCTCGGTCTTCATGCTCAACTTCATACATATGGCACAACATGATGAAAGTTAAAACATGGTTGCTTGGGAACTTGAAATGGTAGGTTGGATCTAGTTATATGGTAGTAATTGGGTTGGATCCCATTAGGGGTTTCGTGGGTAATCACATATTGCCTAATCCTCTCCTCAGATATATGCACAATCTAGGCATATATTAATTAAATCAAATTCAGGTCTCAGGAGATATCTCTACCATTTACCATTCTTGGACATGCTTTGGGCATCTTGGCTTAGTTGGCGATTTGGTTGTAACATGGGACATGTTTGTGAAAAACATATGCTTGGTTGGTATTTCATTAAACAAAAAAGAAGATTTCTACACATGGGATGGTAATACTGTCATAGGAAAGATTTCAGTGAAGGAGGCATATAGGCACATCACACATTCATCCCAATTATCAGAGGGCAGGAGTTGGTACATAAAAATATGGGGTTGGAATATTCTTCTTAAACTGAAATGTTATGGTTGGTTGGTTGTGCATAATAGGATTCTGACATGGGACAATTTATGTCACAGGGGTTTCATAGGCCTGGCGTGGTGCGTACTTTGCAAAACAGAACATGAGGATGTGACCCATTTATTTCTATGTTTCCCATATGCGGTTAATATTTGATATGGTGTGTTACAAATTTTGAATATTCATGCTATTTGGAACACATATTCTTTGGAATATTGCTTGCAGGATTGGATGCATTGATATAAGGAATATCGAATAATTCCCCTCTATATTTTTCGAGGTATTTGGAGATATCGAAATGCACTTATATTTGAGTACTCCCTCCTGAATACGTTCTGCACTTGTAAACAGATTGTTCCTTATCTCAATGAATCTGGGTCAACTATAGAAAATGGATCCTTGAGAACTTTTCACCTAATGGATATTTGTGGTAGATATCATGTAGGTTTTTAGATGGGGCATAGAAAACAATATTTGTGGTTGTGGAGCATACATTGTCATGAAGCTAGGTTTTTATTATCATTTCGGCTAGAGTGGTGGTGTTGGCTCCAATAATCATGGAGAGGTATTGACTTTATGGGGCTATAGAGTCTATGGATATATATGGAGATTCAAAGGGGTTATAGAATGGGTATGAGAGCGATCTACTTTCAGCGCTCCTTTACTTTCTAATTATATGAAAAGAATTTGGAAGTTCATTAAAGTTTTTCATGGGTGAACTTCTTTCACATATAAAAGGAACAAAATGATATTGTTAATGCCGTATCAAAAGTGAACCACAAATATCAAAATGGGGAGATAATATATTTAACATATGCCAATTACATTTTCCATATTACAAAGAATATCCTCTTTACATTAATTTTTTCTACTTTTGATGTGGGGCTTCCATTTTTTCCACTATACTATAAAACTTTTAGAATTTCTATGTTATATTTTATATATTTAGTTAAATAAAAAGTTACATAAAATAGATATCTACATATTTTTGTGTACATTGATTTTTACATATTAATTTGGTGAAACTTAACTTTTAACATATATATATATATATAAACAATTTTTTTTTAATAAAAAGTATCTTCATTTTTCGTAGCTAAAAAACCAATCCTAATAACAATATCCCATAATTAAATTTGTTATCCATCCAGCTGGTGCAACAGTGAACTCATCATAAATATATAGAAAAAAACAACCCCAACAAACATTCCATATAATCCATTGCAGGGAGAAAACACTATACATTATCATAACTGCAAGCAATTTGTACAAGTTCCTTTAAATAAAATTAGCGACTGCACAGTGCACAACAGAAGAACTTATGAATTTAGATGACGGTGGCAAATTCCAAAAAGGATTTGTTAAATGCAGATTTCAGTACCATGAACGTGCTGCTCCTGAGTCTCAACGATCCGAAAAGGCCGGCGTATTAATGGTCACGCCGGCCAATGTGGCGTACCGTGACTTTATACATGTCCTGTAAAGCTTGATGGGACGGCAATTGTGATTTTCAATCACGGAGTTTTATTTCAAGGGGAGACTGGTGTCCTGGAGTCCGTGGCCTCCGCCATGAATACATATTTAGCCGTATTTTATTGGTTGTAAGTTTTTGGATGGATTTCTGGTGTATTTTTTGGTTTAATTTGTTTTTGAATTGGGAAGAAATTTATTTGAATCAGTGAATTTTCTATAATTTAAAAATTTTAGGGTTTTTAGGGCGCTGAATTTATATATATAATCAAAAATCCAATTTAAACTATAAAGATGAAGATTTGAAAGAAAGAATTGTTTGATCGGTCAAAAATTTCCAATAAAAATTAAGATTCTTAAAAAAAAAATTGTTTGGCCAACCAAAACTTCCAATAAAAAATAAGATTTGGAAAAAAAAATTGTTTAGCAGGCCAAAACCTCCAAAAACATATAATAATTAGACAGCCTGAATTCATGTAGTCAATACAGAAATTAATGATAGAAAAGCGGCGTTTGTGTCGTTAAAAAGGGAAGACCCACGGGCCACGCTGCATACACGGACATGCATGTTCAGTTTCCCAAGATATAAAGATATGAAGAATGTATTTAAAGTTTTTTTTCTCTGTACAGTCAAATAAAAAGGAATGGGACCCTGGGACCCTGTTCCGTGCAATTGAAAAATTAATAGAGTCACAGGACATTGGCCTTGATTATAAAATTGGAACCTTGTAGCCCCTTGTAGGGTACCTATTCATCCCAGTACTTTGAAAAGAAGTAGGAGTCTCGCTTTGAAAAGAAGTATGCATTTCTGAATCGTTATCCGCGTCTCAAAAAGGATGTACACAGTTCCTAAAAATACTGCTGGATTCACGCACTGTCCTCTGCAATTCACATGATATAATAAGAATACAATGACACACACCCAAACTCCCATGAGCCCAAAAACTTTTCGTTGGAAGGTTATTCTGCAGTAATTTTTATTCTTGGTAAATGTATTTTGGGGGAAGCGTTTGATTGGATTTTGATTGGAACGATGGGGTAGGGTTGGACTTTTCATAATTAAATTTTGATTTGATTGAGATAAAAGGACACTCAGACATTGGTATTTTTCAATTTCAGAGAGTTAAATTCAATGGAAATCAGGGCTGTCAGTAAATTCAATGGAAATCATGGTTTACATGTTGGAATTTTAAAAGATAGTGTATTAAAAGATAGGGGAGTTGTCTACGGAAGTGGAGGAATTGTTCGGATAGCCAAAAGTGGCTGGAATTTGGGTAAAACTTTTTAAAAATCTTTTTTTTAAATGGGAGGGGCTAGTTCCCTTAAGAAGCATTTATGGGCCCTCTTTTTGTACATATATACTTGTCAGAACACACTGACAACTGTCCCATCTCATTACATCACATTACAACCACATTGGAGCTTGATATATGCTGCTGCACAGCTATACAATTAGGGGATAGAACGATGGTGGGGTGAGTGGCAGCCGTTTGCCCCGACCATCGAGCCATGCACTCGCGTGGATCTTGTTTTTTATGGTGGAAATGGATTCAGCACCATCAGAAACTTATATGGAACCTAAGATCTTGAAGTTTGACAGTTGCAACTTGGATTTACAAAAATCTATGCTGGATTTTATCAAAAATATGACCAGAATTTGCATAACTTTCAGGGCAAAAAAACAGTCTCGTTAACTAACAGATAACCATAATTTTTAAAAATATTTAACAGTAATATAATGAAGTTATTTTCTGGCTTTTATTCTGGAGGTTGTTCAATTGATTTTAGAAAATTGTAGTTTTAAGTAGTCAAATTTGTATAATTCAAATGTATCAAGGGATTTTTTCAGTTGCATTTAAAAATATAATTTAAACTAAGGTAAAATATTGGAAAAATTGTAGTTTTAAATAGTTGAGTATTTCAATTGTATTAAAGGTTTTTCAAGTTACATTCAACAATGCAAATTAAACCAAAGTTGATTTTGACTAAAATGAAGTAGAAAGTATGAAAAAATATAGTTTTAAGTAGTTGAATATGTATATTTCAAATGTATTAAGTGTATTTTGCATTCAAAAATACAATTTAAACCATGAAACATTATGATGTTATCAAGAATTATATTAATTTGGAGAAAAAAAAACCAAAAAAATCACCTCATTAAATGATGTCAAAATTTTAAACAAAATAGTAAAATCTCTGACTTCAAAAATACAAATTTATTATTTTTTCATGACTCTACCCATTTGAAATAAAATCTTATTAGTAGTCTTTATCAAATTTGTTTTCTTTTTTGAGTTTATGATTGTGAAGAACAGTAATATCTCTGAATTTATAAAAGAAAAACAAATTCATTATTTTATCAAGACTGTACTAATTTTTGAAAATAACTCATTTGAAAAGAAACGTTATGAGTACTTGTTACTTTGTCTTTTGAGTTTATAATTGTTAAGAAAATTTTGTAAGAGTTTTTTAAGGTTATGAATCCATTTTTACAATTAAAAATGCAATTTAAACCGTAAACTCTTATAATGTTATTAAGAATTATATATATTTTGAGTGAACTCTTATAATGTCATTAAGAATTATATATATTTTGAGTAAAAATAAATTTATTAAACTGATGACAAATTTAAACCAAAACACTAAAAATATCTGTTTTCAAAAACAAATTTATTATTGTACGAGAACTTTATCAATTTTTGATAATAATTTATTTGAAATGAAATGTTATGAGTATATTTTTTTTATCAATTTTTTTTATCTTAAATTTTATGATTGTGAAAAGAAATTTGTTAAAGTTTATTTTTAAGAAGGTGAATCTATTTTACTATTAAAAAACAATTTATATTATCTGAAATTATATCTATTTTATAAAAATGACAAAAATCAATTTATTAAACTATGCTAAAAATTTAAAACAATTTAGTAAAATCTCTGAAACAAACCAAATTCATTCTTTTTTATGAGGACTCTTGTCAATTTTTGAAATAATATAGGTACTCTTTATCAATTTTTTTTTGTCATGAGTTTATGATTTCTAAGAGAAATCTGAAAATTATAATTGCCCAAAATTAATATAGAACCACCCTAACAATTTTGGTATGTCTGAAGAGATTGGGAACTTTAAAAACGAAATTATTTTTATGTGAATCAAGTAAAATTTGTCTTCAATTCCATCTTACTGGCCGAAATTGATGTGTTTTGTGTACCTTCAGATCAGGTTCTCTGCTCCATGGCTGCCACGTTTCGGGAATTTGGTCCACGTTTTCCAATTGGGCAAAGAAATTGCATAATAATTTCCGCGTGGTCTCTGCACAGCTGCTGGAGTGGGTCATGGCGGCTTGCCATGCTATGCTGGTATGGGAAGAAATATACCCGGCACCATTTGACCATCGTGTTTTTTTAATTGCATCATACTTACTTCCGTGATAACAGTAACTACGGACAGTAATAATTGGAATAATCTATCTCAGAATGTAATTGACTTAAGTGTTAAGAGATAACAATCCGGCCTCTGCTACTTTTGGCTGACAAATTGAAACAAGTCCGAATTTTGGGGAAAGGATTGGGTCTGGAACGCAATTGAAGATGTGAAAAGAGCTCTGGATAATTTGGAATTAGGATGACTGATTGAGTGACCTACATGGCAACTGCGTTGACATTTTAGAGTTTGTAATTGAATAGGAACAGAGAAGAGCATTCCTTGAATGTTGCAAGTAGCGTGAGCTTGAAGACAAAGGCACCTCCTCTTGGATTTTTGCTTTGTTGACAAAGTCCCCTTGGAACCCTAATTAATAGGCGCTACAGGCTTTGATACATTGTTTAAATCACAGGAACGGAAATAGCAGAGACCACCATCGGTTGTACTGAAGGCAGAGTGACAGACAGAGGATACAATCACAAAAGAGGAATCCTACTCTGAGAGCTGGTAACTTAATCCCAGTACTACATCTATAGATTATCTGATATTTTCTATATCTGGGTTTCAGGAGATATTGTTGTAGCTGCAATCAGATGGAGTCCATTAAGGTCTTAAGCATGCTAGTATTGCTGACTATTCTTGCAGTACAATGCAATGCCAGAGTTGGGCCTTACAACCACATGGAACATGCAAAACATGGGTTTGCCACAAAAGAAGAAAAGGCTGTGGAGATTGTTGGTCATAAGCAAGTGATTCCCAGCAATCAGAATGCTGGTATTGGCAATGCAGGAGTATGGGCATCAAAGACCTTCAGGCTTACTTTCAGTTTGCTTACTAAGGGGTCCCCTATTCCCCCATCTGGCCCTTCCAGAGGCCACAATAATATTCCAACAAGATCCCATGTTGACAGCTCGAACTCCAATCCTTAAGCCCTCATTTTTGCAGGGCTGAGATTTGTGTATTGCAGAAGTTAAGCCATAGCAGAGGAACCCATTTAGTTATCTCAGAGATTAGTCCTCTAAGAAATCAAGGATCTGCAAATACCTTGGATCTGTCTTTTAGTATTTCAATTGCTCGGGTACTTCAATATTCATGATCTACAGACCAAAGTAAGAGCAGCAGCCTGATAGTTACTAATTAGAGACAGTTCTGGACCCTGCAACTTATTGCAACAGCTGTCAAGGAGTTCTTTAAGGATATTAGATTGACAGACAACTACACAGTCCAGGTTTTAGTCCGATCGCTTGTGCTAATTATGTGATACTCATGGCAGGTTACAGAGAGATTCTTGTAGATTTGGGTATTTACATAAATGGGTTTAGGTTTCTTATTTGTATACTTCTTATATACGGTCCAGACATTCTTTTGTTCAGGCAGTTGCCATGCTCCTGAGCACTAATAAGGCATTCAGATACCCATTTTTGTATATTTTAGGAGCCCAATTTCAGCTTTTTAAATATTGTCCACTTGGTTCATATACCCATTTTTGTATATTTCAGAAACCCAATTTCAGCTTTTTAAATTCTGTCCACTTGCTTCATTGATTATGTATTTGGATTCAATCATGTGGCACATTGTCTGTAATTCGTGTATGATATCAATATGATGATTCAGATCCTTCTAACTGAACTTACGCCATAATTGTGGGGAACTTGCAGTCCAAATCTATAATTAATTCATCATAACTGCCATGTCATTTTTCTGCAATTACGGTAGAACTAGGATGTGAAGAATAATTTGTAATATAACGACCAAATTATTTTATTTATCTGATGGAAAGGTCAGGTTGTTCATAATATAAAGAGCACGGAAGAATTGAACCACTGACCAGTTTTTGCTTGGAATAAAAATATGACAAAATTCAATGTAGACTGGAATGGCCATTTATTTTCCAGGGTCTCCTGTCAATTTTTCAGTAACATCGATGTTATATACATAGATTTATAACGACCTAGTTTCTTAATTGGCATGTAGGTCAGATAGTTCATAAGATCAAATCAAGCAGGGCTGAATTGAACCGCTGACATGTTGTTGCTTGGATATAAATATGACCAAATCCATTGTACATTAAAGTTCTTTATTTTCCCAGTGTTTTTCAAACACTGAAAGCAAAGGAAAGGTGCCTTCTCAGATTTGTACACCTTTTCTATTTGATGGTATTATCAATTTCTCCAAATTTAATATGTCACCAATGTCCACAAGCAATTTTTTTATTTTATTTAAATATCAATGTTTATCTAGATTTATAAAACCAAGATTCTGGACTTAATTGTTCAGATTTTTCATGAGAAATACACATGGCTTAGAATTAAGTCCAGATTTTTCAGGAGAAAAACACATGGCTTAGTATTAAGTCCAGATTTTTCTAGAGGTAAAAATATGGCTGAATTGAACTGCTGACCGGTTGTTACTGAGATATAAAATATGGCTGAATTGAACTGCTGACGAGTTGTTACTGAGATATAAAATATGACCAAATCCAATGTACATAATGTCCTTTATTTTCCTAAAGTGTTTCCATAACTGAAAGAAAAGGAAAGGTATCTACTTTAGATTCTTACACTTTTTCTTAATATTATTTAATTATCCATTTGTCCCAATTTAATATTATATATGACTTTCTAGTATTCAAGAGTCTGCTCATAACTGATAACTGAAAGTAAAATAATTTTTCCATCTGGATTGTACAACTTTTAAAATTTATTTAATTATTGATTTTTTAAAATTTGATTAGTTTTGATGGTCTAAACACAAATTTGTTATTTTATTTAAAAATCAATATATAAAAATAATATATATATATATATATATATAATTTAAATTTAAATATATAATGTGGGTACTTAGATTTGAATTAGAAAATCTATAATATGGGTGCTCAGATTTGTGTTAGAAAATGTATAATCTGGGTACTCAGATCTGTGTTAGAGATTTGAGTTAAATTAAAGGAGGAAATGTGTTTTATTGTTATGGAATTTTTGGAATTTGAAAAAGATTTAAAGTTAAAATATACCAAAAAGAAATATATTTTTATTGAATATAAGTATTTTGTATCTTTTAAAAAATATTTCAAGTAAATAAGAAAAGTTATATATAATAAAATAAAATGTGATAAATATTTAAAATATGATTTGTAAACAAAATTTTGTAATAAATGAAAGAAAATGTATTTTTTGAAAATAATAAAACGATAAAGTAATAAATAATAAATGATTAAAATAGGAGTAATAATTTTTTAATAAAAAGAGAAAAATATTAATAAATTTAAGTGGTTATTCTTTTTTCAATAATTTGATTTAACAAAAATTGTTTGAATGCCAAATTTAAACTTTTAAATCTATATAAATAGAGTGTTTTTGGTATATTTAGAACTTTGTTTATAATCTATTCTATTTTCTATTAAAAAAACAAAACATAAAACATATAACAATTATGATTTAACTTGACTTGTGCTAGAGATATGAGGTTAACTAAAGGAGAAGAAAATGTGTCTTAGTGCTTTGGGATGCTTTGGCATTTGCAGAAGATTTAAGGTTAAGTAAATAAGAAGAAATGTATTTCTTTTGAATATAGGGTGTTTTTGTATATTTTGAAAATATTTGAAGTAAAGTAAATAAGAAAGTTGTACATGATAAAGTAAAAAGGATAAATAATTAAAATATAATTTGTAAAAAAAATTAGTATCAAATGAATAAAATGAAATGCATTATTTTAGAATAATAAGATAGTAAAATAATAAATAATTAAAATAAAAGTGATAAAATTTTAATTAAAAAAAATTAACTAATTATTTCTTTTTTTCCATATATTTTTTAATTTTTAAATAAAACACCCTTAAAAAATGAATGTTCTAAATTAATTTATATAACAAGGGCTCCCCACAACATCAGCAACATCATACAACAAGGGCTCCCCGCAGATTGGACAACTAGTTTGGCAATACCTCTTTTCAAATAATCCCTCCAATTATATGACCATCATGATAAACCCTTTGTTTGCAAAGCTATTTGGAAGCATGCTAGAAAACAAAATTAGCAAGTGGGCAGAAGAAAGAGATAAGCGTGCTAAAGGGCAAGCAAGTTTTAGACCTAAGCATTCCACAGTTGATCATTGCATAACTTTAACGCACATCATTGAAAAAGTTTGGGAGAAAAAATAAGAAGTCTTTTGTTGCTTTGTTGATTTCAGAAATGCGTTTGACTTGGTTACTAGGGATAAACTTTGGCAGAGAATGGAGGAACTTGGGGTTCGTAAACATTTGAGGGCAGCTATGCATAGGCTGTATGAAGAGGTGAAATTCAAAATTAGAACTTCAGCAGAAATCAAAGTTTTAGAAGCTATATCAGGGTCAAGCAAGGTTGCCCACTATCTCCCACCCTTTTTGGTTTATATATCGACAAGCTTGAGGAGTGGTTAAATTTGCAAGGGGGTGATGGTATCTATTTGTGCAAGTTTGTTATAAGGCTTCGATATCGGGGTCAAGCAAGGTTGCCCACTATCTCTCCACCCTTTTTGGTTTATATATCGACAAGCTTGAGGAGTGGTTAAATTCGCAAGGGGGTGATGGTATCTATTTGTGCAAGTTTGTTATAAGGATTCTTTCGTATGCAGATGACCTTATTCTGATTGCTAAATCGGCTCTTGGTTTGCAAGAGCACTTACTATCCCTTGAGCATTTTTGTAGAAGTGTGGGGATGAAAGTCAATATCAGCAAAACCAAAGTAGTGATCTTCTCTAAGAAAAGAAAACATAACCAGCATAAGTTCTACTTTGAAGGCAAAATTCTGGAAGAAGTTGCGGATTACAAATACCTCAGAATTGACTTCAACAAAAATCTAAGCTGGAATGGTTGTAGAAAGAAAAGAACTTTCGGGGCTTGGAAAGCATTTAATGCTTTTCAAAATAGGTGTAGAGAGACAGAGTTATGGGATTGGAAGACCACTCAAACTCTTTTTGGGCTTCTAGTGATTTTGGTGATTCTCTATGGTTGTAAACTGTGGGCTAGCAGTACCTCCGACTTGTAGTGGAGACAAATTGAGAAAATTGAGAAGCGTTTGATTACAAACAAATTTGAAATTAAAAGTGCAGTTCCATATGATATCTTGTTAAGTGAAACAGGGACTGCTCCTATTGAAGCAATTGCTATAGTGCGAGTCATAAGGTATTTAAAAAAAATTGAGCAAATGGAAGAGGGTAGATGGCCTAAGGTTGTCTTTAATGATAGATTGTGCAAGAGCAAAAAAACTTAGATGCAGCAAAATAACAAATGGTTTAGTAAATGGGGTATTTGTTTGAACGCATGTCCTATAAACAACAAAAAGATAAAAGCTTTTGTTATGGAAAAATCCACAAAGGTACTTGGGATAAGGAGCTAGGAAGAAAGAAAAATTACTATATTGAAGTGTTTAATCCCACTCATAATCATCAACCAAAAGCATACATAGAGGCCAATATGTCTTGGAGAGCCAAAATTCTTATTGCTCAGTTAAGGATGAATTCTCATCAACTCCGTTGTGAAAGAGGGCGCTGGAAAAGGCCAAAGGAAGTGTGGGAGAAAAGGGTATGCATATTTTGTTCTTCCAAAAAAGTGGAAACAGAAACAGAAAAACATTTCATTTTAGAATGTGAGACCTTCAAAGACAACAAGGAAAATTATGCAGATATGCTGGCAACTAGCTCTTGGGATAATCTATTTAGCAAGGAGTTTGTAGAGAAGCTGGGAGCATTCACTGTGAAGCTTCACAGAAAAAGCGCTGAATACATCAAGCAGAGGAAGAAGCAATCTGTCCCATAAGCTATCTTTAACCTCATGGACGTTAAAATAATTTCTTTCTTCTTTCTTTCTTCTTTCTTTCTTCTATATATAAAACTACATTTAAACACTGATTTAGAATTATATATCATGTAAATTAAAAAAAATAACATATAGCAAATTTTTAAATAACACACTCTTAAAAAATGAATGTTCTAAATTAATTAATTTATTTAAAACTACATTTAACTACTGATTTAAAGTTGTATATTCTGTAAATTAAAAAAAACAAAAATAACATATAGCATTTACAATTAATCTTCCTAATTTAAATTTATATATTAAATACTACATTTATTTAAAAATTATACTTCCCTGATTACAACCATAAAGCAAGCCTTACACTTCGCTGATTACAACCATAAAGCAAACCTCACTGTACAGAGAATTAGAATATGTGATCTCCATCCTTCACAGTTGAAAGCAGGTAAAGCTGTGGCAGACCATCATTGTGTTTTTTATTGTTAAATCAATAATGTGTTTACTTTTAAAATTCCCCATTAAAATACCTCAGAGCTCTTGTCACATAGGACTGGAGACAATTCTATTATCTCATAAGAGTATGTTGGAGTCATTTCAACTTCAACAGAAAAAGTTAAATGAGATTTCCAACAGAAAGCAAAAGGTGGTTTGAAAAGATCCTTCCCACCAAATCAAAAGGTCTGTCAACAATATTCTAGAATTCAAAGTTATTGACCACTGCTTTCAGAATAGAACAGTCCTCTGATCATGTACGTTACTTCCAGAAATTTAAAAGGAAGGTGGGTCTGTAAAGTGATAATATTCACCTGATTTGATGAAACATGAAAACCCACTACAAAATCCTGGGACAGTCCCCCTGTGTTAGTTGAGCATGAAAACCCATTACAGAACCATGTGGCAGTCCTATGTTGGCATGCATTCTTATCAATGGCAGAACCAGGAGTATGAAAACCCATTTCACATGTGCGCTGTGTACGTATTACATAATCATGTCTGTCAAACTGATAGATACATCTGATGGCACTGATCCATTATTGACCATTGAGGGGATGTATTTATTATTTTTTTTGGTCTCAGGCACTGTTTGTTGGATTCTATGAGGGCATGGCAGATCAACAGAGGCGGCTAAATACTTGTCATTTTATAATTTCAAGTGGTATGTTTCAGTGGCTGATGTATGTGGTAAAAGGATACGTGTTTTGCATTGAATTTAGTGGTATGGTATTTATTATCTTTTGTCTGAGGCACTGTCTGGTGGATCCCATGAGATCATGGCAGAATAACAGAGGTGGCTAAATGCTGGTCATTTTATCTTCCAAGTTATGTGTTTTGAGTGGCTGCATGTATTTGCATTGAATTTAGTTGTACCAGTATTTGATATGATCACTTCACATTATTCAGTATATGATTGAGATGGTTTAACAATATCAAATGATATATATATATATATATATATATATATCGTTTTATATATATATTTATATATATATAATGATTTTAATTATAATGATGATGATTATTGTTTAATAAAAGTTATATTTGATTTTGTATTGGTATAGTTTTTAATAATTTTAATTATAGTGATGATAATCATGGTTTGGTTTTGAAATATTTAAAGTATGATTGAAAATTATGTGATTTATTGATTGAAAATATCAGTTATACTTGTGAGAATTAAAAAAAAAAAATTGAGTACTTATTATATTATAAAAATGGAGATTCATTTATTTTATAATTTATTTGTATAAATTATAATTAAATAAGTATGTATATTTAAAATTTAAATTATATTTTATTTTATTTTGATAATGATGGTGATGATAATAATGATAAATATTAGAATTTAGTTTATATGATGTTAAGAAAGTAAGAGATTACTTTAAATTTTTGAAGTTTTTATTTTTATGTTAAAAAGATAAGCATTTCAATATTATTATAGTTTTGTTAAATTAGAAAGTTAAAAAATTTGGTAGTGTGATAAATATTTTGAAATTTAAATTTAATATAAGTATATGTTGGATAAATTAGGGGAAAGTGCTCTTCATCTTCAGTTCTTTTGGTACTACAAAGATGGCAAATTCTTTTATCCTATTGCATTTTGGGAATTTGTTCTTATTTTGGTAATATTTATTTTCTCATTTACACTAGTCAAGACAAAGACATACTTTTGATTCTTCAAATTTGGATCGATCACCTCACTATATCTTTAAATTTATTTTAAAATAAGATTCAAAATTGCTGCTAACTAGTTGTAACTACTTTTTGGTTCTATAATAAAATTTAAGATTGTTGGCAATGAATTAAAATTATATATTTCTTAAATGTAAATACACAAGTTAATATTTCGAGGCTTGGACATTATTGATAAGGTGGAAATTCACCTTCTCATAAAGCATTCATAATTCATTTTTAATGACATGATTTTTCTTCAAATAAAAGTAGAGTCCACTGTTCATTTATAGATAATATTGAGTAATGATTTTCTATCAGTCAGAGAAGTGCTAGAGTGAGATTGGTACTAGACTAACCAACAGATATACTCATTTAAAAGTTCACAAAGCTCTAAACCAATACAACAAAAACCCAAATTCATTACAATAATAAGTATCAAAGTTTAAAAAAATCATTTCATTTATTAATTAAACTACTTAATAATTCACAAATCATTAATAGAAATTTGAACTAACCATTTTAACCAACAAAAATAATTCTAATTAATTTTTTCCTACATATAATTTATTATAAATCTAATTTAAAAAAATAATAAAAAATAAATCCACCATTATTCTTATTCTTATTTTTAAACCATATAATCTATTATAAATCTAATTTAAAAAAAATAATAAAAAATAAATCTACCATTATTCTTATTCTTATTTTTAAACCTTATGGGTCATTTAAAGTAATATTTCCAAAAATAAATCCACCACTATTCTTATTCTTATTTTTAAACCTTATAGGTCATTTAAAGTAATATTTCCATTTATACCTTACATGTCATTTATAAGAATATTTCCATTTATATAATTTTTTTATTTATTTAAATATGATTAAATTAACCTACTATAATAAAAGTTCAAAGAATATTGAAAAGATAAAAGGACATGGGCCACTCACAATTGAGTGGTTGCATTAAAAGTCCAAATGCGTAGTTGCATATAATATCATTATACTTGTAAATATAATTTTAGTATATTTATAAAACTTTAGATTTTGAATTAAATGTAATTTTAGTATATTTATAAAAGTTTAGAATTTGAATTTCAAAATTTTACACATGAGATTATTTAAGTGGGTTTTTTTTGTTGGTGTTATTTAAAAATAGATTTGATATTATTATCTTTAACAAATTTATTTTTGATATATTTTTGAAGGTTTTAAACCATTTTAATATATATCTATCTATATATATTAAAAAATAAAGTAATAGGTGAAAATTTAAGTTATAGTAATTTTTTTGGGGTATAATTTAATTGTTTGTATCTTAATATTAACTTCAGGGTTTTTGCATTTTATATTTTTATTATTAATGTAGTTTTTAATTTTTTTATTATGATAAAATGTAATTTTAATTTATTGTTATAAGTTTATTGTAAATGAATATAGAAATAATATATGGGTAGTAATTATTTTTATATAAATTTATTATTATTATTATTTAATAAATAAATTTGATTTTTATTATACTTTTATTATATTTATATTTTTTAACTCTATATATATTTTATAGGAAATCAAAAAATATTGTTTCTTGGTTGTATAATAATATATTTGTTTTAATAGGATCAAACAGAGTAAAGGACAAAAGATAACACATTATTATTAGACACCTCTAAGATGGAAATTTACCCATATCTTATAACAAGGCTTCTTTGGATAACATATCTATCATGGCATTATTTTCCCTATATGTATGAAGAACTTGTACATATGGTGGATCTTCCTTTGCCACATTTCTAAACGAAAGACCCTTAAGTCAACTCTTCCATTGAACCAGTCCACAAAGACTTTTGAATCCCCATACATTCATAATACTTTTTCCTACTTCCAAATGACAATCCTCATGGCACACCATATAACAAGGAGTTCAACTATTAAATTTGTGCCTTGGCCAATACCTAGTTTGCATATAATCATCATATTCGAGGAGAAGAAAATGATTATGTCCACACCACAAGCATCCCTCTGACTAGCTCCATAAAAGAATTCCCATACTATACCATGGAAATCTTCATGGCACACCACATAGCAAGGAGTTCAACTATAAAATTTGTGTCTTGGTCAATACCTAGTTTGCATTTAATCATCATATTCTAGGAGAAGAAAATGATTATACCCACACCACACACATCCTTATGACTGGATCCATCAAAGAATCCCCATATTATACCAGTTGGTAACTCCACATTTCTAATAAGCCTAATCTTCTTCCCTTTCAGAAGTTTCACTTGCTCAAGATAAGATGATCTTGCATTGTTTGCAATAAATTCAGAGAAAACCGCAAAGTCTTCAAACAGATAGTGGTTTCACCATAGCTAAATTCCCAACAATATTAAGATCTGAAGGAATTTAAGGGAAAAGTAAAAAACCTTTGATTCCAAGTCTATGAACACTCTTCAACAAAGCTTCCATTCCACTAGGTATCAAGGTTAAAACAAGAGAAAATTGTCTTCCAAATAGAAACAAACAAAAGGAAATTGAATAAATAAATGAGCAATAGACTCCTCATTGATCAAAAATAGAATGCAAAATCTAGGACCTACCCATCCTTACTTAACAAGAATATCCCAAGTCAATATTTTTCCTTCCAACAACAACCAAAAGAACAACCTACATTTAAGGGAGCCTTGTCTTTTCCAAACTAATATGTGCCACCATTTTGAAGAAACAAGAAAATTATCTTGAATAAGCGCATCATATCTAGATCTAATTGTAATAATTCTACTTTGTTTATTCTTAGACCACCAGAATATGTCTTCCTCTAAATTAATAATAATACCAAATTTACCTAAATTCAATACAAAAAGCTCTATTCACATGCATAAATATGAAAAAAAAAAAGCTTAAATCTTAAAATATAAACCACTCTTAAAATCAACCAAATTATAAAAATAAATAAACACCATAAACCAGGTACAAAAAATTAAGTGCACAATTAACCTCGCAATAAAGTAACAACAAAAAAGAATGGCATTGGTATCAAAGGGAAAAACTTCCAACTAGAATGAAACTCAAACATCAAGCATGCTTCATATATTTTGATATATTAAAAATACATGAGGGATTAGAGAATATGATGTTAGACACCTATTCTTCGTTGAAGGGATATCAAACTATTATATTGGTTCAACCAACTTTTGAACATAAACATCATTGAACAATGTTTTGAATAAATTAATTTGATGTATTAAAAATACATGAGGGATTAGAGAATATGATGTTTAGACACTTATTCTTCGTTGAAGGGATATCAAACTATTGTATTGGTTCAACAAACTTTTGAACATAAACATCATTGAACAATGTTTTGAATAAATTAAATACATTACTAAATAAGTTGAGGGAAATGGATATTTTCTAACACTTGGACGACCTAATGATGGTCGTGGAAGAAAGGTTTTTATCTTCATATTTACTAAGGGCGGTTGTGGAAGAAGGGTTTTTATTATCTTATTTAAATTTTGGAGGTTATTTTGAAATATTTTGTTTTTAAAATAATTAGTGTAATTATATAAATAAAATGATTGGTAAATATCAATAAATATTAATTTATAATAAGTATTAGAATATTTATTTTATAATATGTTTTACATTATTAAAATTTAAAAAATCATAAAAATTAATTAAATTATAATTTTATTTTATATTATTATTATTATCATTAATTATAAAAAGAATTAATATATAAGTTAAACATATATGTGCATTTAAAAAGTATGGAACAAGATTCTTCACTATGGAGATCTATCCCCACTTTATTATGCAGATTTTTAATTTGTAAATAGGATTTGTTAACCATGGAGATTTATCCTCACTCTATTATGGAGATTCTTAATTTCACAAATAAGATTTGTTACAACACTATGGTGGGCCAATACCATGGCTTATTAATACCACATTCCCAAAAAGACATAATTAGCTTCAAATGACATTTGTTTAATTAATCAATATAATCAAAAGGGGAAAAAGAGGATAACTACATTGGAGATAAATCTCAATCATTGATTTCTATATACTATTATGAATATTCTAGAATATTTTGAGTAGGTTAAATCCCCATCATCCACCTAATAATTATCAACAATTAAATTAAAATTTTGGAAGCCGTATTCCAAAATAGATACATTTATTCATATAATTAAAGTGATTTTTGGAAAAAATTTAAAGATTAAATTGTGTCTATGAATTAATTTTCTATATCTTTAAAAAAAATATTTATCATTTTCAATATCTTTTTTTAATTGATTTGTCTAATATCTATAGACTAGCACAACCACATTAATACATGTGGTTGATAAACGCCTATCCACATATATCAATAATCAATAATATTAAAAATCAATGTTATCAATAATAATAATATTATTATTAATTAATAATAATATTATTTATATTATAAATATTAATAAAAATACCAATTATATTAATAATAATTAATATTATAATATTACTATTATATTAATAATAATATATTCATTTATATAATTAAAAATAACTATAATAATAATTAATACGATTTAAATAAATAAATAACAACAATTATATTAATAATCATTTGATAAATAATAATTAATTAAAAATAAGAATGAACTAATTATGAAATAAAATTAAAATAACAATTTAAAATCATAGATATGTTTATACCATGTAATTATGATCTCTTACATTAATAAATTCAAGGGATTAATACAAAAAACCTAAGAGAAAATTTAGCAGATTTTGGTTCTCTTTACATCAACACATTTTGCTATGAAATTCAATTTTAAAGACTCCACTAGAACACACTTATTAAACACTAGCCTCTTCCAAAGCACACCCAGACCGATGACAAAAGCAACAGCAATTCAAATCAAGGAGATAATGATAACGATTTTTCAGGCTTTCCAACTAGTCCCTTCTTGTTTCCTTCCAGATTCTCTCTGGTGCAAATGATACCAGTATTTCACATCTAATTTCATTTGATGGAGCACACGAATATGTTCATTAACAAAAATAGTATGGAGGCCATGTTTTCTATCGAGCCTTTCCGAATATAGGCAATGAAATTTATTGTTTCTGCAATAACTTTTATCACTGAGATGTAATAGATGCCATCATTGTTCTCCATATCTGCATTTCAATGACATAAAAATACAATTAAAATTAGTATATATATATATATATATATATAAAAAAATGTAATAAGATTGAAAACAAGGACAAAAGAAAGCAGGAATAGCTACAATGTAACCGATCAAACAAAAACGTAACCACAAAAAAACTATTCACCGATGTAATTTCTTCCAGTTGTTTAGAAATCAACAAATCTATTCAAATGATCAACAATCAAAACAAAGAACTTATCGATGTGCATACAATAATTGGAAGCAACAATAATAATCACAGAAAAACAATCATCAATAGTAAATTGTATTCAATATAAATACCCCAAAAATGATATCAACTTCAATCGTTCCTCCTCTTTCTTTGTAAGTGTAACATATGCGCTGTCTTGCATTTTTGCATAATGTTGAAAAGAAAAAGGAAGTGAAATCCATAAACCATCTATCGATTCCACTCTTGATATAGCCGTAAATGTTAGACCATGCCTCTCTCTATCTCCAATATCTAAAGTGGATCATTACAAAGTCATCCCTTGTGATTTGTGTATTGTCAACACCCATGCCATTTTCGAAGGAATTTGTCTAAGATTCCTCCTAATGACAAACAGAATGGGTACAATGTTTGGACAATCCCAATCAAATGGAACACCATAATACTTTTCAAAAATAACTATATCCAATTGTGGAAGTTGTGGCGGCTTCGAAGTAAGCGCAAATAAGATATTTTCAATATATCCAAGTACACCATTAACCAACCCAACCTCAACCCACAAATTACACATTAACATCACGTGCTTTCCATGGAATAATAACACTTCACACTCCAACGCATCATCATTGCTGTCACCTATTGCTATTCTTTTTCTGCATTCTGCAACACATCTCGCAATAGGAAAATTTAATGATTTAAGCATTTTTCGATTGAGAAAATTGACGAGATTATTCATCACAAACAGAAGAATCAAACAAACTATTTTCCTGTCGATCCAAGAAACTATCGACATGTGTCATAAGAAGATCCCAATCAACAAGAAAAGGCTCTGCATTTCTAATATTGGTTAAAATATTGTGAAAATATGCTTGTCTTAGATCGTCTCCTTTCTGCCTATAAATTTTGTCCAAAGTCCCAACAATGTTGAATCTTTCCCACAAAAATTTCCAGTTGTTTTATTTGCATACAAGGGTTTATCCCTAATAGGAGGCAGTTGGCCAAGGTCACCGACAAAAATGATGGACCTACCACCAAAAGGAGAATCCTTGTTTTTAGGAAAGGCTTCTCACAAACGATAATCTATCTGTATGAATAGCCTTGGACCTATAAAGCTTATCTCATCAATCAATATATATAAAATATGCCTTATTTCATCTTGAAATACTGCTAGAGCCTGCCTAGACAGTGGTTTCATATATTTTATAGTAATTTTTAAATCATAATGTATTGTTTTGACACATATGTTAAAAGCAACAATACAAGTTGGAGTGAGAAATAATAAAGGACTTTTATCATTTGTTCTTGAAGCAGAAAGAGCATGAGAAATATATTGAATGAGAGAAGACTTCCCGGTTCCAACAATACCTTGAATAATCATTTTGAAAGCACCATCATTTCCACCAGTAACAAAGTGTTGATATTTTTTTGAAAAGTAGCTAGTTGATCGTCTGATAGAGACGAATGAGACCAATATGTGTCCCCAACTAAGCCACCACTGACAACACCTGAAGACTACACATCTTTTACAAAATGGATCCCCTGTTCTAAAAAATCATTTGAGACCATTTTTTCCTTCCAATCAAAATGAATCTCAAAGGCCCTTCTACCAAGATTATCAAGGTCTGAAATGTTTACATGGCTTGGAGGAACTAACTGCGAAAAAACATACCACTCTTCTAAATCTCAATCAACATTTTCTTCATGTATAAGGGGCTCAACATCCTCTTCATAGCCTTCATATGGCAAAGGGCCTCAATCAACATGCCATGCATGATATCTCAAATTCCTCCAATTCTCAACGATACTTTCAATTGAAAACCCAAAATCTAAAGTAATGTCACAAAAATTACTTGTATAAAAGCAACTCACTCCAAAAAAAGGTTTCAAAATCTTTCGAATCTTCATTAGGAACAACATAAAACTGTGGCCAAAAATGAATAATAACATGGCTGTCTCGTGGCCTGCATGGCTCCTACCTACGTTTTGCATCAAAACTCCATGATCCTGTTGTTTCTATCAACCACACATTTTCCAAAAAGAAAAGGTTGGGTTTGATAAAGATGAATGAATTTTTTTGCACACAAAAATTCATCATAATGCAACAAAAGCCTTTGGTACAATTTCTTCCCAACATTCAACGGGAAAAATTTGTGACTACAGCTAACAAGAGGGAGCTTTAGCAACAAATGATAGGTTTCTTAAGCTCCAATGTCATGCTCAACAAGCGTTTCAGCAAGGAACCTTCTATACATAGATAACACAAGACCTTCACACCCACTCCCACCAGTAACTTTTGTCAAAATTTCGTGATAACTTTATGATCTTCTCTCTACCTTCGAAGCATATTTTTCAATATACTTCAAAATTGCATGTCGAGAGACAACTAGGTGATAATTAAGATTTGCTCGCGACATTATTAAAAGATAGACATTGTGAACATTTAAGCAGTCATCATTTCATGCGGGTTCATACATTTTTTTTCCTTTTTTCATCTATGTACAATGTTGACTCAGCACGAACCTTCAATGGAGAATCACAATGGCATGAAATGACAGACCCCTTTCTATGTAAATAGGAATCAATGCTGCATTTCATATGCCTTTTGACACGGTTCACTAAATACCCATAATATTCTTCGGGATTGCAAGGAAAAATTTGTTGAGTATTTAGAAGACATGGATCATCATTTAGACCTCAAGGGATCATGACATTTCGATGATTTGTGTCACACAGATTTTAGGCTATAACATATTTGTCGAAGTAGTGCTTTGTTGCGCCAACAACAACGACGTTGGACCAATCAAATGTTTCCATATCTGATGCTTTAGGAAACCATAGGAATCCATGGATGTGAGTCGAACCTCTATGCTGCCACTTGTACCTGACAAAATTTGAAACATGTAGTTAACATATATTAACCAACCATAAGAACATACATTTTTCTTCAAATCATTAAAAAATCAGTTGAAAAGGAATGACGAAAAACCTATACCACAAGTATTTAAAACCAAGATATCTCTACAAAAATGTCTCACGTAAGATATTGAAGCTTTGGTGCATGTAAGTAATGACTATATGCGGGTATTGCATAACTTTTTCAATTTTTTTGGCATTCTCACTTTGTCTATGAGAACGTATGTTTGAAGGCATAAGATTATGTAAGTTAGGCCACTTTGTGTCACCCGCAATCAATGTAAAAAAAAAGTAAGGAAACCCAAATGGGTGATTGTGTTAGCGAGTTCAAAATGACACTTTGTCCAATAAGCCCTTGTACCCCTGAGACAAGATCCAAAATCCATTAATTTCTTAGCCAATTTATAATTTGGCATATCACAAAGCTACTGACGCAACTCCTAAACAGTTGTAGGTGCATTGTCATGAATATTATTCTTCAAAAAGAAAGAAGTTGTTCCCTAAATATGATGGCACATAATCATATTCAACAAGAAATATTGAAACTGAGGATTTCTTCCACATCTTTGATCATAATATCTCAATAGATGCAAACCATATTCATACATCTCAACATTGCAAATATGTGGATGTAACCAATCAGCATCATCCAGTGTAGGGAATAAAGTCGGGAATGCCATGTCTAGCAATCCTTCAGTTTTCATATTCATTAATGGGAGATGTACCAATATATGGCCAATCTATTGGTTCAACAGATGTGCTATCTACATTCTCAATAAATCTTCTTATTAGATTGAATTCCATGGATTCATTAGGTAAGTGAGAAAGAAAGAACGATGGGTGTAGTGCAAATAATTGGCCCCATTTGTTTCAATCTCCACACCCATCCTAGCTTTTTCATCAAGATCATTATCAACATATTGTAACCTGCTAGACACAACGATAGGTATTTCTAGGAGAGAAACAAATAAATCCATGTCAATTTCAATATCCTTGTAGTACTTGTCCATTTCAATTTTATAAAGCAATGCATCCATCACATGCTGTATCTTGACATAGCATTCATAGTATTTAGATTGAACAACTCATCTTCTCATAATAAAAAAAATCTGGTTGTTCAACACGTCATGGAAAATTCTTTGCAATCAAATATATGTCTTGCATAAAACTTATTGTGTGGCTGCTATATTTATATTAACCATCACGCAAATGTGTCACTTACAATATTAGATTTACCTGCGCTATTAGCATCTCTTCAACTTGTGTCAAAACTCTCAGAACCTCATGTTGTTCACCTGGATCCATGTTGTTAAAGCAAGAAAAGTGAGGGGTACCTTTCTCGTACTTACATCTTTTACAAATGGGACCTTCATGCTATTTTAAATCTTGTATACGAGGATAACATTAATTGCACACTTGAAACATATGCACAACAGAGAAACTGTCAATCCTAGATTGAAATTTTTTATGGATCTAAACCATGTCTATGTTAAAATGATAGGGAGCACTTTTGTTTTCTCTACCACACACCAGTCTAAGATGGTGATGATGTGAAACAACTTGTTGAATTGGAGCATTGGTTGCATCATTTATTTTCATAAAATAATGGGAATCCATTATTCTACATTGGTTAGAGATGAGAAAATTCTGCTTCCAAGAAATAAAATAACCTTTGTGAGAATGGAATATCTACAAAGAAAGTTAAAATTTTTAATCGAACAACAAAATGAAAACAAAAAGAATGTACATTTATTGTTTCATCGTCCATGTGCAACTCAAGGAACTGATATTGGTTGCAAATCTATTTCTCGACCACTATTCACTTGAGCAGTGTTTAGGCAAAAAACATCAAATAAAAGATGTATAAAACACTATAAATTTAACATTCACAAGGGTAAAACCTTTCAAAATAAGGTTGCATTAACCACTTATGTTGTGCCAGCAAGTAAAGTGTCCTCACATTCTCTAGCACAAACAATATTCTCTCTAGAGCTACATCGGCAAATGTTGGTTGAAACATTTCCAATAAACTGACCTAAATTGTTAACCCTCCTAGCAACCATATTACCATCAGCAAAAAAGTCATACACAACAAGTTGTTCAATTGAATCAGGTTGCCTATCTTCCATCAGATCATGTCTTCCACAATTTCCACAGCACCCACGGTTCTCACTTCTATCAAGCCTCCATATGTAAAGACAATGTTCCAAAACATACAACATTAGAGAAAATATATGGAATAATAGCAAAATTTGGAGACACCCAACAACAAAGCAAAGAAACATCCCAACATAATCTTCTTCCAACAAAAGACGAAAGGTTATGAACTTATGGTTAGTGAGGCCATAGGTTTCATCATTTCTCGAAGTTTCGCAAGCTAGTGGTTGAGCCTGACCTTCGAGAATGAATAAAGGTTGCATTGGTTCTGAATCTATTTCCTGGTCAATAATCATTTCCACATTGTTATGGAAAAACAATAGGAAAAAAAACAGAACAGTAAAAACTTCACACCAACAAGAAAAGAAAACAATGGAAAAGAAAAAAAATTGAACTACCTACATTGTTGTAACAAAGGAATTACACATTAATTCCGGAGGGCTAACTATATTAACTATATAGTTTCTACAAGGAAAGCCTTGACCATGTTCGCCTATAGAATCTCCCAAATTTTCAACCATCGCAGGAACCATGTTAGTATCAACAAACAAACTAGATGTCGCAAATTATTCATTCCCATCATTCTAGTCATCTCCCAAAATTGCATTTATTTTATTGCTTTCATAGAAAATACCATCTTCGTTCATATAAACACTCTCTTTCTAAACACAATGTTCCCAAAGAAGAGAAAAGTTAGTAAATCTTGAAAAATAGAAATTATTTCACATGTAAACATGCTGGAAAATGACCATTCAAACAAAACCTTCCTTGCACTAAACCACTCATGTTTTCATACTTACGACTTACATCTCCTCCTTCTTGTTGATTTGTTGAAGCTTTTTTTTTTTTCATTGGTACACAATTGTTCTCCACGCTTTAATGATATCCTTATTCTGTTGATACCCTTATCATTGGTATTTATTTGATCATTGGCATGTACCAGGAGAGTGAGGTATTTTTACACCACTCTTTCTTCTTCATTCGCTCAACATTTCTACTATAAAATTAAGCTCAGTTCAAAATTCATTTTCCAATTCCCTAGGAGGCTAATACCTACTCTTCAATCTTCAAAAAGTTGTAACTCCTAACCTTCCAAAATTGTAAACATGAACTAAATTCAAATACTAATAAATAGGCCTTTGATGTTCGAGGATATACACACAACAAATATTTCAAAAATTATGTTTCTAAAACAAGCATCAACAACATCGTTTCATACACCATATAGATGGATAGTACAACCAAGCCATAGAAATATTGAAAAAAATTGGCAGGCCCTGGTTTTCCAACGCAAACTTCAAATGCACAAAACAATGACCCCCTTATAGATAATCGAAGATCTCACACAAACAAATCGTATATCAAGATGTATAAAACCAAATACTTCCAAGGTTTTCAATTCATACAATAAGAAGTTTTTCCAATTATGGATTCCTGGCAACAAAACCTTTCTTCTGAATAAGTAGGAAAGCCTGTCCATTTTTACATATTGAAAAATACAAAGAAATACGAACTGCATTACAAATTTTGAAAATATCAAAAATTAAAACTAATATCCAACTTACATATCCAAATTTAGCATAGCTATGTCCTCAATATAACTTCAAAATCTGGATAACGATGATCTTAAAAAAAAAACATTAAACATATATAGGGTCTTCAGCAATATTGAAAAACATACATGTTGAAGCCTCAAAGTGTAATTCAATTTATCCATAGGCAGTGGAGGTATGTCAACAATAGAATTTTCATTTGGAATAAGTGAAAAAATATTTCCATTTTCAACCAAATCATTAAAATCTTCAACCATTTCCAATTTGAACCTTGAGGCTTTGAGCATAGAAATTCCATCAACAATTGTTGTTTTGCACAATCCAGTCACCAAATCATACACCTTAACTACACTTCCAAGCAACCGATCATAAGGAATTTTTCTTAAGTTGTGCGCAAAGGAAGGTAATCTGGACATTTACTATTTATATGCACAGAGATAGATTTGAGCAACAACCATCTGTACCCCCAATCATCTTCAAAATATTCCAAACTTCACTCTTTCGAGACTTGACCAAATAGAAAGTTCTCCATCTCTTCAAGTGACAAAATGAAGGTTGAACCATTATTAAAAATGCAAACAAGTTGATTCTTGTATAACCCTAATGACATACATAGTATGTCAACAATAGGTATAAATGAATAACCTGAATTATTTCTTTTCATATCCAACCAGTATATAGTGTAACCATATGTAGAGTAATCTTCATAATCTTTGTCTAGATATAGCCAAAAAAAAATTTCTTTAAAGAAGATAGCCTCCTTTGGTGGCAGTACACCACCATATGGAAACTTCATCCTCTTTTAAACCTTGTCAATACTACTGCAAATGACAAAATGTGAATCCATGTTTTTATAAACATGTTTCAACAAGACCCATTCAAATTTTTGTGGACTACATTTTTCCAACAAAGAGAAGAATCCTCACTTCTGGAGAGTAGGAACTCCAAGATTTCTAAACATCTTTGTAAAAGAGTTGACAATGAAATATTTTTTTGTATGAAAATAACTTCTAGGCGCACTGAGCAAAATCATTGATCTTACTGTACATAGAATTTTGTATCAAGAAAAAAGAAAAGGAAAAACCATGGTAGATAAGAGACCTCTATCATTAAGATAGGATGCTATGAAGCAATCATGGGCAAAATGAAATGGGAAAGAAATAAATACTAACTCTTTGTCACTAAATCGATCACAACTCGCAAGGAAAAGTGAGTTTTGCAAAGAAGACACCATTGTCTACAAACTAACTAAAATTTCATCAAGATCGATAAAGGAAGCCAATGAAACATAAGCTCAATAATCTCAAACATGAGAAATTTTCAAATGGCCGGATCCATACTAAAACCAACAACTTTGTTGGGAACAAACGAAAATTTTCCTTCTCTACTACAAATAAAAACAAAAGAACTTATCAATCACAATGGCCACGACATTAATCATTATTTTAATGTCAAAATGGATTGGGAAAACAATCCATTTTGACATTAAATATTGGCCATTAGTTGGTTGCTTTAGATTTCAATATTATAGTAAATAAATTAAATAGTGTAACTTAAAACTTCATAATTGAAAAAAACACATTCTAGGAGGCATCCTTCATATCCACTCCTAGGAGGCATAGGAGAAAGAGCCCAACAAAAACAAGTAGCAAAGACCCTGAAGTATAGATTGTAGAGACACTTTCTACAGAGAAACAAGTAGAAGACATAATTGAAAGATTGGAGAAAGAAGCATTAGAAAAAGACTCATACTTTGATAATGTAGAGGCCACATCATTTTCCAAGGATACACAGGAATTAGAAAAAGAGTTGCAACTGAGCAAGATAAAAGAACTGACAGATCAGTTAGAAATAAACAGGATCTTAGAGAAGCACTTGAAGAAAGAGAATAAAGCATATAAGAAAAATAATGCAAAGTTGGTCAGGGAGAATGAGAAACTAAATGAGGAGGTAGGAAAACTAAAAAGAAAGAATGATCTACTTTGCAAATAGGTTTTCAAGTGGCTCAAAGATAAAAACATGTGGAAAAACAAGTATGAGAAATAGAAGGTCAAAGCTACCATTTACAAGGAAGAATAGTACAAGGGGATAGATTGTCTTCTAGAGGTGACACAGCAGGAAGCATCAAGGTCAGGCACAGGGTTTACAACAGAGGTCAGAAGATCCAAGAGGAGGAAACAAGCATGAGGACTTTCTTGTGAATCAGCAAGGGGGAGATGTTGGCCCTCATTTTTGGTCCAGTTTTGCTTAAGAAAACATACTTAATTTCTATGTTTTCCATCACATACACCTCATTTTGATGTATTTATGCATATTCAGGTATATAAATTTAATTTTTCAATTTTTAGATGTTTTTATGAAAATTGAATTTCAAGTGCATTTTTGGACAGAATCAGAAATTCCCATAATGGCTACCTGGATGTCATATTTGTAGGACACTTGGGCATGAGTTGAACACATTTATGGAAAGCTTGGGAACTAGGATTTAACTAACTCCTATTGGTTCGGTAAAACCAAGCTTAAACATGCCCAGTTAAAACTGGTCAAACATGACAAATCATTCAGGAAATCCCTAGGAAATAGGACAATTTCATGATTTCATGGGATTTTCCATATTTTTAGTGATAGGATGGATGAGTTTGACTTGGATAGGTGGGATATGGATAGACATAGTTGTTAAAGATATTTTATATCAGTTTGTTTCATATTCTTCTATTTAAGCCAAAACATTGAAGACTTATGGTATGTAGAATTTGTATAATTTTATATTGAGACTTCTGAATACTTTGCATTAATTTGAGAAACTTGTTCTACCTTCATTTTGTTGTTCAATGGTGTGGATGATTGACTGAGTTTGTAGTAGATGATAATCTCTTCAAGTGTGCAAGGCAAGGGTGGAGGGACCCCACTTCAAGCTAAGTACACTTCATGATTAATTTAGCTTGATTTTCATAAACTAGTTTTGCTTTAGATTTGCTTACTTGATTTGATGTATGATGATTTATGTTTGTTGATGAATCTTGGTTTATTTATCATCTTTATATGAAGGGACAACCTAGTGTTCAAGTTGAACCCTCCTTCTATTGGATTAATGAATAAAAACTAAAATTCATTTTTCTTGCTTTCAAGTAATTTTATGAATTTTTAGTTTTCTAACAATGGTATTATGATGAATGAATTTGTGATGAGGAACAACAAGGACCTCCTAAGTTAGGAGCCTCTTTCATTATTTATTTATGCATCTTAAAGTTATTGTCAATTAGTGGGTTTTTGATTTCTATTTCATGAAGAAATATTTTAGAAGAAGGACACAACTGGTTCTCCTAAGTTATGAGCCACTTCATCTCACATATATTGCATAAGTGAATTATTACTTAATTAGATTTATATGTATAATATGTATTTCCTCAATTCTTCATATTTTATCTTCTAACCTTGACTAAATCTGATATCCATACATTTCGGACATGCCTATAAGTTCTACAAACCTGGATTGATAATGAAATACTTGTGTTAATTTACTCGATATATTAGCCCAACACCCACTCGTAGCTCTCATTTTTCTTCCCTATATTTGAGGTAGTACATATTAATAATTATGAGATTTTGGACAAAATAATATCAACAATCTCTCTAAACCCTTAAACAATTATTAAGAATTGTTTAGGTTAAATCTGACTCATGCGTAACCAAGGAGTTTACAAAGTCCCTCACTTCCATAGCAAATCAAACATAGGCTAAATTGGTAAGATCCTTAAGAGCTCGTCTCAAAGAGCATATAGTTAACAATTTTCACTACAACATCTCAAAGTCAACTATTGTTGAACACTCCCACAAATCTAATTTCTAAATTTTGTTTGGCTTTTTGGCCATTCAATAATTTTTTAAATTGCATTCAAAATAATGAAGTGCTTTGTAACTCATCAATAAATAAATAAATAAATACACGTGTACATATATATGTGATAATATTTAAAAAAATTAAACCAACCCAAATCCATTTTAAACCTAAATGTAACAAACATTAAATAGGAAAATTTAAGTGTAATTTTTAAAAATTATTTAATATCAAAGAATCAAATGATGAAGACAATTTCACATGAATAAATTTTCACATTAAAAAATTTGATCCATTTTAATATTTGATAGATCTCAATTTTAGATAAATCTAAGCTAATAAATTATATTTCCTAATTTTATATCTTATAATCACTTCTTTTTCAAATTTTCAATTTCAGAAATTCATAATAAATAATTTTATTTCCAATTACTCATTAATTATTTTTTATAATGCCTTTAAACCATATAACTCTTATTTCACAATGATCAAATATTTAGTTTTTATTTCATAAATCTCAACTCAACATTTCTTCCTATTATTTCATTTAAGATGTTTATATTTTAAAATATCAAACAAAATTTATTTAAACCATATAACTCTTATTTCACAATGATCAAATATTTAGTTTTTATTTCATAAATCTCAACTCAACATTTCTTCCTATTATTTCATTTAGGATGTTTATATTTTAAAATATCAAACAAAATTTATTAAGAAAAACTTAGCATCTTTACTTTTATTTTAAAATACCATCAAATTAAATAACAAACCTTGTTATTATTATTATTTTAAATATATACTAATAATTAATTTCCTTAAATGAAAAAAATTCCCATAACTAAATCACATTTTATTACACTAATCCATTCTTATATCCAAAAAAATAAAATACTTTACCATTGTTATCCATTCTATAGTTCTATGTTGAGCCCTTTCTAGCTGGGGCTAAAATACTACTCATGGAGACTTGTTAAATATCTAACTTGTTTTTAAGAAAAAAGATTATCCCTAACGTTTTCCTCCCATACATACGAGTTATAACGTTTTCCCTGCTCATTTGTTACATAAAGTCGTAATATAAGTTACACCTTGCTAAAGTTGCAGAACGGGTCTTTGATCTACGTTAAAAAATTTATTTCCTTGTTCCTTTTTGATTGTATATTGTTTACCAAAATTTGATCTGTGCACACATATTTGCATATCCTAAGGAAATTTTGCCTCTCCATTAAGAACTTTCTCGAAGCCATGTGTTGGAATATCTCTCTGCACTAGGATTAGTGTTGAATTTGCAACAAGAAAATCTTAGTTTGACTTTGCCTTGGTCAAACTAGAGAAAAATCGAATTTCTATTTCAACATAAATCTTGGAGGTAGTTAATTGAGGTGGCATCGAACTTGTCACTCAGTTAACTTAGTAAATTCGAGTTGGGGAAGCTTGAGTTCAGTTCAATATGTTTGATTTCTAATTTGTAGAAATATATTTTAGTTAATTTGAGTTATTGTCAGTTAAACTAGTTCTAATTGTCAAAAGAACTAGTGGAGGTCAAGTTGTGGAAGTGGAACTTCAACTACACTCAGTGATTAACTACTTAACTGATCAATCAACCCAAAATAATTGTTGCATGTAGATAATTTGAGTTACTCAATTGAGATGGAGATTCCAAGGCATTGTACTATAAATTGTAGCATATTCCAATGTGTACAGTCAGTGCATGGAGTCAAAGGAAGGACCTAAGAGAATTGCACAATTCAATAGTGGGAAATTCCTAATTAATAGGGGCCAATTTCCTAGAGGAACAACACAAGGAAATAGGAGCTTGGAGGGCTTGAAATTTGGTTAAGTGTTGGCCAGAGTTAGTCAGTCAGGCAAAGGGATAGACTATACATTTGCAGGGTGTGCTCAAGCTTGAGCAAGCATATGTATTTCTTCTCTATTCTCCAATTAATGCAATATAGATAATAAGGGTTTTGAGCAGTTGCTTTCCCCTAGATAAATATTTGTGCATGTGTGACGTTTCCTTTTAAATGTCTATGATTTGTGTTCTAGACAGTGAATTAACTTCAACAGATCAATAGAGTAGCTTCAAGTCTTGTGATTTACTAAAATTCATGAGCAGTATTGGATCTACACATTAATTTCTACATGGTATTGGAGCTGGAATCATTGTAGAGAAGAGATTTAGAAGTTGTTATTGCAGGATCAATTCTTGAGAGCTAGAAGGATGGCTTTCTATGGACTAATGCTTAAGTATGCCCTTTAGGGAAGCTCGAATTATGTTGCTTGTAAGGACCGCTTGGAGGCAATGCTAGAAGATAATGGGTTGAAGAAATTCATTGATAATGATATTTTGAAACCGACAACATTTGATACTTAGGATCTAGCTGAATGGAAGAAGTGTGTAGGCAAGGCAAGGAGAATCATATTGGAGGGAGTACATGACCATATTGTCTCAAATCTCCACGTGAAAGAGACTCCGTATGTAATGTGGGAGGCATTGACAAATCTTTTCCATAATAGTAGTGACCACAGGAAGCTGGCACCAAGGACAAACTTCAAAATATCAAGATGAAAAAGAATGACACCATTCCATAGTACCTGAGTAGGTTCACACAATGTCATGATGAACTTGGTTAAGTTGGTGTTATTGTAGCAGAGGATGATTTGGTAAGCACAGCCCTTCTAGGCCTTTCCAAGAGCTAGCACAACTACCAAGATTTGGTGAATGGGAGGGAAAAACTACCAAATTGGAACACCTATGATCTAATTTGGTATAGAAGGAAATAACATAGAATACTATATACGAGACTTCATCCAAGGGAAAGGATGAGGAGAATTGTGCCTTGGATGGAAAGGAAAGGGAAGAAATCCTAATCCAAAGCAGAATCCAGTCAAGGGGGCAAGAAGAAAGACTTATCCAGAATGAAGTGCTTTCACTGTCATGAATTTGGGCACGATGCCACAAAGTGTCAACACAATAAGACAAGCAAGAAGACCTTAGGAGGAGCTGCAGGTGAAGCCTTGGATTCATAGTTCAAACTTGACTTCACTCTCATTGCATGCATGGACAACACAGTGATGGGAAGTGTGTGGTACCTAGATAATGATTCCTCATTCCATATGATGCAGAATACTAATTTTTTTAGTGATTTGGAGGAGAAGGATATCCATATGCACATCGAGATGGGAGATGATGGAAGGTACAATGTGACCAATATTGGTACAATCACCTTTCAAAAGGAGTCGGGCTCCCTTATTGGACTCAAGGATGTGATGTTTGTTTCGGGTATAAAGAGGAATATTGTCTCTGTTGCAGTTTTGGAAGACCATGGTTATGATGTGATCTGCAACAAAGGAAAGGAATTCCTGAGACACATAGCCACAAGATAGGTGAAGGATATCAAGTTTCGTGTGAAGAACCTCTACAAGCTAGATGTGGAGGATTGTGTTGCATTGAGCACAAACGCAGAGAAGTTGCAGAGTCGCGATGTCGGTGAAGTTCACCATAAAAGACTTGGCCATTTTCATCATGGTGTTTTGAATATCATGCAACATATTACCATAGGCCTCCCCCAAGGAGAAATAGATCAACATGATACATGCAAAGTGTGTACCTTAGGAAAGTACACAAAAGCCACTTTTCATGACCAAGACAACAGAGCACTTGCAGTACTTGAAAGGATCCACTCTGATGTTTGTGGACCTTTCTCGACAACCTCCATTGCGAGGAAAAAATATTTTGTCATCTTTATTGATGACTTCTCGTGGAGGTGTTGGAGCTTCTTCATGCGGAAGAAGGATGAGACTTTCTCCAAGTTCTTAGAGCTCAAGGCATTCGTGGAGAAAGAAACATGAAAGAAGGTGAAGGCTCTCAGGAGCGATAATGGAGGTGAGTATGCGTCGAATGATTTTAAAATTTTCTGTGGAAAAGAAGGCATTCGACGAGAATTAACAGCACCCCTCAACCCACAATATAATGGGGTGGCTGAGAGGAAGAACGACAACATTGTGGGAGAAACACTAGTGATGTTCCATGACCAAAGCCTACCTCTGGAATTGTGGGATGAATCATGCAGCACAATGGTCTATTTGCATAACAAGAGTCCTCATTCGATTCTTGGTATGATCACATCGGAGGAGGTTTTCTCGGGGAGGAATCCATATGTGTCACACTTCAGGATTTTTGGGCCCTCTGTTTACTACCATGTCTCCAAAGAATTAAGGGAGAACCTAGAGAGGACAACAAAGTTGGCGGTATTTATGGGATACATAAAAACTCACCACAACTACCATGTGTATTTTCTATCCCTCAAAATAATAGTTGTGCGAAGGGATGTCAAATTTGATGAAGAAAAAGCCATGTGATGCTCTCTTTAGAGGGAGCTTCAGATACCACCAGAGGAGGAGCATTTACCACAAATGGAGGAGCCTCAGGATGTTGTGGAGCAGCCACAAGTTGAGGAGCATAGAGTGGAGACGACCACTCAAACATAATCATATGGATAAGGAAGGAAGAGAACCAACAAAGATGAGAGACTTGTGCAAGATGTGAAGGAGAATGTGGGTGCTCCTTCAAATCAGCGCAGACAAAGAAGGTCATCAAATCGATACACTAGTTACATGGTTCTAATGACTGAGCTATTAGGGACTAAGCCATTCTCTTTCGAGGAAGCAGTAGAGAAACCAATATGGGTTGATGTAATGGTGGAGGAGTACGAATCCATTATGAAGAATAGTGTTTGGGAAGTGGTCCCAAGAGCAACAAACAAAGCAGTTGTGGTTTCAAGATAGATCTTCATGGTGAAGCATGCAATAGACAGAGACATAGAAAAGTACAAGGCTAGATTTGTGGCCAAGGGGTACTCTTAGGTTGAGGGGATTGAGTATGGGGAGACCTTTGCTCATGTATCAAGGTACTTATCCATTAGATTAGTCCTTGCTCTGGCTACACATATGGGGTGGAAGATCCACCAGATGGATGTGAAAACAACATTCCTCAATGGGGTTATTGAGGAGGAGGTGTATATCGACAAACCAGAAGGCTTCGAGAGTTTTGTTTAGAGTCTCATGTGTGTAGACTCAAGCGAGAGTTGTATGGTCTCAAGAAATCATCTCGTGCTTGGTACACTAGGATTGATAGCTATCTCACTGGTTTGGGCTTCACCAAAATTTAATCAGATGAAAACCTCTATCATATTTTGGTAGAAGGTAAATTGATTATTGTTTTATATGTTGATGACTTGATTTTGACTGGTGATAATCAATTGATTAAATCTTGCAAGGAGGACCTTGCAAGAGAGTTTGAGATAAGGACATGGGCCTCATGCACTAATTCCACGGATTGGAAGTATGACACAGTGACGGGGAACTATTTGTCTCTAAGGGAAAGTATGGCAATGAGATACTTTAGAGGTTTTGGATGGACAGGTGCAAACCCATGGAGACTCCTCTAGCGACCAACTAGAGGAAAGAGGATGCGACTTTAGGTGAGGAAGTGGATATGATTGTTTACTGACAATTGGTGGGTTCACTCATGTATCTTGTGAACACATGACCATACATGTGCTTTGTAGTCAACTAGTTGAGCCAAGCTATGGTTAGGCCAACCAAACTGCTTTGGAGGGAAGTTAAGCAGGTTATATGATACCCCTGAGGCACTACCCAGTTTGGACTTTGGTACAGATAGATAGAGGGAGTGAAGTTGTGTGGCTTCACAAATGCAGATTAGGTGGGGAGTTCATCAGACTCGAAGAGTACATCAGGTGGAATTTTTAGTGTTGGGTCAACAACAATTTCTTGGTACAATAGGAAGCAAATATTTGTGGCACTCGGCTCGGCAGAAGTAGAATACATGGCTGCAAGTCAAGCAACATGTGAGGTGATTTGGATGAGAAAGATACTTGTTGGCTTGTTTGGTTAGATGATGGATCCAACTGTGATTTACTATGATAATCAGAGTTGCATCAAGCTCTCTGAAAATCCTATTTTCACTATCGATCCAAGCATATAGATATATGGTATCACCATCTACGGGATTGTGTACAGAGGCAATTTATATTGTTGCAGTGTATTCTGAAATAGGAACAAGATGCTGATATTTTGAAAAAGGCTATGTCAAGCGGGAAGTTAGAGTTCCATAGGTGTAGAATAGGAGTGGTTGATAATCCCTTTCTTGCTGAGAGGGAGTGTTGAAAAGGCAGCAAGAAAATCTTAGTTTGAATTTTCCTTGGTCAAACTAGAGAAAATTTGAATTTATATTTCAACAGAAATATTGGAGGTAGTTAACTGAGGTGACATGGCACTTGTCACTTAGTTAACTCAGTAAATTCAAGTTGGAGAATCTTGAGTTTAGTTTAGTATGTTTGATTTCTAATTTGCAGAAATCTATTTCAGTTAATTTGAGTTATTGTCAACTAAATTAGTTCTAACTATTAGAAGAACTATTGGAGTTCAAGTTGTGGAAGTGGAACTTCAACCACACTCAGTGATCAACCAATTAACTGATAAATCAACCCAAAATAATTGTTGCATGCAGAGAATTCAAGTTACCTAGTTGATATGGAAAATCCAAGGAAATGTACTATCAGTTATAGAATATTCCAATGTGTACATGTGGTGCATGAAGTCATAGGAAGGACCTAGGAGAATTGCACAATTCAATAGTGGGAAATTCCTAAATAATAGGGGCCAATTTTCGAGAGGAACAACACAAGGAAATAGGAGCTTAGAGGGCTTCAAAACTGGCTAAGTGTTGGCCAAAGTCAGTCAGTCAAGCAGTGGGATAGACTATACACTTGTAGGGTATGCTCAAGCTTGATCAAGCATATGTATTTCTTCTCTATTCTTTGATTAATGCAATATAGAGAGTAAGGGGTTTTCAACAGTTCTTTCCCTTAGATAAATCTCTATGCATGTGTGATGTTTTCTTTTGCATGTCTATGATTTGTGTTCTAGATGGTTAATTAACTTCCGTAGATAAGTGGAGTAGCTTCAAGTCTTGTGAATTAGTAAATTTCATGAGAAATATTGAATATATACATTAATTTCTACAATTAGGACTACATTGGGCAATTGAGGTGAAATTAAGGGTTTCAATGGTAGTCACCTCCTCCGTTATGGTGCCATACGACTCATTTTCTTTCCTCCTCGAAGAAGACCTTTCTCTGCAATGAGAGTTTCACTATCATGGATGAGCGGCTATCCTTGAATGTTGGAGGTAAGTTTCAATAAAAACTTCGTCAAGATTCAATACATTTTACATCTAGGTTGCAATCTAAAGCTAGGGTTTGACAGTCATTTTTTTTGTGTGTAAAAAAATATGAATTTATCGCCCTACCATCCTAGAATTTTTTTTGATGGTTCTTTCATTTTCTCATGGCCAGCATGAAGACAAGTAACTAAACAAGGTTCTAGCTCTAAATTTGCCTTGGATAGTTTTTTTTGGAAAAAATTCTCATATTTTTTCCTTTTCCGTGTGTTGGAAATTCACTTATGTCTTATTTATCTCTCTAACTTAGTGATCATAGCATGCAAAAGGTTGGGTCGTCTTGGAACTACAAGTATGGTCACTTGCAACCCTCAACATTTATTTTCACTATCTTTAACACCTCCGGTGGTGATCTAAGGGTTTGCGTTTTGTTCTGATTCCATGTAGGTTTGTCCCTTTACTCCTCATAAGTTTGAGAAATGTTCATAATGGTCATTTGTGTTGGAAAATCAGAAAGGAAGAAATATTTTTCTTATGATGATAATTACTTGTAATATTCTTGTGTTCTTATTAACTTTCTTATGTTCTTCTTTTATCTTTGTTTCATCAAGAAACTATCAAATACAAAACATGAAGATCAGGGACACTAGATGTAGGAGGACAACTAGGAAAAAACCCATATCTAGGTGAAAACCCAGTTAAGAAATCGTCCTTCAGTAGATTCATATGATAGTGAGACAACCAAGAGCCTAGACCAACATACCTTCCTCTTCCACCAAGTCAGTCCTTCCATCCTATAAGTCAGCCCTTCAAAGTGAGCTTCAATCCAGAACTTCGACTTTGATGTAACTTCACAGCTTCGACCTTGATGCAATAGCTTCACATCTTCGACCTTGATGAAACAACTTAATCCCAACAACATCTAGAAACTTCGATCCATTTTGCTGCAATTACTGTTGAAAATGCAACAAGATGATGGAGCTTAGTGAAAAGAAGTCGCCTTCACTAAGTGGGCCCGCAGGCTATTTTTGGCGCAAAGTCTATTTTTAGACTATGTCTATTTTTAGACATATGGATCATGGTCTATGAGTTGCAGGATGCTATTTATGGATGATTGGTCATGTTGGTAAAAATAGATGGACCTCTATTTTTAGACATATGGGTGGAGTCTATTTTTAGTCTGCCAGTCAAAAAATAGAACAGTCGAATATTATTAGCTCTCAATAATATTTGGACTATAAACATTATCTTATCCTCTTGCAACACTTCAGTTCGAGCTACGGATGCGGCACATGCAACTACCAGAAGGAAATACTCTTTTCCTATGGGTTAGTTGTGCTATTGCATGATGGACTTCAGTTAGAACTCAAGTGGTTGAGTTTGGTGGAGTTGATTGAGGAGTTGATGGAGTTGTGTTCAGTTTGACTTAGTTAAACTAGTTGTATTTAGTCTAACTGCCAAATACACTAGTGATGAGTGATGTGAATTAATTATTAATTAATTCACTTATTATTAACTCATAAATCAACTAAAGAATACATCAGTTAACTCAGTGCATGGACAGTTCAATGGAGGCAAGTGTTAGAGGTGGGTGAAAGGGCGAGACTACTATCAATTGTGACTATAGCTGTGCATGCGATTTGCACAATAAGTGATTGAGATTGCCAATGAGGATTGTGCAACACAAGCCAAGGGAATTCAAACTTGGATCTGATCTATTCTCAACTTGGATTGCGTAGTAGAGGCAGACAAACAGTGGAGGAGATTTGAACTCATGACTTGTTCAGATCTGAGCTAGTTTGTGTGTAGCATGTGGAGATAGTACTGAGTACTTGTGAGGAGTATTGTACTATGTATTGTTACATGTTCTCTATCATTATAATATACAGATAGTTGGGGGTTTTCAGCTGTATGCTTTCCCCATTACATACTGTGTTGATATGTGTGATTGATGTTTCAATGTGCGCATGCGATTGTTTTTTTTAATTCCGCAAATTGATGATCAATGGTAGAGGAGGTTATGTGTTATGCATGCATTTTGCAAATAGTGTATAATTAGGATAATATCTGTGAATAAGTGTTATATTATTCAAATTTATACATGGTATCAGAGCGAAGTAAATCATCAGATCTATTATTCAGAAAGTGATTACATTTTATTTCTTCAGGCAGAGTCTATAATCAGGCCAGGTAGCCTCTGGATTCATCCTTCTTTTGGAAGGTGAGATATCCGGTAAATTCCCATACAGTCAATCTCTGTACGAGAAATACTTTGTTCTCATGAATTTTAGATTAGAAGAGGTTGAGTTTTGAGTTTGTGGAACTCGAATTTGTAGTAGTGTTTTCTTGGTGTCGAAGTTGAAATGTTTTTCAACGGATTACGATTGGAGTATTCCCTTGAAGGCAGCTCAAATTATATTGCATGGAAAGACAGGATGGAGGCGGTGTTAGATGACAATGGGTTGAAGGAGTTCATAGATGCTGAGGTCCCAAAGCCTACTGATGCTGCTCAAGTTGAGGCTTGGCAAAAGAAGACAGCAAAGTGTCGAAGGAGTCTGTTGGAGGGTGTGAAGGATCACATTGTATCTAGCCTGCATGGAAAGGCTTCTCCATACTTGATGTGGAAAGTGTTGACAAATTTATTCCAAAGCAAGAGCGACCAAAGGAAGTTGGCGCTCAAGGATAAACTCAGAAACATTAAGTGTGAGAAAGGAGATAGTATGCAAAGTATCTCACGAAGTTCACCCAATGCCGGGATGAGTTGGGAAGTGTGGGGGTGACTGTTGATGATGAGGACTTGGTGAGCTTGGCTCTGCTTGGTCTTCCGAAGAGTTGGCATTCCTATCAGGACTTTGTCAATGGTCGGGAGAAATTGCCAGGGTGGGATAGACTTTGGTCTGATCTTGTGCAAGAGGAGATCAGGCGGAATACCAGGGATGGATCTTCATCAAAGGAATCTGATGAAGAAAATTGCACTTTGGCTGCCAAAGCAAAGAAGGGGAAGAACAAGAAAGCTTCTCATTCCGGTGCGAAAGGAAAGAAGCAGGACATGTCCAAGGTGAAGTGCTTTCACTGTCACCAGCACGGACATTATGCCACAAATTGTCCGCAGAAGAAGAAAAATAAGCAAGCTGCTGGATCTGCAGCGGGAGAGGCCTTAGCCTCATAGTTTGAGCTGGATTTTTCACTGATCGCATGCTTGGTATCAAGTGTGATGGGATTGGTATGGTTCTTGGACAGTGGTGCACCTTTTCACATGACAGGAGATCGAGATTTGTTTTCTGATCTGGATGAGAAAGATCTTGGAGTGCACATCGAGATGGGCGATGATGGTAGATACAGTGCGACTGGTATCGGTACCATTTCCTTTGAGAGGGAGTCTGGTAAACCCTTCGTATTGAAGGAAGTGATGCATGTTCCAGGATTGAAGAAGAATCTTATCTCTATGGCAATGCTAGAAGACAAGGGATATGATGTTGCCTTCAGCGAGGGAAAGGCTTTCCTGCGCAGTAAGACAACTGGAGAAACCCGGAAGATAGGGGTTCGAGTCAAGAACCTTTATCAATTGCATGTAGATGGCTGCGCAACAATGGCATGCAAGGGAGAAGGATTGGTGAGCGGGATGATGGCGAGCTGTGGCACCGGAGATTGGGCCACCTTCACCATGGAGCCTTGAAGATACTGCAGCAGATTTCTACTGGGTTTCCTAAAGGCACTCTTACGCAGTTAGATCAGTGCAAGGGGTGCACTTTGGGAAAATTTGTGAAAGCCACCTTTCACGAGAAGGATAGTCATGCCACGATGATCCTTGAGAGAATTCACACAGACATGTGTGGACCTTTCTCAGTAGCTTCGACAGCAAAGCACAAGTACCATGTGATCTTTATTGATGATTTCTCTCGAAAGTGCTAGATCTTCTTCATGCAGAAGAAGAGCGAGACATACTCAAAGTTCTGTGAGTTCAAAGCACTGGTCAAGAAGGAATCGAGGAAGAAGGTGAAGGCTCTTAGGAGCGAAAATGGTGGTGAATTCATCTCTGGCGAGTTCAAGGACTTCTGCAGCGCAGAAGGGATTCGAAGAGAGCTCATAGCTCCCCATAACCCACAATAGAACGAGGTTGCTGAGCGGAAGAATAGAACGATCGTGGGTGCTGCACGGGTGATGTTGCATGATCAGGGCCTACCCCTTCACTTGTGGGTGGAGGCATGCAATATTGCAGTATATGTGCAGAACCGTTGTCCTCACAAGATACTTGGCATGAGTACACCCGAGGAGGCTTATTTTGGTAAGAGGCCTGATATTTCCCATTTGAGGATTTTTGGTTCTCCTGTTTACATGCATGTGATGAAGGATGCCAGGAAGAAGTTGGAGCCGACCGCAGAGGTTGGGATATTTTTGGGGTACACTGATACGCCCCACAACTATCGTGTGTATTTTCCAGACAGTCGCAAGACTGGTGTGCGACGAGATATCAAATTTCAGGAGGAGAAAGCCATGAAGTGTTCGCTTGAGAGGGAGCCACACTTGCATGCAGATGAGGAGCTATTAGTTCCTAAGGATGAGCTTCAGGATGTGGATCAGCCACAAGATGAAGTTCATGGAGTGGAAGATACCACTCATGCAGCACCAACCATCAGAGGACGAAAGCGCACTACAGAAGCTGAGCGACTGGCTCAAGATGCAGAGAAGGTTGTAGGACCTTCTACAACACAGTGCAGACAGAGATAGTGACCTGATCGGTACACTCGATACATGGCTCTTATGAGCAAATGTGTCGTGACTGAGCCATCCTCTTTCGAGGAAGCTGTGGAGGATCCCGCATGGGTAGATGCCATAGTGGAAGAGTATGATTCGATTGTCAGAAACAGTGCATGGGAGATTGTCCCAAGACCGGAGGGGAAATCAGTGGTGGGTTCAAGATGGATCTACAAAGTGAAGCAGGAGGTTGACAGGAGTGTGGAGAAGTACAAGGCAATATTTGTTGCCCGAGGCTTCTCACAGATAGAGGGGATCGATTATGAGGAGACGTTTGCACCTGTCGTAAGGTATTCTTCCATACGGACGATTCTTGCTCTCTCAGCGCAGATGGGGTGGCACATCCATCAGATGGATGTGAAGACTACGTTCCTCAATAGAGTCATTGAGGAGGAGGTGTACATAGAGCAACCTGAAGGTTTCGAGATCTTCAACAGCAAGTCGCATGTGTGTAGGCTCAAGAGAGAACTATATGGGTTGAAACAAGCACCTCATGCTTGGTACACAGGGATAGACAGTTATTTCACCGGACTTGGATTCTCCAAGAGTGAGGCAGATCCTAACCTATACTAGATTGTGGTGGAGGGTAAGTTGCTGATCATTGTACTTTATGTAGATGATTTGATTTTGACGGGAGATGAGTTGTTGATACTTTCATGCAAAGAGGATCTTGCTAGAGAGTTTGAGATGAAGGACTTGGGCCTCCTTCATTATTTCCTGGGATTAGAAATTTGGCAGCACAGTGATGGACTATTTGTTTCTCAGGGTAAGTATGCCTGGGAGATATTGGAGAAGTTCAACATGCACGGCTACAAGCTTGTTGATACTCCTCTTCCTGGAGGTTGGAGGAAGGAGGATGCTACTTCAGCGGAGGTAGTGGATGCCACTGTTTATTGACAGTTGGTGGGGTCGCTTATGTTTCTAGTCAATACACGACCCAATATATGCTATGCTGTTAACCAGCTTTCACAAGCTATGGTTAAGCCAACCAAGCTCTTCTGGAAGGCAGGCAAGCATGTATTGCGTTATCTCAGAGGCACATCGGGATATGGATTGTGGTACAGACAAGAGGATGAGGTGAAGCTATGTGGCTTCACAGATGTAGATTAGGTAGGGAGCCCAACGGACAGAAAGAGCACATCTGGAGGGATCTTCAGTATCGGGTCGATAGCAGTTTCTTGGTACAGCAGGAAGCAGAGATCCGTGGCACTCAGTTCAGCAGAGGCCGAGTATATGGCAGCAAGTTTGGCTGCATGCGAGGCTATATGGATGAGGAAGATCCTGGTCGAGTTGTTCGGGTCACACTTGGAGCCTACTGTGATTTATTGTGATAACCAAAGTTGCATTAAACTCTCGGCTAATCCAGTATTTCATGATAGATCCAAGCACATCAACATCAAGTACTGTCATATCAGAGATTGTGTGCAGCGGAGAATCATGTTACTTTCATACATTCCCACGGAGGATCAGGATGCTGATATCTTGACGAAGGCGCTCACCGGGAGCAAATTCAAATACCACAGAGGCAAGATAGGGGTTGCAGATAATCCATATCTTGTTGAGAGGGAGTGTTGAAAATGCAACAAGATGATGGAGCTTAGTGAAAAGAAGTCGCCTTCACTAAGTGGGCCCTCAGGCTTTTTTTGGTGTAAAGTCTATTTTTAGACTATGTCTATTTTTAGACATATGGGCGGAGTCTATTTTTACACTGCCAGTCAAAAAATAGAACAGTCGAATATTATTAGCTCTTAATAATATTTGGACTATAAACATTATCTTATCCTCTTGCAACACTTCAGTTCGAGCTACGGATGTGGCACATGCAACTGCTAGAAGGAAATACGCTTTTCCTATGGGTTAGTTGAGCTATTGCATGATGGACTTCAGTTAGAACTCAAGTGATTGAGTTTGGTGGGGTTGATTGAGGAGTTGATGGAGTTGTGTTCAGTTTGACTTAGTTGAACTAGTTGTATTTAATCTAACTGCCAAATACACTAGTGATGAGTGATGTGAATTAATTATTAATTAATTCACTAATTATTAACTCATAAATCAACTAAAGAATACATCAGTTAGCTTAGTGCATGGACAGTTCAATGGAGACAAGTGTTAGAGGTGGGTGAAAGGGTGAGACTACTATCAGTTGTGACTATAGCTGTGCATGAGATTTGCACAATCATTGATTGAGATTACCAACGAGGATTGCGTAGCACAAGCCAAGGGAATTCGAACTTGGATCTGATATATTCTCAACTTGGATTGCGCAATAGAGGCAGGCAAACAGTGGAGGAGATTTGAACCCGTGACTTGTTCAGATCTGAGCTAGTTTGTGTGTAGCATGTGGAGATAGTACTGAGTACTTGTGAGGAGTATTGTACTATGTATTGTTACATTTTCTCAATCAATATAATATACAGATAGTTGGGGGTTTTCAGCTGTATGCTTTCCCCATTACATATTGTGTTGATATGTGTGATTGATGTTTCAATGTGCGCATGCGATTGTTTTTTTTAATTCCGCAAATTGATGATCAATGGTAGAGGAGGTTATGTATTATGCATGCATTCCGCAAATAGTGTATAATCAGGATAATCTTTGTGAATAAGTGTTATATTATTCAAATTTCTACAATTACAACATAATTTTTGACCCCCAGCTTTAGAACATCGATCCTCCAATAGAGAGAGAATTTTTGTCCTTTCTTCAGAGCAATAACTTCGCATGTGTGAGAGAAAGGTAAAACAAAAACTAAATTTCCTTCTTCTCCAACAACTTCGTAACTTTTATTGTAATACATTTACTACAATTTTTACCAAAATTGAAATTGATGAGAGAGTGTTCCAAATGATGTTGAGTTGCTCCAATATATAGGCTTCCGGTGAGGTGGATTACCCTGTTTGAGGCCGACTTGTTGGAGGAGGCATAAATGACTTATTTGACTCAATAATAATTCTTTTTACATGATACAAAATCTCAAGAAGGGTCTCATAAAATGGACAATGACCCTAATGATTCAATATAAAACCTAGAATTCCTCAATGGGGAATTTGACCTATAAAATGATAACCTAGGCATGAAACCCATGATTTAATAATAATAATAATTTATTTTCCTTCTTTTGATAAATACATTTCATTATGATTCAAGTACAATTATGAAGACCGAACCTAGTTACATTCTTAAACACTCCCTCTTAACTAGGGAGGTATTCATAATTACATATATTTATAGAGGTAAATGGAAGATCTCAAAATGAACTATGAAGAGTTTAGGCACTCACAGTGCCATGGACTAGATTCTTGACTAGGGCAATCTATCCGGGTAGGACTAAGATGGACTAAATATTTCAACCACTCTAGGTACCATCAACCTTACTTGCTAACCATCAACCCAAGGAACTAGGTGCATAATGAATGATCAGATATCTATGACCAACGCCACCCTCCCTACTTTGGGAACTATACATCAACATATAAGTCAACCATATGTCCTCCCAAGCAATGTGTATTACAAACAAAGCCTCAACACTCCTGATTATTCAAATCGGTAACAAATCTCTCCTGATCAAACAGATCAGTAACATCAAGCATGTAAAACATGCTTCCAAAAATCCGAGAGATTAACCTGTAAAAAAACAACCCCTATCAGTAACAACCTTTCAAATACAGATACATAAACACAACCCTTCGAGGTCTTCAAACATCTTGATGCTGATTCACAATTTATCACAGTAGAACTTAGAGGTTTCCCAAACAAATCTTGACAGAAGTTTCCTCAATCATACAACTTCCTTTCCTACTTCACATGCAAAAACATATTCTACAATCAAATCTTGCTTTCCTTCTTTCAGCATCACCTCAATATACATTCTCTATTTTCTTCTTCAAGGTATTCATCATGACTATAATATGCCCTCCCTCTTAAATTAGGAGATATACCCTTTCTTTTATCCAGTTTCCCTCTTAACTTAGGGAGATCAACTACTTTCTATGACATCAGAGAATCTTTTATGGCTTCCATCCTTCTTATCATAGTCATCTTGATCATCATCATTCATATAACTTCCTTCATCATGCTTGCCAATCAAGTCAACTTTTCTTATGAATATCTTCAACATCTTGAAGATTATGTACCTGCACAACTTAGACAACAAGTACAACCAAATACATATATAGAAGCATGAGGTTAAATATATCAGAATCATATAATAATGGATACTTTATACATCAAATACCTAAACTTAGTTAGGTTCATAATAAACAAGAGACACATACTTCTATACTTCAACTTCTTGCTCAGGTTTTGTTACAAACCCTAGATCACATCAGTAACTTAATCAAGATATCAGTCTCATTATATCTAGGGCCTCAATATTTCTTTCAGAGATATGACAGACTCTACTATAATATATTTCAAACCCTAGAAGAAATTCAAACAAGTATAGTTCTACAATGCATCCAACAAATTTAGAATTCATATGTTGGACTTATACTAGGATTTAATGAAAACCCTATATTCCATGTTTGAGACACTAAGCCTTAGATGTCATTAATCATAACACAATCTAAGGTTTCAACAATATGATTAAATTCTACTAAATTTTGTTGTAAACCCTATATTTTATCATCATAATGGAAACAATATCACCATATCCTATAATATCAAATTTCTACTAGGGCTTAGTTACAAACCCTAGAAATATGAGCATCAACGAGTAGGTTAGCACATATACATATCTAGGATTTCATAATCATGCATACACATATCACAACAATATCTATTAGGTAAACCTAAAACACAAATATTAATAAAAGTTAGACATATAACAAACTTGATCAGGCTAGGGTTTCGATCAAACGAAAAAAACATTCACCTAGGGTTTCATTCCTAGGAGCCTACTCTAGATATATAACAGTTTTGCTCATAAACCCTAATTTAATAAAAACTTGAAAAGTCTAGGATTTTAATAGACATTACCATCCAAACTTAAAGGACCAGGGTTTCCATAACAATACCAAAACCCCAAACATGACATTACCATCAAAACCCCAAACATCAAAAGAATAATATTTCCTAGATTTCATCAATAACCTTAAGTAGACTAGGGATTTCACATTAACATTGACATACCCTTAGGTTAGGGTTTTACAAAGAATTTTTTTTTTTAGGGTTCCATAAGAATGATTAAACTTATAAAGAGGGTAGACTCAATCTAATGATTAATCACACAAATAATAATCTTTATGATTCAAAGGTCTTATACATAATGATGCTAGTAATGTAGAACAAATTATTAAAATGAATGAATATACCTTTATCATGAAGCTTATGGTCTAAGACATACCTTTGAGTTGTTTTTTTGAAAAACCTTCTAGGACATCAATTCTTGAAGAACTTATCTTGCAATAGGAATTTTTCTTTGTGAGGTCTCCTACACAACCCTTGAGTAGATCAATAGGCTTTCCTAGACAAGGAAAAATATATATATTTTTTATTAGCATATAATACAAACACATCTAGATAATACAGGGAAACCAAATATAAAAATATAATACAAGGAGCAAGATACTTATCTTTGGAAAAATGGTGAGGGCTCCCTCTTAATCCAATCTCGAGGGATACCTATAACTTTATCAAAAAATTGAAAATTGTTTTTCCAAAGCATGTTAAACCTATAAATACTAGAAATCAAAGCCTAAATTAAAACAATTCAAAACCTAGGGTAGAAGGATATGTAAGGGATAGAGTCCCTAGAAAATAGGTTTTTGAATTTAGATCCTTCCATCATTCTCTTCTTTGGTAAACCTTCATTGGAAATGTTTGCTTGATCCCTATCTCTTCTTGAATTATCGGGACAAATAAGTCTATAGTAACCCATGTTGTGACAATTGTAGCATTCATTCTTGGATATGTCTATCTTCTTCCTTGGCCCTTTGGACTTCTTGAAGGTTCCTTTATTCTTGTGATGAGAGGAATAGGAATTCGAGATTTTCTCTTCTTCACTCTCCTTGTTTCTTACTAAAGATATTCTAACTTCTTCTTGACTGCATGCATTCTCAAATGTAGGAGTATCCTTCTAAATCTCTTGAGTAGAATCTATTTTGGATATATATGGGATGAGGTTATCCTTTATTCCATCCACTATTAGGCTCTTGGACAAAATCTATGTTTCTCTAAACTTTTCTTTCACTGATTCACTTGATTCATCTGTACGATTCTTTACTTTTCCTTTGACTAGATCCAAGACTTTATTCTTGTCAAGGATGAGACCTATCCTATTTTTCCATGCCCAGTAATTGGATGCTCCTTCTAATTTGTTTTATCCCTTTATTGAGTTAGACATGGTTCTTGAAGATAGTATGCTTATCTCCTTATATGATCCCATTTGATGACGCTTATTCAACTTCTTGATATTTCCTTATTCTCCTTTTAATAGATCTTTAAGCTGCCTTTTTCCTTCTTCTTCACCTCAACTCTGATACCATGTCGTAAAATCAGAAAGGTAGAAAGATTTTTCTTATGATGATAATTACTTGTGACATTCTTATGTTATTATTAACTTTCTTATGTTCTTATTTCATTTTTTTTTCATCAAGAAATTATCAAATACAAAACATGAATATCAGGGACACCGGATGTAGGCAGATAGTCAGGGAAAAACCCCTATCTAGGGGAAAATGTAGAAAATATTTCTTCCTTCAGTAGATTAATATGACAGTTAGAAAACCAAGACCCTAGACCAACATACCTTCCTCATCCACCAAGTCAACCCTTCCTTCTTATAAGTGTCAGCCCTTCAAAGTGCAACTTCAATCCAGAACTTTGACTTTGATGCAAATTCACAACTTTGACCTTGATGCAACAACTTCACATCTTCAACCTTGATGTAACAACTTCAAAGCTTCAAACTTGATGCAACAACTTCACATCTTCGACCTTGATGCACTAGCTTCGACCTAGTAACATCTAGAAACTTTGATGCAACTTACTGTAACTGCAACATAATTTTTGACCCCCAACTTCAGAACTTTGATCCTACAATAAAGAGAGAATTTAGGTCCCAACTTCATCTCAATAACTTCCCATGTGTGAGAGAAAGGTAAGGGAAAAAACTAGATTTCCTTTTTCTAGCTTCTTTCCTTCTTCTCCAACAACTTTGCACCTTTTATTGTAGCCATTTTACTGCACTTTTTACTACAAATTGAACTTGATGAGAGAGTGTTCCAAATGAAGTCGATTTGCTCCAATATATAGGCTTCTGGTGAGGTGCAATTACCCTATTTGAGGCCAAATTGATCTTATTTAGGCTGACTTGGTCGAGGAGGCCTAAATGACTTATTTGATTCAAAATTTTTCTTTTTACATGATACAAAAGCCCAAGAAGGGCCTCATAAAATGGACAATGACTCTAATGATTCAATATAAAACCTAGAAGTTCTCAATGGGGACTTTGACCTATAAAATTATGACCCAAGCATGAAACCCATGCTTTAATAGGTCATAATAATAATAATAATAATAATAATAATAATAATAATTTTTCTTTCTTTCTTTCTTGTTATAGATACATTTCATTATGATTCAATTACAATTATGAAGACCGAACCTAGTTACATTCTTCAACAACCTGGCTCCAAGCTGAGGGTTTCTAACCAAACCCATTTTTATCTGTAGGATGATCTATGTCGTGGCTTGAATCGTGCAAGTTCTAACTTCTGACACTCAAACTGCTAGGTTATTTATAAACTTTTGGCATATTTGTAGCTAAAATGCCTATTGAAAGAAACCCTTGAAATCTGGTTGATTTTTTGTTTTGTTCTAAGAAGAGCCCTGCTCTGGCATGAGGTCATTGTTAAAGAATTTAGGATTCAAATTATAATTCAAAATTCGGTTACTGTAGAGGAAATTGGGAATGGACTTTAATTCTTGTAATGATATTTAAATTATTTTTCTCTTGAGCTTCCATTTTAGTCGAGGACTTGTAGAAAGGAACATGGATTTGTATTTTTTTCAGTGTTGGTATACACACTCTGGTTCTGGTTATATATATAGTTACATAACTTTCCTTCAAAGTATACTACTACCAAATTTGAACGATAATCCCATTCAAGGTTTTGTTGTATTAATTTGAGAAAGGAAAGAATATAAGTTGTTAATTTATTTTTTTTAACATGTGTATTTTAGAATTTAAGTTTAGTTACTATTTATTCATCACAAGATGAGAATCAAGTTATCTTCTCTTGCCTTACCGAAAGATCTTCACATCTATTAATTTGTTTTTCTCTTCTTTGTATATATATAATTGTTACAAATCTGAGCCTGTAAAAATGAAGGTTTATTTTTGTGTTTTTTCAGTTAATATATTTTCGTTATTATGCTTATTGCTTATATTTGTTTCTTCTTTTCTGGCATCTTGACTAGACTTATCACCAGGACTGAATTTATGTTTACATATTAAGTTGTATCATGCTACAATATTATTACAAAGATACATTTTCTTCTCACATCTCACACATTTTACTTTCCACTAACCCTACGTATTAATATTTTAGTTGTAAACGGTGTGTTCACAATTAGTCTACCAATGTAGGGACTGTTTCCTCTTTGTTGGCAACGTCGGCTTGGCTTGGGAACTAACCCTCATTTCAGACTTTTCTTTTCTTTTAGTGTTGTTAATTTATTTTTGTTAACATGTGTATGTTAGCATTTAAGTTTAGCTACTATTTATTCATCATAAGATGAGAATTGAGCTATTTTCTCTTGCCTTACAGAAAAATCTTCAACTCTATTGATTTTTTTTTCTCTTTTTCATATATATATATATAATTGTTACAAATATGATCCTATAAAGGAGCTGTAAGAACGAAGGTTTATTTTGTGTTCTTTTGAGTTAATATATTTCCTATGTTATGCTTATTGCTTATATTTGTTTCTTCTTCCCCGGGGTATCGACTAGACTTACCACTAGGATTGAATTTATGTTTACATATTAAGTTGTATCACGCTACAGTATTAATCTTTTAGTTGTACACAATGTGTCCACAACTAGTCTACCAATGCAGGGACTATTTCCTCACTGTTAGCAACATTGACTTGTCTTGGGAACTAACCCTCATTTCATAATTATTTATTTTCTTTTACTATTGCATGCACACATTTATGGTTTATTTACTATTTCATGCGCACATTTATGGTTTATTTACTGTTTCATGCACTTATATAGTTCTAACTATAGATTCCATTTCAATATGAGAACCATGTCTAGCAGGGATTGTGCCCAGGTGGCTGGTTATGTCTGACCTAGCCCAGGGCTAACCCGACAATGACCATCATCGTGTCAACCATCCCCTACCTGTTAATAATAGAATGCAACCTTCCTTTCAAAGTTAAGCTAGTATGTTAAGGACTAACTTATAGTTTAAACTATAAATGCTTCGATTAAATGGTTTAAACTATTTAAAGCATTAATTATTTCTCTATCTATGCTTCTATGGTTTTCCAGCTGAGGAATGACTTTTAATTAAAACTTTGCATGGTAATTAAAACTTTCAATAGAAAACGTTGGCAAGCTCTCTTACTCTTTTTAGGAGAGACAACCACCCAACCTCTGCAATGCCAACCCAACCTCTACAATGCCAAACCTAGTAACCACAGTGTTAGGTTCCTACAATAATAGGGATCATAATTTTGAATTGACTATGTTAAGTCTTGTAATAATGTACATACCTTTGCTTTTCTACAAATTTTTTCCATATTAAAGAATAAAAAATGTAAAGAGGGTATGTCCTAAAATAAATATCAAAGGACAAAAAGAATAAGAAGAGATAAAAAAAAGTGAAAAAATTGAACCCCAAACAAAAACAGGTCATGAAAGTGTGCAAATTAAAGTGCCACTACTTTTTACTTTACAGTGCAAAATAATGGTTGTGTGTAGCTTGTCATAAATGCCACAACCCATGATTTTCAAATAGCTTAATCTTGACTAAATCATGCTTTAAATTTCATGTTTATAGATAGAGAATAAAGATCTGGCCAAATTGTTTAACCTTGGCAAATCAGTAGTTAGGTACAGAAATAAAAATTTGTTCATAAGCTTAATTTGAGCCATTGGAAGATATAAGGTTAGAATTAGATAGTTTAATTATCAAAAGAAAAAGGAAAGAAAGTGTATGCTAGTTTAAATGCACCTAATAAAGTGAAGAAAAAATTTTAGGATAAGCAAATGGTAGGTGGAAGAAAGGTTGCAGAAATACAAGGTTGTCAAAGCATAAGCACATTCATTATGATTAATCCTATGTTTCAGTGTGCAGGAGAAATTATGAAAGTGAAAGGATGTTCACAAGTTGATTTGGTTAACTTCCCCTCATTTCATTTCACCCCCCACTACATACTTACTAATTTCCCCCATTATCCCATCATTTCTTATGAATGTACCCTTTTCCCACCATTTTGACCCTTACCCCTTGGTTTCACACATTTTCCTAAGAAATTACCCTCCAAAGGTCATTTCCCTATCCAAAACCCCTTTTCCCTAGTGTGGAACCCATTCCCCTTGAAAAATACACTTTCCCCTCATTTTAACCTTGTTTCATTAATTTCAACCCTTTTCCCTAGACATTTCCCTTTAAAAATCATCCCCCCTTATTAATTTCCTTTTTGCCTTGTAAGCCCACTAAAACCCCTTTTCCTAAGTTTGAATAGTGTATCGGGCCCCATTCAAAAAACCCTCCCTGATACCCTTTTAACTTATATCCCTAGTGTATTTATTCTCGGGTCTCGCATTTTATTAACCCATCGCAATATGTTAAATCCTACTCATATACTAATACTAATATTTAAATCTAATTATATAATTCCCCTTATACATGTATCCCATATTAAAATAATTCTCGCATATATATTAATCCCACACCCATATAATATAAACCCGTTTAACCCACCCCCTTGGTGTGGTTAACAAACCCCACTACATACAACCCCGGTCCCACTGTATTAAACCCATGCATTATACTTTTAACCCACACTATATTCATTAATTAATTACGATTATTTTTAATTAATCCCCCGGGCCCCACTAATCTCCCCCCGATTTCCCTCCATGCATCTCGATCACGCAACAGCCCTCCGATCACCCACTTCAAAATCCAACGACCCACATCCATATCGCGTGCTCCCGTCGTGTGACAGTTAAAGGCCCGAGAGCATGTGAGGTTCGTGGTTTTGCTCAGGCCCCTTTTGTTACGTGGTAGATTTAAGTGAACTCACGTGCTCTTGGGGAAAAACCGCTCGATTGCCAAAAGCGGTGTGATGGCCCCCGAAACCACCTCCCCGTGTACAATGAAACCGCCCACTATTCACACTTTAATCCCATGCCCAAAAGTTAACCGTTACCCATTTAAAAGCTAAAACCCCCCTTTTACCCTTTTTTACTGTTATTTCGTTACAAACTCTAAACCCTGAACCTCTGTGATAGACCAATTACAAAACCACCAAACCACCTGTCCACTGCACGAGAAAAACTCCAATTCACTGTGATAGCACCTGTGTCATTTGCAATAAATCCTCGTGGAAAGTTTCAAAACCCTACTACACTTACCTCTGTTTGAATTGCGAAAGTGAAAAACCATTTCCAACCCGACTAAGCCTCATTATAGTTCAGACTCTTTCCACAGACTTCCCTATTCCCTGAAGCCATTATCTCCTCCCTGCAAACCTGTGTTCTTATTAACTATTGGTTTATTTTTGCATGTGATCATATAAGACCTGGACAAATAGTTTTTATACTAGTTAAAAACCTGTTTGTTCTAGATTCTCAAGAAATGTATTTGAATCGTTTTCATCAACAGAATATTCAATACAGTAGCAGAGCAGAAGGAAACAATTTACATAGTAAAAGGTTAAAATAGAGATGAAATCATTTTCACCAACAAACAGTGAAAGATTCATACTAGCAACTCTCCAGGACATATTTTACTCCTTGTTACTTATGTCTTATTGTAAAAGGTAAAAATGAAAAGATAAAAAAGCAATAAGGTGGAAGAATTCACATTGAGTGTTAAAACAAAGATAAATCAACAACACCATATTCACATGTTTACATAAAAGACTAAGCAGAGGAGGCATATAAAGTGTATCATATGAAAGTGTATCAGATGAAAGGTCATAAGTAAATATGACATCCAGTGTGAAGACCAAACAACTAAGAAGCTTAAAGGGCAAAAGATCAGAGACTAAAAGACAACAGAACCTAAATAGCAGGGACAACAAACATCAGTTCAATAGCTGTCTTTATCTTCTAGCATCCAAATATTTTATTCCTAGAATAAATCCTAGTCAGTTGATAGGATATTTTGTAATAATTTTTATATAAATACTTCATAATTTGAAGTATTGAGGGTGGTGTGTGAATTTCTGAATATTGATATAGCTCACTGATCTGCTACCTAAGGGTTCTTGTACCAATTTTCAGTTGACAGATAGGGCAAGTTATAAAGAAACTTCTTTACAAGATTCATGTGTTGAGCTATCTCAGTGAAGTACAAATTTCATCTTGTTTATGTTCTATTTCTAAGTGTTTCATAAACTCCAATGTTATCCAAATTTGAATGAATTAACTGAAAATTTAACTCTGAATTTGTTTAAGTACACTTTGTTTTGCACAGTTGATCATTTATGTGTTTTCTTCTGATATTCGGATTTGAGAACCCTTAATTGCTCTCCCATCCCGGTTGACCTCTTGCATTTCTCTTCATAATCCGGTTTAAGGAATCCTTAACTGCTCCTTGATCCTGATTGGAAATCACTTCACCATCTAGCCTTTGAGACTTGATATTGTTCACCTATATTTGTCCTATAACATTTTCTTTATGGTTTGTTGCTGTTCCATTTTCAAAGCCTGATTGACTTCGTAGCCCAATGGAAAATAGACATTCATCTATCCAAGTAAGTGATCCCTCCACCCAAATTCAAATCAAAGCCCAAGCACAATCATAACTAGCATAAAATCAAATAACTAAAACATAGTTAAATCATAAAGAGAGAGCCCTCTTTGAGATTAAGAAGGCTAGATCCTAATCTCCAAAGTAGGTTTGTGGTCACCTCAGTGATTTCTTTCTTTAACCTTGAGAATTTTCTGAGTGATAACATAGTGGCGACCATACTGGGGACAAGAACATTTTCTTTAGAAAGATTATACAAAGACCAGATCTGATCTATGATGGTGGATAGTGATTAGACACACAAAGGTTAAAATCATCTGCCTGGCGACTCCAGCTCCAAATAAATCTCACAATCAAGACTCCACTGGAGGAATGAACCTGAAAGAAAAATATGGGAAGATCGGGCTTCTAACTTGGATTGAAATCCAAGACATCATGTTCTTTCTCATCAAGAAGGTTTTTCAATGTATATTGTATTTTAGAGAAGATCTTAAATTAATTTTATTATTTTCCTTTGAAGATTGTAAATATATATTCTCCTTATCCATTTGAGCAGCTTTCTTCTAAATCTTATGATGATAATTTTCCGATTGGGAAGCCTCAAACAATCAAGGCTAATCTTTCAATCCCTGTACATATTCCTGTACCTTGTAAAGTTCCTGATAGATATAAACCCCTCATGTTACCTCCTATACTCCATGATTTTCCTGATAACTATTACAAATATCTCCCCAATTTTGATGGAGAGAATGGTATCACTACCCAAAAACATATTCAAGGCTTTGAGAATTATCTGGACTTATTTGAGATTGATGAAGATGATGTTAGAATCAAACTTTTTGCTCTTTCTTTGCAAAGTAGAGTAAAGAGTTGGTTCAAGAATCTACCTATTGCAAGCATCTCAAATTTCTAGCAATTTGTCAAATCGTTCCTTGATAGATGGATAATCAAAGTCAATCTTTTTGTGATCATAAAAGAATATAATAAGCTGAAAAGAAAACCAAATGAAATAATACAACAATTTTCTGACAGATTTGATCAAATCTATTATTCAATGCCATCAAATATAAGACATCTTCTTGATTCAAATCTCTTGCATTATCCAAAAGCATTTGATCCAGAAATATAATTTTAGATAAGAGAAAGAAACCCAACAACTCTTGAATAGATGCAGAACAATGGAGTAGATGTAGAAGTTAATCTGCAAATTAGAAGAGAAAAGTTGAAAGCAGAAGTAAAGAAAAACAACATTGCAGAGGTAAAACTTGACATTTTGGTGAGAAAAATAGAGGAAATGATACAGAAAATCACCATGCAAGATAATTTTTTTGTGCAAGATCACCATGACACATTTATTTCACAAAAAGAAGAGGTTGATAGCCATGAACAAATTCTTGCTAATTCCAACTACCATAGATCAGAAAATGGATTTACAGATCAATATGTGGAAGAGGAATCTACTGATTTGGTGTGTATGTTTGATGACATTCCTTCTTTTGATGATTTTCCTAAGTATGATCAGTATGATGATAATTATGTTCTTCAAACTCAAGCTAGCTTTATAGAGCAATCAAAAACTAGTTTAGAGGATGATGAGATTCAATTTCAGCAAAATAAATATAGTGATCAGCCTATACATATCATATATGAGAATGAGAAAGGAAGTGCAGAAAATTTGGAAATAAGTGAAGGTTCTATGCCTCTTTGTTTAGCTTCATTTTATTTCATCAAAGAAAACTTTACAACAATAAAAAATCAACAGCCTTTAGGTATTTTTGTTGATAACAAAGAAGACATTGAAACAATTGATCAAGATTCTTTAGTTTCACAAGCACAATTATCAAATTTTATTGAAACACCTGATCAAATGACACAGGAAAGTTCTATACCACTATGTTTTGAATCATTTCAGTTTTTAAAGGAAATGTGGTATAAAATCTCTAAAGAAAAGGATGAGAAACTTGTAGAAATCTATGAAGTTCCATTCAAACCTATATGCAATAAGTTGCAGCAATCCTTCCAAGTTTTTTATGATCCAATAGCTGATATATTAGATGATGGATGCAATCAAAATTTTTCTCCATTAACTAACTATGAGATTCAGGATCAAGATGATAAAGGTTTCATCAGTCAAACATTTCAATAAGTAGAAATATCATCACAAAGCTTGTTTGAAAATTTGCAGGGGAATAAAAATAAAAATGACATTTCAGTTTCATGGCATGGAGGCCATCCAGAACAATTGTACAGTTGCTTAAATATGTTGAACAATAGTGTATATATTTTGGAAGATCCTTTTGTATAGTTTTTAGAGTCAACAAAGGAAATCAAGTATTTCCTCATCTTCTCATTTGTTGACAATGTTATATTGGGCTATAGAATCTCAGTTTTGATCATAAACAAGCACATGCAACAAAATACATCAATCTTTATCATGCTTGAATGGTTGCATTGGATGTTTCATTTTACCTAACAAAAGGTTGGACTACTGATTAGAGTAAGTAGGTAGGATTTTAGTTTTCATTTTTCAGCAAGTATTGAAATAATTAATTAAGATTTAAGACCGAGAAGAGGGCCCTTAGGTCTTGATGATCTAGTAGTTTGGTTTGAGGTTAGCAGTACCTTTTTTCAGTTTCATATCAGATTTTAGTTTGTAGAAAAGGTTGTGATTTCAGTTCAAGATTTTTAGTCACAGAGATTATATAACAAAGCAGGTGCAGGCTTGGGATTGGCCCAATGGATCAGGCCACTAGTCAACGGTGTTCTTGACATTTCACCAGGAAATGCCATCCCCATGTGGAGCCACTGTTAGGTTCCTATAATAATAGGGATCATAATTTTGAATTGACTATGTTAAGTCTTGTAATATTGTACATACCTTTGCTTTTCTGCAAATGTTTTCCATATTAAAGATTAAAAAATGTAAAGAGGGTATGTCCTAAAAGAAATATTAAAGGACAAAAAGAATAAGAAGCAGGGAAAATTTTAAGAACCCCCCCTAAATTTACATGTATAATAAATGGGCGAATATCCATGGTATATAGGAAAAATGGAAGGCGAATCTCTCACCAGGCATGGCGAATATTTTACTCAATTATAAAATCTTGTGTTTATTGAATACACAAATGAAATCATTGCATTTCTTTAAAATATCTTTTGAAATCAAAATTACCGAAATTACATATCAATAACCTAGTGAGTGTAGGATAAAATTCACCCGTGCCATTCACAGAAAGCATGAGAAAAAACCTAATACTATATATAAAACCAAGAAAAATTCAAATTCATCACTTCTAGGGACCTCGTAACCACCCTGCCAATACACAAGTATGTTCCTGTTTGCAATTAGAAAAATTACCCAAATTACAATCTGTTGCATATGTTGGAAAGTTATAGAAGGATGACTAGTGCAATCAATCCATTCCTTTTAGCCCTGGATTTGTTTCAGTTTAAAACAGAAGTATACAAATATACTTGTCCAATGTCTATGCTTTAACCATTCACCTTAAGATGTTTTTACAATATAATTTCCTAAGTCTATTTAATATCTTCATTATCATAAAAACCAACCTATATCCATCTTAACTCCACATCTACCACTCTTAGGGGATGAAATCTATTTATCCCTCTGAGCACTTGGTAGACCCAGAATTAAGATGGATCTAAGATGATATAATTTCCCCTTTAAATAGTCTATGCTCACATGAATACCATGGTATTACCATGGGTCAATACCATGGGTTATCATAAACTTGGAGCTTAAAAATTACTATTAGTAATTTGTAAAAATTAATAAAATTAATAGTTGATTTTTATTTTATTTTTTATTTTAACCAAGCTAAAATGTTTAACATACATTAAATTACAACATCCATTTTTACTCTTGATCGGATCAAATATTTTTTCACTCTATGCTAGTTTGCATATCACAATATTTGATACCTCTCGGGGGTTAGTAGATCCAGAGTAAAGATGGATCTATGCTGGCTTAATTCCCCCATTTAAATAGGCTACATTCTAGGTCAATACCATGGGTCAATACCATGTGCCATTTTGGTGAATAGTGCAATTTCGGTGAATACCATGGGTCAATACCATGTGCCATTTTTATTTTTATTAATACTAATATTAGGGTTAATAATGTTTTTTTGCATGGTATTAATAACAATCTAGTCCACAGTATTTGTCCCATAGTATTTTGCCCATGGTTTCACCTAAATATAACGCATTTTTTGAGTGTTCGTAAATATAAGGTGACTTATGGAGTAAATATAAAAAAAATGTTTTATTTGTTTACCATACCTCTCGTTTATTTATATTTTTATTAATTTACCATGCCTCTTTTACAAATATGGTATTTGGCCCATAGGATTCACTTAAATAAAACCTCTTTCTTGAGCCTTCATAAATAGAATGAGGGTTATGGACTAAATATAAAAAGAGGTTTTATTTATTTACCATGCATCTAGTTTATTTATATTTTTATTTATTTACCATACCTTTTGAGTAAGTATAAAAAGACGTTTTATTTATTTACCATACCTCCACTTTACTTATATTTTTATTTGTTTACACCCTTGCATGTATATAAGGTGACTTATGGAGTAAATATAAAAAATGTTTTATTTATTTACCATACCTCTCATTTATTTATACTTTTATTAATTTACCATACCTCTTTTATAAATATGGTATTTGGGCCTTTGGCCCATAGGATTCACTTAAATAAAACCTATTCTTGAAAATGGGCGAATGGATTCACTTAAATAAAACCTATTCTTGAAAATGAGCGAATGGAAGGTTGTAACTCCTAATTTCAAGGGCTAAATTTACCTTTTTTACCCTCTCCCTTAAAATAAGGTGGGCTATTTGAGGTGATTTGTGAAAATGTACTATGATACAAAATATTCACCCACTAAAAATTTAAAACCCCTTAATTTCGCCAAAGGGCGAACATTCGCCCCTAAAATTTTCTATGATAAGAAGAGATAAAAAAAGTGAAAAATATGAACCTCAAACAAAAACAGATCATGAAAGTGTGCAAATTAAAGTGCAACTACTTTTTACTTTACTGTGCAAAATAATGGTTGTGTGCAGCTTGTCATAAATGCCACAGCCCATGATTGTCAAATAGCTTAATCTTGACTAAATCATGCTTTAAATTTCATGTTTATAGATAGAGAATAAAGATCTGGCCAAACTATTTAACATTGGCAGATCAGTAGTTAGGTAGAGAAATAAAAATGTGCTCATAAGCTTAATCTAAGCCATTGGAAGATATAAGGTTAGAATTAAATAGTTTACTTTTCAAAAGAAAAAGGAAAGAAAGGGTCTTCTAGTTTAAATGCACCTAATAAAGTGAAGAAAAAATGTTAGGATAAGCAAAGGGTAGGTAGAAGAAAGGTTGCAGAAATACAAGGTTGTCAAAGCATAAACACATTCATCATGCTTAATCCTATGTTTTAGTGTGAAGGAGTCGTTATGAAAGTGAAAGAATGTTCACAAGTTGATTTGGTTAACTTCCCCACATTTCATTTCATCCCCCCACTACATACTTACTAATTTCCCCCATTATCCCATCATTTCTAATGAATGTACCCTTCTCCCTCAATTTTGACCCTTACCCCTTGGTTTCACACATTTTCCTAACAAATTACCCTCCAAAGGTCATTTCCCTACCCAAAACCCCTTTTCCCTAGTGTGAAACCCATTCCCCTTGAAAACATACCCTTTCCCCTCATTTTAACCTTGTTTCATTAATTTCAACCATTTTCCCTAGACATTTCCCTTTAAAAATCATCCCCCCTATTAATTTCCTTTTTCCCTTGTAAACCCACTAAGACCCCTTATCCTAAGTTTGAATAGTGTATTGGGCCCCAATAAAAAACCCTCCCCGATACCCTTTTAACTTATATCCCTAGTGTATTTATTCTTGGGTCCTACATTTTATTAACCCATCGCAATATGTTCAATCCTGCTCATATACTAATATTAATATTTAACTCTAATTATATAATTCCCCGTATACATGTATCCCGTATTAAAATAATACCCACATATATATTAATCCCAAACCCATATAATATAAACCCGTTTAACCCACCCCCTTTGTGTGTTTAACAAACCCCACTACATACAATCCCTGTCCCACTGTATTAAACCCGCGCATTATACTTTTAAACCACACTATATTAATTAATTATTTATGATTATTTGTAATTTTTCCCCCGGGCCCCACTAATCTCCGCCCGATTTCCCTCCATGCATCTCGATCACGTGACAACCCTTCGATCACCCACTTCAAAATCCAACGACCCACATCCATATTGCGCTCCTCTCGTCCGACAGTTAAATGTCTGAGAGCATGCGAGATTCGTGGTTTTGCTCGGGCCCCTTTCAGTTACGTGGTAGCTTTAGGTGAACTCGCGTGCTCTCGGGGAAAACCACCCAACTGCCAAAAGTGGTGCAATGGCCCCCGAAACCACCTCCCCATGTACAATGAAACCACCCACTATTCACACTTTAATCCCATGCCCAAAAGTTATCTGTTACCCTTTTAAAAGATAAAACCCCCCTTTTACCCTTTGTTACTGTTATTTCGTTACAAACTCTAAACCCTGAACATATGCAATAGACCAATTACAAAACCACCAAACCGCCTGTCCACTACACAATAAAAACTCCAATTCGTTGTGATAGCACCTGCGTCATTTGTGATAAATCCTCACGGCAAGTTTCAAAACCCTGTGACACTTTCCTCTGTTTGAATTGCGAAAGTGAAAAACCATTGCCAACCTAACTAAGCCTCATTATAGTTCGGACTCTTTCCACAGACTTCCCTATTCCCTTAAGCTATTATCTCCTCCCTGCCGACCTGTGTTCTTATTAACTATTGGTTTATTTTTGTAGGTGATCATATAATACATGGACAAATAGTTTTTATACTAGTTAAAAACCTATTTTTTCAGATTCTCGGGAAATGTATTCGAATTGTTTTCATCAACAGAAGATTCAATACAGCAACAAAGCAGAAGGAAATAATTTACACAGTAAAAGGTTAAAATAGAGATGAAATCATTTTCACTAGCAAACAGTGAAAGATTCATACTAGAAACTCTCCAGGACATATTTTACTCCTTGTTACTTATGTCTTATTGTAAAAGGTAAAAGTGAAAAGATAACAAAGCAATAAGGTGGAAGAATTCACATTGAGTGTTAAAACAGAGATAAATCAGCAACATCATATTCACATGTTTACATAAAGTACTAAATAGAGGAGGTAGATAAAGTGTATTGGATTAAAGGTCATAAGTAAATATGACATCCAACGTGAAGACCAAACAACCAAGCAGCTAAAAGGGAAAAATATCAGAGACTAAAAGACATCAGAACCTAAATAACAGGGACAACAAACATTAGTTCAATAGCTGTCTCTATCTTCTAACATCGAGATATTTTATTCCTAGAATAGATCCTAGTCAGTTGACAGGATATTTTGTAATAATTTTTGAATAAATACCTCATAATTCGAAGTATTGAGGGTGGTGTGTGAATTTCTGAATATTGATATAGCTGATTGATCTGCTACCTAAGGGTTATTGTACCAATTTCCAGTTGATAGACAGGACAAGTTATAAAGAAACTTCTTTATAGGATTCATTTGTTGAGTTATCTCAGTGAAGTACAAATTTCATCTTGTTTATGTTCTGTTTCTAAGTGTTTCAGAAACTTCAATGTTATCCAAATTTGAATGAATTAACTGGAAATTTAACTCAGAATTTGTTTAAGTACACTTTGTTTTGCACAGTTGATCATTTATATGTTTTCTTCTGATATCCGGATTTGAGAACCCTTAATTTCTCTCCCATCCCGGTTGACCTCTTGCATTTCTCTTCATAATCCAGTTTAAGGAATCCTTAACTGCTCCTTGATCCCGATTGGAAATTATTTCACCATCTAGCCTTTGAGATCTGATATTTCTCACCTATCTTGCCCTATAACATTTTCTTTATGGCTTGTTGATGTTCTATTTTCAAAGCCTGATTGACTCCATAGCCCAATGGAAAATAGACATTCAGCCCAATGGAAAATAGACATTCATCTATCCATCTAAGTAAGTGATCTCACCACCCAAATTCAAATCAAAACCCAAGCACAATCGTAACTAGCCTAAAATCAAATAACTAAAATATAGTTAAATCATAAAGAGAGAGCCCTCTCTGAGATTAGGAAGGCTAGATATTAAAGTCTAAAATAGGTTTGTTGTTACCTCAGTGATTTCTTTCTTTAACCTTGAGAATTTTCTGAGTGATAACACACAACGCACCTAGGAAATTCGATTGCAACATTAAACTCCAAGAAACACAAACAAGAGAGCCCAAACACCCATAAACATCAAATTCCATCACCATGAAATCCGTTTTAGCATCCACCACCCATGCAACTTATTTTAGCATCCCCCACCATGCCACCCGTTTTAGCATCCACCACCATGTCACCCATTTTAGCATCCACCACTATTAATTATTTTAATTAATTATTAATTAATTTATTAACATTTATGTGGGTGTTGCATGTTACGTTTGTCCCTATGTTTTTTACGCATGTCCCTACTTTTTATTTACTCCATAACTTTCACACCGCCGCCAACACTACCTCACATTCTAGAAAGATTGAGGAGTGGTAGAGAAATTATAATTTATTATAACATTTTTTATTATAAGTAGTTATCTCACTACCTCGCATTTGAGAAAGACAGAGGAGTGCCAGAGAAATTATAATTTATTATAACATTTTTTAAAATTATGTATTTATTGAGTGAATTTTGAACTAGCAAAAAGTCTAGTATAAAGCTACGTCTCATTTGATAAAGAGTAAGAAGTCGTAGGAGAAGTAGTTATCTCAAATTAGTGGAGAAATACTTATCTCATCAATGGAATTTTACTCCAGAACATTATATTTTACTCCATAAATTTAACACCACCACCAACACTTTGTGCCTTTCTCCCTTTTTGTTTCACTTTTCCAAAGTCAATTTTACGATGTGTCTCCTCTGCATAGATTTTTAAATTAATTTAAAATGGAATTGTCTCCCTCTCCCCTTCGCTTGAGCCATCAACTTAGCACTCAAACGAAGAATATGCCTGGCATATTCTCTCCTCATGAAATCCCACCCATCCATTATTAATAAAAGGCAAAAGTCAACAAACCTCCTTCCAATTAAAGTTCATATATACATGCCCATCAATGAATAAAGGTATTTCACTTTAAAAATCATGAAAAGTTTATAGAAACTATATAGAATCTTTAGAAATTTTAATATTTTCTTAGAAAAATTGGTAAACATTTTATGGTTGGCCTTTTGAGGATTAGCAAGATTCGTCATAGTTTCTACACTTTAAATTGAATATTGTTCCTTAAAATTTTCCTTGGTAGTTTTTTCAATTTTATGTGTTTGTTTTTTCTTTTTCTTTTTTCCTAGACTTCTTCAATTTCTCTTGAATTTTTTATTGTATTTTCCTTTGTCTGGATATTTGAAACTTGTGAGTTAGTTTGTTTAACTTTGTAGAATGTTTCTTTAGGTAAGGAGTGTTTCCCTAAGATAAACATTAATTGATCCAATAGTGAATATTCGCCTCAATACTAATATTATATTGATCGATGATTTAACGCCTAATTGGTCCATGATTTTTATTTAATGATCTGAATTGGATCATTATATTGTTTTTCATCCATATCGATTCATTTGGAGTGGAAAGGTGGAGGAATCAACTCACGGGACCGTTTTTACCAGCGGTACCCGGTTTGGCAAAACGAGGTCTAAAACCTTTTGGGAGCATTTTGAGGCATCAAATGACGATTTTTGGGGGTAAATTTGTACATTTAGTGCCACACCTTTTCATGTTATTCTACACATATATATCTTTCCAACGATGCAAGAAGCGCGTCAATTGAAGTCTGTATGCAAAAGTTATGCCACTTAGAAGTTGACCTTCCTGTTTTCACACCTATAGTTCGGGAGGACGCCGCGTCAGCCCCCATTATTTATGGAAAACAAGCTAGCCACGTGTTTGTGATGTAAAATGCTCTAGAAGAGTTTATATTGTAACTCTAGTTAAGAGTTGATGTAGTCAAAGTTAACCACTAGTAGGCTATCAGACTGTGTTATAACGGGGCCACTAGGAGGAAGAGGAATTCCATTATTTCGAGAGAATTTTGTTCCATAGCTGAGAAAATATAGCTAGGAGATATATGAGGTAAATAAAACAGAAAGGATCTATGCACTGTAGAATCCCACGGGCCACAAACATTACTTCTTTGTACCTGCAACCATATTTCCAGATCGAGAAAGAGAGCGAAGCGACCTCACCTTTTAGTTGGGTTTTGTCTTGAAAGGGTTTCCTAGAGAGCATATGTTTTGTCTTATGTGTGTGTGTGAGATTATTTTTTCATTCTCTACTTTTCTGAATAATTTCCATTCACATGCATATACTAATTACAGTAAAATCTATAGATCTAGCATTTTAATAAAATTGTGATAGTGTAAAAAATTGGTATTTTAATATACTATTATTAGATGTGTTGTGATGAACTGTCCAATGGAATATCCACGACAGTTTACAGATCATTTAAAAAACATGGAGGGTTATTTGTTGATGATTGATTGTGAGATATTCATATATAAAAATTTCCTTTTGAATTAATATATTTCTTCAAGTAGTTGTTTTGGTTGGGGCTATGAACTATTTTCCTCCTTGAGTATTTTAACCATGTAATACATTGGTGTATTGATATTTGACCTATATGTGTGATTGGTTACCTAAGTTGCTTGACCTATGTGCAAATACTATAATTGTTAAACTTGGTATCAATATCCATATGAACCACTATCATTACATACATCAAAGATTTTATGAATTTTACTATTTTTGTGAATTTTTGGGATAAGTGGGTTTTTTCATTGCATCTAGAGCATTGCTCACAATATGAAACACTTTTTGTTTCACTTAAAATAATTTATGTTTTACCAAGATATAATTGTTTCTTTCAAACATGGGGGTATAAAGTTTCATTATGGTTTTTAAATATTTTTCTATATACTATGTTAATATGTTAAACTCTCACACAAAAATATACAATAATTAGATCAACGTTAAAATTTTTCATTCTATTCACAAAAATGTACATATTAATAAATTTGATAGTGACCCTTAGTTTTCATCTTCCAAGAGGTCACTTTGACTTCCAATAATTGTTGGAATTCCTACACACAAACTCTTACAAATTAGGTGTCCAACACCCCCCCCAATATAAAGAGAGATAAAATACAAAAGGGCATGGTAGCCAATGAATGAATGTGCTCTCTAAAATTGTGGTTTAACAAAGGCCACAAAGAAAATGAGGTAGAAGAACTTGATGTCTCTACCAATGGTGGTTTAAGGTTGGCCACTAACTTTGGAACTACAACTCAAAGCAATTCCTGGAACAATTATGAATCTAGCTAGAAGTTGAAGTCTTATGTGAAGCAAAAGTGCTCCCTAATGATGTTTATAAGATGAAAGCAAACTAGCATAGCAAAAATTTAAGTCTTCTGGTGGTGGTTTGAGCCTATCCACCAACCAAAATCATGGTCATGGAGCATGAATTTGTCTCTGGCTACAACTCTAAATCTGGCTATGGATGAAACTGGCTCGAGGCTCTAGTAGTTGGCTTTGGTTCAAGCTATGGGTCAATCTCGCTTGATAGATCTTCGAAGCTGGTAGAAGATCATCAATTTCCCCTTATCAAATATAAGGTGAGAAGATGAATAAATCTCAACTACAAGATGTGTCAATACTCAATATTGAACTATGAGGTATGACCAATATATATTCTTGGTTGTTGAAGACCATTGCCAAGAAGAAATCCATACAAGGTGAATCTTCATTCTTGTAGGAGTTTTGGTTTTGGAGCATCCCTCTGAATGATGAGTGTGTTTTCCACAATGCTTACAAGGGTGAAGATCAAAACACTAATCTTTCACATGGCGAACCTGATCACAATGTTGGCATTTTAAAAGTTGTTGTGGTTGTGGAAGAGGAGAAGGATGTTGAGCAAGTCAAGATGAACAATTCTAAAGAAATCTAGCACTTTGAAACTTGATGGGTTTAGAATAGTTTCGAATGTGAAAGGAATCATCCTTGGCATATCCAAGGCTGGTTCTATTCTGGTTGTTGATGAGTACTTCCCAGTGTCTAATGATGGGCTTGGGAAGTGCAACATGAACCTATGCATATTTATGAAACTCTACTCTTGAAATGGCCTCACAATTATGATTAATGTATTACTGTTTAGGGGAGTCAACTTCAAACTAAAAAAGGGAGTTTTTCTAAATAATAACTAGTTCAAAATGATGACTCTTCTATTGTAGCTCATCTTGTTGTACCTGAGATTCGAGATGCAAAAAATCAATCTTGTCTTGAGTATCTTCTACATGGGTTTGAATATTGGAGAGAGTGGCCTTGCCGATTTTGACTGTATCATGAACAATGGAGTGTATTAAAGTAGTTAGAAACTCTAATAACTCAATAATTTTATCCATTTTATTAACAGTTCATGCTCAACAAATGAAGGGCATCGGTTTCAACCAAAAATTCACATGTTTACAATGCAAATCAACTTGCTTTAAAAAAAAATACAAGTAATATTAGGGGCCTAACAATTTACTTAGATTCACTTGTAATATTAGGGACCTAAAAGTTTTATGATTTCATGGTAATATTATCCTTTGGAATGTAGCAAATGAATCTATCTTATATTGTTATTCTCAACTTCATAAGTTGTATCACAAAACTTAGGCCCCTATAATCCCTATTTCTAGCAAGGTGTACCTTTAATGGACGTACTTAAACCTTTAATTTGTTCTACCAAATGACATGGACAAAGATGTTGTAGATATCATTTTGGTGGTGTGACCATTTGATTACACTGAGTGGCATAACAAAGTATATATGGTAGTTCTTACACCAGTGGTCGTTCAATTTCATTGTTTCACTAGGTGGATCAAAATTAAAATTTTCATTGAATTTCAATTTCCTTCTAGTATTACATACACTCTATATCTATTCATTAATATGTACTTTGTCCATTTGACCAAAAATAAAACTTCATAAGCCAAGTAATTCCAAACTCTTATTTGTCCATTTATAAATAGACTAATTATTTTGATTCTAGAATTGTTTGTGCCTAAGACTTGTGAAATTTTGCCAATGATTAAAATTAACACACTAGAAATAATTGGTGAAATGGAGCTCTATTTCGTCGATTCGAATTATGCACTATAGAAAAATTTAAGAGGTGAATGTGGATCAAAATCACTGGAATCTCCCTGAGAAGGATGACTTAGAATTTGGTGTCATGAAAGGTAGGAGTGGTGCCACTAATAACAGTCATGATGGTAGTGTTTCTCTCACGTCAACGTTTTTCTCGATATATTTGGGCTTATGCTTCCACCAAGCCCACAATAGATACAAGTAAAGGATATAGTCACCATTGTTACATGATTCAAGGGGTGGAGAATATTTTTCTAATTCTGATTTCACTTAGTCAGATGGTGAATTTACAAGAGGTTGTGGAGGCAACTAATAACCAATGTGCACTCAATATTTAAGAGAGTATGCGAGGATATCTAATGGCATGACAGAGTGGATATGTTGGCGACACTCATATTGGAAATGTTCCAACATTCAAACAACATTCAAGTGTTCATATATTTCAAAAAAAAGTTAACAAAAATTGTTAGGTAAACTTGACTCAGGATAGAGTCAAAGTTGAGCAGGTTAAACAGTGATGGTTTTGGGGCACATGGTATTGTGCACCCATAGTATTCTTCCTGTGGTATTATATGTGATGGAGCTTATAAAAGGCTGGAAGGACTTCATTGTAATGCAAGGCCTGGAGGTGAGTGGTGAAGGCTCACTTGGCCGGATTGGCTAGGGTTTTGGCCAATGCTAATGAGATCTTATTAGGTTGGGTTTTTCCCCAGATTTGGGGTTTACCCGGATAAACATGTGTTTTTATGTGTTTATGGTTGTTGCTGGTTATTTTTATATTTATTCCTCTCATTAATTCTCCGTAATTATTTATGTTATGTAGTAAATTTCTTAACAAAAATTTCTACAAATGGTTGTTCTCAAGCTGATTCAGATGGTCTACAGGTCGATCCAATTTGGGCAAGAACATTTCAGATTACATAGAAATGATAGATAGAGATGGATGGGAATAAAATAAATTAGAAATATCAAGAAGGCACACAATAAAGTGTTATGTCAGGTCAAAAGGGAAAGGTCAGCAGAGGGCGTTGATATGTAAATAATGTGGTAGGAAATTAGGGCCAAAATTGCAGGAAAGGTTGCAGGTTGAAGCAACACACACTTTAAAAAAATTCCAAACTGCAGTGCCAAACCACAGACAAGAATGCGAAAGAATAATAGAAAATGTTGAAGTGAGGAGGATATGAGCCAAGGTTAAGGGCCATTAAACCGTGGCTCAAATTTGAGTAGGGTAGGAGTATGCCTACTTTGATACCATGTTAAAATCTCACATAAACATAGACATATTATATCAATGTGAGAATGAATTCTATTCACAAAAATGTACATATTAATACATTTGATTCTAACCCTTGGTTTTCATTTTTCAATAGTTCACCCTAACTTCCAATAATTGTTGGAATTCCCCTATGCCAACCTGTTGATGGTGCTAGCCCACCAACATTCAGGGGATCTCCCCAATTAGACCTCACACCATTTGGTGTAGGAGTCCCATATGGTATAAAGGTCTAGTTGCCAAATCCTTAAATATTTTCATTGACTCTAATTGTCATCAAAAGGGAGTGATGCAATGGTATCTTCGAAAAGTAAGGGGAGTGTGCTTGGTGAGTGTATAGTGTAACTATGTCGAGGTTCTTCTACTACAAAGGAGGAGAGAAAAGTGAGCCTTTAAGTGAGAGGTAATAGTACCACCCAAGAAGAGACACACATGAAACAGAAGGACCATTTAAACATCCAATGGAATAGTCCACAACATATGTGACAGTCGTTACAACCAACAAACAACGGAAGACCCGTCTAACATCCAGCGGAATAGTCCATAACAGATGCGACAATCATTATAACTAATAAACAAGGAAAGATATGTCTAGTATCATGTAGAATAGTCCACAACGATGAGACAATGATAACAAACATTACAACACATTATCAACAAGATAAGCACTAAAATAACCGAAATAGTTCAAATATCTTAGTACATATGAAAGCAAACATGAAATACAAATGTCCACAAAATAGTCTTACAAACATTCACAGTTCATGAATGAAGAACATGCTGGCCTTAAAAGGCTTCTCTTATTAGGAAAAGGTTTCAAGACACATATTTACATTATACATCACTAGCCCTAGTAGTGGGACATTAGAGCCACTCCTTGCTCCTCAAAGAACTAGCTGATCTCTCTAATGCCTTGCGGGAGGAGCCAAAGTGAAAACGCTCGTGTTCATACAATGAGGGGGTATATATAACAAAAGGGGATATACCTTCCCCTTGTGACTCTTTGACTACACTCATGATTGTTCAAATTCCTATGAATTTTCAAATTACATGACTCTTCTTATTCATGTGCTTCCTTTGGACTTCCACTTTACAGTACATTTGATTACAATAACATGGTCCACAATAGTGATGAGGCATATGATAACTCACGATACGACTTGGAATGACACTAGTGACATGGAATGGCTTGATGATGTGGCAATGTCAAGTCATTGTTGCTGCTGAGTGGTAGATGTATTCTTGGACATGCTTTCTCTTCTCCTCCACATAGCTTGATGATGTGGGGTCTTCAATGATCTTTGGTCTTGGAAGGTGGTTGTAAACTTGTTTCCCTTTGCTGCCTCTTGATAGGTCCACTCATAAGTTTAACTACAAGTGAGTCTTTGGGCATGCTTCTCTCCTTCTTCTCCTTCTTCTTCATCTCGCCATGACTTGATAATGTACCTATTCCTGAAATTCACTCATGAGAGGACGACATCAATCCAAAAAATCCCTAGTCTAAGATGATGCATTATTATCCATGAACTGAGCCTGGGAAAAGTCACATACTGGGAAGAAGGGCTCAGTGACTGCACATTGTGAAATTCTAGTTGACTGGGAGAGAGCTTGATCACTAAGACTGTGTAGAGCATAACTCAGGCTTGACTGAGGAACTTTTATGCATAGTCCTCACCGAGGAGAAAAATTGTGCAGTGCCCACTAAGGGTTAGAATTGCGCAGTTCAATCAGGCAATGGTTGCTATGGGATGGGACCTTAGGAGGACAAACTACTTAATTTCAAGAGGCAAGGGGGCCTGGGTAGCAGAGATGCCTGAAGGGAAAAATACGTAGTTTCTGAGGCAGTGAGCTCCGGTTGAGGGAAAGGAATTGGAGAAAGCATCTGTGCAGTTCTGGAGGCCAAGGTAGGCTTGGTGATGAGCCTCATCATTGGGTAACTATATGGACTTTCATTCACCTCCTAGCTTAGTCAAATCAACTCTTCTCACAATTTCTTACATGTTTTGATTATATTTTGTTTAATGAGATGAGTCAAAGTGAGATATTATGCCTAGTGGACTAATGCACATTAAATGCAAGTTTGTGAGAGAAAATCAAGGAATTTTGGCAAGATTAAAGGCTGAAACTCGAATGGGACAAGGAAGAGAGATTTTAGGAGGTAAATGCTCCTCATTTACTCCTCCCTCATTTGAATATTCCTTCATCAATCACACTAGCTCAGAGTACAAGCAGCCAAGTCATGAAGATCAAAAGGCAACCGAGCAAGTGATAGTCAAAGAGTTAGTTCATCTCGAGTTTAGGAGCCAAGCCTCCCTAGATTTAAGGAAGTCGTTGGAGACTTCAGTTGTATAAATAAAGATGCCTAGAGCCTCATTAGGATTCAAATTTTTGTTGTAAAAACACTAGTTATTTTTGAGCTCCAGACTTGTGGAAGACATTGCTATGTAATTTTCTGTTTTGATAATGAGAATGAGCTTTTTCATGATCCAATAATAAGTTAACCGAGAGGGTTGAAGCTCTTGGGTTAGGGCCCAACCCTAGCAGCAAAGGATCCTCTTCTTGTATCTGTGTGCTTAGATTAGTTTCATAGATTCATGGTTAAATTCTCCTTAGAAGTATTTCATTGCAAGTAGTGTAGATTTGATTAGTTCTTTTATTAGTTTGCTTCCATTTGTGGTTTACTTCAGTAGTAGGTTAGAAGGGATAAAAGGAGCATCAAAAAGATGTCAGTAGCTATCTTGGCCTCACTTCTTCCTTCAGGGATCATGATTTGAGGAAAGAACCCCCATGCAGCCCCAAAAAGACAGAATTCTACTTTCTAATAGAATTCAGAGTTTCCTGTGCTTAAGCCAACATTTGATCAGTTTGCAAGTGTAGGAATTAGCCATCATTTCTTCCATCTTCAGTATTACAGTGGATCTCATTAATGACTTCATCTCATTCTGCAAATTTCCCTCATGCATGAAGTAGACATCTAGCTCATTAAACTCTGTTTTTATAGCTTATTGAAATTATTCTTGTTTACATGATTTTTGGGAAAATACCATTGTTTCAGGCAGTGCAGGTATTTTAGAAGTAGAGAAATATTTAATAACAAGAAACCTTCTTCCAACTTCATCCATCCATGATCATTCCTCACTTTCACTAAGACCCTCACCAATTTCATCATTCTTCAAGGAAACTTCTTCAAGCATGTTGAGAAAATCCAACCATCTCCCAACCTTGGTTTTGAGTTCTAAGTGATCCTAGGAATTTTATCACTCCATTCCATCCACCAACCACCTTTCCCTAAGCATTCGAACACCTTAAGATCAATAGTTTAATTTCCCAAACAGATTTATATACGCTACTTCAGCTAAGTGAACTAGCATGTACACGCGACTGTACCTAAAGCAACCAACGTATATGTAGAGAAGTTTTGATTTAGACAGTTTATCAGAGATTTATTAGATAGTGCAGTGAAATAAGAATAAAGCAACACACATGAACACTAATATATAAGGGGGAACCCAATGTGGGTAAAAACCACCTGCTGTTGTTGTCTCTGTCTTCTTTTAATAATAAGAAAATCTGTTTACAATCTTGTACTAGTGTAGACTCATACCAGTACGTAGGCACCCACCTGTAGAAGGCTACAACCTTCTCTCATTCTCCAGCTACTACTGGAAGGGAGCTACAACCCCCTAGCTCTTGTACTAGCCAATATGTTTACTAGTACGTAGGTTCTAGCCTACAGAAAACTCCACTCTTCTATCAGGGACCACGTTTCATGAATTTTTTAGACTGGATACTCCTGGAACACAACACCACAATCTGAAGGCCACGCTTCATTCAATTTTCATACTGGACCCATCAATAACATCATAAATGCAATACAATCATCAAGTACATCTGCATCAACCAATCACTGAAACTCAATCATCATAACCTGAATCTGATCATTCAAAACACTGTCACCAGAACCCAAAGTAGAACCCAAAACTCTACAATAGCAAACAAAAACTTCATAAGGTATACGTTACTTCCATGTATCAAACCAGCGTGCATACGTGCTTTTATCAAAGCCAACCAGCATATACATCTGTAAATATTAATTCACAATTTTGCAGCTATTTCAGACTTCAGTTATACCCAAATCATAACAATTACAGAATAACACATGTGTTAGTATTCAGATCTAGACCATACATGATCAAAACCATATAATTATAATTCATTTCAAGCCTTAAGATCCCGGTCCATCATTATATCTTATCCCTCATCAACCGCTAAGGTTCATCCTTGGTCTAGATCAAGCAAAGCACCATAAGCCATACCCTGCATACTAGATCTTACACTTCATCTGATATTCGATACTTGCACAACCTAGCCTAATGATATTCTCCTCCTTATATAGTTTTAGGCCTTTCTCAATACCATGGATCAAAACCACTTAGGACCAATACCTTGGACCAAATACCTAGGGTCAATACCTTGGACCAAATACCTTGGACCAATACCATGGATCAAAATACCTTGAACCAAATACCTCAGACCAAAAACTTAGTTTTCCAACATATACGCACTTTTCCTTCTATGAAAGTGCGTGTGTATGTATACGCGGCTTGTGTTCAGGGAACCTGTGTGTATACACAGCTTGGTCAAGGTTAACTTGCGTATACCTCTCTTTCATCATTCTTTGTAGTCTGAGCTGTAATTTTTTGCTGTTGACATGCTAGACTGTGATCTTTCATCTGAGTGAGTTGCCATCAAGGACAACACTTGTATCATAATGCCAACACATTAAACTTTGTTTTTCTAGATTGATTGAAATTCTTCTTGTTTACATGATTTTTGGGAAAATACCATTTTTTTATGTAGTGTAGGTGTTTCAGAAGTAGAGAAATATTTAATAGCAAGCAACCTCTTTCCAACTTCATCCATCCATGATCATTCGTCACTTTCACTAAGACCATCACTAATTTCATCATTCTTCAAGGAAACTTCTTCAAGCATGTTGAGCAAATCCAACCATCTCCCAACCTTGGTTTTGAGTTCTGAGTGATCCTAGGAATTTTCTCACTCCATTCCATCCACCAACTAGCTTCCCTAAGCCTTCCAACACCTTCAACACCCATCATTTTTCTCTCGGTTGTATCCTGTAGAAATATAGGGAATCCTGTAGGTTTTCCTGTAGTGGCCTGTTTTGAGGCCAAATTGAGGGAAAACCTCTAGGAAGACACACAAGGTCACCTAAGGGTCTCCCAAACCTTCTAACCATCCACCAACATCCCTAAGCCACCTGCCACACCACCAAAAGAGATTAGCTTTCACACCTGTTTTTCCAAAAAAGAATAAAACGAAAAAAATAGATTTATTTTAGTCCTTTACATGCACAGTAGTGATGTTTGATGTTTTGAACATCCATACTTAAGACAGTAGCATTTCATACATGTTATCTTGGCATTCTCGTAAAGCATAGTTTCTCAGTAGTTAGTTAAGAAATGGTGTGTTTTTAACATAGTATTTCAGTCCTTTTCCTTATTACAATAGACAAGATTTCTCCTAGAGTAGATTTCTCTTTCTTTCATTAGTAATAAAGCTTCTTCTAAATCCATATAAGTCTGGCTTTAAAACCTAGTGGTCTCTTGCCGGCTAAACAATGACAAAAGGAAAAACCATCACTTTTACTTGTGTATACAACACTGTCTCCTCCATGTTTATACGAACCCCGGGTTGATAAAGTAAAGCTGGTAGCCCCAGGAGTTGCAACATTCTTGCTACAATACTGGTGCTCATCACTTTTTGGCACCGTTGCTGGCAGGTGTCTGAGTAATATGTGATTACTGCTTTCTTTCTTCCATTTCTTGTTTCTAATATTCTGTTAGTAGTTTCATTTTTGCAAAAGTAATTTAGTTTGCTTCCTTTTCCATTCTACATTCTTTGCTTTCCTTTCCATTCTGCAAGTAAAATTTCAATCAAGCAGTTAATTTTTCATTCAGTCAGTAGTTTTCATTCAGTCTGCAATTTCAATTCTGCAATTACTTTCAAATTTTGAAAAAAACACAAAACAGAAAAAAACATTTTTTCATGCCTCGTAGGAATAGGGATAACTTAGGGAAATCTTTTCCAAATACCCCCACTACTTCAAATGACCAACCTTCCCTCTTCTTCGGTGATTTTTAATTAGAGGAACCCTTAGGTGAGCAACATAAATATTTGAAGAACCTACAGGGGAAGAAGAAGAAGAATAACCCATTCCTACTGAACCAATGGATGAAAACATAAATGACAGAGGAAATAGGGAAAGAATTGAGGGTGCCTTCCCCATCAGGGAAACCAATGGGGAGATGAAAAATATAAGACCCTCTTCCCTTCCTCATTTCCATGGCCCGACCTCAGAAGATCCAGACACTTTCTTATTTGAGTTTGTTGTCATATGTTGAACCTATGACTACACCAATGATGAGCAGAAGTTGAAACTATTTCCATCGACTCTCAAGGATGTAGCTTTGTGCTAGTTCATGGGTTTACCTGGAGATAGAATCACAACTTAGGCTCAGATGCAACAAGCCTTCAACAACAAGTATCGAGACTACTTTAGGTCTAAAGACACTAAAGAGGAAATTTTTAGGACGACCTTAGGCAATGATGAATCCTAGAAGATTATGAAGAAAGATTCCAGCTTAGCTACAAAAGGGTCAGGTGTACACTTGACCCTGAGTCACTAAAGCTAGTAGTACTCAGAGGAGTAAGGGAAGATCTTCTGGATACCCTAAACTTGTTAGCAATAGGGGACATCTACTAGTTACCCTATGAGGATATCAATACTATCTTTAGAAACCATTCTAGGGAAGCTAGGAAAAAGGGTAGGGGTAGTCAGCCTATGGTCAATCCATCCTCTTCCAATTCATCCATCAAAGGTGAAATTGGAAACATGCTGGAGAATTTCAATAGTGAGATGCCGCAAACCCTGGCCCTACAGATGGACACTATGCACATTAAGAGAAAACATGAGTAAGCAGAGAGAGCCTTAGCCATTTTCTACCCTAGATGCACTAGGAGGCACTGTAGGAATGAATGTCCATTGAATTCTATTGAAATATTCTCAGTCTGTGAAGAAAAGCACTCCACATATAAGTGCCCTTCTTTACCTGGACTAAAAGCCGTATATCAAGGAGCTTAAGGGGTAACTGAACAACTCTGCTACATAACCAAAGGAGACATCATGGGCCTAGTCCATACCAGCACGAAATGTAAGGGTCATCCCATGCATATTACAACCCCAACCAGACCACATCCATACCTTCTTAGGGCCCCCCTGCTCATCCTTCCTGTTCTACACCTCCTCCTCGGTCCTTTGCAACTCAGTATCATTCCCAGCCAACCAACCAGTCATTTCAGCCATATGCTCCGCCACAACCTCAATGGAACACATCGCCCTAGGGTGGAGGCCCCCATACAATAATACTCCAGCTTTATTACCTTCACCACCTGCTCAACCATAACTGCTACACTCTGCTCCACCTAAACAACCCCATATGCCTGCCCAGCCAAATACGAACCCGGACAACAAATAAGCACAACAAGTATACATTGGAGAGATATCCTATCTAGCTTATGCTGTGGAAACTCAGGAAATCAACCTGAGGTCTGGGAGAGTACTCTCGGACAACCAACTTCTACCTCCACCTAGGGAGGTTGAGGAAGAAATACAGGAAAACATGATTAAAGTAAATCCACCACCCTTTCCTGAGAGATTAACCCAACCATTCTAGCCTATTGTAGAAGAGACTGAACTTCTGGGAGAATTGAAAAACCTATGTGCCAAAATTTCACTTCTCCAAGCTATTAAAGATGTACCTATTTACAAAAAGTTGATTAAGGAGAAGTGCTTCAAGCATCCAGGGAGGCGAAGAAGAGATGCCCCTACCATTAATTTCATTGGACAACTGTTTGACTTAATGCTAGGGCAGGTAATCTGTTTGAAGTATTTGGACCCTGGAAGCCCTATAGTAGATGTGCACATCAATGGCACCATTGTCCCACACACTCTCATCAATCTTGGGGCTGCCATTAATGTGATGACCAAGGACACCATGCTCAAGCTCAACCTCCAAGGTTCACTCACAAAGACCACAACAGTTCTGCAACTTGCAGATTGCTCTACAGTGACCCCCGAGTGGATTGTGGAGGATGTGATGGTATCCATTGACTCTTGGGAATACCCTACAGATTTCCTAGTTCTCCAGCCTAAGGCTAAGCTTATTGGTTATGCTCTCATCCTTGGGAGGCCCTGGTTAGCCACTGCCAATGCCTACATTAGTTGTAGGGCTAGAAATATGATCATAAAAAATGGGCATATGTCCAAGAAGTTAGTCCTATACCCTTCTTCTTAGCCATCTCTAGAACATGACTTACCTTTGTGGCTGGAAGAGGAGGAAGAAGGTGAAGTTTATTCCGCCCAAATCTATACCTTAGAAACAACCATGGGAGGGGGACAACAGGATGGAGATGATTTGATTGAACACATACTCCAAAGTCCAACTCCCAGTACAGTCTCCTTAGAGGAAGTAGTAAAGGAAACCCAAAACAACCATCAAATTGATCTATTCTTAGCCAATTCCAACCCTATCCATGTCAAAACCGTAGAATTCAGCCCCGAGAGAGCTTTGAAAATCAAATCATCTCTTTCTGTTCACCAAGAAGGAAAGTTGTGCAACCTGCTAAAGGAACACCTGGATGCCTTTGCTTGGAGTTACAAATAAATGAAGGGAGTGCACCCCTCAGTGTGTACTCACCACATTTACATCAAAGAAGGTTGCAAGCCAGTCTGGCAACCCCAAAGGATGATGAATCCAGCTCTTAAAGATATAGTCAAAGAAGAACTACAAAAGATGCTATATGCAGGATTCATTTACCCTATCTTAGACAGTGATTGGGTCTCTCACTTGGTGTTGGTTCCAAAGAAAAATGGTAAGTGGAGGATTTGTGTCAATTACAGGGAGTTAAAAAAAGCCACAAAGAAGGACCATTTCCCTCTACCTTTCATCGACCAAGTTCTAGATGGTCTGGAAAGGAAAAAGTTTTCTCTTTCCTAGATGGATTAAATGGGTACAATCAAATTTAGATCAGCTTGGAAGACCAGGATAAGACCACCTTCACTTTTCCTTGGGGTAATTTTGCCTATAGGGTCCTTCCTCTTTACCTATGCAATGATCCTGCCAATTTCCAAAGAGCAGTCTTGATAATCTTTGACAAGTTAGTCCATGATGCGGTAGAGATTTGTATGGATAATTTTACACCTTATGGATGTGATTTCCAAGAGGCTCTGTCTAGCTTAGGTAAGGTGTTGCACAAATGCATTGAAATGAACCTCTCTCTCAGTCCCAAAAAATGTGAATTCTTGACGACTACAGGGACTGTGCTAGGTCATTCAATATCCCAGCAAGGACAGGTGGACCCAAACAAAATAGCTATCATCCAAAGGGTCCCACCTCCACAAAAACAAAAAGATGTCAGAAGTTTCCTAGGGTTAGCTGGATACTACTGAAGGTTTATAAAAGACTTCATCAAGTTGGATTCTCCTTTATTTGGGTTGTTGGCCAAAGACTCTAAGTTTGTATGGTCAAAAAGTTGTTAAGAGGCCCTGGACACCCTGAAGGACAAGTTAACCACTACACCAATTCTCAGAGGCTAAAATTGGGCCCTTCCTTTTCATATACATGTTGATGCCTCACACAAATTTTACAGGAGCAGCCCTAGGCCAAATAGATGAAAAATTTCCTTATGCCAGTTACTTTATTAGTAAGAATCTGTCAAAGGCCGAACTAAACTACACAGTGATTGAAAAGGAGCTCCTGGCTGTTGTGCATTCATTGAAAAAATTTAGGCATTATATTACAGGCTATCAAACATTTGTACATACTGACCATGCTGCAATCAAATATTTAATGAATAAACCTGATATGAATGCCCAGATTATTAGATGGTTACTTTTATTACAATAGTTTGATCTAACTATTGTTGATAGGCCCGGGAAGGAAAATGTTGTTGCAGATTTTTTGTCCAGATTAAGTTTGCCTGCAGGTGAGGAAGGAATGGTTGATGATCAGTTACCAGATGAACACTTATTCGCCATTTTAGTTCTCTCTCCATGGTTTGCTAACATAGCAAACTATTTGGTATTTGTAGAGTTCCCACCGAATTTTTCCTCCAACGAGAAAAGAAAGATTGTGAGGAAGAGTGTCCCATTCACTTGGATTGGGGGCAACCTCTTCAAACTAAGCCCATATCAAATTATGAGAAGATGTGTCAGGGAGGAGGAAGTCTTTGACATCCTTCTGACCTGTCATGATGGGTCTTGTGGAGGTCACTTTGCAGCAAAGAGAACAAAATATAAAGCATTACAAGCTAGTTATTATTAGCCCACTCTTCATCAGGATGTGAAAATATATACTAGTCAGTGTGATCAGTGCGAAAGGATGCGAAAGCCTACTCCAAGAGATGAAATGCCTCTGCAACCTCAAGTGACTTTTGAGCCATTTGACAAATGGGGCATGGACTTCATTGGACCTATTGACCTTCCTTCCAAGCAAAAGAAGTATGTCATTATGTTCACTAACTATCTCACTAAGTGGGCTGAAACCAAGGCAATTAAGACAACAATAGAAGAGAAGGTGGCTGAGTTTTTAACGGAGAATGTATTTTACAAATTTGGTTATCCTAGAGAACTGGTCATTGATCAAGGTAGTCATTTTACCTCCAACATGATTGAAGACTTAATTAGCCAGCATGAGATCAAGCATAGAACCTCCACTCCCTATCACCCACAAGCTAATGGGCAAGTGGAGGTGACTAAGAGAGCACTGGAGGGCATCTTGACCAAAGTGGTTAGTAGCAGCAGGAAAGATTGGGCAGATAGACTAGTTGAGGCCACCTATGCCTATAATACCACCTAGAAGATCACCACTGGATTCACACCCTATGAGCTATTCTATGGGAAAAAGGCCCCACTGTCCATTGAATTTGAGTATAATACATTGAGGATGGTAGCCCAACTTGATCTAGATCTCAGCAGTGCACAAAAATAGAGATTGCTCTGGTTGAATGGTTTAGCTGAGTTCAGAATGCAGGCCCTCCTACACATAGAGGTAACTCAAATTTAGAGGAAGATTTGGCATGATAAGAACATCAAGGATAAGAAATTTCAAGAAGGGGATTGGGCTTTGTTATATGATTCTAGATATAAAAAATTTAAGGGAAAGTTAACAACAAGATGGTTAGGTCCTTATGTTATAGAAAGATGTCATGATAATGGTTCAATGCAGATTAAAACCATAGATGTAGAGGCCATTCCTTTACTTGTCAATGGACACAGATTGAAAATTTACAAAAGGCCATTGTCAAAGCAAGAGTTCATTTATGGTATCAATAAGACAATGATGGTGGCGGAGCAAGTCTTAGTTCCTACCTCATCAAGTCACTAAGAAAAGAGACTCAGGTGAAAACCTCCATGAGACGCCTAAGTCCCAATATTGGGTTGAAAACCTCTTGAGGTGGCCCAATGGTCTAAAAAAAAAAAAAAGAGAAACAAAAAGATCTTTGGGTGAAAACCTCTCTTGAGGCACCCAGGGCAAGCTACTAGGATGAAAACCTCATGGAGGCAGACTAGTCGTTTTAAAAGAAAAAAGAAAAAAAAAAGAAAAAAGAAATATCATGAAAAATTGTTTGCAGGTTAGCAGGAGGACGATCAGAGATCAAAGGAGAATCAAAAGGGACCTATTCCACTCATATTTTTATTTCTCCATCCATTATCCTTCGTCATTCCACCACTCCTATGATTTTTTCACTCATTTGCCTCAGTTTGCAAGGGCACTGTATTTTCTACTTGATTCCTTGTAAACCTACAGGATCCCGTAAAAACCTACAGGATGATCCTGTAGGAATTACAGTGGCTTGGGAATCCTAAAGGAAGTAACCCTAGGGCAAGGAAATGACCTACCCATGTAAAAAAAATAAAATCCCTACATCACCACTTCATTACCATACCTCTCTCCACCTTGATCACCCCTACATTCATCATTAAAAAAAACAGTTTAAAAAAAAATACAGTCTTCAAGAAAAAACATAGGGAAAAAATGAGACAGAGAGAAAAGGGGAACAACATTTGAAGGTTATTTCTCATTATTCACACACCCCTAGACCTCCTCTCTGTCCATGTTCATCATCCTCAAGTCCCAGCAGTAGAAATAATTAAAATTTTTGAGGGAGAAGTAGCTACTGGACATCCTATAGGAAATCTTGTAGCAACCTATCCCACAGAATAAAAAACGTACGTTTCAGCAGGTTTCCAGCATAGAGATCCAAGGGTAGAAGAAGCTCTTGAGCAGTATCAACACCATCATCTTCAACACTAGGTACTTGCATATCAAGGCAATCATCAAAGGACAAAAAAAAAAAGGAGAGATCACATGCAACCAACATATCTCATTTCTTCAACAAACTGCAACAAGGTATTGTTACCACAGGTAAGTATTTGGATTCACTCTCTCATTTTCATAATGTAATAAAAAAATGTAAAGATTGTGGATGAGTTGGTTTATAAGCGAAAGGTGGTTAGTTGACTTGACCACCTTTGTTCAGTCAATGAGGACAAAATAGTTAGTCCTCACACACGTGGCAGCAGTCAAGTCAAAGAAAAGGAGAATGAGGTCAGAAGCAATTGAGACTATAGATGCCTGAAGTGGGAGTTGATTACAAGGTGAGGGGAATGATGATGTGGTAGTGGGGACCAACGGTCCAAAAATAGAAATTTGTACCTCGGCTACCAGCACACCACCTCACTCAACTTGACCATAAGAGGAAATAAACGTTGATCCCCATGCACTCATGCATTCATATTCTTGAGGCTCACTCTAGCAAGGTCACTCTCATCCCCAAGCAACCTACAGGAGAGGAAAACTTCATTTTTTCCCGCGCAAGATTTCCTACAGGATCCTACTAGAAATCCTACAGGATCACATAGGAATCCTACAGGATACAATCAAGCAGTCTACAGGATTGGTAGAGAGAAATTTTAGAGGGGGAAACATAGGGGTTGGCTACATCAAGCACTATGAGGAGGTAGGCTCTACATTTCCTCCCATTTTTCCAAGTAAAAAGAATAGAAAAATCTCCTAGTTTGATTGAAATTGATAGCTGTATAAGGGAATTGTATCCACAGAAATTTCAGTCCCATTTCCTCCATTAAATTTTTTTTTCATACATCTCTGCTCCTCAAATTCACCAAACGAAATGACAGGGGGGTTTAATATAAGGGATCCCATTAACATTGTAAGGATTCACCAACACCCTCCCGTGCTAGAAATATTCACAAGGCATAATTGGATGGGGTACATTGAGAAATTAAGGGGGTATGATGATGAAGTGGCCTGAGATTTTGCTCTCTCCCTCATTCCACTAACCAGAACCCATGCCACTGTTGTGGTGAGAGGCCTCTCCATAGAGCTTACCCCTGAACTTATAAGTAGAATTACCACACTTCCCTTAGGAGTGCCTTGGAGAAAGGAAGACAATGGAAATAGCCAAACTACAAAGAAGGAATTCATTTTAGAGGGAGAGGAGCCCATTGAAGACAGAAATGGAGTGAGGAGAGCAACCCTACCATACCTATGGAATGAGGTAAGCTACCACCTTATAAAATACATATCATTTGAAGCTAGGTATAGTTTTGTATATGGATATCACTTTAGGCTTCTTGAATAATTGAGGTTTGGAGCAGAAACACCTCCTCACCACAGGCTGAACATACCATACTTCCTTCTGGAATCACTGATAGATACCAGCATGAAGGTGCAGGAAGTAAACTACCAACAACTAGCCCACCATGGGTTCATTAGAATCATCATAGAAGATCCCCTCCAAAACCTTAGAATTCCTATCACTTGGGCAATTTTCAGAGACATGCTAGCAGAGGAGGATATCAAGGCCCTCACATATGATAGAAGCCCTACTGTCAGTGAAAAGGATGAAGAAGATACTGAAACAGATGAAGAAGAAGTAGAGAGGGATGAAGAGGAAATAGACGAGGAGGAAGAGGAAGAGAAAGAGAAGGGAAGTGATGAAGAAACAGAGGAAGATGTCAAGGAGGAAACTGATAAAAAAGATGAGGATCTAAAGGGAGAAGAAGAGGAGAAGGACAAAGGTGAAAAGGGCGATGGAAAAGAGGAGGCAGAGGACAAGGAGGAGTCACCTAGGGCGTCTCTAGAACCCATTGAGAAAGAGTTAGTAGCTTTCCTCACTTCCCTTAGCACCCCTATAAAACAAAAAGGAAAAAGATAGAGGTAAACCCCCTTATACTTCAAAACAAGAAAAAGTACAAGGATAAGGCAGGGAAAACCTCAAACTCTAACCAAGGTTCCCATTGTTATTGAGGACTCACCTAAACAACAAGAGAAGATGGCTCCTCTTACAAAAACTCAAGGAGAAGGATCTTCAACACAAACCTCCCCTAAGTCTCCTATCACTTATGAGAGAAAGCCTGTGACTAGATCTACCTCATCCAAAGGAAAAGACATCCTACAAGATACACAACAGGACCTACAAGAAGCAGAAGCAGTCCTACAGGAAACTCTACTAAACCTATAGGAAACTAAAAAATTGGATAAGGCATGAAGTATGCAGCAAGAAACAAAGAGAGAGAACCCAGAGCTAAGGGAACCTAGCCCTAAACCTAACCTTGACTCGTACTACAAATTTATTGAAGGGGGTAGGGTCATTCCACAAAAAAATTTCCATCCCATTATTTTTTGAGCTTGTGAAAAAAAGAGCCAGAACACATAGATGGATGTAGATTTCCAAGTCCAAGGGAGTGGAGGACATTGGTCACATGCAGGAAAAGCTCAAAGAGATGGGCATAGAACTAAGTAGTCTAAGGGACAGAGAGGCCATAATGAAGGCTCAGTTGGAGGCAAAAAATGCATGGTTGAAAGGAAAACTGCAAGAAAGAGAGAATCAATTGGCATCCATGGCCAGTCTATCTTTGGAAGCAATCCAGTGCCGGATGCTAGCTAAGTCCTATACATTACACCTTAAGGAACAATGGTTGTAGTTCCAAATCAAGACCCTAGCACAGAGAAGCACTATGCCATTCCAAGATTATAGATAGTTCATTGATCTCTGTGATCAAAGTACATTGGAGGATAGGGCTAATATGTTCGAGTTCTACTTGTATAACATGGCCTTAACAAATCTGAATGTATGGGTCCCTAATGCAAAGCTAGGGGATTTACAATTGATGGCTTTGGCATCATGGATGAACCATGAGGAAGAAAGGGCTACAGAAATGAAGAATATATTGGCAAGGGAACAAACTAAACCTCTCATGATAAGAGCTGTGTAGTCCAATCCAATGGCTGTCATTAGCGTACATAATTTAATTGCAAATGATCCTCAACTTGCACCCAGGTATCTTGCTACCCAAGAGCAAGAAATTACACATTTTGAGGATATGTTCAGACTGTTAGAGGATGATAGCATGCAAGCTTGCCAAAGGAAATGGAATACTTTGCCATACAGTTTGAAAATCAGAGAGTACCATTCTCCTCAAAAGATGAGAGAAGCACTAAATAGGACACCCATGTACAAACAAACCATCCAAAGGCTCAAAGTCAATTGGATTGGCTTGAGACTGAGTCCACCACTGCTCTTGGGGATGTTAGAAGGAAGGAAGGAAGAGCAAGAAAGAAAGAAGTAGGAGGAGATAAAAATGAAGGCAGGATTCTATGCACAAGAAGAACAACCCATAACAGAAGCATGGGATGTCAGGGAAGCCACTAGAGCTACAAAAGACATGGATATTGATTGAGTCGCTCAGAGGATAAGCAACACTTTCAGTAGGGGTGTGATGATGAGCCTCATCATTGGGTAACTATATGGAACTTAATTCACCTCCTATCTTAGTAAAATCAACTCTTCTCACAATTTATTGCATGTTTTGGTTATATTTTGTTTAATGAGATGAGTCAAAGTGAGATATTATGCCGAGTGGACTAATGTGCATTAAATGCAGGTTTGTGAGAGAAAATCCGGATATTTTGGAAATATTAAAGGCTGAAACTCGAATGGGACAAGGAAGAGATATTATAGGAGGTAAATCCTCCTCATTTACTCATCCCTCATTCGAATATTCCTCCATCAATCACACTAGCTCGGAGTACAAGCAACCAAGTCATGAAGATCAAAAGGCAGCTGAGCAAGTGATAGTCAAAGAGTTAGTTCATCTCGCGTTTGGGAGCCTAGCCTCCCTAGATTTAAGGAAGTCATTGCAGACTTCAGTTTTATAAATAAAGAGGCCTAGAGCCTCATTAGTATTCAAATTTTTGTTGTAAAAACACTAGTTATTTTTGAGCTCCAGACTTGTGGAAGACATTGCTATGTAATTTTCTATTTTGATAACGAGAATGAGCTTTCTCATGATCCAATACTGAGTTAATCCAGAAGGCTAAAGCTCTTGGGTTAGGGCCCAACCCTAGCAGCAAAGGATCCTCTTCTTGTATCTGTATGCTTAGATTAGTTTCATAGATTCATGGTTAAATTGTCCTTAGAAGTATTTCATTGCAAGTAGTGTAGATTTGATTAATTTGTTTATTAGTTTGCTTCCATTTGTGCTTTACTTCAGTAGTAGGTTAGGAGGGATAAAAGGAGCATCAAAAATCTATCAGTAGGTGTCTTGGCCTCACTTCTTCCTTCAAGGATCATGATTTGAGGAAAGGACCCCCATGCAACCCCAAAAAGACAAAATTATACTTTCTCATAGAATTTAGAGTTTCATGTGCTTAAGCCAACATTTGATCAGCTTGCAAGTGTAGGAATTAGCCATCATTTCTTCCATCTTCAGTATTACAGTGGATCTCATTAATGACTTCATCTCATTCTGCAAATTTCCCTCATGCATGAAGTAGACATCTAGCTCATTAAACTCTGTTTTTATAGCTTATTGAAATTATTCTTGTTTACATGATTTTTGGGAAAATACCATTGTTTCAGGCAGTGCAGGTATTTTAGAAGTAGAGAAATATTTAATAGAAAGCAACCTCCTTCCAACTTCATCCATCCATGATCATTCCTCGCTTTCACTAAGGCCCTCACCAATTTCATTATTCTTCAAGGAAACTTCTTCAAGCATGTTGAGCAAATCCAACCATCTCCCAACCTTGGTTTTGAGTTGTGAGTAATCCTAGGAATTTTCTCACTCCATTCCATCCACCAACCACCTTCCCTAAGCCTTCCATCACCTTCAGCACCCATCATTTTTCTCTCAGCTGTATCCTATAGAAATGTAGGGAATCCTGTAGGTTTTTAGGACATCTTGTAGGTTTTCCTCTAGTGCCTTATTTTGAGGCCAAATTGAGGGAATCCTCCAAGAAGCCACACAAGGTCACCTAAGGGTCTCCAAAACCTTCCAACCATCCAACAAAATTGCTAAGCCACTTTCCACACCACCAAAAGAGATTAGCTTTCACACCTGTTTTTCCATGAAAAGAATAAAAAGAAAAAAACAGATTTATTTCAATCCTTTACATGCACATTAGTGATGTTTAATGTTTTGAACTTCCATGCTTAGGATAGTAGAATTTCATACATGTTAGCTTGACATTCTCGTAAAGCATATTTTCTCAGCAGTTAGTTAGGAAATGGTGTGTTTTTAGCATTGGATTTCAGTCCTTTTCCTTATTGCACTAGACAAGCTTTCTCCTAGAGTAGATTTCTCTTTCTTTCATCAGTAATCAAGCTTATTCTGAATCCATAGAATTTTGGCTTGAAAACCCTAGTGGTCTCTCGCCAGTTGAATAGTGACAAAACCAGAACCATCACTTTTACTTGTGTTTACAGCACTGTCACCTCCATGTTTGTACGAACCCTAGGTTGATAAAGTAAAGTTGGTAGCCCTAGGAGTTGGAATATTCTTGCTATAATACTGGTGCTCATCACTAGGCTATCTATGCATTGTGAAGTTCCAATAGGAAAGGGGAAAGCTTAAGGGCTGAAGGTGTGAAGTGCACATGTCAGGGAAGACTGGGAGGCACAACTGCGCAATTATGGAGGTCAAGGGAAGCTGTTGGATTTGGAATTGCACAGAACCATAACCCTCGAGGATAGTGACTGCACACTATGTAGTTCCAGGAAGCATGGTCACATTAATGAGGGCTGAGACTACACAATACGCAACTCAGTTAGGGCTCGGTGAAGCTAAGTTTCCTGGTCAGGAAGATTTTTCGAAAATGGCTAAGTGTGGGAAGGGAGTTGGACTCATGATGAACTTGACTTATGATCACACACTTAGCATACTATGATGCCACGACAACATATGTAATTATAACAAATAAAGAACTCCCCTCTATGGGACTGTCTCATGAAAAGATGGGACAAGTGTGACACTTAAGATAGACTTTGGGATGACTATGACGACACTTGTGCAACAACATTCAAGACTTCGTGTATCAATGCAAAAAATGTTTGCATGGTTAGGACAACCCATGTACAAAAGAACCGACCTTTGAAACCACCAGAAATGGCTCGCAAACATTACATAACTGTCAAACATGCAAAAAGATGACAAGTAACCCAACAAGAAAAAGGGGCCAAAAAACTTCAAGAAAGCTCATGAGATGAACTTAAGTGTTTGCAACAATCAAATAAAAGACAAAGGAAGGCTCCGAAATTTGTGTGCAAGCCAAATTTTAGAGGGTGTTGCAAAAGCTACAACACTTGGCGACACACTAGTTGAATTCTAGCTTCTCAGTCTTGGTTAGTTTCTACTGTGCAGGGCCTTGGCTCCTCAAGGAGTATTGATTCATCATGTTAATCATTTTGGCCTTCCCACTTGCCCCATGGGTAGACAAGGTTCCCTCTATACCTTCTAAGTTGAACACACCATAAGGTTTAAGATAATCACAATGTTTCAAGTTGGAAAGGGTAGTTTAGCTCACAAGCTTAAGATATTTAGAGTATAGTTTTTCATCACTAGCATTGCTCCGCTCCCAGTAGGCCTAGACAGTACCCTAGTGGAGTCACGTAGGAACACAAACATTTCTCTACTACCAGCGAGCTTGGAAAGTACCCCAATGGAGTTGCTTGCTTTGCCACTCTGCACATGAATCCTTTCTCTTCTTTCGCCTTTATTTATTTATTTAAATAGAATTGTGCATTGACAATTATTTAATTTGGGGTGCAAGAGGGATCCCGACTTATTCAGAGAAGAGGAGGTTGTTCCTTTAGACAAGCATATAAATACCGCTAATTTAGGTTTTCTCCTTTATATTTTTCCGCTTCTTTGTTTCTAATAATTGGATAAGCTTGAGAACACCAATAGAAAATACTGAGTATCGTCATGAGGTTTTCCTACTAGCCATGGGTTCATGGTTGGACCAAAACTCTCCTTACGGACGGATCATATTTTCCGTCAGAACTTCATTGGCCAAAAGTGTTAATGAAGCTTGTCACTGATGTCAATATGGTACTATTGGGATGGAAAATATTCTTGTGATATCATAACCTCATGCATATTATGATGATGTCCTTTCTCATGATGACGAGTCCCTCCTGTTTGATAAGTTTTGGCTGTGTGGGGCCTGACCTAGTTTCAGCGTTAGTTAGCCAAATAAATCCCTACATTACTAGCCCTTTCGGCATCAGCTCGCGGAGCGTGGACCAAAGTCTCACCCAACTTAGTATGGGGGGATGCTGGAACCAAGTTTCAGCACCCTAAGATGGTTGTGATGTCGGTTTATACCCTCTATTGCTACTTTTAGGTAGGTCACTAAGCTTTGGGGCTATGTCAGTCTTCCCCTTTATTTCGCCCTTTAGTACCTCCGCGAAGGTGTACGATTGACCTTCATGCAGCCTTAACCCGCGATCCATGTACTTTCGCGCTACTATGATAGCGTATTGTATAGGTTCCCAAGTTATCTTAAGTGTTTTACTTATCTTACTAAACAATCATAGTTAGTAGTGCATAAACTGATATTCTTACTTGCATTCAATTACCCAATATAATCACATATATTTGCGCTTCACATAAACATTATAAATGAAACCCAAAATGCAATGTAACCAGATGCATTAATAAGAAATAAATACATAGAATTTGGAGAATAATTATCTTTATTGATATCTTCAGATTATTACAGATTCTATCTACCCTACACACACAACTACAGGGGTCTGCACACTCAGTTGTGGACTTCCACCCTAGGCCTCTACGCACTCAGATGCAAAGCCTCTACCTATGCTAAGACCCGAAACCCTTAGACTTCTCTACCAAGACTCGTCACTCCATTCTTCATTCAAGACTTCGAACTACTTAGAGCTTACTTACATAGCTCCTTTTTATACAATCCTATGGTCCGCAGGCCATGGGTGGATCTTTATAGCCGACTTACACTTTACAAAATAATGGCGGACAACCCTTTATGACTCATGACACCTTCGCACTACGTGACCACAAAATGCGGAGACTTTAGAACTTTATTACAAAATCAACCCAAAACATGGGCTTTTAGCCCAAAAACTATCCTTGGGGGATCCCAATCCCAATAGTTCCCCAACATAAACATGGTGACTCACCCTCGAGTCACTTTGTGGGCACGAAGATCTTGGCGCGAAGACCTCCCACAACCTATATGACCGCAACCTTGGCAGTGCACTGTGTGGCCACCCGCTTCACTTCTTCAACTAATTGCTCGGTCGCTAGTCCTGAGTTGTTGGCCTGAAGCTTCTATTGAGTTTCTTGTAGAGTAGCAAGCTTGTTTTCAATAGAGACTGTGATCGAATAAGTCTCATCCAGCCAAGGCTTCAATCGCGCCTTCAGTACTGCCTCCTTGTGCTGCGTTGCATCTACCTCTTCTTTGAACTGATTGGCCTCCTACAACTTTGCCAATGTCTACGTGAGAGAAACGGTTCGCACTGTACCTTGTACTTCACCATAGCGCTGATGCAGTTCTCACAGTTTTGTCTCCAGCTGCTATACATTAGGGTCCTCCTGCAAGCTTGTCAGGACCTCGAATGACTGTACAAAAAGTTGTGTGTAGTCTGCTACTGCACTGTCTACTGCCACTATCCCCTCTGTGACAACGGTTGCATGCTGCTCCTTTACTTCGAGCAGGGTTGAAGGCTACGCCTTCAACTATAATTCTGTAATCTGTAGGTTCAGCTCCAGCTCAAGCCTAGCCATCTCTGTGTGAGCGTCGCACATTCCTGTAGCAAGCTTGCAGACGTGCACCTTGACCGGTTCTTCCTCAGGAATGGCCAACTCTAGGACCATTCAGCATGCCTCCTCCATGAACTAAATTATACGCTTATTTTTTTCAGTTACCTTAGTCATGGGGACAATGGCAGAGTCTCTCTGTAGGGCCATCTATTCATTATTAATCCTTTGCTCACTGATCACCTGTAGAGCGCGGTGTTCGCGGGCTCTCAGTTCCATGATCACTCCATCCTGTAGTAGGTGGAGAACCTCGCCATGGAGCACTACCAAGTTCAACCCCACTCCCTTGAGGGCGCTGAAAATGGGCTTGTTAGCTTTATTCTTTATGGTCAGTGCTCCATCTGGTAGCACTATCGTGCTGGAGACCTTTGCACGCAGCATCTCGGCAGCTTCTGAAGTACTAATCATGAGGCTGGTGGACACTGTGCCAGCCTGCGATGCATGGGTTTGAAACTCCTACAGACCTGTCTAGATGGTGCCTAATAGTAGTCGGTGACATCTTGCACCGTGTCTCCAATGTCATGCAAATCGCCCTCTGTGAGGGTGATTGTGTCTAACGACCTCTTAGTGGCCTTGAATTTCTTCCTCGACCCTCCTTTCTCTTGTTCCCTTGGATGCTTGATACGGGAAGACATCGCCTGCGGGTCCGCGCCGTGCTGCTCAATTTGCTCGTCCATTTCTTTCTTGATGTCAGGTGAAGGGAACCTCACACTTTTGTCAGAGCCCCGCTCTATTCCGCCTGTCCTCTTTTCTGTCTGCTGAGAGGTATCACGCTCTGCCTCAACCTTGTTAGCAGCCTCCTTCTTCCTCTTCTCGGCTAGCTATGCCATATTGAACTTGGCCTCCTCCTTTTTTCACTGTGCTGTAGACTTGCTTGCCCCCACCGCTAAGTCTGAGGAAGTGCACTATTTTTCCGGTGAACGATCAAGTACTACATCAATTGCATCGTCCATTGCCAAGTAAGGCAAGTCATACCTTGTCTACGCAGGGTCCTTCCACACCCTGATTGACACATGGTGAAAGTCTGCCTTGAAATCCACGTACCCTTGTATGTTGGCGAACACAGTACGAGACAAGCATGGTTTGCGATTGATAGCCATGCGGATGTTCATTTCCATCAAGGTCCAGAAGATCTTGATGTCCTTGATGTGCTGCACATCCTTGGTCACCCACAGAAAAGCGTACTTCGTTGCTTCTGGTAGGTCCAGCACGACCGAGGGGAATTGATTGTCTTCTGGAAGCTCCCATGCTACTAGCACAATATATAGCAAGAGCCACGCATAGTGGAAGGTCTTGCTGAGCTCCTGTGCCTCGCAGCAGTTCACAAGGAACTCAACACAGAGATAGTGTGCCCAATTGAAATGGACTCCTTTGGCACATTGGGCTGCAACAACGACGACTGGTGCTGACACTTCATCTATGCAACACTTCCTCATCACCTTTCTTGCTAAAATATGTGTGGCCACCTTGACTGCAGGGTCACTGATACGTGAGATGGCATAGCCTCGTGACTTCTTCACGAGCTTGAATTCCTCCTTAATGGCCTCCGTGAGAGCTTACTCACCACCTTTTCCACCAAACATCATGGCCGGATTTTATCCTGTGAAGGGCAACTGTGTGATCCTATGGATCAATCTTTTGGTGATGGGTATTCGCTCCTCCAGCCATAGACACCCATCGTGCACCAAGCATAGCAGCTGCTTGATGACCAACACTATAATGGGGGTGCAGTTGTAGTGCGACACCCATAATAGTTTGAGCAGAATTGCCTTGTCTACTCCCCTAAACCACTTCCATGGTTCCAATGCAGTCATCCGGTGGTTGTGTGAATAATGAAGTGCATTAGTTGGTTCGTCGCTAAATGCGGGAACTTTTCATGGTACACTAAGTCCCAATCTTCCAGTTTTAACAGAGGAACCTGACCCAAGCATGGTCCTTCAAAGACAATCTCATTCGATAGCAGAGGGGTTTGCAAAGGGACCTTGCTCTCGTCAATGTCCCTTGGTACCTTGGTATTTCCCTTGCACGAAGGGACGTACTCGGGCAACTGAGTGATAGAGTCAGCACCCTGAAATTCAACTTCCTCCATATCTACCCCCAAGTCCTCATCATCCATCACGATGTCTTCAATTTCTTCCTCCTCCAGCTCTAGGTTAATGGATTTTCCTTTTTCCTGTGTGGTGGGCTTGTCCTTCGGTGGGTTTCTTCTCGGTGATGTGCACGCTGGTATTGTAGCCTGCTTGCCCTTTTTGTCCTTCGCACTCTCCTTGGTTGGGGTTGGCTTCGGTCTAGGCGTCCATGGTGATTTGGGAACTTCAGCTAATACCTTGGCAACCTCTGGGGTAGCTCCCTCTGCCTCCTTAACAACCTCCAACATAACTCCCTCGGTTGTCACCACTTTAGTGTCCATAGGTTCTGCAGGTGTTGACATGATGCTATGCAACAACTCCTATGTCTCCTTTAGCAATGTCTCAAATACTGAACTGGCTAGCAAAGCTTCGAAGTTCTCGCAGTTCATGAGCGCCTTAGAGCTCTACAACTCAATTCTCAAAATGGAAAGTGTTTTTTGCTGGGAAACCACTTGTAATTTATAGGGAATTTTGAATTCAAATCCGACGAACCCCCCCACATTCGGTTCATTTATGCTTGATTGGCGGCAGATTTCCAAGGATCTTACCCATAAAGTTTGTCTTAAATGCCAGCCGCCCACTCCATTTGGTCACATTTCTACTGTCAAATCATGAACAGTGACTTTAACGGTCACTTTTCGGTTGACCTGCGTGATTTCTCCCTGGGTAGCACATCTCCCTTCGTGCTGTCACGAACCCTGTGACACTTCCTTGCTCTACACAATACTCCAATCACGCAATTCCCCAACCCAGGCAGTGTATTTAAAGTCCCACGCCTCCTTTCAGTTGCCTAGAAAGCTAAGACTATGCTACCCTCATATAGCCACCTGGCCGAATCAACGGTGTATGGCTTCAATCAATGGCCATTCACCTTTCCTGGGAAGGGATCTCCATTCAATTTGACCAACTGAACTGCTCCACCCTCGGTAATCTCATTAATGACATAGGGCCCTAACCAGTGCATTCTCAATTTCTCTGGAAATTTACGAAACTTACCGTCATATAAAAAAACAAGATCATTTAACTTAAAGGTGTGGAGCTTAATGTGTCGATCGTGCCATGCTTTATCGCACTGCTTTTGGACCTGTTCATGGAATCTAGCTAGAAATATCTCTTCCTCAAGCTCAGCTAGCTGTGTGAGCCTCCCTTTTAGAGCTCCGCGATCTGTCATACTTGTGAGTGCCACTATGTGCATACTAGGCACAATGTATTCCATGGGCATCACTGCTTCAACACCATATACAAGCCTAAAGGGTGTCTGTCCAGTGAATGTTTTGCATGTCGTCCGATAGGTCCATAGTACTGCGGGTATGGTAGGTCCCAATCACTTCGCTCAGCATTGCAAACCTTGGTCAGCACATACTCCAGCACCTTATTAAATGCTTCCACCATCCCATTAACCTGTGGGTGATAAGGCACACTCTTCTGGTGATATATCTGAAATTCTTCCGTTAGTGCGCTGATCGTCTCGTTAAGAAAGTGCTTACTGCGATCGCTCATTAAAACCTTTGGACACCCAAATTGCATCAGTACATACTCAAAGACAAACTTCCCAGCAGTCGTGATGGTGCAGTCCTTCACAGGATATGCCTCTGCCCATCAAGTCAAATACTCAGTCGCAGTGATAATGTACTATGCTCTCGTCTTCTTTCCTTGGGGCTAAATAGGTCCCACAAAATCTATCACCCATTTCTCAAAGGGTTGTAATGTCATCTGTGGATTTAGAGGCAGCTCATCTCTCCACGATGGCCTATCAGCCCTTTGACACATATCGCATGCCTTGCAATAAGATTTTGAATCTTGATGGAGGGTTGGCTATCACAACCCTGCGCGTAGAATTTTTTGTGTGGTCGCTCTCGTTGCATAATGTCTTCCCGCGGTGCCCCCATGAGCGTCGACGAGGATACTGGTCCTTTCAAACTCCGGTACAAATGGTTCTATTACCGAGACCATTTGTTGGCTGTGTGGGGCCTAAACTAGGTTCAATGTTAGTTAGCCAAACAAATCCCTACACTATTGGCCCTTTCGGCATCAACCCGTGGAGCGCGGACTGAAGTCTCACCCGAAGTAGTATGGGGGGATACTAGAACCAAGTTTCCGCACCCTGAGATGGTTGTGATGTCAGTTTATACCCTATGTTCCTACTTTCACGCAGGTCACTAAGCTCTGGGGCTCTGTCAGTCTTCCCTTTATTTCACCCTTTAGCACCTCCGCGAAGGTGTGCGATTGACGTTTGCGTAGCCTTAACTCGTGATCCAGGTACTTTCGCGCTGCTATGACAGTGTATTGTATAGGTTCCCAAGTTATCTTAAGTGTTTTACTTATCTTACTAAACAATCACAGTTAGCACCGCATAAACTGATATTCTTACTTGCGTTCAATTACCCAATATAATCACATATATTCGCGCATCACATAAACATTATAATTGAAACCCAAAATGCAATGTAAATAGATGCATTAATAGGAAATAAATACATAGAATTTGTAGAATACTTCTCTTTATTGATCTCTTCAGATTATTACAGACTCTATCATCCCTGTGCACATAGCTGCAGGGGTCCGCGCACTCGGCTGTGGACTTCCACCCTAGGCCTCTATGCACTCAGCTACAGAGCCTCTACCTACGATAAGACTCAGAACCCTTAGAATTCTCTACCAAGACTCGTCACTACATTCTTCACTCAAGACTTCTAACTACTTAGAGCTTACTTACTTAACTCATTTTCATACAATCCCATGGTCCGCAGACCATGGGTGGATTTTTATAGCCGACTTTACACTTTACAAAATAAGGGCGGACAACCCTTTATGACTCATGAGACCTTCATGCTCCATGACCACAAAATGTGGAAACTTTACAACTTTATTACAAAATTGACCCAAAACATGGGCTTTTAGCCCCAAAACTATCCTTTGGGGATCCCGTTCCCAACAATAAGGATTCCATTGATGAAGATGTCAATCTATTAATGATGCCATTATGATGTCAAGCCACTAAGAAGATGTCTTGTCGTAGATACTTGAACTAACCATGAAGACACCATAAGCTCTTGTATCCTTTCTCTCTATGAAGAAGCCTAGAACTTGGATGATGTCCTTACCCTTGATATTGAAGGATTATACATGAATGACCACACTTGATGATGCCATACGTGATGACACTTGATGAAGGTATTGATGACATGGAAAATGATTGGAGACATGATAAAATAAATTAATGGAAAGACATGAGATGAAGGACTTGGAAATCACTTAATGGCAAGACATAAAATGAAGGACTTGGAAATCTCCTAATGGAAAATTAATAAATGCTGCAGTTTGGTTGGTGACATATCATTGCACTATTATTTGACACATGATGATACATTATCATGATGACATGCATGCTAAATACACTATCATGGTGTCGGATACACTATCATGGTGACATGGACGACTCACAATGTACACTATGGTGAAGAACTTAGAAGCCCTAATGACCTCTTGTTGTCCTAATCTCCCTCTGCACTAAAAATTTCAAAGAGCAGTCATAAAGAAAAAATTTGTTTGACACCCTCGAGGCATCATTCCACATTGAGACCTATACCATCTTATAGAGTATATTTTTCCCTTTCTAATGAGCCATTACTTGCCCTCAAACTCCCAATGGTTGAGGATATAATGAATCTTTTAAGTTAGAAAAATTTATTTTAATAGTGACCTGACTTGCACCTTGTATTTAAAGTCGGCCTCCGTACAGTGACGTGCATCTTCACTTTGTCTTTAAAAAAACACTATATATAAAGTTCAGACTGCATTTCTCTTAAAAAACTTCGGTGATCATTTCAAAGAAGGATCACATAATTCAGATTAGAATAATAGAAGGCCAAGGAGGACATCATAAGAACAATGTCTTGGGATAATCTTTTTTATTCATTCAAGCTCGATTTCCATTAACACCTATAGGTAGTAGAACTCGAACCTATGTTATCCTAGAAATTTTAGACCTGTAAAATTGCAGACCTGAGGCTCGAACCTGTGTTACCTTTGAAATTTTGGACCTATCTGCAACTTGAGCTGTGGCCTATTACAAGACTGTAAATTCAGCCTCTTTAGAATTTTTCCTATTGCAGACTTCAGCCTTCTCTATTGGTGGCTTAATTCTGGTTCTATTTTTTGGGGAGATCTATATATCTCTTAAATAAAACTAGAACTAGGCTAAAGGAATAGACCTTGGACTGTGGAATAGTGGCCCTAGAAAGCACAATAATAGCATTGTTGGAAGACACAAAGTACAATATTGACAGTCTAAGAGCTTCTTTAGCAAACTCCTCTTGAAGCATTTATATCTGAAGATTACACTGGACAAGAAGACCAATGTTGTTAAAACACCATCACAAGGTAGTCTCACCTCAGATATTTGGAAAATCTCATATTTTTGTGAAGATCTTGGAAATAGATACAACTATAGAGGCTGAGAAGAAAATAATTGGGTTATTTCTGTCTCAGTTATCATTTGAAGAGAGCCAAAGAGTGACACATTGGAGGGATTAGACTTGAAGGAACTACCTTGGAATATCAGACTTTGAAGTCCGTTTGGATCACTTGTGAAGTATTCTTGAAGACTAGGTGACAACAACATTTTAGGTATGTCTTAGAAGTAGATTTGAAGAGTCCTATCTTGGAGGAGGACTGAAGTTAGCAAAGTGTTTTGGAGCACCTATTAAGGAGTTTTATCTTGTTGGGAAAGGATTATTGAAGTCACCCTTGAAGAATTCTTGGAGTAGTAGATTGAAGACCGAAAGTTATCCTTAGATCAATTAAATACATTGTGCATTTCTTGATTGGGTTTGGAGCACATTGACAACACTTTGGAACATCTTGTGAAGACACTTTGAAACTGAACTTGGAGATAGCATTGAAGACCATGATGCATTGATGATGACATCATGAGGTGAATTGAAGAAATCATTTTGGTACGATGAAGAGTTGTGGTGATAACTTTTAAGAGATCAAGGTTGTCATTGATGACGAGACGTGGAGACTAAAGTGAAGACTAAGCAAAAATTGACAGGGCTCGTTGAAGAAAACATTGGGAGCTGTGAAGTATAACGAAATACATCTTGATGAAGTGAAGTTGATGGTTGGAGCCAAAGAGGTTGGAGCCTCGAAAAGACAAGGTTGGTTCCTTGGAAGATAGGGTTGGGGCCCTAGAGGATCGGAGTCCTCAATAAATGAGGTTAGAGCCTCAACCATATACAGGGTTCGAGCCCTTGAGGTTGGTGCCTATAAATTGACAAGGTTGGATCCGTGGAAGTCCAAGTCGGTGCTTGGAAAAATACAGGTTGGAGCCTGGGAGATTGAAGATTGGGGTCTTCATCTAGGGTTGGAGTCCTACAAAAATATTGTACTTGATTTATTGAGATTAATAAAAATATTTATTCTTTTTGTTCATTTTGTGTTTTAATTATAAGTGATCTAATTGGTAAAAATAACAATTGAAAAGAACTATTGATTCGCCCCCCTCTCAGTATTTCCAACATTTGGTATCAGAGCTAGTACCTTCACTCAAAGCCTAGCATCTTGAAGGTTTATCCTTAGAAAGCAAATGGCAAAGCCAAGGAAGAAAGCCTCCAATCCTCCTAAATTTGTCTCTTCTTGAACCATGAAAATGGAAGACAATAAAATTGAGAAAGTTCCAGTGTTCAGTGGAAACTTTGATGTATGGAAGGTAAGAATGAGAAATTTCTTAATGGCTCAAGGTGTTGGAGTATGGGAATTAGTCATTACTAATAGCACGATGGACAATGAATCCAAGGAGTACAATACAAGAGCAATGAAGATAATTTTGAATGGGCTACCAAATTCTATAAAGGCCAATTTGGAAAAATGTTGATCAACAAAAGATATATGGGACAAAATTCATGACCTTCACTCAAAAGGAGCATTGACCATGACCTCTAGTCAAGAAGATGATGGAAAGAAAGAAGGAAGTCCAAAACCCATCAAGGAAGATGAAAATAAGAATGATGAAATCAAGGCCAAAGAATACCTAGAAGAAGACGAAAATAAAGAAGGATTTTAATAGTTTGAAAAAGGAAAATGAGGAACTTGAGAAGAAAGTGCAAGATGGTGACTAGGACAAGACAAGGAAGGAAGTTGACCATTTCAACCTTCAAGTAAAAGAAAGAGATGATAACCGCACCAAATTTAAGGATCAATTTCATCAAAACAATGGAAATCATCATGAAGAAGTCATATCCATGACAAATAAATTAAATAAGGTAAAGAAAAGGGAAGAAAATTTGTCAAGCCATTTTGAACAAAGACTCAAGAGCTTGACCAAACTTGAATCGGAGATTGGTCAATAAAAGGATGAGGTCTCTTCCCTTAGATCTCAACTAGAAGAAGCAAGGAAACAAGCACAAGGAGCTAAGAAGGTCATGGAAGCTTTAGCATTCATAGAAGGACAAGTTGATGAAGCAGAAATGGAGAGAAACACCATGATATGCCAACTAGAAGAAAACAATTATGACATCACCAAGTTAAGATCAAAAATCACTTCTCTTAAGGCCTTATAATGTGAAGCAACCAAGGTGAAAGAAGAAATGGAAATCATTCTATCAAAGAAGGATGAATAATGCAAGGAAATGAAGGAATAAATTGTCTTTCTTAAAAAGGAATTTGACTTGCTGAATAAGAACTTGAAAAGTTCTCAAACCCTAGATGACATCCTAAGTCATCAAATGTCTCCCCTTGATAAATCAGGTCTTGTATATGTAGGTGAATCCTCAAGAAAGAATGATAATGCTTCAAACATCTAGGATGTGAGGAATCCGGGAAGAAATGTTGATGCTCCTAGTTCCAACAAAGGCAAGGAGAAGAATCAAGACAACATTAGAAAAAATCCTACTCCAAGAAGTCTTGCAGACGGTGTCAAGAAGACCAAAGGCAATGAATATATTCAAAGAATCCAAAGGAAAAAACACTTCAGAAGTACATCATGGAAATCTTCATCTCCCAGGTACCAAAGTATATTTCTTGGTTATTGCTATTCTTGTACAAATTTTGGGCACATGGCAAAAGATTGTAGTGCATATCACAAATACAAATATAATGGTCCTCGTCAATCTGCTAGAAGCAATTTTACAAGAAGAATTCATGATTTCTCATTCATGAACAAGATGGAGTTCTTCAATTTCCATAACATTGGATATATGGCACGTGATTGTAACTTCACTTAGGTCCCTACACAAGTTAGAACCATGACAACAAAGCCATAAAATAAAGTTACACAAATATGGAGAAAGAAGCAAATTGGATCCGAAAGTCTCTTGGACAATCTAGCCAACAATACATGTTGTTGATTTGATGAAGTCATCCTTGATATTTCAAATATTTGATGGTGAGACTCTGCCAAAAAGAGACCATGCTTACAGTTAGGGGGAGCTTATGATTCTTAAACATTCTTGTCGAAGCTATCCGTGAATGGGCCCTATGAAATCCTTCATTAGTCACACATGGAAAATCATCTTTTGATAGATCATCTCTCGGAAGTAATTCCATTGAAGAACATGATCACTTACTCATCTGATGGACTATTGTTAAGGATATCCTCCATTTGATCACTAAAAAAGTAATCTTTCTTGAGGTAGAGGAGTTCATGAAGACAAGGGGAGTTGGTTCATCACATGAAGAAATGTGGACACATCTATCATGGACCACATTTTCCGAAGGAAGAGGACCATGAAAAGGGGGGTAACATACCTATGAAGAACTACTATTGAAAAAGAAAATATGATGAAAAGAAGCAGCTTGATAGGGGGAGTACTTGGGCACCCGATTTTTCATTGATGTCAAAGGGGGAGATTGTTAATCAAGTTTGTCATTGATTTGAATATGGTACTATTGGGATGGAAAATATTATTGTGATATCATAACCTCATGCATATTATGTTGATGTCCTTGCTCATGATGACAAATCCCTCTTGTTTGATAAAGATTCCATTGATGAGATGTCAAGTCGTTAATGAAGCCATTATGCTGTCAAGCCACTAAGAAGATGTCTTGTCCTAGATGCTTGATGTAACCATGAAGACACTATAAGCTCTTGTATCCTTGCTCTTGATGAATAAGCCTAGAACTCGGATGCTGTCCTTACCCTTGATATTGAAGGACTATACATGAATGACCACACTTGATGATGTCATACGTGATGGCATTTGATTAAGGTCTTGTTTACATGGACAATGATTGGAGACATGACATGAAGGACTTGGGAATCATCTAATGGAAAGACATGACATGAAGGACTTGGAAATCTCTAAATGGAAAATTAATAAATGTTGCGCTATGGTTGGTGACATATCACTGCGCTATTATTGGACACATGATGTTACACTATCATGATGACATGAATGCTAAATACACTATCATGGTGTCGGATACACTATCATGGTGACATGGACAACTCACATAAACTATGGTGAAGAATTTAGAAGCCCTAATGACCTCTTCCTGTCCTAATCACCCTCTAAACTAAAAATTTCAAAGAGAAGTCACAAACAAAAATATTTATTGACAACTTGGAGGCATCTTTCCGTAATTAGACATATACCATCTTATAGAGTGTATTTCTCCCCTTCTAATGACCCCTTACTTCCCCTGAAACTCCCAGTGGTTGAGGAGATAATGAATTTTTTAAGTTAGAGAAATTTATTGTAATAGTGAGCTGACCTGCACCTTTTATTTCAAGTCGGCCTCCATATAGTGACATGTATCTTCGCTTTGTATTGAAAAAAGCTTTATATATACAGTTTAGAATGCATTTTGTCTCAACAATTTTGGTGATCATTTCAGAGAAAGAGCACAAAATTCGGATTAGAAGCACAGAAGGACGGGAAGGATATTATAAGAACATTGTCTTGGGCTAATCTTTTTTATTTATTCAAGCTCGATTTGCAGTAAAAACTACAAGCAACAGAACTCGGACCTGTATTACCTTAGAAATTTTAGACCTATAAAATTTCAGACATGAGGCTTGGACTTGTGTTCTTCAAAAATTTTAGAGCTATCTGCAACTTGAGTTGTGGCCTATTACACGACTGTAAATTTGTCCTCTTCAAAATTCTTCCTATTGTAGACTTCGACCTTTTCTATTGGTGGATTAATTCTGGTTCTCTTTTTCAGTGAGGTCTATATATCTCTTAAATAAAAATAGACCTAAGCTGAAGGAACAAACCTTGGACTGTAGAATCATGGCCCTAGAAAGCACAATACTAGCATTGTTGGAAGATACAAAGTACAATATCAGTGTTCTAAAAGCTTGTTTGGAAAACTCCTCTTGAAGAATTTATGATCTGAATATCATATTGGAGAAGAAGACCAGTTGTGTTAAAACACCATCACAAGGCAGTCTCACCTCAGATATTCAGACAATCTCATCTTTTTGTGGAGAGCTTGGAAATAGATACAACTATGGAGGTTGAGAAGGAAATAATTGGGTTATTTATGACTAAGTTAACATTTGAAGAGAGCCAAAGAGTGACATATTGGAGGGCTCAAACTTGACGGAACTACCTTGGAATATGAGACTTTGAAGATCAATTTGGATCACTTGTGAAGTATTATTGAAGGACGGGTGAGAGCATCATTTGAGGTATGTTTTAGAAGCATATTTGAAGAGTCTTATCTTGGCTGAGGATTGAAGTCAACAAAGTGTTTTGGAGCACCTATTAAGGGGTATTAACTTGTTCGGCAAGGATTATTGAAGACACCCTTGAAGAATTCTTGGAGCAGCAGATTGAAGACCAAAAGTTATTCTTTGATCAATTAAATACATTGTGCATTTCTTGATTGGGTTTGGAGAACATTGACAACACTTTGGAACATCTTGTGAAGACACTTTGAAACTGAACTTGGAGATAACATTGAAGACCATGATGCATTGCTAATAACATCATGACATGACTTGAAGAAATCATTTGGTTATGATGAAGAGCTATGGTAACACCTTCTAAGAGATCAAGGTTTTCATTGATGACGAGACATGGAGACTAAAGTGAAGACTAAGTGAAAATTGACAAGGCTCGTTGAAGAAGACATTGGGAGCCATGAAGTATAACCAAATACATATTGACGAAGTGAAGCTGAGGGTTGGAAACCAAGAGGTTGGAGCCTTGAAAAGATAAGGTTTGTGCCTTGGAAGATAGGGTTGGAGCCCTAGAGGATCGAAGTCCTCAAGAAATGAGGTCGGATGATCTGAAAATCACTCGTGAGTGATCTCAGTTAATTAATTAATGAATGAAGGTATTACAGACTCATGCAGGTGTGTGCCTATGTTATCTTAGGCAACAGATAGATAAGATTGAAAAATACATAGACACTGAAAAACAATAAGAGAAACACAGCAAGAAAAATTGAACACAACAAAATTTAATAAGGAGTTCACCCAATCCTCCTGGGCTACGTCTCTGGTCTAGTTTCTTGTGGTGGCCTTCTTTTATTGTGTCTTTGAACAGATTTTTTGCAATGAGGAGCTCAAATTAAGTCTCCTAGAATAGATGATGCTTAGTAGGGTGGTTCTTGGATTCCCCAAGCCACTAGAGTGCACATACTCCCCCTTACTAAGTCTCAACCTCAACTGGTCTTAATGGGACGAGTCCATTTTGGTACTCCATTCTCGACAAATATCCTCACAGGGATTGCTTGAACCTCTCAAGCCTGGTTTTGTCTGCTCGAGGCTGCATTAACTCTGCAGGTCAGCTCGGCTCTCTGTTCTCTGCTTCGCTTTCTGTCTCACTATCTCTTCTTCCTTTCTTGTTGTCTATTCTTTGTCTGTTCATGGCTTAAAGCCAATCCATCCCTTGACTGTTCGCTTACTCTTCCGCCTCTTCGGATCGCCTGCTACTGTCTGGTTGGAATTCCCTGCCTTTGCATCATCTCCACTGTGTAACGTGTCACAGGGAGATGGCCACTTGTGCCTTCATGAACTGAGCGCCAGCTCTTCCTCGATGGTTCGTTATTTTGGTTACGTTGTGAAATGATTCATCCGCCAACTCAGTGGTCAAATCAGACTTCAAACTTTTTATATGTCGTAGCTTATTTCTCTGCCAAATCTAGTCTCCCCATCAGGTGCAATCTCCGTCGTTATATCTGGGGCCTATAGATCCTACGGTTATCGCTCTTATCGCGCGATTGAATTGCTCGGATGTTAGCCCACGATGAGAGTGATTTTCTCTCTCATCCATCGGACACGCGTCATCCAACGTATGGAATCACTCGTTCCCCTGCCAAATCTTCTTACCGTCCAAAACACCTCCGATATTCCGCCGGTTTTGGAGCATCAGACCTGCCTTTCACTTTAGTGCTTTTCCCATGGTTTTTGGGTTTCCCCTGTGACTGAGCGCTTGGGGTTATTCCATTTCGAGGGGTTTTGCCCAGCGATGCGCAATTAGGCGCTAATCGCGCATCAGAAACGACCTTCGTTTTGTGATCTGTATTTCCAAATTGCTAGTTTGCGCCATTGCGAGATCTCCATGGGCCTCGATCAGTGCGCTTTGACCAAGGTCCTCGTTGTTCGGTGCTAGCTACAGAATTCCATTGTCCAAAGGTCCTTCACAATAGTTCTTGTTCACAAGTTTCTCTTTGAAGTCTATAATAATTTGAAACAATCATAGAACTATGATAATTTTCCATGGATCCAATTCGGATCATAGCCTTCCCACTGAAAAAGCTTTTGGACCACCAAAAGTTGATTTTCAAGCATCAACTAAGTGAGGATACAATTGTCTCACTTGTCCAATCTCTATCCATCTTGCACTGCTTGGCTTTGAACCCTTGAGACCAACTCTGAGGTACTCAACATCTCCCCTGTGCGTCGTTCTCACCTTCCTGTCCATAATTGTGTCTTCCTGCAATTCATTAAGATATTTAGGTAACAGGTCATCAATAGAAGGCAATTGAATCTGCTCTTCAGGATCCTCAATTAATGAAGGTTCAAACAATCTCAAGCTGTTTGCATTTATGACTGAGTAGATGTGCATGTAAGCTGGTAAATCAAGGCGAAAAGCATTCTCACCAATTTTATCAAGTATCTTGAAAGGTCCATACCTGATAGGTTTTAGCTTTTTACCTTCACCTTGCATTCTGTCCTTACTGATATACAGCTAGACTTGGTCACCAACTTGGAAACTATGCTCCATCTGATGCTTGTCATGCCTCGCCTTGTATTTGGCCTTGCTCTTTTCTCGCTGTTCCTGTAATTCCTGCTGGATCTCTTGGATTTGTTCAATGAACCTAGTTTCCTTGTCCACATCACTGTGTCCATCAACTATTGTGTGTTTACCAAAGACAAAGTCCAAAGGAGACGTTGGTGTGAAACCAAAACAGGTCTCAAAAGGAGATCTCTGTGTAGAAGAATGTCTTTGTCGGTTGTAAGCATGCTGCACATAACACAAATGTTCATCCCAAAGATTAGGATGCTTACTGCAATATCCTCTGAGCAACTAGATCACTGTCCTGTTGACTACTTCTGTCTGGCCATCAGTTTGTGGATGGCAAGCTATGATTTTCTTCAGTTTGGTGTCCATTAGTTCCCACAGACTTGACCAAAACTTCCCCACAAATCGGATGTCTCGATCAGATACAATGGAAGTGGGTAATCCAAAATGAACCCATACATGTTGAAAGAACAATTTTGTAGTTTGTTCAGCTGTAATCTGTTTACTACAAGGTATCAAAATACACATTTTGCTGAACCTATCCACAACGACATACAGATAATCATGACCTTTCCTATATTTAGGCAGCCCTCCAACAAAATCCATGGAAACACTTTCCCAAGGATGAGAAGGTACTGGTAATGGAGTGTACAAACCTAGTTTTCTATTGCTTGGCTTGCTTTTAGCACACATAGTACGCCCTCTTACATATCTAGAAACTGTCTCATTCATTTCTGGCCAATAAAAAAATCTTTGCAGCTGTGCAACTGTTTTACTTACCCCAAAGTGACCTGATATTAGAGAAGTGTGTGCTTCTTGAATTATCTTTACTCTTTCAGTTTGTGGAATGCATAACTTCCCACAATGATATAAGAGTCGGTCCTGTACATGATAATCTAATTCTTCTATTCGTTTACCTTGACTCAAAGTTGCATATACATATTTAAAGTCTGTATCTTGAGCATATTGTTTAATGTAGCTCTCATGTAACACAGAATTATGCTTAAGTATAGTAGATGCATTTATAATGGGTCTAGATAACATGTCTGCAACTTTATTGTGTATGCCATTTTTATATCTGATGACTAAATGAAACTGTTGTAGAAAACCCATCCATCTATAGTGTCTTGATTGCTGCAACTTAGTTTGGGAGTGTAGATATTGAAGTGGTTGATGATCAGTATGTATTACTATCTCTTTGCCCATTAAGTAATGTTTCCACTTTTTAACACTCTGTACTAATGCATACAATTAATTATCATATGTAGGATAGTTAACTACTGCAGAATTAAAAGTCTCAGAATGATAACATATGGGTTTACCATGTTGTGTCAACACTACTCCCATGGCATAGTCACTGGCATCCGTTTGGATCTCAAATGGTCTTTGAAGATTAGGCAGTGCTAGTACTGGTGTTGTACTAATCTTTTCTTTCAAGGTGCCAAAGGCTTTCTGCTATTTGCCTCCCCACTAAAACACCTTGTTCAATCTTTTTAAAGCATGTAAGGGAGCTGCAATTAAGGAAAAGTTAGAAATGAACTTTCTCCAATATTGTGCTGCTCCTAAGAAGCTCCTTACTTCTGTAGCAGATTTGGGTTTAGGTCAGTTTACAATGACTGCCACCTTAGAGGGATCTATCTTCAATTCACCACCCCCTACTATATGTCCCAAATAATTCAAAGATGTTTTGCCAAATTCACATTTTGAGAGTTTAACATAAAGTTTTTCTCTTTTCAAAACATCTAGTGTCTGCTTAGCATGCTTTAAATGTTCTTCCCATGTTTTGCTAAATATCAGAATGTCATCCAGATACACAATAACAAAATCACCAAGAAAAGGTCTGAGTACATCATTCATTATTCTCATGAAAGTAGCAGGAGCATTAGTTAAGCCAAAAGGCATAACCAGCCACTCATACAATCCTTGCTTTGTTTTGAAAGCAGTCTTCCATGCATCTTGTTCTGCAACTCTGACCTAATGATATCCACTATGCAAGTCTAACTTGGAAAAATAAACAGCTTCTTTCAATTGACCCAACAGATCATCTATGCGAGGAAGGGGATAATGATTTTTTATTGTTATCTTATTCAGTGCTTGGTAATTGAGGCACATTCTCCATGAACCATCTTTCCTTCTCACCAAAACAATTGGAGATCCACATGGTGATGTGCTAGGTCTAATGAACCCCTTCTCGAGCAACTCCTGCACCTGCTTCTTGATTTCAACATTCTCTAAAGTAGACAACCTTTTATTCCTGCGGCTGCAATAGTTGTTTCATCTCCTGAGTTTGACCCCAAATCTTTTTGAATAACTGCAACATTCTTCTTCTTCTTGCCCTCAAACTTCTTTGGCCTTAGCTCTAGATGCAGAATCCAACAGTGTTCATCATCATGCCCATCCTTCTTACAGTGAGGGCATGAAGACTTGCTCTTTTGTGTAGTGTTAGCCTTCCTTGCTTTCCATTTCTGTTTTATTTTATCCTTTTTCTTGCTTGCAGTGGGTTGGGATGAACCCCCAACTTCTAGATTTCCATTCTTTCCTCTAGCTTCTAGATGAGTAGCTTGTACAGATACCTCGTCTATACTAGTGGTATTAAACATGAGGATAGTGTGCCTCATGTAGCTATGTAGACCACCGATGTACTTCAACAGAGTCTCAAGTGAGTCTAATGAGATTCCTAGAATCAATGCTCTCTTCCTAAATTCTTGGGTGTATCCTTGTACACTTTGCCCTTTCAACTATCGAAGAGTTTGCCAGCTCATCATGGCTTGCTTCATGTAGGCCAATGGATAGAACTGCTTTTTGATTGCAGAAACAAATTCACTCCAGACAGAAATAGTCTTACCATGTCTCTTCATGTCAGCTTGGGTCTTGCCTTCCCACCAAACTAAGGCAGTGCCTCTAAGGCGTAGGCTTGCCAGCTGAATCTTGCTCTTGTCTGAATCGATACTATGCACTCTGCAATAAACATCAATTTGTCTGATCCAATTGTCCAGCTTTTCTGCGTTCAACTCTCCATCATATATAGGTAAATCAAATTTAACATCTAGCTTAATCAAGGATGCCTTATGTTCAGGGCTATTAGGAGGTGTGAGAACGATTTCTTCTTTCCCTTTTCCTTTTGAGTGGTCATGGAGGAAAGACTAATCTTCTCCTTTGTCTTATTTGGAGCCTGATGCATCTTCATCCTTGTGTTTTCTAAAATCCTTATACATTTCCTCTACCATGGACCTTATGGCTAGGAAACTATCTATGAATTAAGGGTTTAGCCCCACAGAACCTTCTTCTGACATTGTCTTCTGAGGATAGACTCTCCCAATCTCAGGATTAGTTTCGACCAACTCTCCTTCTCCTAATTTGAGCTTTGACCTAGTTAGCATTCAACAGCTAAATCCAACACAAGCTTGTCTAACCTTAACAGCCTATAGCTCTGATACCACTTGATCTGAAAATCAATCGTGAGTGATCTCAGTTAATTAATTAATGAATGAAGGTATTACAGACTCATGTGCTGGTGTGTGTCTATGTTATCTTAGACAACGGATTGATAAGATTGCAAAATACACAGACACTAAAAAACAGTAAGAGAAACACAACAAGAAAAACAGAAGACAACAAAATTTAATAAGGAGTTCACCCAATCCTCCTTGGCTACATCTTTGGTCCAGCTTTCAATGGTGGCCTTCTTTTATTATGTCTTTGAACATAGTTTTTACAATGAGGAGCTCAAATTGAGTCTCTTGGAATAGATGATGCTTAGTAGGTTGGTTCTTGGATTCCCCAAGCCACTAGAGTGTACAGACTCCCCCTTACTAAGTCTCGACCTCAACTGGTCTTAATGGGATGAGTCCAATTTGGTACTCCGTTCCCAACAGATATCCTCACAGGGATTGCTTGAACCTCTCAAGCCTGGTTCTTTCTGCTTGAGGCTACCTTAACTCTGTAGGTCAGCTCAGCTCTCTGTTCTCTGCTTCGCTTTCTGTCTCACTGTCTCTTCTTCCTTTCTTGTTGTCTGTTTTTTGTCTGTTCATGGCTTAAAGCCAATCCGCCCCTTGACTGTTCGCTTCCTCTTCCGCCTCTTTGGATCGCCTTCTGCTGTCCACGTGGAATTCCCTGCCTCTGCGTCATTGCCACTGTGGAACGTCTCACAGGGAGGTGGCCACTTGTCCCTTCATGAATTGAGCGCCATCTCTTCCTCGATGGTTCATTATTTGGGTTACGTTGTGAAATGATTCATCCGCCAACTTAGCGGTCAAATCAGACTTCGAAATTTTTATACACCGTAGCTTATTTCTCCGCCAAATCCGGTCTCCCCATCGGGTGCAATAGCCGTCGTTAGATCTGGGGCCTCCAGATCCTACTGTTATCGTTCTTATCACGTGATTGACTTGCACGGACATTAGCCCATGATGAGAGTGGCTTTCTCTCTCATCCGCCGGACACACGTCATCCAATGTATGGAATCGCTCGTTCCCTTGCCAAATCCACTTACCTCCCAAAATGCCTCCGATATTCTGTCGGTTTTGGAGCGCGGGACCCGCCTTTCAGTTTAGCGCTTTTCCCATGGTTTTCGGGTTTCCCTTGTGACTGAACACTCAGGGCTATTCCATTTTGAGGGGTTTTTCTTGCTAATCTCTCATCAGAAACGACCTTCATTTTCTGATCTGGATTTCCCAATTACTAGTTTGCGCCATTGCGCAATCTCCATGGGCCTCGGTTAGCACGCTTTGACTGAGGTCCTCGTTGTTTTGTGCTAGCTACAGACTGCTATTGTCTATATGTCCTTCTCGATAGCTCTTGTTCACAAGTTTCTCTTTGAAGTCTGTCATAATTCGAAACAGTCATAGAACTCTGATAATTTTTCATGGATCCAATTCAGATCATTGGAGCCTGAACCAGATATAGGGTTGGAGCCCTTGAGGTTGGTGCCTATAAATTGAAAATGTTGGAGCCATGGAAGTCCAAGTCGGTGCTTGGAAAAATACATATTTGAGCCTAGGAGATTGAAGATTAGTGTCTTCATCTAGGGTTGGAGCCCTACACAAATATTGTACTTGATTTATTGAGATTAATACAAGTATTTATTCTTCTTGTTCATTTTGTGTTCTAATTATAAGTGATATAACTTGTAAAAACAACAATTGAAAATAAATATTGATTCACGCCCCCTCTCAGTATTTCCAACAATTGGTATCAGATCCAATACCTTCACTCAAATCCTAGCATCTTGAAGGTTGATCCTTAGAACACAAATGGCAAAGCCAAGGAAGAAAGCCTCCAATCCTCCTAAAGATGTCTCTTCCTTAATCATGAAAAATAAAGACAGTCAAATTGAGAAAGTTACAGCGTTCAATGGAAACTTTGATGTATGGAAGGTAAGAATGAGAAATTTCTTAATGGATCAAGGCATTGGAATATGGGAATTAGTTATTACTTATATCACGATGGATGCTGAATCGAATGAGCACATTACAAGAGCAATGAAGATAATTTTGAATGGGATACCAAATTCTATAAAGGCCAATTTGGAAAAATGTTCATCAAAAAAAGATATATGGGACAAACTTCATCACCTTCACTCGAAAGGAGCATTGACCATGACCTCTAGTCAAGAAGATGATGGAAAGCAAGAAGGAAATCTAGAACACATCAAGGAAGCTAAAAATAAGAATGATGACATCAAGGCCAAAGAAGACCTAGAAGAAGAAGAAATCAAATAAGGCTTTGAAGAAAATCTACTGAATAAACTTATAATTTTCATGGAAGAGATCAATAGTTTGAAAAAGAAAAATGAGGAACTTAAGAAGAAAGTGCAAGATGGTGATGAGGACAAGACAAGGAAGGAAGTTGACCTTTTCAAGCTTCAAGTACAAGAAAGCGATGAGAACCTCACCAAACTTAAGGAGGAATTTCATCAAAACAAAGGAAGGAATCATGAAGAAGTCATATCCATGACAAATCAATTAAATAAGGTAAAGAAAAGGGAAGAAAATTTTTCAAGTCACCTTGAACAAAGATTCAAGTGCTTTAACAAACTTGAAGTAGAGATTGGTCAATACAAGGAAGATGTATCATCCCTTAGATATGGACTATAAGAAGCAAGGAAACAAGCACAAGGATCTAAGAAGGTGATGTAAGATTTGGCATTCATATAAGGACAAGTTGATGAGGCAGAAAATGATAGAAACACCATGATATGCCAACTAGAATAAAAGGATGATGACATCACCAAGTTAAGTTCAAAAATCACTTCTCTTAAGACCCAATCATGTGAAGAAACGAAGGTGAAGGAATAAATGGAGATAATTCTATCAAAGAAGGATGAAGAATGCAAGGAAATGAAGGAATAAATTGTCTCTCTTAGAAAGGAAGTTGACTTGTTGAATAAGAACTAGAAAATTTCTCAAACCCTAGATGACATACTAAGTCATCAAAGGTATCCCCTTGATAAATTAGGTTTGTGACATGTAGGTGAATCCTCAAGAAAGAATGATAATGTTTCAAACATCAAAGAGGTGAGGAAGCCTGGAAGAAATGTTGATGCTCCTAGTTCCAACAAAGGCAAGGAGAAGAATCAAGACAACATTAGAATAAATCCTACTCCAACAAGACTTGCAGATGGTGTCAAGAATACCAAATGTAATGAATATCATCAAAGAATCCCAAGGAAAAAAGACTTCAGAAGTACATCACGAAAATATTCATCTGCGAGGCACCAAAGTATATTTCTTGGTTATTACTATTCTTGTACAATTTTTCGGCACATAGAAAAAGATTCTAGGGAATATCACAAAGACAAATATAATGGTCCCCGTCAATCTCCTAGAAGAAAATTTACAAGAAGAAGTCATGATTTCTCATTCATGAACAAGATGGAGTTCTTCAATTTCCATAACATTGGACATATGGCACGTGATTGTAACTTGACTTGGGTTGCTACACAAGCTAGAACCATGACAACCAAGCCATAAACTAAAGTTACACAAATATGGAGAAAGAAGAAAATTAGATCCGAAAGACTCTTGGACACTCTAGCCAACAATACATGTTGTTGATTTGATGAAGTTATCCTTGATATTTCAAATATTTGATGGTGAGACTATTCCAAAAAGAGACCATGCTTATAGTTAGGGGGAGCTTATGATTCTTAAACATTCTTGCATAAGCTATCCATGAATGGGCCCTACGAAATCCTTGATGAGTCACATATGGAAAATCATTCTTTGATAAATCATCTCTCGGAAGAAACTCCATTGAAGAACACGATCACTTACTCATATGATGGACTATTATTGAGGATCTCTTCCATTTCATCTCTAAAAAAGTAATCTTTCTTGAGGTAGAGGAATTCATGCAGACAAGGGGATTTGGTTCATCACATGAAGAAATGTAGACACATCTATCATGGACCACATTTCCAGAAGGAAGAGCACCATGACAGGGAGAGTAACATACCTATGAAGAACTGCTATTGATAAATAAAATATCATGAAAATAAGCAACTTGACAAGGGGAGTACGTGGGCACCCCTTTTGCCATTGATGTAAAATGGGGAGAGAATGTTGAAGGGAAATAATATTGCCAGCAATGGAAAAGGGGGAAATTGTTAATCAAGGTTGACATTGATGCCGATATGGTACTATCAGGATGGAAAATATTCTTGTGATATCATAACCTCATGCATATTAAGATGATGTCTTTCCTCATGATGACAAGTCCCTCTTGTTTGATAAGGATTCCATTGAAGAAGATGCCAAGATATTAATGATGCCATTATGATGTCAAGCCACTAAGAAGATTTCTTGTCCTAAATGCTTGAACTAACCATGAAGACACCATAAGCTCTTGTATCCTTTCTCTTGATGAAGATGCCTAGAACTTGTAATAAAATTATATATTACAGAGCAATGGAACACATAAAATATTGCAGAAATATAAACATAGGAAATGCATAAAGCAAGAGAGACACAAATATACGTGGTTCACCCAGTTTGGGCTACGTCCACGGAGAAACAACTAGTGCTTCCTTTTATATTATCTAGCAAACTGAAGAGATACAACCTACAATAGATCCACTGTAATTCCCTCTTCGCTCTCAATCTCCTCTCTCTTCCTCACTTAGAATACAGATATACATAAACGCAATACAATTCCCTCATATATAGTGAGGGGTTGCCTTCTAGGGAAAAAAACCCTAAATTAAGGATAACTTCTACCATCAGATCTCTGCCTAATGAACAACCCAGATTGACTAAGAAATTACAACATTTTACAAGGAAATTTTACATCTATTTTTAGCTTCAGGGGCGTTGCCTCCGATCCCCCGCCACGGGGGGGGGGGGGCTCCCAAATGTCGCAGCCATGCCCCCTGGACCCCCCATGAAATGTATATTTTACGGGTGGCGTTGCCGTGGCATTATGAATTGGGATTCAATGTGGCGATACCCTTGAATACAGAAGATAATAAGGCTCCACACCCAACAGAACTCGGATGATGTCCTTACCCTTTGATATTGTAGGACTATACATGAATGACCACACTTGATGATGTCATATGTGATGGCACTTGATAAAGGTCTTGATGAAATGGAAAATAATAGGAGACATGACATGAAGGACTTGGAAATTTCCTAATGGAAAATTAATAAATGCTACACTATGGTTGTAGACATATCACTACACTATTATTGGACACATGATGCTACACTATCACGATGAAATGAATGCTAAATACACAATCATGATGTCAGATACACTATCATGGTGATATGGAAGACTCACATACACTATGGTGAAGAACTTAGAAGTCCTAATGACCTCTCATTGTGCTAATCACACTCTACACTAAAAATTTCTAAGAGCAGTCACACAGAAAAATATTTGTTGACACCTTGGAGGAATCTTTCCATAATGACACCTATACCATCTTATAGTGTATATTTTTCCCTTTCTAATGAGCCCTTACTTTCTCTCAAACTCTTGGTGGTTGAGGAGATAATGAATTTTTTAAGTTAGAAAAATTTATTTTGACAGTGAGCCGACCTGCACCTTGTCTTTCAAGTTGGCCTCCATACAGTGACGTGTCTCTTCACTTTGTCTTGCAAAAAAACATATATATATATACAGTTTGGACTGCATTTCTCCTCAATAATTTCGGTGATCATTTCGGAGAAGGAGCACAAAATTCAGATTAGAAGCACAGAAGGAGGAGGAAATTATAAGAATATTGTCTTGGGCTAATGTTTTTTATTCATTCAAGCCCGATTTGTAGTAACACCTACAAGTAGCAGAACTCAAACCTTTGTTACCTCAGAAATTTCGGACCTATAAAATTGTAGACCTAAGGCTCGGATCTATGTTACCTCAGAAATTTCAGACCTATCTACAAGTTGAGATGTGGCCTATTACATGACTATAAATTCAACCTTTTTATAATTCTTCCTATTGTAGATTTCATCCTTCTCTATTGGTGGCCTAATTTTGGTTCTATTTTTCGGTGAGGTCTATATATCTCTTAAAAGAAAAATAGACATAGGCTGAAGGAAAATACCTTGGATTGTGGAACAATGGCCCCAGAAAGCACAATAATAACATTGTTGGAAGACAAGAAGTACAATATTGACATTCTAATAGCTTGTTTGGCAAACTCCTCTTGAAGCATTTATGATCTAAAGATTACACTGGAGAAGAAGACCAGCTGTGTTAAAACACCATCACAAGGCAGTCTCACCTCAGATATTCAGATAGTCTCATGTTTCTGTGCAGAGCTTGGAAATATATACCGCTGTGGAGGTTGAGAAGGAAATAATTGGGTTATTTCTGTCTAAGTGAAGAGAGCCAAATAGTGACACATTGGAGGGCTCAAACTTGAAGGAACTACCTTGGAATATTAGAATTTGAAGATCAGCGTGGATCACTTGTGAAGTATTCTTGAAGACTAGGTGAGAGCAACATTTGAGGTATGTTTTAGAAGCAGATTTGAAGATCCTTATCTTGGAGGAGGATTGAAGTGAACAAAGTGTTTTGGAGCACCTATTAAGGAGTTTTATCTTGTTGGAAAGGATTATTTAAGACACCCTTGAATAATTCTTAGAGCAGCATATTGAAGACTGAAAGTTATCCTTGGATCAATTAAATACATTTTTAATTTCTTGATTGGGTTTGGAGCACATTGACAACACTTTGGAACATCTTGTGAAGACACTTTGAAACTGAACTTGGAGATAGAATTGAAGACCATGATGCATTTCTAATGACATCATGAGGTTACTTGAAGAAATAATTTGGGTATGATGAAGAGATGTGGTGACACCTTCTAAGAGATCAAGGTTTTGATTAGTGACGAGACGTGGAGACTAAAGTGAAGATTAAGGAAAAATTAACAGGGCTCATTGAAGAAGACATTGGGAGCCATGAAGTATAACCAAATACATCTTGACAAAGTGAAGTTGAGGGTTGGAGCCCAAGAGGTTGGAGCCTTGAAGAGATAAGGTTGGTGCCTTCAAAGATAGGGTTGGAGCCCTAGAGGATCAGATTCCTCAAGAAATGAGGTCCGAGCCTGAACTAGATATAGGGTTGGAGCCCTTGAGGTTGGTGCCTCTATATTGACAAGGTTGGAGCCTTGGATGTCCAAGTCGGTGCTTGGAAAAATATAGGTTGGAGCCTGAGAGTTTGAAGGTTGGTGTCTTTATTTAGTATCGGAGCCCTACACAAATATTGTACTTGATTTATTGAGATTAATAAAAGTATTTATTCTTATTGTTCATTTTGTGTTCTGATTATAAGTGATCTAACTGGTAAAAACAAAAATTGAAAAGAAATATTGATTCACCCCCTCCTCAGCATTTCCAACAATGTAACCAACATAAGGAAGATGGACAAAAGGCTAGCCAAATGATGCAGTTTCACAAGACTATTTAAACTCCAGCCACACACACACTTAGAAGCCACAACGTAATAAGGCACAACACTTATTTACATGACAAAAATAACAAAAAATTCAAGAAAAGAAACATATGACAAATAATGAGAGCATATTTTAGTTCTTTGATGTTAATGAAATGAAGTTTTATTTTTATTGCATCTCTGTGTTTGTGTATATATTTTTTTTTGTTGCGTTCCTACATAAGTCTAGATTAGTGGTATCATAGTAGTCTTCTCTTTCTCTGTTTTTCTTTGCATGTCCCCAACAAGGCCAGTGTATAAGGAGTTAGGGCTCAAACTGGTTGAAACTTTGCCAGATCAGCCTCATAAACCCTGACAAATTCCCATGGCGGAAGAAAAGAAAGACAAGGGAGAAGGAGATACTTTTAAAATATTACTCGAAGAAGCCCTCAAGTGACAACGGAGCACAATGATGGAAAACTTTAACCAAATCCTTCGACAAATACCCATAAGTGATGCATCTTCATTTAGCAGCCACTCTGGAGGTGCCCCTCACTTTAAGGTACAAGTCAACTTTGACATTCCCATATTTGAAGTCCATATAGATGAAGACATCATAGATAGATGGTTAAATATGTTAGAAGGATATTTTTTGATGCGTGACTTTTCCAATCAAGAAAATATTACCTTTTCACTACTCAAGTTGCCCCCCATGTCAAGGACTAGTGAGAAACTTATTATGAACATAAGAATGAGAGAGAACCCTCACTATTTTCAGCCATAACCACTTGGAATTATTTCCAAGATGACATCAAGGAAAAATACTACCCTGTCGGGAGCTATGAAGATAAATACATAAAGTGGACCACGTTGTGGAAGGGAAGGGACCAGGACATGTCAGAGTTCACAAATATTTTTCATACCCTTCGCATGAAGTTGCGTATCAAGGATTATGAGTGGAATTTGGTACTCAAGTAATGTGGCTATCTACGCAAGTACATCCAAGATGAGATGGAGTTCCTGTACATCTCCTCGCTTTATGCCACCTATTGATACACTGTCAAGATTGAGCAAAATTTTAAATAGAAAAGAAAAGATTTTAGATTTGTGAACCTGAAGCAAGGTAAAGGCGCCCCAAACCTAAGAAAAAAGGGACAAAGCCAAGGCGGGGTGCCCCATGACAACCTGTCAAAGTTGCAAGTAATGAAAAACACCACGAAGATAAAGAAGGACATAGAAAATGATGTGAGTTCCATAAGAGTCCCACTCACAACTCAAGTGAGTGTTGAGCTAAGAAATCATAGGTAGCTGAGCTGAAGGCCTCTGAATAAGGTGCATGTTTTGAATCTAAGTCAAAACCTGATAAGGGGAATGAAAAAAGGAAGCATATTATTGATGAAGATCCAAGTGCCACAGTTGTCACCACTAAGATCCAAAATATTGAGCCTGAAGATCTAGAGGAAGGGGAGCGTTGCTTCCACTCACGATTGTGGGTGAAGGGTTCTCCGCTGTAGTTCATTATCGACAATGGGAGCCAAAAGAACCTTATTTCAGGATAGGTAGTGAAGTGTTTGGGCCTACCAACCATACCACACTCACAACCATACACCATTGGGTGGCATCACCAAGGATGATATCACCACATCATTCACCAATGTCACCTTCCTTACAACATCAAGCCCTTCAAAAATGAGGTATTGTGTGATGTTTATCCTCTTGAAATTTGTGATGTTGTATTAGGCCAAAAATACTTATGGAAGTTTCATGTTGTGTATGAGTCTAGGCCTTGCACTCTTATTATTAATTTGTGCAATAAGTTATACATTATATAGGAGGTAGCACTGCATACCACCATCACTTTGATCTCTGCGAAATAATGTAGTAAGATTGTTTCCCATACAGGGAAAGTTTTTGTTCCTTATGATTCTCCCACAGGGTAAGAATAATATTGTGGTGACATCCACAGCCTCTAAACAGGGCTCCTTTGCATGGCAGCTAGTGAGCCCTGGTATTGCACCAATAATGTTGTAACTCCCAAGGGCTCCTCAACTCAAATTATAAACCTGGGGTTTTACAAACATAGAAGTGAAAATTCTATTTGCACAAAAGACAGGATTCCACTCATGCCACCCTCAATTATGACATTATATCAAAAGTGCTTAGAGACCATTCTTCCTACTGAATTACAATTAAAGCTTGTTGATAAAGGTATAATAGGAAATTACTTCTAGCTATGAAAGTATAAATTCCATTGACTCAACTTGTAAATTCTAACTAATCAACCCATGAAAGGAAAAAGGTTAATCTACTTGTAGAAAGAAAGTTATTTTATCTTGAAAAATCCATCAAACTATCGAATCTACTTGCAAAAAGTAAACTATTTTATCTTGCATAATTCATCAAAATATCAATCAAAATTGCATGTACCATCTACCTAGTTCACACTCGCTTGTAAATTAGTAACCTACTTGCATCATACTTGTGATAAAAAAACTAACTCTACTATGTTTTTGTAGTGAATAAAAGGAATGGTTGAAGTCGCCTAGGAGCTTCCCCTGATCATAAAATCATAGCTGGGGGTCATCATTCATATAGAATAAGTGAAAGTTGCAATGGGGATTAAAATTGATGAAGGAAAGTGATGTTACTGGTTTGCTACAGGCGATTGCTTCAGGAGCCCTATAATGCTACACGAAGGCTTGTATTGCTACAGGAGGGCATACAAGTAGTTTTGAAGGTGAAAATGTTGTCTTGAGAGTATGGAGAGGTGGATGGAAGTTGAAGCAAATGGAGGGAAGCTGGTTTGAGCCTCTAGCCAAGATCAAGACCTCTCAGAGTCCTGCCTTGTACTAGGACAAGTGCTCTCATTATACTAGGAAAAATGACTTATAAAATAGGGTTTTGGGACAAAATTTGGAGGTGGAAAGAGAAGGTGAAGGAGCTCAAGATGGAAGTGGTAAAAGATCCCTTCCCTGTTGATCAATCAGCCCCACAATCAATCACATGCATGCATCCATTTATCATTAACAAAATGAAATAACTTATGATGGAAAAAAATGACTTGAATTTAAATAACATCTAATTTATACAATAACACTGACATAATCATTAAACTAAATTCCAAGCTACATAAAACAAATGTAAAGTAGGACAAATAACACTAATATATTTCCAAGAAATCATAAACACAATCTTTTTGGAATGTGGTTGTGATTCCTTCCACTAATTCTCCTGCAAGGGAGGTGATGTAGAGGCTACAACCACAATATTTTATAGATTAATCTCTACTTAAATGCAAGAAGCCATGAAATGTTTGGAATCAAGAAGAAAGATGAGTACAAGAAGAGGTACCAAGCCTCTAGGCCGGGCCCAAACCCAACGATCTTAGCCCTCTGAAACTAACTCAGATGCAGCTTAAAATCCAAATTCTCATTATAAAAAAGTGAAGGTCTAATACATCACATAAATGTTTAAAGTAACAATGTCAAGCTTGAATCTCAATAGCTACACCTGGCTAAACTAAAAATTTAGATTCTAATAAGCCCTTCTTCTATTTTATTTATACAAAAGGGCATCTAAAGCAACTCCCTTGAATGTAAGAGTGGTTCTCGCCTTGATCTCAAAAATGGTGGATCTTGTACCTCTTGATCTTCACTTGGACTAGGAGTCACTCAGTTTCCAATGAACTTGAACTAGTGAGAGAGGATATTATGATCCAAAGATGAGTTTAGGGAGTTATGGAGGTGGAAAAACCCCCTAGATTCTTTCCTAATTGTCTTCGTCAAGCCCCTTCATAGTAATAGCCTAAAAAATGCTTCATTCTATTGCAATTAAACCACATTAGGACACATACTATGACAAACACCTTTTACTCATCTTACGAAGTATAATAAAAAAAAAAATTGAATTACTGTAAGAGAAGGATAGTTTTAAGGTTGGAGGATGGAATAATGATCTTCAAAATATACTTATTGATGGGACTCATCATCACGCCCCCGTTGAAGGTGTTTCTCATCATCTGAGCAACTCAGTCATCCATGTTAAGCTCTTTCATGGCCCTAGTGGCCTCCATGACATCACAAGGCTCCTCAGATGATGTGCCTTCTTGGGGGTAAAAACATGCATTCCTCTCTATCTCTGTCCACTCCTTCTGCTCTTTTGATTTATCCCTTCCTTCTTGTAAGCATAATAGCAAGGGTGGGCTGAGTTTGATTCCTATCCACCTGATTTTCATCCTTTTAATGATCCTATTGTACAATGTTTTCTCTCCAAGGCATTCCTTAACCTTTTAGGAGAGTGATATTCTTTGATTTGTAGGTTGTGGGGTAAGGCATGCCACCTCCTCTGGAAAGCTTGCAGAATTTCTGTTCCCAACATCCCAAATGTGTCTTCAAAGTGTAGAATTTATTACTCCTAGGTAGCAATGTATTTGGGTGCTAAATCATCATCATTGGATATGAGGCTATGATTTCAAATGATAACCTTTGGGCTCACTAGCTTCGCCCTAATATACAGTTGTTCCTTATCCTCCTTTGTCATTACCTTTTTCACCTCCTCAGCTCTTGGCTCTTCATGAATAATCTAATATGCTAAAGCCATCAGCTGCATATTTCCCAATCTTGAATTAGGATCCCAAAAATTCATATTTGTCAAAGTGAGGTTGTGCATATAAAATTCAGCCAATTTACTCTGTCTTCCATGTTAGTTTCATTGCAAAATTCAATGAACTGCATGTAGTCCTAAAAAGGCAGAGATCCATATTGTGCCAAAGTTTTGATTTGGAAATGCAACCACTGTTCTTTGAGAAAGAAGGCATAAGAATTTGATGGTTTTCTATATTGTAGTGCTTCCATGGAGAGACTTTCCATCGTGGCAAGTTGGTATTCTTTCTCCCGTAACCTCTCTCTCAACCTCATGTTTTTTGCCTATAGTTGCTCCTTCATCATAGACTCTCTCATTCTCATATCATTTAACTCTTTTCTCATTTCAATGACCTTTTCTTCCATGAGACCTACATCCTCTACATTCTTAGATTTAACACTTTTAATCCACTTGTGGGTTCTACATCTCTCTATCTCCATCTCATAAAGGAGAGGGATTGCCAATTTTTCAAGGTTAGTCATTCCTCCGATGAATTTGTAGTAGGATCTCAAGCTAGGTTGTGGGATAGGTTCTTGGAGATCTTGTAGGTATTTTCCAAAAGTCTTTGAGGTGATGGATTCCTCTTGTAACTCTTTCTTGTGCTCCTGTAGCTTCCCATGTCTTGCCTGTAGCAGACTCTGCCCCTCTTATAGAAAACCCTATCTCTCCTGTAGCAAACCTTGATCCTCTTGTAGCTTCTCTTTTTCTTCTTCTTCAAAGGAAGATTGTGTCCTTGGCTTCTTGAATGGTGACATACCTAGTGGTAGGCCTAGTCACAGGTGCTATATGTGACTTGGTTTTGGTTTTAGGAGGAGTGACCTCAATTTCTCCTTCAATAGGTCCTATTTCTTCATTTTTTCTTGATGACTCATCAATAATTATAGAAATCTCTATAGGAGTTTGTGGCTTCCCTTGTCTAATTGTAGTGCACTTCCTAGTTATGAAATACATTTGACTTGGTCTTGATTTCTTCCTCTTGGGCTTTAAGGGAGTGCTAAATGTAACTAAGGTTGTAGCTACTTCCTGTTCAGTGTCTTCTGCTCCTTGGAGTGGAGAAGTCTCCTCACAGCTTATTCATTCTTCTCCTTTCTTGTCATCCTCTTCACTTTTCATCTATGGTTATCCTTCCTGCATCTCTGCTGCCTCTTTTTCCTCTATTTTTCTTTCTTCTTCTTCTATTCTTTCCGCCTCTTACTCCTCTATCTTTTCTCCTCCTTCTTACTCTATTTTTCTTTCTCTTCCTCCAATACTATAGGCTAGAGTCTCTCCTCGTGTGAGGGCTTGTGCTTCTATGAAATTATCCCTATCCATGACCAAACACTTGTCCCATATGATAGGGATTCTCAAGTGGTCCAGAGAATCTACCACTATCAACTTGATGAGGACATGACGAGCTAAATGCTGGTGTTTTCCCTTCCTTACCTTTTGACTCATCTCCATGATCGACTACAGGAGGAAATGAGGGACACTAAGTCTTTGAGAAAGGGGAAATTATGCCTTGAATATCAAATCTTGGATTATCCTGAAGTGGTAGGCATAAACCACACTTAATCTCCCTTCACAAGATATATATTTAAGGATATGGTAAGCTACCTCATCCCAAGGGTAAGGAAGACTTTCTCTTCTCACTCCATTCTTGTCTTCTATAGGCTTCTATTTTGAAAGGAAGAAGTTTTTCCTAGCTGTGACACTTACTTGTTTGTCTTCTTTGCTCCACCTAATTTCTAGAGGCAAGGTGGTCACTCTGTTGATGGTTTTAGGACTGATAGAGATGACCAACCCTCTGAAAACTATTGTAGAACTTTTGTCCTCTTGAGAGTGTAATTCCATGGCAAATGCATGGGAAAGATAATCATCATACCGCTTTAACAACTCAAAGAAACCCAATCATTGGTGTCTTCTGAAGATGTCAACTACAGGAGGGTGTTGGTGAATTCTCCTGGTGCCTAAGGGTTCCCTTCTGTTAAATCCTCCCCCTATTTGTTATTTATTACTCCTTGATGCTATGTAGGTGTGGAATTCAGAAAAAATTCAAACAAGACCAGTGGTGAAATAGTGGTGAAGTGCTTGGTAGTATTGAGGAAGAAGGGTGCTCCAATTGATATCAACCAAACTAGTTTCTCTTATCTTAACCACAAAAAATTAAAAAAGAACTCTTACTGACCAAAGGAATGCTATAGGATATTAATTTCAAGTAGACTTCTCATGCAATTGGGTGTAGAAAAAAATAAGGAGGGTGTCACTTACTTCTTGTTAGATAAATTCTAGGTTTTCATGAAGGTTTTGAGATAGTATTGAGCCACTGTGACTCAATTTTCTGCTCCCAAATCCTCCTATAGATCCTCTTGGCCCTCCTGTAGCAATTGTAGGTCCGCCTGTAGATTTATCTTCTAGCACTTATAGATAGGGTTCAAAGCTCCTTGGTGGCACTATAGGCTACTCAATGCACTAGTTCATCCTTCCTCTACCTGTTTTTGGAATGACTGGTGGTGAAAATGAAGTTGAGCCAACACGTAATATCCTCTTTTGGTTAAAATATTGGAGTGCTCTAGTGACAAGGAATTAACATGAGTTTCCTCTTTTGGACCACTGTCCCTACTAACTGTAATCATTTCTACCTCCTTGTGATTATCACCCCATTCTTTTAAGGCACAACTTTGTTTTGATTTGACATTTACACATTGCATGGGTGACTTACCTCACACTTTAGTTTACTAGTCAAGGGTGGTCAAGTTCATTGGCCATCCTAGCTTATTAAAACACCTTTTCTCACTCAAAACATGTTTTTGTCATTTTTATGTAGAGGGAGGAGGTTAGGGTTTCCATACCTGAACCTACCTATGGATTGAACTGTTGCATATGTTTTCATGCTGTAGATGGACCATATATCATTATGATCAAGGGAGTTGACCTCTTTTACTTATTTACTATACATGTCTTCATTCTTCATCATACCTTGATTGTTGCTTTTGCTGTGTGTTTGCAGGTGCCTCTTCTAATCTCCAAGATGCTGCTACAGTTGGAAATCCTCCCTGAGAATGATTTTTCTCTTTGTAGCTACAATCAAAGATTCATCATCCCTTCTAATGGTAGAAAAAATAATATTAGTGATTTTTGTTGTGGTTTCACACACTGGTATAAGAGGAGTTTCTTCCTGTAACCGTCTTTTATTCCCCCCTTGAGGTCTTTAGTTTGCATGAGGGAGGTGAGGGAGATGATTATAAGCTATGAGGATAGGGTTAGATTCATGAAGGAGTAGTGTAGGCACTAAAGAAATAAAAAACAATAGATTTTGTGTGTTTTTTCTTAAGGTAGGACAAAGTGGAGAACTTGAGAAAATTTCAACTGAAATGGAGTGGATAGGTGATGGATGGATGATGGAAAAGTCATAGCAGGACCCTATTTATCATTTATCAGAGTCAGGATGGTATTTTGGGCTATTTTCCTCCTCGTATCTCCATCCTGTACCTCCACAGGTTCCTCCTATAGCATTACAGGACCTCCTGTAGCAATATAGGTCCTTCCTGTAGCATCCCAGAGAGGACATGAAATTTGGATTTCTTTATGATGGGATGGTGAAGAGAGATACTAATATGAATGGAGAGTATAGATATTCAGTATATGGATGGAGGAAGGGATGGTAGCTTGTAGGCCTTGTCCTATAGCCATGAAATTTTCTACTGTGTACAATTCTGCAAAAACAAAAGAATGATTAAAAAACATGATATAAGCTTCTTCCTTGTTACCCTTTTCTTCTCTCTCTATTTTTTTTTTCTCTTTTTCTTGCGACACACAAGTTTCCTTAGAGGAGGTTTTCAACCTGCGTGCCTGGAATAGGTGCCGCAAGGGAGGTTTTCACCTAGGGATCTTTATTAATTTTTTTTTTTTTTTTGTTTTCTCTTGGGATGCCTCAGAGAGGTTTTCAACCCTGGAGTTGGCCTCAGATGCCTCATAGAGGTTTTCATCCAGGCCTTTTTATTTATTTTTTATATTTTTTCAAATTTATAGGAATGTTGTGGACTAGAAGCTATGAAACTTCCAATCACATTTAATTCTTTGTTGACTGAACTGATAAATTATTCCTTGGATAGAAGTCTCCTATATAGCTTCAACCTATAATCATTTACAAGTAAGGGAATCCATTCTTCATCAATGGTTCTGATATGGACAAATCCATTTTCATGACACCTTTCTACTAGGTATGGACCCAACCATCTTGTCATAAGATTCCCTTTAAAATATTTGAACCTAGAATCATATAACAGTGCCCAATCCCCTTCTTGAAAATTATTTTCCTTGATATGCTTGTCATGTCATGTCTTCCTTTATAGTTGTATGACTTTAGTGTGTAAGAGAGCTTGCATTCTAAACTAATATAATCCATTCACTTGGAGCAACCTTTCTTCCTATGTTATGGTGACATCTAGGTCCAACTGAGATGCCATTCTGAAAGTGTTATATTCAAAATAAATAGAAAGTAGAGTTTTCTTCCCATAAAACAAATCATACGAAGTTAATCCAGTGTTTGTTTTCCAAGTGGAATTGTAGGCCCAAGTGGCATCTACTAGTCTCTCTTCCCAATGTTTCATTCTGTTTCTAGTAACCTTGGTGAGGATGTTCTCCAATGCTCTACTTGTGACCTCTACTTGCCCATTTGCTTGAGGGTGATAGGTAGTGGATGTATTCTACTTGATATGGTGCCTCGTGATATATTAAATCAAATTGGATGTGAATTGTGCTCCTTGCTCAATGATTACCTCCGTTGGATACCCAAACTTGTAGAATATGTTTTCTCTGAAAACTTTTGCCATTTTTTTCTCAGTTGTTGCTTTGACTTCCTTTGTCTCAGCCCACTTTGTTAAGTAATCATTGCACACAATGATGTGCTTTTTCTATCCTGATGGCGGATCAATTGTCCTAATGAAATCCATGCCCCACTTGTCAAATGGATCTAAGGCCACTTGAGTTTGTAGGGGAATTTCATCCCTGGGTGTGGGTTTTCCCATCCTTTGGCACTGATCACATCTAGTGGTATATCTCCTTGCATTTTGATGTAAAGGGGGCCAATAGTAACCAACCTGTAAAACTTAAAGGTTGTGATTTTTGCAACAAAATTACCCCCAAAGGGCCCATCATGACATCCTGAGAGGATTTCAAAGACCTCCTATTTTCTTAGACATCTCCTCACAATTTGATCTGGTCCCATTCTAAAAAGATTGCCCCAAATCTAAGTGAAAGGAGAGCTTTTCCTTACAATCTTGCTTTTCTCCTTGGATGATAGATTAGGAGGGAACCTCCCAACAACCAATTAGTTTTCTATGTTAGCAAACCAAGGAGAAAGCACCGATATTGTAAAGAAGTTCTCATCTAGTAGTTGATCATCCACCACCTCTTCATCACCTACAGGCATGGTTAACCTGGACCAAAAAACTACACCACATTTTCTTTCCCCGGTTTGTCAATAATAGTCAAATTAAACTATTGTAACAATAAAAACCATCTAATTATCCTAGAATTAACATTAATATTGTTCATCAAATATTTAGTGGCTGCATGATCAGTATGATATTTGTTTAGTACCTAGTGATATAATGCCTAAATTTGTTTAAAGAATGTACTACAACTAAGAGTTCTTTTTCAATGATAGTGTAATTCAACTCAAATTTAGACAAATTCTTAGTAATCAAGTAAATAGCATAAGGAAACTTATCCTCTACTTGTCCCAAGGCTCCCCCACAAATTTATATGATGCATAAGGATGGATATGGAAAGGTAATGCCCAATTGGGACCCCTTAGGATGGGTGTAGTGGTAAACTTTTCTTTCAACACTTAAAGGGCCTCTTAACAACTGTTGGTCCAACAAAAATCTAAATCTTTGGCCATTAAACCAAACAAAGGTGAAGCCACTGTACTAAAGTCTTTGATGAATCTCCTATAATACCCAGCTAGTTCCAAGAATCTCCTGATATCTCTCTGCTTTTGAGTGGTGGGGACCATTTTGATGATGTTAATTTTGTTTAGGTCTACCTATATCCCTTCCTTGAATATGGAATGAGCAAGGATAGTCTGATAATTCATCAAGAACTCATATTTCTCAGGGATTAGAGAGAGATTCATCTCAATGCATTTCTTCAAAACCTTGCATAGATTGAAGAGAGCTTCATGGAAGCCACGTCCATAAGAAGTGAAATCATCCATATATTTAACCAAAGCCATGAACAAATTCCGTAAAAATCCTAAAAAATTCCCTTCAGAGAGTAGTAGGGGAATTGAATAAACCAAATGGAAGAACTATATAAGCAAAGGTACCCCAAGGACAAGTGAATGTGGTATTACCGTGGTCTCTAAGGCTTATATATATTTACTTGTATCCAATGAATTCATTTAGGAAGGAGAAGAATTTTTCCCCACAAGACCATCTAGGACTTGGTTAATGAAGGGAAAGGGAAAATGGTCCTTCTTTATAGCCTTGTTGAGTTCCTGGTAATCCATACAGATTCTCCATTTCCCATTCTTCTTAGGAACTAACATAAGAGGTGACACCTACTCACTATCTGAAATGGGTTATATGAACCTTGCATTCAGTAGTTTTTGTATTTCTTCTTTCACAATGCCATTAAGAGCTGTGTTCATCCTTCTCTAAGGTTGGCACACAGAATTTCATCCCTTATTGATGTAAATATGGTGAGTACAAACTGAGGGATGCACACCTTTCATTTCCTTATAGTCCCAAGAAAAACCATCAAGGTGTTGCCTCAACAATTTGCACAATTTTTCTTCCTGTTTCGCTAATAGAGAAGAGTTGATATTTAAGGTTCTGGATGGGCCAAACTCTATAATATTGACATGGTATGAACTTGAGTTAATAGGGCATAATTCAGCCCAAGGATTACTCCCAGATTCTTTCATCAACTCATCAATTGGTATGGGAATGGGAGGTTGATTCTGAAGGATATGGTCAATGATATCATCTCCATCAGGTTTCCCCTCTCCTGTAATAATATCCAGAGTGCATATTGGGTGGGGGTGGTGTGATACGGTTCATCTTCTTCCTCCTCTTCTAACCACAAGGGTAGGTCAAGCTCAATAGAATACTTGAGTAAGAGGATATAATACCAACTATTTAGAAAAATGTCCATTCTTAATGGTCATGTTCCCAGCCCTACAACTAATGTAAGCATCAACAATGGCTAACCATGGCCTTCCCAAGATGAAAGGATAGCCATTACTTTTTTTTTTTGGGCTGGAGAACTAGGAAATCAGTAGGATACTCCCAAGAGTAAATGGAGACCATAAAATCTTCGACAAATCCCTCAAGAGCTACTATGGATCTGTCTACAAGTTGCAACACTGTGGTGGTATTCCCCAAATCACCTTGGAGATTTAGCTTTAGCATGGTTTCCTTAGTCAGCACATGATTGCAGCCCCAAGATTAATCGGGGTATTAGGGACTATAAGGCCATCAATGTGCACATATACTACAGGGATTCCAAGGTCTAGATATTTTGGGAAGATCAATCTCCCAAGCATCACATCAGATAATTTCCCAACAACATTTATGGTGGCAGTGTCTCTTTTTCTTATCCCAATATTTTTGAAACATTTCTCCTTGATGAGATTATTATAGATGGGAAAATATTTAATATCCTGGATAAGGGGTATCTTAACAAATAAGTTCTTCAATTCTCCTAGAAGTTCAACCTCTTCTCGGGTGTGTTGGTTAGAGTGGATCAACCTCTAAGGTAAAGGAGGTGGATTTACTTGACGAACACTCTCTTCCTTGTCTTCTTCACTATCTTCAGGTAGAGAAGGTGGGTGGTTATCTCGAAGCACTCTCCTAGACCAAAGGCTCATCTCCTAGATTTACACAATAAAAGAAGGATAAAATGTCTCTCCACTGTAGACTTGTTGTGCTTGTTTACTGTTTGGGTTAGGATTTGGTTGAGTAGGATGAGTGATATGTGGTTGAGGTTGGGGTTGAGGTAGTAAAATAAGAGGTTGGTTAACTTGAGGCCTCCACCCTTGTGATGGGTTTCCCCATTGAGAAGATTGGGGTGGAGATGGATGAGAAGGATGGTTGACAGGTCAAGGAGGAAATGGAGGAGAATAAGGCCAAGAAGGAGGTGTGGACCGAAATGGTTGAGTGGAAGAGTACCAAGGTTGCAAAGGTGCATTCTATTTTGGATTATAATAATAGTAGTGTGGATATTTAATGCTTATTGACATGGCTGAACTCCTTGATGTCTTCTTTGATTGATGAAACAAAGTTGCTCCAACCTCCATTCTACCCCTTGATATACAACTTTTAGTCCTGGAAAAGAAGGGAATTTGGTTGTTGCATGTTTTCTTCACAGAGTAGGCAGGCCTCTATGACATTCAATGGGCACTCATTCCTAAGATGTCTTTTGGTGCATCTATTCATAAAATGTCTAGTGCCCTTTTTGCTTCCTCCTATTTTCTTTTGATTTTCATGGTATCCATTTTCAATGCAAAGGTATGCATCATTTCACTCTTGAAATCCTCCAACGTGTTACCTATCTCATTCTTAATGGATGTTGTGGAGGGAGAGAAGTTGATCAAGCCTTGAATAGCCCTACCCTTTTTCCTGGAAGCCCTAGAGTGATTCTTGAACACTGTTTTGATGTCATCATATGATAACTGATAGATATCTCATCCAGAAAACATGTTGAGGGTTTCCAGCATATCTTCCCTGATCCCTCGGAGAAGAAATAACTTGAGTTACTCAAGATCAAGGGCACAGTTGGCCCTCCTATAACTGAGTTGAAATATCTCCTAATCATCTTCTAGGGATTCATCAGGTCCAAGAGTCATCCTAAATATTTCTTCCTTGTTTCCTTTGGTACTTGCTATTGAAGGTATGTTGAATTTGGGCCTAGGTAGTAATGCTACCCCTAGGTAGACCCATAAACTATCACAAGGCTACATCTTTAAGGGTAAAGGGGAATAACTTCAACTTCTACTCATAAGAGGCAAAGTCATAAGACCTACATACAATAAAAGATTCAAACATGAAGGTGTTAGGATCCTCAGAGGTTAATGCATGGAAGCATGGAAGGGAAGTAGGGCTTATGTTCTTCATTCTAGCCTCTCCATTGGTCTCTCTGATAGGGAAAACCTCATTGTCCCTATTTTTAGCCATAGTTTGGGTAGGTTAAGTGGGTTCTTCTTCTTCCCAAATAGGTTCTTCAAAAAGTTTAGGTTTCTCACCCAGAAGCTCTTCTAACTCCCCTGTATTCAAAGAGGGAAGATAACAGTCATCGAAGAAGAGTGAAGGTTGACTATTTGAGGGTGTGGGGGTTTTCTGTAAGAATTTTTCCTCATTGTACCTACTCCTACAAGACATGATATATATATATATATATATATATATATATATATATATATATATATATATATATAGCCTTTTGCAAAAACTGTGTGCAAAACATAAAACAATGCTTGAGAAGAAACAACATCTACTTAGACACCTCCTTGACAATGAGGCCAAAAAGATGTGAGCCCTGGTATTGAACCAAGAATGTTGCAACTCACAAGTGTTCCTCAACTCAAATTATCAACCCAAGTTTCATACAAACATCTAGGTGAAAATGCTATATGCACAACAAATAGGATTCCACTCATGCCACCCTCAGTTATGACATTATATCAAAAGTCCTTAGAGACCATTCTCCCTACTGAATTAGAATTAAAGATTGCTGATAAAGGTACAAATGGAAATTACTTCTACCTATGAAGGTGGAAATTCCATTGAATCAACTTGTAAATGCTAACTAATCAACTCATGAAAGGATGAAGGCTAATCTACTTGCAGAAAGAAAGCTATTTTATCTTACAAAATCCATCTAACTACCATATGTACTTGCATAAAGTAAACTATTTTGTCTTTCATAATTCATCAAACTATCAATCAGAATTTCATGTGGCATCTACCTAGTTCACACTTTCATGTAAATCATTAACCTACTTGCATCATATGTGTGATAAAGAAATTAACTCTACTCTGTCTTTGTAGTGAAGAAAAGGAATCGTTGGAGTGGCCTAGGAGCTTCCCCTTATCATTAAATAACAAATGTGGGTCATCATTCATCTGGACTAAGTCAAATTTGCAGTGGGGATAAAAAATGATGAAGGAAAGTGATGTTATAGGTTTTCTACATGCAATTTCTACAGAAGGCCTGTAATGCTACATGAAGGTCTCTAATGTTACAGGAGGGCATCCGAGTGGTTTTTGAAGGTGAAAATGTTGCCTTGAGGGTATGGAGACGTGGATGGAAGTTGAAAAAAATGGAGGGAGGTTGGTTTGAGCCCCTAGACAAGCTCATGACCTCTTAGAGGTTTGTCTTGCACTAGGATGAGTTCTCTCGTTATACCAGGCAAAATGACTTATAAAACAGGGTTTTAGGACAGCATTTGGAAGTGGAAAGAGAAGGTGAAGGAGCCCACGATGGAAGTTGAAAAGGTTCCCTTCCCTACGTATCAACCAACCCTACTATCAATCACATGCATGAATCCATTTATCATTAACAAAATAGAATAACTTATGATGGAAAAGATGAGTTGAATTTAAATAACATCAAATTTATGCAATATCATTGACCTAATAAATAAAATGAATTCTAAGCTACATAAAACAAATGTAAAATAGGACAACTAACAGTAATATATTTCCAAGAAATCATAAACACAATATTTTTGGACTGTGGTTGTGAATACCTCCACTCATTCTCCCACAAGAGAGTTGATGTAGAGGCTACAACCACAAGATTTTATAGATTAATCTCTACCGCAATACAAGAAGCTATGAATTTCTTGGAATTAAGAAGAAACATAAGTACAAGAAGAGGGACCAAAGCCTCTGGGTTGGGCCCAAACTCGAGGATCTCATCCCTCTAAAAATAACTCATATGCAACTTAAAATCGAACTTCTCACTATCAAAAGGTGCAGGTTTAATCATAAAAGTTTAAAATATCAATGTCGATCTTGAATCTCAATAGATACACCTAGCTGAACAAAAAATTCCAACCTAATGAGCTCTTCTTCTAGGTTAGTTATACAAAATGGCATCTGAAGAAGCTCCCTTGACAGTAGAAATGGTTCCCTCCCTTTTCTAAAAAATGGTGGATCCCCTCCCTCTTGATATTCACTTAGACTAGGGGTCACTCGAATGTCAATGAACTCAAACTAGTGAGAGAGGATATTATAATCCCAATATGATTTTAGGGAGTTAAGGAGGTGGACAAAACCCCTAGATTCTCTCCTAGTACTCTCCATGAATCCCCTACATAGTTATAGCCTAAAAGATGCTTCATTTTCCTGCAATTAAACCACATGAGGCCACATACTATGACAAACATATTTTGCTCCTCTTACTAAGAACAATATAACAAAAAATGTGAATTAATGTAAGAGTTAGATAGTTTTAAGGTTAGACGATGGAATAATGATATTCAAAATGTACCTATTGATGGGACTTATCAGTAACAGTAGATGGACAAGGTTGTGGAGGAGTACACAAATATATTCACCTCACCCACATGGGTACCACTACGCTGTCAAGTCAAGCACTCCATCAATTTGACCCTGGGTGTACCGCTACCCAACAGATCGATCTATCAATGCTTAGTTCTCGAGAATGATGAAATTAAGAGGTAGATTTAATATATGTTGTAGAAAGGTCACATCAATCCAAGTTCATCACCTTGTGGGAGCTCGATCATGTTGGTACAGAAGAAGGAAAGAAACTAGAGACTCTGTATTGAGTATTGGTCATTAAATAAGATCACTGTCAAGGACAGGTATCTAATCCCATGGATCGATGTAGCTCTAGACTAGCTGAAGGGGTCGAAATATTTCAACAATATTGACTCGAAGTCTGGTTATCACCAGGTATCAATAAATACCTCTGTGTGTGGAATATTTCTTTGAAATGCAAGGAGGGCCTTTTCAAATGGTTGGTAATGCCTTTCAGGTTGAAAATTCCACCAAAACCTTCATGGGGATGATGGATGACATCTTGTGGCCATTCACCAACTCATTCGTGGTAGTGTATTTGGATGACATCTTGATCTTTAGTGAGAGTTGGGAAGAGTACCTTCACCATATTCGACAGATCCTCCAACCCTGCATCAACACAAATTGTGTGCCAATTTGGAGAAATGCATTTTTGGTATGACCTAGGTTCAATATTTTTGGTACATCATTGATGAGCGGGGTGTGCATGTGGACCCAACCAAGATACAATTTATTCAAGATTGGCCAAACCCAACCACTCTAACAGAGTTCCATATATTTTTGGGTCTTTCCAATTTCTACCGCAGGTTCGCGTTGGGTTTCTCTCATATCACTTGGCCTTTGAGTCAAGTTACCAAAGGTAGAGAAAAATCAAATTTCTTTTGGTTCAAATCCCAAGAGAAGGCATTTGCCGAGTTGAAGCATCATCTTTTCTCTGCACGAGTGCTCACATTACCAGACGTGAAACAAAAATTTAATATTGGGACAAATGGCCATGACTATTCTATTGGTGCAGTTCTTATCGAGTAGGGGCATCCGATGGCGTATCACAGTGAGACACTTTCAGACATAGTCCAAAATTATCCCACCTATGACAAAGTGATGTATTTCATTGTGAAGGCCTATCGAAAATGGAAGCATTACATTATGGGGAAGGAAACGGTCATCCACATAGACCTCTGATCCCTGCAGTTGATACAGACATAAGAAAAGTTGTAGAACGATCACCATCAGAAATGGTCCACTTACATGCAACAATTTCATTTGAACATTAAGTAAAAGAGGGGAATCATCAATAATGTTGCAAACTGCCTCAGTGGACTATCAGTCATGGCGCTGACCACTGTGCTCAACTCTTGTGGACATGAAACATTAGAATGGCCACATCTTTACAAGAGTGATCCAGAATTCAGGACCAGATACTAGATGCTCCTAGAATGTAAGTAGGTTCCAGATTTTCATTCCTAGGAGCACTATCATGCCACCTGGGACACCTCTATGTGCCTTCAAGTGAGTGTGCCAAGATGATTAGGGAGGTTCACTACAGTCGATTCGGTGGACATTTTGGGGTAGAAAAGAAATTGGAAATACTACATAAGTATTTTTATTGGCCAACCCTTCGACAAGATGTTGGGAATTACATCAAATCCTAAACTTCCTGTGCCATTTCCAAACCCAAAATAAAGAAGCAACGGCTATATAATCCTCTTCCTACTCCTAGCCGACCCTAGGAGTCCATCTCCATGAATTACATGTCGGGCCTTCCTTCTACTAAGCATGGAAAAGACTGTTTTTTTGTGTTCGTTGACGAATGCTCTAAGATGGCCATTCTAGCAGCCTCCAAGAAGAGTAGCTCAGCGGAAGTCATTGCCAGAATATTCTTTGAATGAGTATGGGTACACTTTGGGATCCCACAATGCATTATCTTAGAGCAAGACAAATGGTTCCTAAGTGCATTCTGGTCAAGCCTCTGGTTGTCATTGGATACCAATCTCACTAAGTCCACCACCTTTCACCCCCAAACTGATGGCCAAATAGAGGTCGTTTACAGGATGATCATGCACATCCCACGAATGAACAACTCAAAGCATACACACACATGGGATGAGAGCCTTCCCTATTTCTAACACAACTACAACAACAAAATCCAAAACTCAATTAGTCATAGTCCCTTTCAGGTGGGACTGGGATTCAAGTCGCTATGTCCCATTGATGTTGCCATACCATTTGCAGCTACTTAGGTAGATTTGGTTCAAGTCTACTCCAAAGCTGACATGACTAACAACTTCATTGAGTGCATTCATCACATTCTCCAACAAGTCCATGACATATTGGACATTGTAAATGCAAAGTAAAAGTAGCATCATGATCAACATCGGGTGCCAAACAAGTTACAGGTGGGCGATAATGTTTGGTTACATTTGCAGATGAAGTGCCTTGATGGGCCCCACCATAAGCTTCACCTTCTATGATATGGACCTTACAACATCACTAAGGCTATAGGGGAAAATTATTTTGAGATCATCATTCCACTGTTCCTTAGCTTGCACACAGTATTCAATGTGGACCAGCTGCGACCATACCTTCCCCCATTGTTGGACACATCTGACATTGCTGAGTAGTTGACATCAACATAGCTCAACCCAAGTTGTATCGAAGAAGCCATAGCTGATAGGATCATGGACACACAGATCAAGAACACTCTCTAGTAGAGGATCCAACTATATCGAGATGTCAAAGTAGGTCAACTCCTTCACCAGGGCAAGTGGGTCACTAGAGACTAGGTTCAATAAAATTTTCCTCACCTCATGGAGGCTCTACACGTAATGGAGACCCGTTGATAGTGCTAGACACGCCAACATGTCAGGGGATCTCCCCGGTAAGAAGTCCCAACTAGACCTTAGACTGTTTGGTGCAGGAGTCCCAGCAGTGGGTCGTACGGTATAGCCTCGACCATGGTTTCACGCAAAGGTAAGTAGGATGTATTTCTTGGTAGAAAGGGTGTGACATGAGCATCAAGTCAAGGAAGGTGCATGAATTGTTCTAACACATGGAAAGTGGGGTGAGTGCACCCCTTGGAAACCCGTGAAAGCACGTGGCTAAGAAGCAAACACACGAGCAAAGATGCATCAAAAACTAGAAGGCAGGTGAATCAACAATCCAAAGTGATGGTTAAACCAGCAACACATCTTTGTAAGATTCGTACATACACAGACAGAAAGAGTCCATACATACATGTGTAAGAAAACATATACATATATCATTAGAGTAACCAAGATAACTTAAATACAATAACAACATATGCATGAAACGTGTTGGCTCTATTATATTAAGAAGTGAAAGTTCCAGTCATACAGTACAACCATGACCAACCACTAGTCCCGATAATAGAGTGTTACAGTCATTGCCACCTACTCCTCCAAAGAGATGTACTAACTCTGCACTATGGAGAAGTTGAGGCTTGTTATAATACACTCTAATCTTTCTCTAAGATACTCCTATAGGAAGCTTGGCTAACCAAAATCCCTTACAATGAGTTATGAGGTTCTATAAATAGAAATGGTTGGGGTGACCCTTAACATTCCCCTTTGTGACTCTTCAGCTACCCTCATGACTCTTCACCTACTACATGACTGTTACATTCAACTATCGACACTTGGTCTTTCACTTTTACAAGATGTTACATTACAATGTACACATGTACCAATGTGAGACAAAATAGGCTTGAGAAATCCATATAAGCTATCACTAAGACTCATACAGTTGTGGGAAGACCAACTCTTTGAAATCCTCATGATGATCGATGGTGGAGAACTGATGCCAAGCTTGGTTGTTCATGATGGTATTCATGCACTCAATGGTGACATCCTACTGAAAGAGAACTCTTGCCTATGTTGCATTCAGGTACACTGATATGGCTCCTCTATCCAGCTCATCTGATAACATGTGCATCATCATCTTGAGTGTAGCTGGACCAGCAACATACTGATGCGTAGTGCCTGTGCTGATATCCAAGTGTGTGATGGTGACTATGCACATCAACTTGTCGACATACATGTTTAGCTCCAGTCGGACTTGGTTTTTATCTTTGCCTCGATGAGTGTGCCAATGGATGGGATCGCATGCATGCACACGATGACATCCATGCTCCTGAACACCCTTGCATGTGATCAACAACACTGCTCACCCTATCTTCTCTATGCCAGCTGTTGGGATGGGTCTATAACTTATATGGGTGCAGTTTCATCAGTCTATGTATGTTGCGCCTCCTGTTGTACCTATTCGTGCTGCAACTCCTTCTCTCATCTGTGTAGCTCCTGTTCTTCATTGACTTTCTACTTTAGCACCTGTAACTCCTTCTCCATTTCTCTGTCTTCCTTTACGTGATCCTTCGATCGTGCTGTCACCTCATATCCTCAATCTCCAAAGCTACTCTCATCACAAGTGGATCTTCTTGAACTTGCAGCTTTTCTCCACCTCTACACAGTCAACAACGTTTCTCTTGCCTTTGCCGCACATAGTTCTGCTACCTTCTGCTACTGATGGTGCTACTCACTATGATGTCACTGCCATTTTATCTTGATATCCTTGTCTATGAAAAACTTGATGTTTCCATAGATAGGCAAGTTCATAGACAAGTGATCGACTGCATCCCCCCTTGCGCTCTCAATGATGTCCTTTGACTCTTCTTTCTGGGGCCGCTATACTTGTACTACTGAGAGGTGGATGAACACCTATGATACCTGGAGACATAGCAACACTCATGGAAAGAACTTTGTCAGTTGAAAACTAGAACAAACTAAACGACTGACATGCAACATACCTGTGTGATTGTCTTTGAAGATTGCACAATTTTCACCGGGAGGCTGGGAGACTAACTGCCAAAACTGCGCAAGGAATAGTCCAGGCTGTTGGGGAGGTTGACAGACTACTAGAACTACAAAATGCATAGTCTAACCTAGCCTATTGAGGACTTAAACTGCGCAATGCATAATTTCAGTCAACAGTGACATGCAAAACTAGAAAACTACATTCCGTTGTTTCTCGGGCCAACAAAGAACTATCTCCTAGCATTGTGCAATGCAAGCCTAGAGTTCAGTGCTGGGACAGACTTGTGCAATCTCTGGAGGGAAGGTAGAGCCTTCACTTCCAAAAATTCGCAATGCTAGCTGGGTAAGGAAAGGTTTGGGCCAAGGCAGCCTAGACCCGTGACAAGCGATTGAAAACATGAGAAGTCTGAATGCATGGTGAAACTGAGTGTAAACTAGAGTGAATGATCATGCATGCAAACCATAAGTGTAGGATTCAGAAAATGGGAAAACATGCATGTGTGTAAAGTAGGTTTCCGCAACGACAACCATCAATGCAGAAACAGTGTCATGCATGAGACAACAGTGAGCTGCAAACAAAAACTAAAACGGTGCTTCTACAAGCTAACATACATTAAAATGACATCAAGCATTGATTGAAATCAAGCACACATCATTTATACAAAGCAAAAAACAAAAAGCGACAAAAACACAACGCAGGACATGAGAAGCAGACATACCCTGAAACAACTAAGCTAAAGGTGCCGAAGAATCCTAGATGTGATGTGGGATGTCAAAGATGCAAGATCGATGTGAGGAATGAGCTCTAAAGCATCTGATGCATAAGTTTTGATAAGATCTAGGTTATGACACACATGCCACAAATCTAGGGAAAAGCGACACTTGGGAGGAGGTTTCTAAAATGATATTTGCATGTAACCTCCAGCTACTAAAAATAGATCCCTAAAATCTAGGGATGCCCTTTGCATGTTTCCTTTTGCTATTCCACGAAAAGAAGCCCATGCATGCAAATTAGGATTGCTTAGTCCCAGAGGGAACTAGTCAACTTGAAGGCACGTGCAAGAACCTCCAAGTCTGGGATGAAAAATTGCGTAGTTTCTGGGCTAAGCAGGGCTGGTTGTATGTCAGGCATTATACAATTTCTAGTTTGAGTAGGTCACTACCTTCCAAAATTGTGCAATTTTTGAGTTGAGGCCCAATGTCAGGTCATATTGCATAATTTTCTGGGGGAGGACTGCCTGACTGTTCTGCTTAATTCTGGAGCCCAACAGGCTACCCAACTTAATTACACAAATTCTAGAGGGAATGCTGGTTCCCCTCTAGAATTGCGTAATTTTCTGGGGGAGCCTCTCAGCCAACATATTTTCTAAGTCAGAAGGTCGGTCTGTGGGAGGGAGACAAACAAGATAACATGCATAGGTCGGTACACCACTGAAACTCAACTGAATCCTATGTACTTGACAGTGCAAGACATGCTGCTAAGGATGGTTGGTAGGGAGGCTCCAAAATGAAGCTATAACATGCACAGGTCGGTACACCACTGAAACTCAACTGAATCCTATGTACTTGACAGTGCAAGACATGCTGCTAAGGATGGTTGGTAGGGAGGCTCCAAAATGAAGCTAAGGCAAAATTTTGTAGGGTGGTTGTAGCCACTACAACACTTGGCGACACGCTGGTAGATATATATCTCTTTGCATGGACCTTGTTCATGAAAATAAAGTCTAACACTTCCGGAAGTATTGTTCAATTCTCTGATCTTCTTGGCTTCCACACTTGCTTGATCATAAAATGTAGCATCCGCCATGCTCTTTGTCATGCGGAAAGAGTCGTTAGTGCGGACACAACCGACCTCCCTAGAAGCAAAAGCTTTCTAGTGACAAAGAAGACAAATAAAGCTACCTTTCTCTAAACATGCATTGCAAATACAAGTAATCAGGGGATCTTTAACATACCTTTAGTCCAACACTTTGTAGTAGTCCAACCTCGCCGATCCGGATGAGCTCCTCCTTCTCTTCGAAACCTGCATTCACTAACAAGCCAAAAGATTAAATAGCACCTGATAAACTCATAAAACAATACATATCTATCATATAGACCAAGGAGTATATGAAACAAACCATGAATAACAATCTGTTGAGAAAAATAAGTTCATTTGCATTAAAAGGTAACAAAAGGAACCATTACAACCTGAGCCTTGGTGTTGTGCAAGTCCCTCCTAGTGTCCAGCAAGAGTTTTCCTTTACTTTGATCAGCTCACCCACTCTCAAATAAGGCTAGGAAAGGATGGGAATCTCTCCTCTCAAGCTTTACAAGGGAGTCCTAATTCCAACAGCATCTACCCTTAGGAATGTTTAGCTTTCAACCTCCCTCCCTTTGGCCCAATGCCTGTATTTATAGTGCTCTAGAGGAAGTTATTCAGGTCCACCATGAATGGGATAAGCCCCTCTTTGGATGGGATAGCTCCCCTCTTGATGGGATAAGTTCCTCTTTGGTAGGGATACATGAACCATCTGGAGGCGCTCCATACACGTCAAACAAGCTTCTAGAAGGCTCTAGAAATGACCACAAGTAACTTTTTTGGAGTGAAACTTGCGCCTTTTGACCTTTACAGGAGTACGCACCCATTTCTTTACATACAGAGCATACAAGTACGCAGGTATTGTGAACTTGGAGTGCGTACACGCAGGTAAGGCTAAGAGAAACTGCGTACCCAGAGATATATAGATTTTTAATAACCTTCTCTCTTTCTTGAAGTTTGACATGGAGAGCAGAGGTATGAGGCTTGCCAAGGAGGATAGTATGACAGTTGATGGAGCCATACTAACTGCAAATAGTCATGGTGACAAATTTTAGTGTAACAGATTGCCCCCTAAAGTGCGAAGCCTGTAGTAGATAAGGGTTTCATATTTTCTAGGAAGGGTGAAGTACTTTATCATTTCAAGGATTATCTTGTGGAGAGCCAGTCGGAACCTGCAAGTATTCAACACAAAATACATATATAAGATCATATCATCGCTGAGGCAGGCATTCCCATACTCAGATTGAAAACTTTAACTAATTGACTATCTACTGCTCTGATACAGGAATGATTCTGCAGTACATCATAATCATAGACTTTTGTAGACACAGTATGGACGCAGCCATCTGTTTATGATTAGTCTACTGTATAATGAATACAAAACTCCTCGCAGCCTGGATGGTGGAAACTAGATCCAGGGTCTTCATTTCTACTTCCCGAATAGGTACGATTCTATCCATGCGAATAAATGAGTTGATGTCGAACATGGTAGAAACCACTTGATTACCAGTCAATGATGTAAACTGTTAACAAGCGTGAGAGAGACCACCAGTGATGTCAATGGTTCTCAAAGTACCCAGTACAATCCATGAGATGTGAATGAATGAGTTGAAGTCGAACATTTCACGGAATCCTTCGATCGAAAGTCAATGATGTAAACTGTCGTCAAAGGCAAGAAACCTGCCATTGATGCATGCAGACTTCAAGGTACTGACGATTCCTAGGTCATCTTTCTAGATAATGTGCTGATGTCGATAGAAAGCGACCCGTTGCAGGCAAGCCCACAACACGAAATCATAGATCAAGTTGAAGAAATGTAGCTGTAAGGACTGACTCAGGGATGGTCAAAATGGATGACGAGTATTTTGCAGATGAATGTTTATTGCAGAGACCTCTTGAACACATAACGACACGACAGATGGCTTGGTGACATTTGACCCAAAGTTAATACCCGGCTAAATACTTTCAATGTGGCTTGATCAACTGTGAGGCAAAAGATTTCCCAACCCAGGTGAATGAAAGTGTCGTGTTCAAGAGTGGTAATAAGGCTTCTTTTGAGATAAAGGATAACAAATGGGCTCATTTTTCTCTCTTTTCCCCCACCATTTCTGGCAAGTACCTCTTTATTTTTTACAAGCTTGAGGAGGATAACATATGCTTGATTATAATCTCATCCTTCGGATGAGTCCAACTTAGTTTTGATTCGAACCCTAAGAAGGAGTGGTCCGTTCCTGTTTGTAATCGAACAGGTCCTTTACTGTGAAATTTTAACGAGTCTAGTATAGGAGAAACTCGGCGTTTTTCATTTTTAGAGAGTCTGAAAAAACTAAAGAAGACTCCAAGTTGAACTTTTTCATAAAGTTGTGTCTCCCAAGCCCGAAAAAGTATAAAATAATACTTGAGAGAACCACTTAGTCTTGCGACCAAGGAGTACTTTCATGATTAGTTCCTCTGACCTGAAAAGTAAAAAGCGATCAAGGACACGTCGTTTTATTTCCGTATCGAGTTTGAAACGACAAAAACCCGGCAATCTTTTCCTGTTTTTACGGTCAGAAAAGAGCTATAAGGGGACCGTCTTTTAATTCCATTTTAACGAGTGTAAAAGAAACGCTCGGCAATCTTTTCATGTTTTAGGAGTTAGAAAAGGGCTTAAAAGATGACTCTGATGTTTTGGTTCGTGAAAAATGATAATTTTCCTTGAAAATCCTATTGTCCTGCACAAAAACAACACATTACTCATACCTATTTAAGAGAAGTAAAAATGCATTGAGAAATATCCTTCCATGGTGAAAAATAAACAAATTTAGCATTCATTTATCCAAAAAACCTATAAAAAGACTTTTTACCATGTCATTTTTACCATTTTACTGTTGAAGGAGAAAAAAGGGCTTTTGGCAAGAAACTTCCCGTGGACTTTGCGGAGAATCCGACCGTCGGAATCAAGTGCTGTCTCTTTCAGGTATTTCACAACATCCTCCTCTTTGTTTTCATCCGTTTAGAATTTCATTTCAAACCCTATTTTAATTTTTTGAGGGCTTTAGGGTTTTAGGATCCGCCTTTTGGGGTACGCAGGTGCCCCATGGGCGACCTGCGTACCCCGACATTTTCGTTCATGGGAAAATGGCAGGAGTACGCAACCTACCTTCAGAACAGCTGCGTCCATACGCTCTGTTTCTGAACGCGGGGTGCATACCCCGTGCAAAGCAATTTCAAAACCCCAAATCTCAAAACCTAACCATTAATTTTTGATTTAATGAATTCTAATGAATGTTTTCTGGTGTGTAGATTGCCCACCATGCTTGATTGGCGCGAAAGAGAACACGAAGATGTCGATTTGGCCGCAATAGATCATCAACCCTCCATTGATGCTTTGAAGGCATGCGGTCTCTACAAATACTGGGCCATACCTGGCATGAGGGCCCAGGTGCGATTCTTAGAATGGCTGGTTGAAAGGTGGAATGTCCAGGATCAATGCTTCTACATCGGAGGGCTCTAGCTCGAGATAGAGCCCTCTGACATATATTTTCTCACTGGTTTGCCTAATAGGGGCGAGCAATTGACTCTGTCCGGGACTAGGCCGGGTGGCCAATCCCTTGCTAGCCTCCGGCTAGAGTGGTGCAACAATCAAAACCAGGAGAAAGGGATAGAAATCAAATACATATCCCTGCCTGAACTTATGGTAATTGCCTTTACAGTTACCAGACTCTACAGTGCAGCCGCCTTGCACATTGCCACCGGGTCCCAAATGCGGATGGCGATAGATTGCTATCGAGGCACCATTTTCAATTGGTGTGACGCTGTGTTGGCCAATATGAAGGGCCAATTGACTAGGGCAAAGAACGGGCAATTAAAGACCTTTGGATATGGGCCTCTAGTTGTGAGCTTTGCCCTAGAGAGGGTTCCGATGCTGATCCCACAGCATCTCACTATTCCAGTTGGGCCTCCTCGGGAGCCAAAGTTGATGCGATGGGTTACGGTAATAGCCCGACATCCTGATGAGGGAGCGGGAGTTGTTCGATTTCCTGCGGGTTACTTTCACTGGTTGGAGGACCAGGTCTTTGCGATTCAGGACTTTCCTTATGCCAGAGTAGATTTTCGCGGTGATCTGGACATGGTTCTTCCACAGGGAGAACAATGGGACGACAGAGGTATTTCATTTTCACAAGTTTTTAAATTTTTTACTTTTTATTTGTTTTTTATATCGTCTCAAAACTGACAGTGACAAATTTCAAAATGCAGATGTAGGTCCACAGCGTCCGGCCAATCTCCGGCCATTCGAGAGAAGAGTACCAGTTGCACCAGCACTGGCCCCACAGGATGCGGCTGCAGAGACCTTAGCCGAGCTGGAACAGGATCTATAGCATCTCATGGCGGACATACCAGAGACGACTATAGACGATATTCCTATCCGACTTCAGCGCTATGTGGTCGCAGTCCCAGGACCTTTCAGGAGGTTCCTGTGTAGGGTAGCGCGGGCAGTGGTCTCGTATAGAGAGCACCACCAGTGATTGGCTAGTCACTTTTTGTAGACACATATGACATTTTTGGTTTTTTGTACTTATCATTTTTGCCGATCATAAGGTGTTTTTCAACCTATGATCGAAGACAATGTATATTTTTGACACACTCCTATCTATATATATATATCATTATTACCGGCTTATCTTGTTAAACATGTATGATGAAATGTTTTTAAATTTACATTTATGATTATCGCAAATGTTTGTCTAACATTCGAGAAGCAATTGCATCTGCTAATGTATTTAATGACCTTGGAATATGCTGATATTCAATGTAATCAAATTCACGTTCCAAGAGGCGCACTCTCAAAAATAACCTTAATAACATTGGATTTCTAATGGCATATACTCTATTAAGCTGTAATACAACGAGTTCAGAATCTAACCTCACTATCAAACTCCGAATCCCAAATGAAATAGATTCAGATAATAACTCAATCACTGCACTGTATTCTGCAATGTTGTTTGTTGTTTGACCGAGGCTCACCCCATGCATAGAAACTAACTCGTCAGAGGGCGAATAGATAACCCAAGCTGCGGAAGAGATATTCCATGTACTACGACAAGCACCATCAGCAAATCCAATGTACGTTTGGAGAGGTGTCGACATCTGCAATATCAAGAGTAAAACCAAGATAAGCCAGAATAACGACGAAAAACACACTCTCTAAGCTAAGCACACTGTCTATACTAACAAACACACCAGCTAGAAAGAAAAAACTAACCTAACTAAATCTCCATACCCATCATTTAAGCATAATACCTCTTTAGGTAAAGTCCATTTCTGGGCTTACCCAAAGAGTCCCCATCAAAATCTACTAGCTCATAGGCCCCTTTTGCTAGCTTTCGCTTGACAATGTAGGGCCCATGCCACATAGGAACGAATTTACCAGCACCTAATTTATCATTAGCTTGATCATATAATATCACTAGGTCTCCTTCCGAAAAATTACGAGGGGTCACGTTGCGATCATACTGAGCTTTCATCCTTTTTGCGTGAGTCTCGATTGCCAATGCAGCGTCACGTCGAGTCTCATCTAATTTAGCTAAGTATAATAGACGCTTCTCCTCTTCGGAAGTACCTGGAAGTAATTCGATAGCCATTTGAAGTGATGGGATTTCGCATTCAATGGGCAACACTGCTTCCAAACCATAAACTAGTTGGAAAGGAGTGAACCCTGTTGATGTTTTCACTGAGGTTCGGTACGCCCAAAGTGCTGAAAATAACATGTTGTGCCAATTCGACCGATGAATACCAATGATTCGTCGGATCATGATAACTAGAACTTTGTTGATGGACTCAACCAAACCGTTTGCTTGGGGATAATAAGGAGTAGAACTATCATGACGCAAACCAAGCTGGCTTGTAAGTTCTGTCATCATAATGTTTCGAAAATGGCGCCCATGGTCAATGATTATCGCTTGTGGGACACCAAACCTAGCAATAATATGATTGAATACGAAAATCGCAGCTGTCTTGTCGTCAGCCTCGAATGTAGGCATCGCCTCGGCCCACTTAGTAAAATAATCAACCGCAAGGATGATATATGCATGCCCCCCGGCCGAGTGAGGGTTACATGTAATAAAATTGATACCCCATTTAGCAAAAGGACCAACGACAATTATAGGGTGGAGAGGAGCAGGTGGTGCGCGCATCTTGTGATCAAACACTTGACAGTTGTGGCATTTTCGGACCGCAATGATACAATCTTTAAACATGGACGGCCAGAAGTAGCCAGCACGCAACACCTTCTGAGCTGTGGCATACCCAGACATATGACTGCCACACGCTCCAGAGTGACAGTCATTCATAACCCTTTCTGCCTCTTCATGAGTTAAACAATGACGAAAAACTAAATCCGCCCCACGATGATAAAGAGTATCTCCAATAATTTTGTACTGTTGGGACTGGAATCGAATTTTTCGGCGTTCTGACTTTGAAGCTTCGGGCCGAAAGGATTGGGTTTGGAGATAGACAATTATATTTCCATACCACAGATCTAAAGTGCTGATGAGAAACAGAGATTCATCCGCAATGGGTTCCTCAACCACAGTTTCCGTGTCAGCACGCGGGAAGTCACACATCAATTCCGCAAAAACTAAAGATTTCTTAGACTTAGATTTTTCAAACTCTAAGTCGAACTCTTGCAAGATAACAATCCATTTAGAGTACTTGCCCCCTAGCAATTGTTTAGTCAAAATATAAATCATAGGGTTGCAATCCGAAATGACTGTAGTTTTACGGAGAAGAATGTAATGACGAAAACGCTGGACAGCCTGAACAGCTGCCAGGGCCAATTTCTCCACATGCGAATATTTTAGCTCAGTGGGATTTAACGTCCTACTGAGATAATATACCACATGTTCCGTTTCGAATTCATCTTCCTGCACTAAGACCATCCCAATGGTGGAATGAGCGGCGGCGAGGTACAAAAGGTAATCCTAGTTGTAGTTGGGAGGATGCAGCAACGGTGCATGGGTCAACGCGTGCTTTAGCGCATCAAAAGATTTCTGAGCTATCTCATCCCAAGAGAATTGAGCATTTTGTTTCAACAACCGGGTAAAACCCTTGGTAATCTCGGCGTAGTTAGGAATGAATCGGCGTAAAAAGTTTGCTTTCCCTTGCAAACTTTGGAGTTGGCGCAAACTCGAAGGAGGAGGCAATTTGATGATAGCTTCGACCTTCGAGGGATCGACGCGAATGCCAGCGTTTGAAACTACAAATCCCAGAAATCATCCCACTTCTATGCAGAAGACACATTTGTGTGGGTTCAACCGTATACGATAATGCCTACACCTTATAAAAATTGCTCGTAAATGGACAAGGTGATCAGCTCGATGTAAGGAGTGAACGGGCAAATCATCGAGATACGGTTGCACAATGTGCTTGATGTCATGAAATGCATAAGACATTGCCCTTTGAAAAGTGGCTCCGGCATTCTTAAGCCCAAAAGGTAGTTTGCAATAAGCAAATGTCCCCCATGGACAAATGAAAGCCGTTTTTGGTTGATCGGCAGGTAGAATATTAATTTGGTTGTAACCGGAAAAACCGTCCATAAAGGAAAATATTTCACTGCCGGCACAATCATCAATTATTTGATCGATATAGGGTGTGGGATAGTTGTCCTCGGGACAAGCACGATTGATATCCCTATAGTCGATACATATTCTTATTGTTCCCTGCTTCTTGTTAATTGGAACAATATTCGATACCCAATCCGTTAACGGGATCGGATAAATGAAACCTGCTTTCAACAGCTTCTCAACTTCTGCTTTAATTGCAGCCGCTTTCCGAGGGTGGATCTGACGCAGACGTTGCCGAACGGGTTTAGCGTCCGGGTAAGTCTTGATCTCATGAACAACAATGGAGGGATCAATTCCTGGCATTTCCTCATAGGACCAGGCAAACACGTCGCGGAATTCTTGAAATAGGGCCTTGTATGTTTGAATTTCGTCATCTGAACACGAGGCACCTATATGAATGTGTTCAACAATTCCAGGCTTCACTGAAATGTCAATGGGAATAGTGCGAGAAACATTTCCCAAATTCAGCTCTGAATCAGGATGTTTCATTGGACTCTGAGCATCTTTGACATATTCAGCTGTAAAAATTGATGAGAAATCGTTTTCAAAACGATCATCCTCAGGTAAAAACGAAGATCTATGATGGAGATCTTCCCATGGTAAATCGTCTACGCACAGGATTTCACAAAGTTGTTCGTCAGATGAGACAACTTCGGGAAACGTTATTAACTCCAAGGTTGATGCGAAAAGAGATTCCTCACGGACCACATTCATTTGGTCGATTTGGGTTGAACTTGGGTCGGAAAAAGACTGCACGGCCTCATAAGCAATTTCATATGGACTCAAAGGCATTGCATCACCGAATGAGTCTATCTCAGATTCAGATGGGACAATCCAAGGATCATCGTAAATAATAGTGTCTGAAGTAATCATATGAATGGATGCGAATGAAGGGTCTGTGTTGATCGAAGGAAAAGGAAAAGTGCCCAGTAAACCGGAATCTTTAACTAATCCTACGCCAACATCCTTATAAGGGATAGTCGTTTTACCGACATGCTGGATACTCTCTGAAGAGGCTGGGTCGGATGAAAAATAAGCCAGCTGGTCTATTGTCACAATCTTGCCATTATGTGGAAACTTTATGACTCTGAAGACCGATGAAACAACCGCTATCATAGCGTAAGACCAACTTCGACCCAACAGAAGGTTGTAGTCTAGAGGGGCATCAACCACCTCCACATCTAGACTAACGGTTTTTCCTTCAACCCCTATAGGCAAATCCTGTAAAATGCCAAATGGATGGAACCCACGGCCATCAAAGGCCTTAAGAATTGTTGGGGATTGGTTCAGCGAAGGAGAACCAAGCGATCTCCAACACTGAATCGACATAATACACGTGGAAGCTCCCTCATCAATTACAGTCCGATGAATAGGTCTGTTTTTTACTATCACTGGAATCTGGAAAGCCATCTGATGAGGGAGACGCGGTGTACTATTTTCTAGATCAAAGATTATCAGGTTCGGGTCCTGAACATCAACAGCTCCTATAGCCGACAAAAGTAATTTTCGTTATGCTGGGCATGATTGCAGCACTTCTAAAGCCGACATTGCTGAGGGTGAAACAGCTAAATCCTCAACAATGTTGTAATTCTGGGCCGCTCTCACATGTGGATTGAAAGCAGACCTTCGAAGTACACCCTTGGCGGGCGATTTTATTACTAAGTCAGGGTTAGGTTTCTCGATCTGTAGTGGATCGGAACCGGGAGTTGAGGTTGATGGATTTGAACGAGAAGATTTTGCTTCTTTCGATCCATCAACAGGACTTTTACTACTATAATCTTGTGATCGAGTCGCAATCCTTACATGAGACATCATCAATATGGGTTCTTCAGTAGCACTCGAGGAAGAACCTATCATCTTACTCTCCTGCTTTGGAAATGGATCTTTCAAAACAGCAGGAGTTGAGGAACCTTTGACAATTTTCACAACCTCGGCTTGATGGGGGCAATCTCTTGTAAAATGATCCTCTTCACAAATAAGAAAAGGATATCGAGGTTTGCGTTTTTCGTCATTGGATTTCGACTTTTCTGTTTTCTCCTTTGGAGTCTTGTCTGCTTTACCCTTCTTCTTACCCTTCTTTTTCCCACCGTTTTTTGATTTAGCCGTAGATGACTCTACAGCGTGAATATCGGCGGAAATTTTAGGAGAAGACTCTCCTGTCGGGGAATCTGGTAAGGTTATAATGGGTGAAGAATTCTTTGAAGATTTCTTCTTGCTTTTAGTATTTACCGAACCAATCCTGCCATCAGCAGCATGAGATCCCGAAGGAGCAGCAATGATTTTATTTGACTTTGGAAGATCTGGGATCTTTTCATGTAACGTACCTGACTGAGTGTAAACTAAGTCAAGGTACTGCGCTTGAGCAATTACTTGCTCCTCAGTAACTACTCCGGCCTTAGCTACATCTTCAGTAATCTTCGGTAATAATGATTTAACAAACCATTCAGCTAAGATTTGGTCCGGGATAAAAACTTTCACTAATCGCCGTCGACGTCTCTATCCATGTATATGATCGGAAATATAAGTGGAGGTCGACTATTTTAATGAAGTTAATAGCTCCGTGCCGTTATCGTATCTGACCGGCAACTGAAAATGAGTTAGGAACGAGGTGGCTAACTGACTAAAATTGTAAAAAGAGGCCCGTGGTAACTCAATGTACCACTTGGCCGCGAGACCAATGAGCGTACGCTGAAAAAGACGTAAGCGGATCGAATCATCCGAGATGGAATTTGAAGCACACCAGAGGTGGTAAGTCATCACATGATTGGACGGATCCTCTCCAGACTTACCTTCGAACTTGGGTATATCACTGGGCAACTTATTTGGCATTGGCGGCCAGAACGGAAGATATTGTATTGGATCGTTCGTTAGGCGCGTCAAGTCTGGTAAATCCAAAGTTGCGATAAACGGTAACTGCCGATTAGGATCCCTAAAACTCTGGGTCACAAGACCAGTCCCAGGAGGAGGATATCCAGGATAACTTGGAACAGGAATCGCATTCGGGATATTATATCCTCCTGGAAAACCAGGATTAACCAGACCGTACTGGGGTTGCTGAGGTTGTTGATAAGTGTACCCAGGATACGGTTGATACGGGTAAACCGGCTGTTGGACAGCAGGCCCGTATTGGTACTGTCCCTGGTACGGTTGATAAACGAATTGTGGTTGACTAGTGACAACTGTACTTAAACCAGGTTGTCCTACAGGCATCTGAACCGTAGTTTGAATCGTAGATCCAGACAATGGTAAAGATGTCTGAGGAGTAGTTGCAGAGACAGTAGAAACCGGAGCTGTCGATACTCCAGAAGCAAGTGTGGTGGAAGGTGTTAACACCCAGGTTGTTCCCTATGACTCCCAAGGGAATACGGTCGGGGTAACCACTAACCAATCTTTGGATCACAGTTTCTAGCCAAACTGTGATCAGAGAGGGCTCTCTCTTTATGATTTGTCTCTGTTATGATGGTGTTTTTAGGCTAGCTATCATGCCCAGGTTTTGGTTTATGCTTTGGTTGAAGGATTTCCTTCAGGTCTTATGATATAGTGTTTAGATAGTGAAATACCATTGGGCAATGGAGTCTGGAGTTGTGAAATGATTTGATACGCTGGATTGGTGGTGTTCAAACTGCAGGGCCTATTGTGTATTTTAGACAAACAAAATTAGCTTAAATGGTGATGTATGTCAACCAAGAGAAAGCAATTAAGAATTTTCTATTAAGTTGGTGAGGTGAAGGTGAATACACTGCACGGGAGCAAAACTTGAATTCCTGTGACAAAGGCCACTGTGAAAGGTGTATTCTGAAAGTGCAGCAATTAAGAATTACACTTATCTAGATTACAGCTGAAGAAAACATTCATAAACAACACAGATTGAACTCAGGGTACTCAGTGAATAAATCCTGAAAGTTATTCTTTTTCTTTGTTGCTTAGTATTGAAAATCAGATAACATGTATGGATTTTAACAAAACAACTAATTGACAGAGAGAGTTATAGAGACTTATTGTATGGTGAAATACACAGGAATCCAGCAGTTATCAACAGACACCAGAACGCATTCAGCACTTCAGAAATCCGAGAAATTCCATCACTTTCTTTATTAAACTTCTGAAAGGATTACAACATAAGAATTTCTTTAGGAGAAATCAACAACAACCCTTGCAAGCTCATGCGAAGGGGACTTTATAGGAATGTTTATACAAAATATCTCAGGCATTGAGTCATCTGAGAGAGAAAATATCTTCATAACTTCGTACAGAAAGTAGAAAGGAAGTTATTACAATTTTAAATGCAGCATAAATGCTCTTTAAGTCTGTCAGAGGATAATTTTGACCTTTGGAGGTCAGTGGGTCGGTTGAGCCGCTTTGCTTTAATGCTGGAGAACGCGTCTTTAAGTTTGATGCGCTGTTTTTTCTCGGGTTTGCCACCTGTGACTGTGATTGCTGATGTGGTGACCGAATAGCCCTGCTGAGTTGGCTCAGCCTTTATCTTTCCTCTGTATGCTTATCTATCAAAATTCTGCCTGTGTATGACTACTTATAAACTGGACAAAAATTAACATTTTACAGGTTCTGGCTTGATAATATTATCTGTGTCAAATTTCTCCAGACTTCCTGTGGGGGCAATTGGTGCTTCACAATTGCCTCTATGGTTTCATCTGCTTCTGTATACTTAAAAAAGTTTGGAGGCACATCAAACAGATGATTGATCTCATTCATAATAAAAAATAGGTTGTCCACCCTATTGTATAAAGTTTGCCCTGATGCTGGCCCTGATTCTGCTGAAGTACTGGGCTGTTTTGCAATTTGTCCTGCAGCATAGGCATCAACCCTCTTGGTGTAGTTTTCAAGGGTAAGCAGTCTTCCTACACTGCTTAATATGCTGGGGAGGCCTCTGTTCTGTAATGCCTGAAATCTGTCCATGAACTTGTTGATTTCAGTCTGCATATCCTGGGTTCTTCTTTCCAGTGTTCCAACCAGGTTTCGTAGTGTCAGGACCCTTTTAACCATTGAGATTGTCTCAGTCCTGTGAGCAATTCCCATGGTGGCCAGTTGAGAGCTTGTCCTGTTGTTTAAAATATTGATCATTCTGGTGGCAGCATCAGGCATGTTGCCAAGGCTTGCTCTAGCTCTGTGTATTTCCCTGTTTGCCTTTGCAATGAGTACTGTTTGTTCATCTATAGTCTCAATGTACTGCCACTGATTGGTGATAGACCGACCAATATTGGCCCAAAGGACTGCTTTTAGCTCTGTTGTCACCTTTTCTAGTGTGAGCTCCTTCTCAAGCTCAGTTATCCTCTTCTTTAGAGCTTTTATTTCTCGTTCCTTTTCAGCTGCATTCTGTTTGCTCTTATCATATCTCTCATTTATTTTAGCCAAAGATTCTTTGGCTGAGTTGAGCTCCAACATTTGAGCTTCCAGGATTTGAATTTCATTTTGGAGCTTCTGCATATCCAGACTATGAGTCTGTTCTGTTGCTGGTGCAGTTGTTGATGTAGTTGGTGCTGTAGGCCCTGTTTGTTGAGGAGGAGGGGCAGTTGTTGGAGCAACTTCTTCAAGATTGATTATTTCAGGAGGAGGCTGGGAGGTTTGACCCTCTTCTTTTTGTTTCAACGCTGCCTGTAGTGCTGCCTTTGCAGCCTCTGATTCTCCTAGTTTGTCTTGAGTCCGGATTAGCTCCTTGTATAGAGATATCAACAAGGTTGTGGCCTCTTGATCATGCCTTTGCTGGGCCACATCATCTGTTTGAGGGTGGATTGTGGCAGGGAGTTTCATCTTTCTCCTTAATGCTGCCATGTCAGCATCCCTCAACTTCAATATCTCTTGGATCCCTTTGATATCTTTGGGATCATGTCCAATCTCAATGATTATTTCTTCCAAGGACCTTATTCTGTTGTCCTTTGCCTGGGATGATGCCCTCTCTAACTCCAGTTGAGAGGCTGTATTGTTAAGGCTATTTTGTAGCCTATAGTTATCCAAGGTCTGGTCTGCCAGAGAAGCATAGACCATCTCACCCGTTTGCTTGTGCAGTTCTATTTTGTCCATTGGGTGGATATCCTTGGCAAGGACTTCCAAGTTAGTCCTCAAATAATCAGAGGCAGTTTGGGGCTGTACTGCTGTTGGCATGAAATGACTCATGATCATTTTGCCTCCCTGCACATCATATGCAGACATGAGTCTTTGCTGATTGGTGGGAGCCAAGTTTAGCAGATGGTTGTACAGCTGTCTTTTGATGGGCTCATTTCTCATCTTAATATCGATGAACTGTTGTTTAATACTAGGCCCACCTTCCCTTTGCTGCCTGGAGGAACTTACTTCTCCTCCCATTGCCCTATCCTGTTCCTGTTGAAAGGAACTTGCTGATGTTTCCCTGCTGGGTGGGACCATACCCAGCGGCTGCCCTATTGGCATCTCTTCCTCTAAAAGAGGATTGATTCTCTGCCTCTTCTCCCCATGAGTTGCTGATGTTGTAAGGGGAGTTTCTCTGTCCCTTTTCCTGCTTGTGTCCTCCTTTTGTGGAGTCTGGAGTGTGGATGCCTCAGCTGAAGTCTCTTGCCTTGGGGGCTCAGTTTGTTCAGTGGATTTAGGGACTTCCACTGTTTGCTTTTGCTGGGCAGGCTGTTCCTGCCTTTGTTCTTTTTGTTGTTGCTGCTCCTCTTGCTGCTGCCCTTCACCCTGTTGCTCCATCTCTTCTTGTTGCTGCACTAGGGTTTCCATTTCCTCTTCGGTCATAGGAGGTGGCTGTTCCACCTGCTTTTCTTTGCCCTTGTTGACTGTCTGTGGAGGATTCATGGCAGCTTGAGGATGCTTTGTTGAGGACGAGGCAGCTGCTCCAAGTTGTTTTTTGTATGAGAGGGGAACCTGTCCACAAGTTTCTAAGTCAGCTTCCTTTTGAATATTTCTAGCCTCTCTCTCTAGCAGCTCCTCACTAGTAATTTCCTCTTCTAGGGTACCTTCTTCCCAGCTTAATGCATTGGCATACTGCTCAATTTCAGGCTGCCTCACGTGTGAATAGCTGCCCAATTTGTATTTTATCCTCCTGAGGGAGACAAAGTGATTGGGGTCATAGGGTATCCATTCAAAGCTAGTTTGCAGTTTGAGGGCCTCTAGGATACTGTTTGCCTCTTTCCACCCCTCCTCTTTTCTGTTATATAGGAAAGGGCCCAGCTGGCTCCTTACCTTTAACTGTGACTTCTTGTTCTTGCTTTGAAAGTGGAGGTAGTCGGCATTCCCAAACTGCCTGAAATATTCTAAGGCAAAAAGCCTCATGGGGACATACCTTGGCAACCTAAAAGGCTTCAACTCACAGCCATATATTCTGATGACTGTGTGGTCTTGGTAGAGGTACCAATTACCAATGCTGTAGGTTTTGTTCAGGTGGAGAATTCTCCTCATGTCATCAGTTAACCTTGGAGGAGGAACACCATACAATACTGTCATGGCTGGATGAATAAATAAGTCAATGAACTCAGAGTATGTGTATGGTGATACAGAGGCACAATGAAAGACAGAGGTCCAAAACACAACTGACCTTGGATTTCCCTGGGCATTGACTTGCTTCAAGGGAATAGAGAAGCTGGCTGGCTGATAAAACAAGAATAGGTGGTATATGTATGAAGTATACCTGAACAGTCTTTCCCTCTTCAAATTCATAAGTTGGTCATGGATCTTATATGCAATGTATGTAGCATAATCATAATGTACAGCTGGGGGCTTACCAGGAGAGAATATAGACAGCATTGCCATTACGATTTCATCCACATCCTCCAGTCCCTTGAACCCTAGGACATAGCTGATCAAATCCACTAACATCCTGCCCAATTCATTCAAGTATTGATATCCAATAGGAGAAGTTCTGATGGCTTCAGAGCCTGGTTGTACAAACAGCTGGTTGATTTTGATGACTTGGTCATTTGACAACTTGTTTCCCTTCTTTATCAAGTTCTGCATGTGGAGGGGGGTCAATGGCTTTGCAGTATGGAAGTGCAGCATCTCATTTATACTCTCTGGGGTGATATGGAACAGGACTGAGCCTGTAGGGCTGATGACAGCTCTTTGGCCTGGGTCATAGCACTCCTGGCATCTGTAGATCAACTCTGGCATAGGATTTACCTGGGGGAGGTTGTAGATGGGCAAGTTTGAGTCCCAAATCCCTAAGATGTCTGCTCCACTAAGGTGCTGGGCTTTCAACTCATTCAGCATCTGAATATTATATTTGGAGCCCAATGGAAACCAGTCTAGCATTTGATAATCCATATCTCCCAGGGCTTTCCATTCTAATTCCTGGTGAGGGGTATTGAGAGGCTTGATGTTCAGTGCAATTGGAGTCTCCATGGTCTTCTTTAAGCTTGTAAACTGTAAGTGAACTGTTTGAAGGGAGCAGCACAGCACAAAAGTGATTTTTATAATGACAGTTTGAGTTTCAGGTACCAGAGGGAGAATTGATGCAACAGCAATTGAAATACTGTTTAAATTAGGAATAGGACTACTGTCTGGTCTCACTTTGTCTTCCTCAGCAGGTAAATTCAGTGTAAATGAGTCTTTCGCGAATGCGCGAACAGAATATTGTTTATTTGTGACAATGCGGGCAAACAAGGCTCAGCTAGTGTTTTTGGAGTTCACAATTGTAAATGGGGTGTTTGCAGAGGGAAATTGCCGGTGAAATTGTGAGTTTCATCGTTCCTTAAGCCCTCTGAGTAATTTTATAGACAACTGCAGGCGTACGGAGGATAGAAGATGAAAAATACCTGGTAAACAGCGAGCAGAGGTCGCGTATGCGGGCAGGATTGGTACTCTGGAGGTCTCCTTGGTCGATTTAGCAGGTTGGCGTTAATTTGGACGTGAACATCATGCAGTAGAGAGAATAGAAAATAAACGAAAAGAACGTAAAAACCGAGATTTTGGCCAAAATATGGACCTTTTTGGCAATTTGGCGCCTTTTTGTGATGACGTCATTGGTGGGGTCAAGGTCGGATGACGTCAGCTGACGTCATCGGATGACGTGGCGAGATGCTATTGGTCCATGGGGGACGGTGCGGTGGCAGCCACGTCGGCGGAGGGGCGGACAAAGGACTGATGCGATGGCAGGGTGGAGGTGACGTGGGCATGACGTGGGATAGCAACTTGGCGGTTAGGGCCGTAGCGGTTACGGTTAAGGATAGCCGCCACGGTTTCTCGGGGCGGTTAGGGTACGGAGCAGATCTTGTCAGAAGGCGCTCCGAGAGTCCTGAACGGGCGACGCGTGGCCGCGCCCTGACGTAACGCAACGTCATTTTCTCGGGCGCTAAACGTCCGCCGCGGGGGCTGCTCCGATATTGATGAGGACCGTCGGATCCCATGGATCCGATCCGACGGTGGACGGGGGGAACGATGTGACCGGGGGATACGGATGCGGGCGGGGAATTAAACAATTATTTCTTTTGGAAAGTGCGCCAGGCGGAAGACCATCGGGGCATGGGTTTTTCATAAGGTTTTCAATGTATTTTAACAAATCAAAAATGCGCGCTGAAACTTTGGATAAATGCCAAAGGTGGGTTTTTTGGATTTTGATAATTGCAAAGGGGTTTATGGGTAAAGGGGATTTATAAAGGTTTTCAATGCGCAATAATGCAGGCCCGATACTTTGGATAAGAACAAAGTGGGTATTTAGGGGTTATCTTTGCAAATGAAGGGGGTATAGGTAAAACAAGGTTATTTATGAGGCTTCTTTTGGAAAATGAAGCTTTCCAAGGGGCCAAATGACTTCAGAAGAGGGGAGGGGTTTAGGGTTAGGTTCATCAAAGTGACCAGATGCCATTTGATCCCTGACACAGAACTTATTGGCTATAATACCAAGGGGAGGGATATTTATACAAAATTTGGGGTTTATACACCATGGTGTTAATATTAGTAAGGGAAAAGGTAATGTAGGGGATTTACATAGTAGTGTTAGAGTTAATATGGATGAAGGGGTAAATGGGGGGAAACCACTAAGCTTATTTGAAACTTACTTAGTTTAGAGAGTAGATCAAAATGAAAAGATTTTTAGACAAGAAATGTGGCTTTTGAATGAACAAGAACCACCATGAAACCATGATTTTCTTCCATGAATCTCAGCTGATGAGGGGATGTTAGTAATGAAATGGAAAGGGGAAGGAGGGAGGTTAGTCATGCTCCTTGCTGTAACTTGATGAAGATGAACACCTTGTCAATTGATTGAATTTACTCTGGTAAACACAGTTAACATATCTGCAATGGTAAAGATAACCTTTCTGCAACCCCAACTACTTACCCAGCTACTTATCTAGCATTTTTTTATTTCTTCTTGGAGGGTGCACTTGGACTTGCAAACCCTTACTTGCCTTTTCTTTTCTTTGGCTTTTTCTTTGTTTTTTCTATATACTTCTACCCTTATCTCTTCCAAGGTCCCAGATTAAGCTGTTGGGAGCCTTTTCTTCTCTACCTGAACTACTTGTCTGCCAAGATTAAACAGTTTGGACAGACTCCTTTCTCTATTCTACAACTGCAAATTTAAACCATGGAATGATCCAGATTAGACTGTTGGGCCATCCATCAAAAATTTTAAGTCCATACCAAGCTATAAGCACAGATCAGACTCTCTAGGAAATATGTGATCTTTGAATCATCAAAGCAGAGCATATTTGGACCTTCCATAGCCAATCATGAAATATGAAACCTATTGGTATAGGTAGCTAACAGTGGCTCCACATGGGGATGGTTTTTCATTTGAAAGACCAAGAACAGCAGGTCAGATTGCCTTGCTCTTTGGCTGCCCATATCATTCTTGAAGTTTGCTGCTTTGAAGTGCCAAATTGTGTGCTTCTCTTCTTGGTAGACCTCTGATTCTATTTACCTTTTGCTAACAGTCAATAAAGTAAGAAAGCTGCATTTTTTACAATTTTGAACAGAAAATAATATATACATCTGCATATTTACATGGGAGAATCAGGTTGCACTCATGGGTGATATTCAAAATAGTGCTTCAGCATCCTGCCATTCACAGGACCTTCATCCAAATCAGTTTCATTGAGACTCTTAAGGAAATAAGTGTTGTTTCCTTGTACTGCTTGGACAGCAAATGGTCCTCTCCATAAGGAATCAAATTTTCCATGTTTTCCTTTCTCTTCTCTTCTTGCATCCCACTTGAGGACTTTATCACCAACATTAAAATCTTCTGCTTTGGTTCTTCTGTCAAAGGCTTTCTTTAGTTTTTCTTGTAATACCTGAACTCTGCTGAAAACTTGGTCCCTAGTTTGCTGCAGACAAATTATCTGATTGATCCTTCTTTGCATATCATTTGGTTCTGCTTGGCTTTCTTGAAGAAGCTTCATAACAGGCACTCCTAGTGATGAGGGGAATTTGGCTTCTAGTCCATAAACCAACTCATATGGGCTGGTCCCAATTGATCTTTTTGTTGTTAGTCTATCTGCCCATAAGGCATTGACTAGTTTCTTGTGCCAGTTCTTTTTGTTCTCTTCCAGTACCTTCTTTATAATATTTACAAGGCTTTTGTTTGATGATTCAGCAAGGCCATTTCCTTGGGGATAGTATGCAGTAGAATGGCCCAAAGTGATATGAAATTTGTGACAGAAATTCACCATTTTCTTGGATTTGAAAGCAGCAGCATTGTCTGTAATAATTTTATCAGGGCAGCCAAATCTAGCCAGTATGTTGTTCTCCAAGAACTGAATGATTACTGAATCATTTGCTTGTCTGCATGGGGCAGCTTCAATCCACTTAGTGAAGTAGTCTGTGGCTGTTAAGATCCATCTATGTTGGCCTGAAGATGAGGGATGAATTTCCCCAATGAAGTCCAATCCCCATTGTTGAAAAGGTCTCTCTGTTGCAATAGGCCTTAAAGGAAGTGGCAGCAGTTGTCTCTTTCCTTCAAACACTTGGCATTTATGACATGATGTGATAAATTTCTTGACATCAGAGAACATGGTGGGCCAGTAGTATCCAGCCCTTAGTATTTTATCCATAGTGGACTTCCAGTACAAGTGTCCACCACAGTCTCCTGCATGAAACTCTTGTATGATATTGTTAGTTTCATTTTCAATTAAACAGTGCAGCAATATACCTTCATGGTTTTTCCAAAGCAAATTGCCATCCATCACACAAAATCTTGATGTTTTCATTTTTAAGAACCTACCCTTAGTTTTGGACAGTCCTGGGGGAGCACACAGGTTTTGTAACAAATAACAGATATCAGAGTACCAAGGGGATTGTTCAAAGGCTACATTGATCTTTGGAGTCGCCAGCTCTGTTCCACTGTCCAGCTGATTGATGTCTAAGGCTTGAAAATTTGTTTCTATCATTAATTTGGCCAAGCCTTGCCCTTTTATTAGTTTTGTAGGTTTTATCTCAATGTCAAATTCCAAGATGCTGGCAATCCATTTTCCTCTTCCGCCTTCTAAATTTTCTTGGGTGAGAATGTCTTTGACAATAGGACTTGGCACATATGCTTTGACATGGGAATAAAGGATATAAATCCTAAAGTCTTTGATTGCTTTGACTAAAGCATAAGCTTGTTTTTCCATGATTTGATACTTCAAAGGTGCATCTCTGAGAGCTTTGCTAAAGAAAGCAATTGGCTTCTCATTTCCTTGGTCATCCTTTTGTAATAAAACAACAGCAATAGTATGTTGGGAAGCAAAAGAGAAAATGATAAATTCTCTGTCAAACTGAGGATTGGTCAAGACTGGGGTCTGGGTAAGGGCCAATTTTATACCTTCAAATGCTTGATTGGCTTCAACAGTCCACTTCACTTTTGAATCCTTTTTCAGCATGTTATTTAATAATCTGGTTAGCTCTGCTAGGTTTGGGATAAACCTTCTCAAGAAATTGATTTTTCCCAAGAATCCTTGTAATTCTTTGACATTCCTTGGGTGAGGCATTTGCAGGATAGCTTGTATCCTATCTGGGTCAATTCTAATGCCATCTTTTGAGATGATGTGTCCTAAGAGCTTGCCTTCTTCTAAACCAAAGAGGGACTTCTTAGGATTCAAGGAGATTCCATATTTTCTGCATTTTAGGAAGATCTGTCTCAAATGTTTTATGTGTTCTTGGTCTGATTTTGAGAAAGGCGTTAGGTCATCTAGATAAATGACTAAAAAGTCATGAATTTCCTTGGCAAAGGCAATATCCATTGCTCTTTGAAATGTTGCCCCTGCATTCTTCAATCCAAAAGGCATCTTTACATATTTGAAAGTTCCCCATGGGGTTGTAAATGTTGTTTTGTCCTGATCATCAGGGTGAACTAAGATCTGGTTAAAACTTGAAAATCCATCGAGTAATGAGATCCTTGAGGCCCCCACCACCCTTTGAAGAATGTGATCCATCTTGGGTAAGGGGTAGTTGTCCTTTAAGGATACTTGGTTTAGATTCCTTAAGTCCACACACAGCCTGATCTCACCAGTCTTCTTTCTTGTAGGGACTAAGTTGGAAATCCATTCAGAGAATCTGATTGGTGCTATGATGCCTGCTTTGAACATTTTATGTACCTCTTGTTCCATTGCTGGGAGAAGCATAGGATTGATTCTCCTCAGTTTTTGTTTAAAGGGCTTTTGATCAGGTTTGAGAGGGATGGTGTGTTGGATTATAGAGGTGTCATAGGACTTTAGGTCCTCATAGCTCCATGCAAAAACATCCTGGAACTCTTTGAAGAGGTCAATGTATTTTGGCTTTTGGTCAGGAGGTAAGGAAGCAGATAATTTAATTATCTTGGGTTTGTCAATTGTACCTATGTTGCACTCTTCAATGGCTGCATTCAGGGGCTGCATTTTTGGTTTTCTGGGAATATCATTTGAATCAAAAATGTCTTCTAGTGGGGTTAGGCCTGTTGGTAAAAAATTGTCTTTTAGCTCAATGATTTCAGTTTCAGCATTGGACACTCCCTCTTCCCAGTCAACTTGTTGAATTTGCTGGATGTTTTCTATATTGAAAATAGTTGGATTCAGCATTTGCTTTGCAGTCCTAGGTGATATTGGCTGAGCAGTCTGTTGAAACTGTATTTGTGATGGACTTGCTCCATTAAGTATTTGTGATTGACTTGCTGTCTCAAGTATTTGTGATTGACTTGCTGTCTCAAGTATTTGTGATTGACTTGCTGTCTCATTGTCAATATTTAATCCTGCAAATTCTTGCTGCAGAGTTAAAAACTGGTTTATTTGCTTGTCATCCTCAAATACTTGCCAATCATTGATGTTGTTTGGAATAGAGGGTCTGTGTTTTACTTCAGCTGTGAAACAATGGTGGGGCTCAAAGGGCAACTTGCAGGTACTTGCAAAGGTGGCTAAACTATGAGCATGTAGATTTTGGGTTCTGGGAATTTTCGTAATTTGGAATTCAGAGAAAAAGTTTAGTATCTCAGCAACAACAGACCTATAAGTCCTTAGTCTTTTGTCATTGGTGATAAAGTTTCCTTTCACTTGTTGGATAACTAAATCTGAATCTCCCGTGATTGAAACCCTGGCAGCTTGTAAGAATTTTGCCAACTTGAGTCCTAGTAAAAGAGCTTCATATTCTGCCATGTTATTAGTACATCTGAAATTCAATCTATAGGCTCTGCCTTCTGCATGACTATTTTCTTTATTGTGTACCCAAACTCCAGCTCCTACCCCTAATTTGTTGACCGAGCCATCAAATTCAAGGAACCATAGAATATCTTGTTGGGGAGGAGGTTTTATGATTTGTTCATGGGCTGGTAATGTAAGTAGCAGTTGTGGTTTTTTCTCTAGCTTGTCTTCTAGGGCAGTCTCATCATTTAATTGAATGTTTTTGACAACTAAGGCAACAGCACTATCTAATGTTTGATTGACTGTTGTTTTATGAGTGATACTACTCTCATTTGCATCTTCCTCTTGTATGAATATCTTGGTTTCAACTTCACCCTTTGAGGGAGTAGTTGTATTATTGAAGAGAATGTATGAGTCTATGTCTGAATGGACAGCATATATAGGAAAATTTTGAGGTTTTTCTTCACTGCTGACCATGTACTTCATTAGTGTTTCTCTGTACAGTCTTTTTGGTTGCCCAAACACAGAGATGGTAGCATATGACATGTCTAATTGTAGGGAACCTTGGAGTTTGGCTCCCCATGATCTTGATAACAGCATTCCATACTTAGGTGGGATATCAGCAACTACCACATCCATTAGGATTGTCTTGTTTGGGTATTGGACTAGAGAGACACATAAGTCTTTTATGAGACCTAGACACTTGACTTGGCTAGAGTCAAAGGAAAACAGATCCTTGTATGGTCTTGTTATGTCCAAATTCAATCTTTCCATGACTGCTTTTGGCATAAGGTTGTGAGAGGCACCTGAATCAAACATTGCATTATGTAATATTTTATCATGAATATGTAAACTGACATAGAAAGGCAGTACCCCTGTGACTACTATTTTTCCATCCACTTCTGGGCCAAACAGGAGTTCTGGGGTGTCATCCATCACATTGACATCATCTTTGCTACTAGTGAGTTGAAGGGACCTTTTGATCTGTAGTTTATAGATGTCATGCTTGGCAAGTTCTAAGAGAGGAATTGCTATCTTTAATTTGCCAACTTCTGTTTCGAGATCAAAAGGTTTTTCAGATTGCATCTTGGGGTTATAGGTGACAGTTCTTTCCTTGTTCATTACATCTTCTTCTTGATTTTTGTCTTGACTGTGGGACTTATCCTTTTTACTCATCTCTTGAGGAGAAAGAGTTGAACGAGGATGAGCAGGGGGAGTGACCATAGGCTGCTATTTTAAGGACAGTGGTTCAGTGATCTCCTCAACAATCACTTCTTCTGTATGTGAAGTCATTTTGTCATTAGGTTCAATGACTATAACTCTTTCGGGCTGCTGATTATCCTTTTCCTTTTCAGGATGGTTAACATTCACAGTTCTGCTCCTCAGCTTGTATTGTTTATGGACTTCATAAACAACAGTGTCATAGCCTTGTTTGAAGTCAAAGGATTCACCTGATTTAGTTTGGAATAGTTTGATTTCATCATCCTCATGATCTTCTTGTGTTAAGAAAACTTGACTTTCACCATCTAGACCCATTAAATTAATCTCAGGATCTTCATTGGGCTCAGCTGATGTGGAAGTTTCTGCATAATTTTCTTGGAAAGGGGGTCTTATGTCCTGGTCAGCACTGGTCTTGCCAACGTTTGGGTTTGGATTTCTCCTAAAATTTGGATTCCTAGGAGGATTATTTTGTGGTGCTTCCCATGATGCTTTTCTCTCCACTGATTCTACCCTATCACCCAACCTTTTCATACCATTAAGTATTGCATCAAGTTTTTGATCAAAGGCTGTAGGTTCTTCTTTGTATATGCTTCTCTTTTCTAACCTTGCCCTGTTTCTTTTGGCAATTAGGTTTGCTTCTACTGTGACAGCAGCCTTCTGGGCGTCTTCAAGGGTTTCAGGTTCTCTTTCCTTCAACTGATATGCCATGTCAGGATCAAATCCATCAGGGAATTTGTACAAGGCCAAATCAGGAGGAGGTCTGAGGTTTTGTGGTATTGCATTGTACACATTGTTGAATCTAGCACAATACTCCAGAATGGTCTCTTGCGGACCTCTCTTGATTGTTTCATATTCAGCAAGTATGTGCAGGGGATCTTTCTTCTTCTCCCATCTGGTAGTAAAGGCTTGATACAGTTCATCAGGAGTTGCAATGGAGTTTGCATTCAGGGATCTAAACCAAGTTCTTACATCCCCAGTTAGGCTTTGAACAAACATCCTCATTCTGACACTGTCATCATCTATTTCATAGGTCTCAAAATGGTCTTGCATCTTCTTCGCATGCTGGACAGCTGTCAGAGGGCCATTGGAGTCAAAATATGAGATTTTGGTTTGGTAGTCTTGAGGTAGAGCTGCAGCATTAGCTGGTATTCGCAAGGGTGCATATCTGTTAGCCATATTTGGAGGGTTGGGTATATTAATAGGGGTTGCTGGGATAATAGGAACGATGGGTACCACAGGGATAACAGGTAAAGCGGTACCAAGAGTATTGGTCAGGGGAATATGTTCAGTGGATGACGATGTGAGAGGAGGACTGTGAGAAGTGGATGGTGAACTAGGGGAAGTAGGGGTAGACCGGAAAAGAACTTTTATTGGAGTAGAAATGGGGTTGGGATGAACTGTATGAGGGGTTAAGTCAGCAGGCTGCTCCTGCCTTTGCTGCCTCCTAATGTTTCTTGGGATGGTATTTGGATTATCAACAATGATAGGTGGATTAGGGTCAGGATTTGCCCTAGTATGCCGTGGATTTTTCTTAGGAGCCAGTTTCTAATTGTTTTTTAGGATTTTGTAGGAAATTTTATTATCTGGAAGGACTGGATGAAGATTTTGGAATGGCTATGTATATTTCAAAGCTAAGATGAAGATTCCCTAAATAAGCTCTTCCCTAAAGCTGTCACTGTGATGCAGAAACAGTTTTAAGGCCTCTTGGCTGATTTCAGGCTTGATGGTAGCTATGGAAGATAAATAGCAATTTAACAAATCCTAAAAGTTCCCCAGTGGAGTCGCCAATTATGTTAACACCCAGGTTGTTCCCTATGACTCCCAAGGGAATACGGCCGGGGTAACCACTAACCAATCTTTGGATCACAGTTTCTAGCCAAACTGTGATCAGAGAGGGCTCTCTCTTTATGATTTGTCTCTGTTATGATGGTGTTTTTAGGCCAGCTATCATGCCCAGGTTTTGGTTTATGCTTTGGTTGAAGGATTTCCTTCAGGTCTTATGATATAGTGTTTAGATAGTGAAATACCATTGGGCAATGGAGTCTGGAGTTGTGAAATGATTTGATACGCTGGATTGGTGGTGTTCAAACTGCAGGGCCTATTGTGTATTTTAGACAAACAAAATTAGCTTAAATGGTGATGTATGTCAACCAACAGAAAGCAATTAAGAATTTTCTATTAAGTTGGTGAGGTGAAGGTGAACACACTGCACGGGAGCAAAACTTGAATTCCTGTGACAAAGGCCACTGTGAAAGGTGTATTCTGAAAGTGCAGCAATTAAGAATTACACTTATCTAGATTACAGCTGAAGAAAACATTCATAAACAACACAGATTGAACTCAGGGTACTCAGTGAATAAATCCTGAAAGTTATTCTTTTTCTTTGTTGCTTAGTATTGAAAATCAGATAACATGTATGGATTTTAACAAAACAACTAATTGACAGAGAGAGTTACAGAGACTTATTGTATGGTGAAATACACAGGAATCCAGCAGTTATCAACAGACACCAGAACGCATTCAACACTTCAGAAATCCGAGAAATTCCATCACTTTCTTTATTAAACTTCTGAAAGGATTACAGCATAAGAATTTCTTTAGGATAAATCAACAACAACCCTTGAAAGCTCATGCGAAGGGGACTTTATAGGAATGTTTATACAAAATATCTCAGGCATTGAGTCATCTGAGAGAGAAAATATCTTCATAACTTCGTACAGAAAATAGAAAGGAAGTTATTACAATTTTAAATGCAGCATAAATGCTCTTTAAGTCTGTCAGAGGATAATTTTGACCTTTGGAGGTCAGTGGGTCGGTTGAGCCGCTTTGCTTTAATGCTGGAGAACGCGTCTTTAAGTTTGCTGCGCTGTTTTTTCTCGGGTTTGCCACCTGTGACTGTGATTGCTGCTGTGGTGACTGAATAGCCCTGCTGAGTTGGCTCAGCCTTTATCTTTCCTCTGTATGCTTATCTATCAAAATTCTGCCTGTGTATGACTACTTATAAACTGGACAAAAATTAACATTTTACAGGTTCTGGCTTGATAATATTATCTGTGTCAAATTTTTCCAGACTTCCTGTGGGGGAAATTGGTGCTTCACAATTGCCTCTATGGTTTCATCTGCTTCTGTATACTTAAAAAAGTTTGGAGGCACATCAAACAGATGATTGATCTCATTCATAATAAAAAATAGGTTGTCCACCCTATTGTATAAAGTTTGCCCTGATGCTGGCCCTGATTCTGCTGAAGTGCTGGGCTGTTTTGCAATTTGTCCTGCAACATAGGCATCAACCCTCTTGGTGTAGTTTTCAAGGGTAAGCAGTCTTCCTACACTGCTTAATATGCTGGGGAGGCCTCTGTTCTGTAATGCCTGAAATCTGTCCATGAACTTGTTGATTTCAGTCTGCATATCCTGGGTTCTTCTTTCCAGTGTTCCAACCAGGTTTCGTAGTGTCAGGACCCTTTTAACCATTGAGATTGTCTCAGTCCTGTGAGCAATTCCCATGGTGGCCAGTTGAGAGCTTGTCCTGTTGTTTAAAATATTGATCATTCTGGTGGCAGCATCAGGCATGTTGCCAAGGCTTGCTCTAGCTCTGTGTATTTCCCTGTTTGCCTTTGCAATGAGTACTGTTTGTTCATCTATAGTCTCAATGTACTGCCACTGATTGGTGATAGACCGGCCAATATTGGCCCAAAGGACTGCCTTTAGCTCTGCTGTCACCTTTTCTAGTGTGAGCTCCTTCTCAAGCTCAGTTATCCTCTTCTTTAGAGCTTTTATTTCTCGTTCCTTTTCAGCTGCATTCTGTTTGCTCTTATCATATCTCTCATTTATTTTAGCCAAAGATTCTTTGGCTGAGTTGAGCTCCAACATTTGAGCTTCCAGGATTTAAATTTCATTTTGGAGCTTCTGCATATCCAGACTATGAGTCTGTTCTGTTGCTGGTGCAGTTGTTGATGTAGTTGGTGCTGTAGGCCCTGTTTGTTGAGGAGGAGGGGCAGTTGTTGGAGCAACTTCTTCAAGATTGATTATTTCAGGAGGAGGCTGGGAGGTTTGACCCTCTTCTTTTTGTTTCAATGCTGCCTGTAGTGCTGCCTTTGCAGCCTCTGATTCTCCTAGTTTGTCTTGAGTCCGGATTAGCTCCTTGTATAGAGATATCAACAGGGTTGTGGCCTCTTGATCATGCCTTTGCTGGGCCACATCATCTGTTTGAGGGTGGATTGTGGCAGGGAGTTTCATCTTTCTCCTTAATGCTGCCATGTTAGCATCCCTCAACTTCAATATCTCTTGGATCCCTTTGATATCTTTGGGATCATGTCCAATCTCAATGATTATTTCTTCCAAGGACCTTATTCTATTGTCCTTTGCCTGGGATGATGCCCTCTCTAACTCCAGTTGAGAGGCTGTATTGTTAAGGCTATTTTGTAGCCTATAGTTATCCAAGGTCTGGTCTGCCAGAGAAGCATAGACCATCTCACCCGTTTGCTTGTGCAGTTCTATTTTGTCCATTGGGTGGATATCCTTGGCAAGGACTTCCAAGTTAGTCCTCAAATAATCAGAGGCAGTTTGGGGCTGTACTGCTGTTGGCATGAAATGACTCATGATCATTTTGCCTCCTTGCACATCATATGCAGACATGAGTCTTTGCTGATTGGTGGGAGCCAAGTTTAGCAGATGGTTGTACAACTGTCTTTTGATGGGCTCATTTCTCATCTTAATATCGATGAACTGTTGTTTAATACTAGGCCCACCTTCCCTTTGCTGCCTGGAGGAACTTACTTCTCCTCCCATTGCCCTATCCTGTTCCTGTTGAAAGGAACTTGCTGATGTTTCCCTGCTGGGTGGGACCATACCCAGCGGCTGCCCTATTGGCATCTCTTCCTCTGAAAGAGGATTGATTCTCTGCCTCTTCTCCCCATGAGTTGCTGATGTTGTAAGGGGAGTTTCTCTGTCCCTTTTCCTGCTTGTGTCCTCCTTTTGTGGAGTCTGGAGTGTGGATGCCTCAGCTGAAGTCTGTTGCCTTGGGGGCTCAGTTTGTTCAGTGGATTTAGGGACTTCCACTGTTTGCTTTTGCTGGGCAGGCTGTTCCTGCCTTTGTTCTTTTTGTTGTTGCTGCTCCTCTTGCTGCTGCCCTTCACCCTGCTGCTCCATCTCTTCTTGTTGCTGCACTAGGGTTTCCATTTCCTCTTCGGTCATAGGAGGTGGCTATTCCACCTGCTTTTCTTTGCCCTTGTTGACTGTCTGTGGAGGATTCATGGCAGCTTGAGGATGCTTTGTTGAGGACGAGGCAGCTGCTCCAAGTTGTTTTTTGTATGAGAGGGGAACCTGTCCACAAGTTTCTAAGTCAGCTTCCTTTTGAATATTTCTAGCCTCTCTCTCTAGCAGCTCCTCACTAGTAATTTCCTCTTCTAGGGTACCTTCTTCCCAGCTTAATGCATTGGCATACTGCTCAATTTCAGGCTACCTCACGTGTGAATAGCTGCCCAATTTGTATTTTATCCTCCTGAGGGAGACAAAGTGATTGGGGTCATAGGGTATCCATTCAAAGCTAGTTTGCAGTTTGAGGGCCTCTAGGATACTGTTTGCCTCTTTCCACCCCTCCTCTTTTCTGTTATATAGGAAAGGGCCCAGCTGGCTCCTTACCTTTAACTATGACTTCTTGTTCTTGCTTTGAAAGTGGAGGTAGTCGGCATTCCCAAACTGCCTGAAATATTCTAAGGCAAAAAGCCTCATGGGGACATACCTTGGCAACCTAAAAGGCTTCAACTCACAACCATATATTCTGATGACTATGTGGTCTTGGTAGAGGTACCAATTACCAATGCTGTAGGTTTTGTTCAGGTGGAGAATTCTCCTCATGTCATCAGTTAACCTTGGAGGAGGAACACCATACAATACTGTCATGGCTGGATGAATAAATAAGTCAATGAACTCAGAGTATGTGTATGGTGATACAGAGGCACAATGAAAGACAGAGGTCCAAAACACAACTGACCTTGGATTTCCCTGGGCATTGACTTGCTTCAAGGGAATAGAGAAGCTGGCTGGCTGATAAAACAAGAATAGGTGGTATATGTATGAAGTATACCTGAACAATCTTTCCCTCTTCAAATTCATAAGCTGGTCATGGATCTTATCTGCAATGTATGTAGCATAATCATAATGTACAGCTGGGGGCTTACCAGGAGAGAATATAGACAGCATTGCCATTATGATTTCATCCACATCCTCCAGTCCCTTGAACCCTAGGACATAGCTGATCAAATCCACTAACATCCTGCCCAATTCATTCAAGTATTGATATCCAATAGGAGAAGTTCTGATGGCTTCAGAGCCTGGTTGTACAAACAGCTGGTTGATTTTGATGACTTGGTCATTTGACAACTTGTTTCCCTTCTTTATCAAGTTCTGCATGTGGAGGGGGGTCAATGGCTTTGCAGTATGGAAGTGCAGCATCTCATTTATACTCTCTGGGGTGATATGGAACAGGACTGAGCCTGTAGGGCTGATGACAGCTCTTTGGCCTGGGTCATAGCACTCCTGGCATCTGTAGATCAACTCTGGCATAGGATTTACCTGGGGGAGGTTGTAGATGGGCAAGTTTGAGTCCCAAATCCCTAAGATGTCTGCTCCACTAAGGTGCTGGGCTTTCAACTCATTCAGCATCTGAATATTCTATTTGGAGCCCAATGGAAACCAGTCTAGCATTTGATAATCCATATCTCCCAGGGCTTTCCATTCTAATTCCTGGTGAGGGGTATTGAGAGGCTTGATGTTCAGTGCAATTGGAGTCTCCATGGTCTTCTTTAAGCTTGTAAACTGTAAGTGAACTGTTTGAAGGGAGCAGCACAGCACAGAAGTGATTTTTATAATGACAGTTTGAGTTTCAGGTACCAGAGGGAGAATTGATGCAACAGTAATTGAAATACTGTTTAAATTAGGAATAGGACTACTGTCTAGTCTCACTTTGTCTTCCTTAGCAGGTAAATTCAGTGTAAATGAGTCTTTCGCGAATGCGCGAACAGAATATTGTTTATTTGTGACAATGCGGGCAAACAAGGCTCAGCTAGTGTTTTTGGAGTTCACAATTGTAAATGGGGTGTTTGCAGAGGGAAATTTCCGGTGAAATTGTGAGTTTCATCGTTCCTTAAGCCCTCTGAGTAATTTTATAGACAACTGCAGGCGTACGGAGGATAGAAGATGAAAAATACCTGGTAAACAGCGAGCAGAGGTCGCGTATGCGGGCAGGATTGGTACTCTGGAGGTCTCCTTGGTCGATTTAGCAGGTTGGCGGTAATTTGGACGTGAACATCATGCAGCAGAGAGAATAGCAAATAAACGAAAAGAACATAAAAACCGAGATTTTGGCCAAAATATGGACCTTTTTGGCAATTTGGCGCCTTTTTGTGATGACGTCAGCATGACGTCATTGGTGGGGTCAAGGTCGGATGATGTCAGCTGACGTCATCGGGTGACGTGGCGAGATGCTATTGGTCCATGGGGGACGGTGCGGTGGCAGCCACGTCGGCGGAGGGGCGGACAAAGGACTGATGCGATGGCAGGGTGGAGGTGACGTGGGCATGACGTGGGATAGCAACTTGGCGGTTAGGGCCATAGCGGTTACGGTTAAGGATAGCCGCCACGGTTTCTCGGGGCGGTTAGGGTACGGAGCAGATCTTGTCAGAAGGCGCTCCGAGAGTCCTGAACGGGCGACGCGTGGCCGCGCCATGACGTAACACAACGTCATTTTCTCGGGCTCTAAACGTCCGCCGCGGGGGCTGCTCCGATATTGATGAGGACCGTCGGATCCCATGGATCCGATCCGACGGTGGATGGGGGGAACGATGTGACCGGGGGATACGGATGCAGGCGGGGAATTAAACAATTATTTCTTTTGGAAAGTGCGCCAGGCGGAAGACCATCGGGGCATGGGTTTTTCATAAGGTTTTCAATGTATTTTAACAAATCAAAAATGCACGCTGAAACTTTGGATAAATGCCAAAGGTGGGTTTTTTGGATTTTGATAATTGCAAAGGGGTTTATGGGTAAAGGGGATTTATAAAGGTTTTCAATGCGCAATAATGCAGGCCCGATACTTTGGATAAGAACAAAGTGGGTATTTAGGGGTTATCTTTGCAAATGAAGGGGGTATAGGTAAAACAAGGTTATTTATGAGGCTTCTTTTGGCAAATGAAGCTTTCCAAGGGGCCAAATGACTTCAGAAGAGGGGAGGGGTTTAGGGTTAGGTTCATCAAAGTGACCAGATGCCATTTGATCCCTGACACAGAACTTATTGGCTATAATACCAAGGGGAGGGATATTTATACAAAATTTGGGGTTTATACACCATGGTGTTAATATTAGTAAGGGAAAAGGTAATGTAGGGGATTTACATAGTAGTGTTAGAGTTAATATGGATGAAGGGGTAAATGGGGGGAAACCACTAAGCTTATTTGAAACTTACTTAGTTTAGAGAGTAGATCAAAATGAAAAGATTTTTAGACAAGAAATGTGGCTTTTGAATGAACAAGAACCACCATGAAACCATGATTTTCTTCCATGAATCTCAGCTGATGAGGGGATGTTAGTAATGAAATGGAAAGGGGAAGGAGGGAGGTTAGTCATGCTCCTTGCTGTAACTTGATGAAGATGAACACCTTGTCAATTGATTGACTTTACTCTGGTAAACACAGTTAACATATCTGCAATGGTAAAGATAACCTTTCTGCAACCCCAACTACTTACCCAGCTACTTATCTAGCATTTTTTTATTTCTTCTTGGAGGGTGCACTTGGACTTGCAAACCCTTACTTGCCTTTTCTTTTCTTTGGCTTTTTCTTTGTTTTTTATATCTACTTCTACCCTTATCTCTTCCAAGGTCCCAGATTAAGCTGTTGGGAGCCTTTTCTTCTCTACCTGAACTACTTGTCTGCCAAGATTAAACAGTTTGGACAGACTCCTTTCTCTATTCTACAACTGCAAATTTAAACCATGGAATGATCCAGATTAGACTGTTGGGCCATCCATCAAAAATTTTAAGTCCATACCAAGCTATAAGCACAGATCAGACTCTCTAGGAAATATGTGATCTTTGAATCATCAAAGCAGAGCATATTTGGACCTTCCATAGCCAATCATGAAATATGAAACCTATTGGTATAGGTAGCTAACAGAAGGAGCAAATGTTGCGGTAGTTGCAGCAGCCGTTGTTTGAGATGGAGTACTAGGTGCAATTGGCGGCTGAGTAACTACCGAAGCTACAAAAGTTTGAACATTAGACTGGACTGGTTGCTGGGATGGACCAGCAACTAAAGGTTGTCCAGCTTGAGATGACAACTGTATACTTGGCTGCAATACCTGTTGAACTTGTGATGGATCCCACACTATGTTCATTCCGGGGTATTGACCCATGACAGGTTGAGGATATTGAGATCCATAACCGGATTGAGGATAGGATTGATAACTGAAAGGCACAGTTCCCGTACCTTGAACATATGACTGACCTTGAGGTGGTTGATAACCTAGACTCGAGTATTGACCTTGAGGTTGATAACCTTGAGGTAAATACTGCTACTGGGGTTGACCTTGACCCTGAGGTTGATACCCTTGAGGTAAATATTGATACTGAGGTTGACCCAGGGGTACATATTGAGGCTGGGGTTGACCTTGAGGAATGTATTGTACCATGGGTACATACTGTCCTTGAGGTTGCCCCCCCAGACACAAGTTGTGTACCTTAAGGTTGCCCCCCAGGCGTTAATTGAGGCTGCCCCCCAGGCGGTAATTGACCACCTTGAGGTTGAGAACCGGGAACTGAACCTGACATCATGTAAATGTCCCCTACACCCAACGGTTTATTACCATTGTTTCCAGCTAATAACCCATGATCAATGGGTTGAGGAGATGCCCCCGCAAAGGTACCAAAAAGTGACTGATACCCGGAGGGAACAGAAGGACCGCCGTACAAGAAAGATTCAGGAGATTGAGTGAACACGGACGAATGACCAGACATATTTACAGGAGTATAAATACCTCCAGGTGGAAAAGGAGTTCGAGGTGGGAAAAACTTATCCCTGAGTTGTCTAAATAATTGGTTAACGAAAGGTACCAAGTAGTACTTCTAGGAGGACTGTAAAAGATAGATTCACGCTCCCTTAGATCAATAGTAGGTTGATATTCAAGGATATATACGCCTAATTCTTCCTCTGGAGCAAGTTCTTCAATAGCTATCAAACCAGCAGGAAGATTTTCGGTGATGACTCTTTCTACCCTAGGTGAATCTGGTGCACTAGAAGTTGGAGTAACAGGTTCAGATACTTCAGGTTCTTTGCCTATATCACTAGTAGATGAAAAACTACCAGCAAGCTCGGAAACCGCAACTGCTTCAGGATTATAACCTGTTTCTAGACCTTGGTAATCTGGATGGACTACCAACGACGATTTTCCTTCTTCAGGTGAACCTACTTTACTGCCACTAGGAGTAACAAGGACCTTTAAACCTTCGTAATGACTCGGGACGTCTTGAGGAGGTTCACCCCGAAGTCTACGAGACTTCCTCAACAATTCGGCCACGGAAACAATCTCAGGAGACTTGCCCCGAAGTCTACGGGACTGTCTCGGTAATTCCGCCACAGTTAAAAACTTTTTAACTACTGCACACACAAACAAAGTAAAATCTCAAAGCAAACCACCTAAATTCTCTAAAGAACCAAACAAATTTGAATCACACGCCTAAAGAATCTAGGGCGTCAAACCATGCACAAATAGTAGCCTTCTGGACCGAAAACACTAGTTGGAGATGAAACCCAACATCGCCGAATTCAGTACAGAAGTGGAGGGTGGAACAGTTACCCCGGCAACCTGCTTAATGAATAGACCGGCACAAGTTCCTCCACTTTAACCGTCTCGAGTGAAGTGAACCCCCCGGAAAATCCAAGTGAGTCTAGCCGACATCTGCTCCAGGTACAGTGGGATCTTCCCTCCACCGTCACCTCGGTAGAATCCTAAAGATAATGGTCACTAAGGTTACCAATAGCAACAAATGCACCTGGGGGAACAGTCTACACTCCGACAGCATGCAAGGGCAGAGTATCAAGCTCAATCCCCTTGCCGGCTCCTTGACAATAATCCAAGGTTTACCGACAAGTGACCCCTGGCTCCTCGACAATGGTTAATCCGAGTTTTACCGTTTGTAATACGTGCGTGTCTGGCGTCGTTCCCAACGAGGGAGGATTGATCCCCTCACTGGTTCGGACACGAGCTCGTGCTTCTCCTTTAAGAGGAGCTTTCCCAGAGTACAAATGAAACAGTTGGATTTATCCTACCACAAGATGAGCTACTTGTTTGGTTTTGCTGTCTTGGAGAGTTAATTACTCTCCTACTCCAAGACACTAGCCTGATCTATATTGGTGTTTCAGAGCCCTAGTAAATAAAAGTTACTAAGTTGATTTTACTTTAAGCGTTATTTTTATGGCTTTTTAAAGACAAAAGGTAGTGGAGATGAAACTGGTGGTGTGTAGACTCGACCGAAATCCACTAAAAAGATGCACTTAGGATGATTTACACTACTTTTTCCTTTTTCAATGAATTTCCTAGCTAAGAGAGTTGGAGAATGCAATTTCGAAATAAAAACAACTTTCTTGGCAATGAAATCAAAGAAACAAACTCTTTTTCTTTTCAAAACATACGACACATGACCACTATTCACTTCACGAAAATTCCTTTTCTTTCAAAAACACAAATGCTACCAAAGCAAACTTTCCTTCAAAAGATATTTTTGTATTTTTTCCTATTTAATAAAGCATGTAAAACTTACTTTAACAAAAATCAAAGTTAAAAAAGCTATGGCAATCAAATCAACTCAATTTCACTCAAAAGCAAATCTAAGAGAAATAAATATAAAAGTAAATCTAACGAGTCAAAAGCTTACTAAAGATGATTCCTGGATGTTTTACTCAACCAAAATGTAACTAAGGACTAGTTAATGCAGAACCAAAAACTAGTCAAAACAAAAAATCAAAATCTTTTTGTTCTTTTCTCAAGAATAAAATTCAAAGTTCAAATAACAAACTTTTCGAGATTTGCAAAGAGAAGACACAAAGGTAGGTCTCTCACAAGGGTGATTTCTATGACAGGCCCGACTCCTAAGAGGACTGAACAAAACCAGGGAGATCCAAATTTTGACAACCTCTAACGCCAAAGTCACTACAGGACTAGTTAAAAATCAAACCCTAAGGCAAAATCCCTATGAATTTTACTAAAACCCTCGACACTAACGGAACAAGCTTAGGTGAAGATTTATGGCAAAAAACTAATGGATCTGGGTAGAAAAACAAATTAAAAACAAAAAGTAAAAGGAAAAAAAGAAGGAAAATGAGATTTTCTTAGTTTTGACAGGGGTACGCAGGCGACCTGTTTGCACAGGTGTGGGTACGCTCTGTGCACAAAGCGACAGTGCGTACAGGTACGCACTGTGCTCAACTTAGAGGCTGCGTACTTCGAGAAAAACAAAGAAAAACTAAAATCTAATTTAACCCTAAGCTAGCCCACCCAAATACACAGTCAGACAGCCAAAAACTAGAAAACAAATAACTTTTCTCAGATCAAAAGTTCATACAAAGGAAAAAACATTCACATTAATGGATTCCCCAGTATGGTCGCCATTTTGTCATGCAGAAAGAGTCGTTAGTGCGGACACAACCGACCTCCCTAGAAGCAAAAGCTTTCTAGTGACAAACAAGACAAATAGAACTACCTTTCTCTAAACATGCATTGCAAATACAAGTAATCAGGGGATCTTTAACATACCTTTAGTCCAACGCTTTGTAGTAGTCCAGCCTCACCGATCCGGATGAGCTCCTCCTTCTCTTCGAAACTTGCATTCACTAACAAGCCAAAAGATTAAATAGCACCTGATAAACTCATAAAACAATACATATCTATCATATAGACCAAGGAGTATATGAAACAAACCATGAATAACAATCTGTTGAGAAAAATAAGTTCATTTGCATTAAAAGGTAACAAAAGGAACCATTACAACCTGAGCCTTGGTGTTGTGCAAGTCCCTCCTAGGGTCCAGCAAGAGCTTTCCTTTACTTTGATCAGCTCACCCACTCTCAAATAAGGCTAGGAAAGGATGGGAATTTCTCCTCTCAAGCTTTACAAGGGAGTCCTAATTCTAGCAGCATCTACCCTTAGGAATGTTCAGCTTTCAACCTCCCTCCCTTTGGCCCAATGCCTGTATTTATAGTGCTCTAGAGGAAGTTATTCAGGTCCACCATCAATGGGATAAGCCCCTCTTTGGATGGGATAGCTCCCCTCTTGATGGGATAAGTTCCTCTTTGGTAGGGATACATGAACCATCTGGAGGCGCTCCATACACGTCAAACAAGCTTCTAGAAGGCTCTAGAAATGAACACAAGTAACTTTTTTGGAGTGAAACTTGCGCCTTTTGACCTTTACAAGAGTACACACCCATTGCTTTACATACAGAGCGTACAAGTACGCAGGTATTGTGAACTTGGAGTGCGTACACGCAGGTAAGGCTAAGAGAAACTGCGTACCCAGAGATATATAGATTTTTAATGACTTTCTCTCTTTCTTGAAGTTTGACATGGAGAGCAGAGGTATGAGGCTTGCCAAGGAGGATAGTATGACAGTTGATGGAGCCATACTAACTACAAATAGTCATGGTGACAAATTTTAGTGTAACACTCTTGATCGGTCGGCACACATTCCAATCCAAGTCAACACAGTTGTTTCGATTGGGATGAGGGGTATATTGGTGCACAAGCCATATGATAGTCAGAGTTTAAGTTTCATCTTTAGTGTTGCTCTACTGTGAGCAGGCCTGGACAGTACCCCGACGTAGTCACGTAGGAACACAAGAATTGCTTTGTTACTAGCGAGCTTGGTCAGTACCCCGGAAGAGTTATTTGTATCACCTCTCTATGTAGGAAGCCTTCCTCTTCTTTCACCTTATTCATTTTCATTCTTTCGAAATTTTTTCACATTGTCGTTTTTTCATTTTTTTCATTTTCATAACTGTGCATAACACTTATTCATTTTAGTGGCAGATGAGGGATCATGACTTATTGAGAGCAGAAGAGGTTGTTTCTTCAGAGAAGTAGTTTGTATATACCTCTAACGTGCTTCTTAAGGTTTCCCCCCTCACCTTACTCTACTTGACTGAGTTGACAAGGGTTAACCCAAAACAACTAACTAGAGTAGGTGAGACTAGTTAGCACGCAAGTGTTGTGTTTTCACCAAGGCTCACTTCGATCATAACGTATTTTCCGTTGATGTATCATGGAATGAGGACAAAAAATTCTTCATACAGAGGTAGGACAATGGATAATGAAGTATTGATAACTGCACAAATCCTCTTGTACTTTACCGGGCTTGCTTCAAGAGTCGCACATGGTTCATGTGGAACTGACCTACGAATGAAAACAAGAAAACAAACAACTAAAGAGCAAAGTGCAGAAGCAAAAAAGCGAAAGAAAAGCAAGAAAGAAAAAAAAATGTAAGAAAACAAAAAAAACAAAGTAAGAAAGCAAACATGCATGCAAGAAAACAAGGTGAAGCAAACACTACTCCTACTCCTAAGCAAACATTACATAGGCCTGATCACGTGAAGTGATATTTCCAATGCAGCCACCAACACATTGGTCGACCCATGTTGGTGAAGGCATGGTTCTATAACAATGTAGTTGTGAAAACCATTAAGGATGAAATATATAACGATGAAGAAAAACACACTCTGGGTTTAAGTGCATCCATAGAAAAGAAATGAGTGAAAGTGCATGACATGCACTCCGTGAGCTTGCTGTGGTGCTGTGCTATACTACATGTAGATGTTAAGTATAAAAATTCTCTTGACTGTGACATGCAAGAAAATGTGAGGAAGGTATACCACTTACATTGTGCAAGTGTTCTTTCTATGTAAGATTCGTCCAATGCAAGAGTGATGGGATCGTGTAATTCGAGTGGAGGAAGTGAAATATGGGTGTTTGATTGATCTTCAATTCAAAGCAGAGAGTGATGAGGAGCCTTACGTGTTTCAACAATTTCTTGACTAGAAGTGAAACCAACCTCAGGACAATGAGGGCCTGACATAACCATCAGCTCCGGCTGAAGTGCCTCGACAACTTGCAGGGTTTTGGCTTTGTCAATAGGTAGATCATTGGAGACCAGTGGCTTAGACAGATTAACAGTGAGTGAATCAACATTGTGATCAAATGAAGAAGTACAGAGATCACGACAACCAAGATCAGAAAATTTGGGATTTTCGTCGGCATCTTCATGATTTGATGAGTCATGTAAAGGGGTAGATGAGAAGCAAGGATATTCACCTTCTGTGTTTTCAGAAATGATAGATGAGAGATTGGATGGATTTTCATAGGAAGATGTGTCCTCTATGCAATGTAATGATAGAATGACATCCGGTGTGTCCTATGAATGATCGGAAATAGAAACCTCCGGAGATGAGTTTTCACAGGGGAAATCAATAGTGGAAAAATCACAAGGGATGTTAGGATAAAGAGTATGAGGCGTGGCTCGAAGGGAGTTATCCTTCACCATGTTCTTCTTTAGATTCGCACACACACTCATCATGAATGATGTCGCAAGTTGGCTACACAACACCAATTCTGTCAACTGCTTGATCCTCATTCACAACAAGTGTGGAGTCTAGAACGAAAGAACAAAAGACAGTATAATCCAGAGGATCAATGGAATGCGGGGATGGAGGTTGAGGGAATGAATCCATGTGACAACCAGCAAGCTTGTAAGCCAAATTTACATAGATATCAAGAGTAGGTGGGGTGGGAGGATGTGACAGTTCAACAAATGTGTGTGCATGTTCTCCCACATCACTCTATGGTGGTGGAGCTGTTCGATGAGGTGAAGGCAACCAATCATTTGTGACAACAACTATGCCTGCCTGTGATTGTGCAGCTCCATCACCGAAGTGTGCTAAGCGGGATTCAAATGATTTCAATAATTGACTTATCTTGTCATTTGGCCCTCCTTCTAGCACCATAAATGTTGACGGTGCTGGACCCGCTAACATGTCAGGGGATCTCCCTAGTAAGAAGTCCCAACTAGACCTTAGACCATTTGGTGTAGGAGTCCCAGTAGTGGGTTGTACAGTATCACCTCGACCACAGTTGCGCGTAGGGGTAAGTAGGATGTCCTTGTTGGTAGCAAGGGTGTGACATGAGAAACAAGTCAAGGAAGGTGCATGAACTATTCTAACACATGGAAAGTGGGGTGAGTGTGCCCCTTGGAAACTTGTGAAAGAACGCGGCTAAGAAGGGAACACACGAGCAAAGATGCATCACAAACTAGAAGGTAGGTGAACTAACAATCCAAAGTGATGGTTAAACCAGCAACATATCTTAGTAAGATTCATACATACACATACAAAAAGAGTGCATACATACGTTCGTAAGCAAATATATACATATATCATTAGAGTAACCAAGATAACAGAAATACAATAAAAACATATGCATGAAATGTGCTTGATCTGTTATATTAAGAAGTGAAATTTCTAGCCATACAGTACAACCGTGACCAACCACTAGTCCCAATAACAGAACGTTATAGTCACTGCCACCTGCTCCTCCAAAGAGATCTACTAGGTCTGCACTATGGATAATTTGAGGCTCATTACAATACACTCCAAGCTTTCTCTAAGATACTCCTATAGGAAGCTTGGCTGCCCAAAAGCCCTTACAATGAGTTTTTATGAGGTTCTATAAATAACAAAGGATCGAGTGACCCTTGACATTCCCCTTTATGACTCTTCACCTACCCTCATGACTCTTCCTGCTACCTGACTGTTACATTCAACTATTGACACTTGGTCTTTCACTTTTACAAGATGTTACATTACAATATGCACATGTAACCATGTGAGACAAAATAGGCTTGAGAAAGCCATGAAAGCTATCAATAAGACTCAAACAGTTGTGGGAATACCAACTCTTTGACATCCTCACAATGATCAACGGTGGCGAACTGATTCCAAGCTTGGTCGTCCATGATGGTGTCCACGCGCTCAATGGTGACATCCTGCTGAAAGTGAACTCTTGCTTCCGTTGTGTCTGGGTACACTGATATGGATCCTCTTTCCAACTCGTTTAATAACATGCATGTCATCATATTGAGTGTAGCTAAACCAACAACATACTGATGCATAGTGTCTGTGATGATATCCAAGTGTGTGTTGGCAACTATGTGCATCAACTTGTCGACATACATGTTCAGCTCTAGTCAGACTTGGTTGTTGTCTTCACCTTGGCGAGTGTGCCAATGGGTGGGATTGCATGCGTGTGCACAATGACATCCATGCTTTTGAACACCCTTGCAGGCAATCAACAACACTGCTCATCCTATCTGCTTCGTGTCAGCTGCTAGGATGGGTTTATAGCCTGTATGGGTGCATTTTCATCAGTTTGTGCATGTTGTGCCTCCTTCTGTACCTGTTCCTGATGCAACTCCTTCTCTCATCTGTGCATCTCCTATTCTTCCTTGAGTTGCCGCTTTACCACCTGTAACTCCTTCTTCATTTCTCTCTCTACCTTCACGTGATCCTCCTGTCACGCTGTCACCTCATAGCATCAATCTCCAAAGCTGCTCTAATCACAAGTGGATCTACTTGAACTTGCAACTTTTCTCCGCCTCTGCACTATCAACAACGATCCTCTTGCCTTTGCTGCGTGCATGTCTTCTACCTTTTTGCTACTACTAATGGTGCTGGTCGGTGTGATATTGTTTCCATTTCATCTTGATATCCTTGTCTATGAATAACTTGATGTCTCCATAGATAGGCAAGTTCATAGACACTTGATCAACCACGTCCCTAGTTACACTCTCAACGATGTCCTTTGACTATGCTTTCTAGGGCCACTGTACATGTATTGTTGGGAGGCAGATGAAAACCTATGATACCTAGAGACATAGCAATACTCATGGCAAGAAATCTGTCAGTTGAAAACCAAAACATACTAGAGGACTGACATGCAACATACTTGTGTGACTATCTGCGAAGATTGCGCAATTTTTACTAGGAGGCTGGGAGACTGACTGCCAAAACTACGCAAGGTACAAGCCGGGCTATCGGGGAGGATGATTCACTACTGGAACTATGCAATGCATAGTCCAACCTAGCTTGCTGGGGACCGAAACTGTGCATCGTGCAATTTAAGTCAGCAATGACATGCAAAACTAACAAATTGCATTGCGCAGTTTCTAGGGCCAACAAAGCACTGCCTCCCAGAATTGCGCAATGCAAGCCTAGAGGTTAGTGCTGGGCCAGACATGCACAATTTCTGGAGGGAAGCCAGAGGCCTCACTTCTAGAAATGCACAATTCTAGCTAGGCAAGGAAAGGTCCGGGCTAAGGCAACCCAGACCTACCGACAGGTGATTGAAAACATGAGAAGTTTGAATGCATGGTGAAACTGAGTGTAAACTAGAGTGAATGATCATGCATGCAAATAGTAAGTGTAGGATTTAGAAAACAGGAATACATGCATGTGTGTGAAGTGGGTCACTGCAACGACGACCGTTAGTGCAAAAACAGTGTCATGCATGCGACAACAGTGAGATGCAAACAAAAACTGAAACGATTCTTCTACAAGATAACATACATTAAAATGACAACAAGCGTTCATTGAAATCAAGCAGACAACACTTACACAAACTGAAAAACAAAAAGTGATAGAAACGTGGCACGAGACATGACAAGTAGACTTACCTTGAAACAACTAAGCTGAAGGTGTTGAAGACTTCTAGATGCGATGTGGGATTTCAGAGCTAGAAGATCGATGTGAGGAATGAGATCTATAGTTTTCGATACATAAGTTTTGATAAGATTGAGGTTATGATGTGAATGCTACAAATCTAGGGAAAAGTGACACTTGGCGGGAGGTTTATAAAACAATATTTTTGTGTAACCTCCAGCTGCTAAAAATAGATCCCTAAAATCTAGGGATACCTTTTGCATGTTAGCTTTTTCTATTCTAGGAAAAGAATCCCATGCATGAAAATCAGGATTGCTCGGTCCTAGAGGGAACCGATCAACTTGAAGGCACATGCAACAACCTGCAAGCCTGGGATGAAAAAATGTGTAGTATCTGGGTTGAGCAAGGCTGGTTGTCTGTGAGGCATTGCAAAATTTCTATGCTGAGTAGATCATTACCTCCCAAAATTGCGCAATTTCTAGGTTGAGGCCAAGTGTTGGGTTAGATTGTGTAGTTTTCTAAGGGAGGACTACCTGACTATTATGTGCAATTTTTGAGCCCAGTAGATTTGCACAATTTCTGGAGGGAATGCTAGTTCCGCTCCATAATTGTGCAATTTTTTTGGGGAGCCTCTCAGCCAGCAAATAGTCTAAGTCCGAAAGGTCGGTCTACAGGAGGGGGACAAACAAGCTAACATGCATAGGTCAGCAGGCCACTAAAACTCAGCTAAAGCTTATGTACTTGATAGTGCAAGACATGCTGCTGAGGATGGTTGGTAGGGAAGCTCCAAAACGAAGCTAAGGAAAAATTTTGGAGGGTGGTTGTAGCCGCTACAACATGACCATTGATTCCTAATGGTGGAGGATTTATCTAGGTGGCTATTGGTGGCCATCCACCTATTCCACCTAGACCTACAATTAGTTTCATTAGTTTCCTTGATTATAGCATCATTTACTATTTTTATCAATTTTTTGGGTCCTGAACTTCGGGAGATGTTTTGACCCCCTAAACAATGTTTTTCTGGAGGTCCACTGTAGTCCCATAACCATAGGCGAGGGTCTGCCATAAATCTTATAGTAATCAAACAGATCTATCTAACAAGGTATCATAAGCACCAAATGGAGATCATATGACCAAGTTACGACCCGTGGAAGTTGGCTTCTCAACTAACTCCAATGGGGCCCACAAACTCTTGGCATTCTATCTCCTAGGGTTAGGTTTTTTTTTGTTTAGAGTTACCCTCTATTTTTCAATAATAGAAAGGCCCTTGAGAATCATTATAAAATAGTTCATAAACATGTAGCCACCACATCTCTTCTTAGAGATAAGCTACCATCACTCGAGCTAGTTCATTTTCCATTATGTATGTAAGCATATTTCAATTCTTTGATTTTAATGAAATGAATTTTTATTCCTAATGCATCTCTGTGTTTATGTTTATATTTGTGTTCTGTTGCATTTCTACCCAAGTTCAGATCAAACCTAAACTAAAATTTAGATAGGACTTGCAAAAAGGGATTATAGATAGATTGGAATATAAACTTAGAGATTAAACTCAAATAAGTATATAAGTATTCCTAAAACTTGTGGGGATAATGTTTTAATGAGAATTTGTTTTGTAAAACCTTCCTCCCACACTTACCCAAGTTCACCGATCCATTGGGGTAAGTATGTGATGAAGAGTTACTATGATATGACTCAACCTCCTAGGTACATTTAAGGAAGTGGAATCGATAGACTAAAACCTTTCCGACCTTCCTTAGGATTTACAAGACCACCAAGAGCCAAGAAACCACTCCAAATGCCATAACCCTGAGTTAACTTCCCTTTTCACTAACCTAGGATGCCATTCAGATGAATCACAAGGCATTCCAACGAATGTAAGCATCCATTCGCATGGACAACCATACTTCTCAACAACTTCAGTCTAATTTACCCACTTTTGTGCATGCGACCCTAATATCTGATCCACTTTTTTAGGGCTAGAATCTAGGCCTCTACCCAGAGATTTATAGAACTTTCTAGAATGATGAATGACATAAGGAAAAATCCATTAATGCAAAACTTAGACAAGAAATTGACCTAACAAGGCTTGAACATGATAGACATTTTGTCAAACACATTGTGAACATGTAATCTACATGTTATAAATGCATATATGGACATAAGGGTCTCATACTTATCTAAAAAGCATCAAGAAGATATTATGCCCTCTCACAATACCTGCAATAAAATATATTCGGTCATGCATTCAATAATCATTCATTTACTAATCAAAACATGATGAGATACATAACTAAAGTCTATCATAAAACGGTTCTTATAACCAACAGATAACCAAAATAATAAAAATTATAGAACAACCATCAAAGCCACATATTAACAAGTATAAATACTCATGATAATACAAGAGGAAAAGATCTCTTATTAACATATGAAAAATCCAACCAAGTCAGCGAATTCCACGTACCACCTGACCATAGATTGGGCTGAACCAAATCTTTCTTTTAGCCAATCGCCCTTGTGCCATATTTCAAGCATGAACATGGGACTCACAACAAAACAACCAGGGCTTCCTTGGCCTTTACCACATATCCTTTCATTACCGGTCAAGGGATTTGTAGGCCCGAAGCAAGCACCTACCCAACTAGGCCTTACCACAATCCTGACATTACTAGTCAAGGGACTCCTAGTCCCAAACAAAGAAACATACACTACTAAGCTTTACCGCAATCCTGCCAAAACTGGTAAAGGGACCATGAGGCCCTAAAAAATCATGGATGCCTCTAAATTTCTTCATATTACCTTGAAAATTTTTCTCATCTCTACCCTTAGGATTTACCACATATCTTGCCATTACCGATCAAGGGATTTCTAGGCCCTTGGGAATTTTCATGAGACTAGCTCACCTGGTTCCAAAACAATTCGGAAATCCAACTCAACCAATGAAAGAAACCCATCACACCATGGCTATCTAAAAATGGCAAGGAAAAGATGAAACCACTTTCACACTTGCAAAAACCCATGCCAATGACAGCAAGAGAACCAAATACACACATGCATTTACCATGCATGTCAAATCTAGCAAGGAAATCATACATGCAATTCGATACCTCCAAATTAATCCTATTGTAGTTGCTTGATCCAAATTTTACTTGTTTGATCCTTGCTTGCCTTTGGTTTCATGTCATTCCTTAGCCTTCCTTTCTCAAATGCCAGAGTGCTCCAAGAATTCTCTAAGTGTGCAAGAGTATGAGAGAATAGAGACAAAGACCTCCAAAATGAACTAAAAAAAAATGTGAACTGATCCTTAGAAGCCTTTTTATCAATGAGGCCTTTATTTTCTTCAATTTTCATTAATTATCCTTCAATTTCCTCCTCATATGAAACCTGCGACCTTTCACCTTCCTTTTCTCCTATTTTCCATTATTTTCATAAATAATATGCCAATTAATGCCTCTTTTCCTTTTCAATGCCTTTGCCATTGCCTTTGCCAATTTCCTTAGCCATAATAAAACAAATGAGCACCCACTAGGATGTTTTTCCCAACATTCAACTTGGAAAAAGTGTCCCATGACCTTGGTCTTATTTTTAGATTTATTAAGTTTATTACATGAATTTTCAACCGAGGGCTGTTACAGACCCCTCCCCCTTAGGGGAACATCGTCTTCAGTGTTCTATGACACCTACAACCAAAAAAACTGTTGAAAATGAAGACATACATTCATGAAGCTTTATAACTTAGCTTAATGTAGTATCTATAATGAATAGCCTGCTAAAAAGAAAAACTAACATAAAAAACATGGCAACACGACAACCTTACCTCTTATTGGAGCTTTATAACATAGCTCGTTGTGGTATTTACAATAACAACCATACATAATATGTAAATATACTGAAAATCATTTTTCTTCACTGGAAAATAATGAAGGTTACATAGCCTGCATTTGATCATCCATCTCCCATGTAGCTTCATCAAGCCCAAAGTGCTTCCATTGCACTTTAACTTGCTAGATTGTTCAGTTCTGGTGCATGAGTTGTTTCTGTTGAAAAATTCACTGAGGTTTAGGTTGTAATTCCCCTTTTGGCTCCACCTACAATTCAAAATCAATCACATTATCAACATATTTTACATATCTTTTAAGCAATGAAACATGGAAAACATCATGGACTTTCACTGTCGGAGGCAGTGCAAGTCTGTAGGCCACTGGTCCAATCCTCTCAAGAATCTCAAAAGGCCTGTAATACTGAGGTGCCAACTTTGCACATGACCCAATCATCAAGGAGATCTTCTTGGGTTTGATGTACAAGTTACATGCTCCCCAACATGAAACTCCTTAAATGCCTTGTGTTGATCTACATAATTCTTTTGTCTGTCCTATGTTTCCTATAGATTCTTATTTATAACCTTCCTTTCTTATTCCATTTCTACTAACATGTTTAGTCCAATCAGTACCCCGTTCACTAGATCACTCAACTTGATAAGAGTATTACAACTCTGCCCATAAAGTGCCTCAAACATACTCATTCTCAGTGATTCCTGATACCTATTGTTGTAAGAAAACTCTACTAGTGGAAGATACTCTTCCCACTTCCTCTACTGATGCATTAGATACGTTCTCGGCATGTCCTCCAAAATCCTGTTGACCCTCCTTGTTTGTCCATCTATCCGTGGATGATAAGTTGTGTTGAAGGCCAATTCTATACCCAAACCTGCAAATAATGCCTTCCAAAACCTAGAAGTGAACTTAGCATCTTTTTCTGACACAATATTATTTCAAATACCATGCAACCTCATTATCTCCCTGATGAAGACTTGTGCTACCTCATTAGTTGAATAAGTAGACTTGACCGTTATGAAGTGATCTACTTTTTTCAACCTGTCAACCACAACCATGATGGAATCATGCTACCTAGATGTCCTCGAAAAACCTATAATGAAATCCATGGAAATGACCTCCTATTTCCATTTTGGAATCGAAATCGGCTACAATAGACCACACAGATACTTGCACTCTACTTTTAAATGTTGACAATCCAAACACCTTGCGACAAACTCAACTACCTCTTTCTTTGGATTTGGCCAATAGTATAACTTATTCATCACTATCAATGTCTTCCGATATCCCAGGTGGCCTGAATAAATATTAACATGAAATTCCCACAAGATAAGCTTCTTGAGCTGAATGTTGTCTAACACATAAATATTGTCCCTAAATATGACCAAACCATCTTCCTTGAGATGAGAATCCACATCCTTCTTAGTTGTACCCTGCTGCTGTAATATGTGCCTAAGCTCCTGATACCTATCATCATATTATCCTACCTATAAGTTCTGATCTTGTAAATATGTCCCATATGAACTCATAGTTGTTATGTGATTTACCTACACTATTCTCCTAAGAGAATCTGCAACCTTGTCCACTTTTCTCTTAATGTACCTGATCTCGAAATCAAACTCACTGAGTGTGGCCAACCACCTAGCTTGCCTAGCATTCAGATTAGATTGGTCAAATAATTATCTCATCCCACTATGATCGCTCATCACAGTGAACCTCTTGCCAAGAAGATAGTGCCTCCACATCTTCAATGCATGAATGATCACTACCAACTGAAGATCGTGCGTCACATAGTTCTTCTTGTGCTTATTCAGTTTCCTTGACTCATAACATACCACCTGTCCCTCTTGCATCAGGACTCCACCAAGTCCACTCTTGCAAGCATCTGTACACACCACAAACTCTTTTTCTGTATCTGCAATCTTTAAAACTGGAGCATTTTTCAATAACTGCTTCAAATTCTCAAAACTTGTTGCACATTCCACTGTCCATTCAAGTTTCTTTCCTTTCCTCTGCAATGGTGTAATAGGATAGGAAATTTGTTAGAAGGTCTTGATCAACCTCTAGTAGTAACTTGTTAACCCCATGAATGATATGACCTCATCCACATTTCTAGGAGTTTCCCATTCCATGATAACTCTTATCTTTTATGGATCCACTAATATGCCTTCCTTGGAAACAACATGCCCCAAGTAATGTACCTCTGTATGAAAGAAACTACATCTGCTAATCTTGGCATAAAACTAATTATTTCTTAGTAATCTCAATACTATTGCTAAGTGATCGACATGCTCTTCTCCATTCCTAGAATATATTGATATATGATCAATGAATACAATAACAAACTTGTCCAGATAAGGAAGCAACACACTATTCTTCAAGCACAGGAAAGTAGTTGGAGCATTAGTCAAACCGAAAGGAACTACAATAAACTCATAATTCCCATACCTGGTCCAAAAAGAAGTCTTGTAGATGTCCTCTTATTTGATGCATACCCGATGATAACCTGATCCCAAATAAATATTCCAGAACGTTGCTGCTCCCTTCAGTTGTTTAAACAAGTCATCGATCCTCATCAAAGGATACCTGTTCTTGATCGTCACCTAGTTCAACTGCCTTTAATCGATGCAAAACATGATAGTTCCATCCTTCTTCATCACAAACAACACTGGTGCACCCCAAGGTGATACACTTGTCAATAATTTCATTCAACTGCAACTTTAATTCCACTAACTCTGGAGTGCTCATCTTGTAAGGTGCCTTTGATGCTCGTGCTACCCCTAGTACCAACTCAATAGAAAATTAAACTTCCCTGTGAGGAGGCAACTCTCAAATATTTGCTAGAAACATGTCTTGAAACTACTGCAAGCCCGGGTAGCTCCTCAATACTTATGCATCCTCAACATCCTTACCTTTACCAAGGGAGATATGAACTAAAAATAACACACATCCTTCCCTGCGATTATGCTTTTCCTACATAACTGTAACAATTCTGGCGAATGTTGCCTTCTTCTTACAATGAAATATTCTTTTTTCTCCAATGTCATCCAAGCACTTAATGGTTTTTTCATAAAAATCCACGTTAGTCCTGAGAAGATACAACCAATCCATACCCAAAAGCATATTATATGATCCCAATGAATGTACATTGATATGCGTTAATGTAGGCATCTCATTTAACTCAAATGCACAAGATCTTACCCAATGATGAACTCTCTTCTTAGTACCTGTAGCCAGCTGTACTAACCAAGACTCTGCATGCACTTCTTTTCTCAAACCAAACATATCCACCAGGTTAGGGTTAACAAAACTATAATTATATCCAAGGTCAAAGAAAATGGAAATGACTTAATCACAAAGCTTATCATCCATCTCGATAATAGGGGTTTGGTGATCTACCTGCATGTTATCCAATGTTGCATAGACCCGAGCAATGCTTTGCCCAACATGTATCCCTTTTCAATAATTTCTTTCAACTGCAACTTTAATTCCACTAACTCTAGAGTGCTCATCTTGTAAGGTGCCTTTGATGCTGGTGCTATCCGTAGTACCAACTCAATAGAAAAGTACACTTGCCTATGAGGAGGCAACTCTGAAATCTCTGCTAGAAACACGTCTTGAAACTATTGCAAGCCCGGATAGCTCCTCAATACTTATGCATCCTCAACGTCCTTACCGTTATCAATGGAGATATGAACTGAAAATAACACACATCCGTTCCTACGACTCTTCTTTACCTACATAATTGTAACAATTCTGGCGAATGTTGCCTTCTTCTTACAATGAAAGATTCTTTGTTCTCCATTGTCATCCAAGCACTTAATGCTTTTTTCATAAAAATCTGAAATGAGACGTCCGAGATTCCTCCTCCTCTCCCCTCATTCCATTGTAACTTCATTTTATGAAACTCCCGAAAAGCTTCCTCCGAAATTCATACCTTATGCCTCTCATCACTAACCCCTTATGACGCCCATATTCGTATACCACTATGGTCCATTCAATTGGAACCAATAGCCACTATTGATTTTTTAAAAATATTTTGTAATTAATTTATGTAATATTTTTAATTTAATATTTATATTTTAAATTAATAAAAATATTAATTAGTTTTTGTAACATACATATTTTTTTAATCATTCTGTAATTTAATAAGTTTGTAATTAATTTAATTTAATTAATTTGTACATAATTAATTAATCTAACAATTGTAATTAATTCATTCTTTTTAATTTTAACTATACAGTTAGTTAATGATTATTAATTTAATTTAAATTAGGATTTGAAATTAAAATTGTCTAATTTTAGCCCAGACATGCATTTTTCTAGAACTATAACAATTTTGACAATTAAGTTTAGAGGCTCATAAGTTGAGTTTTACTTTTCCAAATGAGGCCCAGGATGGCTCGTTAGAAAGATAAAATCATGAAGAATATTTCTGAAGTGGTTGCATAACTAGATTTGGTCATTAACTAAGCCTAAAAATTAGCAAAAAAATAAGCTCCAAACTTGTAATCAGAAATAATTTTCCGAGTTTTGTTTTTTGCATTCTCATTTTCCCAAAGCTTTTGTTCTTACAGATCTGTTTGATTCTGTCCTCTTTGACCAACAAGATATTTACAAGGATCAATGGGAAGTTAAATTTATTTATTTATTTACTGATTTGTTTAATTGAATTTTAATTGGAAAAGTTTGTTTTTCCCAAATTTTGTAATTCTGATTTCGTTTTGAAATTAAATTTATTTTTGATTGTTTTTGGCAGGAGAAAAGTTGAGGATATGAAGCAAAGAAAACATGGAGAAATAATAGAAAATAGAAGAACATAGAATTTAAAGTTTTGTAGGAGCTATCTCTGAGGGACAAAATTAGAATTAGAATTAATATGAACGCATTGAGATAGGAATGTATTGGCAGTAACTATTTATTATTTAAATACATTTCCATTTTGTTTTCTCCTTCATTAATTGAATGAACTGCTTCTTTAATTGATGAAAATTATATAATGAATTCAATCATATAAACAATCTTCTTCCTCTGGTTAGTTAATTCATCTACTCTTGAATTTAGAGAAGCATATCCTTTTCCCAATTCATGATATGATTAGTTTTACTTGCATCTTAGAGTAGATCTACATTTAGATTTAATAATGCATTGTAGAAGTCCCCTCATACAAGGGAAGACCTTATTTGTGGTTTGGATGAGCCGTAGATTAAACTTAAGGATAACTTTCTTATAAGAGATATGCAAGAGGGCATATTTGATTTCTCTCTTTCTATTGGCAAGTAATAGACATACTATAAGCCATCAGAGAGAGAGAGAGGGTAGTTGGAACCAATTGAACCAGTCAGAACCACTAAATCAAATGGATAAGAGCTTAATTGGGGATTTGACACCCCTTAGATGTTGATGATGTCATTTTTTACCATCAACATTTTTGGCACTAGAAGGAGGGCCTGAGTAAATTGTGTCTTTGAGGATTTTGTGCTTTGAGATTTTATCTTATTACTATGGCTCTAGTTAAAATACCTCCTTGGAGTTTCTTTATTGGACTTGTTGAGACCACTAGGGTCAATTTTGGGGTTAAAGGGTCAAGTATTGGGGCTAAAGGCGCAAGTTTTGTATAAAGAATGTTAAGTCTTTGCATTTTGTGGTTGCGGAGTGCGAAGATGTAAATAGTCAAAAAGGGCTTCCGCCCTTAGTTTAGGTAGCTTGTTTCAGCTTAATGAGAGCCACCCTTAGTCTGCGGACCATGGGAAGGTATAAAAAGGGAGACTTAGAAGTCTCTAAGGTAGTTCAGTTTTTAGTTAGTTTTTGGGCAATTGATTGATGTAATGGGTCTGTGAGGGCTAAGAGAGAAGATTCTTAGCGTAGAAAGAGGCTCTGCAGCTGAGTGCGCAGAGGCCTAGGGTAGAAGTCCGCAGCTGAGTGCACGGACCTCTGCAGCTATGTGCGCAGGGAAGTTAGAGTCTGTACTAGAGATCTGAACCATCAATAAAGAGAATTATTCTAGAGATATATGTGTATGAGCTATTTTATTTCTGTTATGAATATATGCGGTCATGTTATATTGAATATTGGGTTTATGATTTAATGCCATATTGATGTGCGAATCTATGTGTTTTACATTGTCATATGAACGCAAGTAAGAACATCTGTTTACACAAAGATAATCCTAATGCATTTTGAAGTTAACCAATACTTAAGTTAATCTAGGTAGACACAAAAGTAAGAGTAATTACAGAGATGCATAAGCATCTGAATTTCATATTTAGGGTTCGCGAAGGATGATCACAGACCTTCACGAAGGTTTCGAAGTTGAATAAGAGAAGTGCATCGATAACCCCTAAAAGGCTTATCGGTCTACGCGAAGGAAGGGTTAGGGTATAAAACGACATCAAAACTATCTTAGGGTGTGAAAACTTGGTTCCTGCATCCCCCCATACTGCTTCGGCTGAGACTTCAATCTGCGCTCTGCGGATTGATGTCGAAAGGGCTAGTAGTGTAGGGATTGGCTTGGCTAGTTAACTCTAAACCTGGGTCGGGACCCATCAAGCCAAAAAATGGTTCCGTTTCTAGGGACTACTTGGATGACACAACAATAGATAAGGTTGCCAAATTGCTCTGTGAATATAAGGATTTTTTCCCTACGAAGATTTCAGATCTAAAAGGGATAATAGGGGACTTGGGTGTCATGAAGATCACTCTAAAACCAGATGCGAAGCCAGTTAAGCAAAGGCCTTACTGCCTCAACCTGAAGTATAAAGAAAGGGTTTGCTTGGAGTTGGATAAAATGCTTGCAACAGGCATCATTGAACCAATAGAATAGTCTACTTGGGTAAGCCCCATGGTAGTTCAGGACAAGAAACAGAAAGATGAGATATGGATATGCGTGGACCTAAGGAAGTTGAATGACGCTTGTGTGCATGATCCTTTCCCAACTCTGTTCACCGAAGAGGTGCGGGATAATGTTGGTGGCGAGGAAGCATATTCATTACTGATGGGTTCTCAGGGTACCATCAGATCAAGATTGCGTCGGAGGATAGAAGTAAGACGACCTTCGCAATTGAATGTGGATGCTTCTAGTATACGGTGATGCCTTTTGGGCTGAAGAACGTGCTGAAAATCTTCTCATGCATAGTCATCGTAGCGTTCAAAGATTTCATTCACAAATTTCTAGAGGTATACTTTGATGATTGGACAATGTTTGGCTTAGTAAAGTGCCATGTAGCTAGTCTGCGCTTGATGCTGGATACATGTCGAAGGTACCAGATCACACTCAATCTAAATAAATGTTTGTTCTGTGTCCCTTTTGGGATCTTGCTGGGTCACGTAGTATAAAGACAAGGCTTGATGGTAGACCCTGCGAATGTCGCGGTTATAAACAATTTGGAGGCACCGAGAAGTGTGAAATAGCTGCACGTGACATTGGGGCATACAGGGTACTATTTTAAGTTCATAAAAACGTTATGCCCAGATTACCACGCTACATTCTGCTGGAATGAGGAATGCAAGAGGAGCTTAGATGTGCTAAAAGAGAAAATGGTCATCGCATCGATCCTAGTCCTCTCAGATTGGAAGAAGGAATTTCATGTGCATGTGGATGCGTCATGTATTACACTGGGAGTAGTACTGACACAGGCCGGTGAGGGAGAATTGGATCATCCTACAACGTTCACAAGTGGGAAGCTATCTAAAGATGAGAAGAATTATTCAACAACAGAGCACGAAGGTCTGGCTATGGTATATGTGCTCCAGAAGTTTAGGTACTACTTGCTTGGTGGACACTTTCAGATGTTTATAGACTATTCTGCATTGAAGTACTTGGTGAAAAAGCCTCTGTTGGGGGGGGGGATATGCAGATGGTTGTTTCTGTTTCAGGAATATGAATTTGAGGTTATTGTAAAACTAGGATGATTGAATGTTGAGTTGGATCATCTATCACATATTGAAATAGGAGAGGAGCCTGCTAATTTGGAGGAAGGACTACTTGATGCGCATCTCTTTGCAGTGCGCATCGCGAATAGTCACAGTGAAGATAGCTCCAAAAGAATATACTAGCCAACAAAAGAAGGAATTGGTGGTGCACGCGATAGACTTTTCTGTCATTGCAGGGCACTTGTATAAAATGGGATCAGATGAAATACTGTGACATTATGTGCCAGAATTTGAACAAAATAACATCCATGTTGAGGCTCATGGAGGAGTCACTAGAGGACATTATTTGGAAAAAGCAACAACGTAGAAGATTTTACGCGCTGGGTTTTGGTGGCCAACATTGCATAAGGATTCAAAAGCATATTGTAGGGCATGTGATGCATGCCAAAGGATTGGGAGACCATCATGGATGGATGAGCTGTTGCTGAATCTGCAGATATTGTTATGACCATTCGAGAAGTGGGTGATTGGATTTGTAGGACCAATTCAGCCTCCAGGAAAGAAGACAGGTGCACGGTACATCATCACCGTGACTGAGTATTTAACCAGATGGGTAGAGGTGCAACTTGTGAAGGAATGTACAAGTGTAACAACAGAAAAAGTCATCTTTGAGTACGTATTGACAAGGTTTGGATTTCTGAAAATTTTGATGAGCGATCACGGTACGCATTTTCTTAATGAAACGATTAGCGTGTTGATGGAGGAGTTTCAGGCTTACCATCGGAAGAGTACACCATATTTCCCGCAGGCTAATGGAATGGTAGAAGCGTTTAATAAGATACTAGAGAGTGCGCTGATGAAGGTCCACAATGCACAAAGAAATGACTAGAATGTGCACGTACCCACGGTGCTATGGGCTTATAGAACAACTTGTAAGAAGCTAACTGGATAGACGCCTTTCAGGCTGGTTTATGGCGTTGAAGTTGTGATGCCAATGGAATACATTGTACCTAGTCTATGCATAGCATCATTCATAGGAATGGTGGATCACGGAGCCCTGGAAGAAAGGCTCGTGCAATTGACAAAACTGGAAGAAGATGGGTTTTTGGCTAGATTCCATCAGCAAGTTCAAAAGGAGCGCGAAAAGGCATGACACGATTGGCACATCAAACTGCACACCTTCAAGGTAAATGATTTAGTGTTATTATATAATAGCAAGTTTGATAAATTTCCAGGAAAATTTCAGATGCATCGGCTGGGGCCCTATGTCATCAAGGAGATTACTAATGGTGGAGTAGTTCGGTTGGTGAAGTTGAATGGAAAGCCATTTCTAGGGAAGGTGAATGGTAGCTGATTGAAGCCATACACCGGGGATCTGGCCAGATGACTATATGGTGGAAACATAGTCTTAGTGCTCCAGGCAACTTAAAGGAGGTGCAGGACTATAAGTTACACTGCCCAGGTTGTGGAGCTGTGCGATTGGGGTATTGCGTGGAATGGAGGATTGTAACAGTGTCAGCAGAAGCACGAGGGGAGTTACGATATTGAAAGAGAGACCACGCAGGGTAGCTGGAAAGTGACCGTTATGGTCACTGTTCATGAGTTGATAGTGGGAAAACGGCTAAATGGAGCGGGGGGCTGGAAATTAAGTCAGAATTTAAGATCAAGATATTTGAAAATCTGTCGCCACGCTAGCATTTGTTAACATATTTTGGGGGGAATGGTCAGATTCAAATTTGAAATTTCCTATAAACTATAGATGGCTGACCAACGAAAAACACTTGGCATTTTGAGAATTGAGGTGTTGAGCTATCAGGCATGCATGAACCTTGACTATTTCCAGGTTTTAGTAGCGAGTTCAGTGTTTGAGAAATTACCGAAGGAAACTCAGGAGCTCTGAAATGGCATCATGTCAACACTCATGGAGACTGCAAGTGTTGGAGACGCAATGGCAACTGAGAGAGCTGCCCTTAAGGTAGCGAGTGTAGAGCTACCTGCAGAAGTACCCAAATTGCCAAGGTCACCTGGGCCGAGGCCTACGCCGAATAGAGAGGGTCCAAAACCAAAGAAGGATAAGCAGAAAGTGGCACATCCGGTGCGAGCGTTGGCTAGAAAACACTCTCAGAGATAAAATCTTACTGCACAGGAGAAGGGCAAGGTAGTAGACCTGGAACCTGACAAGGACATAGAAGACGTCAATATGGGCATGGAAGATGTTGACATAGGGGCATAAAACATTGACGTTGAGGGGGCAGACCCTATCTCCAAGCTGCCAGTGTATGTCCCTTCGCGTCGAGGCGAGGTGAAGGTACTGAAGGACATCGATGAGAACAAAATCACACTTTTCACCTTGTTCCTGCCATAAGCAGTGAAGTTCACTTCGCTTTGGGCCACGAAGGACCCCCAAAGGGTCAAGGACAGTAAGATATTATGGATTCTCATGGAATCAAGAATCCATGCCATAATCAACCGCAATCTATGGCTCTCACTGACTGTCTTTAAATAGTTGTCTGAATATGTGGAGTTTAAGGCGAACTTCCACTGCATTTCCATTAGAGCGCGGAAGGGTCCTAGACAAAAATGGCATGATATTCCATACCTAGCGAATAATGATGCAATCATTGTGGTTCTGGAAAGTTGGTTGCAGAGTGGCGCATGGCCTTAGACTTATCAGCTGGGTATAGTAAGTCTGCCATGAAGCTAAATAAGGAAGAGGCCAGGTTGAAGATAGAGCAGTTGGTTGAAAAATGGAGGAAGGAAGCCGAGGACAAAGCCAAAGCAGAGCGCATTGCCAAAAAGCAGGCAGAAGGGTAGGAGGAAGAGGAAGAGTGTGAGTCTGATAGGAGTCAAAAGTTACCTTCTTTGCAAATAGAGGAGGAGGAGTAGCGCTTAGAACAGGGAGAAACAGACTCAGAGACTACTCTATTCCAGGTTAAGCACAAAAGGGAGGAGGAGAAAGTAGGGCCGTGGAAGAAGTCCAAGGCAAGCAAGTCATCCCTTGACCCAATCACCTTGAAAGAGGGTGATTTGAATGATATCGGCAATAGTGTGAGGGACACGACCATGAAACTGTTGTAGCAGTTCAAGCAGTAGTAGAAACAGGCCTTGGTCGCCATTCAAACGGGTATGCATGAGCTGCAGATCCAGGCTACTCAGGTGTAGAATTATACAGGACAGGGTAGCGCGATGTCGAGCAGTTTGACGCCTGGAACCTTAGATGCAGCAAATATTTTCCGTTCAATGGATCCCTGGGCTGTCGCGCTTCCGGATGGAGCATTGACCGCATAAACAAAGGCCGACAGGGCCATTATCAGCATCCTCAAGAAAGTTAGGTTAAACTTGGCTGCGCTCCCAAGTGAAGCCCTTCGCACCCTACACAATGGTGAGGAGAAGGTGAACAATGCCCAGATGTTCATAGGAAAGACATCCGCGATTAATCTTCTTAAGAAGATCACAGAGAATAATGAGCGCACAGTAGCTGTGGTGGCTGAGGCATGTCGGACTGTTCTAGAGATGAACATCCCAAAAGATGCGCCAGTTGACGTAAGAATCTGGAAGGTCGCTTTAGGTGTGCATGATGCATAAATAGAGCTTACTAAGGTTCAGTTTGAACTGAACCTTAAGATCACAAAACTTGAGTTGAGGGCCCAGCCTTCGACTCCACCAGAAGTCAGAGAGTAGTAAGAGGCCACTGTCAAAGATTCCATTGTAGCTGTCGATACTGTAATGAAGGATTCCACTGCGCTCTTTGAACAGGCGCTTGAAGTAGTTACCAGTCTGCAGGAAGTTCCCAACTTGCAAAGGATAGAAACTGAAGCATGGGAGTTGCAGAAGAGGTACGATGAAGTCAAAGCGACGGCGTGCACCATCGCCATCATGCAGAGGTTGGTGAAGCTGCAAGAAGCGAAGGCGCTAAAGGAACAGGTGGATGCAACTCAACGCAAGGAGGCAGTACTGAAGGCCAGATTGGGGACTTGGCTAGAGGAAGCTTATGTGCTCATGACCTCCATTGAAGGAAAATTAGTCAGTCTACAGGTGACACAACAGAAAATACAGGCAGATAGTGTAGGACCAGTGAAGGAGTAGCTGATCGAGTAGGCTAAGCAAGCAGTGACGCAGTGTATTGCTGAGGTTGCAGTAGTATAGGTGGAGCTATGAGGTCTTCATGACAAGACCCCATACCAGCTGAGTGACCTGGGGCAAGTCACCATATTTGTGTTGGGGGCCTATTGGGAATAGGTCCCCTAGGGTCAATTTTGGGGTTAAAAGCCCAAGTTTTAGGGCTAAAGGCCCAAGTTTTGTATAAAGAATGTAAATTCTCCGCATTTTGTGGTCGCGGAGCGTGAAGATGTAAACAGTCAAAAAGGGTTTCCACCCTTAGTATAGGTAGCTTGTGTCAGCTTGATGAGATCCATCCTTGGTCCACAGACCATGGGAAGGTATAAAAAGGAAGAGTCTAAGGCAGTTAAGTTCTTAGTAAGTTTTTGGGCAATTGATTGATGTAATGGGTCTGTGAGGGCTAAGAGTGAAGAGTCTTAGCAGAGGAAGAGGCTCTGCAACTGAGTGCGCAGAGGCCTAGGGTAGAAGTCTATAGCTAAGTGCGCAGACCCCTGCAGCTATGTGCGTAGGGAAGTTAGAGTCTGTACTAGAGATCTGAACCATCAATAAAGAGAATTATTCTGAATATATGTGGTTATGTTATGTTGAATACTGGGTTTATGATTTAATGTTGTATTGATGCGCAAATCTATGTGTTTTACTTTGTCATATGAACATAAGTAAGAACATTTGTTTACACGAAGATAATCATAATGCATGTTGAAGTTAACCAATACTTAAGCTAATCTGGGTAGAAACAGAAGTACGAGTAATTACAGAGATGCATAAGTGTCTAAATTGCCTATTTAGGGTCCGTGAAGGATGATCATAGACCTTCGTGAAGGTTTCGAAGTCGAATAAGAGAAGTGCATCGATAAGCACTAAAAGGCTTATCAGTCTGCGCAAAGGAAGGGTTAGGGTATAAAACGACATCACAACCATCTCAAGGTGCAGAAACGTGGTTCCTGCATCCCCCCATACTGCTTCAGGTGAGACTTCAGGCTGCTCTTCGCGGATTGATGCCGAAAGGGCCAGTAGTGTAGAGATTTGCTTGACTAATTAACATTGAACCTGGGTCAGGGCCCATCAAGCCAATAGGACCTCACCCAAATTCTACTCTGATAAAGGAAGTCTAGACCCTGTCGAAGGTAAAATATAATGGTACGTCATCTGCTTTTAATCATCTTCTTCAATTTATTTTAATTTGCAAAAAAATCAATATTGATGAAGATATTATTTGTAGGATCTTCATTCTTACTTTGACAGGTAAAGCCAAAGACTGGTGCTTATCTCTTCCAGTTGTCTCCATACATAATTGGGATACGTTTTCGAAGATTTTCCTTCATGCATTTTAGGAATGTGATTAGAAAAGGGTGTGTGATCAGTTAGAAGAATTGTGTAGGATGAAAGGTGAAACTTTGGATAGCTTTTACATGAAATTTAAATAAACTTTAACGCAATTTCAATCCAAATATTTTCCTTCTCAATTCCAATTAATTGGATGGTTTAGACATTTAGACACGAAGAAACATAAAGTATATCTATTGTTTATAATGAAATAATTTCTTGAAATGACAACGCCAATTCTGCACAAATTTAAGTTTCAAATACTACTAATCATCAACTCAACCAGAGATTGTTACTGCTCAAATAAATGATGCTTATGCTAGAATTGCTCCAAATCTATATAATGCTGCTATATATGATGAAATTAAAAGTCAACAAGATATGTAATCCACTAGCATAAATCGATATCAATTAATTCAACATCAAATAAATCAACAACAATTAAATTAGCCAGAGAATGTCAGCAACGCACAAACTACTGCAATTAATTTAGAATCCTCTACTACTGATAATAAATTGCAAGTTATGGAGCATCTTACTAACAATTTTTATATCAATCAAATGCATAAAGAATCCAAGTTTTATGGAGAAATTGATCAGCAATCCAAAGTTTTCAATAATTAAAATGTAGAAGAATCTAAATTGTGCATTTTAAAAAATGAGCAATCTTCTGTGAAGAGAGAAACTTTCAGGTATTTATCTTCCACCTCTTATTTTTGTCTCTATCATGATATTTTTAGAAACAATAATATAATTCATAATCAATTAGCAATCCCTTTGAACACAAATTTAATTCTATAAAATATAGGAGTTGTCATTAATAAGAATTATCGTTTACTTTTGATATTGGTAGAGAAAATTTAACCAACACTATTTTCAATTATCCTAGAAATTCTCTCAATCTGGAATTTAATTATTTGCCTAGTTCTGATTTATTTTATTCAAAGAAAAAGAAAACTAATGAATTCATTTTTAGTGAGGAATTAAAGATTGATAATGTTGAGCCTCTTTTCTCTTCAGAAATGGTTTTAACAGATTCCCATTTTCCCAATTCCTTAAGTGAATCTATTTTTGAAAATGAGAATAATATTAGCTTAAATATTCTAGTTAATTCTCAGTCATTCAGTCATCATAGTGATTTCAACAATCATGAATCCGTTCCAATTTATGATTCGTACAATGATGAAATACCTTTTTGGGATCATGAACTTAAATTTTTCCCATGTCCACAAGTGAATGAAGACAATAGTTTTAATTTCATAATTTCCGTTGACACTTGTGGAAAGGAAATTTCTGCCAATAAATATCAGTTGTGTTGTACCATTATTTGTAGCAATAATATAAATTTGGGTCTACTTCGTCCTTGTTTTTCTCGATTTGAGTTTATGTTTCTTTCAAATTTAATTTTTGAATTTCTGAAAACTATATGGTGGTACTTTGAACATAATGACTCTCAGTGCACATCAGGTGCATTAATAAGCTTGTATGAAAATCAATTCCTGAAGTTCAAGCATGAACATCAGCTACTTATTAGCTTGAAATTTTATTTGATGATCATGTTTGGCCAATTTATTTATGATTTTCAAATGAGTTCTTCTCAAACTCAAGAACTTGAGAGTACATCACTACATTCTGGACAAAAATATAATTATTTTAGTAATCTTCTAAACTTTTACCCACACTTAATTGATTCATTTGAAGAGAAGATTTCTTTTCATGCCCTTTCTTTTGCGCATGATACAAAACCATCAGTATTTGGAGATTCATCATTTAAAGATTCTCTGGTTTACACTTTGGGTTTCTTCTAATCATTCACTTCAATACATCATGATTTTTACGATCCTGTAGGCATATGGTTGGAAGAATTTCAAGGTACGATTTTTGTAAATAAATTTATTTTTTCCATATTTTAATGTAAATAGTAGGTTGAGTTTTCCTTTTAATAATTTAGCAACAATTTTATATTTTTGCTGATTTTTGAAATTTTCATTAGTGTAGAAATAACACTGAGAGAATGGATTCACTGGAAGTATGAATATACTTAATCATATGCTCTCTCAGCCAATTAGAATAGGACTAGGATTAATTTGTTAGCTAGTTCACCTTTAGTTTATCTTCTGGTTTAATTTGCATATTTTTAATAAATAAGTAATGGGCCCAAATATTTCCCTTATTATTCATTTCATTTTTGGAAAAAAATGGCTCATGACCACTTTTCCCCTCAATTTAAATGTGAAGCACATGTAAATGGCTCATTACTCAGTATTTAATCTAGATTGAATAAGTAGATGATTTTGAACATATTCAAAATCAAAGATAATACATGGGATAACGTCAAGATCTATAAGGTATTCATTGCATTAATTTGGAGGCTTGATTTTTATTAGAATATTAAATTAGCTTTAGAATAAAGCAAGCAGTCAACCCTTTTTAGACTATTAACATGTTCAACTAAAATTGAATGCTTGGATTCTTCTTTTTTAGATTTGTCATGGGCCTATAGCTTCCTACCTTTCAAATAATTAATAAAAGAGCCTACAATCAAAGGAAAATCATAAAATCTTGTAGCAAATACTATTGTCCATGATATTACCTCTGCCTATTTTGAATTGTTCATTTGTCAAGTTGAGTTGAACCATTGCATCGTACTCATTCATATTGCATCCTCTTTACTCACGTTTCCTTCTTCCGAGAGGATTCAAAGCCTTTATATTGTAAATATTAAGAATCCTGATCCTCTGCTTTTTGTTTCATTTATAAGAGAATGACTTTTCCAAGATATTTTCTTCATTTCTTCAAACTTGTAGGTTTCTCAGATTCTTGGCTCCATATTATATCGAAGCTATTTTATGAAGTATTACGAAATTTTTTATCTCTAATATTTGAATGCCTGATGTGCCGAAAGGTAATATTCCCATGTGATACATTAAAAGTCTTCACTATTAGACATTTTTGATATTGTAAGTTTTATTTATGAAGTTACCAAATGTTTTATCTCGATGTCCTTCTTTCTGACACTTTCCCTATATGTTTCGATTTTTTATATCATAAGTGAAATTAAAATTAAACCTCAAAAAACAATTTCACCGAAAACGTTTTAATATCAAAGGATTTGTTTATCAGAGTTTTGTTTATCACGAAATTTTTATTTCGGAAGCCTTGTTTATTAAATCTCTTACCTTCGACACATCATACTTTGGATCTTTCCATATTAGAGGATTGCAATATCGTAAGTCCATTTTAAATTACTCTATGATATTTCCGTTCTGAAATCTAATGTGGAAATATTCACGTGGCTTCCCATCATTTCACTTAATGGATTTAAATATGATTTTATGTGTCTCGAAATAATAAAAAAATTACATTTAATTTCTTTGATTATCTTGGAACCTCGGAATATTAGGTTGTTATCATAAATATATTTAAATTTCTTCTTGAGATTTCCTTTTCACCTCTTTCCATCTTGAACCCTTTGAATTTCGGATTATGTATTCTTGTAGGCCTCTAGTCAATTCATTCATTGCTAGACAATGTGACATATCACTATGCTCACATGGAATCCTCTTTTATTTTCTCTCTATATTTATTCTGATTTCTATGTTATCATGATGATTGAGATCTTGGATGTATTTTTAATTCCAAAAATTATTCCTTGGAACAACTAAGTGAATTTAGGGATATACATTATTCATAATGTGTGCACATGGATCTTATCATTGTGCCCTCATTGGACATACATCTTGACATGTATAATTGGGCCTGTTTTTACTCTAAGAATCCTCTTGGCTAATGAAAATTTCATCACCTATGGCTTACTCATATTTCGGTCTTTATTCTACTATTGTGTTGGCTTGTATGGGCCTGACCCAAGTTCAAAGGTGATTTAGCCAAACAAATCCTGGTGCTACTGGCCCTTTCGGTAATAGTCCATGGAGCACAAACTGAGGTCTCACCCGAAGTAGTATGGGAGGGTGCTAGAACTAGGTTTCTGCACCCTAGGGATGTCTGATGAGATTCTGGTGGTCTGCGGTTTGACCTTGCGTGCACGTTTCTATGCGCATCTATTAGTCCCTCGCACCCTGTGATGTTGCCTTTACGTAGCCCTACCCGGGGCGCGATCTGTGTTATTACCCAAGTTCCTCACTATTAACATGTTATTACGTGATTACTTAACTTATCTGTGTAATTCTAGTGATAATTAACAATACATCCATCATTCATATAAGTGCGCATGATAAACAAAACAGTATGAATGTATATAATGCAATACACAAGCAGATGCACAGAAATTGGGAATCAACTTCTCTTTATTATTCTTCGTTCAAGGTTACAAACTCGACACCACCCTGCACACTCAGCTGCAGGGGTCCATGCACTCAGCTGCGGACTCTACTAGGCCTCTGCACACTAAGTTGCAGAGCCTCTTCCTACTACTACGACCCAATACACTTAGATTCTCACTCTATGCTCTATCTCTACTCCGCTCATCCGCTAGCTATCTTTACAACTTAGGTCCTCGCTTTCTTTATACAATCCCATGGTCCGCAGACCATGGGTAGGTCGACATGACATTAAATTACATTACAAAACTTACGGTGGACATCCTTATGACTCAACCTATACATTTTGCTCCGCGCCCACAATTCGCAGAGTCTTACAATACATTTGACCAAAATCCGGGTTTTGAGCCCCAAAACATGTTGTGGGGGGATTTGATGCCCAACACACCCCCAACACAAACATCGTGACTTGCCCTCGAGTCACTCTGTTGGCATGACGGACTTGGCGCAGAGTCCCTCCAATTGGTCCCGTACTACTCGAATGTCGGCAGCACACTAAGCTGCTGCCTGCTGTACCTGTTGCATTCTTGTGTTTGAATCATCTGTGTCTGAATTGTGTCCTTACCTCAGTACCAACATCTACTGCATGTGTTTATAGTCCCGCACCCTCGTCCGACTCCTCGGGTTGTGAAGACTGTGCTTCAGCCGGTTAGTCAGATAGCCGGCTCACCCGTGTAGGGCTTCAAGCGACTGCTATTTACTTTACCTAGGAAGGGTTCTCCATTTAGTTTAACTAGTTGGACCATGCCTCTGTCTGTGAGCTCCTTAACCACGTATGGTCCTAGCCAGTGCATTCTAAATTTTCTCAGAAATTTTTTGAACTTACTGTCATATAGTAGGACTAAGTCATTTACCTTGAAGGTGCACAACTTGATATGGCAGTCGTGCCAGGCCTTTTCACACTACTTTTGTACCAGCTGATGAAATCCAGCCAGAAACTGTTCTTCCTTGAGTTCTTATAATTGCACGAGCCTGGCTTCCAGAGCTTCGCGGTTCGTCATGCCTGTGAGCACTGCTATTCGCAGACTAGGTACGATGTATTCCATCGGCATGATAGCTTCTGTGCCATAGACTAATCGAAAAGGTGTCTATCCCATCAATTTCTTGCACATTGTCCTGTAAGCCCATAATACAGTAGGTATGCATAGGTCCCAGTCGTTTCGTTGTGCATTACATACTTTTGTAAACTAAGTGTCCAATATTTTGTTGAATGCCTCTATTGTCCCATTAGATTGTGGGTGGTACAGTGTGCTTTTCTGATGATACACCTGGAACTCTTCTGTGAGCGCGTTGATGGTTTCATTCAGGAAATGTGTTCAGTGATTACTCATTAAGCTTTTCAGACAGCCAAATCATGTCAACACGTTTTCGAACAAAAACTTTGCAGCTGTAGCGACCATGCAGTCCTTAACTTGCTGCGCTTCCGCCCATCGTGTCAGGTACTCCGTCGCGGTGATGATGTAGTGCGTGCCTGTCTTTCCCTAAGGTTTGATTGGTCCCACAAAGTTGATTTCCCATTTTTCAAATGATTGCAGCATCATTTGTGGATTTAATGGCATCTCATCCCTTCATGATGGTTTTCCAGTCCTTTGACATATATTACAGGCCTTACAGTGCGCTTTCGAATCTTGGTGTAGGGTTGGCCACAATAACCCTGCGCAAAGAATCTTCTGTGTGGTTGCGCTTCCTGCATAGTTTCCTATAGCGCTCCCATGTGCTTCTGTAAGGATTTGACCTTGTTCAAATTCAAGTATGTATCTTCGCAATATCTCATCGTTTCCCATTTCGTAGAGGTGCCCTGTGATGAAAGAAAAGTCTGCCACGCCCACCACCAATTCCTTCTTTTGTTGGACTGAGTATTCCTTCGCCACAGTCCCTATTGTTAAAAAATGGATTATATCTTTGAAGTGTTCGTCCGCAACATGCACTGCAAAGAGCTATGCATCGGGTAGTCCCTCGTCCAAATTCGTTGGTTCCTCGCCCGTCTCAATTCGTGACAAGTGATATGGTCCTGCGTTTAGGTGTCACGGCTTGACTATGACCTCAAAATCATATTCTTGAAATAGTAAGAGCCATCTGCATATGTGCCCTCCCAACACAGGCTTATTCACCAGGTATTTCAATGCGTAATGGTCGGTATACATCTTGAAATGTCCTCTGAGTAAATAGTGGCGGTATTTTTGGAGTGCGTACACCATTGCCAACCCGTCTCGCTCAGTGGTGGAATAGTTCTTTTTTGCTTTGGATAATCTCTAACTTGCAAACACGATCGGGTGATCCATGCGCTCCGTGCCTTCCTGTGTGGGTACGGCTCCCAGCGCGATACACGACGCATCAACATGTACATGAAATTCCACATCCCATTTTAGGAAGACCAGGATTGGAGTGGAGGCCAATTTTCCCTTCAGGACATCCAAACTCTTCATGCAATGATCATTCCAGCAATATGTAACACCCTTTTTCAATAGATTTTCCATCGGCGCTGTTATTTGGGCATAACTTTTGATGAACTTCCTATAATATCCAGTGTGACCCAAAGTAGTGCGTAGTTGTTTAACACTTCGCAGTGCTTCCAAATTTAGAATAACGACAATGTTCACAGGGTCCACCATCAGTCCTTGTTTGCAGACCACATGTCCCAACAGGTTTCCAAAGGGAAAAATGAATGTGCACTTCTTAAGGTTCAACGCAATCTGGTGTCGGCAGCAAGTATCCAGCATAAAGCGTAAGCTTGCTACATGGTGGTTAACTAATCCAAAGACAGTCTAATCATCTAGATAGACCTCCAAGAACTTGTGGATGTATTCTTTGAATGCAGCCACAATGATGTGTGAAAATATCGCTGGCGTGTTTTTCAGTCCAAACAACATAAAGTTGTATTGAAAGCAGCCCCATTCAGTTGCGAAGGTTGTTTTGCTCGTATCTTCTGGCGCGATCTTGATATGATGGTACCTCGAGAACCCATCTATGAATGAGTATGCTTCCTGACCACCGACATTCCCCAGTACTTCATCTGTGAATGGTGTTGGGAATGGATCGTGTACACAGGTGTCGTTCAGCTTTCTGAGGTCCACGCATATTATTATTTCGTCCTTCTGTTTTTTCTCCTATACTACCATAGGACTCACCCAGTTGGATTCTTCCACTGGTTCAATAATTCTGGCCGTGAGCATTTTGTCTAATTCGCCGTGGACCTTTTCTTTATACTTTGGATTCAAGTGGTAAGGCCATTGCTTAACTGGCTTCGCGGCGGGTTTCAAGGTGATCTTCGTCATCCCTAAGTCACCAACGATCCCTTTTAAGTCCGTGATTTTGGTTGGGAATAAGTCTTGGTAGTCGTGGAGTAACTCAGCGACCTTATCCATCGTGGGTGTAGGATAAAATTCACCCGTGCCATTCACAGAAAGCATGAGAAAAAACCTGATACTATATATAAAACCAAGAAAAATTCAAATTCATCACTTCTAGGGACCTCGTAACCACCTTGCCAATACACAAGTATGTTCCTGTTTGCAATTAGAAAAATTACCCAAATTACAATCTATTTACTCCAGCATATTTTGGAAAGTTATAGAAGGATGACTAGTGCAATCAATCCATTCCTTTTAGCCCTGGATTTGTTTCAGTTTAAAACAGAAGTATACAAATATACTTGTCCAATGTCTATGCTTTAACCATTCACCTTAAGATGTTTTTACAATATAATTTCCTAAGTCTATTTAATATCTTCATTATCATAAAAACCAACCTATATCCATCTTAACTCCACATCTACCACTCTTAGGGGGATGAAATCTATTTATCCCTCTGAGCACTTGGTAGACCCAGAATTAAGATGGATCTAAGATGATAGAATTTCCCCTTTAAATAGTCTATGCTCACATGAATACCATGGTATTACCATCGGTCAATACCATGGGTTATCATAAACCTAGAGCTTAAAAATTACTATTAGTAATTTATAAAAATTAATAAAATTAATAGTTGATTTTTATTTTATTTTTTATTTTAACCAAGCTAAAATGTTTAACATACATTAAATTACAACATCCATTTTTACTCTTGATCGGATCAAATATTTTTTCACTCTATGCTAGTTTTCATATCATGATATTTGATACCTCTCGGGGGTTAGTAGATCCAGAGTAAAGATGGATCTATGCTGGTTTAATTCCCCATTTAAATAGGCTACATTCTAGGTGAATACCATGGGTCAATACCATGTGCCATTTTTATTTTTATTAATACTAATATTAGGGTTAATAATGTTTTTTTGCATGGTATTTGTCCCATAGTATTTTGCCCATAGGTTTCACCTAAATATAACACATTTTTTGAGTGTTCATAAATATAAGGTGACTTATGGAGTAAATATAAAAAAATGTTTTATTTGTTTACCATATTTGGCCCATAGGATTCACTTAAATAAAACCTATTTCTTGAGCCTTCATAAATAGAACGAGGGTTATGGACTAAATATAAAAAGAGGTTTTGTTTATTTACCATGCGTTTAGTTTATTTATATTTTTATTTATTTACCATACCTTTTTTAGTAAGTATAAAAAGACGTTTTATTTATTTACCATACCTCCACTTTACTTATATTTTTATTTGTTTACACCCTTGCATGTATATAAGCTGACTTATGGAGTAAATATAAAAAATGTTTTATTTATTTACCATACCTCTCATTTATTTATATTTTTATTAATTTACCATACCTCTTTTATAATGTATTTGGGCCTTTGGCCCATAGGATTCACTTAAATAAAACCTATTCTTGAAAATGGGCGAATGGATTCACTTAAATAAAACCTATTCTTGAAAATGGGTGAATGGAAGGTTGTAACTCCTAATTTCAAGGGCTAACTTTACCTTTTTTACCCTCTCCCTTAAAATAAGGTGGGCTATTTGAGGTGATTTGTAAAAATGTACTATGATACAAAATATTCGCCCACTAAAAATTTAAAACCCCTTAATTTCACCAAAGGGCGAACGTTCGCCCCTAAAATTTTCTATGATGTCCTTGTCGAGTTTGTACAATCGCGGGCATAGTTCCCTAGCCCTGCACAATTGTAGCAAAATAGTTGTTTGCGACCCCTTCCTGGTCCCATTCCACCTCAACCTCGACCGATCCCCTGAAATCCAGTGCACACCATTCCTGCATTTGGGTCGAGGGCTCGTGTTTCGGTCTGCACCCTGTAGGCAGGAGTCTGATCCATCATTAGTTCGTAGCTTCTGTAGGTGTGTTCATCATGGCCTACCAACCTGCAGAAATTACAAAACAATTGCTGGGACATCTACGTATACTTCTGCAATAGATGACAATTATCCATAGTGTGTTTTCCTCCTATTTGACAGATCACGTACCATAATGCAGGCACCGTGCTTGGTCCTGCATGTGCCTCAGGTCTTAACGGCATTGGCCCTCCTCCTACCAAGTAATTCGTGAACACTGGCTAGTGGTCCTTGTCATGCCCCTCGCCTTTGCATTTTATGAACCATACCTCCTCGCATGCCTTTGGCCGAGGTGTCCAGTCCTATTTCAAACTCTGAATCTCCATACACAGATTTTGCAGTTGTGCGTGGATTTGTTGGACTCCGAAATTAGGGTCTTGTATAGGGGTCTCATGTAATCTCATTGCCATCTCCAAACCTTCCCTTTTCTGTAGATGATGTCAAAGTCATAACCCAACATATTTGTGACCCATTTTTTCTGTTCTTCTAAAGATAATATTTGTTCTAAAAAGTATTTAAGACTATCATGATCTAATTTTACCTTGAAGTGTCTTCCCATTAGATAAGGTTGCCATTTCTTAACTGCATGTAGTCTTGCCAACATTTCCTTCTCATAAATAGCTTACTTGAGATGTAGCCGTAAAAATACCCAATCACCTACATCAATTTTTTTTTCACTGATTCTGTACCAAAGTGGCGTTATCCTTTAAAAGTTGGATAACTTGTTGTTGATGCTCAATGTGATCTTTCACTGCTTGAACCTTTTTCTTCTTGATATGTCCTTCTATCTTGAGAGTTTGAGGAGTGGTAATTTCTTCCAATGCTTTACAAGATATGGTCAAATTCATTTCTTGATGCTCGATGTGATCTTTCACTTCTTGAACATTTTTCTTCTTGATATGTCCTTCTATCTTAATAGTTTGAGGAGTGGTAATTCCAGCCAATGCATTAAAAGATATGGTTGGATTCATTTCTTCTTTCTCGATGTGATCTTTCACTTCTTGAACCTTTTTCTTCTTGATATGTCCTTCTATCTTGAGAGTTTGAGGAGTGGTAATTCTTGCCAATGCTTTACAAGATATGGTCAGATTCATTTCTTCTTTCTCTAGGGTTGGGTCTTGGCATATATCCTCTTCTTTTGATGTTTCTTAATCCTTTTCTTCCTCCTCTTCATACTCTATGTAAAATAATTTCTTCTCAGCACACTTATGACCTTTAGTGCATTTTCTATCACAATTGTAACAAAGCCCTTTTTCTCTTTTTTCTTCCAATTGTTGTGGTGTAAACCTTGTAGGTTGTGGAAGGCTAGGAGAAGAAACACTTCCATAATTATAGTCATAAGTGGTGGGATTCCTTGGTTCCATAATTTCTCTTTCAATATTTCTTGTCCACCTGAATGCCTTCTCCAATGAATCAAGTTCCCAAAGACGAACCTCATGTTGAATGTTATCCTTTAAATACCTATGAAGACATCAATCCTTTGCTTCTCTAAAATATCATTTACTCTTATATTCAATTTTTGAAAGTCCTCAATGTGCTCTGCCATTGAACACTTTTGTTTTAGATTTATCAATTGATTAAAGAAGGTGTTTCTCTTTGTATCCTCATAATGTGCTATCATTTCCTCCGTGAAAATTGACCACATAATAAGTGGTTTATGAGAACAAAGACCTTTATACCATAAAAATTGATCCAGTTCTAAATATGAAGATGCAATACGTACCCTTTGTAACAGTTTCACCTCATGTAGATCAAAATATTTCTCCATCTATCGTATCCAATTTACCGGATCGTTGCCATCAAACTTCCTCATATCGCCTTTTCTTGATTTTAGGAGCTCAATCTTGAAACGACTATAAATATATAATTTCAACTCTTCCAGTTTTGAAATTGTGATCTGAAATAACCCTCTATGTCCTCTTTCTAAATTTTGATCAAAATTGGATTCTCCAGGAAAGCGTTATCCACAATCTCCCAAGATGACCTGATTATATACCTTTTCAGAAGAGCGAACTTGTATGAAGTTCCACGTGTCACTGTTTTGACCTTTGGATCTAAACAATGTACAAAAGAACTTATAGTCCATCCTCTTTCTGTAATTTCTTACGAAATTTCAATCTGATGCTCAGAGAGACAGTTATGACGATTTTCCCAAGGTGACCTGTTTGGAATGTAATTTGGGGGTCTATAAACACCCTAACTTCCTCAGACTATATCTCTGAAATTGTAGTGAGACAGGATCTAAAAGTCAGAGCCAAGGTTCAAACTGATTTCTTCTCAAATGGGTTTTTGTTTTAGCCTCTGAAACTTTGTAGCGAAAGAGTTATAGTGAACATCCCATGATGACCTGTTTTAGTTGAAATTCTGGAGCTTGCAAAAACCCTAAATTCCTCAGATCATATCTCCGAAAATTTAGCGAGACAAGCTCTGAAATTTGGACCTGAGGTTGAGTGGGAGTTCATCATGGGATTTTTTTTTTTGCTTATGAAACATCATAGAAAGAAAGTTATAATGGAAATTCCACGAAAACCTATTTGGAGCAGGGAAACCCTAGAATCCAATGCTTTGATATCAAATTTTATGAAACTAACTCACAAAAAGATAGAAAAGAAAGATAAATGCCTTAGAATTCAGCCTCTTCATGGGGGAAACCTCCTTTACATTATGCAAATGAACAATTCTTGGATGATACAAATGACAAGACCTTCTTTCTATATATAGGTGTTTAAGGGGTCATAATATAATCAGAGCCGACATAACAATAATAATTTAAGGGCACAATAATAACAATATGGGGACTAAATTGGTACAAAAATATAATAAGGAGGTTGTACTAATAACAATAAGGGGTTACACTAGTAGTATAGGGACCTAACAAATTCCCTGTTTAGCGCGGTCTGGATTTTTGTGATTCCTGCGTTTGGATAGTCATTAGGATGCTTAATGTACCATCTTAATGCGTGATCCTGCAATGCGCTCACCAGCGTAGCCTTCTTGATATTGTCATCCACGAATCCTTATGCTTCCCATACTGCTCTTACCACGAATCAGAATTGGTCCTGATCTTTGTTCCCTACTCCTCTGAATACCGGTAGTTTGATCACACTCGCCATACTGAACTATGGTGGTGGCGGAGGTGGGGTGGGGTGGGTGGAGATAGGGGCAAGGAGGGTGAGACAGGTGGTGGTGTAGGTGGAGGTGGTAAGCGCAGAATTCGCTACTTTATTAGACTGACCACGCTTCTAAGAGAAACTTTTGCGAGCTCTTGCTCGCTTTCCTGCAAGGGGGAAATTAAGGGACTAGTTTCCATTTCTTCACTACTTCTGCTTCTATAGATCTTCCCACTTCACGTAGTCCCAAAAATTAATTTATTCGCATAACCCGCTTTTCACACAATAGCATCTTAATCCAAGTGTTCAAATATTTGATATACTTACCTTGCGGTCCCTTGAGGAAACATCGCTCCACCTCACTGTAGCTGACGGTCGTACCTACCACGAAATCAGTGATAAATGTTGGCATTATGATGTACGTGTTGTACTTGATGGAAACCCTCTTGTAGCATAACAAATCTCATGTATATGGGAACTAGATGAATCTTCAGAAGAGATATCAGATGTGACAGAATGCATGACAGTAGCGTTTACAGATGTGATGAAATGCAGGGCAACTTCAAGGAATCAGTTCAAAAGGCAACTCACTCAGATGAGAGATCACTGTATAGCAGGTAAACAACAAAGAATTACAGATCAGTCTTCACAGAATGAAGAAAGAGAGGTATATGCAGGTTCACTGTATACAAGTCGCGTATACGTACACACGCACTTTCATAGAAGGAAAAGAATGTATACCTTGGAAAAATAAATTGTTGGTCCGAAGTATTTGGTCCATGGTATTTTGATCCATGGTATTGGTCCAAGGTATCGGGTCCAAGGTATTGACCCTAGGTATTTGGTCCAAGGTAGTGGTCCTAAGTGGTTTTGGTCCATGGTATTGAGAAAGGCCTACAAACTATAAAAGGAGGAGAAGATCATAAGGTCAAAGTGCACAAGTATCAAATATCTGATGAAGTGTGAGATCTAATATGCAGGTTATTGGCTTATGGTGCTGTGCTTGATCTGAACCAAGGATGAACCTTAGCGTTTGATGAAGGATAAGATCTAATGATGTATCAGGATCTCAAGGCTTGAAGTGAATTATCTTTATGTGGTTTGATCTTGTATTTGAATAACTGGCGCATGTTGTAGTCTGTAAATATGATGATCTGGGTATGACTGAAGTTTGGAATAGTTGTAATGTTTAAATCATCATTTACAGATCTGTACGCAGGTTCACTTTAGAAAAGGAGTGTATACACGCTAGTTCCGCATATCATAGCAGCGTATACATCATAAATTTGATTTTCAGATCTGTACACTGGTTCTCTTTGAGGAAAGCGCGTATGCACACAGGTTCGACACATGGAAGTAGCGTATACCTTATAAAATATATTTTAGTTGATTCTGTTTTCTATTGTAGTGTTCTGGGTTCTAGCTTGGGTTCTGGTTACTGTATTCTGGTAATAGCATTTTGAATGATCAGATTAATGGAGTGTTGATTGATTCGATTGTGGTTGGTTCAAAAGTATATTGGTTGATGTAGATATATTTGATTATTGAATGATGTTGTTGAAGGATCCAGTCTGAAAATTTATGAAACATGGTCCCTGGAAGAAAAGAGAAGGTTGTAGCCTTCTGTAGGCTGGTACCTACGTACTAGTAAACATATCAGCTAGTACAAGAGCTAGGGGGTTGTAGCTCCCTTCTAGTAGAAGCTGGGGAACGAGAGAAGGTTGTAGTCTTCTGCAGGTAGAAGCCTACGTACTGGTATAAGACTGCACCAGTACAAAAAGTGTAAACACAATTTTATTATTATTAAAAGAAGACAAAGATGATTGCAGAAGGTGGTTTTCACCCACATTGGGTTTCCACCTTATATCTTGGTGTTTAGGTGTGTTGCTTATGTGTGATATTTTTTTTTTATTGCACTGTCTAATGAATTCCTGATATACTGGTTAAATTTCAATGCATGATAATTTGGGTAAATCAAAAGATCTCTGCATATACGCTGGTTGCATTAATTATAGTTGTGTATACATGCTAGTTCATTAAGCTGAAGTAGCATATACAAATCAGTTTTGAAAATTAAATTATTGATCTGATAACACTGATTCACCACCCCTCTCAGTATTATTTCCAACAATTGGTATCAGAGTAGGTCCTTAAGAAAGAATCTTGATCACTTGAGGGAAGATCTATCATCATGAGTAATCAATAAAGTAGGGGATCCATTAGACCACCAATCTTTCATGGGAGCAACTTTATTTATTGGAAGGTAAGAACCACAACCTATCTTCAATCTCTTGGAATAGATGTCTGGGAAATCATGGAAGGAGGATACACATTTCCATCAGCAATTTCTACAGATACAGCAGGTAAAAAGAAATATGAAACCAATGCCAAGGCTGTCAATACATTATTTTGAAGTCTGTCACAATAAGAGTTTGTCAAAGTTATGTAGCTCAAATCAGCCAAAGAAATATGGGACAAAAGCGTTCTAAGCTATGAAGGAGACTCTCAGAATTCAATATGAAGATGCATAATGATGAAAGTATAGCTAGTTACTTCTTACGTATAGATGAGATTGTTAATTGCATGAAGAATCTGGGTGAAGAGATAAAGGAAGTTACCTTAGTTGAAAAAGTTTTAAGATCCTTATCTGCTAAATTTGAATCAAAAGTATCGGCCATATAAGAAAAGAAGGATCTACAGACTATTATTATGACACAGCTTCACGGAATCTTAACTGCCTTTGAGATGAGAAAAGGAGGTCCATCAGATATGAGAGAAGCCGCATTTAAAGCTTTAGCAAAAGGAAATGAAGAACTCAATGAATCAGAACATATTTTAGAAGAAGAAGAGGAAGAAAACTTTGTCAAGAAGCTTCAACAGGGTTCCGAAAGATTCACAGGTAAACTACCTTTCAAATGTTTTGCATGTGGTAGAGTCAGTCATTATGCTACCAAATGTCCTCATAAAGATAAATGTGATAAATAGAAGGGATCTGCAAAATGGAATAGAAAACAAAGTGTAAGTAAAAAGAGCTACTATACTCATGAAGATGGCAATGGTTTATCAAATAGTGATGAAGATGAAAATAGTAATGACTATAGAATTCTGATGGATTATGAAGATGATGATTTATTGGATGCTTTAGATGAAGATGACCTTTATGAAGAAATATCTAAACTCAAAATCTGTTTAGAAGAAAATAATATGATTATAGATACCTTGACATACCAACTTGCTGAAAGAGAAAAACACAATGGAAAGCTAGAATGTGAAATTGTGGGTCTAAGAAAGGATCTTGAGAAAACAAAACCTCTCAATCTTAGATTTACTAAAGGATCAAAAACCTTAAATGAAATTATCAAAGTGTAGTGCTCTCCTCTGATAAAGACAGGTCTTGGATATACTGAAGAAACATCTCAATCACAGAAGTCGTCAACCTCCACTAAAAGCTCTCTTGATGTAGCAAAGAGCAGTGAACAGTTTGAAAATCGTCAACAAAAGCATAAAGCAAATCACCAGGAGAATCAGGCTCAATTTACTTCAAGGATGAAAAGAAGCCACAATCAATCTCAGGTAAATTGTACTCAATTTTCTTATAAAAAAAATATCAACAGAAACTACATTCAACAGGTCAGTAGATTCGATAATCGTAGGAACTTCTTTAATGGTCAATGTTTCTCATGTCATAATTTTTCACACAAAGCTGCTCAATGTGTTGCTTACAAAACTATCATGACTAGAGAAGCACGAAATCAAAGGAATGTGACAGGGATCAAGAAAAGTTCCTATAATAACTTTTCTCTTCTTGAAAATGAAATAGAATGCTCAATTTGTAACAACTTTCGCCATGAAGAATCTGAATGCATAAGTAAATTTCGGTAAATAGCTCAAAAGGAACAAACTCCATTAAATCCAAAAATATGGAGAAAGAAAGAACCGCAAACAGAAAGATGTGGTATATGCTTGTATGCAGAAGGACAAGAAAACCAGTGGTACATCGACAGTGGATGCTCAAAACACATGAACGGTGGCAAAGAAAAACAATACTCATATAATGCCTTAGAAAAGGAAAAGAGTGTCTCATTTGGAAATGACACTTCTGCTGTCATAAAAGGTAAAGGCTCTGTTTTCTTGAAAGAAAAAGTTAAAGCTGGGAATGTTATGTATGTTGATGGCTTAAAGCATAACTTGTTGAGTGTGAGTCAAATGTGTGATCAAGGAAATGAAGTAGTGTTTCGATCAAATGGATGTGTTGTTCGCGAGCTTGATACAAGAGAAACCATGATCAAAGGGACAAGAACTCCAAACAACCTATACATAGTCAAGGGAGGATAAAAATAGTGCTATCTAAGAAAAAATAATGAAAAATGGCTATGGCACAAAAGATTGGGGCATCTAAGATTTTCTCAAATAAGAAAAGCATGCAGATTCCAGGCTGTTCGTGATCTTCCAGATCTCAACATTCCTAAAAATACTATATGCAAATCATGTCAATTCGGTAAGCAAACCAGATCTCACTTCATCGAAAAGGAAGGGTCAGCCAGTAAGCCTCTTGAACTTGTTCATACTGATTTATGTGAACCATCAAGGAAAAAGTCACCTCGTGGAGAAGAATACTTTCTATTGTTCATTGATTATTTTTCTAGAATGTGTTGGATAGGTCTTCTAAAGCATAAAGATGAAGCATTTGAAAAGTTCAAAGTCTTCAAAGCTTTGGTTGAAAATGAATCAGATAGCAAAATCAAATGCGTCAGATCTGATCGAGGAGCGGAATTTTCCTCGGATGAATTCTTTGACTTTTGTGAACAACATGGAATAAAAAGAATGTTCTCCACCGCAAGGACTCCTCAACAAAATGGAGTGCTAGAAAGGATGAACAGAACTATTCAACAAATGGCTCGTGCTATGCTAGATGAATCTGGAACTCTTGCAACCTTCTAGGGTGAAGCTACATTCGCTGCCATCACTATTCTAAGCCAAGCAAATGTTCTGGTAAACAACACTCAAACTCCACATGAACTTTGGTATGGTAAGACTCCTACTGTAAAATAATTCAAAGTTTTTGGAAGCAAATGTTACGTCAAAAGGACTGATGAAAAACTTGGTAAGTTTGAACCCAGAGTAGATGAAGGTATTCTTCTTGGCTACTCTTCCCGAAGTAAAGGATATAAATGTTACAATAAAATACTTGGGAAAATTATTGAAATTATTTATGTTGTGGTTGATGAAGCATGAAAAAATCCAAAACAGATAAAAACCGAAAATTATGACAATGAAGAAGATGAGGATCATTTTCCCACATCAAATCACACTGATTCTGAAGAAGAAACCAATGAAGCACCAGAAGAAGAGATAACGATAGAAGAAAAGACTCTGTCCAGGTATGTTTAGAAAAATCATCCAGAAACTCAAATTTTAGGAGAAAAAGGGGCAGGTGTGCAGACTAGAAGAACCATTTCCGAAGCTTCAAGCTATCTAGCATTACTATCTTCCACTGAGCCTCAAAATGTAAATGAAGCATGCAGAGATGAATGTTGGGTCAAAGCCATGAATGAAGAACTTGAGCAAATTGAAAAGAATAATACTTGGGAATTAGTTCCTAGACCTCATGATAAAAATATCATAGGAACTAAATATATATTCAAAAACAAGATGAACGAAAATGGAGAAGTTATTAGAAACAAGGCCAGACTTGTTTGTAAAGGATATGGTCAACAAGAAGGTATAGATTTTGAAGAAACTTTTGCACCTATTGCTAGACTTGAAGCCATAAGAATGTTTCTTGCTCTTTCTAGTTTTCAGAAATTCAAAGTATACCAAATGGATCTAAAATCTGCCTTTCTTAATGGAGACTTAGAAGAAGAATTCTATATTGAACAACCAGAAGGATTCATTCTTGGAAATGACGCAAAACTTCTATGCAAACTCAGAGAAGCTCTCTATGGTCTAAAACAAGCTCCAAGGGCATGGTATTACCGTCTTAACAAATATCTCCACCAAGAGGGGTTTTCAAAGTGGTGAACAGATAACAATCTATATACAAAGATGGACACTGGTAAATTGCTAATAATTGTTGTGTATGTTGATGATATCATTTTTGGTAGCAATGAAGAATCCATGAGTCAGAATTTTGCTTCAGTAATGCAGCAAGAATTTGAAATGTCCTTGCTTGGTGAGCTTACCTATTTTCTTGGTCTACAAGTTCAACAAAATAAAGATGGTATTTTTCTCTCACAAACCAAATATTTCAAATAGATCCTGAAAAAGTACGACATGGAAGATTATAAACTAGTCTGTACCCCAATGGTAACAGGATGCAGTCTTAGCTCAAATGATGAATCAGTAGCAGTACATCAACCAACTTACAGATCCATGACTGGTAGTCTGCTTTATCTAACAGGTACCCGCCCAGACATCAAGCATGTAGTGGGAATAGTTGGAAGATTCCAAACAAATCCAAAGGAATCACATATTCAGGCAATCAACAGGATTTTAAAATATATTCAAGGAACATAGAACTTTGGTTTATGGTATGCTAGGGATACAGATCTTACACTTCATGCATATACAGATGTGGATTGGGAAGGAAGTGTTGATGAAAGAAAAAGCACTAGTGGTGGTGCATTCTATATGGGTTCCAGGTTAGTGTCTTGGTTCAACAAGAAACACAATTGCATTATCTACAGCTGAAGCAGAATACGTGGCTGCTGCATCTTTCTGCACACAATTACTTTGGATGATGCAAACCTTGCAAGATATTCAGATCACATGTACTCCACCCATCTCCATTCTATGTGATAATACAAGTGCCATCAATATTTCAAAGAATCCAGTCATGCACTCCAAGACCAAGCACATACCCATCAAATATAATTTTCTATGTGAAAAAGTGCTTGAAAAAAATGTCAAACTAGAGTATGTTCCCTCCAAAGAATAGGTTTCTGATATATTCACTAAACCACTGCCCAGAGAGACATTTGAATATCTCAGACAAAAGCTGGGAGTATTTTTTGCATCATCTTGCTATTAAATCCTATTTTCTTCAAAGAAAGGTGGGTATATGTGAGTTTCATAAATCATAGTCACATACATACACGGGTTTCTGTGGACACAGTCACGTATATGTTGGTTTGAAGGAAAGCAGTGGGCCAGACTCAGGAAAAAGGGGTCCGCTATGGTTCTGTGAATTATCTGCTCTATTTGATGATGGTTTCCCTCTGCTAAAAACATATGGAAATATATTGGTCCTCATAAAGTTGTTGATAACTTGATGTATATCTGATTGATGATGATGCTTTAATATCTCTTACTGACATATGCAATGATCAGATCTGATAGTGAACAGGTGGAACAGGTTCAGGGGGAGAACATGGTTGATGATAGTTTGGGAACTAATGATGGACATATACAGGTTGCTGGTTTGGATACTGTTGACAGATGCTGCTGCTGGTGTAGATTATATGATAGTTGCTGATGACTATCATGGTCTTTTTTAAGACATTTTGTCTCTGTTATATTTGTCATGTATATCTTTTAATGTTATGGTCATGAAAAGACCTAATTTGTAACCCCACTATTCATGGGATGGATGATGTTTTGTTTCTTGTTTTTGCCATGTATAAACAATTTATATATCCCCACTTGGTTGGGTGGATGTGTCAAATTTGGTATATCCCCACTTGGTTGGGAGATGGATGTATGTATAAGTCATTGGTGATAGGAAGGTCATTTGTGATGTATGTATAGAGTCAAGTTCTTCTTTTAGAACATCTTTTTGCAGACTTTGCTTATCCTTAGAGGGAGCATGGACTCAATCATGGGAGCTCAATCAGCACACTTCAGCATATCGGAGAATTCAGCCTACACTCAGGGGGAACATGACCCTTTGCCCTTGATGACAAAGGGGGAGAGTGACATGGTGTGGTTGTTGTTGCCATCAAGTCCAAAGGGGGAGATTGTTGGCATTATGATCTATGTGTTGTACTTGATGGCAACCCTCTTGTAGGAGAACTACTCTCGTGTATATGGGAACTAGATGAATCTTCAGAAGAATTACAGATGTGACAGAATGCATGACAATAATGTTTACAAATATGATGAAATGCAAGGCAACTTCAAGGAATCATTTCAGAAGGTAACTCACTTAGATGAAAGATCACTGTATAGTAGGTAAACAACAAAGAATTACAAATCAATCTTCACAAAATGAAGAAAGAGAGGTATACGCAGGTTCACCACTGACCAAGCTGCGTATACACACAGGTTCACTATATACAAGTCGCGTATACGTACACACGCACTTTCATAGAAGGAAAAGTGCGTATACCTTGGAAAAATAAATTGTTGGTATGAAGTATTTGGTCCATGGTATTGGTCCAAGGTATCAGGTCCAAGGTATTGACCTAGGTATTTGGTCCAAGGTATTGGTCCTAAGTGGTTTTGGTCCATGGTATTGAGGAAGGCCTACAAACTATAAAAGGAGGAGAAAATCATTAGGCCAAAGTGTGCAAGTATCGAATATATAATGAAGTGTGAGATCTAATATGCAGGTTATTGGCTTATGGTGTTGTGCTTGATCTGAACCAAGGATGAACCTTAGCGTTTGATGAAGGATAAGATCTAATGATGTATCAGGATCTCAAGGCTTGAAGTGAATTATCTTTATGTGGTTTAATCTTGTATTTGAATAACTGTTGCATGTTGTAGTCTGTAAATATGATGATCTGGGTATGACTAAAGTCTGGAATAGTTGTAATGTTTAAAACATCATTTACAGATCTGTACACAGGTTCACTTTAGAAAAGGAGCGTATACACGCTGGTTCTGCATATCATAGCAGTGTATACATCATAAATTTGATTTGCATATCTGTACGCTGGTTCTCTTTGAGGAAAGTGTGTATGCACGCAGGTTTGACACATGGAAGTATCATATACCTTATAAAATATGTTTTAGTTGCGTTTGTTTTCTATTACAGTGTTCTGGGTTCTGGTTATTATATTCTGGTAACAACATTCTGAATGATCAGATTGATGGAGTGATTGATTGATTCGGTTGTGGTTGGTTCAAAAGGAGATTGGTTGATGCAGATATATTTGATGATTGAATGATGTTGTTGATGGATCCAGTCTGAAAATTTATGAAACGTGGTCCCTGGAAGAAAAGAGAAGGTTGTAGCCTTCTGTAGGCCGGCACCTACGTACTAGTAAACATATCAGCTAGTACAAGAGCTAGGGGGTTGTAGCTCCCTTCCAGTAGAAGCTAGAGAATGAGAGAAAGTTGTTGCCTTCTGTAGGTAGAAGCTTGCGTACTGGTATAAGACTGCACTAGTACAAAAAGTGTAAATAGAATTTTCTTATTATTAAAAGAAGACAAAGACGATTGTAGAAGGTGGTTTTCACCCACATTGGGTTTCCACCTTATATCTTGGTGTTCATGTGTGTTGCTTATGTGTGATGTTTTATTCTGTTTTTACTACACTGTCTAATGAATTCCTAATATACTGGTTAAAGTTCAATGCATGATAATTTGGGTAAATCAAAATATCTCTGCATATACGCTGGTTGCATTAAGTACAATTGCGTATACATGCTAGTTCACTAAGCTGAAGTAGTGTATGCAAATCAGTCTTAAAAATTAAATTATTGATCTGATAATACTGATTCACCCCCCCTCTTAGTATTATTTCCAACAATAAATCCTCCTATAGTTTGGTCGAGCCAATGGTCCACAACTCGTGCGATCTTATCTCTTGACGCTTCGAGTTTGCACACTAATTCCAGAGTCCACACGATTGGTTTGTCGATCTTACACCTTCCCTGACTGTCTCCTAGCTTCACGATTCACTCATACAGCTCAAAAGGAAAGGATGCAAAGAAAATTTTGTGGATTTCCATATACAAGTAGCACTCCAACCACTGTTCCTAAGATACTCACGGGTTTCTGTTTTCCCGTGCTGCGAACTCGTGAATCTTCTTGTCTAACCACCCTTTAATTTCTTTATTTGTTGGATTCCAGTGGCATGACATCAGACATCCCTTATGTAGATCTCAGTCTTGATAACATAACCATTTGTTGGCTTGTATGGGCCTGACCCAGGTTTAGAGGTGATTTAGCTAAATAAATCCTAGTACTACTAGCTCTTTCGGCAACAGTCCGCGGAGCGCGGACTAAGGTCTCACCCGAAGTAGTATGGGAGGGTGCTAGAACCAGGTTTCCGCACCGTGGGGATGTCTGATGAGATTCTGGCAGTTCGCGGTTTGACCCTGCACGCACTTTGCTACGCGCATCTATTAGTCCCTCGCACCCTGTGATGTTGTCTTTGTGCAGCCCTACTCGGGGTGCAATCTATGTTATTACCCAAGTTCCTCACTATTAAACTATTATTACCCGATTACTTAACTTATCTGTGTAATTCTAGTGATAATTAACAGTACATCCAACATTCATATAAGTGCGCATGATAAACAAAACAGTATGAATGTATAGAATGCAATACACAAGCAGATGCACAGAAATTGGGAATCAACTTATCTTTATTATTCTTCATTCAAGGTTACAGACTTGACAACGCCTTACGCACTCAGCTGCAGGGGTCCACGCACTCAGTTGCGGACTCTACTAGGCCTCTGCGCACTCAGCTATAGAGCCTCTTCCTACTACTATGACCCAATACACTTAGATTTTCACTCTATGCTCTATCTTTACTTCGCTAATCCGTTAGCTATCTTTAAAACTTAGAGCCTCGCTCTATTTATACAATCCCATGGTCTACGGACCATGGGTAGGCCGACATGACAATACACTACATTACAAAACTTAGGGCGTACAACCCTATGACTCAACCTATACTTCGCGCTCCGCGCCCACAATTCACGGAGTCTTACAATACATTTGACCAAAATCTTGGTTTTGAGCCCCAAAACATGCTCTGGGGGGATCCAATGCCCAACATATTGGATGCCCATTTATTTTTATTTTATCCTATAATGAGCATCCTAATTTTATTTTCAAGGCACTCTTGAGAAACCACTATGAGATGCAACCAATTGGTAATAAAATTCAGAACATGCAAAAGGTAATGGGGCATTGGTCAATTTTGTTTTCTGATGCTAGTTTGTGGTTATATCACTCCACTTCAATGATATTCATCAATTTGAGTCCTTTTCACACATGCACACACACGCACACACACTCACACATATAGAATTACAAACCACTACATTGTTTCGTACTTTGAATTGATTTCTTGAGATTGTATGAATATTTTGGGGCTGATATAAAACTAGAAGAGAATAATTGCTGCTGCAATTCATGAGAATCACACCTTAATTATCATTTCTAAAGAAATTTATTCCTTGAACACGATCCATTATTTTCTTCTAGTTTACTACTTGCTTTAGTTTAGATTTAATAAATTATGAGTTTGGGCCAATGAAAATTCATAGAATATAATGTCTTCGTGCTTTTAATTCCAATTTATAGAAGAAGTTATTTTTTTTTGGAGAAAATCAACATCTTTCAGGTAAATTTTTAATGAGATTCTTCAAATGGTAAGTTTAATATGCCCATTTTCATCCTTTTCCATTTCTTTCCATTTTTCTTAGCTTTGTTTTAGTTTTTGTTGATATAAAGCTTTGTTTTGCAGGACTTCAATAATTGTTTTGTACCCATACCAGCTTAGATTTGAAACTCATTATCCTTACTCTATTTTCCTCTGAGTTTTGGAAGAGTAGTAATTATTTTTATCGAATCAGCTAAATTGGGGAGTCCCTGAACTTTTTAGTCTGTTTCTCAAGCATTGCTTTTATTAGAAAATTGTTCAGATGTTCTCATGTACGCTTTGAAACTAAAATTTACAAATGATAGAAACTTCTCTTTTAGCTTAATTTCACCTCATGACTGCTACTCACTTTATGATTTGAGAGCCTAATTACTTATAACTCTGCAAGATAGAATTTACTAATATCTCAACATAAGATGAACACACACATGCATGTCTTATTTTACTCTTTTGTTGATACATCTTTGTAGTTAGTCTTGTTGGGGTTGTCTTTTAATTTGGGCTTTTATTTCTGTATTTCCTTTCCTATTTCACATTTTTAAAGTTTGTTGATTTAGCTATCGCTTCAGTTTGAATTTCGTTTTCCTTTCTCTGCTGGTTATGGATTGATTGTGCTAATATTACCAAGATTTATGTAAAAGGGATTTTCCATACTCAATAGTGGTTGGCATATATGGGAAATTTGTACTCTGTCTATTTCAATGAGTTTCATTTACCTTAAAGGTATATGTTTATGGTATCTTATAGCCCTTTTACCTTAAATCCTTTTCAAGGCAGAACATTAATCCTTTCTAAGTGATATAGATCATGTTTTTAAGAAAAGAATTCATCTTGATTTTAACTCAATGAATTCCTCCCATCCCTCCACTTTATAAAAGAATTTGAATGAATAGTTGTGGGGAAAGATACGTAGTCAACATTATGGAAGTATTATATCCATTTGCATAAGTCTCTTTTGTGGTCTCACCCCTTTCACTCAGGTACATCATAAACATTCCTTGCAAATGTGCTTATCAAAAGGGTGATCAAAAGGGGAAGCATGGGAAATACAAGTAAACCCTTTGGGGCTATGGACGTTCACTAGCAGTAGGGCTATGCTTGCATGGCATAAAAGGAAACTCCATCGGGGTACTTGTTGAGGGAAAAGTTCCCCTAGGGTCTTGGGTTGATACCCTAGCAAACTGAAAGTTGTCTATACAGAGAAACACACATTCCATACAACCATAATGATAATATAAGAAAATTCTACCATAAGGGGTGTACCTGAGGTCCTACGTTTGAGAAGGTCCTTCCAGGGTCCAAACCCTTCTTGGAGTTCCTTTGCTCCTTTGACCTGCAAAACAACCAATTTAAGAAAGTACAACAGTATATGGACTAAACATTATAAAGAAACCATCTTCATATTATAAAGAAAGGTAGTTAGTTATGCAATTAAACAACCATTCACATATGAATTCTAACATGAATATCATAAACATGAAGAAGATTTATATCAGGAACAAAGACTTGTGTTTCTTTTTATTATAGACAAATAAAGTACAGAAAGGAATAATTTCACCTGAGTCGTCCTTTCGCAGGCTCCAAGCGGAACCGTCCTCCGGATTCGTCCAGTCTCAAGCCTTTAACAAACTCATTCCATGACTTACTCCATGATATCACAAGTAGTAAATGGACATCATCACACAAGGAAACAAGGGTTTCTTGTAAAAATGGAGGAAGTGCAGGAGGCACAAGGATCTTCAGACCTGGTTAGGGAAATCTCAGCATAATAACCTTTCTCTCTCTTCTCTCCTCCTTTAGCCCTTCCCATTGAAGCCTTTTTATAGTTCTCCCAAAGTAGTTTTTTAGTTGGGAATTGGTTGGGAACAGTTGGGCCACCGGTACTAACAGGTGATCAGCAGATAAAACCCACGATCTCCGCCTGAAATTAAGGAGTTTTATATATTTTTTAAGTGTTTTAATACATATACGCGGGTTGGGTATACACCTACCCACGTATACACATGTTTATCTCAGGGAAATGTCGCGTATAAGGGATAAAACACTGTTTTTTAAATTTTTGGACTAGGTCTGGAAGGAGGGGTTGCCCTAGGTCATGAGTGCAGCATCACAAACCATAAGAGTGAGATTTGGAGCTATAATAGATGCCCCCTAATATATGAGGTCATGAGGGGTACATGATGGCCGAAATGTATTAAGCAAGTACATGGAAAGGAAATCTGTCAAAAATCAAGAAGGACTTCACCAGAGTTTAGCCTGCCAAGCCACAGAAGGAGATCAGAAAAGAACACTGTCTGAGGCGGGCATACCCATGCTCAGAGAAAATAAAGCATGTCCGCATATCAAGTACAAGCGGATCCACTAAGTATACAAGTATAAAGAACTGGACAAATATAGTGGATCATCTGATCATGATCGAACAAGTACATGTCTGAATATCACATATAAGAATGTCAATGATGCTGAAGGATGAACCAGATCACTGATATCGAGAACTGATCACAAAAGGTACCAACTGAACATGATGGAATAGGATGGTACTACACTGCAAACTCAGGTGCCAGCATATAGAATGTCGCCATGACTGACTACAACATATAAGGTGGAATGGCATCAACTAGCAGCAACAGGAGCAACTGTCCAGTGAACCAATGAATGCTGAGACAACCTGAGGTCTTCACCGACCGTCGTGGTACATTTCTACACCATGGGAATAAATGATCTGAAGTCGACCATGTGAGAAATTGTTTGATTATCGGTCATTGATGTATACTGTTAACAAATGCGAGACTACTCACTGATAATGATAATGAGCGCCAAGGTACCCAGTACAATCTGACAAGTGTGAATAGATGAGCTGGAGTCGAACACTTGTAAGAATCTATCGATCAGGAGACAATGATGGTTTCCCACTGTCGATAGCGAAGGATCTGCCACTAATGACTGCAAACCCCAAGGTACTACCAAATGGACTCTAGATCTTTGCCCCAGAGCAATGAGTCAGAGTCGATAGGGAAAGATCCGCTAGAAGGAAGGAATTAAGGCATCCTTCATCAATCTAGCATGAGTGTAACCCGTAGGCCAATAATGTGGAAGGAATCAAATGAAAGAGATGTAGTATGTTTCTAGCATACACAAGATGTGGCTAGCGCACGACAGAAACCCTCTGAACCAACCAATAATGGAAGCTGACACAGAGGCGAGGTATCCACCAATAGGGTCAAATGGAAACCAAGGTACTGCACGAATCCCAATGTGTGATAATGTAAGTTGATGTCAAACAAAAGGGAAACCACTCAATCAAAGACCCATGATACTGATCGATGCTGAGCACAAGGTGACCTATCAATAATGAAAATAGGGCCAGGGTGTAGCTCTAGGCTTGTCCTCAGAGCAAGATGTCGTCGTCGATAAGGACAAGACCTGCTAGCAAGAAGTCAATGGAGACCTTCTCAAACCAGCACAAGTAAAGGACCAATATAACTGATGTGATGATAGACATGATACTGAAAACCAGGAATGGCCGACTGAAAAATGAGTCAAGAGACACCGCAGAGAGGCCGACTCAGGCTAACTTCCCTTGAACAAAAGCACGACTCAATGTGACTATGTGGCAGCATATGATGACTCTGTATAAGTTCGTCATGCAGGAGGCACGAATGAACCCTCCATATGATTGGAAGAGATAACCAATCGGGGGAGGACTGACTCAATAACAAGGTCAAGGCGTACCTAAGTCAAACTAAATCCCACCCAAATAGAGGAGACTTTGTTTTGAGTGCTTTGTTCAAGGGCGACACGACTGACTCTAGTTGCTAAATGGAAATATTGTCCCGTTCCCGCTCTTTTTTTGGAATATATAATTTTTTTGTCTTTTTATTTAAGCTGGAAAAAGAATAAAAGAATGCTATGGTATAGTGGAAAGAACGAGTGTCGGTGAAACAGATGATCTAGTTCCTAGGAATGGAACGTTCCTATGCTCAATGCAGGGAGGTGAAAACTGGTCAATGACACTCAAAGGTGTGTTCCTTCCACGGGTCAAGGTGTGTCAAGCTGTAGAAGTCAAAGGTATGCAAGGTTGATTTTTTAGTCGTCATGGTCAAAAGTTAGCTTAAACACGAGTCCAAGTGAAGCCGGCTCTAGGCCAAAAGGTGCAAGTAGTTTACATGCAATGCAGTAGTACAACTCAACACAAAGGAGCCTCTAGGGTATAAGGCTAGAACGAAGCGAAGAAGCAAAGAGGAATGAGTCTTCATCGCATAAGTCATGGTGGGACTAAAGAGGACTCCTGAGCCTAGGGATGAAAAATCAGCATGACTGCCAAGTGACAACAAGGTACTGACTAGGGCACCCATGATAAGGTAGGCTCTACCACACAAGTCATGATACTTATAAGCATTGAGAAGGTTCCACACCATGACTTGGTGGGGTCGATCCTAAGCCAAAATGGGAAAGTAAACTGATAAGTGCACAATGCAGGCAGAAAAACCTAACCTATATGCCAGTTTCGAGAACCAATACCTGTCAGAACAGACCAACCATAAACTTCCGGAGGAGAAATCTTCCAAGTTCTGTAAACATAAATAGGAACACTAGACAAGAAGTTAATACATCCCACATATAAACTTCATATAAAATCTTGTGTTATAGAATACAAAACTTGAAAATGCGTACCTTATATATACAATATGGTACAGGGAACCACGCAACCTTGCAGCTTATGTATAATAGCTCTTCTGGACAAACCCCTTGTAGGGATCAGACCAAGGACTCCTTTGGTAGTCAAGACTCATGGCTTCAAAGAGTTCGTCCTGTGAAGGCAAAACAAGTTCTAAGAAATCATGAGAACTACAAGGATCAAAAGAGGGAATAAAGGGGTCCCATGTCTCTATAGGAAGAATCTCTCGGTCAACTGCTGGGCCAAGTCCCAAGAAGGAGAATAATAGGTCAAAGGATCCTTTTTAGATGCGACTGAACATTGAGAATTCAATGCCACATAATTGACCCGTGGCGGGGTAGAGTCTATTTGAACACTTGGAACAAACCAAGGGGTATTCTGCAGTAAAGTCGAATTAGGGTGGTAATTATAGGATGCAAGCTGATCAATAGTGACAATATTCCCGTTATGAGGAAAGCACATTACCCAAAAGAGTGAAGACACCACAACATTCATAACATAGACATAATCACACCCAAGTAGCATATTAAATTCTAAAGGGCTATCAACCACCATCATATCGATTAAGACAGTCTTCCCACCTAAAGTGATAGGCAATTGAGGAAGAACACCCATAGATTCATCAGGTCTTCTATCATAGGCTAACAACTGACTCTGAGCTGTCAAAAAATTTGGGGAACCCAAAGCTTTCCAAGTCAAAGAGGATATAATAGTTGCAGAGGATTCTCCATCCACCATACATCGATAGAAATTTGTGGAATTAACTCTGACCTTTATTTGGAAAGGTGCAACGGAAGGAATACGAGGCTCAACAAGGCTATCCCAATCAAAGGAAACACTCTTAGAACTTGGAGGGGGAACATTCGAAGAAACCGGAATGCCCCCTATACCAGAAGACTCTCTACTAGAGATCAAACAGACTCTTTGTTAGGCACTTCACCCCCAAAAAGAGGAGTGTAATCGGCCAACGATTGCACTGGCTCTACCACGTTATCAACCAATGGTTGATGGGATGGATGAGAAACCATATCAGATTTAAGAGTAGAAGAACTTTTAGACTCGGACCATATCCTTTGAACCTCTAGAATACCAGGGCATAACTGAGTAAGGTGGTCTCCCTTGCATATCTTACACGGGAACTTAGGTTTAAAACTTCTACGTCCAAGTTTCTTATCAACCACCATTCCACCAACATGACTAGCAGTGGTTTGCGGAGAGTCCTGAACATGACTTGCAGAGGTCGGTGACTCTTTGCAAGTATGACTGGCAGTGACTAGACTCATGCCCCCCGCATGACTTGCAGCGACTAAAGACTCATCTCCAACATGACTGGCAGAGGTTGAGGATGAAGTGCTAGTGTGACTTGCAGTGACTAGACTTGTGCCCCCAGCATGACTTGCAGCGGTTGAAGACTCATCTCCAACATGACTGGCAGAGGTTGAGGATGAAGTGCTAGTGTGACTTGCAGTGACTAGACTTGTGCCCCCAACATGACTCGCAGCGGCTGAAGGCTCATGCTCAACATGACAAGCAGAGGTTGAGGATGAAGTGCTAGTGTGACTTGCAGTGACTAGACTTGTGCCCCCAGCATGACTTGCAGCAGTTGAAGGCTCATCCTCAACATGACTGGCAGAGGTTGAGGATGAAGGGATAGAATTATTCTTCTTCTTTGACTTCCTCTTTCTCCTTTTTTTAGATTTCTTGTTACAAGAAGGAGGAGAAGAAGGAATCCTAGATTTCTCTTTGAAAGAAGATGAACAATTAGCACCCATGTGATGTCCTTGAAATAAAGCATTCAACTGAGAAGCTTCAAGAGCATTTGGAATATTCAGAGTGGACCATAGCCAAATGGGTAGTCCAACATTCAACCCAAGATTATTCAAAGTGGCCATCAAGGGAGTACCAACATTTCCAAAGAAAGGAAAAGCACAAGGATCTCCTTTTGGAAGGGTACCTTGGTTGGCTTCCACAGGAATATTAGCCATATCAAACTGATCCGCGGAGCCTTCCCTTACGGGAATGTAGAAATAACTTTTCAAGGAATATGTAAAAGCAATCAAAACCTTTGCCCTTGAGGAGGCAACTCCACAACTTCTGAAAGAACAACCCAAAAGCCTTTCAAGATCAGTAGAGTGGCAAGCCAGTCACTCAGAACACACAATCCAAACGTGACTAGACAAAAATACCTAAAGCCAACTATATACAAGGAGCAAAGAGCACTCACTAAAAAGTCCCTAAAATATATCAACCAGTCAAACAACTTTCGAGTATTTCCGCTCTGGGTGATTAGGACCAGATACCAAAATACAAGAAAGTCGAGTAAGGGGCATTCCGAAGATAGTCTGGGATAATGAAGGCCCAGTCCTATCAGCGAAGGTAACAAAGGAAGTTACACTGACCTCCTAACAATAGCCTGCGCCGGTGCAAGCCCCCAAGCTTCGCAAGGGTGCCCTCCAGTAGTACTGTTGAGAGTGATTCAATGTCGACCTTAGGTGCCACGGGATTCCCCTCCGCAGCCACCTGTGTAGATCCCTAGGAGTAGCAACTATGGATACCAACTCATTGCAGAAGCCAGGCGGAACAATCGTGAGGTAAGATCAGACAAGTAGGAGAGGGGATATCTCTCTTCCCTGTCTTCAAAAACCCTCATGCTTAACTCCTAGATCCGAAGCTTTCCTGGTCTTCCTAACACTATTGGATTTTCACTCACTATTCAGACTCCTATGTTTGACAGTTTAAATGGCCTTGGAGAGTTATCTCTCCACTCGCCTAATCCAAGGCCCTAAAATATCCTAAAACTTGTTGGTGTGTCTAACTTGACAATTATAAAAAGTTCTAGTATATTTTAATTAGCGCTTGATTTTAAAATAGGTTGTTCTTTAAGTCAAGGGATAGCGGGAATGAAACTTGTGGTGTTTTGACGCAAAAGAAATTAATAAAAACCAAACTACATGCAAATGCACTTGTTTTCATTTTTTGATGAAAAGAAATTTCTACAGGGTTCAGAGGAACTTCAAATAAAACAATTTTTTCTTTTCTTTTCTTTAATTCAAGCTTCACACTCACAAAAGTTAACAAAACTATGGATGCCTAAAAAGATGTGAAAATCTATCCTAATGCAACAAGTACATGCTGATGCAAGACTCAAAACTACTCTTAAATCAAGAAATGAAAGTTGCTTGCTTATCAATTTTTATTTTGCCACTTAAAATGTTTAGATGGAATATGAGATGCTACCATTCATTTCATCTAAACACTAAAAACAAGTTTCAAGACAAACAAAAAGCACTTTCATTCACTAAAAGGAAACCAAATCAAAACAAAGTTCAAGAAAGCAAAACCAAGTTTTCAGAAAGTTTTCTTCAAAAGCAAAAACAAAAAAAATGTCTTTTAAAAAATTCTCTCAACAAGACTGAAACTTTATGATTGAAGAATAGGCAACAAACACTTTTGCAAGTTGACAACACACAATGGATGAAAACTCAACAAAAAGAAATGTGTTTAAAGATGCTCTTAACAATCAAAAGCAGCAATGAAAGCTTTGGCAACAAAGACCAAAAGATCAAAAAGACAAATTTCAAGAAAGTGTCAATCAACAACTTTCATGAAACAAAAAAGTGGATGGTCACAAAAAGCAGTTTTGTCAAGCAAACAAAAAGTCACCAAAAACAAGATTTAACACAAAGATTGAGATCAATCTTCCTGCCCTGATGAATCAGAGCAGCCAAGATTCCTAGCAAGAAATCTTGCGTGCTTAAGCAAAAAACGATGACGCTTGCAAAAACAAAAACAAGACCAACACTTCACAATCAGAGAGAATTCGAAATCAGATACTTGCTGTAAAACTAACTACTGACACAGGAAAGTAACTATTCAGGACTGAATCAAACCAGCAAACAGGCCTTCAGAAACAAAAGATTTAAAAAATCTTGAAAATTGCAAGATATGCACGACTGTACCGATGTACAGATTGCATGTATACGCAATTGTGCCTAAGGAAACCTGCGTATACGCAGGTTAACTTAAGGAAACATGCGTATATATGCCTTTGTAAGCAAGAAAAACAACATATATAAAAGATTTCAAGAAAAAATAAAAAACAGTCTGAAGAAACTGACCAAACTTACAACTCAAATTCCTAGAGGAATAGACTACACAACAACAGCAAGCAAACAGACAGCTGATCCCTGATTGGCTTGAACACACCCAAAACTAGGAACAACAATGATGTTGTCCCCAGCGGAGTCACCAATTTTGTTAAGGGAAAAGTTCCCCTAGGTTCTTGGGCTGATACCCTAGCAGACCGAAAGTTGTCTATACAGAGAAACACATATTCCATACAGTCATAATGCTAATATAAGAAAATTCTACGATAAGGGGCGTACCTGAGGTCCTACGTTTGAGATGGTCCTTCCAGGGTCCAAACCCTTCTTGGAGTTCCTTTGCTCCTTTGACCTGCAAAACAACCAATTTAAGAAAGTACAGTAGTATATGGACTAAACATTATAAAGAAACCATCTTCATATTATAAAGAAAGGTAGTTAGTTATGCAATTAAACAACCATTCACATATGAATTCTAACATGAATACCATAAACATGAAGAAGATTTATATCAGGAACAAAGACATGTGTTTCTTTTTATTATAGACAAATAAAGTACAGAAAGGAATAATTTCACTTGAGGCGTCCTTTCGCAGGCTCCAAGTAGAACCGTCCTCCGGATTTGTCCAGTCTCAAGCCTTTAACAAACTCCTTCGATGACTTACTCCATGATATCACAAGTAGTAAATGGACATCATCACACAAGGAAACAAGGGTTTCCTGTAAAAATAGGGGAAGTATAGGAGGCACAAGGATCTTCAGACCTAGTCAGGGAAATCTCATCATAATAACCTTTCTCTCTCTTCTCTCCTCCTTTAGGCCTTCCCATTGAAGACTTTTTATACTTCTCCCAAAGCAGTTTTTTAGTTTGGAATTGGTTGGGAACAGTTGGGCCACGGGCACTTACAGGTGATCAGCAGGTAAAACCCGCGATCTCCGGCCGAAATTAAGGAGTTTTATATTTTTTGAAGTGTTTTAATACATATACGCGGGTTGGGTATACACCTACCTGCGTATACACCCGTTTATCTCAGGGCAATGTCCCGTATAAGGGATAAAACACTGTTTTTTAAATTTTTGGACCAAGTCTGGAAGGAGGGGTTGCCCTAGGCCATGAGTGCAGCATCACAAACCATAAGAGTGAGATTTGGAGCTATAACAGAACTAACCAGGCTCACTGGCAGTGAAGTAATGTCAAAGACCATTCATATTGATGGATATATGCTTTGTCAAAAACTATCTATCTGTACCATTTTATAACACTTATATAAGGTAATTTTAAATATTAAATACCCCCAAAATTAGTATTCATGACTTTAGACTCATTCAGTATGGGTACTTATCACTTCAACCTTATATTATTTTCTCTATTAATGTGGGACTCATGCAAAAGGTTTTACTGTTTGACATCTTAATAAAATTCCTCACTTTTAATCTTTGGGTAAAGTGAATTTCATCATCTTTTAACCAGACATAATTGGTTATTCTCCATGTGCCACCATTGTTGTGGTGAAATCACAATACCCTCATTTTTAACTTATTATTTCATAATAATAATGGGGACCCTTTTCATAAATTTTGGCCAAATCGCCTTTTAATATTTTCATTTGGTTAATTGTCCGACAATTTTGCGAGATTTTCATTTTATTTATGATTTCCATTATGATTGCTTCATTTCATTTTATTTTTCACTAGACTTCAATTGGTACTCATTTCATCTCATTTGGACTCACGGTTTGTAAATGGTGCTTATCTGAAGTTCAATGACTTTTACCGCCTAGGGTAAAAAATGTAAAAATTTATATTATTTTGAGTTTTGTAAATTAAATGTAAATATTTATTTTTATTAATTTTTAATCAAGTTTTATTAATTATTATTTTATTCGTTAACGATCCTACAAAATAGTCGCAGTTGAAATTGTAGAACAATTAAAAATACGTGTTTTCGGATTTCATAGGTCTATTTCAAATCTCAATTTCAAAATTACGAGATCTGAAATCCCAAAAACTCGAGTGGCTGTAGTTCATGATAGAAGCCATCACTCCATGTGGGCCTCATCTCTCGACCTCACCCCCTCACCTCACCTCACCTCAGGCCTCTCTTCATTTTAGAGCTTCTCCATTTCAAGGCTTCTATTTTTAATCACTCCCAAAATCACAAGTCCTGAAATTACGCGACCTCCAAAATCCTTCGAGCTCCAAAATCCCTTTTCTCCCTTCACACCATAGCTTAATTCCCCATATCAGGCTTATTCATTTCATAACTTAATTTTAAATAACACTCCCGAAATTCCCACCTTTCAAAATCCTCCTCCCGATATTTCATTTTTGACCTTCAACAAAACATTAAATGAGATTCACGCACATATAAGAAAAGAATTACCAATCACGAATAACTTCACAATCAATATCTTCATAAACTTAAGTAAACAAACAGTCTATAATGATATAATGTTGACATCAATAAAGTAGTTCACTTACATGAGCATAATGAACTCATAACATATACCATCCATGCATTTCAAGAGAAATCCCACAACGTAGGAAGACACATGAAGATTCAACACACTAAAGTTCATAGAAAATTTGCAATTGATTAAGATGATAATATCCATGGCACCATCATATAAGATCTCCCTCAAATCCAAAAGTGGAAATAGACAATTACTCGCATTCACTAGAAGGTCTCAAGCTTTGAAAACATATCCACCAAAATTGAGTCCAAAGCTAAAAATTCCCTTACAATGTGTCATGAGGGTATATTTATAGAAAATAGGGTGACTCTAGGTTTTCCCACGACACTTGGACTACCTCATGAAATTTCATATTCCTACTAGATTATAGTATACTCTATCTTGCTATGCATGACAAAATTGGTCCTATTCTAACAATTTAGTAATAGACAATCCTGGGACATCCACATGTAACTGCTCCACAAGATATGTGTGCCAAAGCTAGTACTCAGTAGCCACTGCGACTACCTTTTGTTTTTCTTCATCATGTTTGTGAAGGCACTTAAGGGCATCCGGTAGTATAGTTCTCTTCTTGACCTTGATATGATTCGACATAGTTACTAGCATGGTATACATTTTACTAGTTCTGTCACATACTGGGTGATATTCTCCTTTATCACATGTAAGTCTTCTGTGGTGAAAGCCTCTATTAAAGGATCGAGGAATGCCTGAATTTCCTATAGGATTTCTTCCTGCTTCCTTCTTTTCCCCATTTTCTCCAATGGAGGGAACTCTATGAACTTCAATTATAGATTCCAACCCACTCAGTAAATGTATGTATGAGGCGAGAACCTTGTCCACATCCCTTGCAAGTTTATCTCATGATTGGATCCTAATGCGGATCTGAACCTTGTCGTTTTGGGCAGTTATCCAATATTTTGTGGGAAGAGTCACTAGTGTCTCTAGACATTTGTTGGTCCACTCATGAATGTTATTAATTCCTGTGGAATCCTATTTTATCATGGTGGTATTCTCCTTTTTATCATTCTATATCGTAAGGGAAGTAGACATGGTTTGATGTAGCTTCAACATCTCCTCATAAACCATAACCATGGCTTCCTTAAGATTCCCTATTTCCTCCTTAATTAATTCTTATTACTCCTTCGTGCTTGAATGCACTAGGCATAGGGATTTATTCTCTTCCTCTAGCCTCCTCCTATCTTCATCTGCTTTGGAAGTTCTCTATTTAGAGGCTTAGAGTTTTTCGTGGAGCCCTGTGATCTACTTACTCATCCTTCCCACATTCAACTTAGTTGCATTCATGAAGGAAGTCTTAGCTGAAGCAATCATCTAAGTATTTATTATTTTATCTAGGATGATTTCCTTTTCTGTGGTCACAAATAGTGGCTATGTAGGGTTCCTAGCATAGAACTTCCTTCTTTCCTACATAATCTTACAATGTACCTCGTCAAAAGTATGTCTGGTGAGGTCCACCACCTATTCCTTTTCCTCATCAATAATGCCCAATTCTTTGAGGGGAAGGTGCCCTCTAGTGGTGGGGGTTGATGGATAAACTTATAAGGGACAAATCACAGCCTGCACATCAGACTCTTGGTTTTGGTGCTGTTGTTGGAGATCCTAACCAACTTTCTTGTTGACTTCTTCTTAATGTCTCTTCATCTCCACTTCTTCCTGATTTCTTTTTTCTTTTTCAGATTTCCTCCTTTGTTCTTCTTATTTTATTTTCTTCTCTATTTCTTCTTTCTCCCACTTCCTCTTGAGTTCTCCTTTTTTCTTGTCTTTTCTTTTCTTCTTCTTCTTGTCACTTCTTCTCTTCTAACTCCCTGACCCTTCACTCCTCTTCTTAATTTTTCAACTATTATTCCTCTTCATGCTTTCTTTGCTTTTCTTCTTCCTGTTGATGTTGGTTGAGGTCCTCAGGTTGTTGGTCTCCTGAATTTTGCGCTTGCTTCAACTCTTATTCCCTCTTCCTCCTCATTTCTTTCTTCTGCCTAACCAAGGTGGAATTTCCATTTTCCAAGGTTTCATTGTCCTCATCTTCCTCTTGCTCATATGAAGGGTCACCTGGTTCATAAATTTTGTGCCTTTTCTGTTTCCCTCCTATCTTTTGTTTCTCTTTATTTCTTTTGAGCGAGGCTGACCTACCTTGTAGGATGATGTTTTCTTATGATTTCATAGCCTACTATTCGTCCTTCTCTCATTTCTCTCTTGGCCCAAGTTCGTTGGCTGCATTGTACCAATTCTTGACCTTGTCTTCGTGAAATTTCTTGTTGTGTGGGTATGACTAGTTGAATCTTTCCTTCTTGCACTGTGTTGGAACCACTCCTTCAGGATCATACCTACAATGACTAGATTGAAAAAATGAAATCCTTTCATCTTCTCAGCTTCAGCTTCTACTTTTGTTGCAATGAAATTTACATGAAAGTAGTTATTTCTCCACAATATCATGCCCAATTGAGATCACCAAACAACTAAAAAAATGACTAAGGCAATCTAATAACATTCCCCAATCTAGATGGCCATGCATGTAGTTTTGAAGCAATTTATAATGCTACAAAGTGTGAGAAAGTACCTTGCCTCCTTGTAGGTTGGTGAAGGGTTTTGGGCCTGACACAGAATCCTTTCTCTCCAATCTAGTGATCTCTTTCATCCACTCCTGATCCAAATCCTGCACATAAACACAACCAAATAGAGATGACAAGTGATCTTTCGCAGAAGATTGTCAACTCAAAACATCTAGAAATCACACATATAAGTTACTGAAAAATTGATATAAGGGGTGTTGAACCTCAGAATTACCCTCTCCTTGACATCTTTTCTCAACTTTCCCTTGCTTTTCCATAATATTATAGATCCCCATGAATGATAAATGATAGATTTTGTCTTAAGGAGGGCATTAAATGATTGACATGTTATATTCTTATGTTTTTTATATTTGAATAAGTTTTTGCAAATTAGCTACAGAACGCAGCCTATTCTGCAGCTAACTATGTATTCCATAGCTACTTCCATGTTCTGGCAGGTTCCAGGTGAGAAACGAAGAAACCGGCCACATGGACATCTCTAGAATCGTCTCCACATGGATTCTATCCTAGTCACTCAGCCCATATCGATAAGAAAGCAAGCTCAAGACCATAGTCAAAGTTGGAGTCAAACATATGAAACCCGAAAGCAATAGGACTCTTTGTCTACTCTTTCATGGTTAATTAATAAATCCAACAGTTCTGTTGCAACATTAACTTAGATCATCCACCTGTGTTAACGGTTCTATGCAAACATCTTGCTCGAATTCAAGTCACCTGTAGCTGATCAAACATTTATGCAGTCCTGTTGTGATACGTGTAGGCCACCTATAGCTAATTTTCCTCAAAGACAGTTATGAATATTTTCTTTTAAATACTGGTTGTACAGAACCGAGGGGGGTTTGAAGATTTTGATGTATTAAGTTCAGACTTTCAACTCTATATTTTTGGACTTTGTTCTTGTTTATACCGTGTGTTGACCAATGATAATTTGAAAGAGAATTTTAAATTAGTTAGTAGCTCAACCCAGTCAGTTGCAGAGGGCCCCTGCACTGAAGGAGGTTTTCTTTCCATTTGTTTTCTATTCAGTTTTAATTTCACCATTTGCTTTTAGCAGTATTTCTAACTTAGGTTGATTTCTTGTAGTTTGATTTCTTTTAGTTTTGATCAGTAGCATAATGTTAGAACTCAATTGTGCAGTCTTGTTTCTCCAACCCATTTCATAAAAGGAAATGACTTTGTTTCTAAACAGAGTAAGGTTGAAAGTAATGAGAATGCATTGTTGACTAGTTTACTCACTATTTTTGTTATTTATTTTCTAGTTCAGATTGTCAATACACTGTGTTAATGAATTTTTTTATCACCATTTCAAGCTGATACCCATCCTAAACTAAATGGTTAAACATTCACTCTACACAATGGTTGAAACCAATTAGTAACCTTCTGCATGTTTTTATTTAGTTCTCTAAATCATAAAGTACAGCGAGTTTCTTGTATTCCATCTCAAGAAGGTTATCTTTCAAAATTGAAGGTTAGAGTAAATAGAAGTACTTCAGTTAATTTCATTCATTGTATTTATTTCAACATGCCTTACAACTTCACCTTTTAATTTTAAGAATTAGATTCATGACTTAGGATTAATGACAAGATAGGACAGATGCTCTGTTTTTCCTTCTTTTAACTTAGATTTTGACTAGTTTTAAGCTCTTGGTTCACCTTTAGGAAGTTTAGATTTAGTTTCTCATAGTTCAGTTTGTACATCATTAGGAATCAAAGAACAGAAACCCCCAAAACAATATAAAAATACAAAACAACGAAGTAGGAAGGGTTAACTAAGCACATATAGTGCACTACACTTCATCAGCTTACAAACCTCGGTTGATAATTCATGCAAGCAATTTAGGACACTAAATTGACTAAACATTTTGGCGCCATTGCTGGGGAAGTGTAATTAGGTAACCTTATCTCTTACATTAAAAAAAATGATATGCATAGAGAAAGAGACTATAGGAGTAGATTTATAGCTAGAGGTAGGAGTTCAATTCCTACAACACCACCTACTCCACTAAGAACAAGAAGAGATACACCTCCATCTCATGCTGATACTCCTAGCCATAGAACTCCCAAAGTTCTAAGGTCAGAAATCCAATCAAAAGGATCTCCTATTTCATCTACTGGGGCAGTCCTAGAAGAGAAAAATCTCAAGTCTCCAATATAAGGAGTATCCTTTTTCACCTCCACACGGGAGCACATTTTAGTTGAAGAATTAATAATACCTAGTGAGGAAGAAGAAGTAGAACCTCTCTCCCACATACCATTAATAGAAGAACCAGAGGAAGAGAAAATAACCTTGCAGGTTGAACCTTATACTGACTATGAAGAAACTATAATGGCGGAAGAAGGAGAGGATGGAGAATTCACATTGTGTGGAGGAGAGGGTAGAGGAAGAGGTAGAGGAAATAATGTAGGAGGCAAAGGAAATAGGGAAATAGATAATTCTTTTGGATTCCCTATAGTGGATGAAGAAACAAATGCCACAATGAAAAATATCTCACCTTCTGTCCTCCCAAATTTCCATGGGTTAAAAAGTGAGGATCCTAAAACATTTTTATTTGAGTTTGAAGTCTTGTGCAGAACCTATGATTACTTAGAAGACTCTCAAAAACTTAAGTTATTTCCTTCAATATTGAAAGGAGCTACTTTGAAGTGGTTCATGGGGTTGGTCACTTAGTCCATTAGAACATGGAATGACATGAAGAAAGTGTTTTTGGATAGGTATTTGGATTATTGCATGCCTACCAATCAAAAGGATGAAGTGTTCAAAATGATGCAAAGAGAGGATGACAAATTAGAGGATTTAATTGAGAGATTCAACTATAACTTGAAAAGAGAAAAGATGGATAATTTAGATGAAGATACCTTAAAAGCTCTTCTATTAAAAACCATTAGAGATGAGTGGATAGATATCCTTAACATGACCGGGAAGGGAGATATCTCTCAACTCCCATTAAGTGACATAGGAGAATTATGTGTTCATATCTCAAGAGGGAAATCCAAAAATGGGAGAGATCAAAGAGAACCTTCTCTTGTTAGAGTAAATAAATCTGCAACTGGATCAGTGAGTAGGGTATAAATTGGGAATATGCTTAAAGAATTCAAAACAGATATTCTAGGGAGTCTTAGTGAGCAAATAGACACCCTTAAGTTGCAAAACAAGCAGAAAACCGAGGCTGATGCTTTAACTATTTTCTGTCCCAAATGTAGAAAAAAACACACTTTAAGAGAATGCCCTTTGGATGCAAAAATCATAGATACTTGTGTGATTTGTTCAGAAAACCATGAGACCAAGGGTTTTCCTTCAATTCTAGGCCTTAAGGCTGTTTTTCAAGAAGAAACAATTCCAAATTCAGCAGAATCTCTTTGCTTTTTCTCTAGAAGACCTTGGCAGGGGCCACAAAATCAGGGATTTAACAATCAAACATATCTTCAGCCCCCACCAAATTGGAATTCTTGGCAGTAACCTTGGCCTCAATCTCAACCTAAACTTCAATCTCAATCTCAACCTTGGACTCAAGGAATACAAAATCCTTATGGAATATTTTCTCAATATTATCAATATCCTCCTTCATATCAAAATTATCCTCCCCCACAAATTCCACAACAAAATCAACAACCACATCTTCAAAATCAGAACCCTCAACTTTCACTACCATTTCCAGAACAAATTCTACAACAAAACCAAAATCCTCAACTCTTACTACCATTTCAGTAGAGACCAAATTAGCTACCTGCCCAACCATTACCAAACCCCAACAATAAAAATCCTCAGAATACTTACATGGTGGAAGGACAACAATTTCCAACTTATATGATCACTCCTCTAGATCTCAATGATATTCAACTAAGATCTGGTAGGATATTAGAAAAGGAAAGGCCTTTTGTAGCTATTTAGGAACAAGAAAATTCTAAGGAAGATTATGTACAACCCAATAAAAGTTTTGAAGGTATATCTCTCGAAAACCAAAATACTGAAAAAGAAAAATAGAAAGAACTAGTGAACTCAGCTCCTATCATTGAGCAACCAGTATCTACTTCTGCACCTCCTTTTCTTGAAAGATTACAAGTTGATAGAGGAGTAGAAAAGCAGATTGTGTTTCCTAATTATGATTTTCTAGATGAATTGAAAAATGTCTGTATCAAAATCCATTTTTTACAAGCCATTAAGGAGATTCCAATCCTAGCTAAAACAATAAAGGAGTTGAGCATAAAGAAACCAGGAAGAAAAGCAAAGGAAACAAAAATACTTATTCACCTAGTAGGAAAAATAGCAGATATAATGATGGGAAAAATTGCCATACAAAAATATGTGGATCCAGGAAGTCCAATTGTGAAAACACATATCAATGGAGTTGAAATTCCAAATACATTGATTGACTTAGGAGCAAATATAAACATCATGAGCAAACAAACCATGGAACAACTCAAGCTTCCTAATCTTCTTTACACACCTACATTAATGCAATTAGCAGATAGATCTGTAATAAAACCAGATGGTGTGTTAGAAGATATTTCAGTATCCTTAGATTCTTGGGAATACCCTGTTGATTTTATGATTTTAACCCCCAAGGAACAATCTAGGAAGACATCCACTTATATTAGGAAGACCTTGGCTGGCCACAACTGATGGTTTCATTAGCTATAGATCTGGTGACATGTATATTTCTAATGGGAACAAAGAAATTCACTCTATATCCTCCAGCAAGAACAATCATAGAAATAGATGACAAAGAATGGATTGATGATGAAAATGAGATTCAGCCTCTCTTTACTATTTCAAACATTAGTGAAGATAGTAAAATCTTAAATATAATGGAAAATTTTGAATCATCTCCAGAATATGAACATGATCAATTCCAAGAAAAATCCAATATTGAATATTTGTCATCTAGGCAGATGTCTCTTTATTCTATGGAAGAATTTGGTAGCTCTACAATTGAAATCTTTCCAGTGAGAACATTGAACATAAACAATAACTTGGATAAATCACAACAAGAAAAACTAATCTAAACATTACAACAACATTCTGCTGCATATGCATGGGAATATACTGACATGAAAGGAATTAGTCCTAAGACTTGTATACATCACATGTACATTGAGGAAAATTGTAAACCCATCAGACAACCTCAAAGAAGAATGAATCCAAATATTAGGGAAATTGTGAAAGAAGAGCTGCAAAAATTATTGAATGTAAAATTCATCTACCCAATTTCAGATAGCCAATGGGTTTCCCCTTTAGTGATTGTGCCTAAAAAGAATGGTAAATTGAGGGTCTGCATTGATTATTGAGAATTGAATAAAGCTACCCTTAAAGATAATTTTCCTTTACCCTTTATAGATCAAGTGTTAGATACATTAGCAGGTAAGAAGTGTTTCTCATTCTTGGATGGTTTTAGTGGTTATAATCAAATTCAGGTGGCACCAGAAGATCAAGATAAAACCACGTTTACTTTTCCATGGGGAACCTATGCCTACCGAGTAGTCCCTTTTGGATTATGTAATGCACCTGCAACATTCGAAAGAGCAGTACTAGCAATTTTTTCGGTTCTAATACATGATTGTGTAGAGGTATATATGGGTGACTTTACAGTCTATGGGAATACATTTGAAGAAGCTTTAGAAATTTTGGAAAAAGTTCTTAAAAGATGTAAGGAAGAAAACCTTTCACTAAGACATGAAAAATATTTTATGATGTTTACAGAAGGTATTGTTTTAGGACATCACATTTTAGGAGATGGAATTAAAGTTGATAAATCTAAAGTTGAAGTCATCTCTAAATTATCAATTCCAAATTACCAAAAGGATGTTAGAAGTTTTCTAGGATTTACAGGATACTATAGACGATTTATAGAAAATTTCAATAAAATAGCATCCCCACTCTTCAAAATACTCACCAAGGATTGTGAATTCAATTGGAATCCTGATTGCCAATTAGAATTTGAGACTTTAAAAACAAAAATTTCTGAGGCACCCATCATGAGAGGTCCAAATTGGAAACTACCTTTTCACATTTCAATAGATGCTTCAGATACAACTCTGGGAGCTGTATTAGGACAAAAAGATTTGATTCCCTATGCCATCTACTATACAAGTAAGAATTTGACTCCCACTGAGTTAAATTATACTGTAACTGAAAAGGAATTTTTAGCTATTGTTCATGCCATCAACAAGTTCAGACATTATATAAAAGGCTATGAAACCTTTTTTCATACAGATCACTCTGCAATTAGATACTTAATGAATAAATCTATTACTAATGGCAGAGTTACAAGATGACTATTACTCTTGCAAGAATTCAATATTACTGTGCTAGATAGACCTGGAAAACAAAACACAATTGCTGATTTCTTGTCCAGAATTCAAAATATCAAAGATGACACTCTGGTTGAAGATAGGTTTCGTGATGAATATCTTTTTGTAGTGACTATTCAGACCCCTCAGTTTGTATATATTGCCAATTACTTAGTCATAGGGAAATTGCCTTCACATTTGTTTCCTAGAGAGAAAAGAAAAATCATTCAACTAAGTGCAATATACTCATGGATCACTAACGAATTGTATAAAATAGGTCCAGATCTCATGATCAAAACATGTGTTAGGGAAGATGAAATTCCTGAGATTCTTAAGGAATGTCATGATGAATCGTGTGGTGGACACTTTGTTGACAAGAGGAAAGCCTATTAAATCCTTTCTTTAGGATATTATTGGCCATCCATCTTCAAAGATGCCAAAGAATATGTTAGGAGGTGTGACAACTGCCAAAGGATAGGAAAACCTGCTTCTTCAAATGAAATGCCACGACAAATTCAGGTACTCATTGAACCTTTTGAAAAATGGGGCTTGGATTTTGTTGGACCAATTAATCCCCCATCTAAGAAAAAGAAGTACATATTGGTATGCACTGATTATGTCACTAAATGGGTAGAGGCTAAAGAATTACCTTTTGCTAATGAAAAATTTATAGTTAATTTTCTTTTTGAGGACATCTTCACTCATTTTGGTGTTCCAAGAGAAATTGTGACAGATTAGGGATCTCTATTTACATCTAAAATGGTGAAGAGTCCTGTGGAAGATTATAGGATCAAACATAGGAAATATACCCCCTATCATCCACAAGAAAATGGTTAAGTTGAATCTACAAATAATGTGATTGAAGGAATTCTCACTAAGACTGTGCATCTACATAGAAGAGATTGGGCAGAAAGGCTTCCTGAAGCCTTATGGGCTTATAGAACTACATGGAGGAACACAACGGGACACACACCCTATGAACTTGTTTATGGGAAACAAGTCCTGTTCCCTATAGAGTTTCAAATCAAAACCTTCAAGATGGCAATCCAATTGGGACTAGATTTATCAGAGGCACATAAACATAGATTGGAGCAACTCAATGAGCTTGATAAAATCAGGCAAGATGCAGTTCAAAGAACCAGTATAGTCCAACAGTAGAGGGCTAAATGGCATGATAAATATATCAAGGCGAAGAAGTTTCAAGCAAGAGATTGAGCACTTTTGTTCGATTCAAAGTTCAAAGATTTTCAAGGGAAGTTTCGAACTCATTGGCTTGGGCCATATCAGATTGAAGAAGTATTTAATAACAGAGTAGTAAGGATAAGGACAATAGATGGAAGAAAAATACCTCTTCTTGTGAATGGTCATCGGTTGAAGATATATCAGAAACCAATTTCAAGAGAGGAGTTCATTAAGATTTTCCATAATAACTCTGAAATGAAGCTAGTGAAGAAGAATCCTTCTTCTCCACTAACTTAGCCTTTATTTTTCCTAAAAAAATTAATAAAAATAAAAATAATAAAAATAATAATAAATTGTATAAGGTTGAAAACCAATCATTGATTGGCATACTTATACAGAAAATACAGGGTGAAAATAAGAGATTTATGACATCCAATATTTTCCATTTCCTTTCTGTAATAAGTAGTGACAAAAAGTTACATTCATTTGTAGTTTAGAGTCTACAAATTTATAGTCTCATTCCATCACATTCTATTTTCATTTTATTTTACAGTTCCATTTCATCTCACTGTCATATTTCATTTACATTTTATTTTTATAGTTTTACTCCATTTCACCCTATTTCACATTTTATCTTACATCTCATTCCATCTCACTATCATAACCCATTTCCATTTCATTCTTACACTCATATTACATACCTTTCTTTTCATTCTTTTCACATTCTATAGCCGATTCCATTCTGCAGCTAATTTGATTCTGCAGCTACAACTTACTTATCAACTCTGGCACAATTGTACAACTCACAAATAAATCATGAATGTAAGAAATTGAAGAATCAAGTTTTGGAGACCAAACACACTAAAAGGTACCTGTGAATCAACACCAAAGGAGTTATCAAGCAAAAGGTTAAGTTCTAAAGGTAAAATGCAAAATTTATTTCAAACAGTAAGTTAAAAACATAAGTCACGTATAATATGAATAATCATATGTCTCCTTAACGAGTCATCATTTGATTTGACTGCCACTTCATCATACCACATCTCCGCCACATCTTCCATACTCGGTACCAAACGGTCCATAATAACTTCATCATACCACATCTCCGCTACACTCTCCATACTCTATACCTAAATGGTCCCTAATAACCCCATCTATTAACGGTCAAAACTATGATGTGACCAACGTATCCACATCTCTCCAAATCCTCACAGTCTACTTATTCCACGCAAACCTGTAGTTCTTTTTCACCATACCCGTAGTCAGTACATTTCATAGACCAGGAGAGTAGTTATGAAGGTTAAGATATTTTGCGAAACAAAAGCCATGGGACTCATTGTCAGGATAGAACCAATAGGAGCAAAATATATGGAGGGATACCCACAACTCAAGGAGATGTTGCAGAAGGCTGGATGGCTCAATTTCATTGAAAAATTTGATGGCTTCCACAAAGAGATCACAAAATCTTTTGCTAGATCATTTGATGGTACAAAAGTAGAAATTGGAGACATTAAGTTTGCAGTAACAGAATCCTACATAGCAGAGGCTACATAATTGCCAAGACATGGTGAGAGATGGTTCAAAAACAAGGAATTCCACAGTGAATCATGGAAAGTAATCCTTGGGAACCCAGGTATGGATGTCTCTGTGTTTAGAAAAGAAATTCCTATTTTGGCACTTAAAATTAAATGGAGAAGCATGCTTTTGATATTATAGAAATTCATTACCCGTGAGGGGAGATTCGGGTGCATGTATGTCTATCATATACGTTTATTAATGAACTTTCTAGAAAATGGAGACATCAATCTCCCTTTCTTCCTGCTAAACAGTTTAAGAAGGATGGCTTCAAATGTACAGAAGAAAATAGAATTCATAGACACAACCATGTACCATCATGGGTTGGTAAAAGTACTGGTTGAGTTTCATTTGAAAAGAATAGGAGATACTTGGGAAAATTTCTTGATAAGAAACTATTTCCAATAGGCAGCAAAATCACCTGAAGAGGGTAATGTTAGAAGGAGTAGGAGAAAGAAGGCTAGTATAACCATTCAAAGCAAACCTGAGTCCTCAACATAGAAAAATGATGAAGAGTTAGTCTCTGAAAAATTGACAGAGATCAGGGAGCAAATCAAGCAAAAAGGGAAGATGAAAAAGAAAGGTGGTGGAATTACTGGAAGCAAACCTGAATCTTCATTACAACAAGATGATGAACAATTATATCTGAAAAAATGACAGAGACTAGGAAACAAATCAAGAGAAAAGAGAAGATAGGAAAGGAGAAAAAGTGCACAAAGGAGGAGAACATAAGCCCTCTACAACTTAGAAGGAGCTCTAGACTCTGAGGTATGGTAAAGAAGATATCATCAAAGGGAACGGAGTTCATAAATCTAGAAGAAGAAACCCCAGTACCATCTCCTGATAATGTTCCATTTACACACAGTCCTCAAAATTCTCCTGAATAGTATTTCGAAGGCAGCCCCAGCAGAGGATCTCCAGGCATAGACCTAGTGCAGCAACAAATATATGATTATATAGAATCACTGGAGAAGAAAAGTGCCTCAATGGATCTAGAATCCTCAGCCAATCTAGAACCCTTTTTCAATCCACAAGAACCTCTAACTGACTCTCTCAAATAGGAAATCTATGAGTTAGAGATATTGAACAGACATATCAAGAAAGAAAATGAAACCCTGAGGGAACAAAGTAAATTGGATAAGGCTATTCATGATAATACAATACTGCACCTAGGGATATGGTATAAAAAGAATAGGAAGTTGAAGAGGAAGAATAGAAGCTTGAACAAAACAATCATCAACCTTAAATACATGCTTCTTATGAAGAAAACCAAAATGGCAGTCACTTCAAAGAGGAGCAAAATAAGAAAATGAGATGTACTAGAAAAAGTTTCTAAGCAAATGCAATAAGAAAGAAGAATTCACATTTTTGGAAAATTGCATGGGGACATTCATTGATTTTGCAGTGGGGGTATGTTGAACCTCAAAATTACCCTCTCCTTGACAACTTTTCTCACTTCTTTACCTTGCTTTTCCATAAGATTATAGATCCCCATCAATGATAAAAAATAGATTTTGTCTTAAGGAGGGCATTAAATGATTGACATGTTATATTTTTATGTTTTTTTTTATTTGAATAATTTTTTGCAAATTAGCTATAGAACGCAACCTATTCTGTAGCTAACTATGTATTCCATAGCTACTTCCATGGTCTGGCAGGTTCTAGGTATCAAATGAGGAAACCAACCACATGGGCCTCTCTGGAACCGTCTCCACATGGATTATATCCTAGTCACTCAGCCCAGATTGATAAGAAAGCAAGCTCAATACCATAGTCAAAGGTGGGGTCAAACATATGAAACCTGGAAGCAATAGGGCTCTTTATCTGCCCTTTTTTGGTTAATTAATAAATCCAACAGCTCTGTTGCAGCATTAACTCAGATCAACCACCTGTGTTAACAGTTCTGTGCAAACATCTCGCTCGAATTCAAGTCACCTGTAGCTGATCAAACATTTACGCAGTCCTATTGTGATACATGTAGGCCACCTGTAGCTAATTTTCCTCAAAGACAGTTATGAATATTTTCTTTTAAATACTGGTTGTATAGAACCAAGGGGGGTTCGAAGATTTTGATGTATTAAGTTAAGACTTTCATCTCTGTATTTTTGGACTTTGTTTCTGTTTATAATATAAATTTGTGTGCTGACCAATGAATGTTTGAAAGAGCATTTTCAATTAGTTAGAAGCTCAAACCAGTCAGTTGCAGAGGGCCCCTACACTGAAGGAGGTTTTCTTTCCATTTGTTTTCTGTTCAATTTTAATTTCACCATTTTATTTTAGCAGTATTTCTAACATAGGTTGATTTCTTGTAGTTTTATTTCTTTTAGTTTTGATTAGTATCATAATGTTAGAACTCAATTGTGCAGGCTTGTTTCTCCAACCCATTTCATAAAAGGAAACAACTTTGTTTCTAAATAGAGTAAGGTTGAAAGTAATGAGAATGCATTGTTGACTAGTAACTCATTGTTTTTGTTATTTATTTTCTAGTTCAGATTATGTTTTTGATCACCATTTCAAGATGATACCCATCCTAAACTAAATGGTTAAACATTCACTCTACACAATGGTTGAAACCAATCAGTTACCTTCTGCATGTTTTTATTTAGTTCTCTAGATCATAAAGTACAAAAAGTTGCTTGTATTCCATCTCAAGAAGGTTATCTTTCAAAATTGAAGGTTAGAGTAAATAGAAGTACTTCAGTTAATTTCATTCTTTGTATTTATTTCAACATGCCTTACAACTTCACCTTTTAATTTTAAGAATTATATTCATGAGTTAGGAGTAATGACAAGATAGGACATATGCTTTGTTTTTCCTTCTTTTAACTTAGATTTTGACTAGTTTTAAGCTCTTGGTTCACATTTAGGAAGTTTAGATTTAGTTTCTCATAGTTCAGTTTATACATCATTAGGAATGAAAGAACAGAAACCCCCAAAACAATATAAAAATACAAAACAACAAAGTAGGAAGGGTTAACTAAGCACATAGAGTGCACTACACTTCATCAACATACAAACCTCGGTTGATAATTCATGAAAGCAATTTAGGACACTAAATTGACTAAAAAAGGGGAAGGAACATAGATTTTTATTAACCATATAAGTTGAATTACATCAATATACCTTCCAACAAAGGATATCCTCTCCTCAAGCTTGTAGTATGGTTTCCTCTCCCATTATAATAGAGCTCTCATGCTATAGTGTGGATCTTTCATCTTACCCCCTTTCCTCTTAGTGAGATTATAAATTCTCATTCCATCCATTGGGAGAATGTATCTAGACACCTAGGGGTTTAATAAGTTAGGAAACATCTACAATAATGGACCCCTATCCAACTGATACACAAGTGGGTCAAGTTGATCTCATTGGGAGTGAAAATCTCTAGAAACCTTTTTCACAATTATGAGCCGTTTCTCAATGATCTCAATTATGAAATAATTATTATTTCATAATTATAATAATTTGGAAAATTAATTATGATAAATAACTCAATCATGTAATTTCATGATTTTATCATGGGATAAATCTCACATAAGTAAAATAAAGGGTGAAAGGGGATGCATTATATTCAAACAACTGAGGTAAGTGGATATCGGGTTTATCTCACTATAATGGAGTGGAAAATAGGGTTATAACAGATGCCCCCTAATGCATGAGGCCAGAAGAGAAAATGATGGCTGGAATGCACTACAATAATACTCAAAGCTAAAAATGGGAGCAAGGAGCCAAGACTAAAAATCTTGATCAGAGGAAATCAAGTGTTGAAGTCTTAATTCTGCTGATAACATCCACAAGGTGGGCATACCCATGCTCGATCAGAAGAAGATACTAAATATGGCATCCATAAAATACACTGTGGATCCATGACATGAAATGCTAGAACATGGCCACGAAAACATACACAGTGGATTCATGTGACTCAATAGATAGAGCATAGCCACCAGAAAATGAAATGTGGATCTATGTCATAGTGTACATTAGTATGAATATGGACACATGACAGACAAAGAAGTGTTTCAAGATAGTCCTCAAAGTACATGAATGATACAAACACCAACACATCTTGGGAAGGATGCCATATGAGAGTGAAATTTCCCTACCCAAGGTCTTTGACGTAACCCCAATGGTGTGAATGTACATCATATGAATAGATGAGCTGATGTTGAACATGGTAAAAACCACTTGATTACTAGCTAATGAGGTAAACTAGTAACAAAAGTGAGGGAATACACCAATAAGTAAAATGGACCCCAAGGTACCTAGTACAGTCCATAAAATATGAATAGATGAGCTAACATCGAACACTAGTGAACTCGACCAATCAGGAGCCAATGATTTAAGTCCATTGTCGATCGCGAGGAAGCCTGCCATTGAGGTCTATAAGCTCCAAGGTATTATTGGTTCCTAGATCAAGCTCCTAGATAATGAGCTGAAGTTGATAGGAAACGATCAGTCAAAGGAGGGCCTTGATGTATCCCCCATCAATTAACGTAGAACAAACCTGGATGATGTGATGTATGGATGAAATCATGAGATGATGAAGTACAACTGACACAGGTATGACTAACTCGAAAAGGTCAATAGCCTAATGTAGATGACCGGCATAGGCTGAGACTTCCCTTCAAAACATAGAGGCACAACACAAAATTGACTTTATAACATGACTAATGAGCACTAGATGATATAATGTGACGATGTAGGAGGCATCAAATCATGCTCCATTTGACTATAAGAGTAACTAGCCTGAGGAGTAGACAAACTCATATGTATGGTATGGTTCCTACGTAAGCTAAAACCAAACTGTGAGACAATAAAGCAGACATTTGGTGTGTTCAAGGGCGCCAAAATTGATGTTGCATTATTATTACTAATGGAAGTCAATTTTCCCTCCTGTTGATTGCCAAAAATGTCCTCCATCAACATAAGGGGAGACCACCTAGTTAGGAACTTAAAGAAGGTCCTTATCCGTTGAATCTGGTGGTTCCGACTAGTTAGGGTCCAGTTATCGTTAAAAAAATAAAATAATATAATATAAAACTAATATAACCTAAACTAATAACTATTCTATTTACACCTATATTACATCATACTATGTTACATTTCCTTTGCATCGATTTTTAAGATGTGGGTTAAAGAAGTAAATTGACATAAAGGTTTGATCGATATAAAAAAGCTGATCAAACCACAATTAAATGATTTATTTGCCTCTTTAAGAGAGGACTTGATGCAAACTAAGATGTAAATGAATAACTAATCTAAAACATGAAAAACATGTCTCAAACTAGAATGGGATGGCCCTCTCCCAATCCAAGAGCAAATAAAATAAAACAGGGGGAAGGACTAGTTTATGAATAATTTAGAATTAATATTCGATTATGAATTCCAATATAGTTTGTAAATGCATAGAAGGTTAAAAAAACTATGTAAATGAGTCTACTTTAGTTAATAGTTATTAAAGTAAGTCCACCTACAAGCCTGAATACATATTAAACATAATTCATTAAAAAATTTGTATTAATCAAAAGAAATAGTTCATTTCAATTAATACACATAAAAGAAAAATACATCTTTAAATGAATAATAAATAGTTATCATTCACCACAACTATAATTCAATGAATTAAGTATGATTTTGATCTCATTTAGCTTCTTGGAGATAGCTCCTGCAAGAGTTCAGCGGCATATCACAATATGACTCAACAATATTGATAGAGTTCAAAGAAACTAGGATGTAGATCAAAACCAATTACAAAACTTTGACAAAAATATAAAAATTCATCATTTTGGCAATAGTACACAAGAACAAAAATTTATTAAGCAGTGCCAAAGCTTATTACAAAATATGTAGTCTTGGAGTAGCTTAGACCCATAACTACACTACCTGCAATAGTGCTAAGCAATGAGAACATAGCTAGAAACCCTATGTTTTCTCTATAATTGACATTTATATACATAATAGTAGTGCTATTTCACAAATCGAACAACTAAAAAGAATCCACCTTGAGTGGATCGCGACCTCTCCCTTAAGCAAGATTGAATTAAGGGGTATTTATACTAGATTTACAAAGATAACAACCCCCTTTTATCTCTCAACAATCGAATCTAGACGTTTTCTTCAATAGGTTGAAAATAGATTGTTACACTAATCGAACCAATTGACTATTTGTTGGTAAAAGGATCCATTAGATGTTATTGGTCATGGCCTGTTACGGAGTTCGTTGTAACAAAAATCGAGTTAATTTTGAGCATCATTTGCCACATGGCAGGGGGTCTTTAGAAGCATGGACCGAGCATGACATTATGTCATGTTACATAAATCACAGAGGAGATCAGAGCTCTATTATTAAAATAGTGAAAACATAGATTAAACTATAAAAATGTGTTAAAATATACTTATGCCAAGAGACCCTTTTAAATTAATTAAGTGGCTTTTACTTATAGCTGGCAAGAGCCGAGTGTTATCAGAGGTAAGCTCATTAGAACTTTTAAAATGAGAAAAAAAGAAATAGTTGCAATATTGGGTGGCTCCGATATCACATTCAACTCGCTTTAATAGTTTTATCGGGTCCATTATATCGAAGGTATTGTATTGTAGATTTGATATCAGGGGTTGAAAGGAGTGACAGCCGATAGGACGTTCCAATATGGAAGTTCCAATATGGATAAGAGGGATTTATCGAAGAGTTGGAGGATTGGGAATATCAGATATCGTAGATATGAGGATATTGGAGTATCAATGATCATGACCAATGGAATATCAAAAATTAGTGTTGGGTTGTGTTATATTCTTTCCATGACTACACCCCTCTACGGGGTTCAGGGCAGCACCCTCGGGAATATTTTTTTTGGACCCTATATTAGGTGGGCAGACCTACCTATGGTTTTGTGCATGGATTTTGCACATGGTTTTGCGCGCGATGGTTTTCATTCCATGGTATTTTGTAGATCCGGTCAAGGGAACTACGATTATGTTCTAATCCATGGTTAATGGATTGGGCTTTATGGATGCTTCAGCATGTATATATATGTATGTAACATTGAAAGGAACATAATGAAAAATCAATATGGTAGTCCCAGTTTTTGGATCCAGGCAAAAATATATGTGTATATTTGTTTTATGTGTTATGCTCTCACCATTGTTTATTTTCTATTTTTAGAATTCCTATGCAGGTAATTTCTGTACGAGGTTAAAACCTACATTCGGTATCAGAGTTGTTTTGGCTCCAAGGGGATGCCTTTGCCTTTGAGGGTTTTTACTCGGGCCTGTGGTAGACCCTGTTCAGTGGAAGATCTGTGGGATCGATTCTTGTGGTGAAAGAAGATGGCGAGCAGTGGAAAAATAGAGATTGAGAAATTTAATGGTCAGATTTTTGAGTTGTGGAAACTCAAGGTGGAGGATCTGTTGGTGGATAAAGATAAATGGATTGCAGTAGATCTTGGTACTAAACCAACGGAAATTTCTGACGAAGACTGGAAGAGGTTGGATCAGAAGGCAAAAAGCACAATACAATTGTGTCTCTAAGATTCAATATTGTTGAATGAATCAGGGGAAGTTATGACATAGGCTTTGTGTGACAAGTTATGGACTTAGTACCAATCTAAGTCTCTTGTTAATAAATTGTTCCTACGGAAAAAACTGTATAACCTCAGGATGAAAGATGGAGACTCAGTGACAGAGCATCTAAACGAATTTAATACTGTGGTAAGCCAATTATTATCTATTTATATTAAAATTTCAGATGAAGATAAGTGCATCATATTGTTGTGTTCTCTACCAGATTCGTGGGATAGTCTAGTTGTTGCAATAGGTAGCAATGAAATTGCCTTGCAGTTTGATGAAATAGTCTCATCCTTGCTGACCGACGAGATGAGATGGAAAAATATGGAGAGCCAGAATGGTTATGCCTTATCTGTACAAGTACGGTCCAAGAATAGAAACAAAAATAAGTCCTCGAGTGTGAGATATAAATCTAGAGGGAGATCTAAATCTCTAGGGAAACCTATAAAGGTGTGATGGAAATGCAGAAAGGAAGGGCACTATAAATGGGACGTAAATCTAAAAATCCTGAGAAAGGAAAGGGATCTGATGATGCTCCTTCTGTAGAAGAGAAAACCACCTCAGATGAAGGTGGGGATGTGTAATTGGATTCCTCTTCAAGTACACATGTAGATCATGAGGCATGGTTGATTGACTTAGGTGCATCCTTTCACTTCACTCACCATAGAGAGTGGTTCTGCAAGTATGAGAAATATGATGGTGGTGATGTCTTCTTAGGGGATGGCAGGAAGTCTAGAATCATTGGTCACCAAAAATTCAAGTTGAAATTGCAAGTTGGAAGGATTAGAACACTTTTGGGTGTTATGCATATTCTTGCATTAGCCAGAAATCTGATTTTTGTAAGCAAGCTGGATGATGCAGGTGTAAAAACAGTGTTCGAGAAAGACACCTGTAAGATGGTTCGGGGAGCACTGGTATTGATGCAGGAAGTTTGGATTGGAACTCTGTACAAGCTGCAAGGTAGCACTATTATTGATGGTTACAATAGTTCTGTGGTTCCTAAAAGTGGAGCAGAAAATCTAGTGGTCTTCGGAGAAAAGACCATGCTATGGCATCAAAGGCTTGGACATATTGGAGAGAAGGGCCTTCAAATACTTCATGGTAAAGGTATGGTAGAAGGTATGTCTAATAGCTCTCTGGATTTTTATTTCTATGAAAATTTTGTATACGGGAAGCAAAATCAGGTGAGTTCCCCCTCTAGTGGTAAGAGGGCAAAACAAATATTAGAGCTTGTGCATAGTGATGTGTTTGGACTTGTGTCAGTTCCATCATTGGGTAAGTCTGTGTACTATGTATCATTATAGATGACTTCCCAAGGAATACATGGATATATTTTCTCAAGAAGAAATCTGAAGTCTTTCATAGGTATAAAGAATTTAAGGCTCTGGTGGAAAACCAGTTAGAGAAGAAGATAAAGGTGTTGAGGATAGATAACGTTCAAGAGTTTTGTGAGAATGAATTTGAATAATTCTGTAAGAAGTGTGGTATAGCATGGCAAAATACTACTCCATACACACGTGAGAAAAATGGATTTGCAGAAAGAATGAACATGATGTTGATGGAAAGGGAAAGAAGCATGCTTAGTGGTGTCAGGTTAGGACAGAAATTCTGGGCAGAGGCGGCGGAGACTGCATGTTACCTAGTTAATAGATCTCCTTCAACAACATTGGAGGATAAGACTCCACAAGAGGTGTGGACTGGTAAGAAACCCTCTCCTTCACATCTGAGGGTATTTGGATGTGATGCATATGTACATGTTCCAAAGGAGAAAAGAATAAAGTTGGATAGTAAATCTGAAAAGTGCATCTTTACTGGGTATAAGGATGGTTTAAAAGGTTTTAATCTTTGGAACCCAATAACAAGGAAGGTTGTGTACAACCGAGATGTGGTGTTTAGAGAGGTGAGAGATATTATTAAACATGAAGTCCTACTAAAGGAACTTGAGAAGATAGAGTTTGATCTAAAGGAGGAAGAATCAGACTCTACAGTAGAAGAGGAATCAGAAGAGGAAGAACCACAAACTTTGGTTGTGAGAAGATCAGTTTGAGAAATAAGGTAGCCAAAAAGGTATAGTCCGTATGCTTTCTATTCAAATTTGTCTTTATCTATTACTGATGACGATCCTAGCACTGTGAAGGAAGAAATAGATTCATAGGATGGAAAACTCTAGAAAGAGGCCATGGTTGATGAAATGGCATCTTTGCACAAAAATGAGGCTTGGGATCTGGTGGAGTTGCCGGCTGGAAGGAAACCCATTGGTAGGAAATGGGTATTCAAGAAGAAGATGAATGCAGAAGGAAAGGTGGAGAAATGCAAAGCTCAGTTGGTAGAAAACGGTTATTCTCAGGTGTTGGGAATTGATTTTGGTGATATTTTTTCTCCTGTTGCCAAGGTAGCTTCTATTAGATTACTTTTATCTGTTGCTGCTGCTTTTGGTTTTGAGGTAGAACAGATGGTTGTGAAGACAAAATTTCTTCATGGGGTTCTAGAAGAGGAGATCTACATGAAGCAACTTGAAGGATTTATGATGAAGAGTAAGAAAGAACTGGTATGAAAGTTAAAAAAGTCTCTGTCTGGGTTAAAACAGTCATCAAGGATGTGGTATCAGAAATTTGATACATTTATACAAGGACTTGACTTCAACAGAATGAAAGCATATCACTGTGTGTTTTTTAAATTAATTGGAGACCGTGTTATTTATCTGATCTTGTATGTGGAAGATATGTTGTTGGTCGGAAATGACAAAGAAATTATCCAGGATTTGAAGACCCAATTGTCCTCCAAATTTGACATGAAAGATCTTGGTGCCACAAACTATATTTTGGGCATGGAAATTGAACGAGATCGGGAAAAGAGGAAGCTCTGGTTAAACTAGAGGAAGTATGTCGAGACAATATTGCAGAGGTTTAATATGTAGCATAGTATACCAGTGAAGGTTCCTGCTCCTATAGGTGTAAAGTTATCAGTTGAACAATGTCCCAAGACACAAGAAGAGGAAGAGGACATGTCTCATGTTCCATATGCAAGTGCAGTTGGTAGCGTGATGTATGTGATGGTTTGTACTAGACCAGACATTGCACATGCAATGGGAGTATTGAGCAGGTTTATTTAAAAACCAGGGAAGGAGCATTGGACAACGATGAAGCGGATTTTCAGGTATTTGCATGGCACTAGTGATTATGGCTTGTGCTAACAAGGAAGACCAGGATTGGCAAGAGTTTTGGACATCCATGGATTTGTTGATGTAGACTTGGTTGGAGATTGAGATCAGAGAATATATACAAGTGGGTATGTGTTTAACCTATTTGGAGGTGCAGTCAGTTGGATGAGTAAGAGACAATTTGTAGTGGCACTATCAACTATGGAGGCAGAATACATGGAAACCACTCATGCAAGAAAGGAAGTAGTTTGGTTGCAGAGATTGTGTTCAAGTATGGGGTTTCTACAGCAAGTTATAAGGATATACTGTGATAGCCAAAGTGCAATTCTCTTGGCAAAGAACCCTGCTTATCATTCAAAGACAAAGCACATTGGCGTTCAGTACCACTTTGTGAGGGATATGGTAGAAGACAAAAAGGTGTTGCTGTTAAAGGTGGACACTTTGAAGAATACTACAGATGCATCGACAAAATATGTGAGCACTAGGAAGTTCTCTTGGTGTAGAGAAACAATGGGCATTGCAGGGTTGGATCAATGACTAACATCTCTTGTGGTGCCTTGTGGAAAGAAAAAAACAAGTGGGAGAATGTTGGGTTGTGTTATATTCTTTCCATGACTAGCCCCAGTATTTAACTCGGGGGGGGGTTAGAGGGGGGTGGAGCCCCCCTTCATTGTGTTGGGTGTAGTGGGGGGTGGTAGCCCCCCTCTACGGGGTCTAGAGCAGAGCCCCGCGGAAATTGTTTTTGGACCCTGTATTAGGTGGGCGTACCTACCTATTGTTTTCTGCGTGGATTTCACACATGGTTTTGGGTGCGATGGTTTTTGGTCCATGTTATTTTGTAGATCCGGTCAAGGGAACTATGGTTATGTTCTAATCCAGGGTTAATGGATTGGGGTTTATGGATGCTTCGGCATGTACATATAACATTGAAAGGAACATAATGAAAAATCATTCTGGTGGTCCTGGTTTTGGGATCCAGGGGAAAATCTATGTGTATATTTGTCTTATGTGTTATGCTCTTGCCATTGTTTATTTTCTGTTTTTAGAATTCATATGTAGGTAATTTCTGTATAGGGTTAAAACCTACAATCAGAGGGATATGATTATCGGAAGTTGGAGAGGCAAGGTGTATCGACATGTCAGTGAATTGGCATATCGGAAGATTGGTATATCGAAAGATTGACATATCGGAATATTGATGAATGATGTTATTGTTGTTTTTTAAAAGTGTCTTAGATGGAAATCCCCAATATGCAGGAGTGGAGACAATGATGTGGAATATGGGTCCTTTACTCCAAATGTTGATTATCATATGTTTTATGGCCTAGCCACTTTATAATATATGTTTATTGAAAAGAACCACATTAATATGATGGCTCGAACTTTGGGTATCAGATATTTCCAAAAGGATTCTTTTGATATCAAGGTCTCGATGCCCAAAAGCTCTGATATATATTTAATCAATATTCCACATTGTTAAATGATTAAGGCTTAAATTCTATGCACCCATATTGGCCTCGGGGGCTATTTTATTGATTAATCTAATTAATTAATATATTTAAAACAAAAAATTATTTACAAAGTTTATTGACAATCAAACTTAATCAAACTTAGGAAAACTATAAAAATAAAACAAGTGTAAATAAAAATCAAATTAGACATGAAACCAAGAAATCACACTCAAAGTCTACATGTAATGCCAAAAGGGTCCCGATGTCTATTATGATAGAATAAAATGGGAGTGTTGTCTTTTCACTACAACAATGGTGACACACTAGGGAGAAGTAGTTATCTATGTCATAAAGATACAAAACCTAGTTTAAAAATGAAGGAATTATAACTAGACAATTTGAAATGCTCAAATTACGATATCCTAACCATTTTGTCCATATTATATGTTGTTAAATAAATAGATATACCATTATCATTCATGAAATTGTTAAATTTACCCCATGAATTCAATGTTTCAGTAAATTTATATGTACAACAGTCTGCTTAGTTGGGAATTAGTTTTTGATTAAACAAGCTAATGAAGAAAACATAGTACTAATTTAACCTCCATACCGTAGGCATGGCCACTACTGCCAGCAGGCGCCTATAGCCTCAACAGGGATGCATTTTAACCGTGTTAGGTGCCAGTGTCTCATCTATTAGGAATAAATTCATAGTTGCAAAATATCATCTTAAACTTATTTGAATGCCACTTGAAGATCACTATCTTGGATAGGTAATCAGCTAATGATAATCTCATTCACGAGATTTAACATGGTGAACAATTCAGCTCGTGATGAGACCTCTTTCCTCTCAACCTTGTGGTCAGAAGCCATTACCTTGGCTTGGTTACCAATAATGGTAATGTTACAATATTAGAGCTTATGATCATGGTAGGTAAGCTCGTGATGAGACCGCCTATCCATTAACTGGTCATTTTGTTTTTATGTTTAACTATGGTTATGTTGTAGCTTCTACAACTGTCACACGGAATTTGTCAAGGGTGCGGACACGACTGACCTTCCTAGAAGTCTAAGACATTCTAATGACAAACAAGACAAAATGGAGTGATCTTTCTCTAAATACACCTTTTACAACATGAAAACTACAAGTGTTTAGGCTTACCTTATTCCAAAATGCTGTTGTTGAAGTCCGTTCTTGACGATCCGGATGAGCTCCTCCTTCAAGTCAATTCCTGCAACCACAAACAATCAAACAATTACCAAGCACTTGCATTTCATATAATAAAAGATATATTCAACATGCAGACCAAGGAACACATGAAATAACTCATTAACACAAGCTATTGAGAAAAATAAACCAGTTTGTATTAATAACGAAACAAAGAAACTCTTACAACCTGGCCTTGGTGTTGTGCAAGTTCCTCCCAGGGTCCATCAAGGGTTTTCCTCTACTTTGACAAAGCTCACCCTCTCCCAAGTAGAATCAAGTGAAGACAATCTCTCCTCACAAAGGCTCTAATGGAAGACCTAAATCCTGCAGCATTTACCCAAAGAAAATGTATAGCTCCAACCTCCTCTCCTTCTGGCTCAATGCCTTTATTTATAGTGCTGTAAAGAGGTTATTCAGGTCCACTATCAATGGGATCATCCCCCTCTTTGGGTGGGATAGCTCCCTTATTGATGGGATAAGTCCCCCCTTAATAGAGATACATGAACCAACTGGAGGCGCATCCATTTCATCAAACCGACCTCTAGAATGTTCTAGAAGTAACCACAAGTAACTTTTTCAAGATAAAACTCGCGCATTTTGCCTTTTACAGAGGGACGCACCTGTCCCTTAACATACAGAGCGTCCATGGACGCAGATTTTGTGAACAAGGTCCGCGTCCCCGCAGGTAAGACTAGAGAGAACCTGCGACCCCAGAGATAAACATGATTTTTACAAGACTTTCTCTCTTCTTTGAGTTTGAGATGGATAACAGAGGCATGAGACTTGCCTAAGAGGGTAGCATGACTGTTGATTTGAGCCATACTAACTGTAAGTAGTCAAGGTGACATTTTTTAGTGTAACAGATTGCCCCCTAAAGTGCGAAGCTTGGAATAGAATAGGGTTTTGTAATTCTAGGAAGGGTGAAGCGCTTTATCATTTCAAGGATTGCCTTGTGGATGGCCTGGTTGGAACCTGCAATTTTCAACACAAAATACATGGATAAGATTATATCATCACTGAGGTAGGCATTCCCATACTCAGATTCAAAACTTTAACTAATGGACTAACTATTCTGATACAGGAATGATCTTGCAGTACATTATTTTTATAGACTTTTGTAGACACAGTATGGACACAGCCATCTGTTTATGATAAGTCTACATAGACAATGAATACAAAACTCCTCGCAGCCTGGATGTTAGAAACTAGACCCAGGGTCTTCACTTCTACTTCCCGAATTGGTACGATTCTAACCATGTGATTAAATGATTCGATGTCGAACATGGTAGAAACCACTTGATTACCAGTCAATGATGTAAACTGTTAACAAGCGTGAGAGAAACCACCAGTAATGTCAATGGTCCTCAAAGTACCAAGCACAACCCGTGAAATGTGAATAGATGTTTTGATGTCGAACACTTCACGGAATCCTCTGATCGAAAGTCAATGATGTAAACTGACGTCAAAGGCGAGAAACCTGCCATTGATGCATGCAGACTTCAAGGTACTGTCGATTCCTAAGTCATCTTTCTAGATAATGTGTCGATGTCGATAGAAAGCGACCCGTTGCAGGCAAGCCCGCAACACGAAATCATTGTTCAAGTTGAAGAAATGTTGCTGTAAGGACTGACTCAGGGATGGTCAAATGGATGACAAGTATTTTGCAGATGAAAGTTTTGCTTGCAGACCTCTTGAACACATAACGACACAACAGATGGTTTGGTGACGAATAACTCAAAGTTGATCCCTGAACCCGGTTAAAGATTTTCAAAGTGATTTAGTCAACTGTGAGGTAAAAGATTTCCCAACCCAGGTGAAATGAAAAGTGTCGTGTTCAAGAGTGGTAATAAAGTTTCTTCTGAGGCAAAAGGTGACAAATAGGTTCATTCTTCTCTTTTTTCCCCCACCATTTCTGGCAAGCACCTCTTTATTTTTAACAAGCTTGAGGAGGATAACATATGCTTGATTATAAGCTCATCCTTCGGACGAGTCCAACCTAGTTTAAATTCGAACCCTAGGAAGGAGTGGTTCGTTCCTGTTTGTAATTGAACAGGTCCTTTACTGTAAAAGTTTAACGAGCCCAGTATAGGAGAAACTCGGCGTTTTTCTTTTTTAGAGAGTCTGAAAAACTTAAGGAAACTCCACGTTGAACTTTTTCGTATATTTGTGTCCCTCAAGCCCGAAAAAGTATAAAATAATACCTGGGGGAACCGCTTGATCTTGCGACCAAGGAGTACTTTCATAATAGTGTCGTTGACCTGAAAAGTAAAAAGCGATCAAAGACACGTCGTTTTATTTCCTTATCGAGTTTGAAATGACAAAAACCCGGCAATCTTTTCCTGATTTTGCGGTCAGAAAAGAGCTAAAAGGGGACCGTCTTTTAATTCCGTTTTAACGAGTGAAAAAGAAACACTCGGCAATTTTTTCATGTTTTAGGAGTCAGAAAAGGGCTTAAAAGATGACTCTGAGGTTTCACTTTTTCTTAAGTTTTAACGAGTTCGAAAAAGGGATAAAAATGTACTCATGGTTTTCACTTTTTCGTAAATTTTAATGAGTTCGAAAAAGGGATAAAAATGTACTCATATGACCGACTTTCAATTTAATTTACGAGCAGGAAAAGATGAAAAGAACTCGGCATTTTCATTTGTTTTACGAGAATGAAAAATAGCAAAATAATCTCGGGATTTTCATGAGTTTAACGAGTCTTGAAAATAACTGAAATTGACTCGAGATAGGTTTCATTTTTACAAAAGCTTGAAACAGATAAAAACTATGCTTCAAATTAGTTTCATTTTTACACAAGCTTGAAACAGAGAGAAAACTGTGCTTGATGCCCCTAAGCGTAACTGCTAGAGCGCATGCCCCCCAGCTTCATTTCATTCAACCAGTTGGATGAAATGAAGGTTCAAGACGAGATCATTTGAAAGACTCGACCTAAAACTATAAGAAAATTATGCAAAACACCGAAACAACTAACCTAAATATACAACTTAACATTTACGAGATCTAGTCAATCTCTCGACTCAAGTAGAGGAGGATTTGTTTCATTTTTTAACGAGCTTGACACAGGAAAAGAACTATGCTCGGATTCGGTTTCATGTTTACACAAGCTTGAAACGAAAAACTATGCTTGTTATAAGTTCACATGCCCCCAGCATAATGACGCAAATCAAGGTGCATGCCCCCCAAGCTTCATTGCATTCAATGAGGTGGATGGAATGAAGCTTTACTTTCAAGATCTTGGAAAGACTTGTGGGAGTTGTTTCATTTTTTAGTGAGCTTGACACAAGACAAGGAACTATGCTCATAACTACTTTCTACAATCTACCTAACAAAAAACTATACTCTAAAAAACCTTGATTCATTTTTTAACGAGCTTGACACAAGACAAGGAACTGTGCTCTAAAAACCTTGATTCATTTTTTAACGAGCTTGACACAAGACAAGGAACTATGCTCTAAAATCCTTGTTTCATTTTTTAACGAGCTTGACACAAGACAAAGAACTATGCTCATGACTACTCTCTACAATCTACCTACTTAACCTACCCTTGTTTCATTTTTTAACGAGCTTGACACAAGATAAGGAACTATGCTCAAAAAGTTCGCATGCCCCCAGCATAAGGATGCAAAGCGAGGTACATGCCCCCAGCAAAATTTGTCACACGGAATTTGTCAAGGGTGCGGACACGACTGACCTTCCTAGAAGTCTAAGACATTCTAATGACAAACAAGACAAAATGGAGTGATCTTTCTCTAAATACACCTTTTACAACATGAAAACTACAAGTGTTTAGGCTTACCTTATTCCAAAATGCTGTTGTTGAAGTCCGTTCTTGACGATCCGGATGAGCTCCTCCTTCAAGTCAATTCCTGCAACCACAAACAATCAAACAATTACCAAACACTTACATTTCATATAATAAAAGATATATTCAACATGCAGACCAAGGAACACATGAAATAACTCATTAACACAAGCTATTGAGAAAAATAAACCAGTTTGTATTAATAACGAAACAAAGAAACTCTTACAACCTGGCCTTGGTGTTGTGCAAGTTCCTCCCAGGGTCCATCAAGGGTTTTCCTCTACTTTGACAAAGCTCACCCTCTCCCAAGTAGAATCAAGTGAAGACAATCTCTCCTCACAAAGGCTCTAATGGAAGACCTAAATCCTGCAGCATTTACCCAAAGAAAATGTATAGCTCCAACCTCCTCTCCTTCTGGCTCAATGCCTTTATTTATAGTGCTGTAAAGAGGTTATTCAGGTCCACTATCAATGGGATCATCCCCCTCTTTGGGTGGGATAGCTCCCTTATTGATGGGATAAGTCCCCCCTTAATAGAGATACATGAACCAACTGGAGGCGCATCCATTTCATCAAACCGACCTCTAGAATGTTCTAGAAGTAACCACAAGTAACTTTTTCAAGATAAAACTCGCGCATTTTGCCTTTTACAGAGGGACGCACCTGTCCCTTAACATACAGAGCGTCCATGGACGCAGATTTTGTGAACAAGGTCCGCGTCCCCGCAGGTAAGACTAGAGAGAACCTGCGACCCCAGAGATAAACATGATTTTTACAAGACTTTCTCTCTTCTTTGAGTTTGAGATGGATAACAGAGGCATGAGACTTGCCTAAGAGGGTAGCATGACTGTTGATTTGAGCCATACTAACTGTAAGTAGTCAAGGTGACATTTTTTAGTGTAACAGATTGCCCCCTAAAGTGCGAAGCCTGGAATAGAATAGGGTTTTGTAATTCTAGGAAGGGTGAAGCGCTTTATCATTTCAAGGATTGCCTTGTGGATGGCCTGGTTGGAACCTGCAATTTTCAACACAAAATACATGGATAAGATTATATCATCACTGAGGTAGGCATTCCCATACTCAGATTCAAAACTTTAACTAATGGACTAACTATTCTGATACAGGAATGATCTTGCAGTACATTATTTTTATAGACTTTTGTAGACACAGTATGGACGCAGCCATCTGTTTATGATAAGTCTACATAGACAATGAATACAAAACTCCTCGCAGCCTGGATGTTAGAAACTAGACCCAGGGTCTTCACTTCTACTTCCCGAATTGGTACGATTCTAACCATGTGATTAAATGATTCGATGTCGAACATGGTAGAAACCACTTGATTACCAGTCAATGATGTAAACTGTTAACAAGCGTGAGAGAAACCACCAGTAATGTCAATGGTCCTCAAAGTACCAAGCACAACCCGTGAAATGTGAATAGATGTTTTGATGTCGAACACTTCACGGAATCCTCTGATCGAAAGTCAATGATGTAAACTGACGTCAAAGGCGAGAAACCTGCCATTGATGCATGCAGACTTCAAGGTACTGTCGATTCCTAAGTCATCTTTCTAGATAATGTGTCGATGTCGATAGAAAGCGACCCGTTGCAGGCAAGCCCGCAACACGAAATCATTGTTCAAGTTGAAGAAATGTTGCTGTAAGGACTGACTCAGGGATGGTCAAATGGATGACAAGTATTTTGCAGATGAAAGTTTTGCTTGCAGACCTCTTGAACACATAACGACACAACAGATGGTTTGGTGACGAATAACTCAAAGTTGATCCCTGAACCCGGTTAAAGATTTTCAAAGTGATTTAGTCAACTGTGAGGTAAAAGATTTCCCAACCCAGGTGAAATGAAAAGTGTCGTGTTCAAGAGTGGTAATAAAGTTTCTTCTGAGGCAAAAGGTGACAAATAGGTTCATTCTTCTCTTTTTTCCCCCACCATTTCTGGCAAGTACCTCTTTATTTTTAACAAGCTTGAGGAGGATAACATATGCTTGATTATAAGCTCATCCTTCGGACGAGTCCAACCTAGTTTAAATTCGAACCCTAGGAAGGAGTGGTTCGTTCCTGTTTGTAATTGAACAGGTCCTTTACTGTAAAAGTTTAACGAGCCCAGTATAGGAGAAACTCGGCGTTTTTCTTTTTTAGAGAGTCTGAAAAACTTAAGGAAACTCCACGTTGAACTTTTTCGTATATTTGTGTCCCTCAAGCCCGAAAAAGTATAAAATAATACCTGGGGGAACCGCTTGATCTTGCGACCAAGGAGTACTTTCATAATAGTGTCGTTGACCTGAAAAGTAAAAAGCGATCAAAGACACGTCGTTTTATTTCCTTATCGAGTTTGAAACGACAAAAACCCGGCAATCTTTTCCTGATTTTGCGGTCATAAAAGAGCTAAAAGGGGACCGTCTTTTAATTCCGTTTTAACGAGTGAAAAAGAAACACTCGGCAATTTTTTCATGTTTTAGGAGTCAGAAAAGGGCTTAAAAGATGACTCTGAGGTTTCACTTTTTCTTAAGTTTTAACGAGTTCGAAAAAGGGATAAAAATGTACTCATGGTTTTCACTTTTTCGTAAATTTTAATGAGTTCGAAAAAGGGATAAAAATGTACTCATATGACTGACTTTCAATTTAATTTATGAGCAGGAAAAGACGAAAAGAACTCGGCATTTTCATTTGTTTTACGAGAATGAAAAATAGCAAAATAATCTCGGGATTTTCATGAGTTTAACGAGTCTTGAAAATAACTGAAATTGACTCGAGATAGGTTTCATTTTTACAAAAGCTTGAAACAGATAAAAACTATGCTTCAAATTAGTTTCATTTTTACACAAGCTTGAAACAGAGATAAAACTGTGCTTGATGCCCCCTAAGCGTAACTGCTAGAGCGCATGCCCCCCAGCTTCATTTCATTCAACCAGTTGGATGAAATGAAGGTTCAAGACGAGATCATTTGAAAGACTCGACCTAAAACTATAAGAAAATTATGCAAAACACCGAAACAACTAACCTAAATATACAACTTAACATTTACGAGATCTAGTCAATCTCTCGACTCAAGTAGAGGAGGATTTGTTTCATTTTTTAACGAGCTTGACACAGGAAAAGAACTATGCTCGGATTCGGTTTCATGTTTACATAAGCTTGAAACGAAAAACTATGCTTGTTCTAAGTTCACATGCCCCCAGCATAATGACGCAAATCAAGGTGCATGCCCCCCAAGCTTCATTGCATTCAATGAGGTGGATGGAATGAAGCTTTACTTTCAAGATCTTGGAAAGACTTGTGGGAGTTGTTTCATTTTTTAGTGAGCTTGACACAAGACAAGGAACTATGCTCATAACTACTTTCTACAATCTACCTAACAAAAAACTATACTCTAAAAAACCTTGATTCATTTTTTAACGAGCTTGACACAAGACAAGGAACTGTGCTCTAAAAACCTTGATTCATTTTTTAACGAGCTTGACACAAGACAAGGAACTATGCTCTAAAATCCTTGTTTCATTTTTTAACGAGCTTGACACAAGACAAAGAACTATGCTCATGACTACTCTCTACAATCTACCTACTTAACCTACCCTTGTTTCATTTTTTAACGAGCTTGACACAAGATAAGGAACTATGCTCAAAAAGTTCGCATGCCCCCAGCATAAGGATGCAAAGCGAGGTACATGCCCCCCAGGCTTCATTGCATTCAACCGGCTGGATGAAATGAAGGTTTACTTTCAATATTTAACTTGAAAAGGGAGTTGTTTCATTTTTAAAGAGGTTGACACAAGAAAAGAACTATCCTCAAACCTGATTCATTTTTTAACGAGGTCGACTCAGTAACAGGAACTATCCTCAAAACCCTACTTTTTACAGTCTACCTACATAACCTAAAATCTACCTGATTCATTTTTTAATGAGGTTGACTCAGTAAAAGAACTGTCCTCATGCTAGCCTATTTCATTTTTTAACGAGGTTGATACAGGAAAAAACTATCCTCGTGCTCACTGATTCATTTTTTAACGAGGTTGACACAGTAAAAGGAACTTTCCTCGTAACTCCTTGTTTCATTTTTTAATGAGCTTGACACAAGACAAGGAACTATGCTCATGACTTCCAGTTTCATTTTTTAATGAGGTTGAGACTAGAAGAAACTATCCTCACTACATCCAGTTTCATTTTTTAACGAGGTTGAGACGGGAACAAACTATCCTCGCACCTCCTTGTTTCATTTTTAAACGAGCTTGACACAAGACAAGGAACTATGCTCATTAACTGATTCATTTTTTAACGAGGTTGACACAGTAAAAAACTATCCTCGCAACATTGATCATGGCTTCCAACTGGAGGAAAGACATGTCAATGGACACACCTTGATCATGGCTTCCAAGAGGTCTTCATCCGAAGGAAGAATACTTCCTGGGAAGGAACACATGTCAAGGGACTCAAAAGGGATAAGAACATCGTGTTCAAGTAATCCCATAGAGTTTTCCATGTCAATTACCGGAGCTAAATCAAAGGAAGATGAGCAAACAGTGAGAGGCTCACTTACATCGGTAACTGAAATCATGGGACCGGTTGCCACATAATTAACCCGTGGCAGGGTAGATACCACTTTAGAATCAGGAACATTTAGGGGTGTCATATTATTGGTAGTTGAAAAAAGACTAGGGAATGAAAGCTGGTCTACAGTCACAATACTGCCATTGTGAGGGAAAGACATCACGCGAAAGAGTGTCGATACGACAGCTTTCATTGCATAAACATAGTCTCGCCCAAGGAGTAAATTGAAATCCAAGGGACCTCGAACTACCATAAGATCAACACAAACAGTTTTACCTTCCAAGGTAATAGAAAACTTAGGAAGGATCCCTAAAGGTTCACTAATTGTTCTGTTAAAAGCTTTCAGATTCTGCGTAATAGGCGCAAGCTGAGGGGAACCCAAAGCTTTCCAAACAGCTGAGGATAAAATACTAACAGAAGCACCTTCATCTACCTGAGTACGATGTATGTCCCTACCACCAGCCTTGACAATGATTTGGAAAGGGATGGAGGAAGGAAGACGAGGTTCTGTCAGTCTATTCCAATCAAAGGAAAAGACCTCAGTACTTGGAGGGGGTTCTGTAGAAACAGGTGAAATGCCCCCCGGCATAGAAGAATCCGATGTAACAAGAAGAACATCAGCGGTATGAAATTTACTCTCGAAAAGGAGAGTGTGATCGACCGAATGTGAAATTGAATCGACCACTTGATCAACTAATGGATCATCAACCTGAGTGACATGAGTTTCACTCTCCAATGGGAGAGTGTGATCGACTATACTTGAATTTAGATCAATCACTCCGTCAGTTGACGGTAGGTTGGGAGAAAGTTTACGGTAACCAGTTGGAAATTCTTGCTGTGGAACAGTAAGGTTTTCCAACAATGTTGAGGCTTCATCCATGTGAGGGCAAATGTGAGTTTGATGACTCCCTTTGCATAACTTACAAGGAAACCTAACTTTACCTTTTTTCCCAGGAACCTGACTATCACTGGTTGATGGATCAACGGAAAGTTGATGGGATTTTTCTGACCATACTTCCAAGACCTTTGGAATACTAGGACAATTGACAAGGAAGTGGTCACCCTTACAAAGCCTGCAAGGGTATTTGGGTTTACGATGCATGTCAGAATTTTCCTCAACACAACTAACACTTACAGCCATGGTTGGTTGGTTGACTTCTTTCTTATCTTGCTTCTTCTTCTTCTTCTTCTTCTTCCCTTTCTTCTTCTTCTTAGCCTCCTGGTTACTAGCATCAAGGCTTTTACCAGGCGAAGAGGAAGAAATGGAGGAAGAAAAATTAGGCGAAGAAGGTAAAGGGTCAACAGAAGGTTGGTGATGTTGAGATGGTGAACTCTGTTGAGGTGAAGCATCCGGTTGAGATGGAACAATTGGAGTATTTTGGGCCAACGAAGTTGAAAATAACCATATCGGTAAACCTATTGTAAATCCAGGTAATGACAAAGTAGCCATATAAGGAGGACCAACATTTCCAAAGTAAGGAAAAGTACTAGGATTCTCATTAGGAGGGGTTCCTAGGTTGATAAATTCCGGAACATTTGCCATTATATTCAACTTCAGTGAATTTTATTAACAATTTAAAACTAAAATTAACAATTCACAATTCACACTTAACAACTAAAATTCACAATTCACACCTATGGTCTCTAAAAGTAAAAACAAACAAATTAACACGCGCTATCAAATCTAGGAGTCAAACCACACACAAACAGTAAGCTCTCCGGACCGAAAACACTAGTTGGTGATGAAGCCCAACCTCGCTGAATTCAGTACAGAAGTGGCGGGTGGAACAGTTACCCCGGCAACCTGCTTAATGAATAGACCGGACCAGGTTCCTCCACTTTAACCGTCTCGAGTGAAGTGAACCCCCCGGAAAATCCAAGTGAGTATAACCGACGTCTGCTCCAGGTACAGTGGGACCTTCCCTCCACCGTCACCTCGATAGAACCCTAAAGATTATGGTCACTAAGGTCACCAACAGTAACAAATACACCTGGGGGAACAGTCTAAACTCCGACAGCACGCAAGGGCAGAGTAGCAAGCTCAATCCCCTTACCGGTTCCTTGACAACAATCCAAGGTTTACCGATAAGTGACCCCTGGCTCCTCGACAATGGTTAATCCGAGGTTTACCGTTTGTAATACGTACTGTCTGGCGTCGTTCCCAACGAGGGGGGAATGATCCCCTCACTGGTTCGGACACGAGCTCGTGCTTCTCCTTTAAGAGGAGCTTTCCCAGAGTGCAATTGAAACAATTGGATTTATTCTACTCAAGATAAACTATCTGTTTGGTTTTGTAGTCTTGGAGAGTTAAGTACTCACCTACTCCAAGACCCTAGCCTAAGCTATGTTGGTGTTTCAGAGCCCTAGAAATGTAAAAATTACTAGATGAATTTTAATTAAGCACTGTGTTATTAAGGCTGTTATTACTCAAATGGGTAAATGGAGATGAAACCAATGGTGTTATGACCCGACTCAACTGAATGCAATCGAATATGATAATGCAATCCTTTCAATTCGATGAATCCTAACTAGAGTAAGGAGAGAGTTTCCATTCACTTCCAACAATGCAAAAAATTGATCACTAAGAGAAAATATAACAAATTCTCTAATGCACTAATTTTATCAAGAAAAACTAATGCAAATCAATTCCAAACCATTTTTTTATTTTTATTTTTTGTGTAAATTCAAATCAAAGAAAGCTGATCTAAATCTACGATTGATTTTTCAGAATGTAAACTATGCAATTGTAATCTATGCACAATTCACTTGAAAAGTATGCAAATGTAATCTATGCACATTTTTCAACAATATTCTGAAAATGAGAATTCTATTTATGCAAATGTGATCTATGCAAGAGAATGCTCAAACACAAGACGATTCTAATGTAATCTAAGAACCAATCAAGTGCAAGTCGAGAAAATTGAGTGAGAGTTCCAAAGATCAAAAATAAAAACACTCAAAGGCGATTAACACTCATACACAATTTAGCCCCCCCGGCGAATGAGGGGGAAATTTTTTTGCAAAAACAAAAGCAAAAAGATGCAAAATTGTGAAAAGACTGAGAGAAACCTCCAAGTAATGACCAAAGGAAATCAAATTAAGAATTTCTCAAAAAAGAGACTCAAAACACCCAATTGATGAAAGCTAAAAGTAGGAATGCTAATGAAACAAGTTCAGGTGAAAATTTTTGACAGGGTACTAAAGGATCTGGGCAGAAAACACTAAGAAAAACCAAAATCTAAAAGCAATTTAAAGCAAAAATGGAATTTTCTTAAGTTTTACAGGAAGACGCAGGCAACCCGTTGTCACAGGTGCGGCCCCGCTCTGTGCAGACGGCAACAGCGCGTCCAAAGACGCACTGTGCAGTACTCAGTGGGTGCGTCCTTCTGGAAAAATGAAGAAAAACCAAATCTAACTAAATCTAAAGCTAAGCCACCCAAATACTAATTCTCACAGTCAAAAACCAGAAAATAAAAATGATTTTCTCAAAGCAAAGTTCATATAAAGGAAAAGACTCTCTCATTAATGGAATCCCCAGCGGAGTCGCCAATTTGTCACACGGAATTTGTCAAGGGTGCGGACACGACTGACCTTCCTAGAAGTCTAAGACATTCTAATGACAAACAAGACAAAATGGAGTGATCTTTCTCTAAATACACCTTTTACAACATGAAAACTACAAGTGTTTAGGCTTACCTTATTCCAAAATGCTGTTGTTGAAGTCCGTTCTTGACGATCCGGATGAGCTCCTCCTTCAAGTCAATTCCTGCAACCACAAACAATCAAACAATTACCAAGCACTTGCATTTCATATAATAAAAGATATATTCAACATGCAGACCAAGGAACACATGAAATAACTCATTAACACAAGCTATTGAGAAAAATAAACCAGTTTGTATTAATAACGAAACAAAGAAACTCTTACAACCTGGCCTTGGTGTTGTGCAAGTTCCTCCCAGGGTCCATCAAGGGTTTTCCTCTACTTTGACAAAGCTCACCCTCTCCCAAGTAGAATCAAGTGAAGACAATCTCTCCTCACAAAGGCTCTAATGGAAGACCTAAATCCTGCAGCATTTACCCAAAGAAAATGTATAGCTCCAACCTCCTCTCCTTCTGGCTCAATGCCTTTATTTATAGTGCTGTAAAGAGGTTATTCAGGTCCACTATCAATGGGATCATCCCCCTCTTTGGGTGGGATAGCTCCCTTATTGATGGGATAAGTCCCCCCTTAATAGAGATACATGAACCAACTGGAGGCGCATCCATTTCATCAAACCGACCTCTAGAATGTTCTAGAAGTAACCACAAGTAACTTTTTCAAGATAAAACTCGCGCATTTTGCCTTTTACAGAGGGACGCACCTGTCCCTTAACATACAGAGCGTCCATGGACGCAGATTTTGTGAACAAGGTCCGCGTCCCCGCAGGTAAGACTAGAGAGAACCTGCGACCCCAGAGATAAACATGATTTTTACAAGACTTTCTCTCTTCTTTGAGTTTGAGATGGATAACAGAGGCATGAGACTTGCCTAAGAGGGTAGCATGACTGTTGATTTGAGCCATACTAACTGTAAGTAGTCAAGGTGACATTTTTTAGTGTAACAACAACCACCCTCCAAATTTTTACCTTAGCTTCGTTTTGGAGCATCCCTACCAACCATCCTTAGCAGCATGTCTTGCAATGTCAAGTACACAAGTGTCAGTGGTTTTCTAGTATATTTCCAGCCTGTGCATGACAGGTTGTTGCATCCCCCTCAAAGATAGTTTCTCCATACTTGGTCTAGCTACAAGCTGAGCATCCCCCTCAAGAAATTGCATAATTATGGTTGAACCAGCTTTCCCTCCAGAAATTTTGCAATCCTGTCTGGCATCCTGCTGGGCTCGAGAGTTGCGCAATCATGTCTAGCATCCTACTTGCCTCTAGAATTGTGCAATTCTTCTTGTCAACCTTCATTGGAAAAACTGCGCAATCTGTCCCAATAGGACTGCTCAGCCCAGAAATTGCGCAATTCTGGGCAGTAGTCAGATGCTTAGTTCAGAAATTGTGCAATTCTTCTGGGCAGCCAGCCCAACTCCCTCCTAGAAATGTGCAAATTCTATCCTCAATCAAGCAGGCTCTTGCATGTGCCATTGGGTTAACCGGTTCCACCCGGGACCGAGAAAACTTGACTTGCATGCATGGGCTGCTTTTTCCCGAAATAGCAAAAAGCAACATGCAAAAAGCATCCCTATATTTTAGGGAGCTATTTTAGTAGCTGGAGGTTACATGCAAAGATTATTTTAGAATCTTTCCTCCAAGTGTCGCTTTTTCCTAGATTTGTGGCATGTGTGTCATGAGCCTCCTACTTATTTATTCATACTTTTTTTTTGTGAACAATTGTTGTCATTTGCATGCATATTAGCTTGTACTAGCACCATTTCATTTTTCGTTAGCATCTCACTGTTGTTGCATGCATGACATTGCTTTTCACAAATGTTGACCGATTCGGTGATTCGCTTCACCCACATGCATGTTGTTCCATTTTCTGAATCTCCCATTAATTATTTTCATGCACGATCATTCACTCCTGCTTACACTTAGTATCACCATGCATTCACATTCACATTTTCTTTCAATTGGTCATCGGTGGGTCTAGGCAGCCTTGGGCCGGACTTTGCCTCACCAAGACAACATTGTGCAATCCTGGGAGAGAAGGCTCTGCCTTCCTCTCAGAAAATGCGCATTTCTACCCAGTGACTGTCCTCTAGTCTTGCATATTGCAATTATGAGAGGCAGTGACTATTGGCCTAGAAAATTGCATAATGTAGTCACTGGGCCTCCCACCCTTGCTAGTTGAAATTGTGCATTGCGTAATCCAGTAGCCAGCAGGCCAGTCTGGATTGCGTATTGCTAATTATAGCAGCTAGCAGGCCAGTCTGGATTATGCATTGTGCAATTCCAACAGCCAGCTAGCCTCCCAATAGCCTGGACTTCCTTTTGCGGAGTTCTGGTAGCAAGTCTCCTGGCCTCCCAAGAAAAATTATGCGATCCTTCCCAGTCAATACCCAGGTATGTTGCATGTCGTTCCTCAAGTTTTCTTTGGTTTTAGCTGACAGACTTCTTGCCATGCATGTCGCTATGTCTCTAGATGTAGTAGGTGTTTGTCTGCCTCTTAGCAGTTTAGGATCAATGGCCTCTAAGAGAGCATGATCAAAGGACACTAATGGAAGTGCAACTAGAGTTGCAGTTGAGAAAGTGTTTACAAGTATGCAGATGTTATGAAACCAGCTCAAGAAAAGATAGAAAAGAAAGATCAACGCCTTAGAATTCAGCCTCTTCGAGGGGGCAACCTCCTTTACATTACATAAATGAGCAATTCTTGGATGATACAAATGACAAAACCTCCTTTCTATATATAGGAGTCTAAGGAGTCACAATATAATCCATCCGACCTAACAATAATAATATAAAGCCACAAAAATAACAATAGAGGGATTCTAAGGGGCATAGAAATAACAATATGGGGGTAATAGGGGCACAACAATATAAATAAGGGGTATAACTACAATAGTAATGGGGTAATCACTAGTATTATAGGGACCCAACATGCCCCTCTCCTTCAAAAAAGTGTTGTCCTCAACGCTTGAGCAGTTCTGGATACTTCTGCATAAAATTCTCATCCTCCCATGTGGAATCTTCAGCGGATAAGTTCTTCCACTTGATAAGATACTCTGAAATTAATCGATTTCGTAGCTGTCGAGTTCTTGTTTCTGTGACTGCTTCCGGTTCCAATATAATTTTTCCTTCCTCGTCAAGTTCTGGCAATATTGTTTGAACTGGGAGCTTGTCGCCTATAACCTTCTTTAAACATGAAACATGGAAAACTGGGTGCAATCGAGAAGCTGCAGGAAGCTCCAATTTGTATGCCATAGTACCAATCTTTTCCAACACCTTGTACGGACCATAATACTTTGGTGATAATTTATTATCCTTCTTAGCTTGCTTTAGGGACATTTGCTTATATGGTTGTAGCCGTAGGAATACCCAATCACCTACATCAAAACTTCTTTCACTGCGATGTTGATCTGCCTGTTGTTTCATTCTATTTTGTGCCAACATGAGGTTATCCTTTAAGAGTTGGAGGACTTGTTGTTGATGTTCGATGTGATGTTCCACTGCCTGAACCTTAGAATTTTCTCTTAAATATGATGTGATTGATGGTGGTTGGTACCCATAAAGTGCCATAAATGGGGTCATTTTTGTTGCTGTATGGAAGGAAGTGTTATACCACCATTCAGCCAGAGGCAACCATTTGACCCATTGTGTCTATTTATCAGATACAAAGCAACGAAGATATCCTTCCAAACATTTGTTTACTATCTCAGTTTGCCCATCAGATTGAGGATGATAAGATGAGCTATGAGCTAACTGAGTACCAAGACAAGAAAATAATTCTGTCCAAAAATTTCCAGTGAAAATGGGATCTCTGTCACTTACAATAATCTTTGGATTTCCATGTAGCTTTTGAACTGTTTCCATAAATGCAGTAGAAACTGTACTGGCTTTAAATGGATGTGATAATGCACAAAAGTGTGCATACTTGGTAAGTCTGTCAACTACCACCATGATGACACTCTTTCCCTCAGACTTGGGTAAACCTGTGATAAAATCCATTGAAACCTCCTCCCAACGTTGGCTTGGAATGGATAAAGGTTGTAATAGACCCGGTGTCTTAATTGTTTCAACTTTATTTTGTTGGAAAACCAAACATTCCGCCACAAACTTTTGAATATCTGACTTAAGGCCATCCCAAAAAAATTCCTTCTTAACCCTGTGGTAAGTTTTTAAAAATCCTGAGTGCCCTCCTAAGGGAGAAGTGTGCAATTCCATAAGAATCTTTTGTTTTAGCTGGGAATTCTTACAGAGGTATAAGCGATCTTTGTACCATAACGAATCATTTTTCCAGCTAAATGTATCAGAAGTACTGGAATCTTGTTGTAGCTTTTGAATAAGTGCCCACACTTCTTCGTCATTCTTCCATTCCTCCTTTGCTTCGTTTATCCAATCTGGTTGGATAATAGAAATGGCACACAACAATGCTTCCATATCCTCATCCTTTCTTGAGAGTGCATCTGCCACCACATTTTGCTTCCCTTTTTTGTAGATGATTTCAAAGTCATAACCCAACATCTTTGTGACCCACTTTTGTTGCTCTTCAGAGGATAATCTTTGTTCTAAAAAGTATTTAAGGCTATCATGATCCGTTTTTACCTTGAAGTGTCTTCCCATTAGGTAGGGTCGCCATTTCTTAAGTGCATGGAGTATTGCCAACATTTCCTTCTCATAAATAGCTTTGCTTAAATAGCTTTGCTTAAAAACTTTCCATTTCCTGAAGCATCACATTCCACAATAAAGGTTTTTGTGAAGTCCGGTGTAGCTAAGACCGGTGCTTGGCACATTGCCTCTTTAAGATGTTTAAAGGCCTTTGTTGCTTCCGGAGTCCATGAAAATGAATCTTTCTTCAATAATGTTGTTAGAGGTGCTGCTATTCTCCCATAATTCTTAACGAAACTTGCGATAATACCCTGTCAACCCAAGAAATCCTCGCAGATGCTTTATGGATGTGGGGATTTTCCATTCCTTAATGGCTTTAATTTTGCTAGGGTCTACCTTAACTCCTTCATGAGATACAATATGACCCAAATATTCCACCTCCTGGACTCCAAAGAAACATTTGGATCTTTTTGCATATAATTGTTTCTCCTCCAATAGTTGTAGCACCTTGTCAACATGTTCAACATGATCCTTCCAAGACTTGCTGTAGATTAGTATATCATCAAAAAATACTAACACAAATTTTCTAAGGAATGGTTTGAAAATTGAATTCATCAAACCTTGAAATGTTGAAGGTGCATTGGTAAGGCCAAAAGGCATGACCAAAAATTCATAATGACCCTCATGAGTTCTAAATGCCGTTTTCGGAATGTCTTCAATCTTCATTCTGATTTGATGATATCCCGAACGAAGATCCAACTTGGTGAAGTAAATTGATCCATGCAATTCATCCAGTAATTCATCAATGACAGGAATGGGGAACTTATCTTTAATAGTGAGCTTGTTGAGCTCCCTATAATCTGGACACATGCGCCATGATCCATCCTTCTTGTGCACCAATACTACTGGAGCTGAGAAAGAACTTTGACTCGGTTGAATTATACCAGCCTCTAGCATTTCTGCAACCATACGTTCAATTTCACTTTTTTGGACATATGGATATCTGTACGGCCTGATGTTTGGAGGAACACTTCCTGGAATCAGATGAATAGCATGATCATGATCACGCATAGGTGGGAGACCTTTGGGAGTCTCAAATACCTTGGAATGATTGTCCAGGACTTTTTGGAGATCTGGAGAAATAGATGATTCCAATGTGGAAACATCTAGCGAACATAATTGTGCAATTACACCTCTTTGCTCCTTTTTTAGAAGCTTTGTCATGCCATTAGAGCTGATTATCTTTCCTGGTTTCCCTGCAATACCCCTTAATTCAACTTCCTTTCCTTCCACTGAAAATTTCATGAAAAGTTCTTGAAAATTAAAAGCTATTGTACCCAAGGATTGTAGCCATTGGACTCCTAGTACAACATCAGCACCTCCCATTGGAATGGAAAGCATTGGGCTAGTCAATACATATTCTCCCATGGATAGCTTGATATTATGGCACTTTCCAGAACAATTTATTGTTCCTCCATTTGCAATCATCACTTGACACTCTGGTGCTGGATATAGGAAGCAATTCAATTCTTTTGCTACCCTACAATGAATAAAATTGTGGGTGCTTCCTGAATCAATCAACACTATTACCTTTTTCTTCTTGATTTGTCCTTCTATCTTGATGGTTTGAGGAGTGGTAATTCCCGCCAATGCATTACAAGATATGGTCAGATTTATTTTTCTTCATCTAGGCTTTGTTCCTGGAATATATCCTCTTCTTTTGACCTTTCTTGCTCCTTTTCTTCTTCCTCTTCACAATCTATGTAGAATAATTTCTTCTCAGCACACTTATGACCTTTTGTGTATTTGCTATCACAATTGTAACAAAGCCCTTTTGCTCTTTTTTCTTCCAATTTTTGTGGTGTGAACCTTGTAGTTTGTGGAAGACTATGGGCAACAACACTTCCATCTTTATAGTTGTGAATGGTATGCTTCCTAGTTGCCATAATTTTGCTTTCCATTTTTCTTGCTAACCTGAATGCCTTCTCTAATGAATCAGGTTCCCAAAGGCGCACATCATGTTGGATATTATCCTTTAAAGACCCTATGAACACATCAATCCTATGCTCCTCTGGAATATCTTTTACCCTTATGTTCAATTTTTGGAACTCCTCAATGTGCTCCATTATTGAACCCTTTTGTTTGAGACTTATCAATTGGCTAAAAAAAGTGTTGCTTTTTGTATCCTCATAATGTGCTATCAATTCTTCCGTAAAAATTGCCCAAGTGATAAATTGTTTATGAGAGCAAAGCCATTGATACCATACAAACTGATTTGGTTCCAAATATAAAGTTTCCATACGTACCTTTTGTGTGTTTTGCACATTATTGAGATCGAAGAACTGCTCCATCTGTAATATCCATGTGGCGGGATCCTTGCCATCAAACTTCCTCATATCGATTTTTGGAACATGGTGGGTCTTCGATCCAACATTAGAGTCTATGGAATCATGATTAACATTTCTTTTGTTCACATCATGAGTTTCCTTTACAACCTTTTCACCATTAGTAAGTATTTCTTGTAGAAAATTTGTCAAATCTGTCTTCAAATCTGCCATGTCTGTCTTCAAATTTGTCCTCAAATCTGTCTTCAGATCATCCATCTTAGCTTCCATGCCCTTTATCTTAGATTTCACGCCATTTAACTTAGATTCCACGCCATTTATCTTAGATTCCACGCCATTTATCTTAGATTCCACGCCATTTATCTTAGCATCTGTTAGCTTTTGTGAGCGTGACATTTGTTGCACTTGTTCTTGTAATTTTGATATATCATGTAGCATTTCTTCCTCTTCTTCATGAGTCATGCTAGAGCTTTCAGGTTCCTTACTAGGTGTTTACATTTTCTTTCCTCGAGGCATCAGTTACCGATAATAATGCTTTACTATGCCCTTTGAATTCCTTCAAACCAAGCTTATGCAAAAATTAAAAAAAAAAAACTACACACCTTTTTTTTACTTTGTAGAAACCTGATATTGAATCTGATGTATCTTTGTAATTTCGAATCATCCAGTTCTGAAACTGTGACCTATAGTAGCCTTCTATGTCCTCTTTCCAATGCCACTAGTCTGATCCAAATTGGATTTTCCAAGAAATATTTATGCACAATCTCCCGCAATGACCTGATTATAGACTAGTTCAGTAGAGCAAACTTGTAGGAAGTTCCACGTGTCACTGTTCCAACCTTTGACTCTGAAAAATATATACAAGAAAACTACAGTCCGTCCTCTTTCTGTACCTTCTTACTAAATTTCAATCTGATGCTCAGAAAGAAAGTTATGACGATTTTCCCCAGGTCACCTGTTTTGAATGTAATTCAGGAGTCTGCACAAAGACCAACTTCCTCAGATCATATCTCTGAAAATATCGCGCGAAATGCTCTGAAATTTGGACCCAAGGTTCAGCGCGATGTCGTCTCAAATGGGTTTTTTTTGCGACTTCTGAAACGTCACAAAAAAAAAGTTATAGCGAAAATTCCACGATGACCTGTTTGGAGCAGCGAAACCCTAGAATCCAAAGCTCTGATACCAAATGTTATGAAACCAGCTCAAGAAAAGATAGAAAAGAAAGATCAACGCCTTAGAATTCAGCCTCTTCGAGGGGGAAACCTCCTTTACATTACATAAATGAGCAATTCTTGGATGATACAAATGACAAAACCTCCTTTCTATATATAGGAGTCTAAGGAGTCACAATATAATCCAGCCGACCTAACAATAATAATATAAAGCCACAAAAATAACAATAGAGGGATTCTAAGGGGCACAGAAATAACAATATGGGGGTAATAGGGGCACAACAATATAAATAAGGGGTATAACTACAATAGTAATGGGGTAATCACTAGTATTATAGGGACCCAACAACAGATCTATTAAGACACCAAGCTGATTGTAGACAAGGACATCAAACTGAAATGGCAAGAGGTCAATGATGCATTTGCAGACATATTTGGGGAAGATATTGAACACCACCTGGTATATATGAACTTACACAAGTCCAGCTTGTACCGGATTGCATGCAGGTATCTCGTGCTCCTGTTGGGTTGTGACTTGACCCATTTTTGGCCATGTTTTTGAATCACATTCCCTCCACTTTTGAACCTATTTTATATCCTACCTATATATTTTCTACTCATTTTCATATGTTTTTCCTAAAGTTTGCCATTAGATTAAAGGTATGTGGATTTATTAGTAAAAACATCATTTTGTCTTTAATCTTTAATTATTCTCTAGCTAAACTGTTAGTTCACTTAATTACTCTCTAACTAGCTCCAAGCCCATGTCCAGGATTGTTCCACTTGGAAACAGGATCAGTTTTGCGCCAAAACGACAAGTTCCGGATTTCCTACAGCAACAGAATTTCTTGTAGAGGCCCGAATTTCCTGCAAAAATTGCGGCTGCACGTAACTGCCCAGAATTCCTGTAGCGAAATCCGAGATTTTGCATGATGCACGCACATTCTGGCTAAACCAAGACATGGGTTGAAAAGGGATTTTGATCCACATGGTTTCTATCCTATCAACATTTTTTATTTTCCCTTTTGACCATGTCTAAAGCTCCGATCTACTTGGATGCAACCACTCTACATGGACACGCTCCTAAAACGATATGTTGTCCAATCTATGCTTCCAGTCATAGATTGTACCTGTTCCAGCTTAGATCAGTTGATGTTGTTCTTTCTGTTTGGTTATGGCCTTATTTAGCATATTCTTGTTACTACTAGCCACTTTTGGGCTTGGTCCTTTGTATAAAAACAGTAAGAATATGGGAGTAAGGGTTAGTGAGGGTTGTGTTCAGATTTATACTGTTGTGTGGCTTCAAGCCTATGTTGTAACTTAACATTTTTAGATATTAATACAAATTGCATGTTCTACCCATTGTTCTGAGCAACTTCTCTTGTGTGTAGAGGGGTTGTGAGCAAGGGAAGGGAACCCCTTCACTCACAACACCCATGTATAATTAGTTTCAGATTTGTTTATTTTTCAGGTTTATTTTGTCATGCTTTACTTCTAATTACAACAATAAGATCATTACATAACCAATGTGTCATTTATAAATTAGCAGCACCTAGATGAACGGTTAAATTTCTATTTATGGTGGCCATGTTAGATTGAATTCTGATTATTTCCATTTCTGAGATTGCTGAAGCGTGGTTTGCCTATATTCTTTCAAAATCACCAACAACAAGATCATGAGTTGTAGAGGGAGTGAATCCACTCTATAACCTTTGCTACAAATTGGTCAATCAAGAGAGACTTGCATTGGTTTATGTCATTCAGTAGTTAGAGATTTGACACTCCTAAGTATTTCTCCTGCATATAATTTGCTTGCACCTCATCAGTTTACCTTCCTGAGTTGATAATTTATGTTTCTTAAATTATGCAATATAATATGACTCAACATTTTGGTGTCGTTGCTAGGGAGGTGCTAAAGGGGTAATACTGAAGTGTTTTTGTGTTTTATGCATTGTTTGAAACTTTCAGGGTTGGGGGAGTCGAAGTGATAAGATGTAAGGCAAACCCCACATACCTAAAGAGGTCAAATTATTCGCCAAAGCTGTGCCCTGATTGTCTATAAGTAGTTTTTGTTGTCTTGTGAATAATTTGTTTTTTAAGTAGATGCTTGGGTCCAACATCTACCAATGTCTTTTGTGGTGGTGTGAGCACCACTTCATTCACCAATACACTGGCCAAGAAAAAGAAGTCTGCGAAATGAAAGGCAGTAAAAGAAGACGATTATGGTCCGGAGGTCTGTGGTCTTGAAAAGAGCTCAGAACCTACTCCTAGATGGAAGCCTTCCAATATTGTCCATTTTGGGTCTCCTAGTTCAGCAGTATCTACAAATTGCCTAGCCCATAATCCCTTTCAGACAAGAATGGCTCATGTAGAGGGGACTGGTCACATAGTGGGATATGATGAGAAGGAAGAAGAATTGGCTACATTTGAATTCCCTATCAAGGAGGCCAACGGAGCTACTAAAATGAAGAACATTGCTCCTTCATCCTTGCCTAATTTCAGAGGGGTTCCTAGTGAAGATCCTGATGCCTTTTTATTTGAGTTCGATGTGTTGTACAAGAGCTATGACTATTCTTCCAATGCTCAGAAGCTGAAGTTGTTTCCTACAACACTGAAGGATGCAACTCTCAGGTGGTTTATGGGGTTGGCTTCAAACTCCGTTACAACTTGGGACGAAATGAAGAGGGTTTTCTTGAAGAAATATCAAGATTATTGTAAGACTAGGGATCTCAAGGAAGAAATGTTTGGCATGACTCAGAAAGAGGGGAAGAGTCTCTAGGACTTGGTGGAAATATTTCAATAAAATTTGCAGAGATCTAAAATGAATCAGTTGAGTAAGGACACCAAAATAACAATTTTGTTGAGAGCCATCAATCCAGAATATCTTGAGATCTTAAATCTGATGGGGGGAGGTGATATCTCTAAGTTGGGATATGATGATGTATGTGAGCTTTGTCGATGATATTCAAGAGGAAATTCTAAATTTGGAGGTGGGACTAGAGGTACTACTTCTATACTTGTCAAGCCAATTGCTAGAGCTGGAGTAACCAGGGCAGAAATGGGTAACTTATTTGAAAATTTTAAAACTGATATTCTTAGCACATTATCTTCCCAATTGGATATTTTGTAGGTTAAGAAGAAACAAGGGAAAGAGGAGTTGGAAAAAGCCTTAGCTATGTTCTGTCCAAAATGTCGGAAGAAACATGCTTCAAGAGAGTGTCCGGAGGAACTATGATTAATTTGTGATGCAGAACATTCCGCTGAGCAATGTCCTTCACTTCTTGAAGTTAAAGCCTCATATATGGAAGATCAAGGGGTTGTCAATGTGCTCTATGCTATGGCATCTCAAGGACAACGGAAACCACGTGCTGCAGGTATGAATCAGTCACATTTTCGAGTTCCTTTAATTAAAGTTAGTCACATTTTCAAAATTCTTGTAACCCAAATCGAATGTGGAATATTCCATTGCCATGGAAAGCCTGGCCTCCACAACAGCCTTGGCAGGGAAATTTTTTTCATCCTGGCACTCAAAATTTTCCTCCCCAAAATTTTTATCCTCCACAACCCACTCAACAACCATTAGTCCAACCTCAACAACAACAACTTGAATTTCCTGCCCCACCAAATCAACCTCGTCCCATGCAGCTCCCTACCTAGCTAGTGTCTAACCCCAACAATAAAACCATCCAATCCACTCACAACATTGGATTGGTCCCTTATCCCACTTTTCCTACCTACTGTATTGCACCGCAGTCGTTGCAGGAAATCCAGTTAAGGTCGGGAAAAGTGGTAAATCAACCCGGAAGAATTAAAGAGATTGAAAAGGAATATCCTCCAGAGATTCCTAAAGTTGAAACCACACCTTAACCAATAGTATAACCCACTTCAAGGCCACAAGAACCTTCCTCATCCAAAGATATCCAACCTCCTTTTCCGGAGAGATTGGAAATAATACCAAAACAACCTGAATGTGAGTTTGATCTTGTGTTTGAATTGAGAAATGTGTGCATCAAGATCCCATTGTTGCAAGCAATTAAAGACATCCCAAGTTTATGCCAAAACAGTAAGGAATATATGTAATAAGAAACCTGGAAGACAAAAGAGAGAACTCTCCTCAATACAAGTAGGTGGAAAGCTAGAAAGTTTGATGTCTACTGGATGTGTTGCCGAAAAATATGCAAACCCTGGAATTCCTATGGTTACCACATTTATCAATGGACAACCTATAAGAAACACTTTAATTGATTTAGGTGCTGCCATAAATTTTATGACCATGGAAACCTTAGCCAAAATAGGAACCTTTGATTTGTTACCCACCCCTACCATGCTTGAATTGGCTGATAGGTCTAAGGTAAAACCAGAGGGAGTTTTAGAGGACATTGTCATCTCATTAGATTCCTGGGCATACCCTGCAGATTTCTATGTTCTTCAGCCCAAAACCAACTTAGGAGGTCATCCGTTGATCTTGGGGAGACCGTGGTTAGCCACGACAGATGCTTACATAGGGTGTAGGTCTAGGAATATGACCATCACCCATGGGACTGAAGCAAAGCATATCAATTTGTATCCCATTCTCAGCCTCTCCTTAGATTAGAAAATACACATTGGGTTGAAGAAGAAGAAGAAGAACATGATTCCGAATGTGCCAGACTAGTTTTGACCATTTCCCAAGCCATAAGCCTTAAAGAATTCATAAGAGAATATGATAAATTGTTGTATTTCTAATCCTAATTTTTTGTAGCAAGAAGATGGGAAGCCTAATCATAATTTAGATTTCATTACTAATCTGTAGGATTTTCATGAAAATAGTAAAACAACTAAGTTACATTTAGCCTTATTATTTTCATTTCCTACATATTCTATGTCTGAATGGGGGAGAAAGGTGGTTGAATTTTTCCTAAAAAACCTTTGAATATCAATTCTTCCTTAACCCCTGAACAAGAGAGATAGTTAATCCAATCTTTGAAAAAAACTTCAGATACATTTGCATGGGAATATACATATATGAGAGGCATTCACCCAAACACATGCATTCATCATATTTACATAGAAGAAAAAGCCAGGCCTATGAGATAGCCACAAAGGAGGATGAACCCCGCTTTAAGAGAAATTGTGAAAGATGAATTGCAGAAATTATTGAATGTTGGGTTCATCTATCCTATCTCAGATAGCCAGTGGGTATCTCCATTGGTTATTTTGCCTAAGAAGAATGGTAAGTGGCGAGTGTGTGTTGATTATAGAGAGTTAAATAAGGCTACTTTAAAATACCATTTTCCTTTGCCCTTCATAGACCAAGTGCCAGACACCTTGGCTGGAAAAAGGTATTTTTCCTTCCTAGATGGGTTCAACGGGTACAATTAGATTAGGATAGCCCCTGAAGACCAGGAGAAGACCACTTTCACATGTCCTTGGGGTACCTATGCATACAGGGTACTACCATTTGGTTTATGCAATGCACCAGCCACATTCCAGTGAGCAGTCCTTGGTATTTTTTCTGATATTTTGCATGATTGCGTAGAGGTTTATATGGATGATTTTATAGTTAGGGTGATAATTTTGAGGAAGCTTTAAATAATCTTGAAATTTTCTTGCATAGATGTAGGGACACTAACCTTTCATTGAGTAATGAAAAATGTTTTATGATTATGAACGAAGGTATTGTTTTGAGACATCATGTTTCTGCTACAGGAATTAAAGTTGATCCGACAAAGATGGAAGTCATAACGAAGCTACCTCCACAAACTAATTAGAAAGGAGTTCAAAGCTTCCTTGGACATGCAAGTTACTATAGAATTTTTGTTGAAATTTTTACGAAAGTAGCCTCTCCATTATTTAAATTATTAGCTAAAGACGCTGAATTTCATTGGAATGATGAGTGTCAAGCTGCACTTGATACAGTCAAGTAAAAACTTTCTTCGGCACCAGTTTTGAGAGGCCCGAATTGGAATTTTCATTTCCACATTTCCATGGATGCCTCTGATACAACCATAGGAGCAGTATTGGGACAGAAGGAATATCCCGTAACCAATGCCATTTATTATGTTAGTAAAAATTTAACTCTTGCAGAGCTGAATTATACGGTAATTGAGAAAGAATTCCTTGCTGTGATTTATGCTATTAATAAGTTTAGACATTACATCATGTGTTATGAAGTTTTTGTACACACAAATCACTCTTCCATTCGATATCTCATGAATAAACTAGTCACTAATGGCAGGGTTATTAGGTGGCTTTTTTTGCTGCAGTAATTCGACATCACATTATTGGACCGACCTAGAAAGGAAAATCAGGTAGCTAATTTCTTATCTAGAATCAACCACACAGGTGAGGATGTTCCTGTTAATGATAAATTTGCTGATCAAAATTAGTTTTCCATTTGTCTCGAATCACCTTGGCTTGTAGACATGGCCAACTACCTAGCTACAGGAAAATTACCTCCTTATTTTTCATCTAATCGGAAAAAGAGAATTGTTAGAAAGATTGCTGATTATTCTTGGATTAGGGCAGATCCGTTTTTCACTAGACCTGATTTGATTATTCACAGGTGTGTCCGAGGGGACGAGATCTATGATATTCTAAGAGCTTGTTATGATGAACCATGTAGAGGGCACTTTGCAGATAAGCAGACAACTTACAAGATCCTTGGCTCAGGTTACTATTACCTGAACCTTTTCAAAGATGCAAAGGAATATGTTCGGAAGTGCGACAACTACCAGAGAATGGTACGACCTGTACAATCAAATGAGATGCCTTTGAAACCACAGGTTCTTATAAAACCTTTTGAGAGGTGGGCTCTTAATTTTGTAGGTCCCATCAACCCCATGTCCAAAGGTAAGAAGTACATTTTAGTTTTCACTGATTATGTTACGAAATGGGTGGAGGAAAAAGCACTACCTAGAGAAATGGAGAAAACAGTGGTAGACTTTCTTTTTTCTGATATTTTTGTAAGATTTGGGGTACCTTATGAGATAGTTACTGATCAAGGTACTCATTTTGTGTCAAAGGTTATGTAGGGGATTGTGTAGAAATATCAAATTACTTATCGAAAGTCTAGTCCTTATCATCCATAGGCCAATGGGTAGGTGGAATCAACAAACAAAGTGTTGGAAACAATCCTTACCAAGATAGTGAAATTAAATAAGAGGGATTGGGCCGACTGACTTCCTGAAGCATTGTGGACCTACAGTATTACCTGGAAAAACACCATTGGTTTCTCTCCTTATGAACTAGTGTATGGAAAACAAGTTCTATTTCCCATTGAATTTCATATTATAACTTTTAAAATGGCAGTATATTTGGGTATGGATCTTGACGAAGCTCAGCAGCAAAGAATCCTGCAGCTCAATGAGTTGGATGAGATCAGGTAGGATGCTTTTCAGCATACTGACTTGATTTAGCAACAAAGGGCTAAATGGCATGATAGATACATTAAGAAGAATCGGTTTAAGGAGGGAGACTAGGGATTGTTGTATGATTCGAAATTCAAGAACTTTAAAGGGAAATTTAATACACATTGGTTGGGTCCCTATGAGATTGAGAAAGTTTTTGATAATGGATCTGTTAGAGTTAAAACCATTGATGACGGGAGTGTTACCTTCTTGGTGAATAGGCATAGATTCAAGTTATATCAGAAACCCGAATCTAAGAAGGAATTTGTGCAAGAAATTGTGAAGAAAAGAGAACTGGAGATGGTGAAGGAGGGGGTCATTCCTTCCACTATCTCTTCTTGATTCCTACTGACACAATGAGATTACTCTATTCCTCCTCGTGCTTGGTAAAATATGAGAGGAATGTCTATTAGGAATAGGTTTATTCCTTTTTCTGGGCCCAATGGACTAATTATGGAAAAGGAATCCCCTGGAGCCTTCTTTTCCAAGTATTTTAGACTCTCTACAAATGAAACCTGGCGAGCATGGACTGCCCTGGGCTCGTTAAAATTACAGGTCAGTATGTTCCTTTAAATAAAATTTTGTTTTCAGATTAAATCTAGTTTTCTTGTGTTGGATTGATGTGGGCTTTCTTAAGGCCCTCCTTCCAGTAATCTTGGCCCCTACCGGGCCTCAAATTAGATTGTGTAATTACGTATATAATGACTAGAATCACGGACAAGTTTCAGTGATGGCGGCCTTACTGCTTACGCATCCTCCCAGGTTAGATCAGTCCAAGAGCAAGCTGGTTCCGCATTGACATCAACAAATTGTCTGGGTCTAAGATCAAAGCTTTATGATGCCTTGAGGTATGTATGCATTAATGACAGATCATCTCACCAATAACAATGGAGAATCACCATGGCTTCTTGACTGCTGGATCCTGTAGGGGGGTTTAACATCAACACATTTTCACACCTGATAGGATGCATCATGGTACCTTGGCCCTCATTTTCATCAATGGTGATGGGCCTCGCGTTGGTTAATAGCTAACCTTAAGGGCTGGTAATCCAACGAGTTCACTGCACATTCGACATCAGCACCTATATTCATGTGCACTGAACTGTACACAGATGGAGGAGAACGCGAAGATGGTTTGAAGAATTGTCAGCCTGATTTCCTGTAGAAAGCCCAGCATTTCAATTTCCTGCAGAAGAGAAGCATTCAAATTTCCGGCAGAAACAAAAAGAAGGTGATAATATCTAAGAGCGTGAATGAAGCACGAGTGATGTATTCATGGAATCTAACATTGAAATATAGTGGTTCATCATTGCAAATCAAGTGCACGGCAGTTGAGGTACAAACTCGTTAGAGGTAAAAGAAGGTAATGTACAGAACGGTGATGAGATGATGAAGGTGAAAAGGTAAATGATGTTTCATTTTTATAATTTTCATGTCTTTTACTAATGGCTTACCTTGCGGCCACCATCGCCATATACCAATGCATGATCATTCAGCTTTCCCTTACCATTCACCATCCCTATACCATCATGTCACGATTACGTTGTACTTTTCAATGGTATGATCATGACCATTGTTTTTAGAGATCTCGTGTCTTGATATTTTTTATATCATTTCCTCACTCAATCCCTATATCCGCACCTTATTATTGTGTAAGTCCGTCACTAGAGTATGTGATATTTCCAAATACTGCGTAACTCACGTCTCCTTCTTCTCGACTTCTAGTTATGGCCAAACTCAGAGCCCCTATGTATTTTGAGCCGCAGGGGCTAGAGCTGCTTGAGGCTTACCCATGCGCTAAACATCAATTGGAAAAGGCAGGGTGGATTCTCTTTTTCATGAAATTTAGTGGCCACAACTCCAAAGTGACCAAATCGTTTGCTCTAAGGTTGGATGAGGATCACGTTCAAGTGAGGGATGTGGAGTTCAGACTGACTGAAAAATTGGTGGCACGAGCTTGTGGAATTTCGTAGACAGGAGAACGCTGGTTCAAGAACTAGCATTTTAATAAGAATTTATGTGCATCATTCCTTCTCTTGGAGCACGCAAATCTAGATTGGAGTAAAGGCATCCCGCAAATGTTCCTGCAGGGTAAATATCAGGACCTCCTCTATTTCCTACAGAAATACATCACATGCAAGGGTCGTTTCGGCCTCACCTTCTTATTTCATGTTCACCTTTTGGCCCATTTCTATGACAAACCCTTGAATTTTCCCTACTATCTACGAATGTCTTTGATTAAGATGTCTGCAGCTACAAAATATAGTGCAAGTACTCTAGAGGAGAATATCTACCACCGTGGGTTGGTAAAGGTTATCATGACCGAGGTTCTGAAGGGGAAAGGAAGGATGTAGACTGAGTTCTTGACAAAGAACTATTTTGTAGACAGGGAGGAAGACTCAGACTCCTCCAATTCTAGGAGGACAATACCCGCGGTTGAGCTTGGAATTATGCCACATACGCGTCAACAGATGCTGAAGGAAAAGAGTAAGAAGAAGGGTGCGGGCCTTGCCATAGCCACACAAACAAATGAACCCAGGACAAAGCATCCGTATGGGCCAGAAATACCAGAGAAAGAAAAATAGGAGGGCGGCCCGAGTGCAGTGAAATCCATGAGACCAAAGGTTGGGAGAAAACCTCCACGGAAGTAGACTGGGATAAAGATTGCGGAAATAGAAGATGACCAAGACATCATGGTGACAGGGGCGATAGGGGGCAAGAAGACCAAACTGAAATGCATCGCTCCTATTCCTGCAAGATTGTTCACGAGAAGCCTAATTAAGCAGTCATCAGGGAAAACAGTGGGAAGAATCTTAGAGGCAAAAATCTTTCCCGGCACACCCGAGAAAGGGGAGAAGAAATGCCGTGTTTCTCCTAAGAATGAGGTTCGAATAGAGTCTGCTGCATTCATTGAGGAGGAGGAGCTCCAATATGAAGGGGGTGATGGTGAGGATGCAAGGCTTTCGGAAGAGGAAGACCTGGAGTCTCCCCATACAGATGAAGAACCATAGATAAAGGATGAAAGAAAAAGGCGGTCACTCTAGGAGCTGGAAGAGATAATCAATGAGTTGACCATTTCTGAAAGAGCCCTCCAAAAAGAAAACGAAGCATGAAGGAAAACAACCTAAGGATGCAAAGGGAGCATGAAGACTGGATTTAGAGAATGGATCGGATATTAAAGAAGAAACAGAGCAGGATTGATTGTTTGAAACAGAAGAATCAGGAATATAAAAATCAATTTCCTATAGAGCCCATCATGCATTATTTAGACCAGTTAGCTGAAGTGGTGGATCACTTAGCTACAGCTTCTGCAACTAAGGGCAAGGACCGAAACTTTTTGGGAGGAATGACAGTTTTGTTGCATAGGGGACATGCAAAATCTCAGGTGTGGGGGAGATGTTGGGTTATGACTTGACCTGTTTTTGGCCATTTTCCTGAATCACATTCCCTCCACTTTTGAACCTATTTTCTATCCTACCTATCTATTTTCTACTCATTTTCCTATGTTTTTCCTAAAGTTTTCCATTAGATTAAAGGTATGTGGATTTATTAATAAAACCATCATTTTGTCTTTAATCTTTAATTATTCTCTAGCTAAATTGTTAGTTCACTTAATTACTCTCTAACTAGCTCCAAGCCCACGTGCTGGATCATTCCACTTGGCAACAGGATCAGTTTTGCGCCAAAATGCCAAGTTCCGGATTTTCTGTAGTAGTCGGATTTCCTGCAGAGGCCCGAATTTCCTGCAGAAACTATGACTGCACGTAATTGCCCTAAATTCCTGTAGCAAAATCCAAGATTTGGCATGATGCACGCACATTCCGGCTAAACCAAGACATGGGTTGAAAAGGGATTTCGATCCACATGGTTTCTATCCTATCAACATTTTTTATTTGCCCTTTTGACCATGTCTAAAGCTCTGATCTACTTGGCTGCAACCGCTCTACATGGACGTGCTCCTGAAATGATATGTTTTCCAATCTATGCTTCCAATCATATATTGTACATGTTCTAGCTTAGATAAGATGATGTTGTTCTTTCTGTTTGGCTATGGCCTTATTTAGCATATTCTTGTTACTACCAACCACTTTTGTGCTTGGTCCTTTGTATAAAAATAGTAAGAATATGGGAGCGAGGGTTAGTGAGGGTTGTGTTAAGATTTATACTATTGTGTGGCTTCAAGCATGTGCTATAACTTAACATTTTCAGATATTAATACAAATTGCATGTTCTGCCAATTGTTCTGAGCAACTTCTCTTGTGTGTAGACGGGTTGTGAGAAAGGGAAGGGCCCCCCTTTGCTCACAACACCCATGTATAATTAGTTTCTGATTTATTTATGTTTTAGTTTTATTTTATCATCCTTTACTTCTGATTACAACAATAATATCATTACATAACCAATTTGTCATTTATAAATTAGCAACACCTAGATGAATGGTTAAATTTCTATTTATAGTGGCCATCTTAGATTGAATTCTGATTGTTTGCATTTCTGAGATTGCTGAAGCACGGTTTGCCTATATTATTTCAAAATCACCAACAACAATATCATGAGTTGTATAGGGAGTGAATCCACTCTATAACCTTTGCTGCAAATTGGTCGATCAAGAGATACTTGCATTGGTTTATGCGATTTAGTAGTTATATATTTGACACTCCTAAGTATTTCGCCTGCATATACTTTGCTTGCACCTCATCAGTTTACCTTTCCGAGTGGATAATTTATGTTTCTCAAATTATGCAATATAATTTGACTCAACAAATCCCATGCGCGGACATGATACATCGGATCATCTCGCACACTCACCCTGAGATGATGACATTAAGCAGTGTCAGCGGGAAAAAGATTGTGACCTTCAGGGCACAGGATTATGAACATATGTATCATATGTCAAAGCTAGTGATCACCATGGAGACACCCTTCAGCATACCGAACAACAATACCAACTCCAGAGATATCTTGAAGAACCAGGCGAAGGAGTTGACCAAATTCAGGATGACACCCAACTAGGTCTACAAGATGAAGATATTGTGGAAGACGTATCAATATTTGGTCATGTTTGCATGTCCCTAGTATGGCAAAGAGAGCACGAAAACCTTCCCACAAAGTTGGGTGATCGCATTGGACCAACTCTTAGAGAAGGCAAAGCATACAACTAGTCTGACGTGTTGGCTCACTAGTTGAAGGAATAGGTAACAAGAGCTCGACAGCTGCCCAAAGGTCAGTAGGTAGAAATCTACATGCCCATTTACATCTTCGATGAACTCTATGCCCGTCAGGAGTTCCCGAGCTTAAAGTGGGCATGGACATTGGTGGAGAAATTTGTGAACACTTATTGTAAGATTTTGTTCAAATGTAGCTTCAAAGGAGTTATCACACAGCTTTCTGAACATTTTGTCACCCTGATGTACAATATGATATTCGAACAAGATCCACCCTGCATGTCAAACGTATCATTGGAGGCACTGATTGATATAGGAGATTGGTATGCCTCACCTTCCGGCACCTTCATATGGATGTACAACACAGAGAAGCCTCCACATGTTCTGGTGAAGTTTTCCTTGGACAAACTCATCATGCAGAAAGTATCATATCACATCTCAGCAGGATTGTTAGCTAGGCTACACCGGAAGAAGAAGGCACCTTCGCCCGCTCTTCCATTGTGGATCAGGTTATATGAGATACGAATTTCAAGCATGCAGATGTCAAAGTAGAAGAGAAGAAGAAATATCCATTCGACGCCCGAAGTTACAACTCGTATGACCCGCATTGTCTTTGGAAAGACCACTGCACGAGAGTATAGTTTACTTGGATCCACGGGGCATGTAATTGGGCGGAGCAAGACCCATGGAGATATTGTCACAGCTTCCCCAAACCCAATGAACCGGTTGGCCTCGATGCGGAATGGTTAGTGAGGTAGCATGAAGCAGCATCATGGAGAGCACCAACAATAGTAGAAGCAGAGGTAAATGTATCAGTGCACGACAAGGGTAACAGGGAGATTGTCGATAGCATGGAGGAGGAACAAAGATACAAGTTCCGAGCAGACCCACTTGTGCAAAAAGCAACTTTGGCAATAGAGGCAAAGAGGAAACAACGCGACAAGAGGAACATGTAAAGGCAAAGAGAAAAGTGAAGAATTGAGGAAACATAGAAGGAGTTGCATGAGTTGAAGGAGCAACTCTAGAAGGAACAGGAGCTCCGCAAACAAGGTAAGGAAGTGCAACAAGAATAGGTACAGCAGGGGGTACAACATTTACAGATAGATGAAACTGCGCTCGTACAGGTAGTTGATTCATTCAAAAAGCTGACTTCAGGTAGACAGGGTGAACAATTGCAGGAGCAGGACTTTTCTCGAGAGATTGAACGAACACTTGAGCAGATGGATACAAACATGGAGCAACAAGAGTTAGAGCAAGATATCGACCTTATGCCTCATCACCAAGAGGTCAACCCACTAGATTCACCACATCCAGAAGAGGAAGCAAGTCCCAATCAACCAAGGAGACACTAAAACCCTTGGAGACAATCCAAAGGGAGAAATGCAAAACATCTCATTCAATGCGTCCCAACATGGAGTTGTGCAATCTTGCAGAGTGTTGACTTTGGATGATCACACATCTCCTACGTAGTTTGAGGAATGAGTGATCATGTTTGATGTGCACAAAAATTTAGTAGCATTGGCCGATGCTACCAGAGCATATGCTGAAGCCACTAGCTCGAGTGTTCGCTTCCTGATAGCTAAGAATTAGCGAATGGCTAAGGAATTACAGACAGCCAAGCAGGGAGGAGAATTGGTTACAAAATCCACCAGAGCAAAGTTGAAGAAGGCAATACTGGATGAAGTATTTTCTCTTGACATAGTGATGCAGGTGTTGTATTCCAAGTTTGGTACCGTGAATAAGGTAGTTTTCCATCTCAACGGTTGGTAGTAGAGATGTGCTAGGAGAGCACGTATCTTGTCGAAAGTGCATGATTTTGTCGATTACAAAAAAAATGGACAATGAGATACAAGGGATCCCCGCTACACTTACCTAAGATGATGAAGCCCAGAGCAGCTGAGCTGAAGGCACACATCCGAAGTCAGATCCATAACTACGAATATCTCTTGCAACTCATCACCAGTCGACAGGCTTCCCATGCATGGGTATTCAAGAGTATGGATGTTGTTGTGTGTGCACATGCGATCACATCTATTGGGACACTCACCCAGGCTAAGACAAAGGCATAGGTCTGACTGGATCTTGACTCGTACTTTGATGAGTTGATGTGCATAGCCACTAGCCCAGACTTGGTGATCAGTGCAGACAAAATGCACAAGTATGTTGTTGGTCCAGCCACACTCAAGACAATGATGTGCATGCTATTAGATGAGGTTGACAGAGGAGCCCGAGAAGTGTACCTTGATTCTATGGAGGCAAGAGTTTGTTTCCAGAAAGATGTCACCTTAGAGTACATGGACACCCATCGCAGACTACCGAGCTTGGCATCACTTCACTACTATCGACCACCATGAGGATGTCTAAGAGCTGGTCTTCCAACAATTGTCAGAGTTATAGTGATGTCTTACATGGCTTGCTCAAGCCTATTTTTTCTCACATGGGTACATGTACAGATTGTATGTAATGTCTTGTCAAGTGTAAGTTCAAGTGTCGATCATTGGATGTAACAGTCATAGGGTAGATGAAGAGTCATGAGGTTATATGAATTGTCACAAAGGGGAATTTCAAGTGCCACCCCACCCTTTTCTATATATAGTCCCTCATAACTCACCGTAGTAGCTTTTGGTCAGCCAAGCTTCCAATAGGAGTATTATAGAGAAAGCTTGGACAATATTGTAACAAGCCTTGGCTTCTCCACTATGCAGAGCTAGTATATCTCTTTGGAGGAGTAGGTGGTTGTGGTTGTAATGTTCCGCTATTAGAATTAGTGGTTGGACATGGATGTATTGTATGACTGGAACTTACACTTATTAATATAACAGAGCCAACATGTTTCATGCATATGTCGTATTGTATTCCAGCTATCTTGTTTACTTTAAATGATATATGTATTTATTTCCTTATGTATGCATGTATGGACTATTCTGTATAAGTATGTATGAATCTTACTAAAATGTGCTAATTGGTTTAACCATCACTTTGAATTTCTCACTAACTTGCTTTCTAGTTTGTGATGCATCTTCGCTCGTGTGTTCCATTCCAAGTCGCGTACTATTACAAGTTTCCAAGGGGCACACTCACCCAACTTTCCATGTGTTAGAACCGTTCATGCACCTTGCTTGACTCGTCGTAGTTGTCACACCCTTGCTACCAACATGGACATATTACTTACCTCTATGTGAAACCGCGGTTAAGGTGATACCATATGACCCACTACTAGGACTTCTACACCAAAAGATCTAAGGTCTAATTGGGACTTCTTACCGGGGAAATCCCCTGACATGTTGGCAGGTCTAGCACCGTTAACATTTCTGGCACTAGAAGGAGGGCTAGATGACAAGATGTGTCCTCTCATCCTGCTTTGAACCTTTGCACATCTATCATGGATTCTATTACACTACTCCATCCATGATTTCTTTCGCATGCCAAACCTCTCCACATCACAAGGGAGTTCAAAGATCTCTTATCTGAACTGACATATGATGGTGAAGGCGAAGTGGCCTGGGTTGTGTTCTTACATGACTTCCTTGCCATGCTTGACAAGGAAGATGGATGTTTTGACAAACAACCCAACCAGCTTCTTGCACATGCACTTTGTCAATCCCCACAACGATGGTGCTACAGCCTACCGGCTGACAACATGCACTCACTTTAGCATTTATGTGATCTCATTGAAGATACCTTCCATCATTTTGATCCAGAACATCTTGACCAAAAACTATTACAACAATAGAAGGTCCCGCATGAATCGTCTGATGATTTTTGGCAGCACTTCTGTGTTTTGTAGTTTCAAGCTCTGAGAAGCCAGATGAAATTCTAGTATCTCATTGATAGGTTCAAGTACTGTCTTATCAAGTCTATTAATCCCAAAAGGAAATATGAGCCCAAGCCTCACTTAGCATACTTCAATGATGGAGTTGTGCAATAACAGACGGACATGGTCATTGTCATAAGTGATTGTCCATCGACCCCTCATCAAATAGCTCCACCACTGTAGAGTGATGCAGGAGAACAAACACACACATCTCTTCAACTGTCACATCTTTCCAACATCACTTCACTTAATTTTCGCGCAGATTTGGTTGTGATTCCATCAAGTTGTCACATGCATTTTGTACCATAGCCTCTGTCTTCATACTCAGATGATCCTTCAGATGATATTGTCTTATGTTTTTCCATTCCAGACTCTACACTTTTTGTGAATGAGGATCAAGGCATCGACAAAGTTGGTGTTGCACAACCAACATGCGTTGTCATTCATGAAGAGTAGGACTGGGAGCTTGAGCACCAACACTCGGTGAAGGATGACTCCTTTCTGTTGGAGCCTCCTCTGTTCTTCCCTGACCTCTTTGGTGAACCTGCCATCGATGATTTTGTATGGGTATCTCCATCTATGAATGCACCCATTGTTGATCACTCGCAGGACACACCAGATGTTAGTCCATCATCCGACAATAGAGATGATAAATTATTCATTGAAAATCCACTTGACTTTTGATCTGCTTCTTCCGCAAACACAGAGGGTGAATTTGTCTGCTTCCCACCTACCCCTCTGTTTGATTCATCAGATCATGAGGATGCCAATGAAGTCATTGATTTTGTTGATGATAGCTGTCATGATCTATTTACTCCCGTATTCGATCATGATGATGATTCTATTGTAGTTGATTTTTCGAAGCCGTCGTTTATGATGATCTATTTGTTGATGAAGTCGAAACCCTCCAGACCGTGGAGGCACTTTAGCCCAAGCTGATGGTTATGTTAGGCCCTCGCTTTGCTGAGGTTGGTTTCACTTCCAATCAGGAAATTGTTGAAACACCTAAGGATCCTCGTCATTCATATGTATACATTGAATATCAATCTCACACACAGATCATACTTCCTGCACTCAAACTACACAATCGCATTGCTCATGCATTGGAGGAATCTTACATTGCAAGCACATGTTCACAATGCAAGTTGTCATTGTTTCTTTCGTTTTCTTGCATGTCACACTCAAAAGTATGAATATGCTTAATACTTGCATTTAGTGTTGCACAACACCATGACAATTCCACGGACTACATGTCATGCACTTGCACTCACTTATGTTCTGTGGACACATTGAAACACAGAGTGTGTTTGTCTTGATTTTTATATCTATCTTATTTGTTGGTTCGCACAACCGGATTGCTCGCTGACTATACCTTCACCATCTTGGGTCATCCAATGCACCCGTGGCTGCATTGGAAGTATCACTTCACGTGATGAGGCCCATGCACCATTAACTTAGGAGTAGGAATACTGTTTTCTTTTGGTTGTTCGCTTGCATGCTTGTTTGCTTACCTTCTTCGCATGTCTGTTTGTCTGGTTTCTTGTTTTCTTACCTGCTTTGCTTTCACATTTACCTATGCTTTCGCTTTGTTTTATGTTAGTTTGCTTGTTTTGTGCTTGTAGGTTAGTTTCCCATGAAACCGTGTGTGACTCTTCAAACAAGCTGGGTAAAGTGCAAGAGGACTTGTATAGCTATCAACATTTGGTTATCTGTTGTCCGCTCTCTTATGTAAGAATTTTTATGTTCAGTCCACGACGTTGACGGAAAATACGTACCGTTCGAAGTGAACCTTAGTGAAAACACAACGCTTGCATGCTAACTAGTGTCACTTACTCTAGTCGGTTGTTCTTGGGTTAACCCTTGGCAGCTCAGTCAAGTAGAGTAAGGTGAGGGGGAGAACCTTAACAGGCATGTCAGACGTATATAATAAACTACTTCTCTGAAGGAACAATCTCTTCTGCTCTCAATATGTTAGGATCCCTCTTCTTCCTCTAAAATGAATAAGCGCTATGCACAGTTATGAAAATGAAAAAATGAAAAGTGAAAAATTTTGAAAAATGAAAAATGAATAAGGTGAAATAAGAGAAAGGCTTCCTGCATAGAGAGGTGATGCAAGTAACTCCGCTGGGGTACTAACTAGCCTCGCTGGCAGTGGAGCGATGCTTGTGTTCCTGTGTGACTCCCCTGGGGTACTTTCTAGGCCTACTGACAGTGGAGCAACACGAGAGATGAAACTAAGACTCTGATGACTATACTGCTTGTGCACCAATATACCCCACTACCCCAATCGAAACAACTATGTTGGCTTGGCTTGGAATGTGTGTCGACTGACCAAGAGCTTGGCAGATGCTACATCTTACAATCAAGCAAGTGTGAAAACCAAGATGAACTGAGAACTGAACAATACTCCAGGAGGTGTTAGACTTGCTTTTCATGAACAAGGTCCATTCAGAGAGCTAGAGTTTTACCAGTGTGTCCCCAAGTGTTATAGGGACTACAACCACCCTCCAAAATTTTTCCTTAGCTTCGTTTTGGAGCCTCCCTACCAACCATCCTCAATAGAATGTATTGCACTATCAAGTACACAAGCTTCAGTGGTTTTTAGGTAGATTCCCAGCTTATGCATGATAGCTTGTTGCATACCCCTCACAGGTAGTTTCTACGTACTTGGTCCAGCTGCAGGTTGAGAAGCTCCCTCAAGAAATTGTGCAATTTTGGAGGGGAACCAACCTTCCCTCCAAAAATTGTACAATCCTGTCTGGCAACCTCCTTATCTCCATAATTTCACAATTCTACTTGTCAATCTTCATTGGAAAAACTGCACAATTTGTCCCAGCAGGAATGCTTAGCCCAGAAATTGCACAATTCTCAATAGCAGTTAGCTACGCAGCCCAAATCCCTCCCAATAATGTGCAAATTCTACCCTCAATCAAGCAGCTCGTTGCATGTGTCATTGGGTTGACCAGTTCCACCCGGGACCGAGAAAACTTGCCTTGCATGCATCGACTTCTTTTTCCCGAAATAGAAAAAAGAAACATGCAAAAAGCATCCCTAGATTTTAGGGAGCTAGTTTTAGCAGCTGGAGGTTACATGCAAAGATCGTTTTAGAATGTTTCCTCCAAGTGTCACTTTTTCCTAGATTTGTGGCATGCATGTCATGAGCCTCAAACTTATTATTTGATGCTTCAGAGCTCACTTATTCACATCAATATTGGAGCTTTGACATCCCACAACACATCCAAGAGTCTTCGACACATCCAGCTTAGCTATTTATGGGTAAGTCCTCTTAACTTGTCTTTTGCAGCATTTCTGTCGCTTTTTGTTTTTTAGCTTGTGTGAGTGTTGTTTTCTTGATTTATGTGAACGCTTGCTATCATTTGCATGCATATTAGCTTGTACTAGAACCGTTTCAGTTTTTGTTATCATCCCACTATTGTCACATGCATGACATTGTTTTGCACGAATGGTCGCCAATTTGGCAACTCGCTTCACCCACATGCATGTTGTTCCATTTTCTTAATCTCCCATTCACTGTTTTCATGCATGATCATTTACTCCTGCTTACACTCAGTATTGGCATGCATTTACATTCACATTTTCTTTCAGTTGCCGGTCAGTGGGTCTGGGCAGGATTGGCCTAGAGTCTGCCTCACCAAGATAACATTGTACAATCTTGAGAGGGAAGCCTCTACCTTCCTCTCAGAAAATGCACATTTCTACCCAGTGATTATCCTCCAGTATTGCATTGCGCAATTCTGAGAGGCAGTGACTGTTGGCCTAGAAAATTGCGCAATGCAGTCACTTGGACTCCAACCCTTGCTAGTTGAAATTGTGCATTATGCAATTCCAGCATCCAGTAGGCCAGCCTGGATCATGCATTGTGTAATTCCAGCAGCCAAATAGCCTCCCAGTCACTTGGATTTTCTTTTGCATAGTTCTAGAAGCCAGTCTCCTAGCCTCCAAGGAAAAATTACACAATCCTTGCTAGTCAATCCCTAGGTATGTTGCATTTCGTTCCTCAAGTTTGCTTTGGTTTTAGTTGACATATTTCTTGCCATGCATGTCTTTATGTCTCCAGATCTAGTAGGTGTTCATCCACCTCTCAGCAATTCAGGATCAATGGCCTCCAAGAGAGAAGGATCAAAGGACACTGATGGAAGTGCAACTGGAGCAGCAGTAGAGTGAGTGTCTACAAGTCTACCGATCTATGAAGAGACAAAGCCGATTGTAGATAATGATATCAAGCTAAAATGGAAAGAGGTCAATGATGCATTTGTAGGCACAGTTGGGGAAGATCTCCAAAACCGTCAGGTCTATGTAAACATCTGTAAGTTTGGCTTGTACCGGATTGCATGCAGGTATCCTGTGCTGCCATGCGCAGACATGGTACATTGGATCATCTCACACACTAACCCTGAGACGATGACATTGAACAGTGTCAGCAGGATGGATATTGCGACCTTCAGGGCACAGGATTATGAACAAATGTATCATATGTCGAAGCCAGTGATCACCATGGAGACACCCTTCAACATACCCAGCAGCAATGCCAACTACAGATATATCTTGAAGAAATGGGTGAAGGAGCCAGCCAAATTCAGGATGATACCCAACCAGGTCTACAAGACGAAGATACTACAGAAGGCGTATCAATACTTGGTCATCTTTGCATGTTTCTTGTATGGCCAAGAGAGCACCGAAACCTTCCCACAAAGTTGGATGATCGCATTGGACCAACTGGCCAGAGGAGGCAAAGCATACAATTGGTCCGACATGTTGGCTCACCAGCTGAAGGAACAGGTAGCAAGAGTTTAACAGTTGCTTAAAGGCTAGCAGATAGAAATCTACATGTCCATTTACTTCTTGGATGAAATCTGTGCCCGTCAGGAGTTCCTGGGCTTGAAGTGGGCATGGACACCGGAGGATACCTCTGTGAACACTTATTGTAAGAGGTTGTCTAAATGCAGCTTCAAAGGAGTTATCACACATCTGTCCAATCATTTTTTCACCCTCGTGTACAATATGATATTTGAACAGGATCCACCTTGCATGTCGAAGGCAACAATGGAGGCACTGACTAATATAACAGATTGTTATGCCTCCCCATTTGACACCTTCATATGGATGTACAATGCGGAGAAGCCTATGCATGTTATGCCAAATTTTTCCTTGGACAAACTCGTCATGTAGGAAGTATCATATCACATCTTGGTAAGATTGTAAGCTAGGCTACACCAGAAAAGGGAGGCACCCTGGCCCACTCTTCCATTGTGGATCGGGTTATACGAGATACATAATTTCAAGCGTGCAGTTGTTGAAGCAGAGAGATGAAGAAATATCCATTCTATGCCCGAAGTTACAACCTATATGACCCACATTATCTTGTCAAAGACGACTGCACGAGAGCATATTTTACTTGGATCCATGGGGCATGTCATTGGGTGGAGGAAGACCCATGGAGATACTGTCACAGCTTCTCCAGACCAAATGAACCGGTTGGCCTCACTGTGGAATGGTTAGTGAAGTAGCATGAATAGACATCCCAAAGAGCACTAGTAGTTGCAGAAGCAGAGGTAAACATATGAGTGCATGACAAGGACAAGAGGAAGATTGTCAGAAACGTGGAAGAGGAACAAAGCTACAAGTTCTGAGCGGACCCACTTGTGCAGAAAGCAACTTTGGAAATAGAGGCGAATAGGTAACAATGCAACAAGAGGAATGCGCAAAGGCAAAGAGAAAAATGAAGAATGGAGGAAATAAAGAAGGATTTGCATGAGTTGAAGGAGAAAATCTGGAAGGAACAGGAGTTGTGTTGGCTTAGTGGGGTCTGACCTAGGTTCAGAGGTGATTTAGCAAAGTAAATCTTGGTACTACTAGCCCTTTCGGCAACAATCCGCGGAGCGTGGATTGAGGTCTCACTCGAAGTAGTATGGGAGGGTGATAGAACTATGTTTTTGCACCCTGGGGATGTCTGATGGGTTTCTGTAGGTTCGTGGTCTAATCGGTCGCTGCATGCACTTGCGATCCCTTCGCGACCTGCGGTGCAGCTTCCACACAGCCCTACTCGGGGTGCGACCCATTTAATACCCACGATCCTTGTTAATTAACCAATCACTTAACTTGTGTGCATAAGATTTATGGTTATTACAACATATATATCAATTATATAATTGTTCACAATACATAACCGAATAAAAACATAAAGAAGATAATGCACAGCAAATACACATGAATAGAAATCGACTTCTCTTTTATTAATCTTCAATCTTGCTTACAAACCCAACACCACCCTACGCACTCAGCTGCAGGGGTCCGTGCACTTAGCTGCAGACTCTACTAGGCATCTGTGCACTTAGCTGTAGAGCCTCTTCCTACTACTACAACCCAAGACACTTAGAACTCTACTCTAAGCTCGAACCATTCCTTCGCTATTCATCTATTCATCCTTTCTTATATTCCTTTACGACTTAGAGCCTCGCTCTATTTATAGAATCCCATGGTCCGCAGACCATGGGTAGGCTGACTTTACACTGATTTACAATAAAATGTTTAGGGCGAACAACCTTATGACTCAATTATACACTTCGCACTCCACGTTCGCAATTCGTGGAGTTTTACAACATCTTTGACCAAAACGTAGGCTTTGAGACCCAAAAACTTGTTGTGGGTGGATTCCATGCCCAACAGGCCCCAAACACAATCATCATGACTCATGTTGAGTCACTTTGCTGGTGCAGCGATCTTGGGACGGAGCCCCTCCAACCGTTCCTGCGCTTCCTGGAGGTCCGCGGCGCACTGATCTGCAGTCTGCTAGATCTGCTCCACTCTCTCAGCTGAATGCTCGCTGTCAGGGGAGAATCCCTGTCTTAAGTCATGCATTTCCTTCATCTGTTTGAGCTTCCCTTTGATGTATATAGTGATGAGGAAGGCCTCATCAATCCAAGGCTGGACACACGCTTTAAGGACTGCCTCTTTCTATTGTGTGACATCCACCTATTCCTTCCATGCCTTTGCCTGTTGTAGCTTCACAAGCCACTGGGTTAGGACAACTGTCTATGCCATTCCGTGCACACTATCACATTACACTTGGAGATCCCGTGCCTCCGTTTCGAGGCGCTGTATGTTGGGGTCCTCCTGTAATGAAGTGAGGACCACAAAGGATTCTTCCAACATAGTGGTGAAGTTCTATACTGCCTGTCCTATTTCTTCCAGCCCTTGTTGAATAGCGGTAGTGCATTGTTCCCTAACTTCTGGGGATGCAGAGAATTGTGCCTTTAATCGTAGCTCAGCAATCTGAAGGTTGAGGTCTAGTTGTACCCTCGTTGCTTCCTCCTTTTCCTCACAGAATCCAGTCACCAATCGGTGGATCTACTCCGCTACTAGTAGATTTGCTGGGATGACCAATTCCGAGATGTTTCTACAAGCATTATCTACCGTCTGCTCTAGTCTTTGAGTCTGTGCAACTAGTTCATCACGCTATCGGCTGAGTTGTTCCATATTGATCTTTTGTTCGCTCAATGCTTTTAGCGTGCAGCCTTCTCGGGCACGGAGCTTGATTGTGATCCCATCCTGTAACTGGTACAGGGTTTCTTACAGAAGGGCAACTGAGTTTAGTCCCTTAATCTTGCCCAGTACAGCTCGGTCAACTTCGTTTGCTACTGCTAACACGCCCTCAGGGAACACAAAAGTGTTGGTCGTTTGAGCACGCAACATCTGTTCCCCCTTTAATGTACCTGCTGCAACATATGGGGCCATCGTTCCTGTTTGTGGGGTTTGCACCTGTAGTTCCTATAGCTGCGTGCTTAGCGCCCCCAACACAGTGTTTTGCTCCGTCATCACCTCTTGGAGCGTGTCCTTAATGACATCACGAACCGTTTCGTTGACGTAAAAAAGATCACCTTCTGTAAGCATGATCGGGTCGAGGGACCGGTCTCTTAGGGACAAGCGTCCATTTCAACTGTCATAAGGTGGTTTCTGTGCATTCTTTGGCTAGGTCTATGTCCTTAACTCCTTTCCCTGTGGACATCTCACAGCCTGCCTCAGTCCCTTCTATTGGCGCTATTTTTGTTTCTGTTGTCTACGTTGCTGCTGCTTCATCAGCCGGCTCCTGCTATGCAGTTGCCTCTGCTGTTGCTTTTTCACGGTGCCTCTTTTTGGCCAGCTGTGTGATGCGCGCTTGGTGTCCTGCTTCCTTTGTTGAGCTGCGACCTTTTCCATTCCTGTCAAGTTCGGGGTGTGCCACTCGGGAGGCCATTTTTCCAATGTCGTGAAGATGGCGTCATCAGTAGCAATGAATGGGAGCTTTGTCCATGCCTTCGCTGGATCCTTCCATGCCTGGATGTAAATGTTGTGCATGTTCGCTTTAAAATCTACAAAGCATTGCAGAGTGGCATACATTATGGGAGACAACAGTGGTCTTATATTGATCCACATTCAGATGCTCACCTCCATCAACACCCAAAAAACCTTGGTGGAACGAATCCGCTTTGCATTCTTAGTGGCCCAGAGCAAAGCGTACTTCACGGCCTCAGGTATGTCCTGGTCAATATCCGGGAACTGGCTATCTTCTGGTAGTTCACCTGCTATCAACAAGATGGATAAGAGCAACCACGTGTAGTGGAAGGTCTTACCCTACTCTTGGTCCTCTTTTTAGTTTGTCAAAAATTCCTCATAGAGGAATGTCGCGCAGTTGAACTGGACCCCCTCTGTGCACTGTTCAACCAACACAACCACAGAAGCTGGTACTTCATCGGCATGACACTTCCGCATTAATTTGACGGCCAAGAGCTGGGTGGCTATGCGCATGCCTTTGTCCTTGATACTCACAATTGGATAGCCTCGCTTCTTCTTTTACAGCTTGTATTGATTTTTCATGGCTTCTGCAAGAGCCAAATCGCTACTTTTGCCCACCATCACTACGGGGTCCTTTCCCTTATAGGGAAGTCGCGAAATCTGGTGAATAAGCTCCACCATGATGGGAATAGGCTCCTCCAGCCATAGATACCCATCATGCACCAGGCACAATAGTGCCTGATGACGAAAATCATGATCGGTGCACGGTGAAAATGTGAAACCCATAGTAGGTGGAGTAGCCCATCCTTCTCCACACCACGTAGCCATTTCTGTGGCTCTAATGTTGTAATTGTCCCTCCTTACTCTGTTTCATGAGGTTCTCCGTCTGTAAATGTGGGAACTTTTCGCTGTCTGCGAGGTCCTAGTCTTCAAATTTCATCATGGGCATGCGGCCCAGGATCAAGCCTTCAAATAGGATTCCATCTAGGAGGAGCGGGGTTTGGAGTGCGCTCTTAGCGGCATCCAAATCCTTGGGTACTTTAGCTTTCTCTTTTTGCGGAGGGACGTACTCGAGCAGTTTTGCTGCAGCACGCACTGGTTGGATGTCTTCTTCCATTTCTTCATCTGCCTCTATCTCCTCTACAAAATCTTGGATGTCCTCCTCCTCATCATTTGTCTCAAGGTTGATAGCCTTGCCCTTGTCTTCCATGGATATTTTACCACACCGCGGATTTCGCGGGGACATGCGGACTGGTCCCATAGCCTGTGTATCCTTCTTGGGCCTTAGCGACTGAGGTGATTTTGGAATTTTTCTCACATCCTCCATATGCACCATAGGGCTCTGTCTGACTTCCTTGGTAGTACTCTCTACAAATCCCACACCTCGCCTGGTAGTTGTCATCTTGTTCGAACTGTTTGTGGTTGTTCGTGAACTTGGGGGCTCAAATACCATTGGGTGCTCAACACTTTGTGCTCCTCGTAATAACTCAAATCTCAAATGAACAAGTGTTGTCTCGTGGCTAGCCTTGGGAATTTTATAACATCTTTTGAATTTGGATTTGACTGGTCCCCCCATTTCAGAGTCATTAATGCATCCTTGGCGGAAGATCGTCCCAAATCTAGCTCTTAATTCGTGTCTTAATTGTCCGCTGCCCGCTCCCTTTTGCCTTAAATTAGACGTCTTTTCATGAATAGTGACATCAATGGTTACTTCCCAGTTGACTCGTGCGGCAGTGCAGTCCCCCGTGCATGGGCGCGAACCTTGTACCATGCTAATTTTGCACACACCTTCCTCACTGAGCAGTTCCCAAATAAATATTTTAGAGTCTCACGCTCTCTCTCAACTGTTTGGAGCACTGAGACTATGCTCCCTACGGCTCGTCAGGTGGTTGGACCATCTATGCGAGACTCCAATTCGCCTTCCAGTCTAGTCTGTGGACACTCCCCAATTTCCCTCGTGATAGCTGACACAGCGCGTTCTACGTCATGTGGTGCGCTCCCTTTGTTACTGCATTTGGTAAGGTGCGGTCTCAGCCATGGTAGCAAAGTCATAAATTCTCGGGGACAATCGTCTAACACAGTGGTATGATCATCCGTATCTCACTTTGGTTTATGAACGAGACATGCGTGCGTGACTTTGTTTTCCAGTCTTTTGATCTCAACATCCATCAACATGCTTTTCTTCCTCAATCATACCCGATCTTGTTTAATTTCACAAAGTCTAAGGTTCCCTCATTGAATGGCTTCCCAAATCCTTATATGGCTATCCTCGCATAGCTGTGTGATTCCTTCATCATGGTTTTCGCATGCTGTCCTAATTGTGGGAGCTATTACATGTAGGTTCCTTTCTTCTGAACTTATGGTTGCGACTTGGTTCTACATATTTGGAATCATCTCCACACTCAAGCTATTGCACATGGTCCTATAGGCCCATCGAACCGCTAGCATGCACAGGTCCCAATTAGTTCATCTCGTTTGGTAAACCTTGTTCAGTACTCCTCACACCGTATTGAATGCTTTGTCATGGAAAATTGGTAATGCACGTCGCCCTTCCTGCTGTTGTGTTTTTTTTTTTTTTTCTAGGTTGTGCTTTTGTGCGGACCATACAACATATATCCGTACCCATCAAGAAAGGTGGGCACACAAGTTGTTCCACCCCATTTGATTGGTTTTCATTCGAAGATGGGGTTTTCCAAAATGTTGGCGCATCATCCTTCTGCATCTGTGCCAGTCTTCAAAATTTCCTTGATACGTACCTCACCATCATGCGGGTGTTGCACACAGTGCCCACTTTAGCGCATCAAACCGTTGCTGCTATGGTACTGCATTTTCTAATTTGCTCAGAAATTCATCCATTGTTGACAATCCATCATATGTTGGAAGCTCCCTTGCCTTTGTTTTTACGCAACACAATGACCTAATCATCTTGTTGCAGTTCAACGTTGTTACTTCGTGTAGCCGATTCTGCCATCACTCTATCTCTTTGTCTAAATCTGAAGTGTAGGAGCTTTCGCGCTCCCACTAAATCCTTCCATCTGTAGTCGGATTCACCCAATACACTCCTTGTGCAATTATCTTATAGATACAGTTGATATCATCATCACTATCATAGTCATGCACCAGTTCAGTGTATTGCGTTCCCTCGGCTGGGTCTAGTGGTACTACTACGCGTAGTGACTTTTTCTCAAAGGTCATTTTGCGCTTCTTCATATTTATGACCCTATTCATATCGATAGCCCAGTCTATTCCTAGTAGCGCGGGATAGGGATTGCTGTCATCGACAATCTCTATCACTTCAAAATATGCCTATGCGCTCGCGCCTTCAATATCGACTATTACCCCTTGCAATCTTCCCATGGGAAAAATCTTCTGTTGTTTTGCCATTCGTAACTGAATAGGGGACCATTGCAATGTGGGTCTGCCCATGCGTTCCCATGTTTTCTTTAGTAGTACATTTGTGTCTAAACCCAGATCTAGGATTACTTGATCCATTTCGTACTAACCTATTTGCGCAATCAACCTCATTTCCTTTCTTGTGTGCAATGCATGCTTTTCCAGTTTCCGTACCACGCGCTGTTCTCTTGACCCCACACACCTAGTGATAAGTTCCTATATCCCTTTGACTACCTTGCTGTCGTGCAACAGTTTCATGCATGTCTCTAGAAAGGTAGTGAGCATGGAAGGATTCATCCCTGGTTCTAGTTGATCCTTAGTACCTGAAGTGGAGGCCTCCGTGAAACTTTTCTTAGCTTCCATGAATGTCTCCTTTGTGCATTCTAAATCAAACCGAGGATCCTTTGTAGGAGCCTTGTGAACCCATGCACTTTCTTCTGGCTGCTTCCCTTTATCCTCTCCTGTCGTCATACCGCTCCTGAGCATCATGTTTACATTTGGGTCTTCTTCGCACAGTTCAGACCTCATCATTTGTAAATTCTGGGTCGGTGGGGCATGGAGTACCCCTTTTTCCTGCATCTTCGCTATCAGCAAACGGAAATCTTCTGCCTCATGATCAAACTAAGTACAATACTAACATGATATCTTATCTAGGTTTGTACAGTCGTGGGCATAATTCCCTGGCCCTGCACAATTGTAACAGATTATCTATCCGTGACCCCTTCCTGGTCCCATTCCACCTCGACCCCGACTGCGCCCCTGAAACCCAGCGCACGCCATCCCTGCATTTGGGTCAAGGGCTCATGTTTCGGCCTGCACCTTGTAGGCAGGAGTCCGATCCATCATTAGTTCATAGCTTCGGCAGGTGTGTTCATCATGGCCTACTGACTTGCAGAGATTACAAAACAACTACTGGGATGTCTATGTATACTTCTGCAACAAATGACAATTATCTGTGGTATGTTTTCCTCCTATCTGTCAGATCACACACCATAACGTAGATGTCACGCTCAGCCCCACCTGTGCCTCCAGTCTTAATTTCATTGGCCCTCCTCCTGCCAAGTAGTTCGTGAACACTGGACAATGATATTTGTCATGGCCCTGACCCTTGCATTTTATGCAGCATACTTCTTCGCATGCCTCTGGCAGAGGCACCCTATCATATTTCAGACTTTGCATTTCCAGACGTAGATTTTGTAGCTGCACATGGATCTGTTGGACTCCCAATCCAAGGTCCTGTATAGGGGTCTCATGCAACCTCATTACCATCTCCAATGCTTTAGCCTGGGTGGAAAGTTTTTGCTGTGACAACATCGTCCTTAAGTGTGGCGTAAGTGAGGCCACAAACCATGCGCGATGTTGTGCATCCACTAATGCCATATTGGCTTCGCAGATTGTACTCTTCAGCCTTTGGTCTAGATCCCAAGGGGTCTCGCCCGGAAGCATCGCGATATCTTTAAACCCAATGATTGACCGCGTCTCTGATTTTGGCCTGCTAAATTCCTTATTCAATGCATTCTAGATCTCTGCAATTCATGTGTTTGGGTGGTCATTAGAATACTTGATATACCACATTAATGCGTGATCTTGTTGCGCACTCACTAGTGTAGCCTTTTTGATATTATCATGTGCGACGCCCTGTGCTTTGCATACTGCTCTCACTACAAACCAGAATTGGTTTGGATCTTCATTCCCTACTCCTTTGAATACTGGTAGTTCGATCACGCTCGCCATACTAAACTGTTGAGGTGGTAGGGGTGGAGTGGGTGGAGATGGAGGTGAGGGGGCTGAAGCAGGTGGCAGTGTGGGTGGAGGTGGTAAATGCGGAATTTGCTGCGTTATCAAATTGACCACGTTTCTCGGAGAAACCTTCGCGAGCTCATCCTCTCTCTCCCACGAGGGTGAAATTAAGGGATTGTTTTCTAATTCTTCACTACTTCCACTTCTGTAGACCTTTCCTCTCCGCGTAGTGCCAAACATTAATTTATTCGTATAACCCGCTTTTCACATAACAACATTTTAATCCAAGTATTCAATGATTTAATATACTTACGTCACAGTCCCTTGAGAAAACGTCGTTCTGCCTCACTGTAGCTGACGGTCATGTCTACTACGAACTTAGTGATAAATCCTCCTATTACTCGGTTGAGCCAGTGGTCCACATCTCACGCTATCTTATCTTTTGAGGCTTCTAGCCTGCACAGTAGTTCCAGAGTCCACACTATTGGTTTTTCGAGCCTACACCTTCCTTGGTTGTCTGCTAACCTTGCGATCCACTCATACAGCTCTGATGGAAAGGATGCAAAGAAAATATCATGGATTTTAGTGCATAAGTAGCGATCCAACCACTGTTCCTTAGATACTCACGGATTTCTATTTTCCTGCACCGCAAACTCGTGAATCTTCTTGTCCAACCACTCTTCAATTTCTTTCTTTGTACGGTTCCAGTGGCATGACATCAGATATCCTTTATGCAGATCCCGGTCCCGGAAATGGAACCTTTTGTTGGATTAGTGGGGCCTGACCCAGGTTCAGTGGTGATTTAGCCAAGAAAATCCGGTACTACTGGCCTTTTCAACAACAACCCACAGAGTGCGGACTAAGGTCTCACCCGAAGTAGTATGGGAGGGTGCTAGAACTAGGTTTATGCACCCTAGGGATGTCTGATGGGTTTCTGTAGGTTCGTGGTCTGACCAGTCACTGTGCACACTTGCGATCCCTTCGTGACCTATGGTGGGGCTTCCACACAACCCTACTTAGGGCGCGAACCATTTAATACCCACAATCCTTGTTAATTAACCGATCACTTAACTTGTGTGCGTAATATTTATGGTTATTACAACATATATATCAATTATATCAGTGCGCGCAATACATAATTGAATACAAACATAAAGAAGATAATGTACAAAAAATACACATGAATAGAAATCAACTTCTCTTTTATGAATCTTCAATCTTGCTACAAACCCGACAACGCCTTGCGTACTCAGCTGCAAGGGTCTGTGCACTTAGCTGTGGGCTCTACTAGGCCTCTGCACACTCAGTTGCGGAGCCTCTTCCTACTACTACAACCCAAGACACTTAGAACTCTACTCTAAGCTCGAACCATTCCTTCGCTATTCATCTATTCATCCTTTCTTATATTCCTTTACGACTTAGAGCCTCACTATATTATACAATCCCATGGTCTGCAAACCATGGGTAGGCCGACTTTACACTGATTCACAATACAATGTTTAGGGCGGACAACCTTATGTCTCAATTGTACACTTCGTGCTTCACACCCGCAATTCGTGGAGTTTTAGAACATCTTTGACCAAAACTTGGGATTTGAGCCCCAAAAATCTACTGTGGGGGGATTCCATACCCAACAAGCTATATAGACAGGGGAAGGAAGTGTAGCAGGAACATGTACAGTAGGGGGCACAACATGTACAGATAATGAAACTACGCCGGTAGAGGTAGTTGACTCATTCGAACAACTGACATCAGGCAGACAAGGTGAACAATCGCAGGAGCAGGACTTTGCTGGAGAAATTGGACAAGCACTTGAGTAGATGGATACAGACATGTGGCAATAGGAGTTAGAGCAAGATATTGACCTCATGCCTCATCGCCAAGAGGTCGACACACTAGCTTCACCGCATCGAGAAGAGGAGAAAGTCCCAAGTGACCAAGGAGACACTAAAATCCTTGGAGATAATCTGGAGGGAGAGATGCATAACATCTCATTCAATGAGTCCCAACATAGAGTTGTGCAATCTTGCAGAGTGTCGAATCCGAATGATCACACATCTCCTACGTAGTTTAAGGAACAATTGATTGTGTCTGACATGCACAAACATCCAGTAGCATTGGTCAATGATACCAGAGCATATGACGAAGCCACTAGCTTCAGTGTTTTCTTCCTAATAGATGAGAATGACTGAATGGCTAAGGAATTACAGACGTCTAAGAAGGGAGGAGAATTGGTTATAGCATCCACCTAAGTAGAGTTGAAGAAGTCAATACTAGATGATGTATTGTCCCTTGACATAGTCATGCGGGTATTGTATTCTATGTTTGGTACCTTGCATAAGGCAGTTGTCCATCTTAATGGTTGGCAGCAATGATGTGCTAGGAGAGCACGTATGTTGTCGAACGTGCACGCGGCTATTGATTACATGAAAACATGGACAATGAGATACAAGGGAGCCCTACTACACTTGCCTAAGATGATGAAGCCTAGAGTGGTCGAGCTGAAGGCACACATCTGGAGTCAGATCCAGAACTATGAAGATCTCCTGCAACTCATCACTAGTCTATAGGCTTCCCATGCACAGATATTCAGGAGTATGGATGTTGTTGTGTGAACACATGTGATCCCATCTATTGGTATGCTCACTCAGGCTAAGACAAAGGCATAGGTATGAATGGAACTTGACTTGTACTTTGATGAGTTGATGTGCATAGCCACCAGCCCAGACTTGGTGATTAGTGCAGACACCATCCACAAGTATGTTCCTGGTCTGACCACACTCAAGACAATGATGTGCATGCTATCAGACGAGTTGGACATAGTAGCTCGAGTAGTGTACCTAGATGTTATGGAGGCAAGAGTTTGTTTCCAGAAAGATGTCACCTTAGAGTACATGGACACCATCGTGGACTACCAAGCTTGGCATCAGTTCGCTACTTTCGACCACCATGAGGATGTCGAAGAGCTGGTCTTCCAACAGTTGTATGATTCATAGTGATGACTTGCATGGCTTGCTCAAGCCTATTTTGTCTCACATGGTTACATGTGTAGATTGTATGTAATGTCCTGTCAAGTGTAAGTTCAAGTGTCGATAGTTGGATGTAATAGTCATAGGGTAGATGAACTGTCATAAAGGGGAATGTCAAGGGCCACCCCACCCTTTTCTATATATAGTCCCTCATAACTCATTGTAGGGGCTTTTGGTGAGCCAGGCTTCCAATCGGAGTATCTTAGAGAAAGCTTGGACAGTATTGTAACGAGCCTTGGCTTCTCCACTATGTAGAGCTTGTATATCTCTTTGGAGGAGCAGGTGGTTATGGTTATAACGTTATGCTATCAGAACTAGTGGTTGGACATGGATGTATTGTATTACTGGAACTTACACTTCTTAATATAACATAGCCAACATGTTTGATGCATATGTCGTATTGTATTCCAACTAACTTATTTACTCTAAATGATATATGTATTTGTTTCCTTATGCATGCATGTATGTGTTGGGTGTGGAGCCTGATTATCTTCTATATTCAAAGGTATCACCACATTGGACCCCAGTTCGAAATGGGGGCGGCAACGCTGCCCGTAAAATATTCGCTGCAGGGGGGGTCTGGGGGGGGCGGCTGCGACCTTTGGGAGCCCCCCCCTGGCGGGGGGTTTCGGAGCTAAAAACAACTATAAAATTGCCTTGTAAAAGTATAGTAATTTCTAGACAATCTGGGCCGTTCATTAGGCGGATGATCTGACGGTAGAAATTATGTTTAGTTTAGGGTTTTTTTTGCCCTAGAAGGCAACCCCTCTCTTTGTATGAGGGCATTGTATTTGAGGCTGTGTGATAGACATGTATTCTGTGAGCGGGAAATGGAGAGGTGAGACTGTGAGAGAAAACAGAGGATATTACAGTGGATCTGTTGTAGGTTGTGTCTCTTCATTTTGCTAGATAATAGAAAGGAAGGACTGGCTGTTCGGGGTGGACGTAGCCCAAACTAGGTGAACCACGTATATCTATGTCTCTCTTGTTTTATGTGCTTTCTGTGTTTATATTTCTGCAATATTTTATGTGTTCCATTGCTCCATAATATATAATTTTCTAACAGTATGTACTATTTTGTATAAGTATGTATGAATATTAATGAAATGTGTTGATTGGTTTAACCATCACGTTGGATTTCTCGCTAACTTACTTTCCAGTTTGTGATGCATCTTTGCTCGTGTGTTCCCTTCTAAGCTGCATACTATTATAGGTTTCCAAGGGGTGCACTCACACCACTTTCTGTGTGTTAGAACCGTTCATGCACCTTTCTTGACTCTCCATAGTTGTCACACCCTTGCCACCAATAGGGACATCTTACTTGCCTCTATGTGAAACCGCGGTCAAGGCGATACTGTACGACCCACTACTGGGACCCCTACACCAAACGGTCTGAGGTCTAATTGGGACTTCTTACCGAGGAAATCCCCTGACATGTTGGCAGGTCTAGCACCGTCAATAGGTTACTATTAATCTCATAGAGATTACTTAATAGATGGGGTGGCATACTACTCCTTAAGAGCAAGGGATGGCATAAAAAGCTTTAAGCTAACTACTATTCACTTGACTAAACTTGCTCCCGAAAAGAACTCATGACCTTAAGTAATTGTTGTTAAATGTATTTTACTTTCTTTACAGATAGGGGTTAAATATAGTTCATTAACAAATAACAGAAATATTTAAACTCAAAGAACAAAAAGCCAGGGAGTCTAGTGGTTAGGAAAACTAAAAATGAACATAAACGAAATCATATTCATTAAAGTGATCCTTAGAGATTAGGTTCTGTTAATATAAATTAGAGCATAAAAATGACTCACCCAATGATTATGCCAAGCTGAAAGAGAGAACATCACTCCATTTTATTATGAAATGAAATGAGAAGGCAATCCAGCTATGCCTAAAATTCTTATCAAATTAGAAAGAAGGCAATCAAGAGAAAGAACCTTGAGATATATGTTACAAGATAAATAGAGGATCAACATAAAAATGAGATTACGTTGATTTTATCTTGTATGATGATTTGATATTAAATTTATTTTGTTTCAAAGCATAGTTATTGATTTAGAGTTATTGTTGTATGCTTTGATAGGGGTTTTCTTATTTTTTCAAATCTTGCTTAAAGATAGTTTGTGAGTCTTTATAGATTCAATTTTAACAATAAGACTGACAATCGATTTCAAAATGTACACAAAATTAGAAAAGAGAAAACTCCCTAATGTCATATGATGAATTTTCTTCTAAAACGTTAGTTGCTGGAAAATTTGAATTTACAAAACATATCCATGGGAACCTGTAATAAGAACAACAAAATATAAGAAAGGACTAATTATTAAAAAGAAAAGATGAAATAAAGCTCAAACTAGATGAGGATGAACATATAAATGTGTCCCTGGAAGAATTTGATCATAATTTTACTTGATGACCCTTCATTTTCTCCCACGTATTAATCAAAGTTCAAAACCATCTTCTTATTCAATTTAAACTAATTTCCAAACTGGCCCTAATCCTAATCTAAAAGAGGATTAAGACTTAGTAAAATCAAACTTCCAGTGTTGCCATTCAAGTGATTTGTTTACTGTATGTATACAAAATTAAAAAACTTAGTAAAAAAACCATTAATGTACTTAAACCTACAGAAATAAAGCTGAAAACCTTATGTACAATTATTTTTAATGTATGTACAAGAAGCAAATTATTTACATTCACCCTCTCTTGCAGTTTTTCTTCCAACCAGATCTCGATGGGATGATAAAAATATGGATGGATAAGTTAGAGATTGGAAGTGATTTGAAGAAGAGGATAACATGTCAAATTGTGAAAATATTCTTTTAAATGCAATGGCTTGCATCAAATTGTGAGTTTAATGTACATATTATGGAAGGCCATCAATTGTGCTAGATGGATGTTGATGTTGTAAAGGTAGACACTCTAGTACAAATTTTTGTTGGCAATGCCTTTGGGAAGGAAAATAAATTTGATATGAGCTGAACATTGGAAAAAAATTGAGGAGTATCGGTTCTTAATGTTCAGAAATAAACTTCTGAATTTCAACTTTATCCTTTTCTATCAATGTATGTCATGTGTGTGCAATATCGAGCAGTTTAACACACCAGCATAGAATATCAAAGAGTTGAAAAAAGAAAGAAGAAGAAACATATAACCAATCACTACTTACATTATAATTACAAGGATTCTGGAACCAAATAGGTTTGCCACTAGAAGAGTGTTCTAACAAAATTTCATCAAAACAAGTTGCCAAAGAAGAATTAGAATGAATTACATTTGAAACGTGTAAATAAGTTTCATCAAAATGTTCATAATCTTATTCATGTTCAGTCAGAGGAGAAAAAATTAAAGTGTGTGAATCTTCTTGATTGAAACATGTTTTTAAAATTGATTCACTTTGTAAAATATGAGAATCCTTGTCCAGTACATCTGAGTAATCATCATATATTACTTCCCTTTCCTGAGAGTTATATGACTGATCTGAATTAACAACATCATTAAAAATATGGGAGGAAAATTCAGTAACAATGTTAGTGAACAAAGAATTATCATCAAAATGAATGACAATCTTAAGGTGTTCAGGATTAGTTATGGATCTAGCTTCAACTAAAGGATTATGAAGGACATTGTTTAATGTAATATGATGTGAAAAGATATATGGATACAAAAAATCATGATTAGCAGAATATAATGACGGCTGAAAATGTTCATGGTGGCAATTCATAGCATTATTATTAGTATTATAATATTGGCTAAATGAATCTCTTTCAGTTGTGGAGGTATAAACTAGTTTTGAATTTACGTGGGAGAAGATAGATTTACATGTTCATTATTCAAATCTTGTTATTGATTAATTTCAATTTGGCCTTCTTGATGTTTATAGTAATTATTTTTTTGAAATTCACCTTTAGATTTTAATGTATAATCATTATCTAAATATGGAAAGAATTCAAAACAATTTTATGAAGGCAAACATTGTAATGTATTTGCATGTTTATTTACAGGCTCAATAGTTGCAGATTCAAGATTAACTAATGAACTTGGTGTATCTTTTTCTTCATTATGAGATTTAGTATCTTCATTATTAAAAGAAACAAGATAAGTAAAATGGTCATTCAAATATTCACTTGAAGGTAAACCACTCAGATGGAATCTATAATAAAGTGCCCAAAATCTATTGTAAAATTTGTCTGAAGATTCATCTTCAGACATGCACAAATTTTCCAATTCAAAACAAAAATTGTCATAATTAAAATTTTGACGAGCAATTAGAAATGCCTTCATGAAATGATTCCACAAATGAATTGATCTTACTGGAAGTACTTTGAACCATTTTTGGAGTCATCCTCAAAATGTCAGAGTAAAAAGCCTACAGATCTTATTGTCAATAGTAATATTGAAAGATTCATATTTGTCTACAAAATCACAAAGATGATCTAAGGTAGAAAATTTACTCTCACTTTCAAACTTCAAATTACACAAGGACTCAATCTACTTATACATGCCCCCATTAGGTTTACACGAGCTGAAAGAATGACCCAACGTAGGAATTCATAAAGGAGACATGATTAGTTAAAGGATGCTTAGAACAAAACTCCAATTAGAAAATGAATCCTTTGCCCTCCTTCTAGCAACAAAAATGTTGAATGGTAAAAAAATCCCCCATCAACATCAGGGGGGACCACCCACTCGGGAACTTAAAGAAACTCCTTATCCATTGAATTTGGTGGTTCTGACTGGTTACAATCCAGCTACCCTTAAACATAAATCTAATATAATATACAACTAATATAACCTAAAATAATTATTAATCTATTTACACCTATATTACATCATACTATGTTACATTTCCTTTCCATCGATCTTTAAGATGTGGGTTAAAGAAGTAAATCCAACAAAGGTTTGATCGATTTAAAAAGGTTGATCAAACCACAATTAAATGATTTATTTGATTCTCTAAGAGAGGAATTGATGCAAAATAAGATGTAAATGCATAACTAGTCTAAAACATGAAAAACTTATCTCAAACTAGAATTGGATAGCCCTGTCCCAATCCAATAGAAAATTAAATAAAACAGGGGGAAGGAATGGTTTATGAATGAATTTAGAATCAATATTCGATTATGAATTCCAAAATAGTTTGTAAACTCATAAAAGGTTAAAACAACTATGTAAATGAATCTACTTTAATAAATAGTTATTAAGGTAAGTCCACCTACAATCCTGAATTCATATTAAACATAATTCATTATAAAATTTGTATTAATCAAAAGAAATAGTTTAAGAAACAACCTTTAAAGATTGGAACACATGCATGAGATGATGGAACAACACCTATAGTAGTAACAAATGTAAATGTTAGAATACCACATGTTGGAACACTTGCAGATGGTGGTGTAACAAGTTGTGGTTTTCGCACTTATGAAGTTTAGGCCTTATGTTCTAAACCAGCCACATAAAAGGAAAATATACCCTTAAATGAATAATAAATAGTTATTATTCACCACAAGTATAATTTAATGAATTAAGTATGATTTTGATCTTATTCTACCTCTAGGAGATAGCTCTTGTGAGACTTCAGTAGCATATCATAATATGACTCAACATTAGTGTTAGAGATCAAAGAAACATACTGCTTAAGATGTAGAGAAAAATGAATTATAAAACTTTGACAAAAATATGAAAATTCATCATTCCGGTAATAGTACACAAGAATGGAAATTTATTAAGTAGTGCCAAAGCTCATTACAAAATATGTTGTCCTGGAGTATCTCAGATCCATAATCACATTGACTGCAATATTGCTAAGCAATAAGAAATGAGCCAGAAACCCTTTGTTTTCTCTATAATCATCCTTTCTGTACATAACAGTAGTTCTATTGCACAAGTTAGACAAATATAGAAAATCCCCCTTGAATTGATTGTGACCTCTCCCTTAAACAAGATCAAATTCAAGGGTATTTATACCAGATTTATAGAGCTAACAACCCCCCTTTTCTTCAGTAGGTTGAAAATAGATTGTTTTAGTTGAAGGTAGGCTAAATTTGGGAAATTGTTACACCAGTCAAACCAATTGACTCTATTGCTATCCAAAAGATCCATTAGCTATTATAAGTCATGGACTGTTACGAAGTTCATTGTAACAACAATCGAGTTAATTTCGAACAGTATTTTCCATGGTAGGGGGTCTTTAGAAGCATGGACCGAGCACGACATTATTTCTTGTAACACAAATCACAGAGGAGATCAAAGCTTTATTATTAAAATAGCGAAAACATAGATTAAACTACAAAAATGCATTAAACTATACTTATTCAAAGAGACCTATTTAAATTAATTAAGTGAATTTTACTTATAGGTGGAAATATCTAAGTTTTATCGGAGGTAATCTCATTGGAAATTTTAAAATGAGACAAAATAAAATAGTTGTGATATTGGACGGCTTTGATATCGAGCAGATCCGCTATCACATTCAACTTTGTTTAATAGTTTTATCGAGTCCATTATATCAGAGGTCTTGTATCAGAGATTTGATATCGAGGGTTGAAAAGAGTCACAACTGATAGGAAGTTTTGATATGGATAGGAGGGTTTATTGGAGAGACAGAGGATTGGGAATATTAGAGATCAGAGATAATAGGATATCGGTGTATTGGTGATCATGACCATTAGAATATCAAATATGAGAGGGATATGATTATCAGAAGTTGGAGAGGCAAGGTGTATTAGTATATCGGTGGATTGGCATATAGGTAGATTGGCATATCAGAATATTGGCATATCAAAATATCAACGAATGATGTATCAAAGTTTTTTAAAAGTGTCTCAAAAGGAAATCCACGATATGCATTACCTCCGATATGCGGGAGCAGAGACAATGACGTGGAATGTGGGTCCTTTACTCTGAAAGTTGATTATCATATGTTTTATGGCCTAGCCACTTTATAATATACATTTATTGAAAAGAGCCACATTAATATGATGGATCAGAATTTGGGTATCAGAGGTTTCCAAAAGGATTCTTTTGATATCAAAGTCATGATACCCAAAAGCTTCGATATATATTTAGTCAATATGCCACATTGTTTAATTATTAAGGCTTAAAGGTTATGCACCCATCTTGGTATCAAGGACTATTTTATTCATTAATCTAATTAAATAACATGTTTAAAACAAAAGCTTATTTACAAAGTTTATTAACGAAAAAAATTAATCAAACTTAGGCAAATTATAAAAATAAAACAAGTGTAAATAAAAAGCAAATTAGACTTGAAATCAAGCAATCACACTCAAAGTCTACATGTAATGCCAAAAGGGTCCCCATGTCTATTATGAGAGAATAAAATGGGGGTGTTGTGTTTTCACTACAACAATGGTGACATACTGGGGAGAAGTTATCTCTAGCGTAGAGATACATAACCTAGTTTAAAAATGAAGGAATTATAATTAGACAATTTGAAATGCTCAAATTCAGATATCATAACCATTTTTCCCTATTATATGCTTCTAAATAAATAGATATATCATTATTGTTCATGAACTTGTAAAAAATTACCCCATGAATTCAATGTTTTATTAAACTTATATGTACAATATTCAGTGTAGTTGGGCATCAATTTTCGAGTAAACAAGCTAATCAAGAAAACATAGTATTAATTTAACCTCCATACCATAGGAATGGACACTGCTATCAGCAGGCGTCTATAGCCTTAACAAGGATTCCTTTTAACCCTTTTAGGTGCTAGTGTCTCATCTATTAGGAATAAATGCATAGTTGCAAAATATAATCTTAAACTTATTTGAATGCCAACTGAAGATCATAGTCTTGGCTAGGTAACAAGATAATGACAATTCCATTCACGAGATTTAACATGGTGAACAAGCTAGTTCGTGATGAGACCTCTTGTCTCTCAACCTTGTGGTAGAAAGTCATTACCTTGGCTTGGTGACCAATAATGGTAATGTCACAATGTTAGAACTTATGATCATGGTAGGTCGGCTCGTGATGAGACCTCATATCCTTCAATTGACCATTTTTGTTTTTATGTTTAACTATGGTTACTGTTAATCTCATAGAGATTACTTAATATATGGGGTGGTGTACTGCTCCTTAAGAGCAAGGGATGTTGTAAAAATATTTAAGTTAACTACTATTCACTTGACTAAACTTTCTCCCCAAAAGAACTCATGACCTTAAGTAATTTTTCTTAAATTTGTTTTACTTTCTTTAAATATAGGGTTTAAAGATAGTTCATTAACAAATAATGGAAATATTTAAAGTCAAAAAACAAAAAACCAGGGACTCTAGTGGTTAGGAAAACTGAAAATGAACATAAATGAAATCATATTCATTAAAGTGATCCTTAGAGATTAGGTTCTATTAATATAAAGCATAAAAATGACTCTCCAAATGATTATGCGAAGCTGAAAGAGAAAATAGTACCCCATTTTATTGTGAAATGAAATGAAAAGACAATCCAGCTAAGCCTAAAATTCTTATCAAATTAGAAAGAAGGCAATCAGGAAAAAGAATTTGAGATACATCTTACAAGATAAATAGAGGATTAACATAATAATGAGATTATGTTGATTTGATCTTATATGACGATTTGTTAATAAAGCTCTTTTGTTTCAAATCATAGTTATTGATTTAGAGTTATTGTTGTATTCTTTGACAGGGGTTTTCTTATTTTTGCAAATCTTGCTTAAAGATAGTTTGTGAGTCTTTATAGATTCAATTTTAAGAATAAGACTGATAATCAATTTCAAAATGTATACAAAATTAGAAAAGAGAAAACTCCCTAATGTCATATGATGATTGTTCTTCCGAAATGTTAGTTGCTAGAAAATTTGAATCTACAAATAAAATCCATGGGAACCTACAAGAAGAAAAAAAAAATATAAGAAAGGAATAATGGTTAAAAAGAAAAGTTGAAATAAATCTCAAACCAAATGAGGATGAACATATAAATGTGTACCTAAAAGAAATCAATCATAATTTTACCTGATGAATATTCATTCTCTCCCACATATTAATCAATGTTCAAAACCTTATTCTTATTCAATTTAAACTAATTTGTAAACTAGTCCTAATTCTAATCTAAAAAGAGGACTAAGACATGACAAAATATGACGAAAAAGAGGACATGAGGCTCAAATTCTAGGTCATGACAGGTTAGAAGGAGGGATTCCAAAAAATAGTAAAAAGGATTACATGGACACCAATATGAAAAAACGGTGCTAACTAGGGTATCCATGATTAGATAAGTTCTACTGCCAAGTGACGGCATGCGTAAAGGAAAGAGTCTAATGTTGCAACTTGATGGGGTTAGATCTAAGGCATAAATATGGCACCGATGGTAAATAATGCAATGAGGAAGGAGAAAATGACCTACCCCTATATGCCAGTAAGAGGAAACACACGTCAGACCCATTGGATGTCGCAATAAAAATGCCACCCTATCCTTTAAAAGCCATATAGAAAGACTAGACCCATGGTTAAATCACATAGTTGATGAAATAAAACATGGATGAACTAAAAATAGGACCATATATTTTTCATTTTTAAATTTTTTTATTTTTATTTTTATTTATGGAAGATATAAGGCATGACAAATACTCTCATCACACATAAAACCAAAGAAGAGATAAAAAATAAAACTCATATGTACAATATATACAAGTGCAACACATTTTGGTATGTCACACTAAAGCCACAATTGAGCATAGGCCAAGGGTTTCTATACGCGAACTCATGGAGGGTGAGGGGACCATATGACTCAAAAATGTGGGTCCATGGCAAAGGAAGTTAAAATTTGCAATCCAGATGGCTATGCATGCATTGTTGATGCAATTGGACCATACGACACACCAATGTGGGGCCATCCCAAAGGAAGTCAAACTTCCCAATCCATAAATCCTGACCATACTAGGGAAGTTCTAACATAGTCTCACTCTTGAAATCAACCTAAGGACATAAGTGAGGATCAAGAAATAAAATAGGTGCAAGAAACTCTTCAATAGGTGGTAAGGAGTTTGACAATTTGTTGACAAGTTCAGTAGTAGAAGACAAGTCTTGATTCAGTCCACGGGTGACACTTCCAAGGACACCCTAGCTCAATTCAAGGTTTCAGTTTCCAACCTATACCTTTTCCAATTCAAGGAGACTAGGGGAATCAAGAGGCATAATATCCCTAGGATTATGAATAGGAAGATCCATGACCTCCAAGTTGACTAGCTGTGGGGGTTTGTCATCAAGGGAGTCATGTGGAACAGGCAGAGTGACAACCAGTTTGGGAAAAGGAAACTGGTCATATTCCATATTGGGATGGAGTTTCTAACCAACATCTTGAGGTACTAATGGGATTTCCATAGAGGAAATCTCTTCCACAACAGGTGGTCGAGGGTGCTCACTAGCTTGATCAACTTCCATAATAATATGAGACACCACCTAAGGATCACGAGGTCTATGGGATCTATAGGTGTCGGAAGAGATCATATGCATAAGCCCATATAAGACATGAGATTTTAAAGAAGCGCATGCCAACACTATGATGTTGACTAAGGTTATCTCGCAAAAGTGGGAATGAATTCCTCATAGTGGAAAGTTGGGTTAATGGGACGCAATAGTCAAGATGGTCAATGGTCACAATATTGCCTTCGTGAGGGAAGAAAAGGACATAGAATATAGATGAGACAATTGTGGTCATGGCATAGAACCGACTACAACCAAGGAGTAATTTATAGTCCAAAGGAGCATCGACGACTTTAACATTGACATAAATAGTCTTTCCCCCTAACTCAAAGGAAAACTTGGGAGGAAACCCCTTAGGCACAAAGTTGTGTCCATCAAAGGATTGAAGAGTAGTATTGGATGTGGTTAGTACTGGAGATCCATTAGCCTTCCAACATTAAGTTGACATGACACAAGTGGAAGAACCTTCATCCACCACAGTGCGATGAATATTCCTATGGAAGGAATGCATGATAATATGAAGATAAATATGGTATGAAAGTCAAGGAGAATCCTTGTTAGTCCTAAACACAATGATTCTTGAGTGAGATTGATCTATCCCACCAATCAAAGACAACAAGGCTTTGTACTGCTGAGTACAAGTTTGCAAAACCTCCAGGGTAGACATGACATAAGGAGCCTGGGAAAGATCTTCAACAATGCTATAATGTTGTGTAGCCCGGACAGATGGATTGTGTGTTACCTTATGAATGACACCACTGGGGTGGGCATGGATTGGTTTCAAAGTCTTATCTAGCGTGAGAGGTCTAGTGGACGTAGGCACAGTGGGTGAGTCCCTAGGAGAAGAACTTGACTCAAGAACATCATATGACTTAGCTCGCATTGTCACATTCACATATTCTTTGCACATAAAGATAGATGACATGTGGGTAGGATAAGAAAATGGCCCCTCATTGCCCCCTTGCGAAGGTGGAGAAGGGTGGGAAACCATTTTTTGTTGAGGTGGAGAAGGGTGGGAAACGATTTTTTTCTGAGGTTGTGTAGGAAATGCCTTAGTTAAAACAACAGGTTGTTGGGTAGATTACGGTGGCACAAGGAGCCTATGAACTTCATCCATCTCAGGGAATTCGTGAGTAACATGTTCACCTTGAAAAATTTTACAAGGGAATTTTATCTTTTGACAACACTCACTGGTTCCCCCTGCCTAATTCTTGAGCATTTTTATTCTTTTGTTTATTCTTCTTGTTAATTTTTTTACCACTAGGATGTTGATTGTTCTTAGGTGTTGTGAACTTCATTGTCAGAACATTAGTCGACTTGTCAGAAGAGGGTGCTTTAGTAGATCCAAACACACTTACTAAGGCTTGTGATATGACGATTAAGTTCCCAAGCTAGGAAGAAAGTTGGCTCATGGAATCAGAAATGGACCCAATCATGCCATCAACATGTGAGGTAGGTGATAGAGGGAAATGTTCCCCTAGGGCTTTTTGGGTTGAAACCCTAGTAGATTGAAAGTTATCTATTCAAAGAAACATGCATTCATAACAGCCATTATGCTATTGTAAGCAAATTATATGATAAGGGTACGTACCTTTGGTCCTACGTTTGAGAAGGCTCTTAGGGTCCAAACCCTTCTTGGACTTCCCTTCTTCTCTTTTGTCCTGCAAAACAACCAATTCAAAGAACACAGCAGTACATGGAAAAAACTTATAAAGAAACCATCTTCATGTTATAAAGAAAGGTAGTTAGTTATGAAATCCAAATGACCATTTACATATGAACTCAAACATGAATATCATTAACATAAAGAAGATTCATTTCGGGAACCAAGACATGTGTTTCTTTTATTATAGACAAATAAAGTACATAAAAAGGAATATTTTCACCTGAGTCACCTTCAGCAGGCTCCAAGCAAAGCTTCCTTCCGGATCCGTTCCAGCCTCAAGCCTCTAACAAACTCCTTCCATGACTCTCTCCATGATGTCATAAATAGTGGATGAACATCAACACACAAGGAAACAAAGGTTTCCTGTACAAAATGGGGGAAGTGCAGAAGGCACAAGGGACTTTAGACCTGGTCAAGGGAAAAATCTCAGCATAATAACCTTTCTATCTCTTCTCTCCTCCTTTAGGCCTTCCCTTTGATGTCTTTTTATACCATCTCCAAAGTAGTTTTTTAGTTAGGAGTTGGTTGGGAACAGTTGGGCCACGGGCACTAACAGGTGATCAGCAGGTAAAACCCGCGATCTCTGCCTGAAAATAAGGAGTGTTATATATTTTTTAAGTGTTTTAATACATACACGCGGGTTGGCTATACATATACCCGCGTATACACGCGTTTAACTCAGGGCAATGTCGCGTATAAGGGATAAAACACTGTTTTTTAAATTTTAGGACCAGGTCTGGAAGGAGGGGTTGCCCTAGGCCATGAGTACAGCATCACAAACCATAAGAGTGAGATTTGGAGCTATAACAGATGCCCCCTAATATATGAGGTCAGAAGGGGTACATGATGGCCGAAATATATTATGCGAGTACATGGAAAGGAAGTTTGTCAAAAACCGAGGAGGACTTCACCAGAATTCAGCCTGCCAAGCCACCAAAGGAGATCAGAAAGAAACACTGTCTGAGGCGGGCATACCCATGCTCAGAAAAAGTAAAGCATGTCCACATATCAAGTACAAGCGGATCCACTAAGTATGCAAGTATAAATGACTGAAAGATACATAATGGATCATCTGATCATAATGAACAAGTACATGTCTGAATATCACATATAAGACTGTCAATGATGCTGAAAGATGCAACGGATCACTGATATCAAAGACTGATCCCCAAAAGGTACCAACTGAACATGATGGAATAGGATGGTACTACACTGCAAACTCAGGTGCCAGCATATAAAATGTCGCCATGACTGACTGTAACATATAAAGTGGAGTGGTATCAACTAGCAGCAACAGGAGCAACTGTCAAGTGAACCAATGAATGCTGATACAACCTGAGGTCTTCACCGACCGCCGTGGTACATTTCTACACCATGGGAATAAATGATCTGAAGTCGACCATGTGAGAAATCATTTGATTACCGGTCATTCATGTATACCGTTAACAAACGCGAGACTACTCACTGATAATGATAATGAGCGTCAAGGTACCCAGTACAATCTAACAAGTGTGAATAGATGAGCTGGAGTCGAAAACCTGTAAGAATCTATCGATCAGGAGACAATGATGGTTTCCCACTGTCGATAGCGAAGGATCTGCCACTAATGACTGCAAACCCCAAGGTACTGCCAAATGGACTCTAGATCTTTGCCCCAGAGCAATGAGTCGGAGTCGATAGGGAAAGATCCGCTAGAAGGAAGGCATTAAGGCATCCTTCATCAATCTAGCGCGAGTGTAACCCGTAGGCCAATAATGTGGAAGGAATCGGATGAAAAAGATGTAGTAACCCAACTGAAGCACGTTTCCGATGTACACAAGATGTGGCTAGCGCACGGCAGAAACCCTCTGAACCAACCAATAATGAAAGCTGACACAGAGGCGAGGTATCCACCAATAGGGTCAAATGGAAACCAAGGTACTACACGAATCCCAATGTGTGATAATGTAAGCTAATGTCGAACACAAGGGAAAACACTCAGTCAAAGACCCATGATACTGATTGATCCTGAGCACAAGGTAACCTATCAATAATGAAAGTAGGGCCAGGGTGCAGCTCTAGGCCTGTCCTCAGAGCAAGATGTCGTCGTCGATAAGGACAAGACCCGCCAGCAAGAAGTCAATGGGGACCTTCTCAAACCGGCACGAGTAAAGGACCAATATAACTGATGTGATGATAGACATGACACTGACAACCAGGGATGGCCGACTGAAAAATGAGTCAAGAGACACCGCAGAGAGGCCGACTCAAGCTAACTTCCCTTGAACAAAAGCACGACTCAATGTGACTATGTGGCAGCATATGATGACTCTGTATAAGTTCGCAATGCAGGAGGCACAAACGAACCCTCCATATGATTGGAAGAGATAACCAGTCGGGGGAGAACTGACTCAATAACAAGGTTATGGCGTACCTATGTCAAACTAAATCCCACCCATATGGAGGAGACTTTGTTTTGAGTGATTTGTTCAAGGGCGACACGACTGACTCTAGCTGCCAACAATAAATGGAAATAATGTCCCGTTCCCGCTCTTTTTGGAATATTTATTTTTTTTGTCTTTTTCTGTTAAGCCGGAAAAAGAATAAAAGAATGTTATGGTACAGTGGAAAGAATGAGTGTCGGTGAAACAAATGATCTAGTTCCTAGGAAAGGAACGTTCCTATGCTCAATGCAGGGAGGTGAAAACTGGTCAGTGACACTCAAAGGTATGTTCCTTCCATGGGTCAAGGTGTGTCAAGCTGCAGAAGTCAAAGGTATGCAAGGTTGATTTTGCAGACGTCATGGTCAAAAGTTGGCTTAAACACGAGTCCAAGTGAAGCCGGCTCTAAGCCAACAGGTGCAAGTGGTCAACATGCAATGCAGTAGCATAACTCAACACAAAGGAGCCTCTAGGGTATAAGGCCAGAACAAAGCGGAGAAGCTAAGAGGAATGAGTCTTCAACGCATAAGTCATGGCGGGACTATAGAGGACTCCCTAGCCTACTCAAATCGGAGCAGCATGAGCAACAAGTGTCAGTGAGGTGCTAACTAGGATGCCCATGTAAAGGATGGCTCTACCATCATGTCATGATTTAAGGAATCGGCGAGTGAAGATGGCTTACGAACCATAACACGATGGGATCGACCGTATGGCAGATGTATCAGTCAGATGGAGGCTAGTATGCATAATGCAACGGAAAAATGGTGTCCCTAACCTATATGCTAGTGAGAACACGATACCTGCCATGATAGGTCAGCAGTCATGGAACCGTCTCGAAACTAAAAATCGTCCAAAATGTCCTAAAAAACAGACCAATCTCGACATTCCAAGCTCCCAAGTTAAAAGTCACATGAGGCCAAACAAAATAAAATTTTGAAAAAATTTTGCATTTTCAAAACTTATAAAAAGCATTTTGGACTCACCATTTTTACCGTTTGAGTTTGAGAGCAAAGGATTTGGAGCAAAAGGAGCAAACTTCCCATAGCCAGATTCAACCGTTCAAGTTCGTCAAAAACCTCCAGGTAACTCTTCTACTTAGCTTGCAATTGATTGTGACTGGTTTTAAGATTTTTGATTGATGTTTCACCGTTGAACTTTTGTCCAAAATTTCCTCGTGGCGTATATGCAGGTTGGTAATATTGAACCCGCATACACGCGGGCCCTATACGCGACTGTGTGCACAGGGACCCGCGTATACGCCGCGAACCATTTTTAAACAAAAACTAACGGTCTTAAATCGATTTTTTCTCAGGATGCCTGTCACGTGGCGTGAAAGAGAGCACGCAACGGTAGATAATGAAGTTATGAATAGTCCAGAAGCATTAGATGCCCTACGGGGATGCGGTTTGCTTAAATTTTTCAAATTGCCAAATATGAAAGCGAACACGCGTCTGCTTGAGATGCTCATTGATTATTGGGATGTCGATGAGGAAGCTTTTATGATCGATCAGATGCCGCTCAGGGTAGAAGTGGAGGATATCTATTTTATCACGGGCCTTTCCCGAAGTACAGTCCCGGGGCAGGACACGGAGTGGCCTCTCGATAGAGGACTATGTACAGATATACTGCCCAGGACATCCCAAGAAGGTTGGGAGCCAGATTTCCATCACACATGTGGCGAGTTTATCACTTAGGATAATCCTATTCACCATGGCTAGAGTGAATGGATCATCCTCTCTGCATCAGGCGTCACGGCAAAACATGAGCGTGGCAGTTGACTGTCTCACTACTGTGTTCGACTGGTGTACTCCTCTTTTGGCCAACATGAAGAGCCAGCTCACTTCTATAAAGAGGGGTCAGGCTAAAAACTTTGGATATGGGAGCATCTTGTGTACTTTCTTTTTCGAGAAGGTTCCCGCACTCCACCCCAGGGTAGCGGTTTCCATCAGCACCCCACGCAATCCATGCATGGGCCGGTGGGCTGATCTGATGAAACGTCTGGGGGGTGGGGAGGTCCCAAGGACTGCCTTCGATGATGACTTCTTCACCTGGTGGGATCAGCAGATCATCGCCATGGATGACTACCCCTATGCTGGGTTGGATTTCCGAGGAGATCCTGATCTAGTGTTACCACCGAATGCAGCATGGGGCGAGATTGGTAAGATTTTTTGATTTTATGATTTTTTTTGGATTTTTCAAATATAATGATGAATTTTGAAAAATATTTTTGATGAGATTCACATGACTGATATGATGATCATGTTCCAGACATCGGGCCGGTATGACCAAATGGATTCCCGCGGCATGGACGGCGCGGCCGAGGAGTCGAAGAGGCAGCTGCTGATACAGAACGGACTCTAAACAACGTCCAACGACACTTGGTGAGATTGAGCTGCCGAGTACTGATGGCCGTCATAGAGGACCTTCCTCAGGATATGCAGCATCATGTGGTTGGCATGCCACGTGACTGGGTTCGCATTTTTCGGCGTGTGGCCAATGCTATAGTGACATACTTAGACGCTCATCCTGAGCCGAGGCATTAGATATGCCGGACATGATTATGGGCATTTGAGTCCCAATTTTGTATATTTTTTGGACACACATATGTACACTCGAGACGTTTTACGATATATATATATATATATATATATATATATATATATATATATATATATATATATATATACAGTTTGACTTTTTGATGTTTGATTTTATTATGATGAATGATTGATGTGCCAGTCTAATGCCTGATTAGTGATAGAATCAGCTAACCAATTATGAGATCTTGGAATGTGCAAATAATTAATATAAATAAATGATCTTTGCAACAACCTCACCCTTAAATACTGGCGATATAAAGCTGGATCCCGTACCCGATAAATGTTATTTAATTGAGACACTATCAATTGAGAATCAAGATACACTACCAACGAGTCGATCCCATGAGAGATTGCCTCGGATAATAAACTAATAACAGCAGTATACTCGGCCATATTGTTTGAAGCAGGACCGATACATATGCCTCTTGATGCCATCAATTGACCAGTTGGATAATAAAGTACCCAAGCTGTGGAAGCAAGATTTCGAGTGTGACGACTAGCACCATCGGCGAACCCAAAATAGACCAAATCATCCATCAACACTTGCCACAGCAGACCAAAAAGTGTTGATATCAGAAAACTCTCGACGATATATGTACAAATATACATAAAGTACAAAGAAGCCGTTGCCTGGCCAAAACTAAGCAAAGTACTTCGTTTGGTGGAGCCCGTTAGGGGGCTCCGCCGACTTACTCCTAGGGATGTTTATAGGTACGATGATCAAACCAATCAATATACTCCCTTTGGCAAATGAATGTGTTGGAGCCAAAGGGACCGTACAAACATTGCTAGTCGAACTGGAGGACCGAGATTCGACTTCATGCACAGGGGAATGAAAGTGCAACCGACGATGTAAATCTTCCAAAGGTTGATCTACAGCCGTCATTGTTTTGAATATCGCTTCATCCGATGGAAAAACAATATCCAAGCAATCCGATGCAGAGGTGGAATCGAGGGTCCAAAAATGAGCCACATCACCATCTATCTCTTTCCCAGAGGAAGAAGTAGAATGGTTATCTACAGAGTTATTGATAGATTCACATCTAAGCTCTACTGCAGACATAAGAGATCCTATTCCACCCACCTTGTCGTCACCTGATGTGGTCGAAGATGAAGGTAAGGTTCTAGATTTCGAAGAATAAGGAGTTTGAACAAACTCTCTCCGTAAAGGATCCCTGGAGGATGAAATTGTATCTATCCCAGCTGTAGGAGGGGGAATATTAAACGTACCCATCAATGAAGAGTACATCCCGACTCCTAGACTCTTAGTAGGTGGACGAGGGTTACCCACTAAAGGAATAGTAGAGTCAGAGACTGCTTGAGGATCAACTAGGCAATAGTCCAATTGATCAACCTTAAAGATTTTCCCCTCATAAGGAAAGCAAATGACACGAAACAGAGTCAAAACAATGGCATCCATTTCGTAGACCCAGTTCCTTCCTAAGAGGAGATTATAGTCTAGGTTAGCATCTACGATCTCTACTTCAATATTAACGACCTTTCCTCCAACACATATAGGAAAGGCCGGGATAATCCCGTATGGCCTATGAGAATGACCATCAAACGCTGTCAAGAGGGTAGGTGAAGGAACAACTGACGGTGATCCAATGGCCTTCTAGCATGACATAGACATGACACACGTGAAAACTCCCTCATCTATAACTATCCGAAAAATATTCGTTTTCTGGTAGGTAGACTTTATCTGGAAAGCCATGTGATGAGGAAATCTCTTTTTGACATTACTCATATCAAAAGTGAGAGCTAAAGAATTACTTGGATCCACTGCCCCCATTGTCGATAGTAAGGCACTTCGTTGAGCAGGGCACGACTGGAGAACCTCTAAAGCGGACATAGCACATGGACTCTGAGCCAGATCCTCGACAATGGAGTAATTCTGGGCTGCCCTAATATTAGGGTTGATAGTCGCGCGTTTTGCGGAACCTTTCGGTACCCGAGGTATAGTCTCAACAGAAGGTCGCTCAATATGAAGCGGGTTGTTAGTTTCGGGAACTGATTTACCCTTGGAAGTTTCACCTTCACCATAATCGCGTGACCGTGTGGTCACATTAGCGTGAGCACCCATCATGAAAACATTTGATGACTTGTCCCCTTCCTGGTTGCCCCCTGCAGAGGTTCCAGGGTTTGAACTCGCACCAGCAAGAAGTTGCTGCCCTTGGGGAAACGGGTTGGTTAACACAGCTTGAGAACTAGAAGTCCCCTGCTGTCCTAACAAGCGCTGAGTGTCTTCAATCTTATGTTGGCATTATGATTCAAGTGTTGTCCTTGATGGCAACTCACTCAGAGGTTGGTACAGATGCTCAGAAGTTGGTACAGGTAATGGCAACTTAATCAGAAGACAGATCCTAGTACAGCTTACCAAGGAAGTTCATACACGCAGGTTTGTTAAGCCCAAGTCGCGTGTACACGCAGGTTGGCTTCAGAAAAAGCGCGTGTATGTGGAAAAGTACCTTTGGTCCATGGCAGTTAGTCCTTGGAAGTTGTGCCTATGGTTTCGGACCATTGTGTCTCGACGGGCGTGTCGATCCCTAGTTTTGAAGTTGATGGTATTGTGTTACTATGGTTTTGGACCGTGGTATTGTAAAGGGCCTAAGGCTATATAAGGAGAAGATCATTAGGCAAATGAAGGTAAGCAAGGTGAAGGAGTGTAAGTGATGAAGATCTGAGAAAGGGTGTGATCCAAGTGCTGGTTATGGGTTGGTGATCTGAACCAAGGTTTCACCCATGTGGAGGATGATGAATGATGGAACGAGATCTCAAGGCTTGGAATGATTATCTTCATATGGTTTGACTCTGGATAGACTAGATCTACTGACGCATGTTTATTATTATGATCTGGGTATGTTTTGATGTCTGATATAGCTGCAGAGTTTTAAGGTTGAATTTATAGATCTGTACGCGAGTTGGTTTTGGTAAAAGAGCGTATACACGCAGGTTGGGTTCATCCAAGTAGCGTATACTATGTGAAGTATGATATTTGAATATGGAGCTGGATCTGGTTGTTGCTATGATTGTCTGGTTATTGTTGACAGGGTTACAGTGATTCAGAATTGGGTGTTTCAGTGATTGATGATGCAAGTTGTACTACAATGATGATTGTCTTATGGATCCAGTATGAAAATGTATGAAACGTGGTCCCGGGTAGATCGTAGGCCGGCACCTACGTACTGGTAAACATATCAGCCAGTACAAGAGCCAGGGGGTTGTAGCTCCCTTCCACTAGCAGCTGGAAAACGAGTAAAGAAGCATTCTGTAGGTAGGCACCTACGTACTAGTAAATGGATTGGCTAGTACAAGAGCTAAGAGGGTTGTAGCCCTCTGCAGGTTGTAGCCTGCGTGCTGGTAAAGGACTGCACCAGTACATTGTAAAAGAAGTTCTCATTAAAGAAGAAAGAGACAAATTGCAGCAGGTGGTTTTCACCCACATTGGGTTTCCACCTTATATCATGGTGTTCATGTGTGTGGCTTTTGTGTGATGATCTGTTCTGTTATACTGCACCTGTTTACTGTTAATATGCTTAATAATGTTCTGATGCATTTACTGAAGATAAGATTAACTGAATCATAAGATCTCTGGATATACGCTAGTTGCATTAGACACAGTCGCGTGTACACGCGGGTTCACTTAACTGAAGTCGCGTATATGTTTCTGAGTATGAAATTGAAAAGTTTTATCTGATCTGATAATACTGATTCACCCCCCCTCTCAGTATTATTTCCAACATCTTAGCGCAGAGATGAGTTAGATGGTCTCCACTGCACAACTTGCATGGAAACTTGACTTTCTTTCTCGACTCATTTCTACCACCACCAGCGTTGTTGCCGGATTTATTTGCATCAGGCTTCCCATCCTGGTTCTTTTTCTTACCTCGTCCTTTCTTTTTCCCATTGGAATTTTGATTTCCTTTGGGGTTATCAGATTGGACGACATTTATTGAAGAAGTTTGGGAAGCGGGGGGATTAGACGATGTGGCTTGCTTGTTAGAAGCAGTTTGCAAGGACAACTGTTGCAATTGATTCAACAAGTTCACGGTAGTTGTGTCTACTGACCCAATGATACCATCCGCATGCGGACCTGGCTTCGACTTAGCTACGTCAACCTTAGACCCAGGAGCATCTGGCAAGTATTTTTGTAGGATCCCAGACTGAGAGTAGATCAATTCTAATTGTTGGGCCCTAAAAATGGCTTGCTCCTCAAAATAGACTCCAGACATGGAGACATCCTTGGAGATCTCGGGTTGTAAAGACTTCAAAAACCACTTGAGACGGTACTCCAGAGGGATTTCGGCTTTAATAAGCCTCTTTCTCCGTGTCCATTCCTGAATATGGTCAGAAATGTGGGTTGCCTTATCCTGACGAAAGGTGGCCAGAAGTTCAGTTCCGGCATCATAGCATACATGCAACTGGAAATGATTTAAGAAAATATTGGCTAAGTCAGCGAACGATGTAAAGCTGCCCCCTAGCAACTCTATATACCATTTGGCCGCATTACCAGTCAAGGTGCGCTGAAAGAGTCTCAACCTAATCGAGTCATTGATAAGGGAGTTAGATGAGCACCACAAATGGAATGTGGTTACATGGTTGCCTGGGTCCTCACCACTCTTCCCTTCGAATTTTGGAATGTCCGAAGGGAGTTTGGTTGGGACCGGAGGCCAGGCCAGATTGTACTTGATTGGGTCATTTGTTAACTTAGTGAGATCTGGCAAGTTTAACGTTGCCCGAAACGGAAGCCTAGGAGGACCTTAGGGATTCCATCCAGACTGGGCAGAACTCCCAAAGTTCTGAAAAGATTGTCCTGGAATTTGAGAGGCACCAGGCTGCCCGAAGTAACCAGTAGAACAGGCTAAACCAAAAGGCAAGCCTTGTGATCCAACAAAATTCGGAGTTTGACCAACTCCGGCCATATAGCCTCCATAACCAACAAAGTTTCCTCCTAAAGGATTGTAAGGAGTTGATAACCCCTGATATGGATTCCAAGCCGAAGCTAGGGGAGGAATACTTTGAAACGAACTAAACGTGGAGTACGGCCTATTCCCTTGTTGGCCGATAAACAGATTCCCAGTTCCCGCGCTACTAACCCCAGGGTTATTCCAACCTTGGAAAGGATTTCTGCTTTGTCCTACAGAAGAAAAAGGCATGGATCCTACTGTCGGGTTGGAATGTGGTATATGACCACTTCCAAAAGGAAAACGCTGGAATGAAGCCGATCCGCCCATCATGGATGTAGCGGCACTAAACGGAACTGATGGAATACCCTGTGAATGGGTGCCAAATGGGAAGAATGCAGTACCAAAAGCATTGGTTTGGGCATTTCCACTCGTGGACGGAATGGAAGTAGACCCAACTAAAGATGTGCTAGCAAAAGATCCAAACAAGGAAGCAGAGGAGATGGAAATGGTTCCTCCCCCTTGCACCGATGTTGGGGTTTGCATAGTCGTAGCACTTGTAGAAGCCATGCTTCCAGTAGTGGTCATCGATGGTAAGCGCGTAGCGTAACCTGGACTTGACGGTCTATGCGTCGGAGTCCCAACGTATTGCAGTACATCTGGATGACTCGATGGTAGTGGAGAATTTGGAGCCGCTAACTACTCTGAAAGTTTTTCTACCTCTATGTTATTCTCCGCTTGAAAGAGAACTCGAGAAAGGACAAGAGTGTCCCTCTCTTGTTCAGAAGTGCCAGGCCTTGCTTGGCCACTAATGCCCCTGAGAGGAGGATAATTCCCCGATGCGTCAACCGGCGTGGGACGGAACCCACCGGTAATATTGCCTCTGCACCTTCTAGGAGAAGGCTCTAAACTTGGTGGTGAAAGACCACGAAGTCTTCGAGACCGTCTTGGAGATTGGTCAGCCACTTTGAATTTTTTGTTATGATCTAACTAAAGACTAAAAAAATTGAAAGCTAGGCCGAATAGGAGCGCAAAGCACACACTATAAAGTCCCTAAAGATACAGCCAGTCAAATAATTTCCAAGTATTTTCGCTCCGGGTGATTAAGACCGGACACCAAAATACGAGAATGTGAAATAAGGGGCCTTCCGAAGATAGTTTGGGATGATGAGGGCCCAGTCCTATCAGTGAAGGTATCAGAGGAAGTTACGCTGACCTCCTAACAACAGCCTACGCCGGTGCAAGCCCCCAAGCTTCGCAAGGGTGCCCTCCAGTAGTACTGTCGAGAGTGATGCAACTTCAACCTCAGGTGCCACAGGATTCCCCTCCGCAGCCACCTGTGTAGTTCCCTAGGAGTAGCAACTATGGATACCAACTCGTCGCTAGCCAGGCGGAACAGTCGTGAGGTAAGTTCGGACAAGTAGGAAAGGGGGTATCTCTCTTCCCTGTCTTCACAAACCCTCGTGCTTAACTCCCAGATCCGGAGCTTTCCTGGTCTTCCTAACGCTATTGGATTTTCTCTCGTTATTCAGACTCCTATGTTTGATGTTTATATGGCCTTGGAGAGTTAACTCTCCACTCGCCTAATCCAAGGCCCTAAAATCCTAATCTTGTTGGTGTAATTGACTAAAACAAAAAGTTCTAGTGAATTTTAGTTAGCGCTTGATTTTATTAGGCTGTTCTTTAAGTCACAAGGTAACGGAAGTGAAACTAGTGGTGTTTTTTGATGCAAAAGAAATTAATAAAAACTTAACTACATGCACATGCACTTTTTCGTTTTTTGATGAAGAGCAATTTCTATAGGGTTCAGAGGTACTTCTAATAAAACAAATTTTTCTTTTCTTTTCGTTAATTCACACTTCACACTCACAAAAGCTAACAAAGTTATGTATGCCTAAAAATGGGATGCAAATCTATCCTAATGCAACAACTATATGTGGATGCAAGATTTGAAACTACTCTAAAAACAAAAATGAAAGTTGCTTGCTTATCAATCTTTATCTTGCCACTTACAATGTCTAGATGGAATATGGGATGCTACCATTCATTTCATCTAAACACTAAAAACAGGTTCTAAGACAAATGTAAAGCACTTTCACTTCACTAAAAGGAAACCAAATGAAAAGCAAGTTCAAGAAAGCAAAACTAAGATTTTCAAAAGATTTTCTTCAAAGCAACAAACAAAAAAGCCTTTTCAAAAAATGCTCTCAACAACATTGAAACTTGTGATTGAAGAATAGGCAATCAAACACTTTTGCAAATCGATACCACTCAATCAATGAAAACTCAACAAAAATAAATGTGTTTAAAATTGCTCTTAACAATCAAAAGCAGCAATGAAAGCTTTGGCAACGAAAACCAAAAGATCAAAAAGACAAATTCCAAGAAAGTGTTAATCAACAACTTTCATGAAACAAAGAAGTGGATGGTCACAAAAAGCGGTTTTGTCAAGCAAAGAAAAAGTCACCAAAAGCAAGATTAACACAAAGATTGAATCCAATCTTCCTACCCTGATGAAACAGAGCAGCCAATATTCCTAGCAAGAAATCTTGCGTGCTTTAGAGAAAAACGATGACGCTTGCAATCAACAAAAAACAAGACCAATACTCCTTATAATCAGAGAGAATTCAAAACGAGATGCTCGCTGTAAAACAAATAACTGATACTGGAAAATGACTATTTCAGACTGACTCAAACCACCAGACAAACTTTAAGAGACTAAAAAGATTTATAAATCTTGAAAATTGCAATATATACGCGACTGTACTGAAGTACAGATTGCATGTATACACGACTGTATCTGAGGAAACCTGCGTATACGTGGGTTCACTCAAAGAAACTAGCGTATATATGCCTCTGTATCTAAGAAAAACAGCGTATATGAAAAGCTTCAAGAAAAATAAAAAAACAAACTGAAGAAACTGGCAAAGCTTAAAGTTCAAGAACAGACCAGACAGTAACAGCAAGCAGACAAGGCAGCTGAGCCCTGATTGGCTTGAAAAATACCTAAACTAGGAACAACAAGAGTGTTGTCCCAAGTGGAGTCGCCAATTCTGATAGAGGGAAATGTTCCCCTAGGGCTTTTTGGGTTGAAACCCTAGCAGACTGAAAGTTATCTATTCAAAGAAACATGCATTCATACAGCCATTATGCTATTGTAAGAAAATTCTATGATAAGGGTACGTACCTTTGGTCCTACGTTTGAGAAGTCTCTTAGGGTCCAAACCCTTCTTGGAGTTCCCTTCTTCTCTTTTGTCCTGCAAAACAACTAATTCAAAGAACACAACCGTACATGGACAAAACTTATAAAGAAGCCATCTTCATGTTATAAAGAAAGGTAGTTAGTTATGAAATCCAAACGACCATTTACATATGAACTCAAACATGAATATCATTAACATAAAGAAGATTCATTTCGGGAACCAAGACATGTGTTTCTTTTATTATAGACAAATAAAGTACATAAAAAGGAATATTTTCACCCGAGTCACCTTCAGCAGGCTCTAAGCAAAGCTTCCTTCCGGATCCATTCCAGCCTCAAGCCTCTAACAAACTCCTTCCATGACTCTCTCCATGATGTCATAAATAGTGGATGAACATCAACACATAAGGAAACAAAGGTTTCCTGTACAAAATGGGGGAAGTGCAGAAGGCACAAGGGACTTCAGACCTGGTCAAGGGAAGAGTCTCAGCATAATAACCTTTCTCTCTCTTCTCTCCTCCTTTAGGCCTTCCCTTTGAGGTCTTTTTATACCACCTCCAAAGTAGTTTTTTAGTTAGGAGTTGGTTGGGAACAGTTGTGCCACGGGCACTAATAGGTGATCAGCAGGTAAAACCCGTGATCTCCGCCCGAAAATAAGGAGTGTTATATATTTTTTAAGTGTTTTAATACATACACGCGGGTTGGCTATACATATACCCACGTATACACGCGTTTAACTCAGGGAAATGTCGCGTATAAGGGATAAAACACTATTTTTTAAATTTTAGGACTAGGTCTGGAAGGAGGGGTTGCCCTAGGCCATGAGTACAGCATCACAAACCATAAGAGTGAGATTTGGAGCTATAACAGTAGAAATAGATTTCAGTGGGTCAATGGAAGGGTTAGGAGAATTAGGAATGACTTCATATATGTCTTTGACTGCAGGTAAATTAGATCCTATTAATGGGTAGCTAATATAGCTTGCTCCTAGGAAATGAATCGAAACATGGACACGTCCTTGGAAATTTGGCGTCGGAGAGATTGAATGAAATATATACATAGAATCTCATCATGGAGTTTGGTTCTAACCATCTTGTTGCGACGAAACCACCCATGAATATGGTTAGGTATTAAGGTGGCATCATCTTTTTTAAAATTGGACAAGAAGTCGGAATCAATATCATACCGTGTTGCCAACTAGAAGTGTGTCAAGAATTTTTGAGTTAAATAAGAAAAGTCATTATAGGATGTTGTATCCAATTCGATGTATCATTTTGTGGCATCCCTGGTTAACACCCATAGGAACACGAAAAGCTTAATTGAATTGTCCACGAGAGAGTTGGATGGAGACCAGAGATCATACATAGTGATCTGAGTGGATGAATTCTCTCCAGGATTTCCTTCGAATTTGGGAATATCATAAGGAAACTTGGCGGGCATAGATGGCCACCAGGGATCATGTCGAATGGGATTGTTAGTCAACTTAGCCAAATTTGGTAGATAAAGAGAAGAAAAAAATGAATTATGAAGTTGGCTAAACGGATTATAGGTAAGAGAAGCCAGTGATAAACCTTGCAGTCCCCTCATATTGGGATTATGATGCATGGATTATTGGTGAAGGTATGGGTTCACCTTGATATATGACTTCTATGGGCCAAAGTAATAGGTGAATGGATTTTTCCCCTTAGGGTGCATGCCCTAAGAGAGAAAAGGACCCCCCAAGAGAATGCTTTCTCATAGAGTTTTAGCCAAGGGGATAAAATGGACCAGCCTGTTTAGTAGGACCGACATAAGGATAATAACTAGTATGGTTGATGACACTAGGAACAGGGTTGCCTCCAGGTAAACTAGCCTCTCCAGGAAAAGTAATAGTAGGTGGTGTCTCTCTAAATAGTGAACTATACCAAGCTTGTGACATGATAGAAGCGAGATTTCTCCCAGGTTGGCTAGGAGGAACTAATAATCCCCCCCATACATTTCTAGTTGTAACCATGCCTAACTGAGGAACATGAATCGTTGTTTAAGAAAAGTTCAATGAAAAGAATCATGAACCTACTGGCTAACTAGGATGAATAACCATGGTTGGTGTCGAAGACGGAGTAGGCATGGAAACATTCAGAAAATTTGTGGGAGCTATAGATGAAACTGGTGGATTGCTCAGAATATGTGAGAGGTGTAGATGAAGGAGTAGGTATGCCCCCACTAAGAGGTGGAAATGATGAAATTGAAACTAACACTATCGATGAAGAGGGTAAAGATGTCTTAGACTCCACCACAGGACAAACAATTGACAATGGTAAAAATTTATAAGTAGGTGTGGAACTATAAGGGTTCAACCGCAACAACTCAGGTCCTAGTGGATCGGTTAAAGGTGAATAGGCAAGAGCAACAAAATCATTTGCCAAAGTTTCTATAGAAATTAGATCATTCTCCAAAGGACCAACTATAGAATCAAAAACTATGTGTTGATCTAAGTCTTGAGCACCAACGGGAACTCTCCATGTAGGAGTGTGAATTCCACCTCATTTTGGAGGTAAACCGTGAATACGATGTGACTGATGGCTAATAAATTTAGCTAGGTTGAAAAATTATAAATCAAAAAAACTATGTTAGTGAAAACACCCTAAGGCCAAAACTAATGACTCTGACCAAACAACACACACTAGAAACATCCTACAAACACAAACCAAAATACAAAGAAGATGGTGGAACAATTATACTAACGACCAGCTTCCCAACCCTTTTAGTTGCAAACTCAGTACAAGTTCCCTCACTAGCCGTGGAACACCCCTCGAGAGGACTGAGAAAGTATGACTAATATCTGTCACAGGTTCAAAGAAGATGACCCTAACCTTGCACCTATGTATGAGCCCTGAAATATAGGCCACTATGGTCACCATCGACAATAACATTACCTGGGGGAACAGTCATAGAACAAATCCATACACAAGGGCAGGACACTTAACTCAGAGAGCTAAGACCAAAAACCCTATGAGAGTTACCTCCCAAGAGGTCCCCAAGTGCTACAACAAAGGATCATAACATCATTTTTATGCATGCAAATTTTGCTATATTTCACCACCCAAAACTATGTAAAATGGGTCACGTCACCCCACCTAGCCCAAGTGTGACCTCGTGCTTAATCCTCTTGTTAGAAGGGTTTCCCATAAAGCACTAATGCAAGAGTATTTATCTCCCTATCACAAGATGCTAAGTTTTTTTGGTAGTCTTGGAGCAGTTAACTCACACACCTATCTCCAATACCCTAACCTAAGCTAGTGTTGGTGTACTACCAGTAAAAGAAAAATACGAGTCTAATTATTTTTATTATCCTGTTAATTTTAAGTGGTTTTTTTTTTACAAAGTTTCAATGCAACATGAAACTTAGATGGTGTGAATGAATCTTGTTAGTAACCTTGGTGCAACTATATGCAAATTTTTCCTTTTCACTTTGATGAATTCTAATTATAGGAGGGTAAGAGTTTTTCACAACACACCAATGCCTATTATGATGCACCTCTCACTAAATTCTTAAATGAAAATACCCCAAATTTTTAAAATTTTTGACCCAATAATCAAACAAAAAGGGAAGAGATCATCGAAAATAGGCCAAATAAAATTCCCCCAGATAGAATTCCAAGCACTTCAAAAGCATCAAAGCTAGGAAAACAAAGCTAAAGAAGAAAACACATTCAAGAAAAACATAAGAAAGCCAAAAGTGAAAAAGGAAGGAAATGTCAACAAGCTAGGGCTATAGCACAATGGCTCAACAAAGTCTAATGTCCTACAAAGGTAAAAAACAAAACCTAGAAGCAGGAAGGCCTAAACAAGATCATATGAGAGTGACAAAAGAAATGGAAACACACTCACATGAAATTTTCTAGATGATATATGCATAACCAATCACAACACCACCAATTGTGACAAAAATAAACAAGAGAAGAAAGACATCACTTATAAATAAGTGAAAAAAATCAAATAAAGGAAAAAATCAAATAAAAATGAGATCTTAGTTGTTACTTGATCAACTAAATAGATCTGAAAAATTGGATCCAAAGATGAGGAAAATATCCCCAACTAAAGCACACCAAAACTCCAAGGCAAAACTTAGAGTAGAACCAAAGGAAGGATCTAACATAAACCAACAAGAGTATGCTAAGATATGATAAATTTCACCGTTGAAAGAAACAACAACAAACAAATCGAAAAAATAGAAATGGGGTTTGAAGAAAAACACTTGAAAAATCAATCAAATAAGCTGAAATAAAACCCGAAAATTGGGAAAAATGGATAGAAAATAGGCTAATTTTTCAATCTGTCATATCTTCCTCATACAAAATTTGTTTTAGGTGGTTTTTTTTGGGGGGTATAATTTTGAGAGGAATCTAGATATGTGGTTATTTTTATCAAATTATGTATAAAAAAGAGCACAAATTGATAAAGTAGCCGCGACTTCTTATTCTCTCATATAAAAAACAAAAAAAAAACTCCAGATATAAGATCATCTCAAATATGAAGGTGGTAAAACCAATGGAGATAAAAAAAATAATCCAAAAAACCATAGAGAACTCAATGGGAATAAGAGAAAACTAGATCCAAAGAAAAAGAGAAGAGATCTAAAGACAAAGAGGGAAAAAGAAAAAATCTTTCATTGAATGCACCAATTCTGTTGCAAGGAGTTGTTTCTCCGCGATCTCATGCACGATTGAGATAAGCAAACAAAAAAAAATAATGGCTAAGACAATCTAGTAATAATGCCCAATCCAAATGGCCATTCACGTAGTTTTGATGTAATTTCTAATGCTAAAAAGTGTGAGAAAGTACATTGCCTCCTCGCAGCTTGGTGAAGGCTTTTGGGCTTGATGTAGAATCCTTGCACTCCAATCAAGTGATTTTTTTATCCACTCTCGATCCAAATATTGAAAAAAAACACAACTAAACAAATATGACAAGTGATCTTCTACAAAAGCTCATCATCTCAAAAAATCTAGAAATAACATATATAAGTTACCGCAAAACTGATATAAGGGGAAGGAACATAGGTTTTATTAACCATATAAGTGGAGGTACATCAATATACCTTCTAGCAAAGTAGATCCTCTCCTCAAGCTTGTATTATGGTCTCCTCTCGGAATACATCATAGCTCTTGTGCTATAGTGTGGATCCTTCATCTTACCCCCTTTCCTCTAGGTGAGATTATAGAGGCTCATTCCATCCTTTGGGAGAATGTATATAGACACCTAGGGAGTTGAGAAGTTAGGAAACTTCTATATGATAATGGACCCCTAGCCAACTCATACACATGTGGGTTAACTCGATCTCCTTGGGAGTTGAAAACTCTAGAAACCTTTTTCACAATTATGAGTTTTTTAGTAATTATCTCAATTATGAAATAATCATTATCTCATAATTATAATATTTTGGCAAATTAATTATGAGAAATAACTCAATAATTTAATTCCATGCTTTTATCATGGGATAAATCTCACATAAGTGAAAGAAAAGGTGAAAGGGGATGCATTCTAGACAAACAATTGAGGTAAGTTGATATTGGGCTTCTTTCATTATAATGAAGGGGAAAATAGGGTTATAATAAATTCCTTAAAACTCGCAACGTTGTAAGCCCCAATTGTGAAAGGGAAGGTGGGCCAAGGATTTTTCTTTCCCTTTCTCAATGTCTTGGAGAACCTTGTGGTCATTTGGTAACATGATTCTTGCACCAGCAACTTGTCTGTCACAAACCTAGGGAGCACGTGAGGAGCTTTGTATGAGCCGAAGAATCTGATGAAAGTGCCCTCCTGGATAGGAAACCAATTTGCCACCTTGGTGATTCTCTCAGTGGCCCTCTTGGACATACAAGGGGCTTCTTCCTCAAAGAGAAACTGATATAATGGGGCAGTTAATGATTCTGAAGATTACTCATGCATACTTTTATAGCCTGGGTCCCAAAAGACCTTATAATGCAGGTGTACGAGGTCTGACATATCTGATGTCCAGTTGTTGCTCCAATCGTTAAAATGGTATCTTTCACACACTGTGTTTAATAGGTATGACACCATATATAATTTTGATGGTTATTATGAATATGGATTCTTTGTTGCATGTATGTTGGTTTGAATAATGAAGCAAGGATGATTTCCCCTATGAAAATCGTGCCCTTGGTGGAACCAATGTACATAATAGGTACCAATGTTTTGAGAAGGGTATCAATACCAGGCCTCCTCTATAACTGATTCATCATCGTAGCCATGAGTTGGTATACCTTCTTTAGTCCTTCTCTCCAATAAACTTGGTCATATTTTACCCAAAATTTAGAGGGGTCTTGCCACAATGATTTTATAATGTCCTTAGTCACCACTAGAAAATATAACATCCACTTAGTATTGAAAGTATATCGTCTCTCTATTAATATGGAATAAGCAACAATATATGTGGAAAAAATGGTTGCAAAGGCATCACATGTGTAGCTTCTTATCACCCACCGATCCATATCCGTATTTTGCAGTATCCAGTCAATGGTTTCTGTTAGGTTCCTATACCAATAGGTTTCATTTTTCATGATTGACTGTAGAAGAGCCAAATATGTTCATCCTTTCATGCTGCAAAGGTTCCATATTTTGTAAACAAAGTAAGAAAATTAAAAAATGAAAAGAGGGTATGCCCTAAAATAAAAATCAAAGGGCAAAAAGAATGGATTGGTTAGAAAAAATGATAAAAATGAACCCCAAACCAAAAGACCAAGAAAGTGTGCTAGTTTAAATGCCACTACTGCTCCATTGTTGCAGAACTTCATTGTGTACAGGTGGTTGATTCTGGATACAGTTGATGAATAGCCAGACAGTTCAATCCTGGTTAGATCATCTTTGAATTTACTTGTCTTTAGAATAGAGAATAAAGTCTGTCCAAACAGTTCAAGCTTGGCAGATGAGTAAATAGTTAGAGAAACTAAGGAGCCCAACTGCTTAATTTGGGCCCTTGGAAGAGATAAGGATAGACTTAGATAGGAAGACATTCAAAAGAAAAAGAGGAAAATCAGGGTTTTCTAGTCTAAATGCACCCAATCAAAAGGAAGAAAAAAAAATGCTAGGTGTATTAGGCTGAGTAGGCAGTTTGAGGTTGCAGAAGCAAGTTTGTGATCATTTTTTGTCTTATCAAGAAAGACTTATCTCATGGATGTCACAAGTACCATGGTAGGGTGATTGCAGAACAGTGGAAGCATGACTAATTTTCCCTTTCATTCCCCCGGAAATAATTTACTAACATTCCCTCAAGGACATTGGGATCTACTCAGTAGTCCTATTTCACTTCATTTTATGAGAAACGCTAAGTGGAACTTTGAGTTTTCTTAGTTAAAAGAAGCCACATTTCTTGTGTAAAAGATCTTACCATTTTACTTCATTTCCTTAAAAAACCTAAGTTATTACCTTATAAACTTAGCGTTACCTATCCATAAAATCATATTAACATTAACTTTATTATATAGCTCCTTTATTATTCTTCCCACCCCTATTCTACAAAAGACTATATAAAAAACCCAAAAATACATAATATTCCTACCCCTGGCAACTATAGCCTTATAACAAACTTCCAGGAATTATTAGTCAATTTGGGACCTTAATAATAGCCCCTCCGCATTTAAAAAACCTTGGGGTTTATTTAAATATCCGGTTAAATAAACAACCGCGCTAAACCCTCCCACCTAAACCATATGTTAACTTCATGCGCCCATGTATATATCGGGTTTCATTTAATATTTGGTTAAATGAATAAGCGTTCCACCATAACCAAAGTTTTATACCCCCCGAAACATTATTAAACGTTTAAATAATGTGCGGGCCCCCTTGTTGTAAACCCACGCTATTTACATTACCCGTCGACCATCGGATCCCGCGTTGTAGATCTGATGGCTAGTGGCAATATCGGAAGCTCCCGTTTGCCGAACATTAGCGTCCGGGGGATGGGCGGTATTTTTTCCGTACCCCTACCACGCATCAGCTTCCCAGCGTGATCGGAGCCCCCTCCTCCGAAACCACCATGGGCCAAAGGCGTTGCGGGGAATACCGCTTACCGCCCCGTCGCCTCCCCCCTGACGTCATACCACGTCACCTGATTACGTCACCTTCCACGTCGCCTACCACCGCTCCATATCAACACCATGTCATCAGTTGACATCAACACCTCGCCTCCCTGTCGTTCGCCACGTGATCCGACATGTCAGCTGACACGTCATCCTCCGTACCCGCTACACGACAAAAAGTACGTCATGATGACGTCATCATAAAAAAGCGCCAAAAGCCCAAAAGGCCCAAATTGTGTTAAAAGTCGCGACTTCATGATATTTTCCTTTGCATCTGAGCATACTATTGCAGCTGTCCTATTGCAAAAAGATGACCAAGGGTGTGAGAAGCCCATTGCTTTTTTCAGCAAAGAACTTAGAGATGCACCTTTAAAATATCAGATCATGGAAAAACAAGCTTATGCCCTTGTAAAAGCCATCAAGGATTTCAGAGTTTACATCTTATATTCACATGTCATAGCTTATGTCCCAAATGCCGTGGTCAAAGACATTCTAACTCAAGAAGGAATTGAAGGTAAAAGGGGCAAATGGATAGCTAACATTTTAGAATATGACATTGAATTCAAGCCTACAAAACTCATAAAAGGACAAGGGTTAGCTAAATTAATGACTGAAACTAATTTTCAAGCGCTTGACATCAATGAACTGGATAACGAACAGGAGTTGGTGACTCCACAGATCAATCAAGCCTTTTTACAATCACCTTGGTATGCTGACATATGTTATATATTGTTAAACCTGCAAGCTCCTCCAGGGTTATCCAGGACTAAAAAGAGATTCTTGAAAATGAAAGCTTTAAAGTTTTGTATCATAGATGATGTGTTGTTTTGGAAAAACCATGAAGCTATTTTACTTAATTGCCTAACACTGGATGAAACTGACAAAGTACTTAGGGTGTTTCATGCAGGGGACTGTGGTGGACACTTGTATTGGAAATCAACAGCTAATAAAATCCTAAGGGCTGGATTTTATTGGCCCACCCTCTTTTTTGATGCAAAGAAATATGTAACTTCTTGCCACAAATGCCAAATTTTTGAAGGCAAGAAAAAGTTGCTCCCTCTGCCGCTCAAACTGATTTCAGCTGAAAGGCCATTTCAACAATGGGGTTTAGACTTCATCGGGGAAATCCACCCTTCATCGTCTGGTCAGCATAAGTGGATTTTGACAGTCACAGACTATTTTACCAAGTGGATAGAAGCTACCCCTTGCAGCAAGCCAATGACTCAATCATCATGCAATTCTTAGAAACCAACATCTTGTCTAGATTTGGCTGTCCGGAGAAGATTATTACAGACAATGCTACTACCTTTAAATCCAAAAGAATGATCAATTTTTGTCATAAGTACCACATTACCTTGGGCCACTCCACAGCCTATTACCCCCAAGGTAATGGTCTAGCTGAGTCATCCAAAAAAAGCTTAATCAACATCATTAAGAAAGTCTTGGAGGAAAACAAGAAAAATTGGCATAAAAAACTTGTAAATGCACTATGGGCAGACAGATTAACCACCAAAAGATCCATTGGAACAAGCCCATATGAATTGGTTTATGGCATGGAGGCAAGATTCCCTTCATCTTTGGGAATCCCAGTGATAAAGTTGCTGCAAGAAATACAAGCAGAACCTAATGATATTCAAAGAAGGATCAATCAAACTATTCACTTGCAGCAGACTAGAGAGGAAGTATATCAGAGAAGTCAGGTTCTACAAGAAAAATTGAAAAAGATGTTTGATAAAAGAACCAAAGCAGAGGATTTCTTCATTGGGGATAAAGTTTTAAAGTGGGATTCTAGGAGGGAAGACAAAGGAAAGCATGGCAAATTTGATTTCCTTTGGAAAGGACCTTTTGTTATTCAGACTGTACAAGGAAACAACACCTATTTTCTGAAAAGCTTGGATGGCACAGAGGCAGATGATGGGCCAGTAAATGGTCGAATGCTGAAGCATTATTTTGATCAGGTTTTTTGAAGAAATCAGCACTTTAGTTTGTACATAATAGTGTTTACTTTCTGCAATTTACTACAGCAATATGATAGGGAATGAGATGCAACAAATTTTGAGGGAAAGGCAAGGAATTCTACCACCTTATGGTATTACACTTGGAGATTATCAGAAGAAGTTAAAAAGGAGACTTGGGAACTGTGAAAATGATGGCAAATATTCAGACAGAGTAACCTAAACAGAGCTGCAACTAAGTAAATGAATTCATGAGAGTCACTCAAATTTTGCAAAGGCACTCTTTTGTCTACAACAGAAGGAATTTTCAGATTACATCAGGAAATGAACATAAGGCCGTCTGACCTGCTGTTCTTGACTTTTCACCAGGAAAAGCCATCCCCAAGTGGAGCCACTGTTAGGTTCCTATACCAATAGGTTTCATTTTTCATGATTGACTGTAGAAGAGCCAAATATGTTCATCCTTTCATGCTGTAAAGGTTCCATATTTTGTAAACAAAGGAAGAAAATTAAAAAATGAAAAGAGGGTATGCCCTAAAAGAAAAATCAAAGGGCAAAAAGAATGGATTGGTCAGAAAAAATGATAAAAATGAACCCCAAACCAAAAGACCAAGAAAGTGTGCTAGTTTAAATGCCACTACTGCTCCATTGTTGCAGAACTTCATTGTGTACAGGTGGTTGATTCTGGATACAGTTGATGAATAGCCAGACAGTTCAATCCTAGTTAGATCATCTTTGAATTTACTTGTCTTTATAATAGAGAATAAATTCTGTCCAAACAGTTCAATCTTGGCAGATGAGTAAATAGGTAGAGAAACTAAGGAGCCCAACTGCTTAATCTGGGCCTTTGGAAGAGATAAGGATAGACTTAGATAGGAAGACATTCAAAAGAAAAAGAGGAAAATCAGGGTTTGCTAGTCTAAATGCACCCAATGAAAAGGAAGAAAAAAAAATTCTAGGTGTATTAAGCTGAGTAGGCAGTTTGAGGTTGCAGAAGCAAGTTTGTGATCATTTTTTGTCGTATCAAGAAAGACTTATCTCATGGATGTCACAAGTACCATGGCAGGGTGACTGCAGAATAGTGTAAACATGACTAATTTCCCCTTTCATTCCCCCAGAAATAATTTACTAACATTCCCTCATGGACATTGGGATCTGCTCAGTAGTCCTATTTCACTTCATTTTATGAAAAATGCTAAGTTGAACTTTGAGTTTACTTAGTTAAAAGAAGCCACAATTCTTGTGTAAAAGATCTTACCATTTTACTTCATTTCCCTAAAAAACCTAAGTTATTACCTTATAAACTTAGCGTTACCTATCCATAAAATCATATTAACATTAACTTTATTATATAGCTCCTTTATTATTCTTCCCATGCCTATTCTACAAAAAACTATATAAAAAACCCAAAAATACATAATATTCCTACCCCTGGCAACTATAGGCTTATAACACACTTCTGGGAATTATTAGTCCATTTGGGACCTTAATAATAGCCCCTCCGCATTCAAAAAACCTTGGGGTTTATTTAAACATCCGGTTAAATAAACAACCGCACTAAACCCTCCCACCCAAACCATATGTTAACTCCACGCGCCCATGTATATATCGGGTTTCATTTAATATTCGGTTAAATGAATAACCGTTCCACCATAACCAAAGTTTTATACCCCCTGAAACATTATTAAACATTTAAATAATGTGCGGGCCTCCTTGTTGTAAACCCCCACTATTTACATTACCCGTCGACCGTCGGATCCCGCGTTGTAGATCTAACGGCTGGCGGCGATATCGGAAGCTCTCGTCTGCCGAACATTAGCGTCCGGGGGATGGGTGGAATTTTTGTCGTACCCCTGCCACGCGTCGACTTCCCAGCGTGATCGGAGCCCCCTCCTCCAAAACCACCATGGGCCAAAGGCGGTGTGGGGAATACTGCTTACCGCCCCGCCGCCTCCCCCCTGACGTCATACCACGTCACCTGATTACGTCGCCTTCCACGTCACCTGCCACCGCTCCATATCAGTGCCATTTCATCAGCTGACATCACCACCTCGCCTCCGTGTCATCCACCATGTCATCTGACACGTCATCCTCCGTACCCGCTACATGACAAAAAATACATCATGATGACGTCATCATAAAAAAGTGCCAAAAGCCCAAAAGGCCCAAATTGTGTTAAAATTCGCGAAAATGGCTATTTTTTGGTTATTTCTATTTGTGCATTAGTGGAGGCCTCTGCATGCGATTTTACGACCAATTCGCCACCAAGGCTGCACAGTCCATCACCCTGCAAATTTGCTCCATAGCTTGACCCCGCAGCTCGAGTCACCCCTGCTAATCGCTCACCGCGCCATCAAAACAGGTATTTACTTACAGTCATGCCCAAACCCTGTGTTTTTCAGTTTCCGCTGCTAAATTGCTTATGAACTCCGAATTTTAAGTTGAAACCCATCAAAATACCTGCAGAAAGTGCGCCACAACCCCGATTTTCTCCAATTTTCCACCAAGAAACCCTGTAAAAATAGTCTCCCTTTGCAAAGTTTCTCCTGTGGACTCAAACTCGAGTTCACTCTATTCTGTGAGCGCGAAGGAAAAAGCCCAGAGCTGCCCATATCCGGTTTCCGCTAAAGAAAACTCTGCAGGTTATGTTTTTCACCATCATTTTTACCCCGTGAGTTCATTCAGCCAAATTTAATCTGTATAATTCCATAGAAAGAGGCCTGAAATTGTTGTTCTACTCATTTCATCCACACAGACCTTAGTCTCCAAGTTCACACTCATAAAATTGAGCCATGGAGACTCTAGTGGCTTTAAACATTACTCCTCTCAATGCACCCCACAAGGAATTAGAAGCACTACCTTTGGCTAATAGGGACTACCTAATCCAAGACCTGGTTGGTGACTGAAACCACATGCAGACATTCTGTGAGCTGAGGAACAGTTATCTAAACAACAATGATATTTATGGGATATGGGAATCAAATTTGCCGATATACTTCCTCCCCTTTGTCAATATCTTCCTTGAGATAATTCACCTCTGCTGTGAAAACTATGAACCAACTCAAAGGGCAGTCAAGTCCCCATCTGGGAGAATCCTCTTTCATATAACTCCTGACTCCATCAATCAAATGCTAAATTTCAAGCCAACTCAGCTAAAGTTCCCTCTTTCTATGAAATTCTTGCTTGATGAAGGTCCCAAACTCTCCAGCTCAGAGATAGCCCGAATTGCCCAAGTATTCATGAGAGCAGATCGCCAGCCTACAGGGCCACCTCCTTTTCTCTATGTACATTTCAATGAAGTGGGTAAATTACTTGTTGATATGATATCTTATGTTCTGGGTTTCAAGACAAGTGAACATATTGATGAAACTATATTGGTCTTGATGTCTGCATTTACCCCAGGACAACCTCCTGCTGTCAAGTACAATTATCATTGCCAGTAAGATACATGACCAACTAGTGAAACTGGATAGGGAGGGAGTATTCAAGTATTCATCCTATATCTATCATCTATTCCTATATTATCAGCTAGACTGTTTCCAATGCTCCATCAAAAGATTGGACTCTAAAGGAGAAAAGAGGTCTGTAATTTTTTGGACCTCAGTCTTTCATGAAGTCTGCAACTCTCCCTACTCTTACTGTGCGTTCATTGACATGTTTGTCTATCTAGTCTCTTCTCTCCTAAAGAGAACTCCTCCTCCTAGACTATCCTATGACATGCAGAAAATATTGCAGCTCTTAAAAAACTACAAAATAGGTGACTGGTACTTTTACCAGAATCACACTGTCATCAGGATATATGGCTATGAGCTGTGTCCCTACAGACTACCAAGATATGTGTCAATGAGACTGTTTGCCTTGGAATATTACAGAAAATTTATCAATTCAGATCTAACACATTTTCATAGCACCAAGAAAAAGGCTCAGTTGAAATTCAGAGACCAATTAGGCCCCTTTGTCATGAACAAAAAAGAAGGATGGCAAGATGCTGACCAAATATTGGGGGAGAAACTTAGGTTAAAAAGAAGCTTTTGGTGGGTACCTTATGACCCAAATGGCTTTATCAATGCCAGAAAAATAAAATATAGGCTGTCAGCCTATGAACATTGCAAAATCCCACAGATAGAACAATTTGCCAACCAAGATGAGTGGGTGGAAGGCACACTAGTTGAAGAGTTCACTCAGGAATAAATAATGGAGCAAAATGTGAAAGATTTGGAAAAGACTCTTGACTTGGATTCTTTTGGGTAGGTGTCATTCAAACTGCCACAGCAAGTCGGAGAAGGCACATCAACTGCTGCAGCTTCACAAGCTGCCCAAGAAAGGACTACACCAGCAGCAGGTACAACAAAGGGCAAAGAGGTAGTAGATACAGAGCAAGAAACAATGACAGACCAGCCAACTACCTCAAAGGAACAGAGTCAAGGGAAAGCCCCTCCACTGCAGACAGAGGCACCACAGATTACAGCATTGCAGACTCCTCTCAATGAAGAAAGAAGCAAGAAATGGGACAGGGAAGAGACCACACCTGCAAGTGGGTTAGCACAGCAGCCAGAGGCCAAGAGGCAGAGAGTAGATCCTCAATTTGAAGAGGAAATTAGTGAAGGAATCATAGAGAGTCCAAGGAGGGAGAGGGAAAACAGCCATCAATCATCCACTAGCTCTCACAGACAAGAAACAGAGAGGCAACAAGGTATGGAGGTATCCTCCTCAAGGCAGCAAAGTAAGCAACCATCTGGGATTAAAGGAACATTCATGGAAATCAAAGCCCAAAATGAGTTGTTGAGAATACAACTTTATGATCAACTTCTCAAAACAACACCCTCCAATCAGCAAAGACTGATGACAACTTATGACATTAAGGAGGAAAATATGATCTTAAGTCATTTCAAGCCTAAAGTTTAGCAACCATAGATAGCTGCGGACTACATAAAGGCCAATCTAGAAGTCCTCGCCAAAGACATACATCCAATGGACCAAATTGAGCTACACAAGCAAACAGGTGAAATGGTCTATGCTACATTGGCAGACAAGGCAATGTTGGCCCATCAATTAAAGGAGTCATTAAGCAACACATCTGCCCAATTGGATTTGGAAAGAATATCTTCCTTGGCTGAAGACAACAGAATAAAGACCCTGGAGGAAATTATTGTTGAGCTAGGGCATGATCCTAAGGATGCTAAGGGCATCAAAGCGCTCATAAGGAAGAAGATATTGCTGCACTTAAAAAGCAATTGAGGCTACCTGCAACCATGCACCCACAAACTACAGAACTTGCAGAAGAGAAGGCAGAAGGAGATACAATGGATTTGCTGATGAGGATGAATCAAAGAATAATTCAAATGGAGCAAGAATTGGAGAAAGCATTGCAAGGCAAGCAGGGAGAGTCGACCTCCCAGCCACCTGTAACAGCTCCAACAGTTCCCTCTGCTCCTCCCACACTTGCAACAGCAATCCCTCCTATCATCCCAGCATCAACAACAGGTACATCAACCACGGATGCTTCAGCAGCAGCAACAACAATAGCACCAGAATCTAGCATGAGTATGGAAGAAATGATGAGAGCAATAAAAGATCTAGAAGTTCAAATGATAGAGCTAAAAGAGGCCAAAGAAAAGTTGGCCAAGATCGAAGTAAGCTATGACAAGTCCAAGATAACAGTGGCTGAAAAAACAAGAGAAATAAAGGCCTTGGATAATAAAATAAAATCCTTAGAAAAAGAGCTTACTCTGCATAAAACTCTGGCTGAAATCAAGACAATTATGTGGGCCAAAATTGGCCAATCTATTACTGACCAATGGCAATAAATTCAAACTATACATGAGCAAATAGAATTGATAGGGATCGCTCAATTTGAAACTCAAAAGGCCAGAGCATCATTGGGAAACATGCCTAAGCAAGCCAATAGGATGATTCAATTTTTGAATACTCATACCAAAGAGCAGCTGGTAGCTCTAGATATCAGGAACAGGACAGACACCATTTTGATAGTAAAAAAGGTGCCGGCCCTGAGGAATTTTGTACAGACTTTAGAAATAAAGTTGCAAGAAATATAGAAAGAAATAAATGCCTTCAAACTAAAGTTTGCAACATTATAGAGCAAAGGGTTACCCAACTTATTAACCAGCAGTGGAAGACTGCTAACACATGAATAGTATGCCAACAGGGTAAACACCTATGTTTCTAATCAAATTACAGCTTCATCAAGCATGTTAGAAGACACAGTGCCTCCCTCTGGACAGAGTCTATATGACAAATTAGAAAATATGTTCTATATTGAACATGAGATAAATCATGTTTTTGAAGTCCAGCCCAACTTCTATAGATATACTGAAGATGATGAAACACTAATAAAAATACAAAGACATCAGCTGCCAACAGAAGAATGGTGGCAGGGAATGCTGGAGGTTTTACCGAGGTGATTTTGCTTTCTTTTTCCTTTTTTGATCAGCTACAGGTTGGCAAATTCAAATGAACGAGCAACCTGTCAAGGAGTCAAAACAACAGAAAGAGGAAGTGAGATTGTGACTGCAACTCATTAATGCAAGACCAAGCACCGATGACAAGGTCGGAATAGCAACACAGCAAAACAGCAAGACAGCAAATGCAGGAACGTAGAGTAAAGATGCAGCTTCCAGCCGCCTCACTCAGTCCAAAAGTCAAATATCTCTGACAAATTAACAGCCAGCACACCAACATTTACTGTGGCATTCATTTGTCTCATTTACTTCTTCTGAAGAGTTGGTGAAGGAAGTTATTGCTTGAGAACTTATCTATATGATATTTTGTATCTCCTTTTTGTATAAATACCTCCCCATAAGATGTATTTGGGGTTGGTGATTTACTCTATGGACTGCACATTAAGAAAGTCTCAGAGTTACAGTGCAGTGTTTCTATGGATCAATAAGTTGCTCTAACCTGTGTTTTGTGTCTTCTGTGTTTGCAAAATTTATATATGTGTCATGATCTTAGTAATAGAGAAAAAGAATAGCCCAGAACTTGTTTAAAACACTATGTGTTCAATCTCTGTTATTAATTATGTTTTCTTCAGAGTTAGCATGAACATGAATTCTTAGATGCTCTTGTTTCCACTGATTCTTTCATTTTGAATATTGATTAGGAATTCTTTACTGCTCCTTGGTAATATTCATGCACCTTCCCTCTACCATGATAACGGATTCTTAACTGCCCTTCATCCACTGGCTTGCATTCCATTAATTTCCAGATTTCAAAATTATTTCAAGATCGATTATCTTGCTCTGTAGTATTGCCCCTTACCAAAGAAAACACTCTCAGTAGTTCGTCCTCATTGACCCCATTTTCCCAATGGTATAAACTGTTTTAGACTTGCATCCCAGCTTTATTTAAGATCACCATCCAACAAATTTATAATCAAATTTTGTGCATCATAACTAGCCTAAAATACTTCAAAACAAAGCTAAATTACAAAGAGAGAGCCCTCTTTGGCTGTAGGTTGGCTAGAATCTGTAGCTAAAAGACTGGTTAGTAGTTACCTCGGCCGTATTCCCTTCCGGAGACAGGGAACAACCTGAGTGATAAGAGTTTCTGCAAAAGGGGAAACAACAAGATGCGCAACCGCTTTGTGAAGTAGGTACCTCTTGATGTAGATGTACACTCTAAAATCTTCCTAATCCGTAGGGATGTTTTTCTTAGAGAATTAAAAACACATGTCGAACCATGAGAGTTTGGTAGCCTTATGGACATTGGATGTTGTAACCTGGTAGATGGGTGGTGGTGGTCCTTCAGGGACTTCTTGAGCACTACTCTTAGCACTCTTATGAGAGGAGTTAGCCACTGGAGGCACCGTATCTCCAGATAAAGAAGAAATTGATATGAAATCTAGATTTTCGTCATTGACATTTAAAACAAAAAATCCCAAGATGAGAGTGATGACGTGAATTATAAAAATAAATGGCAGATCAAAATTAGAGCTTCAAAACACAGTGTATGAGATGAAAAAACTTGGGCCATGGTTCATCTTAGTGGGTGGTAGTTGGGTCATACCACACAGGAGGTCGGAAATAAAATGACTACCAAACCAGTAACTTGGTGACCTGGGCTTATTGAGTCACAAATCTAAGTAGGTCTCAAGGTCACTTGGTTACAAAGGTCGCAAGGCCACGAGGTTGAAGAGGTCATGAAATCATGGGGTTAGAAAATTTGCAAGGTCACTAAGTTAGGCAGGTCAAAATATTGTTGAGTTGAGCCTATCACGTTTTTTAATGGTGAGACCTATTTTTTGGGATGACTTGGTGGAAAATATGAGGCTTGGAATGGGAATTTAAGCTTTACTAGACCTTGAAAACTTAAGTGGTTGGGAGCAAAGGGGAATGAGCCTAAGGTTAGGCTTGTTTCTTGAGAAATCAAAAATTAAATGAGGAGAATGCAAGATTAAATGGTTTTAGGGTGGAATGGATTTGAGAAATAGCTGACGGGCAGATAAAAACCCTCACCAACAGGGAAGGCGTAGGTTTAGCATGCAGAGAAAGATAAATGGAAAAGAAAAATGATTAAATGGGAAGAGGAAGGGACACCTACCTAGAGGGAGTCACATGCCTTGCCCATTTGCCCAGTCTCTCTAACACTCAAGCATTATAGTCAATCAGAAAAATGAGCAAAATGGTGAGTGGTTTAAATAGAAAATAGTCACACATGCAGGGATTGAGGAGGTCACCAAGTCATAGACCACACTGGGTCACACAATAGGCACCCAAGTCATTTTAGACCTAGACAATTGGGCTAACCTATGTTTGATCTATACTGCACACCAACAAAACCCTCAGTCACTGGCCCTTTTGGAGATGACCTGCAAGAAGATCACAGTTTCACCTGAAGTGACTAGGGGAGGATGTAGAACTAGGTTTCTGCGGCCTTGAGGGATGTGGATATGTGGTATGATTGTGTTTTCTTACTTTTAACATGCATAAATTAATTCACTGCATTAATTTAATCACATAAACATGTCACATAAACCCATAAATAATCACTGCGCTATAATAAAATGAAATTGTAATAAACTACTATGCTACAATAGATAATAAACAAAGATACACATGAAGACACAAGTTTTACTGTGGTTCATCCTAATGTGGAACTATGTCCACAAGAACTATCGCTTATAATAATAATTCCTCTACAAAAAATAGTTCTTGACCCACGCACTAAGCTGCAGGTCATCTGCGCACTCAGCTGTAGACCCATGCCTCTGCGAAGTCAGCTACAGAGCCTCATCTTCTCTTCCAAACCATAGATAAAAAATATTCAACCATTCAATTCATGACGTGATTCTAAGTTTATTCTCTTCCTTTTTTATTGATCCCTATATATACTATTACATCAAGGGATATATCATCAAAATAACATCGTCCATATACCATGGACTCCCCTAATACAAGCTACTATGGTCCGAAAACCATTCATCTTTTACAATATTACATGTTTTTTTACAAAAATGAGGGTCTTAAACCCACCTCAAAGCCCATATATCGCAAGGTATATTTACTGCAAGGTCCACTTCGTGGCCCGCTGCATGGTCCACTTCATGCTCCACTACACAGTCTAGTTCATGCTCCGTTGCACGGTCGACTTCACACTCCTCTACATTCTTCATTGTGCACTCCCCTCCACAACATGCAGATTCTTCATCAAAATCTAGGCCAAGTTGGGCTGCACCCAAGAGGCCCCCAACACTCACATGTGACTCATCCTGAGTAACTCAGCTTATTTGCCTCTGATTTTTGTTGCGATGATGTTGTAGGCATGGTTGAACTGCTACAAAGTCTTTGTTACATGCTTTTCATCGTTGCACACTTCCTCTAGTAGTGCCTCTGTCACATGTTTTGTAGCCTTCTATACCAATGTTGTCTCCCTCTATTGAATATTTTGAAGCTTCTCATCTACTGCCTGCGATAGATGGAGGGCCTCATCATGCCAAGGATGAGTCCTATCTGTTATGACCTATTCTTCTTTCTTCAACTCCTCAATTTTATTTTGGAGGGCCTTTGAGTCATTAATCTTCACGAGCTTCTGCGAGATTGGTAAGGTATTTGGATATGCCCATATTTCTTCTAAATGTTGTTTCTTATGCTGCATTTCTTTCATAGTTTCTGTACATTTGGTTCTTCCTACAACGAAATCCAAATTTGTAGAGTTTTATCCAAGAGTTTCCCACAATTTGCCACTACTACAGAGATGTTAGCCATTACATTCTTTAGGTCAGTCTCCCTCTAATCCCATACTTCTTGTGGCATAGTTAGCTACAACTTCATTTACAACTCACCGATATGCATTTTGTACTTGAATTGCACTACAACGATTTTCTCTTTGTATCGCTTCACTGCAAGGGCGAGCTTCATGACCTTGTCTTTTACTAGCTCTTCCTCTTAGACATGAAGGTCCAGAATTTCTCTGCATGTTTCTTCCATAGCCTCCTTGATATTCTAGTGCTGCTGTGGTACTTGATCCCTTTCTTGGATCACCTGCTTGAGTTTCTCCCAAAGCTCAACTCACTCTTTTTCTACTTGAATATTTAGTTGTGAGGTGTGTTGTTCACGCAACCTCAACTCTTCTATAATTTCCAAGTTAAACTCATGTAATATTTTCAACATCATCGTTGAGATGTTCATATTGACATGCTTATATTCCTTAGCCTCCTATTGTATTTTGGTAGAGTCAAACTATAGGGCTCTTACAGGTATCTCTACTAACATTTTCCGTAAGCGCAGGTTCTATCTACCTTTATATTCAAAGCCTTTACTCTATTTGTGCCGGTTTTCTGACCATCTGCACTAGTATCATCAATTTTGTGATCCGCTCTTAGACACCAGTTAGAGGTGCGTCATAGAACTCTTCTACTATGTTCTAGGATTCAGATGTCACCTCCTGAATCCTATCTCTGATCTGCTCTAGGTCCCCATCAGTAAGGACCATTGGTGTGATGTCCTTTGTTTTATCTTCCTTCTTACTTTTCTTCATCTTCATGGCAGCTTCGCCTTGTGTCTTCCTCTTTTCTGCGGAAACTTGTTTTGTCTATATCTTTTCATCCTCCTTATTCTGCTCATCTCCTTCAGGGGGATCCTAGAAATTGTCATCATGTTGCTCCTCTTCCTCTAATTCATGCTCATCCTGATCCTTGTCCTTGTCTTTTCCACTTGATTCATCATGCTGCGAAGTGTCTTTCTCTTCTTCTGTCACACCATCTTCTGCCTCTTCCTCTGCCTTTGGTGTAGTCATCCATTCTGTCATTTACTATTGTACTAGTGCAAGGAGATGGTCTTTTGTTACCAAATATGGTAAGGGATTCCATTTCTTCTTTGTGTCTCTGCGAGCTTGTATATAGACTTTCTGGAAATCGATCTTATTCTTTGCAAAAATGCTACACTATTCATATAGGCTTGATGATAGGAGAGGGGGTTGATTCACTAACATATTTAAATCCATATGACACAGCACAAAAAACATCCTATTCTCCATTGCTCGTGACGGTTGAGGGGTAAACCATAGTGAGGCATACTGTGCGGCTTCATAGACATATGATGCTACTAGGGGGAAGTGTGAATCCTCCATCTCTCTCCATGCTAGCATTGTAATAATAAAAATTAACCACTCATAATGTAATGTGGTACCTTTCTCCTAGACTTCGCAGCAATCATCGATGAATTCCTTGCACAAGTAATCAACCCAGTTGTACTAAACCCTGTTGGCCCAATGGGCGGCTAATGAAACCACCAACGTAGGAACTTCATTGATTCAGGTGGATATTGGTGGCCACCCACCTATTCCACCTAGACGCTCTAGTAAGTTTCATATGTTTCCTTGTTTATTTCAACATTTACCATTTTTAGCAGTTTTTCAGGACCTGAAATTCCAGAGCTGTTTTGACCCCCTAAATGACATTTTTTGTGGTCCACTATAGGCTCATAGCCAGAAGCCTATAGTACTCGGAGGGACCTTTCCAACAAGGTGTTGTATGTGCCAAACAGAGATAATATGACCAAGTTAAGACCCCAGAAAGTTGGCTGCCCAACTAACCCCAACGGAGCCCACAAAATCTTGGTGTTACAGCTCCTAGGGTTAGGGTTTTGGTTGTTTAGAGTTTTATCATTTTTTTCAATAATAAATAGGCCCTGGAGCATCATTGTAACACATTTCAGAGGCATGTAGCCACCACATCTCTTCTCAGAGATAAGCTACCATCGCCCGAGATATCTTATTTCCATTATGTTTGTAAGCATAGTTTAGTATTTTTCTATTAATGAAATTAAGTGTTTTTCTTCTGCATCTCTGTATTTATGATTATATTTGTAATTTGTTACGTTCTTTTTTAAGTTCAGATCATTGGTATTAGGGCGATCTACTTTTTTTCTATTTTTTTGTGAATGTCCCCAATGACGTCAGGGTATAAGTAATTAGGGCTCGATCTGGTTGAACCGCTGCAAGATTAGCCTCGCAAACCCCAACAACCTCCCATGGTAGAACAAAAGGAAGACAAGGGTGCAGGAGATCCTTTTAGAATGTTGCTCAAGGAAGCCCTTGAGTGAAAAAGGGACATGATGATGGATAACTTTGTCCAGATCCTTTGATGGTTACCCACAGGTGACACATCTTCATCCAGAAGCCACTTTGGAGGCGCCACTCCTTTTAAGGTACAAGATAACTTCGATATTCCCATATTTGAGGGCCTGATAGATGCAGATATCACAGATAAATGGCTAAATATGTTAGAGGATATTTTTCAGTTCATGACTTTTCCAATTGGGAGAAGATTACTTTTTCACTTCTCAAAGTCGCCGCACACGTCAAGGACTTGTGGGAAACCTACTGTGAAGAAAAATACGAGAGTGAACCCTTGTTGTTTTCAGCCACACCCACTCAGGATTCTTTCCAAGATGCCATCAAGGGACAATATTACCTAGTCGGGAGCGATGAAGATAAATACATAATGTGGACCACGCTACGGTATGGAAGGGACCAAGATGTGTCAAAGTTCACAAATAATTTCCATACCCTTCGCACGAAGATAGGTATAAAGGATACTGAGTGGAATTTGGTACTCAAGTACCACAACTATTTACAAAAGTACATCCAAGACGAGGTGGATTTTCTCGACATTTCCTCGCTCAGCACAGTGTACCGATGTGCTGTCAAGATTGAGTAGAAGTTTAAACAAAGGAAGAGAGACTTTGGATCTATGAATCCAAAGCAAGGAAAAGGTTCCCCCAAACCACAGGGAAAATGACAGAGCCAAGGTAGGGCCACCCAGGACAGTCTGTTGAAGCCACAAGAAAATAACAACACCATGAATACAAAGAAGAACACAGGAAAATGGTGTGAGTTCCATAAGAGCTCCACTCACAACACAAGTGAGTGTTAGGCCAAGCGGTCACTGGTGGTCGAACTGAAGGCCTCTAAATTAGATGCATGTTCTGACTCTAAATTAGAACTTGATAAGGATAATGAAAAGGGGAAGAAGATCATTTATGTGGAGCACAGTGTCACTATGGCCACCACCAAGATCCAAAAGATTGAGCCTGAAGATCCAGAGGAGGGGGAACACCTCTTCCACACACAGATGTGGGTGAAGGGTTCTTCATTGTAGTTCATTATTGACATCGGGAGCCAAAAGAACCTCATTTTAGTAGAGGTCATGAAGCGGGTAGGCCTAAAGACTACAGGACATCTACATCCATACACCATGGGGTGGCTTCACCAAGGACAAGATCTCCGCTTCACCCAGCAGTGTTGACTTACCTATAGTATCAAGCCCTTCATGAATGAGGTACTGTGTGATGTTTCTCCTCTTTATGTTTGTGATGTATTGTTAGGAAAACCATACTTGTGGAAGCAACATGTTGTATATGAGTCTAGACTTCGCTCTGTGATTATTAGTTTGGCCAATAAGTTGTATAGGATACCAGAGATAGCCTCACCTACCTCCATCTCTTTGATCATTGCAAAGAAATGTAGTAAGATCATTTCCCATAGCAATAAATTTGTTTTCCTTATGATTCACCGTTAGGGAAGGAAGAAGGTTGTGGCCACGGCTTCCAAGTAGGGCTCCTATTCACAACAGTAGTAGATGGACAAGGTCATGGAGGAGTACAGGGATATTTTCACCTCACCTATAGGGGTACCTCTACACTGTCAAGTCAAGCACTCCATCAATTTGACCTAGGGCACATCACTATCGAATGAACTAGTCTATCAATGCACTATTTTGTAGAATGATGAGATCAAGAGGTAGATTCAAGAACTATTGCAAAACGGGAATATCAGACCAAGATCATCATCCTGTGGGAGCTCGATTGTATTGGTACAGAAGAAGGATGGGACCTGGAGACTCTGCATTAACTATTGGGCGCCAATATGTGTGTTGCAAAGCAAACTGCCTCATCACTGATTGAATTGATGCCGTATCCCCTCTTTCTTTTTTCTATCCCAAACCTCTTCATACTGTCAACTATAGAATGTTCTTGATCTTTTCCAACGAACTCCTCTGTGAGGTTTCGCTCTTTGTATGGTAGTCTCGTGATACTCCAAATCAACATTGGATCTATAGGGATCTTATTTCCCATCCATAATTCGCCATCGTGCACCAACATGAGCAACTGTTGTAGACACGTTGTGCTCCTTGGACTTCTATCGAAGTGTGGCACATTTAACATATTGAATAATCCTGATTGCGCCAACCCATTTTCCCACTGCTATGGTTCTAGCCTTGTCACTTTGTCAACTCCATAGTGCACCTATTTCAAATACCAATCTTGTATGAATTGAGGGTACTTCTTCCTGTCGTTAAAGTAATAATACGCGAACTTCAACAACGAAATTTTCCCTAAAACGTCTCTTGAAAATGGTATTGCTTCTAGAAATAAGGGTGTAAAGGGGCCATACTTCACATCCTTTGATTATTTTATAGGTTTTGCATTTGGTTTCCTTAGTGGGATGTATGGTGGTAGTGGCAAAAATGTTGCTCCACCTCTTTCCATCTACACCTCCTCCATTTCTTCTTCACTATCATTAAATTGCTTGGGTTGTGGTTGAGGCTTGGCAGGTTTCTTATCATGTTTCTTTTTGGTTCTTTCTTCCTTGGTTGGTTTCTTCCTCAGAGATCTTCATTGTTTTTATGTTGATGCTACTATGATTGATGCTACTGTGGACATCTCAGCTAATGTTGTAGGCATACCAGTGGCTTCCATGATTCTGAATAAGCCTTTCTTGCAAAAATTACATACAATTTCTTCCCAAGAATGCTCATATGACATACGACAGCTAAAGCTTCTACAATTTCTTCACACTCTCAAGAATCAAATTGTCAATTCAACAAAGTGTTCGATCTTGGTGGGAGGCAGATTTTTATAACGATTTCAAGTTTCTAACCCCATCATTAGCTTACATTTTGTTCATATTGTGCTCGGATTCTCTTCATTAACCACATATCTATCCTTAGATCTTCCCAACCTGTCCTCATAAATGCAATTTTCCAAGTATTTTTACGTTAAATTTCCCTTTTAATGGTCATAGCTTTCTGGTCATCTTTGATGCAACCCATATTGTAGCAAACATCCATCTTACATTGTAGCTCCTATGTACTTCGACATAATCTAGACTATAGTGAAGTAACTTCCCGCGTCGAAGCTCTTTCTACATCATAGTTTATAGTCCAGTGCCCACTTTCAGCTACAAGTGGCACTAAGACTTTTATCCTTTATTCTTCAGATAAAAATTGTAAGGGCAGGGCTATCCCTATATAGCTTCAACCTGCTCCCATTTACTCTTCCTTGAATCAACTCTTGATTTAACTTCGCTAATTGAACTGCGCCTCCATCAGTAATATGCTTGATAACGTAGGGGTTCAACCAATGCATCTTGAATTTTCCTAGAAATTTTACAAACTTACTGTCATAGAGGACAATAAGGCCCCCTATTTGGAACATATTCTTCTTAATATGTCTATCATGCTAGTAATTTTGTCTTTCTTTTTGTACCTATTGATGGAATATTTTTATAAATATGTATTCTTCCAAAGCAATCTTCTGTGACATTCTTTCCCCCATTATATCAAGGTTTTCCATATCTATAATAGTTGGAATCCTCAAGCTAGGCATAATGTATTCCATGGGCATCACAATTTCTTTCCCATAAACTAATTTTAAGGGTGTCTAACCTGTCAACTTCTTACATGTGGTCCTATAAGCCCATAATACTTTTGGAATTTTAAGGTCCCAGTCATCTATGTTCACATTTCATATCTTCATTAGTGCATTCTCCAAGATATTATTAAATGCTTCAACTGTTCCATTGGCCTGAGGGTAACAAGGAGTATTCTTCTGATGAGAGAATTGGAATTCCTCATTCAATGCTTCAATAGTTTTATTCAAGAAGTGTGAACCTTGGTCACTCATCAGAATATTTGGACATCCAAATCTAGACAATATATACTCAAAAATAAAATTCACAATACTCTTTGCATTGCAATCCTTTACTGGTTGTGCTTTGATCCACCTTGTCAAATAATCAGTTGCAGTAATTATGTACCTTGCACCAATCCTATTTCCAAGTTGATTGATAGGTCCAACAAAATCAATATCCCATTTATCAAAAGCCTACAATGTAACTTGTGGTGCCAATGGCATCTCATCTATTCTTGAAGGCTTTCCTATTCTTTGACATACATCACATCCTTGAGAATACTCCTTTGCATCTTTATGTAGTGTAGGCCACCATAGTCCTGCTCTCAAAATTTTCTTCATAGTGGCTTTCCCTTCATAATGTCCACTAGTTGCACCATCATGAGCCTTTGCTAGAATCATCTATCTTTCATGTTCAGAGACATACCTGTGCAGTATCTCATCTAGCCCCATCTTATATAATTATCCTACTATCAATGAGAAGTCAGTTACCTTGACCACTAATTTTTTGGTTTTGATTGGGTTGACCCATGTTCGATATATACTGTGCACCAACAAAACCCTCAATCACTGGCCCTTTTGGCAATGACCTACAACAAGATCATAGTCTCACCTGAAGTGACTAGGGGAGGATACAAAACTAGGTGTCCGCAACCTTGAGGGATGTGGATATGTGGTATTATTTTGTTTTCTTACTTTTAACATGCATAAGTTACTTCGCCGCATTCATTTAATCACATAAACATGTCATATAAACCCATAAATCATCACTATGCTATAATAAAATGCAACTGTAATAAATTTCTACGCTACAACAGATAATAAGAAAATGTATATGAAGACACAGATTTTACCGTCGTTCATCCCAATGTGGGACTATGTCCACAAGAAATGTTGCTTACAAAAATACTTCCTATACAACAAACAATTCTTGACCTACACATTAAGCTACAGGTCATCTGTGCACTCAACTATAGACCCGTGCCTCTACGTACTCAGCTGTAGAGCCTTCCCTTCTCTTCCAAACCACAGATCAAAAATATTTAACCATTCAATTCACGATGTGATTCTAAGCTTATTCTCTTCCTTTTTTATTGATCCCTATATATACTATTACATCTAGGGATATATCATCAAAATACCATGATCCATATACCATGGAATCCCCTAATACAAGCTACTATGGTCTGGAAGCCATTCATCTTTTACAATATTACATGTTTTTTTACAAAAATGAGGGGCTTTGACCCGCCTCAAATTCCATATACCGCACAGTATATTTACTGCACAGTCCTCTTTGGTGCTCTGTTGCATGGTCCACTTCGTGCTCTGCTACATTATTCACTGTGTACTCCGCTCTACAACATGCAAAGTCTTCATCAAAATCTAGGCCAAGTTGGGCTCCACCCAGCACTAGTGACCTATAAGGCCTAGGTCACATAGTCGCATGACATGGGGGGTTGCAAAATTATCGGTCAGGTATGAGATTGTATTGCAATTTGGTGATGTCAAAGATATAGGTCGCAGAGTTACAGGCTAGTAAGGGTCGCAAATTTTTAAGTCATATGCTGAACTAGAGTGCGACCCTACAAATCCACCTGGACAGAGTACAACTTTGGAAAAGGGAGGTCACAGGTTGTTATTTGTCAAATTAATTCAAGTGCATCTTCTACGACCCACACCTTAGGGGAAAGATAAACCCTAGGGCTTGCAAACTTAGATTTCTCAAGGATCCCAAAGGGAACTTGACCTACTTCCAAGGTGAGGAAACGAAATTGTGATGTAGGCAGAGGCTACAAGGTTAGTTCATCAGGTTCCCAAAATTTAGAAAGGGTAGAAATTTTGGAGGGTTTTCGTTGCGGCTACAACAATTCCCTAAGGAAATATTTAGTAGAACCAACGAGGTAGTACACTATGCTAAACTATTTTATGGTTTCCTTAGAAAATTATCTCTAGAATCTTACACAAAGTACCACCAAGTATCACATATCAATGGAGTGATTGTTTCGTAGTAGAATAAAAATGATTTCCTCACATTATTGAATATAGGAAACATATATACATGAAATTATTAGAGTTAAAGTGGGTGAACCTATGGTTTTGTGACAAATGTTACTTCAATTTTGAAATTTGTAACAATTTTGTATATTAAGCTAGAATAAGACAAAGTAAAGGAATTGAAGAGTTGTAATTTCCCTTGAGGTAATCAAGAGACCTGAAGAGGTAGTCATGTTTGTATATAAAAAAAAATTTGGAATGTAGGAAACGGTGAATTTTTGGCATTTATATGTATGAAACTTTGAAAGATAATATTGATAAGCCTCAATGTCATGAAGAAAGAATGATTAGTTTCAACATTTTTTTTATGAGTAAATAATGACTTTTTTGTAGTGACTTCACGTATGCACATGTTGGTATGATTTTGATGACTGATTAGTGAAATTTTCTACTTGATGATTGCCATATTTTTCACATCTAATTTCTATTTTGTAGTTGTATTTGTAATTGAATGAACAAGTATAAAAGTTATTATCTATTGACTTTTCTTTATTTTGGTGAGTTATAACAATATTAAGATTAATTGCATTAGAAGAATCTAAGTTATTATTAAGTGATTAGATATATTCATTTTCTCATTCACTCATCACCACAGTTTCAGTTGAATTAGGTTAAATATTTGTAATTTAGTCTAGTTAGATAAATTTCTTTCTTATTTCCCATATCTTTTGTGTTGGGAAAATAACAACGCTCCTGAAAATTCCATTTAATAAAAGTTAATAAAGGCAAAATAATAGACACGATTGATGGGAAATGTATTCCAAGCTTAACGTTAGGAAAAAGCATAGTGATGGGGATCACTAGTGATTGAATAATGGCTAAGGAAATTGTCAAAGGCGATGGAAAAGGCTTTGGAAAGGAAAAATGGCATTTTCGCACATTTATTTTTGAAAATAATGGAGATTAGGAGAAAAGGGAGCTGAAAGGTCACAAGTTGCATGTGAGGATGATAATGAAGGAAAATAATGGAAAATGAAGAAAATAGAGGCCTCATTAGTAAAAAGGCTTTTGAGGATCAGTTCACAGACTTTTGTCAATTTAGTTTTGGAGCTCTCTCTCTCAATTCTCTCCCTCATACTATTGGACACTTAGATTTTTCTTGGAGCACTCTTGGAGAGTGTGGCATACTTGGAATTTTGGAGCAATAAGGAAAAGGAAGAGAAGGAAACCAAAATAGGACAACGGGATCAACATCTACAATGGGTTTTGCTTGCAGCTATCGAGTTGCATGTATGTTTTCTTTAATAGTTTTGGCATGCATGGCATATGAATGTGGTTTATTGGACAAACGCTCTGGAGCCCTATAACAACTTGGGTTGAGTTACTAGTCCTGAAGCCTTGATTGGACAAACTCTCTGGAGCCCTTAGTGGGTTGAGTTACTAGTCCTAGAGCCTTGGTTGGAAAAGTGCTTTAGAGCCCTGTATCAGTTGTGGGTTGACTTACTAGTCCTAGAGCCTTGGTTGGAACAAATGCACTGAAGCCCTAGAAATATTGGGTAGAGACCAATCTCGTGATAGTTAGTGATGTTCAACCGTGAGTTGGAATCACTATTTGTTGGGTTGAGGTGGTTTGGCCTTTAGAAGCCTTGGATAGTTTCGATTGATGTGTTTTATGAGATCTCACATTGATGCTTGGAATATGGCACGGGAGTGACTGACTGAAGAGAGATTTGGCTCAGCCATGTCTATGGTCGAGTGTTTCGTGGAGGTACCGAACCTGCTTGGCCTTTGCATAATTAATATGAGGTTATTTCTCCTTTTTATTTCATGTGTACATGTAATGGTTTATATGTGGATTATATGGCTGAGGTATCCTTGGTATTTATGTTGTTATTATGCTGGTTATAAGCATGTATTATGCCATTGGTGATGTATGGCTCTCCTCATTTTTTAATTTGTAAATGAGTGAAATGACCTAATAGATGATAATGCAACTAATAATATATGGGAACAATGCTTCTTAGTGATTCTCAGATAAGTATTAGATCTCTCTGATTAGATATGTTGTTTGAACCTATAGATTACCTATTTGTGACATGTTTGACAAAATGCCTATCATGTCTAGTAGGGGTCGAGTCAAGTCCTTGTTCAAGTAATTCAATTTGTATCATTATTATATTGTTATCTTTCAGTTCTTAACCTATCATTAAGTCTGGTCAGTGACCTAGGCTCTGGGCCTAAAATAGTGGAACAAATCTTGGAGTCATAGGCATAGGTCTGAGGAGAAAACTCCCCAGACGCATGCATACCCATGTTATGGAAGTGTATGGAGCCTCCTAGGTGCATGCTTTCCTATGTCACGGGAGTGTCCAAGGGTTTAGTTATATAAAAACTCAGTTGGTCTTAGGGTTTGGTTACCTAAGTGGTTAGAATGAATCCTAGGAGTTATGTTGCTAATGTGGATGGTTTGTGTGATTTTTTCCACAAGTTCCACTCCCTTATTTGACACATATGGAGTTGAATCATATCATATTAACTTCTCATCACATGTTTACCCAGGTTGGCTAGTTACTTGGGTAGATGTGGGAGGAGGATGTTACACAGTGGTATCAGAGCATGGTTCACCACTTAGACTGGATGAGTTGTGTGTTGGTCATGCATTCATGTTAGTTACATATGTGTTTCTTATGTGTAAGACCATGTGGTTGTTGCATTTGTATGGTATGGGTTACGGTTTTAGTGAGGTCACCACGAGAATTCGATGGTGTTGTTGTGGAGTGTGTTGCCATGAGTGTATAATTGATTATGCATTATTTATGAACATTATTATTCACATCTGGTCAAGTGTATAATGATGTGGTGGTTTTTGTCATGCATGAGGTCATGGTATGTGTAGTTGATATGGTCATGCATTGACGACTAGAATTTAGCTAGAATGAGGGTTATATGGTTATACGCTTATGTGTTATATTTATATATACTGTCATGATTATGTTATACATGTATTATGTTGATTTATAGATCTTGCAGATGAGGTATCCTCCCTGGATTATGCTAAGGTAGGTTGGTTTATTGCAATTTGTTTTAGTTGACATGATTTACCTTGCAGGAAGAATATCAAAGATGACTAGCAAGATGGTGGACTACAGTGCCCGATACTCTCCCCATGGATCCAATGAGTAGCGTGGTATTGGAAATTATTATGATTTTGTAGACACAATGATAAGCTTAAAGGAAGAAATAAGTAGTTGTAAGGCAGACAATGACATAATCATACAAGCACAGGAGAAGTAAGCAGAGGTAAATGCAGTGATAATTCAAAGCTTGTTAGAATTACAGTGACATGGACCACTTCGGATCAATCATGAGCAAGAGGAAATAACTAATGGGGCATATGGCAACAAGTCTCATGGTGGGTATAGGTCAGATAGATATGAAACGATCAGAGATGGTAGGTCCTTGGATACTCCAGATGGGATAGGTGATGGACATAGGTACTATTCTAGTTCTGGTTCTAACATGCATGATGATGGACATTGTTATCATCCTTATAGGAGGAGTGACAGGGGATAGCTTTCGGATGATTTTAAGGAAGTAAAGCCACCTACATTTGATGGAGAGATGAAGAAATCATAGGATGTAGAGGAATGGTTTCTTGGTATGAGGAAGTTTTTTATGTTACATGATTACTCAGAGAACATGAAAGCTAGAATATCTACATTCAGTCTCAAAGGTAAAGCAAATATTTGGTGGAAAGATGTGAATAATTTTAGAGGTATTCATGAGGAGGACTTCAATTGTAATGAGTTTGAGATACTATTCAAGAAGAAGTACCTATCAGAGAGATATTTTGATGACAAGGAAAAATAATTCTATGAGCTAAAGATGGGATCGATGACAGATGAGGAGTACACTAGTAGGTTCTTCTAGCTACTGAGGTATGTGCCTTAACTCAAGGAGGAGAAGGTCGAGGTTTAGAGATTCACTAGTGGGTTATCGATTGCATTCAAAGACATGATTGAGTTTCATGAGCCTAGATCATTGGAGGAGGCCATCTGAAAGCTAAGGAAATACTGTGAGCAATCCAAGCGAAGATTTGAGACTAAGCTATACTGGAAAGGTAATGCAAAGAACAAAGGAAAAGGAGACAAGAAGCGAGCAAGACGTCAGGGTATAGGTAATAAAGATAATGCAAAATCTTCTAAGAAGTTCAATGCATCTGACAGAGGATAGGGACTTCGATTTGAGGAGTAGAATAAGTAGCCTGTGCAGTGTTGGTCTTGTGGAGGAGAGATTCGTATATCAAGGTGCTAGACCGCAAGTCTACAGTGCTCAGGAGGCACATACAATGTGAGTTTTTGGATAGCGTATTCCTTGGATCTATGCAGCACCGGATAATAGACATGTAAATCATCATGCATCTCTCATTGAGATGGATGGTAAGCTTTGTGATCAAGCTGTTTCTATTTTGATTGACCCTAGAACTAATTATAGTTATGTTAACCCTTACCTAGTGTGTGGTTTGAATAAAAAAGTGCATGCAGAGCCTTGGTTAGTGCAGTTGGCTACATGTACAAAGAAGTGAGTTCATCATTGGGTGCTTGTACATTTGATCTGAATGGTATGCCTACCTCAGTACATTTGAATGTATTACCATTAGGATCATACAATATGTTATTCATCATGGATTGGTTGTACCATCATAGAACCAAGGTGGATTGCTATGACAAAGCCATTGACTGCTTGGATGACAATGGGGAACAAAGAGTATTGGAGGGTAAGAAATAGAAACATTAGTTAGAATGGTGACAACTATGCAGGCCAAGTGTAGTCACGGGAAAGGGTGTGTGTTATTTGTGGTGCACATTTCTAATGACAAAGGTAAGGAAGTTGAGGATGTAAATGTTTTCAGTAGGTATCCAGTTCTACAGCAGTTTCAGGATGTATTTGATCCAGGTGGATATTGGTGGCCACCTGCCAAGTCCACCTGGACCCCCACCATTGTCTTTCTCAGCATTTTCAGTTTCCTTAATTGTAGCACAACTTACTATTTTTAGCAGTTTTTCGGGTCCTGAACTTCTGGAGCCGTTTTGAGGCCCTAAACGACGTTTTTTGGGGAATCCGGGGGCAACATGGGTCCATGGAATGGACCGATGTTTCCCATTCCAACAATGATAGTGCTCGGATAGATCTTTCTAATGACCTATTGTACGCGTCAAACGGAGATCATGTGCTAAAGTTACGACCCCGGGAAGTTGATGTACCAACTTACCCCCAAACGGGGCCCATAGTTTGGCGTTTCATCTCCTAGGGTTAGGTTTTGGAATGTGAAGGGTTTTCCATTGTTTCTCAACAATAAATAGGCCTTCGAGCCTCATTGTAACACAGTTCAGAGGCATGTAGCCATCACATCTCTTCTCAGAGATAAGCTACCATCGCCCTAGCTAGTTTATTTCCATTTCTGATTGTAAGCATATTTCAGTATTTTCCATTAATGAAATGAAGTATTATTTCCGCTGCATCTTTGTGTATATGGTTATCTCTGTAAATTGTTGCGTTCCTGTTTAAATCCGGATCAGTGGTATCAGAGCGGTCTGCTTTTTCTCTGTTTTTCTTTGCATGTCCCCAACAAGGTCGGGATATAAGGAGTTAGGGCTTGAACTGGTTGAACCTTTGCAAGACCAGCCTCGCAAATCCCGACGGCCTCCCATGGCGGACGAAAAGAAAGATGAGGGGGCAGGAGATCCCATCAAAATCTTGCTCGAAGAAGCCCTCGAGCGACAACGGAACGCGATGATGGACAACTTTGCTCAGATCCTTCAGCGGCTACCCAGAAGCAACGCATCGGCTTCCAGCAGCTACTCTGGAAACGCCACACCCTTTAAGGTACAAGTTAATTTTGAAATCCCCATATTCGAGGGTCAGATAGATGCAGATGCCGTAGATAAATGGTTAAATCTGCTAGAGGGTTATTTTTCTGTTCATGAATTTTCAAGTCAGGAAAAGATTGTTTTTTCTCTCCTCAAAGCAGCCCCCAACGTCAAGGACTGGTGGGAAACCTACTGCGAGCAGAAGGATGAAAGTACTGGCTCACTATTTTCAGCCGCACCCACCTGGGATTCGTTCCGGGATGCCATCAAGGAGCAGTACTACCCTGTCGGGAGCTATGAGGATGAATACATAAAGTGGACCACGCTGCGGCAGGGAAGGGACCAAGATGTGCCGGAGTTCACCAATCTTTTCCATACCCTTCGCACAAAGTTGGGTATCAAGGATTCGGAGCAACATTTGATACTCAAATACCGTGGCTGCCTGCACAAGTACATCCAGGAAGAAATACAATTCCTAAACATCCCCTCGCTCGGCGCAACATACCGGTATGCCGTCAAGGTCGAGCAGAAGTTTAAACAAAAGAAGCGAGACTTTGGATCTGTGAATCCAAAGCAGGGGAAAGGTGCCCCTAAACCACAGAACAAAGGACAAAGCCAAGGCGGGACAACCCAAGACAACCAGCCGAAGCTGCAAGCAAAGAACAGTGCCGCGAAGCTAAGAAAGGACACTGGAAAATGGTGCGAGTTCCATAAGAGCTCCACTCACAACACAAGTGAGTGTCGGGCCAAGCAGTCACTGGTGGCTGAGCTAAAGGTTTCAGAATCAGATGCATGTTCTGATTCTGAGTCAGAACCCGATAAGGGGTATGAAAAAGGGAAGCAGATCATTGATGCGGACCCCAGCGCCACTGTTGCTACCGCAAAGATCCAGAAAAATGAACCCGAAGATCTAGAGGAGGAGGAGCGTCTCTTCCACTCCCAGATGTGGGTAAAGGGCTCCCCGATACAGTTCATTGTTGATAGCGGGAGTCAAAAGAACCTCATTTCGGCAGAGGTCGTGAAGCGGTTAGGCTTACCGACCATAGCACATCCACAACCATACACCATTGGGTGGCTTCACCAAGGACGAGATCTTCGCGTGAGCCAGCAGTGTCGCCTTCCATACAACATCAAGCCCTTCACGGATGAGGTATTGTGTGACATTGCTCCCCTTGAAGTTTGTGATGTATTACTAGGACAACCATACTTGTGGAAGTGACATGCTGTGTATGAATGAAGGCCCCGTGCTGTTATTATTACATTGGGAAATAAGTTGTTCAGGATACCAGAGGTAGCACCACCTGCCGCCCTCTCTTTGATTACTGCAAAACAATGTAGTAAGATCATTTCCAAAACCAGGAAATTTGTTTTCCTGATGATACGCCCTCAAGGAAAGAAGAAGACGGTGGCCGCGACCTCCAAACAGGGCCCCTCTGCACGACAACTACAGATGGACAAGATTGTGGAGGAGTACGAGGACATCTTCACCTCCCCGGCAGGGGTTCCTCTACACTGTCAAGTCAAGCACTCCATCGATCTGACCCCAGGTGCGCCGCTACCCAATGGACCAATTTATCGGCGCTTCGTTCTGGAGAACGATGAAATAAAGAGGCAGATTCAGGAGCTCCTGCAAAAAGGTCACATCCGTCCGAGTTCATCGCCCTGTGGGAGCCCGATCGTGTTGGTACAGAAGAAGGATGGGACGTGGAGACTCTGTATTGACCATCGGGCGCTGAACAAGATCACTGTCCGTAATAGGTACCCGATCCCGCGGATTGATGACCTCCTAGACCAATTAAAGGGGGCGAAATATTTCAGCAAGATCGACCTGAAGTCGGGATATCACCAGGTACCAATCGAACCCTCCGATGTGTGGAAGACTGCCTTCAAATCCAAGGAGGGCCTCTTCGAATGGTTGGTCATGCCTTTCGGATTGACGAATGCTCCTGCAACCTTTATGAGGCTAATGGATGACATCTTGCGGCCATTCACCAACTCCTTTGTAGTAGTATACTTGGATGACATTATGATCTTCAGCCAGAGTTGGGAAGAGCACCTCCACCACATCCGACAGGTTCTCCAAACACTGCGGCAACACAAGCTATGTGCCAATTTGGAGAAATGCACTTTTGGCATGACCCAGGTTCAGTATCTGGGATACATCATTGATGAACAGGGGGTGCATGTCGATCCAGCCAAGATCCAAGTCATTCGGGATTGGCCCTCTCCAACCACTCTAACAGAGCTCCGCAGCTTTCTAGGTCTTGCCAACTTCTACCGCAGGTTTGTGTTGGGGTTTTCTCATATTTCTTGGCCCTTGAGTCAAGTCACCAAGGGCGGGGCGAAAGCAAAATTCTTTTGGTCTGAATCTCAACAGAAGGAATTCAGGGAGTTGAAGGATCGCCTCTGCATGGCACGAGTGCTCGTGTTACCAGATTTACAAAAACCATTTGAGGTCGAGACAGATGCCTCTGACTATGCTATTGGGGCAGTCCTTACTCAACATGGACATCCAGTGGCATATCACAGTGAAACACTTTCAGACACAATCCGGAAGTACCCCACTTATGATAAAGAGATGTATTCCATTGTACAGGCCTGCCGACAATGGAAGCATTACATATTGGGGAAGGAAACAGTCATCCACACAGACCACCGACCTCTGCAGTTCATACAGACCCAAGGGAAATTGCAAAATGATCGCCATCAGAAGTGGTCTACATACCTGCAACAGTTTCACTTGAATATCAAGTATAAAAAGGGCAGCACCAATAATGTTGCAGATTGCCTCAGTCGACCACCGATCATGGCGCTAACCACCGTGCTTAACTCTTGTGGGCACGAGACTTCTGATTGGCCACTTCTCTACAAAAGCGACCCAGAATTCGGCCACACATACCAGACACTCTTGGAGGGTCGGCAAGTTGCAGATTTTCACCTCCAGGATGCCCTATTATGCCACCTCAGTCACCTTTGTGTTCCTTCAAGCGAGCGTGCCAAGATGATTTGGGAAGCACACTACAGTCGGGCTGCTGGGCATTTCGGGGTCGAGAAAACAGTGGCAGTACTGCAAAATTATTTCTATTGGCCGAATCTTCGACAGGATGTTGGGAAGTACATCCGATCATGTACTGCCTGTGCCATTGCCAAACCGGCCATTAAGAAGCACGGCCTCTATACCCCGTTGCCTACCCCTAGTCGACCTTGGGAATCCATCTCCATGGATTACATGTCAGGCCTTCCTTCCACTAAGCATGGAAATGACTGTGTTTTTGTGGTCGTCGACAGGTTCTCGAAGATGGCCATTATGGTGGCCTGCAAGAAGAATATCACAGCAGAAGCCACTGCTAAACTCTTCTTTGAACGAGTGTGGGTGCACTTTGGGATCCCACAGTCTATCATCTCCGATCGGGACAGTCGGTTTCTCAGCACATTTTGGTCCAGTCTCTAGTCAATGCTGGACACCAAACTCACGAAGTCCACAGCCTTCCATCCTCAAACTGATGGCCAGACAGAGGTTGTCAATAGGATGATTGTGCACATTCTGCGCATGTATAACTCAAAGCATCCACGCACATGGGACGAGAGCCTCCCCTATGTTCAGCACAGCTACAACCGAGCTCTTCACAGCTCCACTGGCCATAGCCCTTTTCAGGTGGGTTTGGGATTCCAGCTACTATGCCCCATTGATGTGGCCATGCCACTTGCAGCTACTCACATGAATTCAGCTCATGTCCAGTCCGAAACAGATAAGGCCACCAGCTTCATTGAGCGCATCCAACATATTCGCCAGTAGGTCCATGACATTCTTGAGAAATCAAATGCCAAGTACAAGCAGCGACATGATCAACATCGGGTGCCACACAAGTTTCAGGTGGGCGACAAAGTCTGGTTGCATTTGCAAAAGGAACGCCTTACTGGAGCCTATCGGAAATTGAGACCACTCCGATATGGTCCTTACACCATTATTAAGGCTATGGGAGACAATGCATTTGAGCTCAGCATTCCCCCATTCCTTGGCCTGCACCCAGTGTTCAATGTGGACCGCCTTCGGCCATACTTTCCACCATTGCTAGACACATCCGACATTGCAGAACAGCTCAAACCCATAGAATTAAATCCAGATTGCATGGAACAAGCTGCAACTGATCGGATCATGGACACACAGATCAAGAACACTCGCCAACAGAATATCCAACTGTATCGAGTTGTCAAAGCAGGCCAACTCCTTCAGCAAGGCAAGTGGCTCACCAGGGAACAAGTTCAGCAGAAGTTTCCTCATCTCATGGAGGAACTCAACGCAATGGGGACCATTGCTTCCTAAGGGGGGAGGAATGATCCAGGTGGATATTGGTGGCCACCTGCCAAGTCCACCTGGACCCCCACCATTGTCTTTCTCAGCATTTTCAGTTTCCTTAATTGTAGCACAACTTACTATTTTTAGCAGTTTTTCGGGTCCTGAACTTCCGGAGCCGTTTTGAGGCCCTAAACGACGTTTTTTGGGGAATCCGGGGGCAACATGGGTCCATGGAATGGACCGATGTTGCCCGTTCCAACAATGATAGTGCTCGGATAGATCTTTCTAATGAGCTATTGTACGCATCAAACGGAGATCATGTGCCAAAGTTACGACCCTGGGAAGTTGATGTACCAACTTACCCCCAAACGGGGCCCATATTTTGGCGTTTCATCTCCTAGGGTTAGGTTTTGGAATGTGAAGGGTTTTCCATTGTTTCTCAACAATAAATAGGCCTTCGAGCCTCATTGTAACACAGTTCAGAGGCATGTAGCCATCACATCTCTTCTCAGAGATAAGCTACCATCGCCCTAGCTGGTTTATTTCCATTTCTGATTGTAAGCATATTTCAGTATTTTCCATTAATGAAATGAAGTATTATTTCCGCTGCATCTTTGTGTATATGGTTATCTCTGTAAATTGTTGTGTTCCTGTTTAAATCCGGATCAGTATTTCCTACAGATATTTCAGAATTTCCACCTCATGGAGAAGTAAAATTTTCTATTGAGCTGGTGCCACGGGCAACTCCGACATCAAATGAACCTTACAAGATGAGTACACCTTAGTTGACAAAGTTGAAGTTGTAGTTGAAGGAAATGTTGGACAAGGTATACATTAAAGAAAGTGTATCACCATGTGGAACACTGGTCATTAGGGGAATTTTGAGGTCTAAAATGGGCTTCCTAAGGAAATTATAAAATAATAGTGGAAATAATAAAATAAGATTAGATTACAACATCAAATTTTATAGGGAAAAAATAAAAAACGACTTTTTCAACATGTATTTTCAACTTATCTCCCTATGGGTTTACTCCAATTTTGAGCGAGAACACTTGTTGGATGCAAAATTTGATTCATCATTCAAGGAGTACCCATGTTGCATACTTTCAATGGACCTTTCTACGCGAAAAATGAGAAATACATGAAAAATGTTATTGCAATCATGTTTTTTCATGTATTTCTCATTTTTCGTGTAGCAAGGACCATCAAACGTATGCAACATGGGTACTACATGTGTTATCCTCCACAATTTCCCAGGCCGAGAGGAGATCGATGGAGGTAACCAAAAACCAAGCTTTTAGTTCAGTAGCTAGGCCTACCAAACCAAAGAGGGCTCTCTCTATGATCACAGTTAATGAATTTATGGGAAAGGAATATATTTTAGGCTAGGTATGCTAGACTCAGATAAGGTTTTGAAATTTTTTAGGGTTTTGATGCTGGATAAGGGAGAAAAATCAGGTAGCTAGATCAAAGGATCAAAGGGTTACATTAGCAAAGATATGGATGAGCAAGGTAGCAATAATTCTGTGATGGATTTAGGGTTTGTTGGTGTTGTGTACTATTTAGAAGAAACAAAGGGTCTTAATGAGCATGTGCACCATGAATTCAATAAGCGAGAAGAAAAATAACACACAATGATATTCCCATCAAAATAGAACTTTATGCAAAGAATTATACTTATAAACCTTAAGGAAAACCATTCAAGAACTGATGAATGGAAAGAGAAGATGAATATCTTTCATATAAAGCTATAATAGAGAAAAAAACAACATCACAAACTTACTGTATATGAATTCCTACATAATAGCTGCAAACTATATCCTTTGATTTCTAGAAAATGTCCAAGTAAAAGCTACAATAGTTCTTTCCTCTAATGTCCAACCTCTTTTATGATTGAAAGATGGATACATATAGATCAAAATAACAACTCACTTCTCTTAGCGGCCGATTCCATGAGTCTATAAACTACTACATGAGGTGTTCCAGCCAAACTCTAATATCATGGGAGGTCAAAACAACTCTTCCAATTAACTTTGACTCTAACCACTCTCATAAATGAGGCTAAATTTACATAAAAACAACTTTAACAAGACTAATTACTCATTATTACATCATATTTACATTAGGATTGATCAATTATACCATAGAAATTCGAATCCAACTGACCAAACTGGAGAAAAACTACCACAGGAAAAAAGTAGTGAATTTATGAGAAAACTCAGCGAAAATGGAGAAAACACAGTGAATTTGGAAAAACTGGTTTTTGAAAGCCTTCCTGAAGTCCTTATTCTGATATTGATGGCTATTTGGAAAGCTGAGGATGTTAGCTACAAGATGGAATTTTCAAGAGCTGAAAAAGGCCACTTCTAGCCCCTCAAAATTGCATTCTCCCACAGGTACTCTAGAAAACGCAGCGTGGTCTTTAACAGGGTGGCAGAAAGGTGGTTTTTAGGTGGTTTTTGGACCTTTTCACCTATCAAATATTGCTAAAAGTATGTTCCTGAAGTCAGAAATAATGTATTAATTAGGAAAAATCCAAATATGTAAGAAAAAAGTGAATTGGAGCTCTACAACAAAAGTGCAGGGGGAGCACACTGCGTTTTTATCTCCGTGACTGTGTCAAAATGTGTAAACAAGTCTGGGTTTTTTTACAAAAATAGGGCCCAAATATGGAGCCATACCTGTCTAACCATAAGGGGTTTTGAAAAACTCAGAGAGGTTTTTGTTCTTTGGTATCCTAGGAAGAAACACCTCCTCTAGTTTTCAAAAACATTTTCCATGTGCTTAGAATCGAAGTTTGAAGTTGGTCACTTAAAATTGGAAAAGTGCAGCGTGCTCACAACAAAAATGCAACAAAGCATTTGGAGAGTGATTTGAGGGCCTTCCCCTACTCCAAATTAAGCTCTTGATATCTCATTATAAATATGTGGATGTCTAGGTATCATTTTACTCATAAACAAATTCATTTGGACAATCCATGATAGAGAAAAATGCATTGTCCCAAAACTACTCCCAAAAGTGCAACAACTCTCCTGTAGCAATTATATTTTGGGAATTTCCCCCAAAAAATAACACTTGTGTATAAACTAAAGAAGTGATTTTTCCTTGGCTTATCATTGAAAAAAATATCTTTCACGTTTTCCAAATTCATCTCCATTTGGTCAAAAACATGCTTTGAAACAAAACTCTCCCTATGTGCAGCAAATGATTTGTCTCTTGGAATGATTCCTTGAGAAATGGTGAAGACATGATCTCATGTGATGAAGTGGTTTCATACTTGTTGATTAACCTCCCTTATTCCTCCTCTTCTCAATGGTCTCTGAATCCATAGCTAACCCTAGCTCAATGGAAGGGGAAATTAGCGTTTAGTGTAGGGAAAAGTAAAGGATTTGGGCAGTTTTGAAATTGAGTGAAATGGAGAGGTTAGGGGGTGTCTAAATTCTTGGGAAAATTTAGTGAGATATGGAGGGATGTTAGGGAGTAGGGGAAATTTTAATTTTAGGGAAAGGATGAGGGGAAGGGGTCCAAAAGAGAGAAAAGTAGTCCTAGCCTAGGAATGTAGGGTCTAGGTTAGGGTTTTGGGAAAAAGGGAGTAGATGAGGGATATGTGTGTGGGAATGTGTCTATGGGGATATATGGAAGGTGGGGGAGGGTAATGGAACTCATTTTTGAGGGTTTTTCTCAATAATTCGACCAAAGAGACTATGAAACCAAGCAAAACCCAGGAGAGGTAAGTCTGTTCTTTCCAAGCATGAACTGATGGTGGCAAGGAATCACTTGTTTGAGAGTGAAACTGAGTTTTCTTGGTGGAAATATGTCTTATAAAGTTGGTATGAGAAAATTAACTTGTGCTTTGGTCTTTTATAGCTTGTGGAAACCAAATTCTTCATAATGGTAGGGTGGCCCACCATACGTTTTCACTTTTTCTTTGAAAACTATGTGTCCTTGGAACATTTGAATGCAACATGAGAAAATTAAACTATTACATCATTTTGAAATGAACCACACATTAGAACATAACCTTTTGAGAAAAACCCTATCACTACTCCATTTTTTGGTTTTATGAATGACATGACAGTTTTGATGACTCTAACCCTAATGACCTAATGGTGACACTGAGATCAATGAGAACCATGATTTTGTAAATGAGATGATGATAATGACCATTCAGTGATGGCAATGACCAAAACATGAAAATTTGAAAGGAGGAGTAATAAACCTAGACACATTAGCCAGTGACCAAAGTTTGTTATGGAAACCTAATCAAATGATAAAATTTGATTTGAAACCCTAACACAAGCCTTGTAAGAGCATATTCGATCACCAGTGATTGGCAGGACTGACCGACACTAACATTGGCTCTAGCTGGGGATGGAAGCTCCTTTAGGAGGTGTTAAGAACACCATAGACCATGTAGTGTTATCCATTGGGCATGGAGTCAAAAACAAAAAGACAAAAATCAAAACTAAAAAGTGATCGACAAAATGAACTGAATTAACTCTAAAACTGACCATTGAAAGCTACTACTGAAAAAAAATAAAATAAAAAATAAATAAAAAATAAATAAAAATGGAACAGCCGATGGAACCATGTAAGCATTTGTCTGCTAGTTTAATTCTCTGCAAGTGCTTGCTCATGTGCAAGAAGGGAAAACCATTGAAATGCATCTCTCATTAAAACTTGTAAACATATTGAATCTTAATGAAATTGCAAAGCATGAGCCCACCAGCTGACCTTAAGAATGCTGCAAGAGGATCTTCATAGGAATACATACTGATTTCCAGCGCATCTAATACATTACTTCTCTGCTCTAGGTAGTCTTTATACCTTGATTTTACAATTTTCCCAACATTCAAGCTTTCTTGAAGTTTCAACTTAAAACATTCATGATAAGGTTTCAAGATTTCTTTTGACCTTTGTGATAAGTTTGATGAGAATATTGATTGAAAAGACATTAAAACTGTATGCCAAACTAAATAATTATCAACCCTATCTTCAAATTGAGAGCCAACCAAAGGATGAGAATCTTGAACACAAAGATCATCCATATAATTCCTTATTGAATCGTTGCAAATATGAGAAAGATGTTGTAACCTGTTGTGGATTGGTTCCAATGAAACTACATGATATTGTATAAACTCTTCATGTTCCACACTTTTGGCTTCATTTTCAAACTAAATGTTGCTTGGTAATGGTGATTTTTGACTGAAAAAGTTTCTATATTACAAACAACAATCTTAACAACTTTAGGATAAGGTTGCCGACTGTTGTCAAATTTCTGATTTGCTTCCTTCGTAACCTTATAGTTTTCTCTTATTCTTTTGAATGAAGAGAAACATAAAGGTAAGTAGTCCTCGTCAATAATTTCATGGTCTTCTCTATGCTCAACATAAAAACTGAAAGACTGCTAATTTCTAATCTTAAGAAAAAATTCCCTCAGTAATTGAAATGAAGTAAAACATAAAGGAAAAGACCTTTCACGTGATTTGAAATTTTCTATATTCTATTCATTGGTATCATGATTGATATGCATAGGCTGAGTGATACATATGAGCTACTATAATGAAGCTCATTCCTCCCAAAAACATGTCAATTATTTCCTTGTAGATTTAGCCTCTATTTCAATAACATAATCATCATCATACTCATCATACTTGGGTAACTCATCATTATAAGGAATGGCATCAAACATACCCATTAGATAAGGAAATTGATCCTCCACGGGTTGATCTACAAATGCATTTTCATGACTGTCCATAAATGAATACATAAAACAACAATTTTTTGATCTACGGTAATAGGAATAAGAAGGATAATGGTTAGGGTCGACAACCTCTTCTTCTTCTGTAATAAGTGGGACATGGTGTTTTTGAATAGAAATTTCATCTCTCATGATGATATTTTGCATCATTTCTTCCATTGTGCTTACCAAAATGTTTAGCTTCACTTTTAAAGATGTTGGATGTTCCTTCTCTATGTTCTCCCTCACTTCTTCTTTCAACTTTAACCTTTTGACCAACAGATTAGATTCCACAGCTATTGCACTGTCCTACATTTCTTCGAATGTGGTAGTGTTCCTTTCTCTCAATTGAAATGCCATTTCTAGATCAAAGGCATCGGGGTAGTGTGAGAGAGATAAATCGGAAGGCAGTTTTATATCAGCAAGCATTGAATGGTATACTTGATTGAACCTCGCTAAAAAATGTTGCACTGTTTCTCTTGGCTGTCTTTCCAAATGATTATATTCCTCTAAAATCAGAAAAGGATTTCTCTTGATCACCCATTTATCGAGGCAAATTTTCACAAATTGATGGAAATACAAAATTCTTGCAACTGGTAAGTTATTAAACCATTTCTTGGCTTTGACTTGTGAAGATAAAGCTAAAATCCAGATACTGACATCATCTTCTTCAACCTCAAAAAGATCGAGAAAAATTTCAAAACTCTGAATTTCTTTCTTAGCAGTGATGTTACCATATTCTCCATCAAACATGGGAAGATATTTGTAGTAATTTTCATGGAAATCATGGAGTATAGGAGCTAAGATGAGTGACTTGTATCTATCTGGAATCTTACAAGGTGTAGAGCTATGTACAGAAGCTATAGGATTAGTCTTGATCTCTTGAGGCTCATCAAGTTGAATATGGTCATCATAATATTCAGAAGACGAGTCTTGATCAATATCAAAAATTTTATTCACAATGTTCAAAGGAAAGGAATCAAATTTAGGTCTGGGATCTTTTCTCAAAAACAATCTACTCTAGAAAACCTTCTTGACATTCTCAGGGAAATAAAAAAAATAATTTACAATAAAGAACATGAAGTCTTGGATGAAAGTTCAATTTGAATACCTGATCTTCCCATATTGTCCTTTAATGTTTCCATTGGTAAGGTTCATCCTCTAGTGGAGTCTTTGAATTAAATTTGAAACAGATTTGGAGTCATCAGGTGAATGATTTCATCCTTCCTGTGTCTTACTGTTGTCCATCATCAACCAGTAGATCTGATCCTTCTCATTTTATCCCAAGGAAGATGTGATCTCTCGTTTCCACGACAACGACACCAAAATGTTATCCTCGACATTGTCCCATGCCGAGAGGAGATCGACGGAGGTAACCACAAACCAAGATTTCAGTTCGGTAGCTAGCCCTACCAAACGAGAGAGGTCTCTCTCTGTGATCACAACCAATGAATTGACTAGAAAGGAATAGATTTTAGGCTAGGCATGCAGGGCTCAGATAGGGTTTTGATGCTGGATAACGGAGAAAAACCAGGTAGCTATATCAAAGGGTTATAGTAGCAAAATTATGGATGAGCAAGGTAGCAATAATTCTGTGATGGATTTAGGCCTTTTCAGTGTAGTGTAGTGTTTAGAAGAAACAAAATGTCTTAATGAGAATATACACCATGAATTCATTAAGCAAGAAGGAAAATAACACACAATGATATTCCCATCAAAGCAGAGCTTTATGTAAAGAATTTTGCTTATAAACCTTAAGGAAAACCACTGAAGAACTGATGAATGGAAAGAGAAGATGAATATATTTCATATAAAGCTATAATCAAGAAAAAACAACATCAAAAACTTACTGCAAATGAATTCCTAGATAATAGTTGCAAACTGTATCCTTTGATTTCCAAGAAATGTCCAAGTACAAGCTACAATAGTTCTCTCCTCTAATGTCCAACCTCTTCTATGACTGAAAGATAGATACTTATAGATCAAAATAACATCTCCCTTCTCTCAGGGGTCGCATCCATGAGTCTAGTAACTACTAAATGAGGTGTTCCAACCAAACCCTAATGTCTAGGGAGGTTAAAACAACTCCTACAATTAACTTTGACTCCAACCACTCTCATAAATGAGGCTAAATTTAAATAAAAAACTAAATAACAAGTCTAATTACTCACTATTACATCATATTTACATTAGGATTAATCAATTATACCATATAAATTCGAATCCAACTAACCAAACTGGAGAAAAACTACCGCAGGCAAAAACACAACGAATTTATGAGAAAATGCAACGAAATTGGAATTCTAAATATGTATGCTACAATATGGACTCTCCAAGAGCTGAAAATTTCCACTTCTAGCTCCTCAAAATTTCATTCTCGCATAGGTACTCTAGAAAACGCAGCGTGGCCTTCAGCAGGGTGGTAGAAAGGTGGTTTTTAGCTAGTTTTTGGACTTTTTCGCTTGTCAAATATTGATAAATGTATATTCCCCTCAGGTAAAAAATGATGTATGAACCATGCCAAATACAAATATTTAAGAAAAAAGTGAATTGGAGCTCTACAACAAAAGCACAGCGTGGAGCACACTGTGTTTTTGTCTCCATGACTATGTCAAAATGTGCAAAAATTCTGGGTTTTTTTTCCAAAAATAGGGCTCAAAGCTGGAGCCATATCTCTCTAACCATAAGGATTTTTTTAAAGGTCATAGGGGTTTTTGTTCTTTGGTATCTTAGGAATAAACCCATCCTCCATTTTTCAAATATATTTTCCCATTTGTTCAGAATCGAAGTTTGAATTTGGTTGCTTAAAATTGGAAAAGCGTAGCGTGGTCACAAAAAAAAGCTGCAAAGCATTTGGAGAGTGATTTGAGGGCCTTCCCCTTCTACACATTCAGCTCTTGATAGCTCATTTGAAATCCGTGGATGTCTAGTTATCATTGGACTCATCAAGAAAGTCATTTGGACACTCCATTATAGAGAAAAATGCATTGTCCCAAGACTACTCCTAGAAGTGCAACAACTCTCATGTAGCAATTATATTTTGGGAATTTCTCCCAAATTATAACACCTATGTATAAAGTGAAGGATGTTTTTTTTCCTTTGCCTCTCATTGAAAAAAAACTCTTTCACTTTCCAAGTTCATCTCCATTTCGTCAGAAACATACTTTGAAATAAAATTGTCCCTATGTGCAGCAAATGATTTGTCTCTTGGAATGATTTCTTGAGAAATATTGAAGACATGATCACATGTGTTGAAGTGGGCTCATACCTATTGATTAACATCCCTTATGACTCATCTTCTCAATTCTCTCCGAATCCATAGCTAATCCTAGCTCAATGGAAGGAGAAATTAGGATTTAGTGTAGGGAAATCTAGGGGATTTGGGCAGTTTTTGAAATTGAGTGAAATGGAGGGGTTAGGGGGTCTCTAAATTCCTAGGAAATTTTGGTGAGATAGGAGGGATGTTAGGTTGTAGGGGAAAGTGAAATTTCAGGGAAAGTATGAGGGGAAGGGGTCCAAAAGAGAGAAAAACAATCCTAGCCTATGAATGTAGGGTCTAGGCTAGGGTTTTGGGAAAAAAGGAGTAGATGAGGGATAGGGGTGTGGGAATGTGTCTATGGGGATATATGGAAGGTGGGGGATGGTAATTGAGCTTAGTTTTGAGGGTTTTTATTAGTAATTCCACTAAAGATACTATGAAACCACGCAAACCCTAGGAGAGGGAAATCTGATGTTTCTAAGCATGAACTGATGGTGGAAAGGAATCACTTGCCTAAGAATGAAACTGAGTTTTCTTGGTGGAAATAAGTCTTATAAATTTGGAATGAGAAAATGAATTTGTGTTTTAGTCTTTTATAGCTTGTGGAAATCAAATTCTTCATAATGGTAGGGTGGCTCACCATATGTTTCTTTGGAACATTTGAATGTAGATTGAGAACATTGAACTATTACATCATTTTGAAATGAATCACACTTTAGAACAGAAGATTTTGAGCAAAACCCTATCACTACTCCTTCGTTTTCCAGTTTTATGAATGACATGATAGTTTTAATGACTCTAACCCTAATGACCTAATGGTGACACTGAGCTCAATGAGGACCATGACGATGTAACTGACATGATGATAATAACCTTTCAGTGATGGCAATGATCGGAACATGAAATTTTGAAAGGAGCAGTAATAAACCTAGACACACTAGCTAGTGACAAAATTTTATTCTCAAAACATAATGAAATGATAAAATTTGACTTGAAGATCTAACACAAACCTTGTAAGAGTATATTTGATCACTAGTGACTGGAAGGACTGACATACACTAACATTGGCTCCAGCTAGAGATGGCAGCTCCTTTAGGAGGTTTCAAGAACACCGTAGATCAGGTAGCCTTATCCATTGGGCATGGAGTAAAAAACAAAAAGATCAAACTCAAAACTGAAAACTAACCAACAAACTGAACTGACATAACTATGAAACTAACTACTGAAAGATACTACTGAAAAATAAAAAACTGAGAATTGAGCTTTTTTATCACACCTACTCTAACTAATCTATACATCACCTAATCAAGTGAAGTGGAACATCCAATGGAACCATGTAAGCATTTTGTCTTCTAGTTGAATTCTCCACAAGCACTTGTCCATGAGCAAGAAGGGAAATTTACTAAAAGGAAACTCCCATGAAAACTTGTAAACAGATTGAATCTTAATGAAATTGCAAAGCATGGGCCCACCAGCTGACCTCAAGAATGCTGCAAGAGGATCTTCATAGGAATACATGATGATTTCCATCCTATCTAATACATTACTACTCTACTCTAGGTAGTTTTTATGCCTTGATTTTACAATTTTCCCAACATCCGTGCTTTCTCGAAGTTTCAACTTAAAAGAGTCATGATAAGGCTACAAGATTTCCTGTGACCTTCGTGATAAATATGATGAGACTATTGATGTAAAAGACATTAAAATTGTATGCCAAACTAAATCATTATCAACCTTATCTTCAAATTGACAGCCAGGCAAAGGATGAGAATTTTGAACACAAAGATCATGCATATAATTGACTACTCGATTGTTCCAAATATGAGAAATCTGTTGTAACCTATTGTGTATTGGTTCCAAGGGAACTGCATGATCTTGTATAAAATCTTCATGTTCCACACTTTCGGCTACATTTTAAAACTGAATGTTGCTTGGTAATGATGATTGTGGACTGAAAAAAGGTTCTATATTACAATCAACATTGTCAACAAATTCAGGATAAGGTTTCCGACTACTGTCAACTTTCTTATTTTATTCCTTGGTAACCTTATATTTTGATCTTATTCTTTCGAATGAAGAGAAACACAAATGTAAGGAGTCCTGGTCAATAATTTCATAGTATTCTCCATGCTCAACATCAAAACTAAAAGAATTTTTATTTCTAATCTTAGGAAAGTTTTCTCTCAGCAATTGAAATGAAGTAAAACATAAAGGCAAATACCTTTCACCTGATTTGAAATTTTCTAGATTCTCTTCATTGCTATCATGACTGATATGCATAGGCTTAGTGTTACATATGAGCTGTTGTAATGAAGCCTCTTCCTCCCAAAACCATGTCGTTGATTTCCTTGTAGAGTTAGACTCTATTTCAACAACATAATCATCATCATACTGATCATACTTGGGTAACTCATCATTATAAGGAATGACATCAAACATACACATTAGATTAGGAGATTGATCCTCCACAGGTTGATCTACAAATCCATTTTCATGATTGTCCATAAATGAATACATAAAACAATCATTTTTTGATCTATGGTAACTAGAATGAGTAGGATAGTGGTTAGGGTAAGCAACCTCTTCTTATTCTGCAATAAGTGGGACGTGGTGTTTTTGAACAACAAATTCATCTTTCCTGATGATCTTTTGCATCATTTCTTCCATTGTTCTTACCAAAATGTTGAGCTTCACTTCTGAAGATGTTAGATGTTCCTTCTCTATGTTCTCCCTCACTTCTTCTTTCAACTTTGACCTTTTGACTAGAAGATTAGCTTCCACAACTATTGCACTATCCTGCATTTCTTCGCGTGTGGTAGTGTTACTTTCTCTCAATTGAAATGCGATTTTTGGATCAAAGGCATCTGGGTAGTGTTAGAGAGCTAAACCAGGAGGCGGTTTTATATCAACAGGAATTGAATGGTATACTTGATTGAACCTCGCTGAAAAATGTTGCACTGCTTCTCATGGTTGTCTTTCCAAATGATTATATTCTTCTAAAATCAAAAAAGAATTTCTCTTAATCACCCATCTGTCAAGGAGGACTTTCACAAACTGATGGAAATAAAAAATGCTTGCAGTTGGTAAGTTCTTGAACCATTTCTTGGCTTTACCTTGCATAGATAAAGAAAAAATCCTAATACTAGCATCATCTTCTTCAACCTAAAAAGTGTCGAGAAAATTTTCAAAACTCTAAATGTGTTTTTCAACAGTGATGTTACCATATTCTCCATCAACCCTGGGAAGATATTTGTAGTAATTTTCATGGAAATCATGGAGTATAGGAGGTAAGATTAGTGGCTTTTATCTATCAAGAATATTATAAGGTGTAGGAGTATGTACAGAAGCTATAGGATTAGTCTTGATCTCTTGAGGCTCATCAAGTTGAATATGGTCATCATAAGATTCATAAGAAGGGTCTTGATCAAGATCAAAATTTGTATTCACAATATTCAAAGGAAAGGAATCAAATGCAGGTCTAGGATCTTTTCTCAAATACGATATACTCTGGAAAACCTTCTTGGCATTCTTAGGGAAAGAAAAGAAATAATTTACAATAAAGAACATGAAGTCTTGGATGAAAATCCAATTTGAATACCTAATATTTGCATATTTTCCTTGCATGTTTATGTTGGTAAGGTTCATCCTCCAATGGAGTCTTTGAATTAAATTTGAAACTAACTTGGAGTCATCAGGTGAATGATTTCAACCTTCCTATGTCTAATCGTTGTCCACCATCAACAATCAGATCTAATCCTTGTCATTCTTTCCCAGGGAAGATATGATCTCTTGTTTCCCATGAAAATGGTGCCAAAATGTTATCCTCCACAATGTCCTAGGCCGAGAGGAGATCGACGGAGGTAACCACAAACCAAGATTTTAGTTCGGTAGATAGCCCTACCAAACCATAAAGGGCTCTCTCTATGATCACAGCCAATGAATTGAATGGAAAGGAATAGATTTTAGGCTAGGTATGCTGGTCTTAGATAGGATTTTGAAAGTTTTTAGGGTTTTGATGTTGGATAAGGGAGAAAAACTAGGTAGCTAGGTCTGAGGATCAAAGGTTTACAATAGCAAAGATATGAAGGAGCAAGGTAGCAATAATTCTCTGATGGATTTAGGGTTTTTTGGTGTAGTGTAGTGTTTAGAAGAAACAAAGGGTCTTAACGAGCATGTGCACCATGACTTCATTGAGAAAAAGGAAAATAACACGTAATGATATTCCCATCAAAACAAAGATTTATGCAAAGAATTATGCTTATAAACCTTAAGGAAAACCACTGAAGAACTGATGAATAGAAAGAGAGGATGAATACATTTCATATAAAGCTATAACAGAGAAAAAACAACATCACAAACTTACTACAAATGAATTCCTAGATAATAGCTGCAAACTGTATCCTTTGATTTCTAGAAAATTTCCAAGTACAAGCTACACTAGTTCTCTCCTCTAATGTCCAACCTCTTCTATGATTGAAAGATAGATACATATAGATAAAAATAAAATCTCACTTGTTTCAGGGGTCGAATCCATGACTCTAGGAACTGCTACATGAGGTGTTCCAACCAAACCCTAATGTCTAGGGAGGTTAAAACAACTCCTCCAATTAACTTTGACTCCAACCACTCTCATAAATGAGGCTAAATTTACATCAAAAAAACTTTAACAAGACTAATTACTCACTATTACATCAGATTTAAATTAGGATTAATCAATTATACCATAGAAATTCGAATCTAGCTGACCAAACTCGAGAAAAATTGCCACAGGCAAAAAAGCTGTGAATTTATGAGAAAACACAACGAAACTTGAGAAAATGCAGCGAATTTGGAAAAAATGGTTTTTGAAAGCCTTTTTGAAGTCCAAATTTTGACGTTGATGGCTCTTTGAAAATAAGAGGATGTCTGCTACAAGATGGAATCTTCAGGAGGTGAAAAATGACACTTCTAGCCCCTCAAAATTTCATTCTCCCACAAGTACTCTGGAAAACACAATGTGGTCTTCAGCAGGGTGGCATAAAGGTAGTTTTTAGCTGGTTTTTGGACTTTTTCACCTGTCAAATATTAATAAAAGTATGTTTCACTCCTGTAGAAAATGATGTATGAACCATGAAAAATCAAAATATGTAATAAAAAATTGAATTAGATCTCTACAAAAAAAGCGCGGCGTGGAGCACACTGCATTTTTGTCTCCATGACTATGTCAAAATGTGCAAAACATTCTGGGTTTTTTACAAACATAGGGCTCATAGATGGAGCCATATATCTCTAACCATAAGGAGTTTTGGAAAACTGAGAGAGATTTTTATTCTTTAGTATGTTGGGAAGAAAAATTTCCTTCATTTTTCAAAAATAGTTTCCCATTTGTTTAGAATCGAAGTTTGAAGTTGGTCACTTATAATTGGAAAAGCGCAGTGTTCTCACAACAAAAACACAACGAAAAGTTTGGAGAGTGATTTGAGGAACTTCCCCTTATCCAAATTCAGTTTTTGATATCTAATTGTAAATATGTGGATGTCTATTTATCATTTGACTCATCAAGAAAGTCGTTTGGACACTCCATGATAGAGAAAAATGCATTTTCCCAAGACTACTCGTAGAAGTGCAACAACTCTCCTGTAGCCATTATATTTTGGGAATTTTCCCCAAAAAATTACACTTGTGTATAAACTAAAGAAGTGTTTTTTTCCTTTGCTTATCATTGAAAAAAATATCTTTCACGTTTTCCAAATTCATCTCCATTTGGTCAAAAACATGCTTTGAAACAAAACTCTCCCTATGTGCAGCAAATGATTTGTCTCTTGGAATGATTCCTTGAGAAATGGTGAAGACATGATCTCATGTGATGAAGTGGGCTCATAACTATTGATTAACCTCCATTATTCCTCCTCTTCTCAATGGTCTCTAAATCCATAGCTAACCCTAGCTCAATGGAAGGGGAAATTAGGGTTTAGTGTAGGGAAAACTAGGGGATTTGGGTAGTTTTTGAAATTGAGTGAAATGGAGGGGTTAGGGGGTCTCTAAATTATTCAGAAATTTTGGTGTGATAGGGAGGGATGTTAGGGAGTAGTGGAAAGTGCAATTTCAAGGAAAGGATGAGGGGAAGGGGTCCAAAGAGAGAGAAACAATCCTAGCCTAGGAATGTAGGGTCTAGGCTAGGGTTTTCGGAAAAAGGGAGTAAATGAGGGATAGGGGTGTGGGAATGTGCCTATGGGGATATATGGAAGGAGGGGGAGGGTAATTGAGCTTAGTTTTAGGGGTTTTTCTAAATAATTCCACCAAATAGACTATGAAACCAAGCAAACCCTAGGAGTGGTAAATCTGATCTTTCCAAGCATGAACTGATGGTGCCAAGGAATCACTTGTCTGAGAGTGAAACTGAGTTTTATTGGTGGAAAGATGTCTTATAAAATTGGAATGAGAAAATGAAAGTGTGTTTTTATATTTTATATCTTGTGGAAATTGAGAATCCCACAATTTCTCAAAGTCTAAATTGTTGCTTGGTTTAGTTACACCCCAGGTTCCTACTTTTCAATTTGTTCTAACTATACCACAACCTACCCATGTTACACCTAAAATGAGTCAACATGTTTAGGCTATGCCCCAAATACAAGTTACTCTAATGGTATATTGGATTTCTCAAATTCCATCTATCCAACCTCTTCAGGGTAGAATGAAAACTCCACCTCTTAGACAATCCATACCTCAAATGAAAACAAACCAACTTGTGGATGGAATGCCATAGTTGCCAACCAGTCAATCCAATGTTGGAATGATATAAAATCCATCTGGGAAATGATTACAAGAAATTCCACAAATCTCTGTTAGTCAAACTACTAAACCACAAATTCCTTATCAAGTCCAACAGATCCAAACTCAGTTGTTCCACCCTTATCAAGGTTTTCATGGAACTGGACAACTTGGTTATGGTTATTTTGGTTATCGAAATCCTCGTTATCCTGGAATGCAAATACCAGTTGATCATCCAATTCCATATTATTCATGATATCCTCCACCCTTGATTAACCTTTATCCACAAGGTCAAATTGCATAGATGGATTCTTATGGAATTGCACACCTATCATTTTTTTATGAAGAGGAGTGTTTCTATAAAGAATACTTTTTTTATTTGAAAGAATAGTTGCAAGAGGAAAAGAGAACTGATGAGGAAGTGAGAAATAAGATGAAGGGGATTAAAGAAAATGTGAAGCACTGAAATCTGAAGAACTAGAGAGGACTAGATCTTGTGCTCAAGTAACTACAAGAAAATCATAAAATATTGGAGCAACTAGTAGTAGCATGAAAAAGGAATGTTATCAACAATACTAACAACCAAGAAAGGAACAAAAGAATGGGCCAAGAAATTTATATTCATAAAGAATATCTAATTCTCCCATAATGAGAAATGCCAAGTGTTTTAGTTGTCAAACATTTGGAGATATATCAGAAAATTACAAAAGGAAAGAGATCAAATCCTCTCAACAAAAGGAGAAACAAAATGAGAATCTTTCTCAATTAAGCATGCAAGGAAGATTGACCTCATCACAAAAATCACCAATAATTAGGTATAATAGTCCATTTATGGTTATTGTTTCTCATGCAATGATTTTTGCCATAGGGCTATTGATTGCTTGGCACATGTAAAGAGTAGAAAACATATTAGCAGGAGATACATTCCTGTTCCATTCTTTCTTAGTAACATAAGGTGCTACGTGTGTGACAACATTAGCCACGTGGACAAATATTGAAATATGTCCATGTGTTATAGACGATCTAGTTAAAGAGAGAAGGCTATGAAAGTCTAAAAAAAAATAAGAGAGTAGGTTCTTGGCATGTCAAAGATCAACCCATTAGGTTTTGGAGGATAAAGCAGCCACAAGAGAACCCCAACAAAGTTTGAGGCCTTCATGGTCTGAGGGGGAGCATATGGTCATATCCTGAGTTCCATGTAGACCATTGGAGGTGCATCCATATAAGAGAGATTGGATGAACACAAATATACATGTTAGGAAGATGATGCATGAGTTCATATAGGATTGTTCGAATCATTGACATTGTGTTCATTCTTTCAGCCATGTATTCCATTGTTTATCATTTGATCATGATTTTTAGAGGAGTTCTTGATTCAGTTGCATTCCATTAAATTTTTAAGTCGAGCATGTTCAGTTTGGAGAAGGCATGGTGATGGTTGTTGGGTCCCTATAATACTAGTGATTACCCCATTACTATTGTAGTTATACGCCTTATTTATATTGTTGTGCCCCTATTACCCCCATATTGTTATTTCTGTGCCCCATATAATCCCTCTATTGTTATTTTTGTGGCTTTATATTATTATTGTTAGGTCGGCTGGATTATATTGTGACTCCTTAGGCTCCTATATATAGAAAGGAGGTTTTGTCATTTGAATCATCCAAGAATTGTTCATTTATGTAATGTAAAGGAGGTTTCCCCCTCGAAGAGGCTGAATTCTAAGGCGTTGATCTATCTTCTCTATCTTTTCTTGAGCTGGTTTCATAACATTTGGTATTAGAGCTTTGGATTCTAGGGTTTCGCTGCTCCAAACAGGTCATCGTGGAATTTTCGCTATAACATTTTTTCAGTGACGTTTCAGAAGTCACAAAAAGAACCCATTTGAGAAGAAATCGCTTTGAACCTTGGGTCCAAATTTCAGAGACTTTCGTGCGATATTTGCGGAGATATGATTTGAGGAAGTTTGTCTTTTTGCAGACTCCTGAATTACATTCAAAACAGGTGACCTGGGGAAAATCGTCATAACTTTCTCTCTGGGGATCGGATTGAAATTTCGTAAGAAGGTACAGAAAGAGGACAGACTGTAGTTTCTTGTATGCATTTTTAGATCCAAATATCGAAACAGTGACTCGTGGCATGTCGTAAAATTTCGCTCTACTGAACTAGTATATAATCAAGTCACTGTGGGAGATTTCGCATAACTCTTCCTTGGAGAATCCAATTTGGGTCAGACTTGTGGCATTGGAAAGAGGACACAGAGAGATACTGCAAGTCACAAATTCAGAACTAGATGATCGAAAAGTACAAAGATACATCAGAGGCAATATCGAGCTCCTATAAAGTGAAAAAAGGTTTGTAGATTTTCTTAAATTTTTGCTTAAGCTTGGTTTGAAAATTTATTTTGAAGGAATTCAAAGGGCATAATAGAGCATTATTATCGGTAACTGATGCCCCAAGGAAAGAAAATGCAAACACCTAGTAAGGAACCTGAAAGCTCTAGCATGAATCATGAAGAAGAAGAAGAAATGCTATATGATATATCAAAATTACAAGAACAAGTGCAACGAGTGTCACTTGCACAAAAAGCAACAGAATCTAAAATGGATGGTTTAAGGAAAGATGTAGAAGCTAAGATGGATGGTTTAAAGAAAGGTGTAGAAGCTAATATGGATGGCATGGAAGCTAAGGTGAATGGCATGGACGCTAAAATTGATGGCATGGATGATAAGATGGAAGAATTGAAGATAAATATGAATAAGTTGCTACAAGAAACGGTCACTAAGGGTGAAAGGGTACTAAAGGAAACTCATGATGAGAACAAAAGAAATGTTAATCATGATTCCATAGACTCTAATGTTGGATGAAAGACTCACCATGTTCCAAAAATCGATATGCGGAAGTTTGATGGCAAGGATCCCGCCACATGGATATTACAGATGGAGCAATTCTTCGATCTCAATAATGTGCAAAACGCAAAAAAGGTACGTATGACAGCTGTATATTTGGAACCAAATCAGTTTGTATGGTATCAATGGCTTTGTTCTCGTAAACAATTTATCACTTGGGCAATTTTTACGGAAGAATTGATAGCACATTATGAGGATACAAAAAGCAACACTTTTTTTAGCCAATTGATAAGTCTCAAACAAAAGGGTTCAATAATGGAGCACATTGAGGAGTTCCAAAAATTGAACATAAGGGTAAGAGATATTTCAGAGGAGCATAGGATTGATGTGTTCATAGGGTCTTTAAAGGATAATATCCAACATGATGTTCACCTTTGGGAACCTGATTCATTAGAGAAGGCATTCAGGTTAGCAAGAAAAATGGAAAGCAAAATTATGGCAACTAGGAAGCATACCACTCACAACTATAAAGATGGAAGTGTTGTTGCCCCTAGTCTTCCACAACCTACAAGGTTGACACCAAAACAATTGGAAGAAAAAAGAGCAAAAGGGATTTGTTACAGTTGTGATAGCAAATACACAAAAGGTCATAAGTGTGCTGAGAAGAAATTATTCTACATAGATTGTGAAGAGGAAGAAGAAAAGGAGCAAGAAAGGTCAAAAGAAAAGGATATACTCCATGAACAAAGCCTATGTGAAGACCAAATAAATCCGACCATATCTTGTAATGCATTGGCGGGAATTACCACTCCTCAAACCATCAAGATAGAAGGACAAATCAAGAAGAAAAAGGTAATAGTGTTGATTGATTCAGGAAGCACCCACAATTTTATTCATTGTAGGGTAGCAAAAGAATTGAATTGCTTCCTATATCCAGCACCAAAGTGTCAAGTGATGATTGCAAATGGAGGAACAATAAATTTCTCTGGAAAGTGCCATAATATCAAGCTATCCATGGGAGAATATGTATTGACTAGCCCAATGCTTTCCATTCCAATGGGAGGTGCTGATGTTGTACTAGGAGTCCAATGGCTACAATCCTTGGGTACAATAGCTTTTAATTTTCAAGAACTTTTCATCAAATTTTCTACGGAAGGAAAGGAAGTTGAATTAAGGGGTATTGTAGGGAAACTAGGAAAGATAATCAGCTCTAATGGCATGACTAAGCTTCTAAAAAAGGAGCAAAGAGGTGTAATTGCACAATTATGTTCGCTAGATGTTTCCACATTGGAATCATCTATTTCTCCAGATCTCCAAAAAGTCCTGGACAATCATTCCAAGGTATTTGAGACTCCCAAAAGTCTCCCACCTATGCATGATCATGATCATGCTATTCATCTGATTCCAGGAAGTGTTCCTCCAAACATCAGGCCGTACAGATATCCCTATGTCCAAAAAAGTGAAATTGAACGTATGGTTGCAGAAATGCTAGAGGCTGGTATAATTCAACCGAGTCAAAGTTCTTTCTCAGCTCCAGTAGTATTGGTGCACAAGAAGGATGGATCATGGCGCATGTGTCCGGATTATAGGGAGCTCAACAAGCTCACTATTAAAGATAAGTTCCCCATTCCTGTCATTGATGAATTACTGGATGAATTGCATGGATCAATTTACTTCACCAAGTTGGATCTTCGTTCAGGATATCATCAAATCAGAATGAAGATTGAAGACATTCCGAAAACGACATTTAGAACTCATGAGGGTCATTATGAATTTTTGGTCATGCCTTTTGGCCTTACCAATGCACCTTCAACATTTCAAGGTTTGATGAATTCAATTTTCAAACCATTCCTTAGAAAATTTGTGTTAGTATTTTTTGATGATATACTAATCTACAGAAAGTCTTGGAAGGATCATGTTGAACATGTTGACAGGGTGCTACAACTATTGGAGGAGAAACAATTATATGCAAAAAGATCCAAATGTTTCTTTGGAGTCCAGGAGGTGGAATATTTGGGTCATATTGTATCTCATGAAGGAGTTAAGGTAGACCCTAGCAAAATTAAAGCCATTAAGGAATGGAAAATCCCCACATCCATAAAGCATCTGCGAGGATTTCTTGGGTTGACAGGGTATTATCGCAAGTTTGTTAAGAATTATGGGAGAATAGCAGCACCTCTAACAACATTATTGAAGAAAGATTCATTTTCATGGACTCCGGAAGCAACAAAGGCCTTTGAACATCTTAAAGAGGCAATGTGCCAAGCACCGGTCTTAGCTACACCAGACTTCACAAAAACCTTTATTGTGGAATGTGATGCTTCAGGAAATGGAATTGGTGATGTTCTAATGCAAGATGAAAGACCCATTGCTTTTGAAAGTCGTCCAATCAAGGGAAAGTTTTTAAGCAAAGCTATTTATGAGAAGGAAATGTTGGCAATACTCCATGCACTTAAGAAATGGCGACCCTACCTAATGGGAAGACACTTCAAGGTAAAAACGGATCATGATAGCCTTAAATACTTTTTAGAACAAAGATTATCCTCTAAAGAGCAACAAAAGTGGGTCACAAAGATGTTGGGTTATGACTTTGAAATCATCTACAAAAAAGGGAAGCAAAATGTGGTGGCAGATGCACTCTCAAGAAAGGATGAGGATGTGGAAGCATTGTTGTGTGCCATTTCTATTATCCAACCAGATTGGATAAACGAAGCAAGGGAGGAATGGAAGAATGATGAAGAAGTGTTGGCACTTATTCAAAAGATACAACAAGATTCCAGTACTTCTGATACATTTAGCTAGAAAAATGATTCGTTATGGTACAAAGATCGCTTATACCTCTGTAAGAATTCCTAGCTAAAACAAAAGATTCTTATGGAATTGCACACTTCTCCCTTAGGAGGGCACTTAGGATTTTTAAAAACTTACCACAGGGTTAAGAAGGAATTTTTTTGGGATGGCCTTAAATCAGATATTCAAAAGTTTGTGGCAGAATGTTTGGTTTTCCAACAAAATAAAGTTGAAACAATTAAGACACCAGGTCTATTACAACCTTTATCCATTCCAAGCCAACGTTGGGAGGAGGTTTCAATGGATTTTATCACAGGTTTACCCAAGTCTGAGGGAAAGAGTGTCATCATGGTGGTAGTTGACAGACTTACCAAGTATGCACACTTTTGTGCATTATCACATCCATTTAAAGCCAGTACAGTTTCTACTGCATTTATGGAAACAGTTCAAAAACTACATGGAAACCCAAAGATTGTTGTAAGTGACAGAGATCCCATTTTCACTGGAAATTTTTGGACAAAATTATTTTCTTTTCTTGGTACTCAGTTAGCTCATAGCTCATCTTATCATCCTCAATCTGATGGGAAAACTGAGATAGTAAACAAATGTTTGGAAGGATATCTTCGTTGCTTTGTATCTGATAAACAGACACAATGGGTCAAATGGTTGCCTCTGGCTGAATGGTGGTATAACACTTCCTTCCATACAACAACAAAAATGACCCCATTTATGGCACTTTATGGGTATCAACCACCATCCATCACATCATATTTAAGAGAAAATTCTAAGGTTCAGGCAGTGGAACATCACATTGAACATCAATAACAAGTCCTCCAACTCTTAAAGGATAACCTCGTGTTGGCACAAAATAGAATGAAACAACAGGCAGATCAACATCGCAATGAAAGAAGTTTTGATGTAGGTGATTGGGTATTCCTACGGCTACAACCATATAAGCAAATGTCCCTAAAGCAAGCTAAGAAGGATAATAAATTATCACCAAAGTATTATGGTCTGTACAAGGTGTTGCAAAAGATTGGTACTATGGCATACAAATTGGAGCTTCCTACAGCTTCTCGATTGCACCCAGTTTTCCATGTTTCATGTTTAAAGAAGGTTATAGGCGACAAGCTCCCAATTCAAACAATATTGCTAGAAATTGACGAGGAAGGAAAAATTATATTGGAACCGGAAGCAGTCACAGAAACAAGAACTCGACAGCTACGAAATCGATCAATTTCAGAGTATCTTATCAAGTGGAAGAACTTATCCGCTGAAGATTCCACATGGGAGGATGAGAATTTTATGCAGAAGTATCCAGAACTACTCAAGCATTGAGGACAACACTTTTCTGAAGGAGAGGGGCATGTTGGGTCCCTATAATACTAGTGATTACCCCATTACTATTGCAGTTATACCCCTTATTTATATTGTTGTGCCCCTATTACCCCCATATTGTTATTTTTGTGGCTTTATATTATTATTGTTGGGTCGGTTGGATTATATTGTGACTCCTTAGACTCCTATATATAGAACGGAGGTTTTGTCATTTGAATCATCCAAGAATTGTTCATTTATGTAATGTAAAGGAGGTTGCTCCTGCGAAGAGGCTGAATTCTAAGGCATTGATCTATCTTCTCTATCTTTTCTTGAGCTGGTTTCATAACAATGGCCTTGATTTGTTTTACCCTTTTCCATCGATGTCAAAGGAGGAGAGAGATTCAACTCAGCTTCAGTGATAAAATTCATGAAGGAAGAGATTGACATCAATGTCAAAGGGGGAGCTTGTTGGCATTGTAGTGTTGTCATTGATGTAAACTAGTGGTTAGTAGTGTTTCAACCTTGTAATCATCATTCTTATGTTATGTGTATGTTTATCGTGTGGTCTCCTACATTTGGAACAATTTCTCAAGTTTGCATGTCCATACCCTAAAGCTAAGCTACAAATTAAAAGATGAATTCTTATGAGGTGCATATGATGATGTCTTTCTACCTACATAGAGAGATTGAATATGTTTAGAGGTTTTTTTATGACCATTAGAGACTTGAAATATGTTTTTCAAGGTCCCACAAGCTCAGGAGGTGAGTGAAGGACAACATGAAAAAGTTCTGAAAGTTTGGTGGAAAGAGGAGAAGGTCTTGCCTAAATTAAGTTATAGTTGCTAAGAGTTAGAGCTACAGAGAGTGGTTGTAGGCTCTTAGTTGGTGGGAGGCTAATGGAAAGGGGAGTGGATATAGTTGCTAGGAGTTATTAGTCATCCTAAATTCTATGCATGTAGGTGAATTTTCTTTGGATTATGCGTGCACTTAAGGTATTTTTATGATCTTTTTTTGATATTTCTGTTTAGATTGCTTTATTAAAAGGGTTGGAAAAATTAACCAGCTCCTAGAAGATGGTTAAGGTGGAAATATCTCTCATTCAATGAATATATTCACATATTGAGTCAAGGAGGATAAATATCAAAATACCGGAATGATCTAAAGCATGTGAACAAGGATGATTAGCTATCCATTACTTTATTTGTAATTATTTCTCTAATCATTCGAGAAAATTATATATTAGACAATGTCTTGAGGATTTTTGGTTGGTTGAGTTATTGGTCAAGTAAGTGAGCAAGAATAGTGGAGAATGCAAGTGGAGTAGAATGTACAGATTTTATGAAGACTTGTAGAGATAGATAAGAGATTGAATATGGTAGTAGAAGCATGTTTTGGGTAGCATCTTATGCAAAGAACAAGGAGATGGAGTAAGAGATGATTAAGGATCATTTGGTGCATGGTTACTACTTGAGTATTATTGATATTATTGTTTGTTGTATGCAACACTTACTTTTGAACAAATTTATCTATTATAGAGAGGATTGTTACTGATATGTTTACCATATTATCTTATGCCGTGTTTGTATTAATTGATTTTATCATTTTGTGGAGGACTGTTATGTTGTTGTTGACCTATGAACTTCTCCTTGGAGTCTAGTTTTAAAATGAATGAAATCATGGATCCAAGAGTTTAAGGAGGTGGTTTCCTTCATTCAGTGGTGGTTGAACAAGATAGGAGTGGTGGTTCCTTACTGGAGATGGCTGGAAAAATATTATATAGGGAGTCTCATCTCCATATAGTGGTGTTTGTGAAAGGCTTGATGGGAGGGTTGGCTTCCAGTAGGTGATGAGCCTCATCATTGGGTAACTATATGGACCTTAATCCACCTCCTAGCTTATTCAAATCAATGCTTCTCATAATTTATTACATATTTTGATTGTATTTTTCTTAATGAGATGAGTCAAAGTGAGATATTATGCCCAGTGGACTAATATGTATTCATTGCAAGTATTTGAGAGAAAATCATGGAAATTTTGGCTAATTAAGGGTTGAAACTCGAATGAGACAAGGAGGAGAGATTATAGGAGGTAGATCCTCCTCATTTACTCCTCACTCGCTCGAATATTCCTCCATCAAGCACACTAGCTTGGAGTACAAGCAACCAAGTCATGGAGATCAAAAAGCAACCAAGCAAGTGACAATGAAAGAGCTAGTTTACCTCAAGTTTGGGAGCTGAGCCTCCCTAGATTTAAGGAAGTCATTGAAGACTTAAGTTGTATAAATAAGAAGTCCTAGAGCCTCATTATAATTCGAAAATTTAATGTAAAAACACTAGTAATTTTCGAGTTCAAGACTTGTGGAAGACATTGTTATGTAATTTTCTGTTTTGATAATGAGAATGAGCATTTCCTTCATCCAGCACTGAGTTGACTGTAGAAATTCTCTACACAACATTGCTCCTCTGAGATCATATAGAAAATTTTACTATAGGTTATCCCGATAATGAAATATAACCAAAGCAAAATACTATAACCTGCTTCTACTATCAATTTGCGGAGCTTAAAGATTGAGCTAAACAATATAACTAGAAGAAGAAGAATCAGTGCACAATACACATGCAAATAGTTTGGGGAAAGCCTCAGCTAAAAACCCCATGATCTGTATTATCATACAAGTTGGAAATACGTAGAAATTATACAAAGCCTTAGCTCTCACAGCTAGCCAGCTCTCAGTATAATTGTCACAGATGCTCATAGGCAATCCTAGCTTTTCACAAGACTTCCTCTGTACCCTCCAAGCTTCTATTTTCTTGCGCTGTTCCTAGTGGATGATCTTCACCTCACCAAGTGGAACATTGCTCTCACACACTGTCAGAACTACTCTATCCTCAAGGAATTATACATCCTTCTACAGGCATGAATTTTCTTTATAAGAAAACACATGCAACTGATAGTACACTATCCTTGACTTTAATCTCAACTGGGTCTTTCTCAGAATAGACATGCATGAGTTTCTGGTGAGGGAATCTTCAGTTAACTGGAGTACACTAGTTGAGTGCATGCATGCATCAACTAACTATTAACTTCTATTAGTTCCTCAAATAGTTTGGAACTAATTTAACTAGACGTAACTTAGTAAACTGAGTCAACTAATTACAACTAAAATATAACTCAATCTTATCTCCTTAATTTAAGGGATAACTCTTGCATGACTTTAGAAAGACTTCTAACTAAATTTCTCCAACCAATTAAGTCAAAATAAATTAATTAATTAATTCCAAGTAGTTGTTAAGACTAAATTTGATTTTAATTCACAATTTAATTCAATGACAAATTAAATTGGAATATTCTTGTTGCCACATTTCAACACTCCCTCTCAACAAGAAAGGGATTATACTTCAGCAACATGATCCTCCCATCATCAAAATCTTGATTTACCTTATAAAGCCAACAGAAACTCACAACTAACTTGTTCTCTGGTCTTGGAACCATGTCCCAAACACTGTTATGAACTATGGAGTCATACTCCTCCACCATAGAATCAACCCAAATCAGCTGCTGCACTGCTTCCTCAAGGGAATATGGCTCGATCTCAACACATTCCCTAGCAAGTTCCATGTATCCAGTGTACCTCTCAGGTGACCTCCTCTGTTTGCGTTGAGAAAATGGTGCTCCCACATTCTCTAAAGCATCCTCCAACAATCTGTCAACTTCTCTTATGCGCTTCCGTCCATCTCTGGAAGACTCTGCTTGAGTGGATGTCTCCACTCCTGGAACCTCTGAATGCAGATGATCCACATCAGTCTGAGGCTCCTCCTCCTTAGGAACAAACAGTTTCTCCATAGTGTGTACTTGGAGCTCCCTCTCAAGGGAAATTTGCATGGCATTCTGCTCATCAAACTTGAGATCTCTGCGAACCACTGTCCTCCGAATGGTAGGCAAGTACACCTGATAGTTGTGAGGTGTATCAGTGTACCACACAAGTATCCCCAACTCTTCTGTCATCTCAAGCTTCTTCTGTGCATCCTTTGTCACATGGAAATATGCTGATGAGCTAATGATCCTGAAGTGACCCACATTTGGTTTCTTACCAGAGAAAGCCTCCTCTGGTGTCTTCATCTCAAGTATGCGATGCGGGCTTCTATTTTGCAAATACACCGCTCTGTTTCATGCCTTAGCCCATAAGTGAAGTGGTAGGCCTTGGTCATGCAGCATTGCCCGTGCTGCCCTTACAATAGTTCTGTTCTTCCTCTCGGCCACCCCATTCTACTGTGGGTTATGAGGTTACATCAACTCTCATTTAATTCCTTCCATTGCACAGAAGTCCTTAGAATCTTGAGAGACATATTCTCCACCATTGTCGCTTCTCAAGGCCTTGATCTTCTTCCTTGAATCTTTCTCGATCAAAGCTTTGAACTCACAAAACTTTGTGAAGGTTTGGTCCTTCTTCTGCATGAAATAAATCTAGCATTTACGAGAAAAATCATCAATGAAAATCACATAATACCTTTGCTTCACTCTGGATGCCATTGAGAATGGTCCACACACATCAGTATGAACTCACTCTAAGATAACCTTTGCTTGACTGTCTCGATCATGAAAGGAAGACTTGGTGTACCTTCCCAAGGTACAACCTTTGCATGTGTCAACTTGCTGAAGTTTACCTTTGGGAAGTCTTGTAGATATTTGTTGCATTATCTTCAAAGCCCCATGATGCAAATGGCCCAACCGCCTGTGCCACAACTCACCAATGTCTTGGATTTGCACCAACTCTGCTTTCGTACTCAATGCTACAAAATCATCTACCTCTAGTTTATGGAGATTCTTCACCTAAATCCCTATCCTCTTGGTCTGACCTGTGGCTATATGTCTTAGGAATGCCTTTCCTTTATTGAAGACAACATTGTAGCCTTTTTCCTCCAACATCTTGACCGATACCAAGTTCTTCTTCAGTCTAGGCACATACATCACATCTGTCAAGGTGATAGGAGGTCCATGCTCCCTCTGAAAAGAAACCGTCCTCACTTGTGAAACACTATACTTTCCATCGTCAGCCATCTCTATGCGCATCTTAAGGTCTTTCTCCTCCAAGGCACTGAATATAATTTTATCATCGGTCATGTGGAATGAGGCTCCACTGTCAAGATACAAACACAACCCATCATTGATGACACCATGCATGCGATGAGGGTAAAGTCCATTTCGAACTGAGAGACTAATGCCTCACCTTTTGATCCTTCCGAGTATCCCTTCTTGGACTTCTTAGATGGAAAATTAGTCACATAATGTCCCATCTCATGACAATTAAAGCATATCACTTTAGACTTGTCACCCTTCTTCCCTCCATGAGAAGAATTCGATTTGGAATGGGAAGTCTTCCCCTTCCCTTTCCTTGCCTTACTTGCTAAGGCCAAATTTTCTTCATCATCATCCTTGGATGAAGAACCATCTCATCTTATCCTCTTGATCTCCTACTACATAAGATCCGACCACAGTCGTTCCCAATCCGGTAGTTTCTCCCTTCCATTCACAGATTCTTGGTGGCTGTTCCTACTCTTTGGAAGGCCAAGGAGAGCGAGGCTTACCATATCATCATCGGCAGTAGTTATTCCCACACTGCCAAGCTCATTTGTGCAGGTGGTGAGCTTATTCAGATATGTGTAAATAGTATCGCCCTTCTCCATCTTGATTCGTGAAGGTTATCCTTCAGCGCCAATTTACTCTGGTTGCTACTGTTCTGGTAGAGGTCCTTTAATGTCTTCCACATTGAAAATGGAGTATCCTTCCCATGGAGACTCGAGACAATATGGTCTCGAACTCCCTCAAGGATGATCCATCTCACCTTCACCAAACACTTCTTCCACTTAGCCAACTCTTGTGCATTGGTTGAAGCTGGCTTTGGGATTTCTTGATTAATGAAATCCTTCAAGCCATTGCCTTCTAATAGAGCCTCCATGCCATCTTTCCATGCTATGTAATTCAAGCTACCTTCCAAGGCATACTCGAGTCTCAAGCCATAGAATGCCATTGGCCAACCTTGAAGTATGATATGAATTTTATTTTCACCTGCAACCTCGAACTTCAAACTTCGAATTCTCTCAGTATACTATTCACAACTGCGATAAACTTGGCTCCAATACCATGTAGAAATTCTGCAAATTCTCTACAAACCTGGCTCCAATACCATGTAGAAATTCTCTACACAACCTCGCTCCTCTGAGACCATATAGAAAATTTGACTATAGTTTAACTCAGTAATGCAATATAACCAAAGAAAAATACTATAACCTACTTCTACTATCACTTTGTGGAAGCTTAAAGATCAAGCTGAACAATATTACTAGAAGAAGAAGAATCAATGCACAATACACACGAAAATACTTTGGGGAAAGCCTCAGCTAAAAACCCCACTATCTGTACTATCATACAAGGTGGAAATACATAGGAATTATACAAAGCCTTAGCTCTCACTACAATCCTCATAGATGCTCACAGGAAACCTTAGCTTCTCACAAGCCTTCCACTCTGCCCTCCAAGCTCCTATTTCCTTGCGCTATTCCTAGTGGATGATCTTCACCTCACCAAGTAGAACACTGCTCTCACACACTATCAAAACTATGCAATCCTCAAAGAATTATAAATCCTTCTGTATGCATGAGTTTTCTTTATAAGAAAACACATGCAATTGATAGTATATTGTCCTTGACTTTAATCTCAACTGCATCTTTCTTAGAATAGACATGCATGAGTTTCTGATGAGGGAATATTCAGCTAACTGGAGTACACTAGTTGAGTGCATGCATGCATCAACTAATTGTTAACTCTCTATTAGTTCCTCAAAAAGTTTGGAACTAATTTAATTGGACTTAACTCAGTAAACTGAGTCAACTAATTACAACTCAAATATAACTCAATCTTATGTCCTTAATTTAAGGATTATCTCCCTAATTTAAGGGATAACTCTTGCATGACTTCAAAAAGACTTCTAACTTGAATTTATCCAACTAATCAAGTCAAAATAACTTAATTAATTATTTCCAAGTAGCTGTTAAGACTAAATTCGATTTTAATTCACAATTTAATTCAAGGACAAATTAAATTGGAATATTCTTGTTGCCACATTTCAACATTGACTCAGAGGGTTGAAGCTCTTGTTTTAGGGCCCAAACCTAGAAGAAAAGAATCCTCTTCTTGTATTTGTATGCTTAGTCAATTTCATAGATTAATGGTTGAATTGTCTTTAGAATTATTTCATTGCAAGTAGTTGTAGATTTGATTAGTTTTCTTCCATTTGTGCTTTACTTCAAAAATAGCTTAGAAGAGATAAAGGACATCACAAAGATGTTAGTAGGTGGATTTTTCCTCACTCCTTCCTTCAGGGATCATGGTTTGAGGAAAGAACCCCTATGCAGCCCAAAAAAGACAGGATTCTAGTTTCTAATTTAGGGTTTTCTGTACTTAGGCCAACATTTGATTAGTTTGCAAGAATAGGATTTAGTTATCATTTCTTCTATCTTCAGTATTACATTAGGTCACATCAAGGTTTCATATTATTTTGCAAGGTTTCCTCATGCATGAAATAGGCAGCTAGCTCATGGAATTTTGTTTTCCTTAGTTAATTGAAGTCCTTCTTGTTTACATGATTTATGGATAAATGTCAATGGTTGATGTAGTGCATGAGTTTTAGTAATACATAGATATTTCATGATCAGAAAACTCATCCCAACTTCATCCATCCATGCTCATTCCTTTCTTTCACTAAAACCCTCACCAATTTTGTCATTTCACAAGAATACTTCTCCAAGATTGTTGCGCAAATCCAACCATCTCCCAACTCTAGTTTTGAGTTTTGAAGTGGTCCTAGGAACTCATTGGCCTCGTTCCATCCACCAACCACTTTCCCTAAGCCTTCCATCACCTTCAACATTCCTCCTTCTGCTCTAGCCTGTATCCTATAGGAATACAGGGGATCCTATAGGAATTCAGGACATCATGTAGAATGCATTAGGACATCTTGTAGGTTGACATGTAGTGGCTTGTTTTGAGGCTGAATTGTAAAAAAGTGCCTAGGAAGCTAGAAGAGGATCCCTACTTGTCTCCCAAGCCTTCTAACCATTCACCATCATCCTTGAGCCCCCTACCACATCACCAAAAGAAGTTATCTTTGACACATTCACACAAAAAAGGACAAGAAGAAAAACAGAGTTATTTTGGTCATTCACATGCACAACAGTAGAATGTTTGATGTTTCAATTTTCATGCTTAGGACAATAGGATTGCATACATGTTAGCTTAGCATTCTTTTGAAGCAAAGCCTCTTAGCAGTTAGTTAGAAAAGTGTTGTGCTTTAGCATTTGATTTCAGCCTTTTTCTTCACTGCAATAGATGTTTAGTCAATTTAGTGTCCTAAATTGCTTGCATGAATTATCAACCGAGGTTTGTAGACTGATGAAGTGTGATGCAATATATGTTCTTAGTTAAGTTTTCTCTTACTTCGTTGTTTTGTATTTTTATGTTTGTTTTGGGGGTTTCTGTTCTTTGGTGTCTAAGAATATATGATCTATGAGAGATTTACATGGATATAATGGGTTTTTAAAGGAAGGATAGGTTCCTAAGTTAGTCTAATCTCCTAAAAATGGACCAAGAATCATTTTTAACTAGTTAGGACCTAATAAGAGAAACAGAGCATCTATCTTATCTACCATTTAGTCCTAATCCATGGATCTAATTCTTACAACCAAAAGTAATACTGATGCAGAAGGTAATTCAATAATTGCATTCATTTAGCCATTCAACCATTCAATTTTGGAACATGATAGAATCAATCTCCTTGAAATGATTTTTTGGAATGTCAAGTGATGCAACTAAGTAATGACCTGAAAATAGAAAAGAAAAGATGACAGATTGTAAAACTGACAATATGCTGAGTAAGCTCAATCACTACATGAATTAGATATTCAACCAATTAAGTTAGAATTGTCATTATTTCGAAATGGTTTTGAGAACATCTATTAATACAGATAATTGACAGTTCTATGCTAAGAAAATGAGTAATCAAAATAGTAAGAAGCTAAGAAACTATGTTTTCTCATTTATTCATTTATCATTTAGTGATTTCTCATACAATATCTCAGAAGAATAAGACTTGCACAGTTGTGATTTTTATCCTTACATTATTGATTACAAACTAAATGAAACAAAACTAGAGAAAATGGACTTGTAGAAAACAAAGTAATAGAAATTAAAATGAAAACAACAAGTTAAAACCATCCTTCAGTGCAGGGGCCCTCTGCAACTGATGTGGCTGGATGATAGCTAATTAAAGATGCACTTTTAAACCGTCATTGACAAAATAGAGTTTGTATTATCAACAAAACGAAGTATGAACAAAGTTTTTAACAAAAATTCTGTAATCCCTTCTAGCTTCTAACTCCTTCTCGGCCTCATTTAAACGATATTTATAGAAAAAAAACATAACTGTCTAAGAGAAAATCTTGTTACAAGTGGCTTGATCCAAATCTATCATGACTGTTTATAGAGAGACATGCTACAAATGGCTTCATTTGTATTGTTATGAGACTGTTAAACTTCTTGAACAGCTACAGGTGGTCTGATTTGCATTAACTCCTCAACTTCTGATCAGCTATAAGTGGCTTAATCCGCAGTAACTCTTCAAAGGAACTGTTAGACTCCTGATTAACTACGAAATATCAAGAGTCCTACTGCTACTAGATAATGTATTTGACTTCATCCTCGACCATGACTTTAGGCATTCTTTTCTGTCGATCTGGACCGAGTGAATAGGATAGAATCCATGTAGAGATGATTCTAGAGATGCCTGTGTGGCTCAGTTCTTCATTTGACACCTATAACCTGCCAAACCATGAGAGTAGCTATGGAACCCATAGTTAGTTGTAGAATACGTTGCGTTTTGTAGCTAATTTGAAAAAATCTATTAAAATAGCAAGAACATGAAAATATAATATGGTGATCATTTTAAGGCTTTACTAAGATAAAATCTAGCATTTATCATTGATTAGATCTGTATTATTGTGAGAAATCTGTTGGCATTATGATACAAGTGTTGTCCTTGATGGCAACTCACTCAGAGATAGGTACAGGTGATGGAAACTTAATGAGAGGACAGATCTTAGTACAACAGGACAAGAAAGAGATATACGCAGGTTCATTAAGGAGAATCAGCGTGTACACGCAGGTTGGCTTCAGTAAAAGCGCGTACATGTGGAAAACTTATCTTTGGTCCGTGGCAGTTAGTCCTTGGAAGTTTTTCCTATGGTTTTGGACCATCGTGTCTCGACGGACGTGTTGCTCCCTAGTTTTGAAGTTGATGGTATTGTGTTACTATGGTTTTGGACCGTGGTATTGTGAAGGGCCTAAGCCTATATAAGGAGAAGATCATTAGGCCAGACTAAGTGCAAGAGTGTGTGAGTGATGAAGATCTGAGGTAGTGTGAGATCCAAGTGCTGGTTATGGGTTGGTGATCTGAACCAAGGTTTCACTCATGTGGAGGATGATGAATGATGGAACGAGATCTCAAGGCTTGGAATGATTATCTTCATATGGTTTGACTGTGGATAGACTAGATCTACTGATGCATGTTTATTATTATGATCTGGGTATGTTTTGATGTCTGATATAGCTGTGGAGTTTTAAGCTTGAATTTGTAGATCTGTACGCAGGTTGGTTTTGGTAAAAGATTGTATACACGCAGGTTGGGTTCATCCAAGTAGCGTATACAATGTGAAGTATGATATTTGAAGATGGAGTTGGATCTGGTTGTTGTTATGATGTTGTTGACAGGGTTTCAGTGATTCAGTATTGGGTGTTTCAGTGATTGATGATGCAGGTTGTACTACAATGGTGATTGTCTTATGGATCCAGTAAGAAAATGTATGAAACGTGGTCCCGGGAAGATCATAGGCTGGCACCTACGTATTGGTAAACATATCAGCCAGTACAAGAGCCAGGGGGTTGTAGCTCCCTTCCAGGAGCAGCTGGAAAATGAGTGAAGGTGTATCCTTCTATAGGGTTGGCACCTACGTACTAGTAAATGGATCAGCTAGTACAAGAGCTACGAGGGTTGTAGCCCTCTGCAGGTTGTAGCCTGCGTGCTGGTAAATGACTGCACCAGTACATTGTAAAAGAAGTTTCTTATTAAAGAAGAAAAAGACGAATTGCAGCAGTATTATTTCCAACAATTGGTATCAGAGCAGGTCCTTCAGAGAAGCTTGATCGCTTGAAGGAGATTCGTAGAACAATGGGGAAGAAAGCATGTCAGAAGAAGAAGACAACTCAAAGGAACAATGACAACCTGCCGTTGAGTGGAAGCAAGAATTCAGATCCTGAATCACCTCAGATTGAAGATGGACAAACAAATGAAGCATCAAATCAAACCATAGATCAGCAAGATCTACCTAGCAAAAAGGAGAATGCCCTCAAAGAAGAAATCATCAGATTAGAAGATCAGTTGGAATGTGCCTCCAGAATTCGACAAATGATGCTAGCGCTGAATAAAGAGCAAGAAAACGAGATCCTCAAACTAAGGCATCAGCTGGATGAAGGAAGGAAAGCTGAAGAGACCTTGAAGAAGCAATGTCTGGAAAAAGAAGAACAACATCAAGTTGAGGTAAAAATCTTGAAAAGTAAATTAGAAGAAAAAGATAAACTATTACGATTTCAAGATAGTACTAAGATCTTGGATGATATTCTTAGTAGTCAAAGGTCCCCTGCTATCAAAACTGGTCTTGGTTTTCATGAGTCTATTGAAGATGAATCTGGTCCACAAAGTAAGACAAGAATCTCTAATGCAAAATCTGAAAGGCTTTACCAGGAGATGAAAGGACAACCCCATCAACAATCAAGGAAAGAGACTCCTCAAAGAAAATCTTTTACTCCTCCCATGAATAATGTTGAATGCCATGTATGTCATAATCTTGGAAATGTTGCAGCCATATGTAGAAGAAGAAGGTTTCAAGACCATCATGCAGAAAGATCATCACATTCAAGGTACTTTAATGGATATTGCTTTTCTTGCAATATGTTTGGTCACAAAGCTGCCGATTGCTATAGGAGGAATATGAAACATGTAAGATGCTATGCATGTAACAAGTTGGGACACATAGCGAAAGAATGCAGGAGAAGATTGTGGACACCAAACCAAAAGAAGAAAACATCATCACAGTTGAAAATATGGAAGAAAAAGGAAGTACAGCCAGAAAGATGTGGCATAGCAGAGTATACTGACATGACTGATTTAGAGGAAGCTGGAAGTGTGGAACATCTGTGTTCCAAATCTCATATGTGGGTTTCATGAAGATCAGTCGCGTATATACGCGAGTTATACGCTGCACAGTCGCATATATGATGTTCTGAAGAAAAGCAGCAGTACAGAAGTCTGATATGGTTCAGTCACTATGTTGATGATGGCATGGCACAGGCTCAGGGGGAGCATATACTTCAAATAATGCATTGTTGGCATTATGGTTAGCAGTTGTGGATAAATTCTATGAAGCTAAATGATACATCTTGTTGTTTGATCAAAAGAATGGTATTGCAAGTTCGAATGCTGATGCTTATGGTGCAGATCATATATAATGAATGATAGTCATGGTCTTGAATGGATTGCTGGTCTTAGAACTAGCATCTGCTCAGGGGGAGCATGGATGGATTGATACAACTTGGCATGTACTAAGGGGGAGCATGGATAGATTGGTACACTTTGGCATATACAAAAGGGGAGCACATTTGGAGATTTCAGCAGGTACTAAGGGGGAGTATGGATAGCAAAAGGTATACCAAAGAAGAGAATATCTTGGTCCGCCCTTTGCCCTTGATGTCAAAGGGGGAGAGTGACTTGGTGTGGTGGTTGCCATCAAGTCCAAAGGGGGAGATTGTTGGAATTATGATACAAGTGTTGTCCTTGATGGAAACTCACTCAGAGACAGGTACAGATGATCGCAACTTAATGAGAGGACAGATCTTAGTACAGCAGGACAAGAAAGAGATATATGCAGGTTCATTAAGGAGAATCAGTGTGTACACGCAGGTTGGCTTCAGTAAAAGCACGTACATGTGGAAAACTTATCTTTGGTCCGTGGCAGTTAGTCCTTGGAAGTTGTGCCTATGGTTTTGGACCATGGTGTCTCGACGGACGTGTTGATCCCTAGTTTTGAAGTTGATGGTATTGTGTTACTATGGTTTTGGACCGTGGTATTGTGAAGGGCCTAAGCCTATATAAGGAGAAGATCATTAGGCCAGACTAAGTGCAAGAGTGTGTGAGTGATGAAGATCTAAGGTAGTGTGAGATCCAAGTGCTAGTTATGGGTTGGTGATTTGAACCAAGGTTTCACTCATGTGGAGGATGATGAATGATGGAACGAGATCTCAAGGCTTGGAATGATTATCTTCATATTGTTTGACTGTGGATAGACTGGATCTACTGACGCATGTTTATTATTATGATCTGGGTATGTTTTGATGTCTGATATAACTGCGGAGTTTTAAGCTTGAATTTGTAGATCTGTACGCAGGTTGGTTTTGGTAAAAGAGCGTATACACGCAGGTTGGGTTCATCCAAGTAGCGTATACACTGTGAAGTATGATATTTGAAGATGGAGTTGGATTTGTTTGTTGTTATGATGTTGTTGACAGGGTTTCAGTGATTCAGTATTGGGTGTTTCAGTGATTGATGATGCAGGTTGTACTACAATGGTGATTGTCTTATGGATCCAGTATGAAAATGTATGAAACGTGGTCCTGGGAAGATCGTAGTCCGGCACCTACGTACTGGTAAACATATCAGCCAGTACAAGAGCCAGGGGGTTGTAGCTCCCTTCCAGGAGCAGCTGGAAAACGAGTGAAAGTTGTAGCCTTTTGTAGGGTTGGCACCTACGTACTAGTAAATGGATCGGCTAGTACAAGAGCTATGAGGGTTGTAGCCCTCTGCAGGTTGTAGCCTGCGTGCTGGTAAATGACTGCACCAGTACATTGTAAAAGAAGTTTCTTATTAAAGAAGAAAGAGACGAATTGCAGCAGTATTATTTCCAACAAAATCAAGAGAAAAAGGTGAGAACAAATGTCAAGGGGAAGGTAATTCTGGGGTTCAACATACCCCCACTGCAAAATCATTGCATGTCCTCATGCAATTTTCCAAAAATGTGAGTTCTTCTTTTCTAAGGCATTTGCTGAGACACTTCTGCTAGTACATCCAATTTCTTCTTTTTCTCTTCTTTGAAGTGACTGTCATTCTGGGTTTCCTCATAAGAAGCCTGTATTTGAGGTTGATGACTATTCTGTTTAGATTTCTATTCTTTCTTTTCAACTTCCTATTTTTCTTATACCATAGTCCTAGATGTAGAATGGTATTATCATGAATAGCCTTGTCCAATTTACTTTGTTCCTTCAAGGTTTCATTCTCCTTTTTGATATGTCTGTTCAATATCTCTAATTCATAAATTTCCTATTTGAGAGAGTCAATTAGACGTTCTTGTGGATTGAAAAAGGGTTCTGGATTTATTGAGGCACTTTTCTTCTCCATTGATTCTATATAATCATATATTTGATGTTGTACTAGGTCTATGCTTGGAGATCTTTTGCTTGGGCTACCCTCAAAATGATGGTTAGGAGAATTTTGAGGACTGTGTGCAAAAGAGATGTTAACAGGAGAAGTTTTTTGGGTTTTCTCTTCTAAGTTTATGAACTCTATCCCTTTTGACGATGTTTTCTTTGCCAACCCTCGGAGTCTAGAGCTTCTTCTAGGTTGTGGATGACTTACATTCTCTTTCTCTATGATCTTTTCCTATTTTCTTATCTTTCCTCTTGCTCTGATTTGTTTCCTGATTTCTATCAGTTCTTCAGATATTAATTTTTCATCCTCTTTCTGTCATGAAGACTCAGGTTTGTCTTTAATGGTTATACAAATCTTCTTTCTTCTTCTTTTTCAAACATTATCTTCTTTGGGTGACCCTGGTGCTTCTTGAAAATGATTTCTAATGAGGAAAACCTCCCAGGTATCTCCTATGCCTTTTAAATGAAACTCAATCAGTATCTTTATCAACCCATGAAGGTACATGGTTGTTTCTATGAATTATATTTTATTCTGCACATTTGAGGGCATCCTTCTTAAACTATTTAGCAGGAAGAAAGGAAGATTGATTTCTCCATTTTCTAGGAGATTCATCGATAAACATATATGGTAGACATACATGCACCTGAATCTCCCCTCACAGGTGATAAATTTATGTAATATTAAAAGCATGCTCTTCCATTAACTTTTAAGAGTTGAAATGGGAATTGCTTTTATAAAAATAGAGACATCCATACCTGGGTTCTTGAGGATTACTTTCCATGATTCACTTTGGAATTCCCTGTTTTTGAACCATCTTTCACCATGTCTTGGAAGTTATATAGCCTCTGTTATGAACGATTCTGTTACTGCAAACTTAATACCTCCAATTTCTACCTCTGTACCATCAAAAGATCTAGCAAAAGATTTTGTGATCTATTTATGAAAACCATCAAATTTTTAGATGAATTTGAGCCATCCAGCCTTCTGCAACACTTCCTTGAGCTGTGGGTATCCTTCCATATATTTTTCCGCTTCTGGTTCTGACCTGACAATAAGTCCCATGCCTTCTACTTCACAAAATTCCTTAACCTTCAGAATTACCCTTCCTGGTTTATGAAATGGATTGACTGCGAGTATGGTGAAAAGAACTGTGAGTTTGTGTGAAATAATTAGATGGTAAGGGTTTTGGAGAGACATGGAAAAATATGTCACGTCGTAGTCATGACCATTAAAAATAATGAGAGAGTTAATTATGGACTGTTATGTGACAGAAGATGGATGGTGTGGCGGCTATGCAGTATGATAGAGATGGGAATCAAATCAAATGATGATTTGTCATGGAGACATATGAATGCCAATATTATACATATTCTATGTTCTAACCTTGCTATTTTAAAATAAATTTTTGCACTTTTACCTCTTAGAACTTAACCTTCTTGTTTGTTGATTTTTCTTTGGTGTTGATCTGCAGATACCCTTCTTAGCATATCAGTCTTCAAAAAAAAAGATTCTTCAATTCCCTACAATCAACATTTATTTGGAACAGAGCTGCAGAATGGAATTATGGATGCAGAATCAAACTGGCTGCGGAATGGAGTTAGCTGCAGAGCATGACAAAGATGAAATATGGCTATGGAACATGGATGTGAAATAAAATGAAAATGGAGTGTAATGAAAGGAAAATGGAATATAACAGTGAAAGGTAATAAAAGTGAAGTGAGATGAAATGAAATGTAATGAATTTGCATATTAGGCACTACAAATGAATGTAGCTTTATGTCACTACTTATTACAAAAAAAATAGGAAGTATAGGATGTCAGAAATCTCTAATTTTCACCCTGTATTTCTTGTATAAGTAAGCTTATAGGGGTCACTCACTATTCATATGGTGAGGAGAGGGGAACAAACAGATAAGTACGGTGATTGGATTCGAGAAAGCGTAATTACATATCACCGTAACAGGATATAACATATATGACTGAACGGGTATGCTTTAACGACTATCCAGTATGAATAATTGGTTTTCAGACTTATACATTTTATTTATATATCTTTTTATTTTTTTATTTTTTTATTATATATATCTATATATATTTACAGGAAAACTAAGTTAGTGGAGAAGAATAATTCTTCTTCACCAACTTCATCTCAGTGTTATCTTGCAAAATTCTAACAAAATCCTCCCTTAAAATTGACTTATGATATATCTTTAACCAATGACCATTTACAAGAAGAGGCAACTTTCTCTCATCTATTGTCCTTACTCTCAACGATCCATTATTAAAGACTTCTTCAATCTCATATGGCCTAAACCAATGAGTCTGAAATTTCCCTTGAAAATATTTGAATTTTGAATCGAACAAAAGTGCCCAATATCCTACTTGAAACTTCTTCTCCTTGATATAATTATCATTCCATTTAGCCCTTTGTTGTTGGACTAAACTAGTTCTTTGAACTGCATCTTGCCTGATTTCATCAAGCTCATTGAGTTGCTCCAATCTATGTTTCTATGCTTCTGATAAATCCAGTCCCAATTGGACTGCCATCTTGAAGGTTCTGATTTGAAACTCTATAGGGAATAGGACTTGCTTCCCATAAACAAGCTCATAGGGAGTATGTCCTGTTGTGTTCCTCCATGTAGTTCTGTAGGCCCATAAGGCTTCAGGAAGCCTTTCTGCCCAATCTCTTATGTGTAGATGTACAATCTTAGTGAGAATTCCTTCAATCACCTTATTGGTAGATTCAACTTGACCATTTGCTTGTGGATGGTAAGGAGTAGACTTCCTATGTTTTATATTGTATTCTTCTACAAGTCTTTCCACCATTTTAGATGTAAATTGAGATCCTTGATCTGTCACTATTTCTCTTGGAACACCGAAACGAGTGAAGATGTCCTCAAAAACAAAATTAACTACAGATTTCTCATTAGCAAAAGGTAATGCTTTAGCTTCTACCCATTTAGTGAGATAATCAATGCATACCAAAATATACTTCTTTCGTTTAGATGGAGGATTAATTGGTCCAACAAAATCCAAGGCCCATTTTCAAAAGGTTCAATGAGTGCCTAAGTTTGTAGTGGCATTTCATCTCAGGGAGCAGGTTTCCCTATCCTTTGACAACTGTCACACCTTTTGACATACTCTTTGGCATCTTTGAATATGGAGGGCCAATAATATCCTAAATGAAGGATTTTATAGGCTGTCCTTTTGTTAGCAAAGTGTCCACCACAAGGTTCATGATGGCATGCCTTAAGAATTTTAGGCATTTCATCGTCTCGAACACATATTCTTATCATGAGATCTGGACCTGTTTTATACAATTCATTAGTAATCCATGAGTAATTTTCACTTGTTTGAATGATTTTTCTTTTCTCCTTAGGAAACAAATGTGAAGGTAATTTTCCTATGACTAAGTAATTATCAATATCCGCGAACCAGGGAGTTTGAGTAGTTACTGCAAAAAGATATTCATCAGGAAATTTATCTTCAACTGGAGTGTTATCTTTGATATTTTGAATTCTAGACAAGAAATCAACAACTGTATTTTGTTTTCTAGGTCTATCTAAAACAATGATGTTGAATTCTTGCGGGAGTAATAACCATCTTGTAACTCTACCATTAGTAATCGGTTTATTCATTAAGTATCTAATTGTAGAGTGATCTATATGAACAAAGGTTTCATAGCCTGTTATATAATGTTTGAACTTGTTGATAGCATGAACAATAGCTAATAATTCTTTTTCAGTTACAGTGTAATTTAACTTAGTGGCAGTCATATTCTTTCTTGTATAGTAGATGGCATAAGGGATCAAATGTTTTTGTCCTAATACAACTCCCAGAGCTGTATCTGAAGCATCTGTTGAAATATGAAAAGGTAGTTTCCAATTCGGACCTCTTAAGATGGGTGCCTCAGAAATTTTTTCTTTCAAAGTCTCAAATGCCAACTAGCAATCAGAATTCCAATTGAATTCACAATCCTTAGTGAGAAATTTGAGGAGTGGTGATGCTAGTTTAGTGAAATTTTCTATAAACCTTCTATAATATCCTGTGAATCCTATAAAACTTCTAACATCCTTTTGAAAATTTGGAATTGATAATTTAGAGATGACTTCAACTTTAGATTTATCAACCTTAATTCCATCTCCTGAAATGTGATGTCCTAAAACAATCCCTTCTGTAAACATCATACAACATTTTTCATGGCTTAGTGAAAGGTTTGCTTCTTGACATCTTTTAAGAAATTTTTCCAAATTTTATAATGCTTCCTCAAATCTATTCCCATAGACTGTAAAGTCATCCATATATACCTCTACACAATCATGTATCAAGTCAGAAAAATTCCTAGTACTACTCTTTGAAATGTTGCAGGTGCATCGCATAATCCGAAAGGGAGTACTTGGTAGGCATAAGTTCCCCATGGGTAGGTGAATGTGGTTTTATCTTGATCTTCAGGCTACCTGAATCTGATTGTAACCACTAAAACCATCCAAGAATGAGAAGTACTTCTTACTTGCTAATGTATCTAACACTTGATCTATAAAGGGAAAAGGAAAATGATCTTTTAGGTTAGCTTTATTCAATTCTCGATAATCAATACATACCCTCCATTTAACATTATTTTTAGGCACAATCACTAGAGGAGAAACCCACTGGCTATTTGAAATTGGGTAGATAAAATTTACATTCAGTAATTTTTGCAACTCTTCTTTCACAATTTCCCTAATATTTGGATTCATTCTTCTTTGAGGTTGAATGATAGGTTTACAATTTTCCTCAATGTAGATGTGATGTATACAAGTCTTAGGACTAATTCCTTTCTTGTCAGTGTATTCCCATGCATATGCAGAAGAATGTTGTTGTAAAGTTTTGATTAACTTTTCCTGTTGTAATTTTTCCAAGTTATTATTTATGTTCAATGTTTTCCCTAGAAAGATTCCAACTATAGAGCTACCAAATTCTTCCATGGAATAAAGACACATCTACCTAGATGACAAATATTCAATATTAGATTTTTCTCGAAACTGATCATGTTCATATTCTGGAGATGATTCAAAATTTTCCATTGTATTTAAGATTTGACTATCTTCAGTAATGGTTGAAATAGTAAAGAGAGGCTGAATATCATTTTCATCATCAATCCATTCTTTGTCATCTATCTATGTGATTGTTCTTGCTGGAGGATATAAAGTGAATTTCTTAGTTGAATTACCATCAGAGATATACATATCACCAGATCCATAGCTAATGAAAGCATCAGCTGTAGCCAGCCAAGGTCTTCCTAAAATAAGTGGATGTCCTCCTAGATTTTTCTTTGGGGTTAGGATCATAAAATCATCAGGGTACTCCCAATAGTCTAAGGACATTGAAATATCTTATAACACACCATTTGGTTTGATTACAGATCTATCTGCCAATTGCAGTAATGTAGGTGTACAAAGAAGATTGTCAAGTTGGTTGTTTGCTCATGATGTTTATTGTTGCTCCTAAGTCAATCAGTGTATTTGGGATTTCAACTCCATTGATATGTTTTTTTACAACTAGACTTCCTAGATCTACATATTTTTGTATGGCAATTTTCCCATCATTATGTCTGTTATTTTTCCTACTAGGTGATATTTTTTTTTACTTCTTTTGTTTTTCTTCCTGGTTTCTTCATGCTTAACTCTTTTATTGTTTTAGCTAGAATTGGAATCTTCTTAATGGCTTGTAACAAAGGGATTTTGATACAGACATTTTTCAATTCATCTAGAAAATCATAATTAGGCAACATAATATGCTTTTCTACCCCTCTATCAACTTGTAATCTTTCTAGAAAAGGAGGTGTAGAAGTAGATACTGGTTGTTGCTCTATGATAGGAGTTGAGTTTATTGGTTCTTTCTACTTTTCATTTTCAATGTTCTGGTTTTGAGGAGATGTTCCTTCAAAAAACGTTTGTTTTGCTATAGAGAATCTTCTTTAGAATTGTCTTGTTCTTGAATAACCACAGAAGGTTTTTTCTTTTCTATTATCCTACCAGATCTCAATTGTACATCATTGAGATCTAATGGAGTGATCATGTAAGTTGGAAATTGTTTTCCTTCCACCATATAGGTATTATGAGGATTTTTATTGTTGGGATTAGGTAATGGTTGGGAAGGTAACTGATTTGGTCTTTGTGGAAATGGCAGTGAAAGTTGAGGGTTTTGGTTTTGAAGTTGGGGCTGTTGATTTTGTTGAGGAATTTGTTGGGGAGGATAGTTTGGATATGATGGAGGATATTGATAGTATGGAGAGAATCTTCCATAAGGATTTTTCATTATTTGAACCCAAGGTTGAGTTTGAGATTGAGATTGAGGCCAAGGTTGTTGCCAAGAATTCCAATTTGGAGGGGGCTGCATATGCATTTGGTTGTTAAAACCTTGATTTTGCTTCCCTTGCCAAGGTCTTCTAGAGACAAAGCAATGAGACTCTATTGGATTTGAAATTGTTTCTTCTTAAAAAACAACCTTAAGTCCAAGGATTGAAGGATAACGTTTGGTCTCATGGTTTTCTGAACAAATCACACAAGTCTCTATGACTTTTGCATCTAAAGGGAATTCTCTTAAAGCGTGCTTTTTTCTGCATTTGGGACAGAAAATAGCCAGAGCATCAGTTTTAGTTTTTTGCTTGTTTTGTAACTTAAGGGTGTATATCTGTTCACTAAGGCTCCCTAGAATATCTATTTTCAATTCATCAAACATGTTTCCAATTTCTGCCCTACTCACTGATCCAGTTGCAGATTTACTCACCCTAACAAGAGAAGGATCTCTTGGACCTTTCATAGTTTTGGATTTTCCTCTTGAGAGATGAACACATAATTCTCCTATGTCACTTAATGGGAATAGAGAGATATCTCCCTTCCCCATCATGTTAAGGATATCTATCCACTCATCTCTAATGGCTTTTAATAGAAGAGCTTTTAAAGTATCATGATCTGAGTTATCCATTTTTGCTCTTTTTAAGTTATAGTTGAATCTCTCAATTAAATGCTCTAAATTTACATCCTTTCTTTGCATCATTTTGAACACTTCATCCTTGTGATTGATAGCATGCAATAATCCAAATACCTGTCCAAAAACACTTTCTTCATGTCATTCCATGTTCTAATGGACTGAGTGACCAACCCCATGAACCATTTTAAAGAGGATACTTTCAACGTTGAAGGGAACAATTTGAGTTTTTGAGAGTCTTGTAAATAATCATAAGTTCTGCACAAGAGTTCAAATTCAAAAAAGAAGGTTTCAGGGTCTTAAATTTTTAATCCATGAAAGTTTGGGAGGACAGAAGGTGAGATATTTTTCATTGTGGCATCTGTTTCTTCATCAACTATAGGGAATCTAGAAGAATTATCAACTTCCCTATTACCTCTACCTCCTCCATTATTTCCTCTTCCTTCTCCATTATTTCCTCTACCTCTTCCTCTACCTCCTCCTCCAAATAGTGATAATCTCCATCCTCTCCTTCTTTTGCCATTATAGTTTCTTCAGAGTCAATATAAGATTCAACCTACAAGGTTAATTTCTCTTCCTTTGGTTCCTCTATTAATGGTATGTGGAAGAGAGGTTCTACTTCTTCTTCTCCACTAGGTATTCTTAATTCTTCAACTAAAATATGTTCCCTTGTGGAGGTGAAAAAGGCTACTCCTTCTATTGGAGATCCAAGATTTTCCTCCTCTAGGACTGCCTTAGTAGATGAAGTAGGAGATCCTCTAGATTGAATTTCTGACCTTAGAACTTCAGGAGGTCTATGGCTAGGAATATGAGCTTGAGATGGAGGTGTATCTCTTCTTAGTCTTGGTGGAGTAGGTGGTGTTGTAGGAATTGAACTCCTGCCTCTAGCTATAAATCTACCCCTAGAGTCTCTTTCTCTACGCATATCATTTTTTTTTTTTTTTGAATGTAAGAGATAAGGTTACCTAATTACACTTCCCCGGAAACGGCGCCAAAATGTTTAGTCAATTTAGTGTCCTAAATTGCTTGCATGAATTATCAACCAAGGTTTGTAGACTGATGAAGTGTGATGCACTATATGTGCTTAGTTAACTTTTCTCTTACTTCGTTGTTTTGTATTTTTATGTTTTTTTTGGGGGTTTATGTTCCTTAATGTCTAAGAATATACAATCTATGAGAGATTTACATGGATCTAATGAGTTTTTAAAGGAAGGATAGGTTCCTAAGTTAGTCTAATCTCCTAAAAATGGACCAAGAATCATTTTTAACTAGTTAGGACCTAATAAGAGAAACAAAGCATCTATCTTATCTACCATTTAGTCCTAATCCATGGATCTAATTCTTACAACCAAAAGTAATACTGATGCAGAAGGTAATTCAATAATTGCATTCATTTAGCCATTCAACCATTCAATTTTGGAACATGATAGAATCAATCTCCTTGAAATGATTTTTTGGAATGTCAAGTGATGCAACTAAGTAATGACCTGAAAATAGAAAAGAAAAGATGATAGATTGTAAAACTGAAAATATGCGAAGTAAGCTCAGTCGTTGCATAATTAGATATTCAACCAATTAAGTTAGAATTTTCATTATTTCGAAATGGTTTTGAGAACATCTATTAATACAGATAATTGACAGTTCTATGCTAAGAAAATGAGTAATTGAAATAGTAAGAAGCTAAGCAACTATGTATTCTCATTTCTTCATTTTTCATTCAGTCATTTCTCATACAATATATCAGAAGAATAAAACTTGCACAGTTGTGATTTTTGTCCTTACGTTATTGATTACAAACTGAAATGAAACAAAACAAGAGAAAATGGACTTGCAGAAAACAGAGTAATAGAAATTAAAATGAAAACAACAAATGAAAAACCTCCTTCAGTGCAGGGGTCCTCTGCAACTGATGTGGCTGGATGAAAACTAATTAAAGATGCACTTTTAAACCACCATTGACATAACAGAGTTTGCATGATCAACAAAACACAGTCTGAACAGACTTTTTAACAAAAAGCCTGTAATCCCTTCTATCTTCTAACTTCTTCTCGATCTTATTTAACCAATATTTATAGAAAAACAACATAAATGTCTAAGAGAAAATATTGTTACAGGTGGCTTGATCGGAATCTATCATGATTGTTAATGGAAAGACATGATACAAATGGCTTAATTCAAATTGTAATGAGACTGTTAAACTTCTTGAACAGCTACAGGTGGCCTGATTTGCATTAACTCCTCAACTTCTGATTAGCTACAAGTGGCTTAATCTACATTAACTCTTCAACCAAATTGTTAGACTCCTGATTAACTATGAAATATCAAGAGTCCTACTAGTACTAGATAACGTATTTGACTCCATATTTGACCATGACTTTAGGCATGCTTTTCTATCGATTTGGACCAAGTGAGTAGGATATAATCCATGTAGAGATGATTCTGGAGATGCCCATGTGGCCCAGTTCTTCATTTGACACCTGTAACCTGCCAAACCATGAGAGTAGCTATGGAACCCACAGTTAGCTACAGAATAGGCTGCGTTCTATAGCTAATTTGCAAAAATCTACTAAAATAGCAAGAACATTAAAATATAATCTTGTGATCATTTTAGTGCTTTCCTAAGACAAAATATAGCATTTATCATTGATTGGATCTGTAGTCTTGTGAGAAATCAAGAGAAATAGGTGAGAACAAATGTCAAGGGGAAGGTAATTTTGAGGTTCAACAGTAGACAATCTTTCCCTTAGTGTAGATTTATTTTTTCCTCATTGGTAATCAAGCTTCTTCTGAATCCATAGAAGTCTGGTTTGAAAAATCTTAGTGGTCTATCACTAGCTTAGAAATGACAAAGAGTAGACCCATCACATTTACTTGTGTATACAACACTGTTACCTTGAAGTTTGTATGAACCCCGAGCTGATAAAGTAAAGTTGGTAGCCCCAGGAGTTGCAACATTCTTGCTGCAATACTGGTGCTCATCAGTAGGTAGTGGCCTACAAAGTCATGTGAGTAGAGACTTCTTAGCTAGTGGTGGCTAGCTAAAAAGATGTAAATACTTGATTTATAATAATAAGAGAACAAGAATCAACATAACAATAATGGGTGGTTTTTCTCCCCTTGAGGGTTTCCACTAGAAATACTTGTGTCTCATTGTGCATGTGTGTGTTGATGTTTTTCATGGATCTTACATGTTTATTTATGTTTCATTTATCTATCAATTTTATGATGTGTATGGTTTTCTAGTGATTCAGAAAAAAGTGTTGGAAATTATAAAAGTGCATTCACTACTGAATCAGCCCCCCCTAGTAGTGATCTACCTTTATAACATAGGCTTCCATCAGGATTCTAGCCTATAAATATAAATAATAACCATATATTTCTTATATGTATGTGTTCATCACCATATCTAAGTCAGAGTGCACATTTAGTAACCATAAGGAACATCATTGTACACATGTAAGGAAACATAAGGAAATAATATAACATCAATGTAAAACTATGTCTATGTTTACACAGGCATACACAAAAAAATGAGAGAATAAATATACAATTTGCCTTTCTTGAAATAAAGAAGAAAAAATTACATGTTCAACTATGCAAGTTTTGGCTGCAACCAAAATCATAGAGTATGAAAATTTAAGTTAACAAAAGGGGTAAAACCTTAATTAAAAAAAACATTAAAAGACTATTCCTATGATGGTTGGGATTTATATCCCATGGTTTCTAATGTAAGCCTTCAGAAATTTATATAACAAAAATTGGAAACCCTCACCAATAAGGTCTTTTTCTGTATACCCTAATTACAAATATTTTTCATACAACCGACAGTCAGAGCAACCCAAATATGGCTTCAATAACCTGTAAAGTTTGACTAGAAATGTGTACATGTAAGTGTCAAGGTGAAATAATACATATTGTAAGGGGTAAAACCTTAATTAAAAAAAATATTAAAAGACGATTCCTATGATGATTGTGATTTATATCCCATGGTTTCTAATGTAAGCCTTTAGAAATTTATATAACAAAAATTGGAAACCCTCACCAATAAGGCCTTTTTTTATACCCTAATTACAAATATTTTTCATACAACGACAGTCAGAGCAACCCAAAGATGGCTTCAATAACCTGTAAAGTTTAACTAGAAATGTGTACTTGTAAGTGTCGAGGTGAAATAATACATATTGTATGTAATTAACCCTGGGAATTCCTAAGAAAAAAACCTCAAGAGAGGTTGAGGACTAACCTGTGAGCAATAAAAAGGAAAATTCTTAGTTTTATCTCAAAGAACCAGAAATTTTTTATATGATGATTACAAAAGAAATTCTATTACAAACTAGGGTTTTACCTTGAAAGAGGGTAAATGAAACTTCCTCTCCATCGCCCTATTTCAATAACAAAAAATATATACATTAAGTATCACAAACATAAATGAGGAAACCATTTTGTAAGAGAACACAACTAGGGCTTTTAATTTACGGGACACGTTTTGAGAAATTACCGACAAGAATCCTATAAAGAAAGTGTAACAATATTAGAATTCCAGATAAATGTGGTCACTGTGATAGAACCTCCAAAATAAACATGGGTTTCACTTGCAAATATACCAACAAACCAAGCAAGTTAGCGGTTGTAATATATGTCAATCATTACCAAAGTTGCATAGAGATATATAAAAAAAGAAGAAATAATAACTAATAAGATATAGGGTGGAATTAGGACTTGGTGTGCGATTCTTCTCTTGGCCAACAAGGAAGATTTGTTCTAATTTGAATGCGAAGCAAGACAATCAGAACATGGTGCTTGTTGGGTGATTTAATTGTCAGTTAAAGTACATGTCATTAAATTTTCAAACCCAGGGTTCGTGAACTTGTGAAGTATACTTGCACAATATATGCTAGGAATCAACTTTCAATTTCAAAAGGAAATAAAAATGAAATAAAACCTATTCATGAAAAATGTCTAAGATGAGTATGCAAACACTTTCCTTTTCAAAAGTATCAAATTTGGAACTTGGAAAGAAATCTTTTAATCTGTGAAATTGGAATGACAATTGACATGAAAGTAAACTTACTCTATTGAAATGAAAATAAATATATTCTAATGACATGAAAGTAAATATATATTTATCAACATGAAAGTAAATATATTCTAATGGATGGAAAGTAAATACTTAGAAGTAAATTTAATTTAGAAAGCAACAATTCCTATACTAAGAAAACATTGAATTCTTAATCTTGGAAACTTAAAGGAAACCTACTCTGAAAGAAATGAGAGATCAAATTAAATTACTAATGTGTGCATTGTAAAATTATAATCATTCATGATATATATGAAACAAATTTAAAAATAATGAATCTATGACATGAGAGTAATAATTCTTAACTTGCAATCGAACATAAATTGAATGAGTATGAAGAAATGTGAACAATGCATCTAATCAAAATACTTAAAATGAACATAAAGAAACTAAAAATTGAAGATTAGAATACATCCCATACTCATTAGGTGGCCATCCCAAAGTGCATGAGAGGCGGAAATTTGAGAAAAATCTTGATCTAACACCACGTGAAGGCACAACCATATCAAAGTGAACTACAATGATATTCATTACATCAATCATAAGCATAGTGCCAATCGTTAACATCCAAAACTCTACATTGAAGCATGATAATAGCTCCAAATTTTTTCACACCGTTTGAGAGGAGTAGGTACCCTTATCTATACAAAAGTAAGATAATTAACTCACAAATGTAGATCCACAAATCTCTCCTAGATCCATAAATATCTCATGTGTGTTGAGAAATCAATGCTAGTAGAATTAGGGTTAGATTTCTCTTTCTTGATAATTACTTTTGAATTATGTTGGATTTTTTATTTATTTGTTATATTATATTTCATCAGGAAATTACCAAATTATGTGTTCATGAAGATTGTTGTCACTTCCAGAGATGACCTTGTATTCCTTACAAGACCAGTGCTTGGTAACATCTATCTCTATGTGTCATATATGATCTTCAGGAAATCGGAGACATCATGTACATCTTATACGCATAGTAATTACAAATATACAAATAACAACATGGATTGGTTCATTCAGCCAAGGATATAAGCCATGTATTTATAGTATCCTTTCACATATACAACTCACATGAGTATAGGTAAAAACTAGTGGAGGCCAAGTAATTCGAGGACTTACAGTTTAATCAGCTTTTGCAGGGTAATGAAAGAAGAGAGGGAGAAGACTAACTCATAACATAGAGCTTGAAACCTCAAGAGTTCTATACTTATCTGAGTTAAATATATACATATGGATGTAAGAGGATTGGATGCTATGATTCATCGAGTGCAAATTTGAAGATATAATCTCATAATTACACACAGGCATGTGCATTGACACAAATGAATCCGTAAGAACATATGAGATATTTCTAGCAGCTACAATTGCATGAAATCAGAGAGGAAATGTGAACATAATGGAATTTTAATAGAGAAAAAACATACTATAATACTCGAAGGTTAGAATTGCCACTATTTCATTTATAATATGAAAGATGAAAATCTAGAATTAACATAGTTTCAGAAATTACATCATTTTTTCCACATAATTCAGAACCTTTTCTAAGTGTTTCTTCCTTCGTTTTATAAGGAAAGGGGGAGCAAGGAAATTAGTTACAAAAATATCTCATCACTGGGGTTTATAGTTGTCTGTATGACTAGCTATCTTAGCATGTAGACTCTAGTTATTACAACAGTAAGATAGCTTTCTTGAAAACAAAACAGAATAACAATATAACGATAAAAGATAACAAAACATAACTAATCCGTCGAAACTAAAATTATGGTCTTCAAAATATCTCCACGCCACTCTTGTTTGTTAACCTATGGTCCAGGTATGTTTCTGCTAAATCACGGATAATCCTCTCTTAGCCGGTTCTGTCAGACCAGGCAGTAACTCCTCAAAAACAACTTATTCATATTCATTCAGGTTGGTCTTTATTATATACATGAGGGAGAGACTGTTCACTTCATCTCCCGGTGACTATTCATATTTCTTATTATTTATTTACATCAGTTACACTTATTCACCCAATCCTGATGATTAGGTGTCAACATTCCCCCCATTAATCTGAAGAGATGTTGGTGAGTCCAAGCATCGTTCTGAATCGTTCAAGCTTTTCTCTTCCAAGCACTTTGGTGAAGATGTCTACAATGTGCTCATTAGTGGAACAATGGAAGAGATGGATTGTTTTGGCCTTAACATGATGTCGAATTAGATGATATTTAGTATTGATGTTCTTTGTTTGATGATGGAACTTTGGGTTCTTGGCCAACTTTATTACCGAGGTATTGTCAATCATGAGTGGAGTTGATTGTTCTTGTTTTACCAGCAAATCTTCAAGAATTTTCCTAAGCCACACAATTTATTTTGTTGCCTCAGCTGCTACCACATATTCTACTTCTGTTGTGAAATATGTTGGAATTGAATGTTTGCATGATCTCTAGGAGACAACTCCTGATCCAAGACTCATAGCATAACCTAAAGTAGATACCCCAGTTTCTTTGTCTCCATCGAAGTCTGAATCAGAGTATCTAATCAAGCTAAAGTCGTCCACATGTGTATACTCGATTCCAAAGTCTTGAGTTCCCTTCAAGTACCTTAGAACTCTTTTTGCAGTAGACCAATGTCCCTCACAAGGCTTTTGCATAAACCTGGAGAGGATTCCAATAGCAAACGAAATGTCTAGTCTGGTAGTAGTTAGGTAGTTGAGACTTCCTACAAGTTGTCTATACCTTGTTGCATCCTCAAATTCTTTTCCTTTAATGGATGTGAGCTTTACGTTTTGTTCCATTGGATTAGTAAGAGGATTGCATTCTGTCATGCCAAACTTGTTCAACAGATCTCCAATGTACTTCTTGTGGGAAAGGAATATGGACTTCGGATGTTGAGTTACTTCAATACCAAGATAGTAATAAACATAGCCAAAATAGTCATTCCAAAACCTTTCTTCAATTCCTTATTTATGGATGCAATGTATCTTTCATTGTTCCCTGTCATCAAAAGATCATCTACATATACCACAAGATATACAACTATTTTTCCAACTTTCTTGACAAATAAAGTTGCATCATCAAGATCATAATCTTAGAAATTGAGTTTCAGAAGATGCTCAGTTAGTTTTTCATACCAGGCTCGCGGTGCTTGTTTGAGGCCATACAAGGATTTCACAAGTTTGCATACTTTATGTTCATGTCCTTTCATAGTAAATTCTTATGGCCATGACATAAAAACATTCTCTTTTAGATCTCCATTCAAGAAAGCAGTTTTTACATCCATTTGATGGACCTTCCAACTGTTCTGAGCTGCTAGGGCAAAGAGTGTCTGGATGGTAGCCCATTTTGCTGTGGGGGCAAAAGTCTCCTCATAATCAACTCCTTCCTTCTGTGCAAAACCTTTTGCCACAAGCCTATCTTTGTGCTTGTCAAGTTAGCCATCAGCTTAATACTAGTTCTTGTGGACCCACTTGCAGCCAATTGGTTTGGTTCCTAATGGAGGATCAACCAGCTTCCAAGTGCCATTCTTTATCAAGGCATCATACTCATTTTGCATTGCTTCTTTCCATTCATCATGAGAAGAAACTTCTTTGAAGGAAGTTGGTTCCAAATCTATAGACAAATTCAATTCACAACCATAAGAAACATCCATATCAACATGTGAATCAGAGTCATCTACATCATCTCCATTTTGCCAGTTTGAATTTCTAGTTCCTATGTTTCCAACCTCATTAGGATGAATACTTTCAAGTGTCTTTATAAGCCACTTTGGGGGACCTTTCTCAGATGGTCCAAGCTGCTCCGTTGATTGAGTTGGGACTGAATCAAGATTGAGTCTCCCAATTCTACCAATCACATCACTTAAAGCATCATCCATTGCTGGAGTTTCATGCGGGGGAGAGAGTTCTTCAAAAGAAGATTCCACATGTTGATCTAGTATAGGAATCCCCCCTTCAAGATGTGGAATCTGATTATCAAATTCTTGAAATGATTTTACATTTGCGAAACTATCCAAGCGATCAAGTTGCCGCTCAACAACATTGTCAGTTTTGGATGATTCAAGAAAGATTACATCTCTAGATACAACAAACTTTTTATTGACTTCATCATAGAGATGGTATGCTTTGGACGTGTTTGAATACCCCAAGAAGATACACTTACGACTTCTTGCACCAAGTTTTCTTCTATGTACCTTTGGTATCAAGGCATAACAGGTGGAATGAAAGACCCTAAGATGCTTTACCGAAAGAATGTGACCATACCACATTTCATATGGAGTCTTGTTTCTAATAGCATTAGATGGAAACCTATTATTTATATATACAACGCATAGAACTGCATCAACCCAAAACATCAACTTTAAATTTTTGAAAAACATCATGGAGCGCACCATATTTTAGATTGTCCTATTCATTCTTTCAGCTACACCGTTCTGTTGGGGATTATAAGGCACAGTGGTTTGATGTTTTATCCCATGTTGGCGAAGATAGTTTTAAAATTCATTTGAAGTGTATTGTTTTCCATTATCAGTGTGAATAGAGCCAATATGAGATTGTGCATCATTTGCAATCCATTTATGAAAGCTCTTGAATATTTGAAAAGCATCAGATTTGTTCTTCAATAAATAAACCCAACACATTCTAGTGTAGTCATCAATAAATGTCATCATATATTTATTTCCATTTGCAGAAGGAATACGCTTTGGACCACATAAATCTGAATGAATGAGTTCAAGTTTTCTATGTGCTCTTGAATGTGAATCATGAAAAGATTGTTTTCTATGCTTTCCTAGAATGCAAGCATCACATTGCTTAAGTTTCCTAGGAATTGTAGGCAAACCAGCAACACCATTTTTCTTCAACAAGTGGAGGATGTCATAGTTAAAATGTCCAAATCTAGCATTCCATAATAAACTTGATGGAAGTGTACCTTCTTCATAATGAGAATTGTATGAGAAATTTTGTGCACGAGCAGAGGTACCTTGCAGCTTGAGAAGCCTTTCTTCTTCTATTCCCCTCATGACAAGTGACTGGTCAGATGCTTTTCTCACCTCAAGCTTGCCATCAAACATATGAATGGAGTGACCTTGCTGGCGAATGTGAACCAAGGACAACAAGTTTCTCTTCAGCTGTGGGAGATATAGAACATGATGTAGAAGGAAGTCTGGAAGACCAGGAAATTTAAGCCTGATTGTGCCAAGCCCTGATGGGTTGATTTGTGATTGGTCTGCAAAGCATACTGCTCCATCAACATTGTCAGTAAATTCTTCAAAAAAATATTTTCTATGATTCATGTGGCAAGTTGCTCCTGAATCAAGAAACCAATCATTTTTCCAAGAAGCAAGTGAAACATTAAATAAGTCTTCATTTACTCTGATATTATATTGTGCCACAACATAATGAGTGGATTCAGGTGCTTTACCTTTGTCTGTTTCATTAGTTTTACCTTTGGGTTGATTTCTTTGCTGCCCAATTTTGTCCCAAAGTAACTTGCATGTAGAGGCATCATGTGATCCATTTCTTTTGCAGCATATGCAGTGAAAATCTGACTTTTATCCTTGAGAGTGTCTGCCCCCCCTTGCCTCTAAAATATCGTCCTCTTCCTCTTCGACCACCTCTTCCTCTGGAAGAATCTTGGGCAAGATTATTTTATTTATGAGCAAGGCACACAACCTCTTCAGAAGATTCAGGGGTTGTCTTCTTTCCAAAAGCTTTCTCTCTTTCAGCAAATTTTTTCACAAGAGAGTCAAAGGTAATATCTTTGAGATTTCCATTTTCTTGCAATGACTCAAGATAATTGGAGTAAGTAGGATAAAGTGCCATGAGAAAAGCGATATGAGGGATATCCAATTCAACCTTAGTGGGTTTGATATCATGCATTATAGATTTTACTTCGGATGCAAGAGCAAGAAGATCATTATTTTGTAATTCAAGAGTGAAGAGTTTAATCATGAGTTGAAAAACTTCAAGTGTAGAATGTGAGTGATAGGGTTCTTTCAGCTTTTGTAAGGCTTCAAAAGTAGTTGAAAATGGTGAAATATGGAAACTCACCTATGGCAACCCACCTCTTCACTTACAAATGCTGCAATTAATGCATAGGCTTTGCTATTCTTATTTTCCCAAATGACGAACTCTTTGTCTGAGGTAGGTTGTTCTGGCTCTTTGTCTCTATCTCCAATACACACTCCTTCCCACAACTCATTGAAAATTAGGGTGTGTTTCATCATCCGAGACCACTCAGGATAGTTCTCCTTGCCAGTGAGAACTATTCCCACAATAGATATAATTGAATGCATATTGTTAAAAAAATACTTCTGCTGGCAAAATGTGCTTCAAAATAATACAGCCTTATTCTTCCTTCTTGATTAGGTAAGAAATTGATTTAATATACAAAGAGAAAAACTATATTCTATCCATATAGAATATCACCATTTTTTTTTGCATTACAATATGGTTGCAATTCAAGAGAAAATAAAAGATAAACAATATCAACTGCTCAATATCAACTTGCATGAAAGCTCAAATCCTATGCTTTACACCTTGACTGCATACTTTTTCATTGAAAAATACATCTCTTTCTTTTTCTGTCTCTCAGTCTTCAATTCTTTTGGGGACGCAAATCTTTTTCAGACCAACTAGCCAAAGAGCATAAGTAATGCGTGCCTGGAGTAGAACTAATGTGTGCCTTGGAGCAGAACTGCATGCCTTGGAGCATAACTAATGGAGCAGACTATAAATTCTATCCATATAGAATATCAATGGAACGCTGGCCATCAACATTTGCGTGGAGACTGAGACAATGCTGTATGGTGTATTCAACAACGTAAGGAACCTAGAACCTGGAGAACTAAGGTTTGAATGATAGACATAGCATGAATATATGGTTTCAGTCATGCATGCCAAAGCTCCAGGAGATAAAACCCTATATATAACTTCTCCTTTTTTCCGCGTGACAGTAAAAAGAACTTAGGTAAGTATCTTATAGAACCTTCGAGCAAGAGACAATTGAAACATCAATTTGGTAAGTAGAAGAATGTCTGTACAAGTCTGGAAGATGAAGGGTTTCACCCGTTTGGTAAGCTTTCACCCAAAGTGATGGGAGCAGGGCCTCCTTCTCTCGAGCGGGCAAAGAATGAATATGGTTACCCAAACCTAACCATCTTTTGGTGAGCGTTATGTAAAAAACAAAGTCAGAGTGGAGCAATGTAAAAAACAAAGTCAATCATCAGAGCAGAGAATAATACCATGTCAGAGAATAATGGTAAATAGTAGATGGAGCAGGTCTGGCAATGGAGCGTTGTTATACCAGCGTGGAGAGAGCAGCAGAAGCTCAAGCATTACCCAAATTATGAGGTAGAGGGAAGACCCTGATTATCACACAGAGGGTAGACCCAGATTTCTGAAAAATGGTAGAAGGGAGTTACAATGGTAGTTAGAAGCCAAAAAAGGTGCTGGCTCTGATACCATGTAAGACCAGGCAGTAACTCCTCAAAAATAACTTATTCATATTCATTTAGGTTAGTCTTTATTATATACATGAGGGAGAGACTGTTCACTTCATCTCCCGATGACTATTCATATTTCTTATTACTTATTTACATTAGTTACACTTATTCACCCAATCCTGATGATTAGGAATCAACAGTTTTTTGTCACTTTCAGTCTTTAACAATCTTGTTCCTTCTATTTCATGAAGTGGGAGCGGTCACCTATCATGGCGATAATAGAATCTGAACATGGCTGCCAACTCATCTGCCCTCCCAAACTCCCTGTAAAATACTATCGGCGCCTTGATATGGCTGGTGATGCAATTATGCTGTAACATGGAGGATTTTCTGGTGCTGGAACTTATCACTAAAAACATTACAGAACAAGTGAGTTCTGATCCCCTTTAGGCCTCTATCTGTAATTCTCTTCATATGATCGGGGTCTAAAACCAGGGGCTTAACTGTAAGGCACTAGAGTCTTTAGACTCCTGTTCAGGGGCCTTTTCCTTTTATACATAGAATCTCGCATTTAGACGATTTCTTATGCTAGACTTTAGTATCTCCCCTTGACACTTGTGATCGCCGATCTGTGGGATTGGGCCCACACGGGATATCACAATCACAATATAAGAGAGAGGGCCTTTTTACCAATTTTCACAGTGTTTGCTAATTTCCCAGATGTGATGGTTTATAGAATGCATCACATAAGATACCCCATCTAGGGGTGTCCCACATATTGCAATTGAAAGTTAGAAGGGACTTGGATGGAGGAGGGACTTTGACTTGTGTGATTGCTGATTTGCGGGATTGATGATGTCATTAGTGCCACGTGTCACTTCTTGAGTGGTGACATGT